>CM022302.1:394617620-396033851 GCA_011799875.1 Thinopyrum elongatum | reverse complement strand
CTGGGCTACTTTCAGTCTATCTCGAATCAGCTTAACCTTCTCTTCGGATTCCTTAATCAAATCCGGTCCAAACAACTGACGGTCTCCAACTTCATCCCACATCAACGCGCCAGAAGCATCATTCATTTGGCATCATGGCCACCAGGCAGCAAGCATCAATTTCATCGAAAAGGGATATTTCAAATGAATCAACGGATCATAGCATCATCATAGCATTCATCCTTTGCTAAGTACGAAGGGAATTAAGCAATGATGAGTTGAATAGTTACTCTCATTAGAAGGTGGGCATGGGTGATCAATCCACTCTTCCTCCTTTGTTCTTCGCTCTCGTCCTCATCTTTTTCATCTAATGAGCTCACAGTTTCAGCAACTTCTTCTTCCATAGATTCCTGCAAAATATTAGTCTCTTCTTGGATAGCTGAGGCGTCCTCAATATATTCTTTCATTGCATTAGAAGCTAGTTTTCATAGCAATATTTAAGTATGGAATTTTTTTCAAATTTGTAAAGAAGTAGAATCATACTTTTCAATCAAAGACGCAATTTCATAAGCACCCTTAAAAGCAACAACTTCTTCAATTTGTTCAATATCATAGTAACTATAGACACCTTTAGCATAATAAGATACAATACCATTATCACTAAACTCACTTGGTAGGGAAGGTGTTTCTTAAGGTCTTTAGAAACAAGTAAAATCATGTTTTCGCATAAATTCCAAGCATAGCAATGCATAGTATTAATTGATCCATAAAAGTTTCCCTTTTTGAGATAAAAGGTGTCACACAAAATGAGCATGCTCATCTAAGGATTTTCCCTCCACTAATCAGTTGGGTTTTCAGCACGAGCACTAGGGATCGAAGATGATCCAAGTATAAGCTTCAGCAGTATGATAGATTTTGGGTGGCTCTTCAACCATTGGGTTAGCGAGTACAACTAAATTTTTTGTTATTTTGCTTTCTCCACCATAACTAAAGATAGAAAACAAGAGCACAAAATTAAATTACTTAGTGTAAAGCAAAGAACCACCACAGAGAATATTCACCCCACGCTATTGCTCCCGCGCAACGGCGCCAGAAAAGGTCTTGATAACCCACAAGTGTAGGGATCAATTATAGCTTTTCGATAAATAAGAGTGTCGAACCCAACGAGGACTAAAGGTAGAATTTAATTCTCTTCAAGTTCTATAGACCACCGATACAACTCTACGCACACTTAACATTCGCTTTACCTAGAACAGAATAAAATAAAGTAATTTGTAGGTGTAAAAGGATAGGTTTGCAAGAATAAACGAACGTGAAAATAAAAGTTAGGTGCTATTCTAATAAAAGTACATTTAGGTTAGTATAACGAGTGTGGAAAAGTGGTGGTAGGATTTGCGGAATGTCCCTAAGCAATTAGCTAAGTTACTAGACCGATAGCAGGTTTTATGTGGGGGAGGCCACTGCTAGCATGTCATCCCTTACTTGGAATTCTATGCACACATGATTGGAACTACTAGTGTAGCGACCCACCCGAATGGATCGAATCTCTGTGTTCAAGTGTCATCCCTGGATCGGTAATGCTGACACACACAGTACTTGAGGGATTTATAACAGAGTAGCAATCACACACTATTACATCGAATGTCTCAAAAGGGAACTGATTACAATAAATATGGCTTAAGGCCATCTAAATAAGATAACAGCGGAAGGCTTGGAAGATAAAGTGAGTCCATCAACTCCAACGGCATAGCTGAGTGCACGACAACGACCTAGCGCACCTTACTCTTCGTCTGAAAAGTCTGCAACATGATACGTTGTAGCCGAAACGGGTCACACATGGAATATGCTGGCAATATAAACACAGTACAGCAATGAACACATAATTGCTAATACTACATCATATTTGGCTGGTGGAAAAGCTCTAGGGTTATACTGTTTTGCGAAAAGCCAATTTTCCCTACAACAAAGGAATATATTTTATTTAACTATCATGGTGGTTGTTGAACATTGAGAAGGTAAAACCCCCTCTCAATCCCAATTAAAAGTAATCATTAATCCCAACAAATTAATTTAGAGTGATGGGATTCAATATGATGATCCAAGAACCAGATACCTCAAAATGTCCATAACCGGGACACGGCTAATCATGACTAGTTTGTACACTCTGCAGAGGTTGTGGCACTTTTCCCCCACAAGACTCGATCTCCTCCGTTGGATTTCTCGCACTTCATGGTGTTTGAGATACGGATGACCGAGACACAGTCTTTCTGAAGCATTTACTCTTTACTCTGGGTAGACAGTTACACCTACTTTCCCCTACATCTGCTACCTACCACTCGAAAGGTCATGTAACATACCAACTATGCTAGAGCCCATAATAGCTGTGGCTGCACACGGAAGTTTCTAGCATGAATATCTTATGATCCTTTGAGCCTGGGTGGCGGACCGTAGAGGATCACACGGTATCCCCGGGATCTCCTAGACAACACTGGTATATCCCAGGTCCCAAACAAGCAATCCCACCCAGATGTGTATTAAAGTTGCCACCTTAAGTTGAACCATAATTAAAAATCTCACATCTTTCATGGATACACTCAAAACCCAATCCACGTCTACGAGCATAGCATGGCAACATAAGCATAGCATAGAAGTAACTCCCAAGGGTTTGTTATTAAAAGGCAATAGTTTCTACCTCATCATCTACTTCCCAGTACCCACAAGTTAATCACATCCTAATCATGCAATATTTGAGGGTCGAAACTAATGCATAAAAACTGGGTATAGAAGAGTATGATCAAAGTGTGAACTGCCTTGCTGACTATCTGCAAATCCCAGGGACTCGTATGTGCACGCTTCGCACTCCGGAATTCTATCGCAAACAAACAATAGCATACATAAGCAATCAAGCGAAGATGCACGGTAAAACTCAGACAGATGATTTTAACCAGAAAGTTAACCTAAGAACTCCCGGTTTGCAAAAAGAATCAAATCAACGGAGCAACTAAACTCAAACTGCGAAAGAACAAGCTTCGATACTAATCTGGACTAAAGTCAATTTTCAGTAGCAAAAATTTGTTTAAGTTGGTTAAACAGAAAGAGGGCTTCGAGACGAAGATCTAGGCGCTTGAATCGCCTGATTCCGACAAACGAGCGAAAAGTTTATACTAAAACGAAAATCGGATCAGAAATCGCGATCGAAAATAATCGCGGAAATCCGAGAAAAAGAAAAACTAACGAAAGGCAACGAACGAACGTTCGCTGTCTGCGGTTAAACGGTGAAAACTGTTCGTTAAAACGAACGTACGACGAACGTCCGCTAAATAACTAAACCACGGAAAACCGATCTAAAAGAAAAAACCGGAATTTAAAAAAACCGAATCTAGATCTAGGGTTTACCAAAAAACCGAACGGTTAACCGAAAAAAACCGGCGTCGATCCGGCGACGGCGGCTCGGCGAGGCAGAGGCTGCGCGGCGGGGGGGTGCGGCGCGCAGCACAGCGGCGAGGCGACGGGGGGCGGGGCGCGTGCGGTCGAGGCGGCGCGCGCGGCGGAGTGCGGCGGCGGCGGCGAGCGGGCGGACAGCGCGGGCGGGCTGCTGCTGGCTGCTGGCGGTTGGTGGGTGGGAGGGTCGAGGCGGCGGGGCGGGCCATATAAAGGGGCCGGGGCGGGGTGGCTTGGGGAGGGGGCGACGAGGCGGAGGCGGCGTCGGACTCCTCCGGCGAGTCCGTCTCCGGCACGGGACGGGAAGGTGGCGCGGGGCGGCTGGGCCGGCTGGGCTTCGGCCCAGTTCGGTCCGGCGGAGTTTTTTTTTTTTAATTCCGCGCAGAAAAACAATAAAAGAAATACTAAACGGACTCCAAAATTCCCGAAATAAATTTTCCCCGTCCTCTAAAAATCTCCCGGACAAGGTAAACATTATTTGGGACTCTAATGCAATTTTGAAAAATGCATATTTTTCTAAATTCAAATAAAATTGCATAAAAATCCAAATAAAATATTTATTTGATTTTATATTTTTCCTCCAATATTCCATTTATTTTGGAGAAATCATATTATCTCCTCTCATATATTTTTATATGAAATATTTCGGAGAGAAAAATAATTAAACCAAATTGAATCCTTGTTTCAATATTTGAGAAAATTCAAATATGAAAACGGTGAAATCCCCAACTCTCTCCGTGGTCCTTGAGTTGCTCAGGATTTCGAGGATCGCAAAATGAAATGCAATAAAATATGATATGCATGGATGACTATGTATAACTTCCAAATTAAAATTTGGGATGTTAACACCTAACCCCCCTTAAGATGAATCTCGCCCTCGAGATTCGGGTTTGCTAGGAAACAGGTGTGGGTGGTCCTTCCGGAGGTCTCCCTCTCGCTCCCAGGTGGCTTCATCCTCGGTATGGTGGCTCCACTGAACTTTGCAAAACTTGATAACTTTGTGCGTGTAACTCGGCTGGCAAACTCGAGAATCTTGACGGGTTTCTCCTCGTAGGTTAGTCACTATCCAATTGAATTGCTTCTAGGGGCACTGTATCTCTTAGAGAAATATCAGCCATCTCCGCATGGCACTCTTCTTTAACTGGGAAACGTGAAACACATCATGAACTCCTGACAGTCCTTCGGGCAATTCCAACTTGTAGGCACTTCATTCACCCATCCGTTCCACAACACGATACGGTCCTACAAATCGTGGTGCTAACTTCCCTTTAACTCCAAAACGTTTCACTCCTCGTAAGGGTGATACTCGTAGATATGCTCTGTCTCCGACTTCATAGGTTACCTCCTTGCGTGTTGGATCGGCATAACTCTTCTGTCTGGACTGGGCTACTTTCAGTCTATCTCGAATCAGCTTAACCTTCTCTTCGGATTCCTTAATCAAATCCGGTCCAAACAACTGACGGTCTCCAACTTCATCCCACTCAACGGTGTTCTGCACCCCCTTCCATACAAAGCCTCGAAAGGTGCCATCTTCAAACTGGCTTGGTAGCTGTTGTTGTATGAGAACTCCGCGTAGGGCAAATTGTCATCCCAACTAGATCCATATCTAGCGCACAAGCCTTAACATGTCTTCCAGAATCTGATTGACTCTCTCGGTCTGTCCATAATGTCTGCGGATGAAAAGCTTGATAAACTCTAGCCTGCGTCTCCAATGTCTGGTTGTAGTTGGCGCCAACACTTTGAAGTAAACTGGTTACTCTATCTGTCGGATGGTCCTGGAATCCGTGCAGACAGACGATCCTGGTCAATATACTTGGCCAACTTCGCACTCGTATATGTGGTATAAAGTGAGCTACTTTGGTCAAACGATCCACTACTACCCAGATAGAATCATATCCTGATCGGGTCCTGGGTAATCCGGTGATGAAATCCATGCCAAGTTTATCCCACTTCCATTCGGGTATTGGCATAGGCTGTAGCAATCCTGCGGGCTTCTGATGCTCTGCCTTCACTCTCTGACATACATCACATACGGCTACATACTCAGCAATATCCCTCTTCATACCCGTCCACCAGAAACGCTCTTTTAAGTCCAAATACATCTTGGTGTTTCCGGGGTGTATCGAGTATGGCGAGTCATGAGCCTCCTGTAGTATCAACTTCCTGATCTCGGCATTATTGGGTACATACACACGGTCCTCGAACCATAAGGTGTCGTGCTCATCTTCACGAAAACCTTTGGCTTTTCCTTTGCGCATTCTATCCTTTATCTCGGCAATTTCTTTGTCCTCTTTCTGAGCTTCTCGAATCCTTCCCAATAATGTTGACTGAACTTCCATAACTGCGACAAAACCTCTAGGGACTATCCCCAAACGAAACTCCCTGAGATCTTCGGATAACCCCTTTGGTAAACCTCCGCTGTTGATGGTATTGACATAACTCTCCCGGCTCAAAGCGTCTGCTACGACATTGGCCTTTCCTGGATGATAATGCAACTTCATATCATAGTCCTTTATAAGTTCCAACCATCTCCTCTGCCTGAGGTTCAGCTCCTTCTGAGTGAAAATATACTTCAAGCTCTTGTGATCCGTGTACACATCACAACGGTTCCCAATAAGAAAATGTCTCCAAGTCTTAAGTGCATGAACTACAGCTGCTAACTCCAAGTCATGTGTGGCATAATTCAACTCATGCGGCCGAAGCTGACGTGAGGCATATGAAACAACTCTTCCTTCCTGCATAAGTACTCCTCCCAGTCCTAAGCGGGAAGCGTCGCAATACACTTGGAAATCCTTGCGTATATCTGGCAGAATCAGAACTGGGGCTGTAACCAAACGTTTCTTCAGTTCCTGAAAACTTGCCTCACATTCATCTGTCCATTTGAACTTAGTGTCCTTCTTCAGTAACTCCGTCATAGGCTTCGCAATCTTAGAAAAATTCTCGATAAATCTCCGATAATATCCTGCAAGTCCAAGAAAACTGTGGATCTCCCCCACTGAGGTGGGTGCCAACCACTCAGTGACAGACTGAACCTTAGTGGGGTCTACTGCTATACCTTCGCCCGATATAACATGTCCAAGGAATCCAACTTCCTTCAACCAAAACTCACATTTGCTGAACTTGGCATACAACTGATGTTCCCTGAGCTTCTCGAGAACTAAACGCAGATGCTCCTTGTGCTCCTCTTCATTCTTTGAGTATACCAAGATATCATCAATGAACACCACGACAAACTTATCCAAGAACTCCATGAACACCTTGTTCATCATACTCATGAAATAGGCAGGGGCATTAGTCAATCCAAATGACATAACTGTGTACTCATATAGCCCATACCGGGTGGTGAAGGCTGTCTTAGGTATATCCTGTTCTCGGATCTTCAGCTGGTGATACCCTGACCTCAGATCGATCTTGGAGAACACTTTAGCTCCTTGCAACTGATCAAACAAATCATTAATCATTGGCAATGGGTACTTGTTCTTAATCGTCACTTCATTCAATGCGCGATAATCAACAACCATTCTCAAGGATCCATCCTTCTTCTCAACTAAGAGCACTGGGGCTCCCCACGGTGATGAACTTCGTCGAATGTAACCTTTCTCCAATAATTCCTTGATCTGCTTCTTAATCTCCTCCAGATCATTTGCGGGCATCCGGTATGGTCTCTTTGATATTGGTCCGGTGCCTGGCAACAACTCTATCAAGAATTCAATGTCTCGATCCGGCGGCATGCTTGGTAACTCCTCTGGAAATACATCCGGGTAATCTTTCACAATAGGCACCTCCTCCTGAACAACTCCCGTGAGAGAATTTACTTGGCTCCTTCTAGGCACATGCCTAGATACATACTTGATCCTTTTTCCCTCCGGGGTGGTAAGCAAAATCGACTTACTCGCACAATCGATGCTTCCTCCATACATCGATAGCCAATCCATGCCTAGTATCACATCCAATCCTTGTGACTTCAAAACTATCAGGTCTGAGGGGAAAACATGACTTCCAATGATCAATGGCATCTGAAAACATCCTTGTCTTGCCATATACTCCGCACCGGGTGATCTTACTAACATGGGTGTCCTAAGTACCTTAGTGGGCAACTTATACTTATCCACGAATCCCCTTGATATGTATGAATGCGATGCACCAGTATCGAAAAGAACAATTGCAATAAAAGACTTAACCAAAAACTTACCAATAACTGCATCAGGCTGCTCCTCAACCTCCTCCACGTTCACGTGGTTCACTTGTCCTCGGTTGAATGGATTGGGCTTCTTCCCAGCGCTTCCATTACCATTGCCGTTCTTCAATTCTGGACATTCGTTGGCATAATGTCCAGTCTTCCCGCACTTGAAACAGGTAATGTGGCTTTGATCCTTCTTGGCGGGTGTGGCTGGGTTAGAGCGGTTCTGATTGCTGCCTGCTCCATGTCTTTCCATTCTTGTGGCCATTATGGTTGTGTGAACTTCCTCCATTGTGAGAAGGGCCTCCATGGTTATGTGTATAACCTCCCGAGTTCGGGGTAAAACGGGGCTTCTGCTGAGCTCCTGAGTTGAACTTCCCTTGTCCATACTTCCTCTTGCGGCTATCAATCTGCTGCTGCTTCCCTTCAATCATAAGAGCTTTGTCTACCAACTCCTGGTAGTTGTTGAATGTTGCCACCATCAACTGCATACTCAGCTCATCATTCAACCCTTCCATAAACTTCTCCTGCTTCGCGGCATCAGTGGCCACATCATCTGGGGCATAGCGAGCTAATTTACTGAACTCATCCACGTACTGCCCCACGGTACGGTTTCCCTGGCGTAAATTGTGAAACTCACGCTTCTTCATGCTCATAGCTCCTGCTGAGACATGTGCAGTGCGGAAAGCTTGCTGAAACTGATCCCAAGTGACATTGGCTATAGGGAATGTGGCTGTGTAATTCTCCCACCATGAGGCTGCGGGTCCATCCAATTGATGTGCGGCAAAATGCACCTTCTCAGCGTCAGTGCATCCTACGGTGGTCAACTCCCTTCCAATCCTGCGTAGCCAGTCATCCGCAACTATTGGCTCGGTGCTACTGGAAAACACCGGCGGCTGCAACCTCAGAAAATGGGCTAAGTTGTCAACTGGTGGTGGTGGCGGTGGGTTGTTGTTGTTGTTGTTGCCTTGGTTCTGAACTAGTAGCTGCATCAGGGTATTCTGCTGTTGAATCAACTGAGTGAGCTCCGGTGGGAAAACAAATCCGGTGTCGCGTCTCGGAGGCATCTGATGGGTTTAGAGGGAAGAGATTAGAATAGAGTAAGGTCTAGTGAGAAGGCACTACCCATATGCACATGAAACAAACACATTCATAACACACCACTCAATTCAAGCAAGAGCATACAATCGATCTAACTACCGTTACAAAAGTGCTCAGACTATTACTATTTACATGGGGAGAAATACTAATGATAATATGGTGGTCATCTAGAAATTTTGATCGGTGGAAGACTCCATGATATCCGCTCCAGCTTCGTCTTCATAATCATCATCACTACTGTCGGGGTCGGAGTCGGTGTCGTCGTCGATGATGTAGTCTTCAGATCGAATTTCCTCAGGTTCGTCGTCTTCTTCTCCGGGCGCGGGGTCTCCCATGAATACTCCTAGCTTCCTTGTCAGGTCGTCATTCTTCTCCACTAGTACGGCGATTTCCTCCTCGTATCCATCGCGTGTAGACTTGAGTTCCTCTTCTAGCTCCATGTTCCTGGTCATCACCTTCTTCAAATCTATCATGCTTGCACACATCTGGTTCTCCTGTCGACGAATGTGCTGGTTTAACTCCTGGATGAAAGCTGCAATGGACCTGTCCCTCCGGGTGCTGATCATCTCCCATTGCTCATCTCGGCGCCCACATAACTGGTAGATTGTATCCTTAAGATCCTTGTGATACACTTCGCCGATGCGTCCCATGGCGATGTGGGCTGCCATGCTCTTTCCTAGACTCCAGGTTGGTGCATCAAAGGAAAACTCTATGGGCTCCGTAACTGGCGTGAATGTCCTTCCTGGAATTTGAACTTGAATCATCCAACGCTCCTCTTCTAGTACAGTGGCGGTGCAGGTCCCGGTGAAGCTTGGTATTCCGATGTTCAGGTACCTAGTGACTTCCTTCAAGTGTCGTCCAAAAGGTGTGTCTTCATCCGGTTGTGTAAACTTGTTCCTTGAGTCCGCCATCCTAGAGAATAGAAGATGGAGAGAAGTCAGAAATGAGTAGAGAAGAGTGACCTATGGCTTTTCTTAGTGGTCGTGTCCTACAGTCAGCGTGTGCTCTGATACCATCTCTGTAGCGACCCGACCCGAATGGATCGAATCTCTGTGTTCAAGTGTCATCCCTGGATCGGTAATGCTGACACACACAGTACTTGAGGGATTTATAACAGAGTAGCAATCACACACTTATTACATCGAATGTCTCAAAAGGGAACTGATTACAATAAATATGGCTTAAGGCCATCTAAATAAGATAACAGCGGAAGGCTTGGAAGATAAAGTGAGTCCATCAACTCCAACGGCATAGCTGAGTGCACGACAACGACCTAGCGCACCTTACTCTTCGTCTGAAAAGTCTGCAACATGATACGTTGCAGCCCGAAACGGGTCAGCACATGGAATATGCTGGCAATATAACACAGTAGAGCAATGAACAGCATAATTGCTAATACTACATGCATATTTGGCTGGTGGAAAAGCTCTAGGGTTATACTGTTTTGCGAAAAGCCAATTTTTCCCTACAACAAAGGAATATATTTTATTTAACTATCATGGTGGTTGTTGAACATTGAGAAGGTAAAACCCCCTCTCAATCCCAATTAAAAGTAATCATTAATCCCAACAAATTAATTTAGAGTGATGGGATTCAATATGATGATCCAAGAACTAGATACTCAAAATGTCCATAACCGGGGACACGGCTAATCATGACTAGTTTGTACACTCTGCAGAGGTTTGTGCACTTTTCCCCACAAGACTCGATCTCCTCCGTTGGATTTCTCGCACTTCATGGTGTTTGAGATACGGATGACCGAGACACAGTCTTTCTGAAGCATTTACTCTTTACTCTGGGTAGACAGTTACACCTACTTTCCCCTACATCTGCTAGCCTACCACTGAAAGAGGTCATGTAACATACTCAACTATGCTAGAGCCCATAATAGCTTGTGGCTGCACACGGAAGTTTCTAGCATGAATAATCTTATGATCCCTTTGAGCCTGGGTGGCGGACCGTAGGAGGATCACACGGTATATCCCCGGGATCTCCTAGGACAACACTGGTATATCCCCAGGTGCCCAAACAAGCAATCCACCCAGATGTGTATTAAAGTTGCCACCTTAAGTTGAACCATTAATTAAAAATCTCACATCTGTCATGGATACACTCAAAACCCAATCCACGTCTACGAGCATAGCATGGCAACATAGGCATAGCGTAGAAGTAACTCCCAAGGGTTTGTTATTAAAAGGGCAATAGGTTCTACCTCATCATCTACTTCCCAGTACCCACAAGTTAATCACATCCTAATCATGCAATATTTGAGGGTCGAAACTAATGCATAAAAACTGGGTATAGAAGAGTATGATCAAAGTGTGAACTTGCCTTGCTGACGATCTGCAAATCCTAGGGACTCGTAGTAGCACGCTTCGCACTCCGGGAATTCTATCGCAAACAAACAATAGCATACATAAGCAATCAAGCAAAGATGCACGGGTAAAACTCAGACGAGATGATTTAACCAGAAAGTTCAACCTAAGAACTCCGGTTTGCAAAAAGAATCAAATCAAACGGAGCAACTAAACTCAAACTGCGAAAGAAACAAGCTTCGATTACTAATCTGGACTAAAGTCAAATTTTACAGTAGCAAAAATTTGTTTAAGTTGGTTAAACAGAAAGAGGGCTTCGAGACGAAGATCTAGGCGCTTGAATCGCCTGATTCCGACAAACGAGCGAAAAGTTATACTAAAACGAAAATCGGATCAGAAATCGCGATCGAAAATAATCGCGGAAAATACGAGAAAAAGAAAAACTAACGAACAGGCTAACGAACGAACGTTCGCTGTCTGCGGTTAAACGGTGAAAACCGTTCGTTAAAACGAACGTACGGACGAACGTCCGCTAAATAACTAAACCGACGGAAAACCGATCTAAAAAGAATAAACCGGAATTAAAAAAAAACCGAATCTAGATCTAGGGTTTACCAAAAAAACCGAACGGTTAACCGAAAAAAACCGAGCGTCGGATCCGGCGAGCGGCGGCTCCGGCGAGGCGAGGCTGCAGCGGCGGCGGGGTGCGGCGCGGCAGCGCGAGCGGTGAGGCGACGGGGCGGGGCGCGTGCGGTGCAGCGGCGCGGCGCGGCGGAGTGCGGCGGCGGCGGCGAGCGGCGGACGCGGCGGCGGCGGCTGCTGCTGCTTGCTGCTGCTGCGGCGGTGGTGGGGTGGAGGGGTCGAGGCGGCGGGGCGGGCGGCATATAAAGGGGCCGGGGCGGGGTGGCTTGGGGAGGGGGCGACGAGGCGGAGGCGGCGTCGGACTCCTCCGGCGAGTCCGTCTCCGGCACGGGACGGGAAGGCGGCGCGGGGCGGCTGGGCCGGCTGGGCTTCGGCCCAGTTCGGTCCGGCGGAGTTTTTTTTTTTAATTCCGCGCAGAAAAACAAATAAAAGAAATACTAAACGGACTCCAAAATTCCCGAAATAAATTTTCCCCGTCCTCTAAAAATCTCCCGGACAAGGTAAACATTTATTTGGGACTCTAATGCAATTTTGAAAAATGCATATTTTTCTAAATTCAAATAAAATTGCAATAAAAATCCAAATAAAATATTTATTTGATTTTAATATTTTTCCTCCAATATTCCATTTATTTTGGAGAAATCATATTATCTCCTCTCATATATTTTTAATATGAAATATTTTCGGAGAGAAAAATAATTAAACCAAATTGAATCCTTGTTTCAATATTTGAGAAAATTCAAATATGAAAACGGTGAAATCCCCAACTCTCTCCGTGGTCCTTGAGTTGCTCAGGATTTCGAGGATCGCAAAATGAAATGCAATAAAATATGATATGCATGGATGATCTATGTATAACATTCCAAATTAAAAATTTGGGATGTTACAACTAGCAAGCATCCGCAACTACTAACATTCATTAAGGTAAACCCCAACCATAGCATTAAGATATATTGGTCCCCCTTCAATCCCGTATGAATCAATTTCTATGGAAGGAAGAATCTTCTGTCACTCCTGCCCTCCAATGCATAGTCCTATCAACATGCAACTAACCCTAAGGTGTGATCCACACGCGCGCTCATATGATGGGCACCAAAGGCCAATCATAGTGATTCACCAATTACCCCAAAGGACAACAAAAATCTACTCAAACATCATAGGATGGCAACACATCATTGGATTACAATATGAAGCATAAAGCACCATGTTCAAGTAGGGGGCACAGCGGCTTGTGGGAGAGTGGACCGCTGAATATAGATGAGGGAAGATGATGGAAGTGTTGGTGAAGATGATGGAGTTGTTGGAGTAGATCGCCGTCACATGATGATTGCACCGGCGGCGTTCCAGCGCCACCGGGAGAGAGGGGGAGAGAGCCCCCCTCCTTCTTCTTCTTCCTTGGCCTCCCCCTAGATGGGAGGAGGGTTTCCCCTCTTGTCCTTGGTATCCATGGCTCCTGGAGGGCAGGAGCCCCTCTGAGATTGGATCTCTCTCTCTGTTCTCTTCTATTTCGCATTCTCGTTTTCTGGCCCTTCACCGCTTCTTAAATTACCGAAGATCCGTAACTCCAATTGGGCTGAAATTCTAACACAACTTTTTTCCGGATATTATCTTTCTTGCGGCGAAAAAAGGGCATCAACCGACTTACAAGGGGCCCACGAGCCACCTAGGTGTCGTGTTGCGTTGATTCTTCTTCCCAAAAATCACATATATTCCAAAATAAATCTTCATAAATTTTATTGCGTTTGGACTTCATTTGATATGGAAATTCTGCGAAACAAAAAACATGAAACAAACAGGAGCTGGCACTGGGCACTGGATTAATATGTTAGTCCCAAAAATAATATAAAATTTTGCCAAAAGTATATGAAAGTTGTAGAATATTGGCATGAAACAATAAAAAATTATAGATACGACGGAGACATATCAACCCACCGTATGTTTTTTGCTCGAGAGAGAAGCCGCTAGTGAAAACTATGGCCCCGGGTCTACCTTTACCATTAAAATCCAAAAATACCTTGCTGCAATTTCTTTACCGTTATTTTATTTTGTGTTTTTTGCTAAGCCGAGGGGATTGAAAAACCCTTGATCGCGTTGGGTGCAAGTATTTGTTGTTTTGTGTGTAGGTGTTGTTCACGAGGTTTCGCGTGGTTCTCCTACTGGATTGATAACCTTGCTTCTTAACTGAGGGAAATACTTATCTCTACTGTACTGCATCATCCTCTCCTCTTCGAGAAAATCCCAACGCAACTCACAATTAGGAGGAATCATGATCTATTGAGTGTTAGTGGAGTAAGAGTTATGAGAAAATATTCACGAAATAGTTTCGGGAACATTAGAAATAGTTTTGAGAGAAATAAGAAGCGATTCGCGGTTAATGGAAGAGTTTTGAGGTTTACCGGGTATTTCCGGGAATTCATATGTTGGTGGAAAATGTTTTGAGAGATGTTAAATTAATAATAAAAGGTTCTGATGCGGAGCATCCTACGATCATCCCCATGTACACTATGACTACTCCCCAAGCCCCAAGTGGACATACGGTGAGACCTCAAGCATACGCCAATGGACACATGGTGAACCCGCTCCTAAATGCTTCCACTTTCCGTTCATGCGAGACATGGTTGCTACCTCATGCAAAGACACTACATGTGCTTAGGTACCAAGGACACCCTCTCGGAGATGCTCGGGATCACGGACAAGTCCCCCAAGTGCATGGACGAAGGAGCACAACGAAAGGAGCCATAGAAGGTTCCCAGGCACCGGACATCAGGCCATGGCCCCGGACATCCGGCCCGTGAAGACCAGAGCCACCACCAGTAGACCAGCCGCAAGCTAGCTGTAGGCCCCGGACAATTGGCCCCTGCCCGGACATCCGGCCCGACCCCTGGAAATCCGGCCCTTCCTTCACAGAATGCAACTGAAGCCAGCCCCGGACATCCGACCTCCTCAGGCCGGACATCCGGCCCACGCCCGGACATCCTCCCCCCCTGCGCGCAGTGTGACGGGCCACCGGCCCATGTACCATTTCCCTTCGCCCCAACTTGTACTAGCACTATATGTAGACCTCTCCCTCCTCCTAGTTAGGGTTAGCATTGTGATAGCTCATCTTGGAGATAGAGCTTTACTCATCCACTTGTGTCCCTACTCCATTGGAGGCCAAGTCCATCTAGGAGAAGATCCCCCAAGTGGATTCAAGACCTCATCACGGAGGAAAATCCCCTCGTGGATTCAAGACCCCATCTCCTCATGGATTGGGAAGAACTAGCTACCGTTCGTATCGTCCCTTGTTGGGTTTGGATCGTGTGTCTCTTTGTGTATGTGGATCTAGCACATGTGTGATTGGATCAAGTCAATTTGAGTGTTTCCTCTTGTTTCCCCTCTTGTGTTCTTCATGTTTTTCGGGAATCCCCCTCGAAATCGTGAAAGATCGGCCCCTAGGGTTCCACCCAACATCATCTTGGTATCATGAGCCACGTTGATCACGAATTTGGAGCCTCCCCCATAGTTTTCTAGCCTAATTTTGCTTTGATTTTGTCCCAATTTTGAAAATCCCCACCAAAAATAGCCCCAATTTTTTTGTGATTTGTTGGTTTGATGATCTATCTTTTCCCCCATTTCCAGCCTCGAAATCCATCAATTTTTGCCCCAAAAATTCCTATTTCCCCGTGAGTTCATCGAGTTCATCCTTGGATTTGGAGCCCGCACATCCCGCCCGCAAGCCCGGACATCCGGCCTCCCGCAGCACCATTTCATCCACCACTTCCTTATTCGCCTAACTTTCGCCAATTTGACCAGATTTCCACCAATACTTCCGCGTACCACCACCGCTTTCTGCAACCACCATCACTTATCCGCTACCGCCTCCGACAATTTTGACACGCTTTGTTCTTTGAGAACTTGAGTTGCGGTTTCCGTTTCCTAACATGTTTCAGCTACTTTGGGATGGTTTGTCATCGACATCGCCGCCGCCCATCTTCATCATAGACATCGACATCTTCACCATTTTGACACCACCAACCATAAACAAGGGCAGTAACCTCGACAACACTCTCGTATACTCTCCCTTGCCATTACATTGTTAACCTCTACCCATTTGGCGTAACTTGCCCATCGAGACTAGCCTTTGAGTATTGCCGGCAATGTTACTTGTGCACATTAGTGATCATCGTTCCTATTGCGTATATATACCATATCATCTTGGTATCTGCTTCTTGGTATCATCATAAAATCTCTTGTGTCACAAGATTGTTCCTGTTGGGAAACGTTGCCTGGAAAACAAAAAAATTATATACACAACAAAGATCTATCCATGGAGATGCATAGCAACGAGGGGAAGAGTGTGTCTATGTACCCTCGTAGACCATAAGCGGAAGCGTTTATTAACACGGTTGATGTAGTCGAACTTCTTCGCGATCCAACCGATCGAGTACCAAACGTACGGCACCTCCGCGTTCAGCACACGTTCAGCTTGGTGACGTCCTCGCCTTCTTGATCCAGCAAGATGGCAAAGTAGTGGATGAGTTCCGGCAGCACGACGGCGTGGTGATGGTGATGGTGATGCTATCTCCGCAGGGCTTCGCCTAAGCACTATGAAAATATGACCGAGGGACGAAACTGTGGAGAGGGGCGCCGCACACGGCTAAGAGATTGTCGTGGTTATGTGTGGCGCCCCCCTCCCACATATATATAGGTGGGGGGAGGAGCAGCCAAGGAGGCGCCCCAAGTAGGCCGAGTCCAACTTGGGGTCCTCCCAAAGCCGCCCCCCCTTTCCTTTCTAGGTGAGCGGGAAAAGGCAGGCGAGGGTGGCGCCCCCCCCCCCCCTTTCCTTTCTCCCATGTGGAGGGGAAGGCAGGAGGGGCTAGCCCTCCCCCTTTCCTTACCTAGGGCCGGCGGCCAAGGAGAGGGGCGCGCCAGCCCCCTTGTGGGTTGGTCTGTCCCCCCCCTTGGCCCATTAGGCCCATACACCTACCGGGGGTGTCCGGAACCCCTTCCAGCGACCCGGTGCACTCTGAAACTCTTCTGGTGTCCGAATATCATTGTCCTATATATCAATCTTTACCTACAGACCATTCCAGAGCTCCTCGTCATGTCCGTGGTCTCATCCGGGACTCCAAACAACATTCGGTCACCAAATCATATAACTCATATAACACTATATCGTTAATGAACGTTAAGCGTGCGGACCATACGGGTTCGAGAACTATGTAGACATGACCGAGACACCTCTCCGGTTAATAACCAATAGCGGAACCTGGATGCCCATATTGAATCCTACATATTCTACAAAGATCTTTATCGGTCGAACCGTTATGACAACATACGTAATTCCCTTTGTCTGTCGGTATGTTACTTGCCCGAGATTCGATCGTCGGTATCTTCATACCTAGTTCAATCTTGTTATCGGCAAGTCTCTTTACTCGTTCCGTAATACATCATATTGTAACTAACTCCTTAGTCATTTGCTTGCAAGCTTATTATGATGTGTATTACCGAGAGGGCCCAGAGATACCTCTCCGATACTCGGAGTGACAAATCCCAATCTCGATCCATGCCAACTCAACAAACACCTTCGGAGATACCTGTAGAGCATCTTTATGATCACCCAGTTATGTTGTGATGTTTGATAGCACACAAGGTATTCAACCGGTATTCGGGAGTTGCATGATCTCATAGTCGAAGGAACATGTATTTGACATTAAGAAAGTAGTAGCAATAAACTGAACGATCATATGCTGAGCTAACGGATGGGTTTTGTCCATCACATCATTCTCCTAATGATGTGATCCGTTATCAAATGACAACTCATGTCTATGGTTAGTAAACCTTAACCATCTTTGATCAACGAGCTAGTCTAGTAGAGGCTTACTAGGGACACGGTATTTTTTTATGTATCCACACATGTATTTAAGTTTCCGGTCAATACAATTCTAGCATGAATAATAAACCTTTATCATGATTAAGGAAATATAATAATAAACATTTTATTATTGCCTCTAGGGCATATTTCCATCAGTCTCCCACTTGCACTAGAGTCAATAATCTAGTTCACATCACCATGTGATGTAACCCCCATAGTTCACATCGCCATGTGACCAACACCCAAAGAGTTTACTAGAGTCAATAATCTAGTTCACATCGCCATGTGATTAACACCCAAAGAGTACTAAGGTGTGATCATGTTTTGCTTGTGAGAGAAGTTTAGTCAACGGGTCTGTCACATTCAGATCCATATATATATTGCAAATTTCTATGTCTACAAAGCTCTGTATGAAGCTACTCTAGCTAATTGCTCCCACTTTCAATGTGTATCCAGATTGAGACTCAGAGTCATCTGAATCGGCGTCAAAGCTTGCATCAACGTAACCCTTTATGACGAACTCTTTATTACCTCCATAACCGAGAAATATCTCCTTAGTCCTCTTAGGTAACTAAGGATAATTTTGACCACTGTCTAGTGATCTACTCCTGGATCACTATTGTACCCCCTTGCCAAACTCATGGTAATGTACACAACATGTTTGGTACACGCATGGCATACTTTATAGAACCTATGGCTGAGGCATAGGAAATGACTTTCATTCTCTCTCTATCTTCTGCTGTGGTCGGGTTTTGAGTCAACTCAACTTCACACCTTGCAACATAGGCAATAACCCTTTCTTTGACTGATCTATTTTGAACTTCTTCAAAACTTTGCCAAGGTATGTGCTTTGTGACAGTCCTATTAAGCGTCTCGATCTATCCCTATAGATCTTGATGCCCAATATGTAAGTAGCTTCACCGAGGTCTTTCATTGAAAAATTCTTATTCAAGTATCCTTTTATGCTATCCAGAAATTATATATCATTTCCAATCAGCAATATGCCATCCACATATAATATCAGAAATGCTACAGAGCTCCCACTTACTTTCTTGTAAATACAGGCTTCACCATAAGTCTGTATAAACCATATGCTTTGATCACCTCATCAAAGCGTATATTCCAACTCCGAGATGCTTGCACCAGTCCATAGATGGATCGCTGGAGCTTGCACACTTTGTTAGCACCTTTAGGATCGACAAAACCTTCTGGTTGCATCATATACAACTCTTCTCTAAGAAACCTGTTAAGGAATGCAGTTTTGACGTCCATTTGCCAGATTTCATAATCATAAAATGCGGTAATTGCTAACATGATTCGGACAGACTTAAGCATCACTACGGGTGAGAAAGTCTCATCGTAGTCAACCCCTTGAACTTGTCGAAAACCTTTTTGCGACAAGTTGAGCTTTGTAGATAGTAATATTACCATCAGCATCCATCTTCCTCTTGAAAATCCATTTATTCTCAATGGCTTGCTGATCATCGGCCAAATCCACCAAAGTCCACACTTTGTTCTCATACATGTATCCTATCTCAGATTTCATGGCCTCAAGCCATTTGTCGGAATCTGGGCTTGCCATAGCTTCTTCATAGTTCGTAGGTTCATCATTGTCCAACAACAAGACTTCCAGGACAGTATTGCCATACCACTCTGGTGCGGAACGTGTTCTGGTCGACCTACGAGGTCCAGTAGTAACTTGATCTGAAGTTTCATGATCATCATCATTTGCTTCCTCTCTAGTTGGTGTAGGCATCACGGGAACAGTTTTCTCTGATGTGCTACCTTCCAATTCGAGAGAAGGTACAACTACCTCATCAAGTTCTAGTTTCCTCCCACTCACTTCTTTCGAGAGAAACTCCTTCTCTAGAAAGGACCCATTCTTAGCAACAAAGATTTTGCCTTTGGATCTGTGGTAGAAGGTATACCCAATAGTTTCTTTCGGGTATCCTATGAAGACGCACTTCTCCGCTTTGGGTTCGAGCTTATCAGGCTGAAGCCTTTTGACATAAGCGTCGTATCCCCAAACTTTTAAGAAATGACAGCTTAGGTTTCTTGCCAAACCACAGTTCACACGGTGTCATCTCAACGGATTTAGACAGTGCCCTATTTAACATGAATGCGGCTGTCTCAAAAGCATAACCCCAAAATGATAGTGGCAAATCAATAAGAGACATCATAGAACGCACCATATCTAATAAGTACGGTTACGACGTTCGAACACACCATTACGCTGTGGTATTCCAGGTGGCGTGAGTTGTGAAACAATTCCACATTGTTTTAAATGAAGGCCAAACTCGTAACTCAAATATTCACCTCCACGATCAGATCGTAGAAACTTTATTTTCTTGTTACGATGATTCTCTACTTCACTCTGAAATTCTTTGAACTTTTCAAATGTTTCAGACTTGTGTTTCATCAAGTAGATATTCCCATATCTACTTAAATCATCTTGTAAAGGTTAGAAAATAATGATACCCACCGCGTGCCTCAACACTCATCGGACCGCATACATCGGTATGTATTATTTCCAATAAGTTATTAGCTTGCTCCATTGTTCCGGAGAACAGAGTTTCAGTGATATTGCCCATGAGGCATGGCTCGCAAGTATCAAATGATTCATAATCAAGTGATTCCAAAAGTCCATCTGCATGGAGTTTCTTCATGCGCTTTACACCAATATAACCTAAACGGCAGTGCCACAAGTATGTTGCACTATCATTATCAACTTTGCATCTTTTGGCATCAATATTATGAATATGTGTATCACTGCGATCGAGATTTAATAAGTCATTTGCATTGAGTGCATGACCATAGAAGGTTTTATTCATGTAAACAGAACAACAATTATTCTCTGACTTAAATGAATAACCGTATTGCAATAAACATGATCTAATCTTGTTCATGCTCAACCCAAACACCAAATAACATTTATTTAGGCTCAACACTAATCCTGAATGTAGAGGGAGTGTTCCATGGTGATTGTATCAACCTTGGAATCACTTCCAACACACATGGTCACCTCGCCCTTAACTAGTCTTTGTTTATTCTGCAGCTCCTATTTTGAGTAACAAATAAGAGCAACCGAACCAGTATCAAATACCCAGGCGCTACTACGAGCATTAGTGTGGAACACATCAATTACATGTATATCAAATATACCTTTGTTCACTTTGCCATCCTTCTTATCCGCCAAATATTTGGGGCAGTTCAGCTACTAGTGACCATTCCCTTTGCAGTAGAAGCACTCGGTTTCAGGCTTAGGTCCAGCTTTGGGCTTGTTCACGGGAGTGGCAACTTGCTTGCCATTCTTCTTGAAGTTCCCTTTCTTTCCCTTTGCCCTTTTTCTTAAAACTAGTGGTCTTGTTAACCATCAACACATGATGCTCTTTCTTGATTTCTACCTTTGCAGATTTCAGCATCGTGAAGAGCTCGGGAATCGTTTTTGTCATCCCTTGCATATTATAGTTTATCATGAAGTTCTAGTAGCTTGTGATAGTGACTAGAGAACTCTGTCAATCACTATCTTATCTGGAAGATTAACTCCCACTTGATTCAAGCAATTGTAGTACCCAGACATTCTGAGCACATGCTCACTGGTTGAGCTATTCTCCTCCATCTTGTAGGCAAAGTACTTGTCAGAGGTCTCATACCTCTCAACACGGGCATGAGTCTTAAATACCAATTTCAGCTCTTGGAACATCTCATATGCTCCGTGGCATTCAAAACGTTTTTGAAGTCCCGGTTCTAAGTCGTAAAGCATGGCGCACTAAAGTTATTAAGTAGTCATCATATGGAGCTTGCGAAACATTCATAACGTCTGCATCTGCTCCTGCAATAGGTCTGTCACCTAGCGGTGCATCGAGGACATAATTCTTCTGTGCAGCAATGAGGATAATCCTCAGATCACGGACCCAGTCCGCATCATTGCTACTATTATCTTTCAACTTATTTTTCTCTAGGAACATATCAAAAAATAGGGGAGCTATATCGCGAGCTATTGATCTACAACATAGATATGCAAAACTATTAAGACTAAGTTCATGATAAATTAAGTTCAATTAATCAAATTACAAATGAACTCCCACTCAAATTAACATCCCTCAAGTTATCTAAGTGATACATGATCCAAATCGACTAACCCATGTCCGATCATCACGTGAGATGGGGTAGTCATCAATGGTGAACATCTCTATGTTGATCATATCTACTATATGACTCATGTTCGACCTTTTGGTCTCTAGTGTTCCGAGACCATGTCTGTACATGCTAGGCTCATCAAGTTTAACCCAAGTATTCTGCATGTGCAAAACTGGCATACACCCGTTGTATGTGAACGTAGAGTCTATCACACCCGATCATCACGAGGTGCTTCGAAACGACGAACTTTGGCAACGGTGCATACTCGGGGAGAACACTTTTATCTTGAAATTTAGTGAAGGGATCATCTTATAATGCTACCGCCGTTCTAAGAAAAATAAGATGCATAAAGGATAAACATCACATGCAATCAAAATATGTGACATGATATGGCCATCATCATCTTGTGCTTTTGGTCTCCATCTCCAAAGCATCGTCATGATCTCCATCGTCACCGGCTCAACACCTTGATCTCCATCATTGCGTCGGGGTCGTATCGCCAACTAATGCTTCTACAACTATTGCTAACGCATAGCGATAAAGTAAAGCAATTACATGGCAATTGCATTTCATACAATAATCAAGAGACAACCCAAAGGCTCCTGCCGGTTGTCGAAATTACAAAACATGATCATCTCATACAACAACATATATCACATCACGTCTTGACCATATCACATCACAACATGCCCTGCAAAAACTAAACGTCCTCTACTTTGTTGTTGCAAGTTTTACGTGGTTGCTACGGGCTTCTAGCAAGAACCGTTCTTACCTACGGCAAAAATCACAACGGTGATTTATCAAGTTTGTTGTTTTAACATTCTTCAAGGACCGGCCATAGTCAAATTCGATTCAACTAAAGTAGGAGAAACAGACACCCGCCAACCACCTTTATGCAAAACTAGTTGTATGTCAGTCGGTGGAACAGGGTGCATATCATCTACGCATAGACCTGGCTCATGATGCCACTGTTGGGAAACGTTGCATGGAAAACAAAAAAAAGTCTACGCACACCCAAGATCTATCCATGGAGATGCATAGCAACGAGGGGAAGAGTGTGTCTATGTACCCTCGTAGACCGTAAGCGGAAGCGTTTATTAACGTGGTTGATGTAGTCGAACTTCTTTGCGATCCAACCGATAGAGTACCAAACGTGCTGCACCTCCGCGTTCAGCAAACGTTCAGCTCGGTGACATCCTCGCCTTCTTGATCCAGCAAGACGGCAAAGTAGTGGATGAGTTTCGGCAGCACAACGGCGTGGTGATGGTGATGCTATCTCCGCAGGGCTTCGCCTAAGCACTACAAAAATATGACCGAGGGACGAAACTGTGGAGAGGGGTGCCACACGCGGCTAAGAGATTGTCGTGGTTATGTGTGGCGCCCCCCTCCCACATATATATAGGTGGGGGGAGGGAGGAGCAACCCAGGAGGCACCCCAAGTAGGCCGAATCCTACTTGGGGTCCTCCCAAAGCCGCGCCCCTCTTTCCTTTCTAGGTGAGCGGGGAAATGCAGGGGAGGGTGGCGCCCCCCCCTCCTTTCTCCCATGTGGAGGGGAAGGCAGGAGGGGCTAGCCCTCCCCCCTTTCCTTCCCTAGGGCCAGTGGCCAGGGAAAGGGGCGCGCCAGCCCCCTTGTGGGCTGGTCTGTCCCCCCCTTCGCCCATTAGGCCCATATACCTACCGGGGGTGTCCGTAACCCCCTCCAGCGACCCGATGACTACCCGGTGCTCTCCGAAACTCTTCCGGTGTCCGAATATCATTGTCCTATATATCAATATTTATCTCCGGACCATTCCGGAGCTCCTCGTCATGTTCATGTCTCATCCGGGACTCCGAACAACATTCGGTCACCAAATCATATAACTCATATAACACTATATCGTCAACGAACGTTAAGCATGCGGACCCTACGGGTTTGAGAACTATGTAGACATGACCGAGACACCTCTCCGGTCAATAACCAATAGCGGAACCTGGATGCCCATATTGGTTCCTACATATTCTACGAAGATCTTTATCGGTCGAACCGTTATGACAACATACGTAATTCCCTTTGTCTGTCGGTATGTTACTTGCCCGAGATTCGATCGTCGGTATCTTCATACCTAGTTCAATCTCATTACCGACAAGTCTCTTTACTCGTTCCGTAATACATCATCTTTTAACTAACTCCTTAGCCATTTGCTTGCAAGCTTATTATGATGTGTATTACCGAGAGGGCCCAGAGATACCTCTCCGATACTCGGAGTGACGAATCCCAATCTCGATCCATGCAAACTCAACAAACACCTTCGGAGATACCTGTAGAGCATCTTTATGATCACCCAGTTATGTTGTGACGTTTGATAGCACACAAGGTATTCATCCGGTATTCGGGAGTTGCATGATCTCATAGTCGAAGGAACATGTATTTGACATTAAGAAAGTAGTAGCAATAAACTGAACGATCATATGCTAAGCTAACGGATGGGTCTTGTCCATCACATCATTCTCCTAATAATGTGATCCCGTTATCAAATGACAACTCATGTCTATGGTTAGGAAACCTTAACCATCTTTGATCAACGAGCTAGTCTAGTAGAGGCTTACTAGGGACACGGTATTTGTTTATGTATCCACACATGTATTTAAGTTTCCGGTCAATACAATTCTAGCATGAATAATAAACCTTTATCATGATTAAGGAAATACAATAATAACCATTTTATTATTGCCTCTAGGGCATATTTCCATCAGTTCCCGCATATACACAATTGCTATCTTGGTTTGTGCATTTCGCATAGTGGCCATAACAAAAAAAAGAGAAAGAATAAGCTTTTAAGCAAAGAGAAACAAAGAGCTTGTAAGAAATAGCCATAGCATCGCCACATTGCATATCATATACCATTATTGATCATCTTGGATCATCGTGTGTGAAACACCAGTAACCATACATACATAGCATACTTGGGATAGAAAGTTCATACATTTTGCATCTTATAAGCTGTGCACAAGTGTCGTATCCGCCTATTGAGCAATCGTGCTAGCGTCTCCATTGAGTTGTGCAACACAAGCGTTTTCTGTGGATTCCACATTTTGTGCTCATTCCTTGGTTGCACGACCCCATTTATCTATCCATTTGTGTGTTTCCGTGTGCCACATATTGCTATTGGTCTACTTGTTTCACTTGTGAATTTCTGAATCTCTTTCAACATAATTGACTCTTGCTAACAATTGCATCAAATTTTTGTGCCACTATCCTCACCAAGATCCACCATATGCTTTACTTGTGTAGGTGTGAGAATTGACAAGATCCGGTACCAATTGTTCTATTTCCATAATACATTATTGAGTGATCATTGATCCATCTTCAACATTGGATAAGGTACATTGGTCTAGTTCTTTCCTTTTTCCACTTACATTTGCTCGAGTATTGTAGTGGATAGGCAAAGCACATCATCTCCAGTCTTCGACGACAATGACGGCGCGAACAACTATGTTACCATCACTCACACCGTCGAACTACAACGACAAATGCAAGGTGCACAATCTACATTGCGAGAGCGCATCGACAACCTCGCCATCGACATACGACACTACGAAGCAAGGAAAAGGGACTACATCGACAACAAGTTGGACGAGCTCAAGGATCAACTACGAGACATGATGGCCAACTACAAGTCTTCTTCCCCTTCATCATCTTTAAGGCGGTGGCGAGCAAGTCAAAAATCTTCAGAGCACCCATGTGATGCAAGCGCAATTCGTCCACATCCTCATCTTCATGACGACCCCCATCACATTCGTGATCCACATCATCATGAAGGTCAAGTCACCTCCAAGCAACATGTGCGTGACGATGAAGCACGCCATAAAGCTCAAGCACGACAACGACACCATCAAGATGAAGATGCTCGACACGCGCAAACCTACAAGTCCCAACAAGCTCTACATCAAGCTACGACCAAACTTCATGAGCACAAGAGAAAACCGCAAGACAAGCACCACCAAGAGAAAGCTACGACTACCACCACCACTTCGGCATCTTTGCCAAGTGCTATTAGGGCATCTCGCTTTTGGACGCACGGCATCTTCGCCTACTTCCCACGAGTACGCCTACATCGACATCATCAAGTCCAAGGTGACCACCTACACGCGAGGGCGACACTTCCATCTTCGGAAGCCCCTCAAGGAAGATGGCCAAGCATGGGAAATTCCCTTCGGTCATGGAGACGAGCTACGAGGTGCCACATCATATGGGCCTCATACAATACAACGACAAGACGTTCGAGCAAGGACCATCCCCTTCGACCACGGCAACAAGCGTGAACCTCTTCGACAACATGAAGAGGACGCCCCAATGGGACTTATACTCTGAGTCAAGCTATGAGACCGCCCATGAGACATTCTCTTTGGTCTCGGAGGAACACGATGATTTGCCACATCCTATGGCATTCATCTTTGGAGGCGTTATGGATGAGGAGGTTGAACATGGGACTATCCCTTCAACCAAGGCGGCGGTAGGATTTGAGCATGGAGACATTTGCACCTACATCTCTCCGATACCCACATATGTCGAGATGCCCCAATTGCCATGTGAGGAGAGCCACCACCCCATGAGTGAGATGAGTGACTCCACCATATATGACATTGAGTGCATTTCCCATGAGAGGATGATTGTGACTACCACTAGCCCCACACACGAGAGCATGCCACACATCCTATGTGAGGTTGAGAGCCATTTCAGTGACTCCACCTGTTGGTGCAATATCTGCCTTCTTGTGTTTTGGAGATTGTTGACAGAAACAGGTATGAACTGATTTGTTTGCTAGTGCATACAGAGAGAAATAGTCCATACAGAAACCGAAGAGAATGCTGTCTCCGGTGCCAAGTTCGAGGAACTTCACCGAAGTATATCTGCGCTGCAGAGAAGAACGAGCTACATCTAGTGAAGATATGTAGTCGAGAAGATTGCTGTGAAGGAATTATCCCCTCGAAAGACTACTGCTGAAGCAAAGCATTTGGTTCGGTGTTGTTGTCCGAAGAAATTGACTGCAGCGAACGGAAGTCGAAGACAAATTGAAGACGCAGTATTCTTTTCGTCCTTCTTTTTAGGTTCATTTGAGTCATAGGACCTCCGTACTATTAAGAGGGGTATTGGTTCTCGAAGCTTACATCCGTTGTGATGCTTGGCCCAAAACCTATGAAAGTTGCGAGAGAAATTGATGTCGCTTGGACTACGTCGGTATTTCCCCAAAGAGGAAGGGATGATGCAGCACAGCTACGGTAAGTATTTCCCTCAGTTATGAAACCAAGGAATCAATCGAGTAGGAGAACCAAGCAACACTATGTAAACGGAACCTGCACACAAATAACAAATACTTGCAATCCGACGCTTATGAGCGGTTGTCAATCCCTGTACGGGTATCGGCGCCAGAAGTTGTCAAGTTGACGGGATAAAAATTGTGATAGATTGGGTAAATAGATCTCGATAAAATGCGAAATAAAATAAATAGCAAAAAAGTGTAGCAAGGTATTTTTGGGTTTTTGGAATAATAGATCTGAAAACAAAAGCAAATAAAAATAGATCTCAAAGCAAATATGATAAAGAATAGACCCGTGGGCCGTAGATTTCACTAGGGGCTTCTCTCGAGAAAAATAGCATACAGGGGTAAACAAATTACTGTTGGGCAATTGATATAAGATCAAATAATTATGATGATATCCAAGGCAATGATCATTATATAGGCATCACGTCCAAGATTAGTAGACCGACTCCTGCCTGCATCTACTACTATTACTCCACACATCGACGGCTATCCAGCATGCATCTAGTGTATTAAGTTCATGGAGAAATGGAGTAATGCAATAAGAACGATGACATGATGTAGACGAGATCTATTCATGTAGGAATAGCCCCCATCTTGTTATCCTTAATAGCAACGATACATGCGTGTCTTGCTGCCCCTTCTGTCACTGGGAAAGAACACTGCACGATCGAACCCATCACAAAGCACCTCTTTCCATGGCAAGAAAAATCGATCTAGTTGGCCTAACTAAACCAAAGATTCGAAGAAGAAATACGAGGCTATAAGTAATCATGCATATAAGAGATCAAAGAAGACTCAGATAATATTCATGGATATAGATCTGATCATAAACTCAAAGTTCATCGGATCCCAACAAACACACTGCAAAAAGAGTTACATCAAATAGATCTCCAAGAGACCATTGTATTGAGAATCAAAAAGAGAGAAGAAGCCATCTAGCTACTACCTACGGACCCGTAGGTCTATGATGAACTACTCACGCATCATCGGAGAGGCACCAATGAGGATGCTGAACCCCTCCGTGATGGTGTCTAGATTGGATCTGGTGGTTCTGGAACTTGCGGCGGCTGGAATTGTGTTTCGTCGACTCCCCTAGGGTTTTTGGAATATTGGGGTATTAATAGGGGTATTCATCAAAATAAGCACACAATGCAACGAAAACAGAATCTGTCAAAAATAGAATAGTCTCTAAAGACACGAATTTTACCCATAGTTCAGTAACTCCAAAAATTCTGAAAACTATGGACATCGTAGGAAATTTGTATATCAATCTTGTGTAAAAAACTTAGAGTTTTTTGTCTCTTCTGTGAACCTCTAAAATTATTTTACTGGATGCAAAAGTTTCTGTTTTCCAACAAGATCAAGTCAACTATCACCCAACGTGATCCCAAAGGCTTTACTTGGCACAAACACTAATTAAAACATAAAAACACAATTATAATGGAGGAATAATTGTGCAAACACTCAAAAACAGAAAGAAAAAGGCAAAAATAAATTTTATTCATTGGGTTGCCTCCCAACAAGCGCTATTGTTTTACGCCCCTAGCTAGGCATATGCATAGATTCAAGTATTGTCATCTTTTGTTTCCAACTCCTCAATCAAACACTTGGATTTTTTCAAAGATTTAGCATATAAATTTTCAATAACAATACTTCTAGGAACGAGATTGAAAAATTCATTCTTGCAAGTATGGTATTTTATCACTTCCACAAGGTTGGGATGAATACTAATCATTTTAAGATCTTCTTTATGGCTATTAGATGTGGCACCTTTGTTCTTAATGACTTGTGTAGACTTGCAAAGTTTTATAGGAGTTTTTTCAATAGTTTTAATGGAAGAAAAAGCCGAGCTCAAATTACTAAAAATTTCTTCCAACTTGTCAATTCTAGTGGGGTTCTCTTCTATTCTCTCGTTGACGGTGGGTTCTTTTTCTTTTAATACCTTAAGATCATCTCCCGCTTTTGACCCAATTCAATTAGCAAGATTGTGCATCCTTTTATCTAATTTTTCAATGTTTTCTTCAGTGAGCATTTTCTTTTCAATAGCATCTAACTTTTCCATAACATGCTCAAGAGTTAAAGTTGTTTCATTAATCATAAGAGGTGGTGAACCCACTAGATTTCCCATGGCATTAAAAGCATCCAAAGATGGACACATCAAGAAATTCCCACGGGTAATCGTATCAAGGATGAATCTATACCAAGTAGTGATGCCCACATAAAAATAGTGAAGAAGAACAATGGTAGATTGCTTACGAACAGATCTATTATGAGCATTGCAAATCCTATACCAAGCATCTTTTAGATTCTCCCCTCCCCTTTGTTTGAAATTAAGAACCTCGTTCTCGGGGGTACACGCAATTGAGGAAGAACTATCCATAACGACAAAAAATGGCAAACAAGATTGCACACAAAAACAGATCTAGTGGGAAAAAGCAAACGAAAAAGAGGGCGAATAAAACGGCAAATTTTTGTGAAGTGGGGGAGATGAAAACGAGAGGCAAATGGCAAATAATGTAAATTGCAAGGAGATGAGATTTGTGATTAGGAACCTGATAGATGTTGATGATGTCTCCCCGGCAACGGCGCCAGAAATTGGCTAGTTGACGGGAGACTATCTTGACTTGGTCCTCCCCGGCAACGGCGCCAGATATTCCTTTTGATGTCGCTTGAACTACGTCGGTATTTCCCCAAAGAGGAAGGGATGATGCAGCATAGCTACGGTAGGTATTTCCATCAGTTATGAAACCAAGGTATCAATCTAGTAGGAGAACCAAGCAACACTATGTAAACGGTACCTGCACACAAATAACAAATACTTGCAACCTGACGCTTATGAGGGGTTGTCAATCCCTCTACGGGTATCGGCGCCAGAAGTTGTCAAGTTGACGGGATAAAAATTGTGATAGATTGGGTAAATAGATCTTGATAAACATGAAATAAAATAAATAGTGAAAAAGTGCAGCAAGGTATTTTTGGGTTTTTGGAATAATAGATTTGAAAAAAAAGCAAATAAAAATAGATCTCAAACCAAATATGATAAAGAATAGACCCGGGGGCCATAGATTTCACTAGTGGTTTCTCTCGAGAAAAATAGCATATGGTGGGTAAACAGATTACTGTTGGGCAATTGATAGCAGATCGAATAATTATGACGATATCCAAGGCAATCATCATTATATAGGCATCACGTCCAAGATTAGTAGACCGACTCCTACCTGCATCTACTACTATTACTCCACACATCGACCGCTATCCAGCATGCATCTAGTGTATTAAGTTCATGGAGAAATGGAGTAATGCAATAAGAACGATGACATGATGTAGACGAGATCTATTCATGTAGGAATAGCCCCCATCTTGTTATCCTTAATAGCAACGATATATGCGTGTCTTGCTGCCCCTTCTGTCACTGGGAAAGAACACCGCACGATCGAACCCATCACAAAGCACCTCTTCCCATGGCAAGAAAAATCGATCTAGTTGGCCTAACTAAACCAAAGATTCAAAGAAGAAATATGAGGCTATAAGTAATCATGCATATAAGAGATCAAAGAAGACTCAAATAATATTCATGGATATAGATCTGATCATAAACTCAAAGTTCATCGGATCACAACAAACACACCGCAAAAAGAGTTACATCAAATAGATCTCCAAGAGACCATTGTATTGAGAATCAAAAAGAGAGAATAAGCCATCTAGCTACTGCCTACGGACCCGTAGGTCTATGATGAACTACTCACGCATCATCGGAGAGGCACCAATGAGGATGATGAACCCCTCCGTGATGGTGTCTAGATTGGATCTGGTGGTTCTGGAACTTGCGGCGGCTGGAATTGTGTTTCGTCGACTCCCCTAGGGTTTTTGGAATATTGGGGTATTTATAGGGCGAAGAGGCGGTGCGGGAGGCCATCGAGGTGGACACAACCCACCAGGGCGCGCATGGGCCCCCAGGCGCACCCAGGTGGGTTGTGCTCCCCTCGGAGCTCCCCTGTGGTACTTCTTTGGCCCAAGTTGTGTCTTCTGGTCCATAAAAATTCTCCCAAAAGGTTCGCTACGTTCGGACTCCGTTTGGTACTGATATTCTGCGTAGTAAAAAACAAGCAAAAAATAGCAACTGGCACTGGGCACTATGTTAATAGGTTAGTCCCAAAAAATAATATAAAGTTGCTATAAAATGATTGTAAAACATCCAAGAATGATAATATAACAGCATGGAAAAATAAAAAATTATAGATACATTGGAGACGTATCAGAAATCTCTTTGTGTTCCGAGCAAATACTTGCCAGCAAGAGATTGTGATCTTCTTCGCTGTGAGAGATTTGTCTCAGACCGAGGAGTTAGCATTACTTGATCCGCAAGCAATGTTACCGTTGTGCTCAAAACCCGACCGTTGGACTCGTGTCGTTCGGCTATTGGCTGCTCTCGATGTCCAATTTGGTCATTTCCCATCAGGGAAGGTTGCGGCTATAAATAGCCACCCCGCACCGGCTTTGTCCGATGGCTGCTCCGCATAAGATTTCTGAGAAGATTGATTTAAGCACCCCCTCTCCGAGTGATTTTAGTTTAAGATCCACCGAGAGAAAAATCAAGAGCCCAAACTTAGACAGTGGTTGAGCATCACAGTAGTTCTGAGTTAGAGTTCTTGTACCTATTACTCTTGAGAGTTGCGCACTCTCTAGACGGATAGGTTTCAGCTCGAGTGTTGAAGAGGTGTTGTCTTCACCGAGCTAGATCTTCAGCAACCAAGAGTGATTGTGGTTCGCGAAGGTCGACCGAAGGTTTGGAGATCGCCGACAAGTATCTACCACGAGTGAAATCAATTGAAGTCTGGTCAGCTTCGAGTTGAAGGAGAATAGGGTGAAGAGAGTTTATCTTCTGTGTTAAGTCACAACCCCTCCAACCAGACGTATCCCTTTGGCAGGAGGGTGAACTTGTCTACCAAATCTTTCTGTCGCCATCGAGCACCACTGGTTCAATTTACTTCACTGCATTACTTTGTGCAGTCTTCATATGTGCTCTGTGACGATAGTTATCTGATCAGTTATTTTCTGTTGCATATCATTCGGCTCCACTCTTGCTGTGACAGTTATCATTTGTAGCTCACATTATTGCACCCTCACCACTCTATCAGGCTACCTTAGTTCTCGTTATCCTCTGTGCTGTGATCTTTTACATCAGTATAGTCATTTTTCGTAGTTATCCATCACAGTTCAATTCTAGCTCTCTATCATGATATTATTTCTGTTGTCATATTGCATTACCATCGTTATCATCAAGCCTGTTGTTTACTATGCTCCAACCATTATTGCATCCTACTTCAAAGGTTTTGTTCTTCAATAGCAAGCTTGATGGAGTTCGTATCTACCGAACCTTATTTCCGCTGCTGTGTTTGGGATCAGTTCAAAACATTCGCAAGATTTTTTGAATCTCCCATTCACCCCCCTCTGGTCGATATACTCTCGGTCCTAACAATTGGTATCAAAGCAGGTACTCCCTGTCTCTGTTTATTAAAGGTCTAACGTCCTTGGAGTTTTGAGTATGTCGTATGCAGGTAGATCCTCGCACTCTAAAAGATTTCCTATCTTCGATGGAAATGACTATCTCTATTGGAAAGAAAGAATGAGAATCAGAATTCAAGGCATCGATCTAGAACTGTGGCAGATTGTGGAAAATGGATACACTATTCAGCACCCTGATGCTCCAACCCCTAATGACAAAGCTATGCTGCGGTTGGATGCACAAGCAAAAGACATTATTTGTGCAAGTATTTGAAAGGACATTTTCATTCGGTTCCGAACGCTTGACACTGCTATGCAACTCTGGGATGCCATCAAAAATGCTCATGAAGAATTCATTGCCAGAACAGGCCCTCACACTCAAATGCTTCATGCCATGTTTGCTAGTTTTAGAAGCCTTCAAAAAGGAAGTGCTATGGAACTCACTGATCAGTTGACAAATATTGTTGAAAGAGTTCATCAACGAGGAGTAACTGATATCACCGACAAAGATGTGGTCAACAAGCTGCTCAGTGCTCTTGACGCTACCTTCAATCCCATCATGGCAGAAATCAAACAAAGACCAGATTATGAAGAACTTCACTATGTAGAGGTCATGACGCTGTTGTCACTTCACGAAGAAAAGATGGAACTAGAAAATGTAGATCAAGAATCTTCTTCGGAAGGTGAAGGAGAAATTCTCTCAAACTATGGCAGTTCACACGAAGAAGATATTGAGAATCAACACACCATCACCAGAGAGCTAGAGATGCTAACAGAAAGGCTAAGTGATCTCAGACGACAAAATTTATGCCTCACGAATGATGACAAATTTGACTTGCCTGAATCATCAAGAAGGCTACCTCCGAAAGAAATGAAGTGCTTCAAGTGCAAACAACTCGGTCATCTCATAGTAGACTATCCCTGTTGGGAAGAAAAACCTAGCAACTGATGGAAATATCTTCACTGCAGTGGATTCACACGAATGGATCGTCATACTCAGCTCTCGAATAAAAATGAATCCTCATCTTCTTCGACGAGACTAGTCACTGACATGAAAGACAGAGCAACCATCGAGTCAAATATGAAGAGAATATCACAGCTGAATAGAGCATGTGCTGATATGACCCTGGATTCTGAAGACGAGACGACATACACTGCATCAGATGATGAAGAATTTTACAAAAGGATAGGAAGAAGCAATGCCTTCATTGCCTATGAATCATCAGAAAATTCACCCGAATCAGACTCCAACGATGATGCCTCAAGTGATGATGAACCCATCGCATTCTGTCTCATGGCAAAAACATCTAAGGATCAGGTATCAGCAAAACACCAACAATCCATGAATGGATATTCTCCTGAATATATTGCCTTTGCTAAACTGGTCAAGATTGCAAAATCTCAACATGATGAACTTGAAATGCTTGAGAAGAATCTTAGGAAAACCGAAGGATTACTGGTCGAAAAGATGGAGAAGAATCAAAAGCTGATGGAAGAGCATGACGCTTTTTCTTCAACTATTGATGATCTTTCCAACAAATATGATTCTCTTTCAGTCAACTTCGAGAATTTATCTGATGAACTCCTTAACAGGAATCGAGAACTCGAGTCTCCGAAAGAATTTCATAATGATCTTGCGAAAGAAAAAGCTTATCTTTTCGCCGAGCAATTTGTTCGGCTTCCTGATGATTTTGTGCCTCCTTGCTTAAAATGCCTAGAACGTAGTAATGTTGATTCTCATGCTGAAACTTCTAATGCTGTCATCAAGAATCTTGCAACCACTACAAATGGTATCACTAACCCCTCTTTCTAGGAATTTGCTGCTATTACTGAAGAAAATTGCATGCCAAAGGACTTTCTTGAGACATGAATGCTAAGGAGCCTAAAAGGGCATCAAACCCTCTGTGATGTGCTCAAGAAGTCAATACTACAAAAAAATCCTCGAAAGGAAGGATTGGGTTCGACAGAAAACTCAACGTTGAAGGAACCTACTGGACTCCCGAACAGTATCCTCGAATGAGTTGGGTTCTTGCTGAGAGCAAAACACTCGAACCTGCAATTCTGTCAGGATATGATACTCCCATTACTGTTGTTTCTGATGAGTCTGATGACTCGAACTACAAATTCTTCAAACAACAAAATGGTAAGGTTTTCGCTCAATATGTTGGTACTAACAGCAGGTCTGGATCATCCAAGAAGCAAATCTGGGTGAAGAAGTGCATTATTGAAAATCTATCTGTCACTACTAACTTGAATATGCAGAGTAACTCTCTTCGAGACAATGATTATCATTTGCAGAATGGCACAGGAAAACTTTTGAATGGGTATCGATCAAACCCTCGACAGAAGGAATACATGCGTATCTCCTCAAATCATTATACTCATGTCTCTGGAAATAACTTCAATGCATATTCATATGATTACTCTCGATGCGAACAGGTGTCTTACAGACCTCGCCCAAAGAATACTCCTGCTCAGACGAAGCAAATGAGATCCTCGTTGCCCACACAAGTGTGGGTTGCTAAAAAGAACTAACCCTCTCTTGCAGATATTATCTCAGGAATTTCATTCGCTTATTCTTTATCTTGAGATCTATATTGTTGGTGCTAGTTCCTCGTGTTTCATTTATTTTCTATGCTTTTCATTGTGTTTGTGTTCTGTCCGTATATCAACTCACTTAGAGCTTCGTGGTTCTGTATTCTCTCTCGTTTGGCTAAGTGTTTTGATTCAGACCCTGTTATCCCTCTATTCTTTCTCATCCAATCTATGTTGCCCGTCATAAACATGCAACTTGATCTGAGGAAGATTCACTCCGATGTCCTTGGTCGCGAATGAAATCAACTTCGAACCTTAATCTGTTTTTGGTATTTGCCCTTCTTCAAACCTTTCGGTCTTCCGTTCAGTTTCCGAGATTTTCGCATGAAACGGCTGCCACATGCCCACGATCTCCACAATCATTATCATGTCCGTTGAATGTGGAACGTCCCGCGTTTGTTGGCCGTAGATCTCGGAGAGGTGATTCTGCGCTCCTGCTATATATACACCTCCCCATGTCTTCTTCCTCTCTAGTTCGTCATTTCCTCATCCACCTCCTCCCAAGCCCGAGCTCGAAGCAACATCGTCGAAGCGCCTCGCCGTGCAACTCCTGTGAAGTCTCGCCGTCATTGGTCACGCCAGTGCGGTAAATCCTCTCCTCCGCTTTGCCGTAGTCGATTCTAGCTGCCAAGTTAGGGTGCCTGGATCTAGAACTGGCCCTATCCCTTCTCTGTTCTAGGGCAGTTCATACCGACACATTTTTCTTGATTTATTCTCTTGAGGTAGATCCTTAGGGTTAACTAGGTTATGACTAGTACGGTTTGTAGTTTTTCCCTCGTACTAGTTATCCTGTATCTAGGGCTCATGTGTATTCCTCTCGAAAGATTAGATAGTTGTTACTCTGCCTCATATGGCATGTTACAATTCTATCGATGATATCTTCTCAAAGTATACTATGGATTCCTTTGTTGCTTTCGATAAACTTTCTATTTTCAGTCAAAATTGCTTCTGTGCATGTTTCTGACCCTACCATGTTTTCCCTCGCATCTATTCTGCTTCACAGGTTGGTTATGGCTCACAGTTCGGAAGAGCAGTCTGGTTCCGAAGAAGAAATGCCTCAGTTGCCTCCTTTGTCTGAACGATTGAAGGTGACTGGTGGAGTAAAAGCTTCAAAGCCACCAAAGATGCCGAAGAAGAAATCCGAGTCTGAATCCGAAGAAGAAAATGATGATATTCCCTCGGCTCACGGTCAGCCCGAGGATGAACTAGTCACAGATGCATTGACTCTCTTTTCCAATGGAAATCCGAAGAAAGGTGGTCGTGGCAGAGAGAAAAATACCACGGCAGAAATGTCTGATCCCGAAAGCTATAAAACTCCACCTGGAGTTGAAACCACAACTGAGAGAAATAACAGGCCGCAAAGGATTCACCGTCACTGGGCGAAGAAATGGTTTAATTATGAGAATGTTCGAAGGAAATATCAAATTCTATTTGCATTCACTCCACCTTGGAATGATTGTATTGCTGAAAATTGCCTCGGCCCGGATGATGAAAAAGTCAGGCCACCTCCAACTAAAAATGCTCATCCTGACTCCCTCAAGACAATTGCTGATTTTCCCGAAGAAGTGGAAAAGAGAGAAAAGGCCAAAGCCAAGCGTGAAGCAAGGGCTGCAAAGAAAAATCAAGTCGAACAGAGAAACATCGCGCTGACTCGGCAAGACGTACAAAAGAAAAAGGATGGTGCCTCTGCCCGAAAAAAAAAAGCAAGGCAAGGAAACCAGTTTCCCCTCGAGCTCCATGAAAGAAATCAGTTGCCAGAAAATCCAAGAAGGCAGCTTCTACCTCATCTGATGAATCCTCTGATGAAGATGCTCCCGAAGAAATACCCATGTATGATCAACGAGCTCTTCTAAACAAGCCATACCAAACTCCCTCTCAAGTGAAAGTTTCACCCCCACTAAGGATGTCACCAAGACTTGCACCCGCTCCAGTCTCTGACAAACCTTTGGGTTGTGCAGCCCCTTCTGCATAGAGAAAGCTGCCGCCCGAAGAGAAAGCTGCTGCTTCTGTCAAGAAAGCCAAAACGAGTGTTCCTGCTTCCACAGAGGAACATAAATATGACTTTGATCTCATGATTGATGCTATTGAAAGTGCTGCCTACGATGCAAAATCAGTTGATTTGAGCAGTTTGGGTCTTCTTGATGATGTTACCAAGCTGGTAACGAAACATTTCGCTGAGCTGGGAAAAATGACCAAGAAACTAAACCAGGTTGTCGAGGACAAGAAAACCCTCGAGCAAATCAGGAAAGATGCCAGTACTGAATTCGAAAGGAAAGATCTGAATAAAGAGATTCTTGATCTCACAGAACCTCTAAGTGTCATGGGAAATGACAAGATTGAATGGCACTCGTGTCTGAAAATGGAACAGTCTCAGCTGTGTGACCGAAAGAACGATGAAATTGATCGCCTGGCTGATCTTGCTCAACGAAGAATAAAGGAAGAGTGTCGGTGCAACAAACCCTGGGTCTGTTGCCTAGACCGTGCATAGGCCTAAAAGGGCTAAGTTACAACATCTAAGACCAAGACACTGCTAAGGAGAAACCTCCCTTGCCGGGCAGGCGAGCCTGGCGAGGACGAGGTGGCCCCGAAGACAACCCTGGGTCTGTTGCCCAGACCGTGCACTACCGAAGGAAACTACCCCGCCAACGCTTCACCGTTCCACCTCACAGTGACGCAAGTCATCGATCGGTGCAGTGTCAAGCCCCCAAGTGACTAAGTGGCAGTTATGCGACACATGGTAGCCACTTCCAGAGGAAACCACCTCCAAATGACACCCGTCCAGAGACGTGTCAAGCAGACAGGCGAAAAGGTGGCCAAGCAGCCCGGCAAGGCTTGCCGGGGAGGCTATGATGTGACACTGAGTGGCGCATTTAATGCACTCTGCTCTGCCTGCAGAGTTAGGTATGATAGCACTGTTTGCTATCTAATCAGCACACAATGACTGATTTGCCACTGTGGTAACCCCTTGATCTATAAAAGGAGGGACATGGCAACCAGAGAAAGGGTTGGAAACCTTGTACACTCATACACGCGTAGCTGCTCTCGCCCCGAGGCAACCCTGCCGGGCAAGGGCGCTGCGTTTCCACCACAATCCACCATCAATCCACCAAAGCAGGAGTACGGTTTTACGCCTCGCGGCGGCACGAACCTGGGTAAACCTGCCTGTGTGATCTCTGTCGCGCTACGCTACGGTCCTCCGCTCTTTGTGCAACGCGCTCAGCCCCCCTGCCGAACCAAAAGGGGCCAATGGCCCCATAGGTGGCCATGATTTTTTAGATTGAAAAAAGATAAGTGCCCCGTGATGCTCTTTCTTGCCCTCCTTCTCCTAGGCACTACGGCAGAAGGTGAAGAAGGCAAAAGGTACGCCTTGGCAGAAGCCCAGCCTGACCCTGTCAGGCCCCTTGTCAAGGGGCCCAACAGGAGCGGGAGGGCGTGGGCGAAGGTGATGGTGAAGAGAGCGGCGGAGACGACCCGTCAGCCACCGCCACTAGGGCCAGTAGGGCAAACGGAGCTGCAGCCCGTGAGGAAGCCTGCCGGGGCCCAGCTGGAAGGCTGCTGGAGGAGCCCGGAGCACCCCCCCACCTCTGCATCCAACTCCCCGGGGAATCCCCTCGTAGGGGACGGGATGCAGGTGTAGATTGTGGTGCTGCCGCCTGCCGGTGATGGTGCGGTTGACGATCAGTCGGAGTCAGAGTCGCTGTCCTCCCCATTGGCGCCGTCGTCATCGCCATCACTGTCCTCCTCGTCGCTGTCGCTTGAGGAGGAGCTTTCGTCGTCGGTTGAGCTCTCCGCGCAGCACCCTAAGCGAGCACCCGAGCACCGAAAGACCTTGACGGAGAGCAGGTTGGCGTCCATTAGTTTGAAATGGAGGACGTGCCCCTCTGACAAGCTATGGGCTCGTGCAAAGGTCTTCCAGCCGCGTCGGAAGAGCATGACATGAGGGGCGAGGAAATCCACATCCACCCGCATGCCACCATTCCCGCAGCCCTCATGTGCAGCTTCAATGAGCGCGGTTGCTCAAGCTCCATCGCCCTTGCAAATGGAGTGGGGAGATGAAGACGACCGCGCGGAGGCTTGTACAGTCTGATGATGCACTCCAGAGGTTGATCTCCAACATGGCCTTCCACCAGGGGAGGGGCGGGCGGCGGGGGTACAACCAGAGCACCGCCCCGTCCTCCTCGGCCCCGGGTGCCATGACGACCTCGACCTCGCCCCCTCCCACCTCCTCTCGCAGCGGGCTTCGCCCCCGCATTTTCAAAGTGGGGAGGGAGGCGCTGTCGAGTAGAAGTTCTTGTCGCCATCGCTGGAGCAGCGCTGCGTCCCTGACCTCTTGCCATGGCGGGGGAGAACTGCTGTAGGAACGGAAGAAGAAGGGAGTGAGGGGAAACACTTTACCCCATGTTCCCTTTTTTATAGGCGAACGGGGCAGGGGGCTGGATTCCTCCATGAAGGTTGCCACCCCACTCGGCCAGTCCGGCTCCTCCTCGCCACTAACGGCTCGAGAACTCAAGGCCGACCCCCTACACCAATCTGCGACGCCTAGCTTTCCACCACGGCGCTCATTCCCACGCCCTCCGCATCCGCCACCAACCCTGCGCAGTGCATACGATACACGTGGCGGAAGCACTCAAGGCGGGAAGGATAATGGGATTGCGGTTACCGCCCCGTGAACGTGGGATGTGGGTACCACACGGATCGTGGCCCATTATCCTTCCCCACCACAATTGGCGTTACGCGACGGGCGGAAGAACCGGAAACTGACCTGGGCTCAAGTTAATTAAGAAGCAAAGAAGATCTCAAAAGACGAAGCAACTGCTACCCTCTTGCCTGTGCACTGGAAAGGGGCCTGCCCCGACGACGCCCGGTAGCATGTTCAGGCTAGGCCCAAGGGCTCCTGTCGGTGCAACAAACCCTGGGTCTGTTGCCCATACCGTGCACAGGCCTAAAAGGGCTAAGTTACAGCATCCAAGACCAAGACACTACTAAGGAGAAACCTCCCTTGCCGGGCAGGCGAGCCTGGCGAGGACGAGGTGGCCCCGAAGAGAGGCCTCAAGACCGTCCCGGCAGGCCTGCCGGGCACTACCGAAGCAAACTACCCTGCCAAGGCTTCACCGTTCCACCTCACAGCGACGCAAGTCATCGATCGGTGCGGTGTCAAGCCCCCAAGTGACTAAGTGGCAGTTATGCGACACATGGCAGCCACTTCCAGAGGAAACCACCTCCAAATGACACCCGTCCAGAGACGTGTCAAGCAGACAGGAGAAAAGGTGGCCAAGCAGCCCGGCAAGGCTTGCCGGGGTGGCTTTGATGTGACACTGAGCGGTGCATTTAATGCGCTCTGCTCTACCTGTAGAGTTAGGTATGATAGCACTGTTTGCTATCTAATCAGCACACAATGACTGATTTGCCACTGTGGTAACCCCTTGATCTATAAAAGGAGGGCCATGGCAACCAGAGAAAGGGTTCGAAACCTTGTACGCGCGTAGCTGCTCTCGCCCCGAGGCAACCCTGCCGGGCAAGGGCGCTGCGTTTCCACCACAATCCACCATCAATCCACCAAAGCAGGAGTAGGGTTTTACGCCTCGCGGCGGCCCGAACCTGGGTAAAACTGCCTGTGTGATCTCTGCCGCGCTACGCTACGGTCCTCCGCTCTTTGTGCAACGCGCTCAGCCCCCTTTCCGAACCAAAAGGGGCCGATGGGCCCATAGGTGGCCGTGATTTCCCACGACAAAGAGAAACGTCAAAAGGCTAAGGCAAGGGCTAGCAAGCCAAAAGGAATCAAGCCTCCTCGCCCTCAGACAGCTGCTGATGCTCCGATTGATTCAAGCATTCCTCTGCAGCAAGTTCCACCATCTCCACCCCATGTGGATGAACCCATGCAACAAGCCAGCCCTATGCAAGTTCACATTACTGCTGCTGCTGCCCATGAGGAACCAGATGTTGTGGATATCTTTCTTAACAAATCTGACGAAGCAAATGCTCAGCCTGACCAGGAAGTCACTGATGATAAAACTGACGAAGATGTTGAGGTTGAGAAGGCAGTTTCATCGCCTCCGAAGGCAATGGAAGTTGAACCCTCCGGATTCAACAAGGAGGAGAATGAGAAGATTGAGGGGGACCTAAATGCTTCCCGAGAGAATACCACCCCGGCCACCTCATCTGGTGCCCCTACCCAGATGGAGGTTGATCCTGCTCCTACTCCTGCTTCTACTGCTTCGCAGTTAGAAGAGGAAGAAAAGAAAACTGAAGAGCCCATGGATCACGAAGGAATTATTGCACCCATTGTACCCCAGGAAACCGTGAAAGAAACTATTGTGACCCAGGCGTCTGAAGAAGTTGTTGTGCCTTCCATCGATGAGAATGCACCGAAAGAAAAGGCCCTAGTGCCTGATAGTCAGAAAGCCGCTGAAGGATTTCCAGCGAGGAAAAATGGTGGTCAGACTAGTGCCTCAAAGCCGTCTCCACCAGAAAAGTTGAAAAGACCCCTTGCTCCACTAAAGGCCATTGATGAAGATATGCCAGCATCTGATGATGCTTGGCCCAAGGCAGTGAGTAAAGAAGAAAATCTACAGTATCCCCAGGAAACATTTACCATGTTCCCTGCTGAAGATGGCCCAAATGGTCCTGCATTCAATGAGTAGCTTCACCTTTCAAAGCTAGCATTCTTTGGGACCAGCTCGTATGAAGGAGAAAGGACATCGCTATCACCTAGGTTCTGGACGAAAGAGCAGGATGTATATTATGCTCGGATCCTATTTGGCAAGAATCGAATCTTTAATCATAAGTTTCTAAACTTCGCTGAGCTCGAAGAAATACCTTGTTTTCATCACGCCATCGAACATATTGAACATGCTTTTCTAAAGGGTTTTCTTCGCTTTAATCATGATGGAATCAAGAAGTTATCATTTAGTTCTATGCCACTCTATACATCTCAGGAGAACTTGGAGATAGCTCTACTTGGATCCTTGAATGGATAACGGGAGAGGAGAAGATCAAATGCTCGACAGATTAGTTCCTTGCTCTACTAAATCTTCCTCGATGTGAATTTGATAAAGAATGAGAACACATGCTGCACTACTGGGAAGTCTCCGAAGCACAACTTCACATGCTAATGGACCCCAAACTGGTTGGAGATGAATGCATTGATATAGATCCTAAAAAGTTGGCCTATGAGAACAAAGTGATGTTTTACATTCTTTGCAATTCTCTCACGCCAACCAATAGACCAGAATTTATCAATGGCATCGTGGGAAATGCTCTTCTAGCCATCTCTCAAGGAATTCATTTTGATGTTCCAGATCTAATCATTCGAAACATGGCATGTGCTGCTGATAGCCCCCAATCATTGAAGCCATATGCCCCTTGGATCATGTTTGCAATTGAGCAGCTCATTCATGAAAATTTCTTCTGCCCTCATGTTCCGAATATTTTCATGCCACCAGTTCGTGACACTCTCCATATGGTGAAGGATATTGGCAAAGGAAAAGCACCTGTTGATGTTGCTGGCGCTGCTTCTGCTTCGGAGACTGCTCTGAAAGTTAAGAAAGCCAAGGTTGAAATCCCTCGACAAGAAAATCCATCTCTGTATGAGATTTGCATCCGCACTCAGCAAGCTCTAGAAAGTCACATCAAGCTCGATCGTAAAGAAAAGCTGGAATTGATGTCTGAACTGAATTCGCTTCATAATTATGCTCGCCAAACCCTTCTGCATGAGAAGGAGCAAAAGAAGCGCTCTTGGACTCTTCTAAGGCAGCATTATTCTCAGAAACAGCTGGCCGCCAAAGGCATCAAGAAAGAATATGACTATCTGGAGGTATTTGCAGTACCTCGCATCCGAAGACAAACCCCAGCGCTCCCTCAGCGTTCTACATCCACTGATTTGCTGTTTGTCGAACCGGATGATGAAGTCAAAGATACAGCTGGAACACTAATCTTCAAGCTAGATGCACCTCGCACCATCTCTTCTGAAGGAATTCCTGAAGCCCATGCTGCAACACCTGCTTTGGCCTCGACCATTCCTCGCTCTGCGAATTCTGATTCGTCAAGCAGTGCTAATTCTGATTCTGAGGATTCTTTTGACATGTAGTTCCTCGTATGCATTCTCTTTCCTTTTTGACACTTGTTGACAAAAAGGGGGAGAAGATCATCGAGTGATAGATGAATGGGTATTTTCAGGGTGTTTTCATTCGTCGGTTGCCTTTCGCAGTCAAACGTTTTGGTGTTGCTCGAACTATTTGCTTGTTGAACTTAACACACCGCCTGTGGTGTTGAAATACTCGATCGCCATGTACTGTTAATAACCCCCCTGCAATACTATTTGCTTCTAACTATTTGTTTGCAGGTGCTATCGAAAGTTTACTCCTATGCAATGATTATCCTCGATAATTATCTTTTGAGCAGGGAAAGTGAATGTTTGCCAAGGAGGACAGGAATTCATGCTTCTCTAATAAGAGACATTTTTACTCCTTGAAACTATGGGTGTCATGGTTGGATATGCTATGATTATTATCTCTCATTTTCTAACCTTGCACGTGAAGAAAGTCAGCTTCACTTTAAAATCTCTTGAGATTTATCTATATGACTGACAAAGTGCTTTTCCTCGCATATATTCTTCGTATCAACTTTGTTGCAGGAAAACTTTGTCTGGAACTTAACTCCACCAAGAAATATCCTTTATTTCCCTTGCTTTGACAATTCTCGATTATCTATCTTGCAGGGAATTTACATCTCGTGTGGACTCGAATCATGTTCTCAGAAAACTTTCATGATATATACCTCATCACAAATCATTTCAAAATATTTATTATATCTAATTCTTTTCAAATATTGTATGACAGGAATCATCTCCGAATCAGTCGAGTGCATTAAAAGAGACCACGAATGAGATCTTATGTCAATGACACTCATATGAAGATTCACCTCGCTTCCTTCCAATTTAACTACGCACTCAAATGATGCATATCTTCATGGGGGCGTGCTTTATCTTCGTAATTATCTCTCGTCCTTCATTATCCTTTGCATTACATTCCATTCATTATCTATCCTACGATGTGTTCTGTTTTGTCAACAATCGTCCAAAAGGGGGGGAGATTGTTGGTGCAATATCTGCCTTCGTGTGTTTTGGAGATTGTTGACAGAAACAGGTATGGACTGATTTGTTTGCTAGTGCATACAGACAGAAACATGTATGGACTGATTAGGTTCTTGAAGCTTAGATCAACTGTGATGCTTTGCCCAAAACCTATATGAAAGTTGCGAGATAAATCTCTTTGTGTTCCGAGCAAATACTTGCCAGCAAGAGACGGTGATCTTCTTTGCTGCGAGAGATTTGTCTCAGACCGAGGAGTTAGCATTACTTGCTCTGCAAGCAATGTTACCATTGTGCTCAAAATCCGACCGTTTGACTCATGTCGTTCGGTCATTGGTTACTCTCGATGTCCAATTTGGTCATTTCCCATAAGGGAAGGTTGCGGCTATAAATAGCCACCCTGCACCGGCTTTGTCCGGTGACTGCTCTGCCTAAGATTTCTGAGAAGATTGATTTGAGCACCCCCTCTCCGAGTGATTTTAGTTTAAGATCCACCGAGAGAAAAATCAAGAGCCCAAACTTATACGGTGGTTGAGCATCACAGTAGTTCTGAGTTAGAGTTCTTGTACCTATTACTCTTGAGAGCTGCGCACTCTCTAGACGGATAGGTTTCAGCTCAAGCGTTGAAGAGTTGTTGTCTTCACTGAGCTAGATCTTCAGCAACCAAGAGTGATTGTGGTTCGTGGAGGTCGACCGGAGTTTTGGAGATCGCCGACAAGTATCTACCACGAGTGAAATCAACTGAAGTCTGATCAGCTTCGAGTTGAAGGAGAATAGGGTGAAGAGAGTTTATCTTTCGTGTTAAGTCACAGCCCCTCCAACCAGAAGTAGCCCTTTGGCAGAAGGGTGAACTGGACTACCAAATCTCTCTATCGTTGTCGAGCACCACTGGTTCAATTTACTTCATTGCATTACTTTCGGCAGTCTTCATATGTGCTCTCTTATGATAGTTATCTGATCAGTTATTTTCTGTTGCGTATCATTCGGCTCCACTCTTGTTGTGACAGTTATCATTTGTAGCTCACATTATTGCACCCTCACCACTCTGTCAGGCTACCTTAGTTCTTGTTATCCTCTGTGCTATGATCTTTTACATCAGTATAGTCATTCTTCATAGTTATCCATCGCAGTTCAATTCTAGCTCTTTGTCATGATATTATTTCTGTTGGCATATTGCATTACCATCGTTATCATCAAGCCTATTGTTTACTATGCTCAAACCATTATTGCATCCTACTTCGAAGGTTTTTCTCTTCAATAGCAAGCTTGATTGAGTTCGTATCTACCGAACCTTATTTCCGCTGTTGTGTTTGGGATCAGTTCAAAACATTCGCAAGAATTTTTTTAATCTCCCATTCAGCCCCCTTCTGGTCGATATACTCTCGGTCCTAACACCACCAACCATATACGTGAGAGCATCCTAGAGGAAGTGAGTTAGCCATAACACTTAGTGAGTGAGGTAGTTGATAGGGCTTGTGAGGCCACTATGATTTCTAACGACTTAACCTACTCCGAGTGTGTTTTCTTTCTTGGTGCTATATCTCCAACAAGACGAAGCGCCAATCCTCGATGAGTACATACCTCTAATGGGAAAATCGATGGCTATGATGGACGATTATGCACCCCCCCACATGGTACCATCAAGTTGATGAAGCTATTGACCAAGCGTCAATTTTTGCCATCTCACCTACAACACATGAGCGGAGCTCTAAAGGTAACATATGTGATGGTACTTCACTTGTCCCACTAGTGGACTACCTTGACATTGATTGCTTGCATGATGTTGATCACCTTATGGATTCATCACATACAATGTATTGCTTAGATGTGCCACCCATTTATGATGAATACGATGATGAGCATGTCGATTTGCCTAGTTGTGATGCTATGATCCATAGGATATCATGTGAAAATTCTATTGGTCACATTATGTTTGATAATCCATTAAACTTGTCATATGCTATGAGTGAGATCTCCAATATTACATCATTACAATCTCAACATAGTAAGTATGCATGCCCCATTAAAATAAATCCCATTTGCACTTATGGCATAGATTACAAGATGATGGTTATTGGATTTTGTTTCTCTTGTGATGATATTGCTATGATACCTTTGCAAAATTTGTGCAACTCATCCCATATGCCATGCCATGAAAATTATTGTGTATCGCATGATTCCATCCCTTGTGTGCACCATATGCATTTCATTCATAACAATGCTCTACATATTACTAGTGATCCATTGCACAATTTGAGTCTCCATTATGCTATACATAACACCAAACCTTTCATGATGGATGACATGTTTCTATATCATGCATCTCATTATTTGAGCATTGGATGATGTGTACATATACCACGCACACACAATTTTTCCTTTGCCCTTATTTTGTGTAGGTACTTACGCACACTTGTCAACCTCCCAATCCAATGAGTTGACGAAACGAGCCCTTGAGAGTAATGATGATTTGGGATCCCGTGGATTGTCCTTACCAACATTCCCTTCGTGCAAGAACTTCGCGCATTACTTTTACTTGGCTCTATGGGCTAATTACCACTTGTTACCTTATGCCCATTATATCGTGTTCACTTTGCATGTTATGCCTCTTTCTATGCCTTTCCCATGCAATTGTGACCATTTCTTGCATTTACCAATGATACACCATTATGCTACTCCTATGTGTATTTGCATGCTTAGTGGAGATACTAGTTGCTATTGCCATGTTATATACATGCTCCATTCTATTGTTGCTTCTTGTGTTGGGAGAGTCATGATGTTCCGTTGCTATTTACATTGGACCTCTCACCAATACAACGATGATACTTTGCTCATATCTTGTTTTCATGCTTGTGATATGTCATGTGCATTATGTATGACCACTATTTGCATACATGACATGATGACCTTGATTACCTCTAGTATGTTGCATCTTCGCACTACTAGCTTCCATGACTTGATCACTATGATTGTTTGCTATGTTGCATCACCCATGATACATAATTGCTCATTGCATTGGGTTGATAGCATATATGTTCATGCCTCTCACTTGATTTGTCTTGATCATTGTCTCTTGTCTCCATTAGTTGCATCTCTCATATCCCCTTGTATTGAGTGCAACAATGCTATATTTATTAATCTTGGAGATTTGGACATCTTGTTTGTGAAGCATGCTTTCTTATTTGAGCTTAATGTCTTTGGTTGTGCTAGCATCTTATGCCTACATACCATGTCGCACACCCTTGTCCTTTCTTATGGTAAGAATGATGAAAACACTTGTTGGGTATCTCACCATACGAATGATAGGTTTTGCTTCCACGCTAATCTCATTTGTTTTTCTGAGTGTTTGTCATGTTCTTTTGTTTTGGAGGATTCACAAGGTGGTGCCATCATGAGACATATTGGTTATGTAAAGGCGTACATGATGTGCAACACCAACATCTTCAGGAACAATCATAAGGTGAACTCCTTCCCTTTGAGCTATCCTCAAATACGCATATTGGATGGGTCATACTTTCATTGTTGTTTGCTCCTTCTTGTCTACATGGTACATATATTGGATGGAGGACCGACATTGGAGATGGACCTTATGGACCTTCAAGTTGAGGAGTGACCGGCCTTAGTGGATGCACTACCGGACCACCACTCTTGCCACAACATCGGCCAATGGTATGCCATGAAATTTTTTGCCATATTGCACCAACACCTACATATTTGTTGATGAGCATGCTAGATGGAAACATTCCTTCCATAACAAGTTTGCACCTTATGCATGGATTGACTCACATTATGATTGCCTTGTTGCATCTTGTATTTCTATGTCATCCATGATATATGAGCTTGTGCATTTTCTTAGCAAATTTATGTGATCTTCCTTGATGGCATATTCATACATCATGATCATATTGCCCACCATCAAATGCATGATAACATAATCACATCGAGCACCAATTACCATGTTCATGCTTTTGATACATCGTCCCATTATGACATCATTTTGCACAATGGACACATTAATCACATTCACAACACCTTTGCGCGTACCACAAATGACTTTGCTCCAATGAATACTTTACATATCATTTTAGATCATTTAGCTAAGCATCAAGTGCCTTGTCACACACAATCTTGTCGCATGGACTCATACTTACTTGATGGATACCTTATGTGCGCTACCCATTGTACTTCCAAGTGTCCCTTGTGTTTGCTCGTTTTGCATGTATACCATCCCGACGACATCTTGAAGTACTTTGATTGCTCCATGACATACAAGTCCGTCCACGACAACCATTCCCATGGTGATGAGGATCACGATCCGAGGTTGGCTCTTTCCTAGGGGGGGGGGAGATGATGCGGAGCATCCTATGATCATCCCCATGTACACTACGACTACTCCCCAAGTCCCAAGTGGACATACGACGAGACCTCAAGCATACGCCATTGGACACAAGGTGAACCCGCTCCTAAATGCTTCCACTTTCCATTCGTGTGAGACATGGTTGCTACCTCATGCAAAGACACTACATGTGCTTAGGTACCAAGGAGACCCTCTCGGAGATGCTCGGGATCACAGACAAGTCCCCAAGTACATGGACGAAGGAGCACGATGAAAGGAGCCAGAGAAGGTTCCAAGGCCCCGGACATCCGGCCATGGCCATGGACATCCGGACCCTGAAGACTAGAGCCACCAATAGCAGACCAGCCGCAAGCCAGCTCCAGGCCCCAGACATCCGGCCCCTGCCTGGGCATCCGGCCCAGCCCGGACATTCGTCCCGACCCCCAGAAATCAGGCCCCTCCTTCACAGAACGCAACCGAAGCCAGCCCCGGACATCCGGCCTCCTCAGACAGACATCCGGCCCATCCTAAAGGCTCGAACATCTGGGCCGACGCCCGGACATCCGCTCCCCTGCGCGTCGTGTGATGGGCCACCGGCCCATGTACCATTTCCCTTCGCCCCAACTTGTACTAGCACTATATATAGACCTCTCCCTCCTTCTAGTTAGGGTTAGCATTGTGATAGCTCATCTTGGAGATAGAGCTTTGCTCATCCACTTGTGTCCCTACTCCATTGGAGGCCAAGACCTCCATCTAGGAGTAGATCCCCCAAGTGGATTGAAGACCTCCTCACGGAGAAGATCCCCTCGTGGATTCAAGACCCCATTTCCTCACGGATTGGGAAGAACTAGCTACCGTTCGTATCGTCCCTTGTTGGTTTTGGATCGTGTGTCTCTTTGTGCATGTGGATCTAGCACATGTGTGATTGGATCAAGTCAATTTGAGTGTTTCCTCTTGTTTCCCCTCTTGTGTTCTTCGTGTGTTCTTCGTGTTCTTCGGGAATCCCCCTTCAAATTGTGAAAGATCGGCCCCAAGGGTTCCGCCCTACATCAGGTTCTAATAGTGATTAGGAGGCTTTTGGAATTAATTAAATATCAACACGCCAAAGAAATTACAATAAGGCCAAGTGGTAGAGAGTTATTGAGCCCTAGGGCCCAATATCAACAAGCTAGAGGGGGCTAAATTGGAGAGGGGAAAGGACACCTCCTCCCCCTTGGTCGGCGCACTAATACGTCTCCAACGTATCTATAATTTTTGATTGTTCCATGCTATTATATTATCTGTTTTGGATGTTTTATATGCATTAATATGCTATTTTATATTATTTTTGGGACTAACTTATTAACCTAGAGCCCAGTGCCAATTTTCTGTCTTTTTCTTGTTTTTGAGTTTCGCAGAAAAGGAATACCAAACGGAGTCCAAACGGAATAAAACCTTCGAGATGATTTTTCTTGGACCAGAAGACAACCAGGAGACTTGGAGTGCAAGTCAGAAGAGCCACGAGGCGGCCACAAGGGGGGAGGGCGTGCCCAGGGGGTAGGGCGCGCCCCCTACCTTGTGGGCCCCTCGATGACCCCCTGACCTAGATCTTCCTCCTATATATTCACATATATTCCCAAACCACCAGAAGCATCCACTAAAACACTTTTCCACCGCTGCAACCTTCTATTCCCGTGAGATCCCATCTTGGGGCCTTTTCCGGCATCCTGCCGGAGTGGGATTCGATCACGGAGGGCTTCTACATCAACTCTATTGCCCTTCCGATGAAGCGTGAGTAGTTTACCTCAGACCTACGGGTCCATAGCTAGTAGCTAGATGGCTTCTTCTCTCTCTTTGATTCTCAATACAACGTTCTCCTTGATGTTCTTGGAGATCTATCCGATGTAATCTTCTTTTGCGGTGTGTTTATCGAGATCCGGTGAATTGTCGATTTATGATCAGCTTATCTATGAATATTATTTGAATCTTCTCTGAATTCTTTTATGCATGATTTGATATCCTTGTAATTCTCTTCGAACTATCGGTTTGGTTTGGCCAACTAGATTGGTTTTTCTTGCAATGGGAGAAGTGCTTGGCTTTGGGTTCAATCTTGCGCTGTCCTCTCCCAGTGACAGTAGGGGCAGCGAGGCACGTATTGTATTGTTGCCATCGAGGATAAAAAGATGGGGTTTACATCATATTGCTTTAGTTTATTCCTCTACATCATGTCATCTTACTTAAAGCGTTACTCTGTTCTTCATGAACTTAATACTCTAGATGCAGGCAGGAGTCGGTCGATGTGTGGAGTAATAGTAGTAGATGCAAGCAGGAGTCGGTCTACTTGACATGGACGTGATGCCTATATTTCATAATCATTGCCTTGGATATCGTCATAACTTTGCGCTTTTCTATCAATTGCTCGACAGTAATTTGTTCACCCACCGTATTATTTGCTATCTTGAGAGAAGACTCTAGTGAAGCCTATGGCCCCCGGGTCTATTTTCCATCATATTACTTTCCGATCTACTATTTTGCAATCTTTTATTTTCAGATCTATAAACCAAAAACCCTAAAAATATTTACTTTATCTTTTGTTTATTTTTATCTATCTCTATCAGATCTCACTTTTGCAAGTGACCGTGAAGGGATTGACAACCCCTTTATCGTGTTGGGTGCAAGTGTTTGATTGTTTGTGCAGGTATTGGTGATTTGTGCGTTGTCTCCTACTGGATTGATACCTTGGTTCTCCAACAAAGGGAAATAATTATCTCTACTTTGCTGCATCATCCTTTCCTCTTCAAGGGAAAAACCAACGCAAGCTCAAGAAGTAGCAGGGAGAATTTCTGGCGCCGTTGCCGGGGAGATCTACGCCAAGTCAAGACATACCAAGTAACCATCATAAACTCTCATCTCTTGCATTACATTATTCTCCATTTGCCTCTTGTTTTCCTTTCCCCCACTTCTGAAATGATTTTCGAAAAGGTTTGCCTTTTTATTCGCCCTTCTTCCGTTCCTTCTTCCGTCCGTCTTTTTCGTTTGCTTTTTGTTTGCCCGTGTGTTGGTGTGCTTTCCTGCCTTTATGGCGCAACCAAGGAACGTTGATCCTCACTTTAGGAGGTTGGAAGAAATTGAAAATAATGTTAGGAGCTTCATGTCTTTACAATTTGAGCATAATAATTTCTTTAGAAACGAGCTTAAGGAGAAGAAAAGTTTTATGGAGTACATGAATAAAGAGCTCGATGATATGTCTAAGGAATTTTATGGTTTGAAATCTCAGTTTGCTCATCTTGAAACTTTAGTAGGCCAAATTTATGATAAACAAGCTACCCTAGTAAATAAGATGGCCGCTAAACTGGAGTCTTTGAATAATGATGAAGATCTTAAAGTGATTGATGTGACTCCTATTGAATCTTTGTTTTCCAATATAAATCTTGATAAAGATGGGACTGGAGATGAGTCAACTTTAGTTAAAAGGCGTCCCAATGATTCGGAGTTTATAGATCTAGATGCAAAAATTGATAAAAGTGGGATTGGAGAGGTCAAAACTTTAAGTAGCAATGAACCCACTCTTTTGGATTTCAAGGATTTTAATTATGATAATTGTTCTTTGATAGATTGTATTTCCTTGTTGCAATCCATGTTGAATTCTCCTCATGCTTATAATCAAAACAAAGCTTTTACTAAACATATCGTTGATGCCATGATGAAATATTTTGAAGAAAAGCTTGAATTGGAAGTTTCTATCCCTAGAAAACTTTATGATGAGTGGGAACCTACTATTAAGATTAAGATTAAATATTATGAGTGCCATGCTTTGTGTGATTTGGGTGCTAGCGTTTCCACGATTCCAAAAACTTTATGTGATGTGCTAGGTTTCCGTGAATTTGATGATTGTTCTTTAAATTTGCATCTTGCGGATTCCACTATTAAGAAACCTATGGGAAGGATTAATGATGTTCTTATTGTTGCAAATAGGGATTATGTGCCCATAGATTTCATCGTTCTTGATATAGATTGCAATCCAACATGTCCTATTATTCTTGGTAGACCTTTCCTTAGAACGATTGGTGCAATTATTTATATGAAAGAAGGAAACATTAGATTTCAATTTCCGTTAAGGAAGGGCATGGAACACTTTCCTAGAAAGAAAATTAAGTTGCCATATGAATCTATTATGAGAGCTACTTATGGATTGCATACCAAAGATGACAATACCTAGATCTATGTGTTTTTATGCCTAGTTAAGGGCGTTAAACAATAGCGCTTGTTGGGAGGCAACCCAATTTTATTTTTGTTCTTTGCTTTTTGGTTCTGTTTTTCAATAAATAATTAATCTAGCCTCTGTTTAGATGTGTTTTTGTGTTTTAATTAGTGTTTGTGCCAAGTAAGACCTTTGGGATGGCTTACGGTGATAGTTGATTTGATCTTGCTGAAAAACAGAAACTTTTGCGTCCATTCACAGAATTGTTTAGATTCAGTGGAGCGTGTAAAAACCCTGAATTTTTTACAAAAGATTTATATACAAATTTCCTATATTTTCGTAATTTTTCAGAATTTTAGGAGTTATATAAGTATTATAACAATTCAGATCTTCACAGACTGTTCTGTTTTTGACAGATTCTATTTTCTATGTGTTGTTTGCTTATTTTGATGAATCTGTGGGTGGTATCGGGGGGTATGAGCCATGGAGAAGTTGGAATACAGTATATATTACACCAATATAAATAAATAATGAGTTCACAACAGTACCAAAAGTGGTGATTTATTTTCTTATACTAACGGAGCTTATGAGATTTTCTGTTGAGTTTTGTGTTGTGAAGTTTTCAAGTTTTGGGTAAGGATTTGATGGACTATGGAATAAGGAGTGGCGAGAGCCTAAGCTTGGGGATGCCCAAGGCTCCCCAAGGTAATATTCAAGGACAACCAAGATCCTAAGCTTGGGGATGCCCTGGAAGGCATCCCCTTTTTCGTCTTCGTCTATCGGTAACTTTACTTGAGGCTATATTTTTATTTACCACATGATATGTTTTTTGCTTGGAGCGTCTTGTATGCTTTGAGTCTTTGTTTTTTAGTTTGCCATAATCATCCTTGATGTACACACCTTTTGAGAGGGACATGCATGAATCGTGATTTTTTAGAATACTCTATGTGCTTCACTTATATCTTTTGAGCTAGGCAATTTTGCTCTAGTGCTTCACTTATATCTTTTTAGAGCTCGGCGGTGGCTTTATTTTGTAGAAATTATTGAACTCTCATGCTTCACTTATATTATTTTGAGATTCTCTAAACATCGTGGTAATTTGCTTTGGTTATGAATTTAGTCCTAATATGATAGGTATCCAAGAGGGATATAATAAAAACTTTCATATAAAGTGCATTGAATACTATGAGAAGTTTGATTCCTTATGATTGTTTTGAGATATAGAGATGGTGATATTAGAGTCATGCTAGTGAGTAATTGTGAATTGGAGAAATACTTGTGTTGAGGTTTGTGATTCCCGTAGCATGCACGTATGGTGAACCGTTATGTAACGAAGTTGGAGCATGATGTATTTTTTGATTCTCTTCCTTATGAGTGGCGGTCGGGGACGAGCGATGGTATTTTCCTACCAATCTATCCCCCTAGGAGCATGCGCGTAGTACTTTGTTTCAATGACTAATAGATTTTTGCAATAAGTATGTGATTTCTTTATGACTAATGTTGAGTCCATGGATTATACGCACTCTCCACCCTTCCACCTTTGCTAGCGTCTCTAGTGCCGCGCAACTTTCACCGGTACCATAAACCCACCATATACCTTCCTCAAAACAGCCACCATACCTACCTATTATGGCATTTCCATAGCCATTCCGAGATATATTGCCATGCTACTTTCCACCATTCCGTTTTATTACGACACGTTCCATCATTGTCATATTGCTTTGCATGATCATGTAGTTGACATCGTATTTGTGGAAAAGCCAGCTTTCATAATTCTTTCATACATGTCACTCTTGAGTCATTGCACATCCCAGTACACCGCCGGAGGCATTCATATAGAGTCATATTTTTGTTCTAAGTATCGAGTTGTAAGTAAATAAGAGTGTGATGATCTTCATTATTAGAGCATTGTCCCATGTGAGGAAAAAATAAAAAGGAGGCCAAAGAAGCCAAACAAAAAAAATGAGAGAAAAAGAGAGAATGGGCAATGTTACTATCCTTTTTTTCACACTTGTGCTTCAAAGTAGCACCATGATCTTCATGATAGAGAGTCTCCTATGTTGTCACTTTCATATGTTAGTGGGAATTTTTCATTATAGAACTTGGCTTGTATATTCCAACGATGGGCTTCCTCAAATTGCCCTAGGTCTTCATGAGCAAGCAAGTTGGATGCACACCCACTTAGTGTTCTTTTGAGCTTTCATAAACTTATAGCTCTAGTGCATCCATTGCATGGAAATCCCTACCCACTCACATTGATATCTATTGATGGGCATTTCCATAGCCCGTTAATACGCCTAGTTGATGTGAGACTATCTCCCTCTTTTTGTCTTCTCCACAACCACCATATTCTATTCCACCTATAGTGCTATGTCCATGGCTCATGCTCATGTATTGCGTGAAAGTTGAAAAGGTTTGAGAACACCAAAAGTATGAAACAATTGCTTGGCTTGTCATCGGGGTTGTGCATGATTTGAATACTTTGTGTGATGAAGATGGAGCATAGCCAGACTATATGATTTTGTAGGGATAAACTTTCTTTGGCCATGTTATTTTGAGAAGACATAATTGCCTTGTTAGTATGCTTGAAGTATTATTGTTTTTATGTCAATATTAAACTTTTGTTTTGGATCTGAACATTCATGCCACAATAAAGAAAATTACATGGATAAATATGTTAGGTAGCATTCCACATCAAAAATTCTATTTTTATCATTTACCTACTCGAGGACGAGCAGGAATTAAGCTTGGGGATGCTTGATACGTCTCCAACGTATCTATAATTTTTTATTGTTCCATGCTATTATATTATCTGTTTTGGATGTTTTATATGCATTAATATGCTATTTTATATTATTTTTGGGACTAACTTATTAACCTAGAGCCCAGTGCCAGTTTCTGTTTTTTCCTTGTTTTTGAGCTTCGCAGAAAAGGAATACCAAACGAAGTCCAAACGGAATAAAACCTTCGCGATGATTTTTCTTGGACGAGAAGACACCCAGGATACTTGGAGTGCAAGTCAGAAGAGCCATGAGGTGGCCACAAGAGGGGAGGGCGCGCCCCTGCCTTGTGGGCCCCTCGGTGACCCCCTGACCTAGATCTTTCTCCTATATATTCACATATATTCCCAAACCACCAGAAGCATCCACGAAAACAAATTTCCACTGCCGCAACCGTCTGTTCCTGTGAGATCCCATCTTGGGGCCTTTTCCGGCATCCTGCTGGAGGGGGATTCGATCACGGAGGGCTTCTACATCAACTCTATTGCCCTTCCGATGAAGCGTGAGTAATTTACCTCAGACCTACGGGTCCATAGCTAGTAGCTAGATGGCTTCTTCTCTCTCTTTGATTCTCAATACATTGTTCTCCTTGATGTTCTTGGAGATCTATCCGATGTAATCTTCTTTTGCGGTGTGTTTGTCGAGATCCGATGAATTGTGGATTTATGATCAGCTTATCTATGAATATTATTTGAATCTTCTCTGAATTCTTTTATGCATGATTTGATATCCTTGTAATTCTCTTCGAACTATCGGTTTGGTTTGGCCAACTAGATTGGTTTTTCTTGCAATGGGAGAAGTGCTTGGCTTTGGGTTCAATCTTGCGGTGTCCTCTCCTAGTGACAGTAGGGGCAGCGAGGCACGTATTGTATTGTTGCCATAAAGGATAAAAAGATGGGGTTTACATCATATTGCTTGAGTTTATTCCTCTACATCATCTCATTTTACTTAAAGCATTACTCTGTTCTTCATGAACTTAATACTCTAGATGCAGGCAGGAGTCGGTCGATGTGTGGAGTAATTATAGTAGATGCAGGCAGGAGTCGGTCTACTTGAAACAGATGTGATGCCTATATTTCATAATCATTGCCTTGGATATCGTCATAACTTTGCGCTTTTCTATCAATTGCTTGACAGTAATTTGTTCACCCACCATATTATTCGCTATCTTGAGAGAAGCCTCTAGTGAAACCTATGGCCCCCGGCTCTATTTTCCATCATATTACTTTCCTATCTACTATTTTGCAATCTTTTATTTTCAGATCTATAAACCAAAAACCCTAAAAATATTTACTTTATCTTTTGTTTATTTTTATCTATCTCTATCAGGTCTCACTTTTGCAAGTGACCGTGAAGGGATTGACAACCCCTTTATCGCGTTGGGTGCAAGTGTTTGATTGTTTGTGCAGGTATTGGTGATTTGTGTGTTGTCTCCTACTGGATTGATACCTTGGTTCTCTAACTGAGGGAAATACTTATCTCTACTTTGCTGCATCACCCTTTCCTCTTCAAGGGAAAAACCAATGCAAGCTCAAGAAGTAGCACGCACCAAGGAGGGAGTCCTTCCCTCCTTGTGTGTCGCCCCCTCCCCTCTCCCCAACCTATATATACTAGAGGATTTTGTCCCTTGGAGAACACAAGTTTTTGGAGCGTCCTCTAGTAGACCTAGATCTCTCTAATCCTCATAATAGAGAAGCCCTGTGCGGTTCTCTTCTTCTCCCTCTAATTCTCTGGCGATGATTAGCTCTGGATGGCGAAGCACTGCCGGATCGTGAAGCCTGTACTATAGCAACCCGTAGAGAGGTTGTGCTTTTGGTCTTCGGTTTGAGGGATAGTTCATGAATGGTTCGAGGGACTTCATCAATGATCTACACCAACTCTTCATCCGCTGCAACTCGAGGTTGGTAACGATCCAATCTAAACCTCTAATGCATGTTCATAGTATTCCTGGATCATGATCATAGGATGATTTTCTTGTTTTCTACTACGTTTCCCAATAGTCAAGTCAAACCGACAAGAAAAAGGAATAAAACTAGCTCCCACAACTCATTGATGCATGATACAGATGAACGATACTTTGATGTAAGAGGATCGCATGATAGACTGTCAAAATTCTCCTTCCAACCCTCAATCTTAGAATAAGACGGTCAATAAGATATTGTAACCCATCACTTTTATCCAGAGCCGAAAGTAGTAGGTAGCCCATGATATTTATCATTCAGTGCTTTTTCACAATATTGAGAACTGAACAAACTTGAATCTTCATATTAACATCAGTGCTAGAGCTAAGAAAATGCTAGATTTCTCTGTATGTCGAACAATATAAATCAAGAGCAGCTTTTAAACATGCATCATTTTGTATGTTGGCTTTCACCAAAATTAAGGAGTCATCATCAAAGAGAAGATTAGTCACAGCATGTGCATCACGAGATACCTTAACTCCATTTACGCTACCACTCTCCTCTGCATGATTCAATAAAGTTGTTAGGCCCTCAATTCATAAGAGGAAAAGATAAGGGCATAGGGGATCCCCTTGCCGCAATCCCCTCGAGGGTTTGAAGCATTCAGTTCCCTCATTGTTAAACCACACTCTATACTCCACAAAAGAAACACAAAGCATTACCAATTTAAACCAGTCAGCATGAAAGCCCCATTTTAGAAGAATAGTTGATAACCCACAAGTATAGGGGATCGCAACAGTTTTCGAGGGTAGAGTATTCAACCCAAATTTATAGATTCGACACAAGGGGAGCCAAAGAATATTTGCAAGTATTAGCACTTGAGTTGTCAATTCAACCACACCTAGAGATTAATTATCTGCAGCAATATGATCAGTAGCAAAGTAATATGATAGTTTTGATAGTAGTAGTAACAGTAGCGGTAACGGTAACAATGATAGCAATAATTTTGTAGCAAGTGTAACAGTGGCAATAGCAATAGTAACTTAGCAAGAACAATATGTGGAAAATTCGTAGGCATTCGATCGGTGAATTCGTTGGATGATATTCATCATATATCAGTCATAACCTAGGGCGATACAAAACTAGCTCCAGTTCATAAATATAATGTAGGCATGTATTCCGTAAATAGTCATACGTGCTTATGGAAAGAACTTGCATGACATCTTTTGTCCTACCCTCCTGTGGCAGCGGGGTCCATAAGGAAACTAAGGGATATTAAGGCCTCCTTTTAATAGAGAACCGGAACAAAGCATTAACACATAGTGAATACATGAACTCCTCAAACTACGGTCATCACCGGAAAGTATCCCGAATACTGTCACTCCGGGGTTTACGGATCATAACATGTAATAGGTGACTATAACTTGTAAGATTGGATCTAGAACATAGATATAATGGTGATAACATAAAATGGTTCAGATCTGAAATCATGGCACCCGGGCGCAAAGTGACAAGCATTAAGCATGGCAAAGTCATTGCAACATCAATCTTAAAACATAGTGGATACTAGGGATCAAGCCCTAACAAAACTAACTCGATTACATGATGAATCTCATCCAACTCCTCACTGACCAACGATCCTATGAAGGAATTACTCACTCCCGGTGGGGAGCATCATGGAATTGGTGATGAAGTAGGGTTGGTGATGACGAAGATCGAAGATTCCCCTCTCCGGAGCCCCGAACGGACTCCAGATCTAGCCTCCCGATGAAGAACATGAGGTGGCGGCGGCTCCGTCTCGTGAAACGCGATAATTCTTCCTCCTTGATTTTTACTCTCCAAAAATGTGATTTTATAGCGTCGGAGATAGGGTCTGCGGGGCCACCAGGGTGGGCACAACCCACCTGGGCGCGCCAGGAGGGGGCGCACCCTAGTGGGTTGTGCTCCCCAGGCCCCCCCCCCTCCGGTAGTTCTTGGCTCCAGTATTTTTCTTTTATTGTATAAAAATCTCCAAAAAGTTTCGTTCTATTCCGCGAACTTTTATTTCTGCACAAAAACAACACCATGGTTGTTCTGCTGAAAACAGCGTCAGTCTGGGTTAGTTTCATTCAAATCATGCAAATTAGAGTCCAAAACAAGAGCAAAAGCGTTAGGAAAAGTAGATACGACGGAGACGTATCAACTCCCCCAAGCTTAAACCTTTGCTTGTCCTCAAACAATTCAGTTGATAAACTGAACGTGACTCGCTAAACGAGTAGCATAAGTACCGCCATGAATTTTACCCTTGGATCTGTTAAGGTGCAAACGGAGTGCATTAATGGCCCCTAGGCTATAAGTGTTATCGATGTATAGTGCACGGCGTAGGATGGGAAAGTCCGGAGCACAAAGTGCACCGACCTTCTCTCTAGCAATTACACACTTAGCAATAAATAGAGCAAAATAGTGTACGGAAGGAAACTGCAAACTAGTAGCAGTGACACTCAACATGCCTCTCTCATCTCCCACTGACAGAGTATGATAAAAGTCTTCAAATTCTGCAGGCCTAGGCTCTCTTATTTCCCCGTCAGAAGGGATCAAGCATATGTCACAAAAATCAGTAAGTGGTATCTGACGAGTTTCAGCATATAAATTAAATTGCACCTCAGGGGGATTATTCCTACTCAGAAAATGGAAACTTTGCACAAAGGAATTTGTGAGGAGATGATATTGTTCACACTCAGCTGCGATGAAGTCGGTAAGCCCAGCATTAGCAGCAAATTGTGCGAACTCTTGACGGATCCCGGCTCCATCCATGAAGGGGTTATGCGGACATTCGCACGGCCGCACCTCCGCCCTTCTCCGAGTACGGAGATCATTGTCCGATGATTCCCCAATGACTCCCTTAGAGCTCTTCTTGGAGGCAAACTTCCTAAAGAAACTCATATTATTCCTATGAACAAAATTCTGAAAATTTTAGTCCACAAATTTTTTGTCAACAAAACTTCACAAGATTTATAGCAACTACTCATAGGGATGCATAGAGGCCATATTAAGCATTCAAACTACTTAGAACTCTAATAATTCAACATGTAAACTCATCTACAGCAACACCAAGAGTAGCTAATTATTCAAAATATAAACCACTAAAGAAAAAATTAATTGGAGCAATGCAGGAGTCACATACCAAGTAGCAATCCCCCAAAACAGTTTCAAAAACAGAGCATCAAGCAAAGAGATCGAAGTCTGCGGGTTTGAGAGCAAGAACACGAGAGAGAGAGAGAGCAATGGTGATTTTTTTTCTAGAGGTAGGTGATGACATGGGCTAAAGAGATAAGTGAGGGGGCCCACGTGGGGACCACAACCCACCAGGGAGCGTCTGGGGCTGCTGGCGCGCCCAGATGGGTTGTGCCCACCTGGTGTACCCCCCCCCCCCTCTGATGTTATTTGCACTATAAATTCAGAAATATTCAGGAAAAAATCGTATCAAAATTTCAGGGCATTCTGAGAACCTTTAGTTTTGGGTCATTTTTTATTGAACGGGAAAATCAGAAAACAGACAGAACATGGCATTTTATTTTATTTAACTAAGAAAAACATAAAACCAAAATTTGAGATCAGAAGGTTGTGCTTACTAAATTCATCAACTTCATACCTCTCAAAAATGATCCATTAATAAGGTTGATCAAGCCTTATTAATAACCACCTTCGATTAGCATGAAACCGAAGAACTTTCATAAAACACTAAGTTACCTCAATGGGGATATGCATGTCCCCAACAATAAGCATTTCATATTTCTTTTTGGCAGTAGGTAGAGGTAGTTGAAAGCTTCCAATAGTGAGTGTCAGAGATTTTTCAATAACATTAATACCATTCACTTGGAATTGTTTCTTCAGAAAGTGCACCGTATGCTCATTACCATTGATATGAGAAGTGACCTTGCTTTTATTACAATCAATAACAGCCCCTGCAATATTCAAGAAGGGTCTACCAAGGATAATTGACATGTTGTGGTCCTCGGGCATCTCAAGTGTAACAAAGTCAGTTAAGATAGTAACATTTGCAACAACAACGGGCACATCCTCACAAATACCGATAGGTATGGCAGTTGATTTGTTAGCCATTTGCAAAGATATTTTAGTAGGTGTGAGTTTATTCAAATCAAGTCTTTTATATAAGGAGAAAGGCATAACACTAACACCAGCTCCTAAATCACACAAAGCAGTTTTGACATAATTTCTTTTGACGGAGCAAGGTATAGTTGGTATTCCCGGATCTCCAAGTTTTTTAGGTACTCCATCCTTAAAAGAATAATTAGCAAGAATGGTGGAGATTTCATCTTCCGGTATCTTTCATTTATTAGATGTGATGTCTTTCTTATATTTTGCATAAGGGGCCATCTTCAAAATATCAGTCAAGCGAATGCGCAAAAAGACTGGCCTAAGCATTTCAACAAAGCGTTCAAATTCTTCATCATCCTTTTTCTTAGTTGATTTAGGTGGAAAGGGCATGGTTTCTTTAACCCATGGTTCTCTTTCTCTTCCATGTTTTCTAGCAACAAAGTCTCTTTTATCATATCTTTTATTTTTAGGTTGTGGGTTATCAAGATCAACAGTTGGTTCTATTTCAACATCATTATCTGGTTCCTTATCATTGTCTGGTTGAGTGTCTTCATGAACATCATCATTTTCTTTTTCATTATCACTAGGTGGGTGTTCATTACCAGATTGGGTTTCAGCATCAGAAATAGAAACATCATTATTATCTTCAGGAGGTTTTTCTTTCTCAGGTTCACTTGAGGTGTGCAAAGTCCTATCATTTTTCTTCTTCTTTTTCTTTTAGAAGGACTAGGTGCATCAGTGTTAATTCTTTGAGAGTCATGTTCAATTATTTTAGGGTGTCCTACAGGATAAAGTGGTTTCTAAGTCATTTTACCTCCTCTGGTTGCTACTCTAACAGCAAAGTCATTTATACTATTATTCATTTCATCAAGCAATTCTCTTTGAGATTTAGCAACTTGTTCTAGTTGAGTTTGAACCATAGAGGCATGTTTCCCTACACCTCTAACATCATTGGAGATTCTAAATAACAAGTCACTCAAGCGAGCAATCATATCAGAATTGTATTTCAATTATTTCATAACATTTTCATTGAAGTGAACTTGTTTTCTAATGTAGTTATCAAACTCATATAAGCATTAACTAGGATGTTTGTTGTAAGGGATATCACTTTCATCAAATTTCATTAAAGAGTTTACCTCTACCACCCTTGGTGGTGGTGTGTCAAGTCCATGTATTTCTTCAATGGGAGGTAAATTTTTAACATCCTCTGCTTTAATACCTTTTCCCTTCATGCTTTTCTTTGCCTCTTGCATATCTTCAGGACTGAGATATAAGATACCCCTCTTCTTCGGAGTGGGTTTAGGCGGTGGTTCAGGAAGAGTCCAATCATCATAATTTTTCAATATATTATTCAATAGTTCCTCAGCTTCTTCAACAGTTCGTTCCCTGAAAACACAACCATCACAACTATCTAGGAAGTCCCTAGAAGCATCGGTTAGTCCATTATAGAAGATATCAAGTATTTCATTTTTCTTAAGAGGATGATCAGGCAAAGCATTAAGCAATTGGAGAAGCCTCTCCCAAGCTTGTGGGAGACTCTCTTCTTCAGTTTGCATAAAGTTAAATATTTCCTGTAAGGCAGCTTGTTTCTTATGAGCAGGAAAATATTTTTTAGAGAAGTAATAAATCATATCCTGGGGACGACGCACACAACCAGGAGCAAGAGTATTGTACCATATCTTAGCATCACCCTTTAATGAGAACGGAAATAATTTAAGAATATAATAATAGCGAATCTTCTCATCATGAGCAAAAAGGGTGGCTATATCATTCAACTTAGTAAGATGTGCCACTACAGTTTCAGTTTCATAACCATGGAAAGGATCATATTCAACTAAAGTAATCAACTCTGGGTCGATAGAGAATTCATAATCCTTATCATCAACAAAGATAGGTGAAGTAGCAAACTTAGGATCACATTTCATTCTAGCATTCAAAGATTTCTCTTTCAGTTTGCATAATAATTTCTTAAGATCATCTCTATCATTGCAAGCAAGAAAATCTCTAGCTGCCTCCTCATCCATAACATAACCTTCAGGTATCTTAGGCAATTCATATCTAGGAGAGCTAGGTCTAATAGGTGTTTCAAGATTTTCAGTTTCAAGCACTTCATCAGTTTCAAAAATTTCATTAGTTTCAGCATTCTCAATATCTTTAGCTCTAGCAATTTGTTCACCAAGAAATTCACCTAGTGGCACATTATCATCAAGCAAGGTACTAGCATCATCATGAGTATCATTCATAGTAGAAGTAGCATCATCAATTACTTGCAACATAATAGGATTAATAGCATGTGGTGGTGTCGCAAGTCTACTCAAAACAGAAGGTGAATCAAGTGCAGAGTGTGATGGCAGTTCCTTACCTCCCCTCGTAGTAGAGGGAAAAATCTTGGTTCTTGGATCTTTCAGATTCTTCATAATGATAAATTGATAATAATCCCAAGTGACTCAACAAATATAGCTATGCTCCCCAACAACGGTGCCAGAAAAAGGTCTTGATAACCCACAAGTATAGGGGGTCGCAATAGTTTTCGAGGGTAGAGTATTCAACCCAAATTTATAGATTCGACACAAGGGGAGCCAAAGAATATTTGCAAGTATTAGCACTTGAGTTGTCAATTCAACCACACCTGGAGATTAATTATCTGCAGCAATATGATCAGTAGCAAAGTAATATAATAGTTTTGATAGTAGTAGTAACAGTAGCGGTAACGGTAACAGTGATAGCAATAATTTTGTAGCAAGTGTAACAGTGGCAATAGCAATAGTAACTTAGCAATATGTGGAAAATTTGTAGGCATTGGATCGGTGAATTCGTTGGATGATATTCATCATATATCAGTCATAACCTAGGGCGATACAAAACTAGCTCCAGTTCATAAATATAATGTAGGCATGTATTCCGTCAATAGTCATACGTGCTTATGGAAAGAACTTGCATGACATATTTTGTCCTACCCTCCCGTGACAGCGGGGTCCATAAGGAAACTAAGGGATATTAAGGCCTCCTTTTAATAAAGAACTAGAACAAAGCATTAACACATAGTGAATATATGAACTCCTCAAACTACGGTCATCACCGGAAAGTATCCTGAATACTGTCACTCCGGGATTTACGGGTCATAACACGTAATAGGTGACTATAACTTGCAAGATCGGATCTAGAACATAGATATAATGGTGATAACATAAACGGTTCAGATCTGAAATCATGGCACCCGTGTCGGTGCAACAAACCCTGGGTCTGTTACCCAGACCGTGCACAGGCCTAAAAGAGCAAGGTTGCAACATCCAAGTCCAGACCAAGCAAGGAGAGATGGCTCTTTGAGAAATCAAAGGGCAGAGCAAGAAGACCAAGACAAGCTAAATGAGCAAGACACTGCTAAGGAAAAACCTCCCTTGCCGGGCAGGCGATCCTGGTGAGGACGGGGTGGCCCCGAAGACAAGCCTCAAGACCATCTCGGTAGGCCTACCGGGCACTACGAAAGCAAACTACCCCGCCAAGGCTTCACCGCTCCACCTCACAGTGACGAAAGTCATCGATCGGTGCGGTGTTAAGCCCCCAAGTGACTAAGTGGTTGTTATTCGACACGTGGTAGCCATTTCCAGAGGAAACCACCTCCAAATGACACCCGTCCAGAGACGTGTCAGGCAGACAAGCGAGAAGGTGGCCAAGCAGCCCGGCAAGGCATGCCGAGAAGGCTACAATGTGACACTAAGCGGTAGATTTAATGCGCTCTACTCTGCCTGCAGAGTTAGGTATGATAGCACTATTTGCTATCTAATCAGTACGCATTGACTGATTTGCCACTGTGGTAACCCCTTGATCTATAAAAGGAGGGCCATGGCAACCAGAGAAAGGGTTCGGAACCTTGTACACCCGTACGCGCGTAGCTGCTCTCGCCCCGAGGCAACCCTGCCGGGCAAGACCGCTGCATTTCCACCACAATCCACCATCAATCCACCAAAGCAGGAGTAGGGTTTTACGCCTCGCGGTGGCCCGAACCTGGGTAAAACTGCCCGTGTGATCTCTGTCATGCTGCGCTACGGTCCTCCGCTCTTTGTGCAATGTGCTCGGCCCCCTTGCCGAACCAAAAGGGGCTGATGGCCCTATAGGTGGCCGTGGTTTCCCACAACATCTTTGGCGCGCCAGGTAGGGGAGCAGCGCTTGCGCGAACCCGAGAAGCGTACGCAGCGCGTCATCTTCATCGACGGCTCCATCGCTCATGGCGCCCAAGATGAAGCCCGGTGCTGCAGCCCATCCGTCCACTTCGAAGGCCCCGCTGCACGCGGCCGCCGACGCCGCGGGGGCTACGAGGATGCACGGAGACATGGACGCTGTAGGGGACGTGGCCGGCGCAGGCAGTGTTGTCACCACCTCCCCTGCGGAAGAAATGAGAGCAGAAGGCACCGAGGAAGTACAGCAGCAACAACACCCCAGCGGCCACGCTCCACAAGGTACGGGTGGAGAAATCATTCTGTCTGCACCTCTTCGCCCGGCCGAAAGGCATAGCCGCAGCGGCGGCTCTTGCTCTGGGGCAAATCGCAACCCTCCGGTCGCTCCCGCTACAGGCGCGGCCGCAGGGCGTGCGCCACTCCCGGAGTGAGCCGACCCAGTCGATGCGCCAAATGGAGCCGCTGTCCCTCAAGCGCCTCCACCTCGTCACCACTCCACCGTGGTCACGGGCTCACGACGGCGAGAACACGGCGCAGCGACTACTGGCACCGTAAGGAGCCAGGCGACGCAATGATCTACATCGTCATTCATGCCAAGCACCGCTTCGGAGGCTATGGCGCGGGCCCAGCTGCTGTTGAGATTTCCACCGGCAGCCGATCAGATGGATGAGTGGAGGGCCACCATTCAAAGCCTGATTGGGTTCGCCGAGGCGGGAGGATCACAGCGAGCTGGCCCGCCACGGCGTCCCCAGGCGACGACAACGGCCCACGCGGTTGGCCATGCTGAGGGGGCCACCCCCATGGTGTAGCCCCCTCCGCGGCAGCCTGTGCAAGGGCCACGACCAGAGCCATGCGATAAAGAACCCGACGACATCTCGATGGCTTCGTCCCGCCCTCGAGCGTGTCGGGACCAGCGGCAAGCCCAGGAAGACAGGCGAGGGGAAGGCGCGCGCGTCAGCGTCGAGCGACGCCGCGACACCCACCGCCAGTCTGATAGGCGCAATGGCCCCGACATCGATGAGCCTGCGCCCGGTGAGGGTGGGTGCCTACCTTTCGAGGTTGGGTGCCCCGCCTTCACTCGCGAGTTGCGGCAAGTCCGTTGGCCATCTTCCCGCATGTTCAAGCCGGAGATACAAGAGAAGTACGATGGGAGATTGAACCCGAAAGAGTTCCTGAGCATCTACACCATCGCTGTTCAGGCTGCCGGGGGAAGAGATGAGAAGGTGTTCGCCAACTACTTCCCTTTGGCACTCAAGCCAAGTGTGAGGTCTTGGCTGATGCTCCTGCCGGAGAACTCCATTTCAACTTGGGCTGACCTGTGCCATGAATTTGTTGGCGCCTTTACGGGCGGCCATCAAGTACCAAGGCAGCCAGCGATCTGCAGCTCCTCCCATAGAAGGAAGGGGAGACCCTGCGGAAGTACATGCAAAGGTTCAGTCGAGTGCACAGGAACATGCCAGATATCCACCCGGCAGCCGTGATAGCTGCATTCTAGTCCAACATGCACAACCGCAGGATACGTTCCAAAATGAACCTGCGGCTGCCCAGGACTGTGAATGAGTTATACACGCTGGTGGATAAGTGTTCTTACATAGAGGAGGGAAGGCGACTTCCCGGCGAAGAGGACAGCGTCGACATTGATTCAGACAATGACGACGACGCCACCAGCCAGAAGAAGAATAATAAACGCAATAAGATGCGCAAGGAGAAAGTTGTAATGGCCATCAAAGGATCAAGCACACCTAGTACCGGCAAGAAGGCCAAGGCCGAAGCCCCCAGCAAGGAGGTTGCCACGTGCACTGACTGCCGGGCGGCTGCGGCAGCCGAGAAGGCCGGGAAAGGTGAGGGGCTGAATTGCAAGATCCATAGGACCAAGGGCCACGACCTTTAGGAGTGCCATCAGGTTGAGCAGCTCGTCAAGAAGCAGAGGGTTGAGTACAAGAAGCGTGATAAGGAGAAAAATCAGGATGGTGTTGCGGAAAGGGCCGTGGCGGCGGAGTAAGCCGCCCCGGCAAGGCTCCTCGGAATCAAGGGAAACCCGCCAGGGGCCGTGACAGGAAGGATTGCAATGATGAGACCGATGAGGGAGATGAAGAGGAAACCAACAAGCAGGAGTTCCAGAAAGCCACTGATGCCTTGTGCGTTGACGGGGGTGCATCTCTGCACTCCTCTCACCGCCAACTTAAACAGTGGGCGCGTGAAGTCAACACCATGGAGCCAGCGGCAGATTCTCGGAAGCCGCTCAAGTGGTCCCGCACGCCCATCATATTTGACGAAGAGGATCACCCTGATCGCACCACTGCGGTAGGGTGCTTGCCATTGTTAGTCTCGCCAACAATACGCAACCTCAAAGTCACAAAGATGTTGGTTGATGGCGGGGCCGTGTTGAATCTGATATCTCCAAAGGTCCTCAACAAACTTCAGATAGCAGATGAGGAGCTCAAGGTTACTGGCATGTTCCAAGGAATCAACCCTGGTAGGAGTCGCCCTAAAGGAAAGATCACGCTACCGGTGACATTCGGAGGGGGGGAGTTAAACCACCGGACTAAGAAGATCGTGTTTGACGTGGTTGACCTCCCCTTGCCGTACAACGGAATCCTTGGTCGCCCAGCTCTGGCCAAGTTCATGGCAGCATCCCACTATGCCTACAACACCTTGAAGATGCCAGGGCCGATAGGAGTCATTTCCAATCCATCAGATCAGAAAGACGCAGTCATATGCGTGGACAAGATGTACCGGGAAGCAGTCGCGGCGGAGGCCGCGGAAGCCAGTGTTCCCGCCAAGGAAAGTAAGAAAATGAAGAGAGCTAGCAAGGATGCCAGCAAGGAATCCAGGAAGAGTGCCTCTTCGGAGTGTGCTGCGTCTATCGATGACTTGCCGCAGAGTTCCAATAGAAAGAGATCCAAAGCTGTTGCGCCTGCTGTGAAGAAGGTCCCGGCAGGGCTGGCTGGCCTTGCTGTCTGCCCACATGCCTGGCCCATTAAGCAGAATGTCTGAAAGCAAGCTTTGGAGCGGCAACAGTTTATTGCCCAGGAGATCAAGAAGCTTGAAGCAGCTGGTTTGGTCAGGGGAGTGTTGCACCCCACATGGTTGGCAAATCCAGTGGTGGTGCGCAAGGCGAATGTGAAATGGAGGCTTTGCATAGATTTTACGGATCTGAACAAGGCATGCCTGAAGGACTCGCTCCCCTTGCCGCACATTGACCAGATTGTGGATTCCACTTTCGGGTGTAACCTGATTTCCTTTCTAGATGCCTACTCCGGATACCACCAGATCTTCATGTCCAAGGAAGATGGGGAGAAAACCGCGTTCATAACCCCGTGTGGCACGTACTGTTTTGTACGGATGCCCTTCGGGCTAAAGAGCGCTGGATCCACCTTTGCAAGAGCAGTACAAATTGGCTTTGAGTCCCAGCTACACAGAAACATTGAAGCTTACATGGATAATATTGTGGTCAAGACCAAGGACAGATCAACCCTCATCCAAGATTTGGAAGAAACCTTTGCCAATCTGCGTAAGATCAACTTGAAGCTGAACCCAAAGAAGTGTGTGTTTGGCGTCCCCTCCGGTAAGCTACTTGGTTTCTTCATGTCTCATTGAGGGATAGAGGCCAACCTCGACAAGATCAAGGCTATCGAGCAGATTCAAGCACCCAAGACAGTCAAGGACGTGAGGCGTTTGACAGGATGCGTGGCTGCACTGAGCAGGTTCATTTCCAAGTCTGCCGAATGTGCCTTGCCGTTCTTCAAAATCTTGAAGAAGGCCAGACCTATGGAGTGGACCCCGGAAACAGACGCTGCGCTGCAAGATTTGAAGACCTATCTTTCCTCTGTGCCCACCTTGATCGCTCCCAAACCACAAGAGCCGTTGCTGCTATACATGGCGGAATCCAATCAAGTGGTCAGCGCGGCACTGGTGGCGCAGCGGGAAGTGGATGATTTGGCAACCACAACCACTATTCCCTCTGAGGAAGAAAGTGGACCTATCCCAACAAGGTTAGAGTCAGTCCAGAGCGAGGAAAGGCAGGGCAGCGGAAGCAGTTCTCTGGTCGTGGCAAAGAAGAAAGTGGTGCAGCGCCGAGTGTACTTCGTCAGCTCCCTATTACAGGGGGCTAGATTTAGGTACTCTGGCGTGCAAAAGCTGATTTTTGGCCTCATCATGGCCTCAAGGAAACTGCGCCACTACTTCCAAGCCCACGATATCACAATTGTCACCCGTTTCCCCTTGCAAGGCATACTCCGAAACCCTGAGGCCACTGACAGGATTGTGGAATGGGCTTTGGAGTTGTCTAGCTTTGGTTTGAAGTTTGAAAGCATGTCAACTATTCAGAGCAGAGCACTAGCAGAATTCATCACAGAGTGGACACCAACTCCTGATGAAGAGGTATTGGAGATAGTCATTCCCGGCAAGGAAGCGCCCCAAGAATGGATCATGTATTTTGATGGTGCCTTCTCCCTACAAGGTGCAGGGGCTAGCATGCTTCTTGTCGCTCCCACTGGGGAGCACCTTAAGTACGTCGTCCAGATGCACTTTCCCCGAGAGAAGGCTACCAATAATACTGCAGAGTATGAAGGGCTCCTTGCCAGGCTCAGGATTGCAACAGAACTAGGAATCAAGAAGCTAATCCTCCATGGAGATTCACAACTTGTGGTGAGACAAGTCAACAAGGATTACCAAAGTCCATTGATGGAGGCATACGTTGAGGAAGTGAGAAAGTTGGAGGAGCGCTTGGATGGATTGCAAACTGAGCACGTACCCCGTGCGAAAAATAGCATTGCTGATCATCTGTCGAAGTGCGCTGCGCAAAAACTCCCTGTGGAACCAGGGACTTTTGTTCTCCATCTGACTCAACCCATCGTATCCCCAGAAACAATGGCCAGAAAGAGGAGGAAACTGGACTCTGGCAAGCCTCACCCGGCAGAGCCTCCCGAGGCTCCCGGCAGAGAGCTTGGCGGGAACAACTCCCATACGATCAGCAAGCTGCACCATCCCGCTAGACCAACGGTCCCTGCAGTCGAGAAGTACGCTCCTGTGAATGAGGAGGTGCCGCTGGTCCTTGTTGTCGAGCCCCTGGCCCCAACTTGGGCACGGAACATAGTACATTTCCTCCAAACTGGAGAACTCCTCGAAGAGCAAGAGGAAGCTGAAAGAGTAGTGATACGTCTCCAACGTATCTATAATTTTTTATTGTTCCATGCTGTTATATTATCATTCTTGGATGTTTTACAATCATTTTATAGCAACTTTATATCATTTTTTGGGACTAACCTATTGACATAGTGCAGAGTGCCAGTTGCTATTTTTTGCTTGTTTTTTACTTCACATGAAATCAATACCAAATGGAGTCCAAGCGCAGCAAAACTTTTTGGTGATTTTTTCTGGACCAGAAGACACAAGTTGGGCCAAGAAAGTACCTGAGGGGGGCTCCGAGGGGAGCACAACCCACCAGGGCGCGCCTGGGGGCCCAGGCACGCCCAGGTGGGTTGTGCCCACCTCGGCCACCTCCCGCACCGCCTCTTTGCTCTATAAATACCCCAATATTCCAGAAACCCTAGGGGAGTCGACGAAAATCAATTCCAGCCGCCGCAAGTTCCAGAAACCACAGATCCAATCTAGACACCATCACGGAGGGGTTCATCATCCTCATTGGTGCCTCTCCGATGATGCGTGAGTAGTTCATTGTAGACCTACGGGTCCGTAGGCAGTAGCTAGATGGCTTCCTCTCTCTCTTTTGATTCTCAATACAATGGTCTCTTGGAGATCTATTTGATGTAACTCTTTCTTGCGGTGTGTTTGTTGGGATCCGATGAACTTTGAGTTTATGATCAGATCTATGTTTTTATCCATGAAAGTTATTTGAGTCTTTTGATCTCTTATATGCATGATTACTTATAGCCTCGTATTTCTTCTTCGAATCTTTGGTTTAGTTAGGCCAACTAGATCGATTTTTCTTGCCATGGGAAGAGGTGTTTTGTGATGGGTTCGATCTTACGGTGCTTGATCCCAGTGACAGAAGGGGAACCGATATGTATGTATCATTGTTATTAAGGATAACAAGATGGGGTCTATTTCTACATAAATAGATCTTGTCTACATCATGTCATCGTTCTTATTGCATTACTCCGTTTCTCAATGAACTTAATACACTAGATGCATGCTGGATAGAGGTCGACGTGTGGAGTAATAGTAGTAGATGCAGGCAGGAGTCGGTCTACTAATCTTGGACGTGATGCCTATATAATGATCATTGCCTGGATATCGTCATAATTATTTGAAGTTCTATCAATTGCCCAACAGTAATTTGTTTACCCACCGTATGCTATTTTTCTCGAGAGAAGCCACTAGTGAAATCTACGGCCCCCGAGTCTATTTTCTCATCATCTATTTTCAGATCTATTTTGCTATTTGCCACTTTTATTTTCAGATCTATATTTCTAAAAACCCAAAAATATTTTTGCTTCACTTTATTTTATTCACGATCTATTTATCCAATCTACTATAATTTATCTCCTGTCCGTTTGCCAATTTCTGGCGCCGTTACCCGAAAGGGATTAACAACCCCTTTAACACATCGGGTTGCAAGTATTTTTTCTTTGTGTGCAGGTGCTGTTTACGTATTGTTGCTTGGTTCTCCTACTGGTTTGATAACCTTGGTCTCATCACTGAGGGAAATACCTACCGTTGCTGTGCTGCATCATCCCTTCCTCCTTGGGGAAATACCGACGTAGTTCAAGCAAACATCAAAAGGAATTTCTGGCGCCGTTGCCGGGGAGACATCATCAACATCTACCAGGTTCCTAATCACAAATCTCATCTTCTTGCAATTTACATTATTTGCCATTTGCCTCTTGTTTTCCTCTCCCCCACTTCACAAAAATTTGCCGTTTTATTCGCCCTCTTTTTCGTTCGCCGTTTTCTCGTCAGATCTGTTTTTGAGTGCAATCTTGTTGTGTAGTCACGATGACTCAAGAGAACACCAAGTTGTGTGATTTCTCCAATACCAACAACAATGATTTTATTAGCACTCCGGATGCTCCTCCCGCCACTAGTGCGGAGTCTTGTGATATTAATGCCGCTTTGTTGAATCTTGTTATGAAAGATCAATTTTCCGGTACTCCTAGTGAGGATGCCGCGTCCCATCTTAACACATTCGTGGAATTATGCGATATGCAAAAGAAAAAAGATGTGGACAATGATATTGTGAAGTTGAAATTATTCCCGTTTTCTTTGCGAGATCATGCAAAAATTTGGTTTTCTTCTTTGCCTCGCAATAGTATCAATTCTTGGGATAAGTGCAAAGATGCTTTTATTACTAAGTATTTTCCACCCGCGAAAATTATTTCCCTTAGGACGCAAATCATGAATTTTAAGCAACTTGAGCATGAACATGTTGCGCAATCTTGGGAAAGAATGAAATTGATGCTAAGAAATTATCCTACTCATGGTTTAAATCTTTGGATGATCATACAAAATTTTTATGCGGGATTGAATTTTGTTTCAAGAAATCTTTTAGATTCCGCCGCGGGTGGTACTTTTATGGAAATTACTTTGGGTGAAGCTACTAAGTTGCTAGACAATATTATGGCAAATTGTTCACAATGGCATACCGAAAGAGCTCCTACTAGTAAAAAGGTTAATTCGGTTGAAGAAATTTCTTCTTTGAGTGAAAAAGTTGATGCTCTTATGAAATTGGTTGCTAATAAAAGTACTGTTATTGATTTTAATGATGTGCCTTTATCTACTTTGATTGAGCAAAATAGTGATGCCGTAGATGTGAATTTTATCTCTCGAAACAATTTCAATAACAATGCTTATAGAGGTAATTTTAATCCTAGGCCTTTTCCTAGTAATTCCTCTAATAGTTTTGGTAATCCTTCTTATAATTATAATAGGAACACCTCTGATTTTGAGAATAATATTAAATAATTTATCAATGCTCAAAAGAATTTTAACACTACGATGCAAGAAAAATTAAGTAAGATTGTTGATTTGTCTAGAAGCGTTGATAGAATTTCTCATGATGTAGGAAATCTCAAGATGAAAATTTTTGTGCCTAAGGTTGAGGAATCAATTAAAGCTTTATATGTTTCTATGGATGAAAGTAACAAAAGAACCGCTATGCTTAGAGCTAGAAGAGAATTTTTAGAAAAAGCGTTTTCCAGTGATTGCTTTCATAAAAATGATGAATATCTTAAAGTGATTGGTGTTTCTTCTATTGATTACTTGTTTAGTAAATTTAAAATTGATGAAAAAGGGACTGAAGAGGAGTCAACTTTAGCTAGAAGGCGTCCCGATAATTTGGAGGGTGAAAATCTTGTTGAGAAAATTGATAAAAGTGGGTTTGGAGAGGTCAAAACTTTAACTAGTGATGTGCCCACTCTTTTGGATTACAAAGACTTTAATTATGATAATTGCTCTTTGATTGATTTTATTTCTTTGTTGCAATCCATGATAAATTCACCCCATGCCTATGAACAAAATAAAGCTTTTACTAAACATATTGTTGATGCTATGATGAAAGCTTTGGAAGAAAAGTTGGAATTAGAGATTTCAATTCCTAGAAAATTACATGATGAATGGGAACCTACTATCAAAGTCAAGATTAAAAATTATGAGTGTTTTGCTTTATGTGATTTGGGTGCTAGAGTTTCTACAATTCCGAAATCTTTATGTGATGTGCTTGGTCTTACCGATATTGAAGAATGTTCTTTAAATTTGCACTTGGCAGATTCTACTATTAAAAAGCCTATGGGAAGAATTAATGATGTTATTATTCTTGCAAATAGGAATTATGTGCCCATAGATTTTATTGTTCTTGATATTGATTGCAATCCGTCTTGTCCAATTATTCTTGGTAGACCATTTTTGCGCACTATAGGTGCCGTGATTGATATGAAAGAAGGGAACATCAAGTTCCAATTTCCTTTGAGAAAGGGTATGGGACACTTCCCTAGAACAAGAATTAAGCCACCATATGAATCAATCAAGAGGGCATCTTATGGATCTAGAAACAAAGATGACAACACTTAGATCTTTGCTTTATGCCTAGCTAAGGGCATAAAACGATAGCGCTTGTTGGGAAACAACCCAATGAATAAAATTTATTTTTGTCTTTTTCTTTCTGTTCTTGAGTGTTTGCACAATTATGCTACTGTTATGATTGTGTTTTTTATGTTTTAATTAGTGTTTGTGCCAAGTAAAGCCTTTAGGATAGCTTTGGTGACAGTTGATTTGATCTTGTTGGAAAACAGAAACTTTTGCGTCCAGTAAAACAGTTTTCAAAATCCACATAGGCGACTAAAATTTCTGAAGTTTTTACATAAGATTTATATACAAATTTCCTCTGTTTTTTTTTTATTTTTCAGAATTTTTTGAGTTACATAAGTATGAGAACAATTCGCACCTTTACAGATTATTCTGTTTTTGACAGATTCTGTTTTCTTTGCATTGTGTGCTTATTTTGATGAATCTATGGTTTTTATCAGGGGGTATGAGCCATGGTAAAGTTAGAATATAGTAGATATAATGCAAGAACAAAATTTGAATGGGTTTTCTACAGTACTTAAAGTAAAGATTGGTTTTCTTATACTAACGGATCTGACGAAGGTTTTGTTAAGTTTTGTGTGATTGAAGTTTTCAAGTTTTGGGTGAGATCACGATGGATGAAGGAATAAGGAGTAAGAAGAGCCTAAGCTTGGGGATGACCCATGGCACCCCAAGCCATTATCCAAAGAGAAGCAAGCAACTAAGCTTGGGGATGCCCGAGTGGCATCCCCTCTTTCTTCTAACGACCATCGGTATTTTACTCGGAGCTATATTTTTATTCGTCACATATCATGAGTTTTGCTTGGAGCGTCTTGTATGATATGAGTCTTTGCCTGTTTTGCTTTTTATTTTTAGTCATGAATCCTTGCTGGACACACCAATTTGGGAGAGCCAAAATTATGCTATGACTTGTTAGAATTGCTCTCTATGCTTCACTTAAATCTTTATGAGCTATGGAATTGCTCGAGTGCTTCACTTATACCTTTTTGAGCACGGTGTGCTTTAGTATTTTTGAAGAAATGCTCTCATGCTTCACTTAGATTTATTTGAGAGTTAGAATTTTTTTTAGAAATTCTCTCTTGCTTCACTTAAATTATTTTGAGAGAAGAAAATTTTATGCTCATGTTCTTCACTTAGATTTGTTTGAGCTATCAAAAGCAACAAATGAAATTAGTCCCAAAGTGATAGATATCCAAGAGGGATATAATAAAAACTTTCATGAAGATCATTGGACAAAATAAACTTGATTCCTCGTAATAGTTTTGCGATATGTTGATATAATATGTGAGTCATGTTGATGAGTAATTATGCTTTAGTAAGAATATTGGTGTTAAGGTTTATGATTCCCTATGCAAGCACGAAAGTCAATAGTTATGCAATGAAATTACATCCTACTTGTGGTGAATTATTCGGTGTTAGTTATGCTTAATGCTCGCTTATGAGATTTTTTGTTTCTTGGTTGGATGCTTCTCAATCTTTTGCTAGCCTTCATTTGCACCAAGTATGATCACTACTTGTGCATCCAAAATCCTTAAACCAGTTTTGCCATATGAGTCCACTATACCTACCTATATGCGGTATTTCCGTGCCGTTATAAGAAAATTTGTATGTGCCATCTCAAATTTCAAAATAAATTTCTCTTTTGTGTGCTTGTACCGCTCATGAAACGGTAGGGGGTGGCTGATATATTTCCATGCTAGATGTGTTATTCTCAAGATGAGTGTTTATTCACTTGTCATTGCATGAGAGTACAACAAAGGTATTAGGGATGCCCAGTCCCGAAATGAAAAATGAATTTACTTTATGTTGTCAAATAATAAATTCCTTGGAAAGTGTTGGTATGGAGGGCACCCGTGGATATGGCTAGCCATGGAAAGTGAAAGTATGGTGGAAAAAGAAATAAACTTTATTTTCTGTTTGGGAACCGCCTATGATATATCTAGCATGGAAAGTATTGGGAACTACTCGATAGTTTTCGTTAACAGGAAAAGCATGCCACCCAAAATGTTTTATCTCTACTTTTTTTGCTTTGAGCTCTCGCACCTCTACAAATCCCAACTTCCCTCTGCGAAGGGCCTTTCTTTTACTTTATGCAATTTTTATTTTATTTTGAGTCTCCATCTTCTCTTATAAAGCACCAACTAAGGGGCACTATGATCATACTTGAGCATTGGGTGTAGCTAATATGCGAGTGTGTTTCATGAATGGATCAATGATTGAGCATAATGGGCTAGGGATAACTTGCTTTAGTGTTGATATTTTGAAAGACATGGTTGCTTGTTGATATGCTTGAGTATTGAAATCTTCATGTCAAAACTAGACTATTGCTTTGAATCATATAAAAGTCCAAATGTCCATGCTACAAAGAAAAGAATATGTGATGAACATGTTAGGCAGCATTCCACATCAAAAATTCTGTTTTTATCATTTACCTTCTCGAGGACGAGCAGGAATTAAACTTGGGGATGCTGATACATCTCCAACGTATCTATAATTTTTTATTGTTCCATGCCGTTATATTATCATTCTTGGATGTTTTACAATCATTTTATAGCAACTTTATATCATTTTTTGGGACTAACCTATTGACATAGTGCCCAGTGCCAGTGCTATTTTTTGCTTGTTTTTTACTTCACAGGAAATCAATACCAAACGGAGTCCAAACGCAGCGAAACTTTTTGGTGATTTTTTCTGGACCAGAAGACACAAGTTGGGCCAATAAAGTACCTGAGGGGGGCTCCGAGGGGAGCACAACCCACCAGGGCGCGCCTGGGGGCCCAGACGCGCCCAGGTAGGTTGTGCCCACCTCGGCCACCTCCCGCACCACCTCTTTGCTCTATAAATACCCCAATATTCCAGAAACCCTAGGGGAGTCGACGAAAATCAATTCCAGCCGCCGCAAGTTCCAGAAACCACAGATCCAATCTAGACACCATCACGGAGGGGTTCATCATCCTCATTGGTGCCTCTTCGATGATGCGTGAGTAGTTCATTGTAGACCTACGGGTCCGTAGGCAGTAGCTAGATGGCTTCCTCTCTCTCTTTTGATTCTCAATACAATGGTCTCTTGGAGATCTATTTGATGTAACGCTTTCTTGCGGTGTGTTTGTTGGGATCCGATGAACTTTGAGTTTATGATCAGATCTATGTTTTTAGCCATGAAAGTTATTTGACTCTTTTGATCGCTTATATGCATGATTACTTATAGCCTCGTATTTCTTCTTCGAATCTTTGGTTTAGTTAGGCCAACTAGATCGATTTTTCTTGCCATGGGAAGAGGTGCTTTGTGATGGGTTCGATCTTACGGTGCTTGATCCCAGTGACAGAAGGGGAACCGACACGTATGTATCGTTGCTATTAAGGATAACAAGATGGGGTCTATTTCTACATAAATAGATCTTGTCTACATCATGTCATCGTTCTTATTTTATTACTCCGTTTCTCCATGAACTTAATACACTAGATGCGTGATGGATAGCAGTCGATGGGTGGAGTAATAGTAGTAGACGCAGGCAGGAGTCGGTCTACTAATCTTGGACGTGATGCCTATATAATGATCATTGCCTGGATATCATCATAATTATTTGAAGTTCTATCAATTGCCCAACAGTAATTTGTTTACCCACCGTATGCTATTTTTCTCGAGAGAAGCCACTAGTGAAATCTACGGCCCTCGGGTCTATTTTCTCATCATCTATTTTCAGATCTATTTTGCTATTTGTCTTTTTATTTATTTGCCACTTTTATTTTTACATCTATATTTCTAAAAACCCCAAAATATTTTTGCTTCACTTTATTTTATTCGCGATCTATTTATCCAATCTACTATAATTTATCTCCTGTCCGTTTGCCAATTTCTGGCGCCGTTACCCGAAAGGGATTGACAACCCCTTTAACATGTCGGGTTGCAAGTATTTGTTCTTTGTGTGCAGGTGCTGTTTACATAGTGTTTCTTGGTTCGCCTACTGGTTCAATAACCTTGGTCTCATCACTGAGGGAAATACCTACCGTTGATGTGCTGCATCATTCCTTCCTCTTTGGGGAAATACCGACGTAGTTCAAGCAAACATCAAGTAGCCCGAAGGGCCAGTATGTATCAGTTTGTCGATGACACACTATACAGAAGGAGGCCCAACGGTTTGAAATTGAAGTGCATTTGCCGGGAGGAAGGAAATGAACTGTTGGGAGAGGTACACAAAGGTATGTGCGGCTCGCACATTGGATCAAGGGCTCTGCTTGGAAAAGCCTTCCGGCAAGGTTTCTATTGGCCAACAACCCTCCAAGATGCAGTTGAGCTCATCACCAAATGTGAAGCCTGCCAGTTCCACTCCAAGAAGATTCATCAGCCTGCCCAAGCTCTTCAGACAATCCCTTTATCATGGCCCTTCTCGGTCTGGGGGCTCGATATCTCGGGCCCCTTCCCCCGTGCTACCGGGGGCTTTGAGTTCTTGTTCGTCGCTATCGACAAATTCACAAAGTGGCCAGAGGTGGAACCCGTGAGAAAGGTGACCGCTCAGTCAGCTATCAAATTATTGAAAGAATTGGTGTGCCGCTTCGGAGTCCCTGCCCGGATCATCACTGACAATGCCACCCAATTCACAAGCCGCGCCTTCATGCAATATGTTCATGCCCTCGGAAGCAAGATCTCATTTGCCTCTATCGCCCATCCAGAAGCAACAGACAAGCTGAGAGGGCGAACGCTGAAGTGCTGCGAGGCCTCAAGACAATAACCTTTGATAAATTGCAGAAGTGTGGCAGGCGATGGATCGACGAGCTGCCGATGGTTCTTTGGTCCCTCAAAATGACACCAAATCGAGCTACCGGGCATACTCCCTTCTCCCCAGTCTATGGGGCAGAAGCAGTTATCCCCATGGAACTTATATTCAGGTCTCCTTGAGTGCTTGCCTATGATGAAGTAGCGCAGGAATGGCACCGGCGTGACAATGTTGTGCTACTTGAGGAGAACCATCTTCGGGCCGCTACGCGTGCTGCATGCTACCAGCAAGCCCTGCGTTGCTATCATAGCCGCAGGGTTCGTGCTCGGGGTTTTGAGGAAGGCGACCTTGTCCTTAGGCGTGTTCAGTCCGCCAAGGGTACAAACAAGTTGACGCCGAAGTGGGAAATCCCTTACCGGGTAGTAAGAGTCACCAGACCTGGCGCAGTCCGTCTGGAGACCGGAGATGGCATTCAATTGCAAATGAAACATTGAGCATCTCCGTACGGTCTACCCATAAGGCGCGGCTGTCGGGCCCTGCCCGGCAGCCACCCTTTTGTACAGGCCTTATCGCTGTTGCATGTAACCCCTTGTATAAAGCCAGGCGCAGACCCTGAACTACAGAAATAAATGAAGCACTGGGGGCCCCCAAAACTTGCATGCATGCATAAGCATATCATGAGCATAGCATGATCATGTAGATGAGGTCGCATGAAGCATTGTTTTCATCTGCATTAAGTTGCAGGGTTCTTGCCGTGGACTCGGTCTCGAAAGAGAAGAAATGAAGACAAGCCTACATGACGATCCTTGGCAAGCCAAACAGATAAGTTCTCTTCTTATCCTTACGTGTTCTGTAAGCAGAAACTTGTGCATATGAAAACCTCGCCACCTTCGAAACTTAGGTGCTCCCATCCTTTGACGCGAACGTTGCTTTGGTCAGGATGGTCGCAGTGGCCTTTGGTGGAGAAGGCTTGGCGGGGGGCTGGTCCCACTTCGCGATTTGTGCCCGGCAGGCTTAGCCCCACGGCAACAATTCGAGGGTACCGGCAGGATAGCTTGCCAGAGATAACTTATTTACTTGAACGTATAGAGGCATTCCACCTCTGCATGGATATGTTACATGCACGAGTGCCCGGCAAAGCTTGTCTTTTTCATTAATATGCTGACTAACAAGTACAGATCTTACAGAACATAAACAAGGATAAAGAAGATTACATTATTTAGACTAAAGTTTGGCGAGGGCCTACATGTTTTAGACTGAAAAAAGATAAATGCCCGTGATGCCTTTGCTTTTTTTCCTATCCCCCTTGGAACTGCAGGGGGAGACGAAGAAGATGGGGGGAAGGCCTGGCTGGGATTTGGCGCCTCCCCAGGATCGGGATGGCACTATTCCTGGGCTGGGAGGAAGAAACCAGAGGGCAGGTGCAGATGGTGGCGCTGCCGAAGCCCAGCCGGAGACGATGGTGCTGCTGGCGATCACGCCACGTCGGAGCAATCGTCCCCGCTCTTGGCGTGTCGTAGGTTGCTGCCACCCTCCTCGTCGCTACCGCCTGAAGGAGCACGTCTACCACCACTCAAGCCCCCGTCGTGGCAGCCAGGACGGGCGCCGGGCACTTCGGGAGGCTCCACAAAGAGCATGGTCATCTCCACCAACCCGAAGTTAGAAGGGTGCCGTCCTTTGAGGAAGCATATGCGGGCACGAGGAACCTGCCCATACGCAAGGCAGGCAGTACCCCGAAGGAAGGGATCTGCCATTACCAATGACGATCCACTCCCGCGGTCTCCCCTCTGCCTCACAGGAGAAAAAGGGATAGGCCAAGAGTAACTACCACACTCTGCGGGCTCCGGCGTGGTGTCGTGATACGTCTCCAACGTATCTATAATTTTTTATTGTTCCATGCTATTATATTATCTATTTTGGATGTTTTATATGCATTAATATGCTATTTTATATTATTTTTGGGACTAACCTATTAACCTAGAGCCCAGTGCCAGTTTCTGTTTTTTCCTTGTTTTTTAGCTTCGTGGAAAAGGGATACCAAACGGAGTCCAAACGGAATAAAATCTTCGCGATGATTTTTCTTGGACCAGACGACACCCAGGAGACTTGGCGATGAAGTCGGTGGAGCCACGAGGCGGCCACAAGGGTGGAGGGCGCGCCCAGGGGGTAGGGCGCGCCCCCTGCCTTGTGGGCCCCCCGTGACCCTCCTGACCTAATTCTTTCGCCTATATATTCACATATGTTCCCAAACCACCAGAGGCATCCACGAAAACACTTTTCCACCGCCGCAACCTTCTGTACCCGTGAGATCCCATCTAGGGACCTTTTCCAGCAACCTGCCGGAGGGGGATTCGATCACGGAGGGCTTCTACATCAACCCTATTGCCTTCCGATGGAGCGTGAGTAGTTTACCTCACACCTACGGGTCCATAGCTAGTAGCTAGATGGCTTCTTCTCTCTCTTTGATTCTCAATACCATGTTCTCCTCGATGTTCTTGGAGATCTATTCGATGTAATACTTTTCTGCGGTGTGTTTGCCGAGATCCGATGAATTGTGGATTTATGATCAGCTTATCTATGAATATTATTTGAATCTTCTCTGAATTCTTTTATGCATGGTTTGATAACTTTGTAATTCTCTTCGAACTATTGGTTTGGTTTGGCCAACTAGATTGGTTTTTCTTGCAATGGGAGAAGTGCTTAGCTTTGAGTTCAATCTTGCGGTGTCCTTTCCCAGTGACAGTAGGGGCAGCAAGGCACGTATTGTATTGTTGCCATCGAGGATAAAAAGATGGGGTTTTCGTCATATTGCTTGAGTTAATTCCTCTACATCATGTCATCTTACTTAATGCGTTACTCTGTTCTTCATGAACTTAATACTCCAGATGCAGGCAGGAGTCGGTCGATGTGTGGAGTAATAGTAGTAGATGCAGAATCTTTTCGGTCTACTTGACACGGACGTGATGCCTATATTCATGATCATTGCCTTAGATATCGTCATAACTTTGCGCTTTTCTATCAATTGCTCGGCAGTAATTTGTTCACCCACCATATTATTTGCTATCTTGACATAAGCCTCTAGTGAAACCTATGGCCCCCGGGTCTATTTTCCATCATATAAGTTTCCAATCTACTATATTAGTTTCCGATCTACTATTTTGCAATCTTTTACTTTCCGATCTATAAACCAAAAATACCAAAAATATTTACTTTATCTTTTATTTAGTTTCATCTATATCTATCAGATCTCACTTTTGCAGGTAACCGTGAAGGGATTGACAACCCCTTTATCGCGTTGGGTGCAAGTTGTTTGATTGTTTGTGCTGGTATTCGGTGATTTGTGCGTTGTCTCCTACTGGATTGATACCTTGGTTCTCAAACTGAGGGAAATACTTATCTCTACTTTGCTGCATCACCCTTTCCTCTTCAAGGGAAAAAACAACACAAGCTCAAGAAGTAGCAGGAAGAATTTCTGGCGCCGTTGCCGGGGAGATCTATGCCAAGTCAAGACATACCAAGTACCCATCATAAACTCTCATCTCTTGCATTACATTATTCGCCATTTGCCTCTCGTTTTCCTCTCCCCCACTTCTAAAACGATTTTCGAAAAGATTTGCCTTTTTATTCGACCTCTTTTTTGTTTGCATTTTTCTCGTTAGATCTCTTCTTTGCTTGTGTTACCATGTGCCTTCTATTTGCTTGCATCTTTGCTTGCTAAAAATCTATTGATATGGATCCACTTCAAGTTTTCTACTTGGATCATCTTCGATCCATATGTGCTCGTGCTGAAACCCCAACTAGTTTAGTTGAGGGAAAATCTTTAGATGATCATGCTCATTTTGTGTGTCACCGTTTGTCTGAAAATGGGAGACTCTTATGGAATCAAATAAATTGTTTGCTATGTTATGCTTGGAATCTTTGTGAACTTTGTGATTTTACTTGTTGCTCTAAGAACCCTAAAAAATACCTTCCCTACCTATGTGAGTTTAATGATAATGAAATCTTATCTTCTTATGAAAAGGGTGTTTACAGTTACTATGATATCGAACAAATTGAAGAATTTGTTGCTTTTAAGGGTGCTTATGACGTTGCTTCTTTGATTGAAAAGTATGATATTACTCTCTACAAATCTGAAAAATTGGACATACTTAAATATTGCTATGAAAACTATGCTCACAATGCCTATGTCAAAGAATTTATTGAGAGAATGACCGTTGCTTTGGAAGAAAATAATGATATGCATGAATCTATAGATAATTATGATTCCGATGATTTGATTGAGATACCCTCCCTTGATGAGTGAGATGCTTGCTATTCTTGTGGCCACGATGCCAATATTTATGGAGATGAATTTGCTATAGTCCCTTATGTTAAACATGCGATTGTTGCTATTGCACCCATACTTGATAGTTCCTTGAATCAACAGCATGATTGCAATGATGTTACTATAAAATCTATTAATGTCAATTGTGTTAATGATATGCAAAACCCTAAGCTTGGGGATGCTAATTTTGCTATGTCTACTACTTGTTGCAATGATCATGATTGGGGTGATTCTTCTTATGATCTTAATATTTTATTTAAGCCCCATGATGAATATGAGATTGACAATAATGTTTGCAATAATATTGAAAGTGGGTTTGGAAGAGTGTCAACTTTAGATCCCACATATTTGGAGAATATTCAATCTTATGAAATTTTTGATAAAAGTGGGTTTGGAGAGGTCATGACTTTAGTTAATGTTAATCCCACTATTTTGGAAGAGTGTCAACTTTGCATGCATGTGGATCATGTAGAGAATATTTTATGTGATAGCTATATTGTTGAATTTGATTATGATCCTACATGTAATTATTATGAGAGAGGAAAATATGGATGTAGAAATTTTCATGTCACTAAATAGCCTCTCGTTATATTGCTATTGTTTCTTTCTTCTTCCTTGCATATGCTAGTTTTTGCTTTCCTTGATAAATTGTTTGCCTATAAGATTCCTATGCCTAGGAAGTATGTTAGACTTATATGTGTTTTTCACATGCTACATGATGCTCTTTTCGTGTTTCAATTGCTATCTTTCATGTGAGCATCATCAAAATTATCAATGCCTAGCTAAAAGGCTTTCAAGAAAAGCGCTTGTTGGGAGACAACCCAATATTTTTATTTTCTTTTTTTGAATGAATAATTCATCTAGCCTCTGGTTATATGTGGTTTTGTGTTTTAATTAGTGTTTGTGCCAAGTAAGACCTTTAGGATGGCTTACGGTGATAGTTGATTTGATCTTGCTGAAAAACAAAAACTTTTGCATCCAGTCACAGAATTTTAATCATTCACTGGAGCGTCTAAAAACCGTGAGTTTTCTAAAACATATTTATATACAAATTTCCTCTGTTGTCCAGATTTTTAAGAATTTTTGGAGTTACATAAGTATTAGAACAATTCGGATCTTCGCAGACTGTTCTGTTTTTGACAGATTCTGTTTTCTTTGTGTTGTTTGCTTATTTTGATGAATCTATGGGCAGTATCAGGGGGTATGAACCATGGAGAAGTTGGAATACAGTAGATATTACACCAATATAAATAAATAATGAGTTCACAACAGTACCAAAAGTGGTGATTTATTTTCTTATACTAACGGAGCTTATGAGATTTTCTGTTGAGTTTTGTGTTGTGAAGTTTTCAAGTTTTGGGTAAGGATTTGATGGACTATGGAATAAGGAGTGGCAAGAGACTAAGCTTGGGGATTCCCAAGGCACCCCAAGGTAATATTCAAGGACAACCAAGAGCCTAAGCTTGGGGATGCCCCGGAAGGCATCCCCTCTTTCGTCTTCGTCTATCGGTAACTTTACTTGAGGCTATATTTTTATTCACCACATGATATGTGTTTTGCTTGGAGCGTCTTGTATGATTTGAGTCTTTGATTTTTAGTTTGACACAATCATCCTTGCTGTACACACCTTTTGAGAGGGACACACATGAATCGTGATTTATTAGAATACTCCATGTGCTTCACTTATATCTTTTGAGCTAGGCAATTTTGCTCTAGTGCTTCACTTATATCTTTTTAGAGCACGTCGGTGGTTTTATTTTATAGAAATTATTGAACTCTAATGCTTCACTTATATTATTTTGAGAGTCTTTAAACAGCATGGTAATTTGCTTTGGTTATAAATTTAGTCCTAATATGATAGGCATCCAAGAGGGATATAATAAAAACTTTCATATAAAGTGCATTGAATACTATGAGAAGTTTGATTCCTTATGATTGTTTTGAGATATAGAGATGGTAATATTAGAGTCATGCTAGTGAGTAATTGTGAATTTGAGAAATACTTGTGTTCAAGTTTGTGATTCCCGTAGCATGCACGTATGGTGAACCGTTATGTGATGAAGTCGGAGCATGATTTATTTATTGATTGTCTTCCTTATGAGTGGCGGTCGGGGACGAGCGATGGTCTTTTCCTACCAATCTATCCCCCTAGGAGCATGCGCGTAGTACTTCGTTTTGATAACTAATAGATTTTTGCAATAAGTATGTGAGTTCTTTATGACTAATGTTGAGTCCATGGATTGTACGCACTCTCACCCTTCCACCATTGCTAGCCTCTCTAGTGCCGCGCAACTTTCGCCGGTACCATATACCCACCATATAACTTCCTCAAAACAGCCACCATATCTACCTATTATGGCATTTCCATAGCCATTCCGAGATATATTGCCATGCAACTTTCCACCGTTCTGTTTATTATGACACGCTTCATCATTGTCATATTGCTTTGCATGATCATGTAGTTGACATCGTATTTGTGGCAAAGCCACCATTCATAATTATTTCATACATGTCACTCTAGATTCATTGTACATCCTGGTACACCGCCGAAGGCATTCATATAGAGTCATATTTTGTCCTAAGTATCGAGTTGTAATTTTTGAGTTGTAAGTAAATAAAAGTGTGATGATCTTCATTATTAGAGCATTGTCCCATGTGAGGAAAGGATGATGGAGACTATGATTCCCCCACAAGTCGGGATGAGACTCCGGACAAAAAAAAAGAGGCCAAAAAATTGAGAAGGCCCAAATAAAAAAAATGAGAGAAAAGAGAGAAGGGACAATGTTACTATCCTTTTACCACACTTGTGCTTCAAAGTAGCACCATGATCTTCATGATAGAGAGTCTCCTAGGTTGTCACTTTCATATACTAGTGGGAATTTTTCATTATAAAACTTGGCTTGTATATTCCAATGATGGGCTTCCTCAAATTGCCCTAGGTCTTCATGAGCAAGCGAGTTGGATGCACACCCACTTAGTTTTCTTTTGATCTTTCATAAACTTATAGCTCTAGTGCATCCGTTGCATGGCAATCCCTACTCACTCACATTGATATCTATTGATGGGCATCTCCATAGCCCGTTGATACGCCTAGTTGATGTGAGACTATCTCCTTCTTTTTGTCTTCTCCACAACCACCATATTCTATTCCACCTATAGTGCTATGTCCATGGCTCACGCTCATGTAATGCGTGAAAGTTGAAAAAGTTTGAGAACATCAAAAGTATGAAACAATTGCTTGGCTTGTCATCGGGGTTGTGCATGATTTGAATATTTTGTGTGATGAAGATGGAGCATAGCCAGACTATATGATTTTGTATGGATAAGCTTTCTTTGGCCATGTTATTTTGAGAAGACATAATTGCCTTGTTAGTATGCTTGAAGTATTATTGTTTTTATGTCAATACTAACTTTTGTTTTGAATCTTATGGATCTGAACATTCATGCCACAATAAAGAAAATTACATGGATAAATATGTTAGGTAGCATTCCACATCAAAAATTCTATTTTTATCATTTACCTACTCGAGGACGAGCAGGAATTAAGCTTGGGGATGCTTGATACGTCTCCAATGCATCTATAATTTTTTATTGTTCCATGCTATTATATTATCTGTTTTGGATGTTTTATATGCATTAATATGCTATTTTATATTATTTTTGGGACTAACATATTAACCTAGAGCCCAGTGCCAGTTTCTATTTTTTCCTTGTTTTTACCTTCGTGGAAAAGGAATACCAAACGGAGTCCAAACGGAATAAAATCTTCGCGATGATTTTTCTTGGACCAGAAGACACCCAGGAGAGTTGGAGATGAAGTCGGAGGAGCCACGAGGCAGCCATAATGATGGAGGGCGCGCCCAGGTGGGTAGGGCGCGCCCCCCTGCCTTGTGGGCCCCCCGTGACCCTCCTGACCTAATTCTTTCGTCTATATATTCACATATGTTCCCAAACCACCAGAGGCATCCACGAAAAGACTTTTCCACCGCCGCAACCTTCTGTACCCGTGAGATCCCATCTAGGGACCTTTTCCGGCACCCTGCCGGAAGGGGGATTCGATCATGAAGGGCTTCTACATCAACCCTGTTGCCCTTCCGATGAAGCGTGAGTAGTTTACCTCAGACCTATGAGTCCATAGCTTGTAGCTAGATGGCTTCTTCTCTCTCTTTGATTCTCAATACCATGTTCTCCTCGATGTTCTTGGAGATCTATTCGATGTAATACTTTTTTGCGGTGTGTTTGCCGAGATCCGATGAATTGTGGATTTATGATCAACTTATCTATGAATATTATATGAATCTTCTCTGAGTTCTTTTATGCATGATTTGATATCTTTGTAATTCTCTTCGAACTATCGGTTTGGTTTGGCCAACTAGATTGGTTTTTCTTGCAATGGGAGAAGTGCTTAGCTTTGGGTTCAATCTTGCCGTGTCCTTTCCCAGTGATAGTAGGGGCAGCAAGGCACATATTGTATTGTTGCCATCGAGGATAAAAAGATAGGGTTTTCGTCATATTGCTTGAGTTAATGCCTCTACATCATGTCATCTTACTTAATGCGTTACTCTGTTCTTCATGAACTTAATACTCCAGATGCAGGCAGGAGTCGGTCGATGTGTGGAGTAATAGTAGTAGATGCAGAATCGTTTCGGTCTACTTGACACGGACGTGATGCCTATATTCATGATCATTGCCTTAGATATCGTCATAACTTTGCGCTTTTCTATCAATTGCTCGGCAGTAATTTGTTCACCCACCGTATTATTTGCTATCTTGAGAGAAGCCTCTAGTGAAACCTATGGCCCCCAGGTCTATTTCCATCATATAAGTTTTCAATCTACTATATTAGTTTCCGATCTACTATTTTGCAATCTTTTACTTTCCTATCTATAAACCCAAAATACCAAAAATATTTACTTTATCTTTTATTTAGTTTCATCTATATCTATCAGATCTCACTTTTGCAAGTAACCGTGAAGGTATTGACAACCCCTTTATCGCGTTGGGTGCAAGTTGTTTGATTGTTTGTGCAGGTATTCGGTGATTTATGCGTTGTCTCCTACTGGATTGATACCTTGGTTCTCAAACTGAGGAAAATTCTTATCTCTACTTTCCTGCATCACCCTTTCCACTTCAAGGGAAAAACCAACACAAGCTCAAGAAGTAGCATGTCACTCCCATGACCCCTAACTGGAATTGGAGCCCCGGGCGGCCCGGTGACAAGCGCACCGGAGTCGCTACCTCCGGCGCTACCACCACACCGCCCGCGCACCCTCCTGAGGCATGTATGAAGATGAGAGAGGGGTATTATCTCAGCAAAGGCGCGACCACGACCTTCCTCTCCCTAGGCACCTCCACAAGCTTCCGGCGTCATCAACCCCAAGCTCAAGCCCAAGGCCTGGCCCCGGTCTCTCTCTCTCAACATTGCAAGAACAGAGAAGGAAATGGCGAGAGGAGGTGTGTGGATGAGCATTTCCGCCCCCCCCCCCCGCCCCCTTTTATAGGTGGGCTGGGGCTGGGGGCTAATCCATCGATGGGTGACCGCCATCCTTCTCCGCCAACCCGGGAAGACCGGGCCCCTGCCTTGACGCTCTCCCGCGCCACGCGCCACGCGCCTCCGTTACCTACCCCACTCAATGCATGCTGCATACGTGGCCAAGGATAAGGGCATGGTGGGAAGAGTGAATTGGCAGTTACTCGCCCGTGCGTTAAAGTCATTCATGGGCCATTACAAGGATGGCCCCACCACAATTGGCGTTACATGACGTGCGGAAGAACCGGAAACTGACCTGGACTCAGGTTAATGAAGAAGCAAAAAAGATCTCAAAAGACGAACAACTGCTACTCTCTCGCCTGTGCACTGGATAGGGCCTACCCTGACGACACCCGGCAGCGTGTTCGGGCCAGGACCGAGGGCTCCTGTCGGTGCAACAAACCCTGGGTCTGTTACCCAGACCATGCACATGCCTAAAAGAGCAAGGTTGCAACATCCAAGTCCAGACCAAGCAAGGAGAGATGGCTCTTTGAGAAACCAAAGGGCAGAGCAAGAAGACCAAGACAAGCTAAATGAGCAAGACACTGCTAAGGAAAAACCTCCCTTGCCGGGCAGGCGAGCCTGGTGAGGACGGGGTGGCCCCGAAGATAAGCCTCAAGACCGTCCCGGCAGGCCTGCCGAGCACTACGAAAGCAAACTACCCCGCTAAGGCTTCACCGCTCCACCTCACAGCGATGCAAGTCATCGATCGGTGCGGTGCCAAGGCCCCAAGTGACTAAGTGGTTGTTATTCGACACATGGCAGCCATTTCCAGAGGAAACCACCTCCAAATGACACCCGTCCAGAGACATGTCAGGCAGACAGGCGAGAAGGTGGCCAAGCAGCTTGGCAAGGCGTGCCGAGCAGGCTACGATGTGACACTAAGCGGCACATTTAATGCGCTCTGCTCTGCCTGCAGAGTTAGGTATGATAGCACTGTTTGCTATCTAATCAGTACGCAATGACTGATTTGCCACTGTGGTAACCCCTTGATCTATAAAAGGAGGGCCATGGCAACCAGAGAAAGGGTTCGGAACCTTGTACACTCGTACGCGCGTAGCTGCTCTCGCCCTGAGGCAACCCTGCCGGGCAAGAGCGCGGCGTTTCCACCACAATCCACCATCAATCCACCAAAGCAGGAGTAGGGTTTTACGCCTCGCGGTGGCCCGAACCTGGGTAAAACTGCCCGTGTGATCTCTGCCGTGCTGCGCTACGGTCCTCCGCTCTTTGTGCAATGTGCTCGGCCCCCCTGCCGAACCAAAAGAGGCTGATGGCCCCATAGGTGGTCGTGGTTTCCCACGACAACCCGGGCCCAAAGTGACAAGCATTAAGCATGACAAAGTCATAGCAAGATCAATCTCAGAACATAGTGGATACTAGGGATCAAGCCCTAACAAAACTAACTTGATTACATGATGAATCTCATCCAACTCCTCACCGACCAGTGCGCCTACGAAGGAATTACTAACTCCCGGTGGGGAGCATCATGGAATTGGTGATGAATGAGGGTTGGTGATTACGAAGATCGAAGATTCCCCTCTCCGGAGCCCCAAATGGACTCCAGATCTGGCCTCCCGATGAAGAACAGGAGGTGGCGGCGGCTCCGTCTCGTGAAACGCGATAATTCTTCCTCCCTGATTTTTTCTCCGAAAATGTGATTTTATAGCGTCGGGTATGCGGGGCCACCAGGTGGGTACAACCCATCTGGGCGCGCTAGGAGGGGGGCGCACCCTGGTGGGTTGTGCTACCCCAATGACCCCCCCTCTAGGGGTTCTTGGCTCCAGTATTTTTCTTTTATTATATAAAAATTCTCCAAAAAGTTTCATTCCATTCCGAGAACTTTTATTTCTGCACAAAAACAATACCATGGTAGTTCTGCTGAAAACAGCGTCAGTCTGGGTTAGTTTCATTCAAATCATGCAAATTAGAGTCCAAAACAAGAGCAAATGCGTTAGGAAAAGTAGATATGACGAAGACATATCAATAGCATCCAAGAAGACCCACTCCACTGTTGGGAAACGTAGTAGAAAGCAAAAAATTTCTCCCTACGATCACCCAGGAACAATATGAAGATGTATAACGGGTTGCGATCAATGATCGATACCGACTCCAGGAGTGCAGCGGAAGTAGACAAGTCGGTGTAGATCATACTTGAAGTCCCTCGAACGTCGATGACGATCCCGCGAACCTCCCACGAACGATCCCTTGAATGGAAGGCCGAAAGCACGGCCTCTCTACTTGGTTGCAAGCGTACGGTCTTCACGATCCGGCAGCGCTTCATCGTCCATAGCTAATCGTCGCCGGAGAATTAGAGGGAGTAGATTATAACCACACTGGGCTTCTAATTATGAGGATTAGAGGTGGCTAGGGCTTGCTCTAATTAGTTAACTAGGACCAACAAGAACTAGAACTAGATCAACTAGAGGAGGCTCCAAAACTTGTGTGTCCAAAGGGTGGAAAACCTTTGGGCCCTTGTGGCCCAAGTTGCCTTCCACCTCTTGGACTTTAAAGGCCCATTGATATTTAAATTAAATATAAAATGTTCTAAACATTTTCAGAGCATTATATATATAATTTAACATCCCCGGAAACATTTTCCACCTATATATAATTAATCGGTAATACCCGGTATTACCCGATATTCACCGAAACCCTTTTGGTGACCCCAAAACGCTTCGGGAACCTCTCAGAACTATTCCGGATATTAGTGAAATAATTCCACAAATATATTCTCATCACTCTAGTCCTACTAACACTCAGCAGGTCATGATTACCTTAAGCTTGTGACCCCGTAGGTTCGGTAACCATAGACATGAACGAAACCCCTTCGTTCAATGACCGATAGCGGAACCATGGACATCCATATTGGACCCTATGATTAAATGAATGATATTTCAGTGAACCTTTGGTTATCATGTGATGTTCCATTTTCTTCACGATACTTTACAAAACCTGGTGTGCATCGGTATCCTCTTGAGTCATCACCATGCTCACTATACCGTTGCTCCCATTACCGGTTTTGTTCTTCTTTCTCGTTGACGTGTTCTGGCATCCCCGTAACATAGTCACCTGTGTCTGGCCAGACGATGATGGATGCCTTTACACCGAGAGGGCCCTAAGAGTATATCTCCATCGTCGGAGGAGCAAATCCCACTCTCGAGCTGTCCGGTCACTTGTCAAACTTTTCGGTGAGCCTGAAAGTTGTCGTTATGATCACCTTGTTACAGATGACGTTTGAGGAACCCCAAAGTACACCGTCCAGTAGAAAGTGACCAAAACACTCTCATGGTCTGAGGAACTAAAAACACATGCTAACACTCCGTGTTATGACAGATGATTTCAGACGACATGATAACATAGTATAACAGACAAGTATTGTGTCGATTCAATATGATCGTTCTTCTAATGTCATACCCTCAATGTTATTTTAGGACTATCATTACACGATATCCTAAGATCCAGAAAACAAGGTCACCAATGATACGTCTCCAACGTATCTATAATTTTTTATTGTTCCATGCTATTATATTATCTGTTTTGGATGTTTTATATGCATTAATATGCTATTTTATATTATTTTCGGGACTAACCTATTAACCTAGAGCCCAGTGCCAGTTTCTGTTTTTTCCTTGTTTTTTAGCTCCGTGGGAAAGGAATACCAAACGGAATAAATCCTTCGCGATGATTTTTCTTGGACCAGAAGACACCCAGGAGACTTGGAGATGAAGTCGGAGGAGCCACGAGGCGGCCACAAGGGTGGAGGGCGCGCCCAGGGGGGTAGGGCGTGCCCCCTGCCTTGTGGGCCCCCCATGACTCCCCTGACCTAATTCTTTCGCCTATATATTCACATATGTTCCCAAACCACCAGAGGCATCCACGAAAATACTTTTCCACCGCCGTAACCTTCTGTACCCGTGAGATCCCACCTAGGGACCTTTTCCGGCACCCTGCCAGAGGAGGATTCGATCACGGAGGGCTTGTACATCAACCCTATTGCCCTTCCGATGAAGCATGAGTAGTTTACCTCAGACCTACGGGTCCATAGCTAGTAGCTAGATGGTTTATTCTCTCTCTTTGATTCTCAATACCACGTTCTTCTCGTTGTTCTTGGAGATCTATCCGATGTAATATTCTTTTGCGGTGTGTTTGTCGAGATCCGATGAATTGTGGATTTATGATCAGCTTATCTATGGATATTATTTGAATATTCTCTGAATTCTTATATGCATGATTTGATATCTTTGTAATTCTCTTCGAACTATCGGTTTGGTTTGGCCAACTAGATTGGTTTTTCTTGCAATGGGAGAAGTGCTTAGCTTTGGGTTCAATCTTGCGGTGTCCTTTCCCAGTGATAGTAGGGGCAGCAAGGCACGTATTGTATTGTTGCCATCGAGGATAAAAAGATGGGGTTTACATCATATTGCTTGAGTTTATTCCTCTACATCATGTCATCTTACTTAATGCGTTACTCTGTTCTTCATGAACTTAATACTCTAGATGCAGGCAGGAGCCGATCAATGTGTGGAGTAATAGTAGTAGATGCAGAATCGTTTCGGTCTACTTGACACGGACGTGATGCCTATATTTCATAATCATTGCCTTAGATATCATCATAACTTTGCGCTTTTCTATCAATTGCTCGACAGTAATTTGTTCACCCACTGTATTGTTTGCTATCTTGAGAGAAGCCCTGATACGTGTCCAATGTATCTATAATTTGTGATTGTTCCATGCTGTTATATATCATTCTTGGATGTTTTACAATCATTTTATAATCATTTTATATCATTTTTTGGTACTAACCTATTGACATAGTGCCCAGTGCCAGTTCTGTTTTCTGCATGTTTTTACATCGCAGGAAATCAATACCAAACGCAGCGAAACTTTTTGTGGATTTTTTTTGGACCAGAAGACATCCAGTGGGCCGGAGAAGCACCTAGGGGTGCTCCGAGGGGAGCACAACCCACCAGGGCGAGCCTGGAGGCCCAGGCGCGCCCAGGTGGGTTGTGCCCACCTCAGGGGCCTCCCGCACTGCCTCTTTGCTCTATAAATACCCCAATATTCCAGAAACCCTAATGGAGTCGACGAAAATCAATTCCAGCCGCCGCAAGTTCCAGAACCACTAGATCCAATATAGACACCATCATGGAGGGGTTCATCATCCTCATTGATGCCACTCCGATGATGCGTGAGTAGTTCATTGTAGACCTTCGGGTCCATAATTAGTAGCTAGATGGCTTTCTCTCTCTCGTTTGATTCTCAATACAATGGTCTCTTGGAGATCCACACGATGTAACTCTTTTTTACGGTGTGTTTGTTGGGATTCGATGAACTTTGAGTTTATGATCAGATCTATCTTTTTATCCATGAAAGTTATTTGAGTCTTCTTTGATCTCTTATATGCATGATTGCTTATAGCCTCGTATTTCTTCTCCGATATTTGGGTATTGTTTGGCCAACTTGATCTATTTATCTTGCAATGGGAAGAGATGCTTTGTGATGGGTTCGATCTTACGGTGCATGATCCCAGTGACAGAAAGGGAAACGACATGTATGTATCATTGCCATTAAGGATAACAAGATGGGGTCTATTTCTACATAAATAGATCTTGTCTACATCATGTCATCGTTCTTATTGCATTACACCGTTTCTCCATGAACTTAATACACTAGATGCATGCTGGATAGCGGTCGATGTGTGGAGTAATAGTAGTAGATGCAGGCAGGAGTCGGTCTACTAATCTTGGACGTGATGCCTATATAATGATCATTGCCTGGATATCGTCATGAGTATTTGAAGTTCTATCAATTGCCCAACAGTAATTTGTTTTCCACCGTTTGCTATTTTTCTCGAGAGAAGCCACTAGTGAAAACTACGGCCCCCGGGTCTCTTCTATAATATATTTGCCTTCAAGATCTATTTTGCTATTTGCTCTTTTATTTATTTGCAACTTTTATTTTCAGATCTATTAATCTAAAAATCCAAAAATACCTCACTTAATTTTATTTGCTTTTATTTGCATCTTTCAATCTACTACAATTTTATCTATCTCGTTACCCGAAAGGGATTGACAACCCCTTTAACATGTCAGGTTGCAAGTATTTGTTCTTTGTGTGCAGGAGCTGTTCACGTGGTGTTGCGTGGTTCTCCTACTAGTTCGATAACCTTGGTCTCATCACTGAGGGAAATACCTACCGTCGCTGTGCTGCATCATCCCTCCCTCTCTGGGGAAAAACCGACGTAGTTCTAGCAGACATCAAGAGGAGTTTCTGGCGCCGTTGCCGCGGAGGATCAAGTCAAGATAGTCTCCCGGCCACTCGCCAATTTCTGGCGCCGTTGCCGGGGAGACATCATCAACATCAACCAGGTTCCTAATCACAAATCTCATCTCCTTGCAATTTACATTATTTGCCATTTGCCTCTCGTTTTCCTCTCCCCCACTTCACAAAAAATTGCCGTTTTATTTGCCCTCTTTTTTGTTCACCGTTTTCTCGTCAGATCTGTTTTTGAGTGCAATGTTGTTGCGAAGTCACCATGACTCAAGAGAACACCAAGTTGTGTGATTTCTCAAATAGCAACAACAATGATTTTATTAGCACTCCGATTGCTCCTCCCGCCACTAGCGCGGAGACTTGTGATATTAATACTGCTTTGTTGAACCTTGTTATGAAAGATCAGTTTTTCAGTACTCCTAATGAGGATGATGCGTCCCATCTTAACACATTCATGGAATTATGCGATATGCAAAAGAAAAAAGATGTGGACAATGATAGTGTGAAGTTGAAATTATTTCCGTTTTCTTTGCGAGATCACGCAAAAATTTGGTTTTCCTCTTTGCCTCGCAATAGTATCGATTCTTGGAATAAGTGCAAGGATGCTTTTATCACTAAGTTTTTTCCGCCCGCGAAAATCATTTCCCTTAGAACCTAGATCATGAATTTCAAGCAACTTGAGCATGAGCATGTTGCACAATCTTGGGAAAGGATGAAAATGATGCTAAGGAATTGCCCAACTCATGGGTTAAATCTTTAGATGATCATACAAATTTTTTATCCGGGATTGAATTTTGTTTCTCGTAATCTTTTAGATTCCACCGCGGGGGGTACTTTTATGGAAATTACTTTGGGTGAAGCTACTAAATTTCTAGATAACATTATGGCAAATTATTCACAATGGCATACCGAAGGAGCTCCTAATAGTAAAAAGGTTAATTCGGTAGAAGAAATAAATTCTTTGAGTGAAAAAGTTGATGCTCTTATGAAGTTGGTTGCTAATAAAAATGCTCCTATTGATTTTAATGATATGCCTTTGTCTACTTTGATTGAGCAAAATAGTGATGCCATAGATGTGAACTTTATTTCGCGAAACAATTTTAATAACAATGCTTATAGAGGTAATTTTAATCCTAGGCCTTTTCCTAGTAATTCCTCTAATAATTATGGGAATTCCTATGGTAATCCTTCTTATAATAATAATAGGAATACCTCTGACCTTGAGAATAATATTAAAGAATTTATCAATACTCAAAAAGTTTTCAATGCTGCAATCGAAGAAAAGCTGAATAAGATTGATGATCTGTCTAGAAGTATTGATAGAATTTCTCATGATGTGAAAAATCTCAAGATGAAAATTTTTGTGCCTAAGGTTGAGGAATCTATTAAAGCTCTTTTTGTGCCTAAGGCGAGAATTTTTAGAAAAAGCATTTTCTAGTGATTGCTTTCATAAAAGTGATGAAGATCTTAAAATGATTGGTGTTTCTTCTATTGATTCCTTGTTTAGTAAAATTAAGATTGATGATAAAGGGACTGGAGAAGATTCAACTTTAGCTAGAAGGCGTCCCGATAATTTGGAGGGTGAAAATCTTGTTGAAATTTTTGATAAAAGTGGGTTTGAAGAGGTCAAGACTTTAACTAGTGATGTGCCCACTATTTTGGATTACAAAGACTTTAATTATGATAGTTGCTCTTTGGTTGATTGTATTTCTTTGTTGCAATCCATGATGAATTCACCCCATGCCTATGAACAAAATAAAGCTTTTACTAAACATATTGTTGATGCTATGATGAAAGCTTTTGAAGAAAAGTTGGAATTAGAAGTTTCAATTCCTAGAAAACTACATGATGAATGGGAACCTACTATCAAAGTCAAGATTAAAAATTATGAGTGTTTTGCTTTATGTGACTTGGGTGCTAGTGTTTCTACAATTCCTAAATCTTTGTGTGATGTGCTTGGTCTTACCGATATTGAAGAATGCTCTTTAAATTTCCACTTGGCGGATTCTACTATTAAAAAGACTATGGGAAGAATTAATGATGTTCTTATTCTTGCAAATAGGAATTATGTGCCCATAGATTTTATTGTTCTTGATATTGATTGCAATCCGTCTTGCCCAATTATTCTTGGTAGACCGTTTTTACGTACTATTGGTGCCGTATTTGATATGAAAGATGGCAATATTAAATTTCAATTTCCACTAAGGAAGGGTATGGAGCACTTCCCTAGGACAATAATTAGGCCACCATATGAATCAATCATGAGGGTATCTTATGGATCTCGAAACAAAGTTGACAACACGTAGATCTTTTGCGTTATGCCTAGCTAGGGGCGTAAAACGATAGCGCTCGTTGGGAGGCAACCCAACTTGTATCTTTTTGCTTTTTTGTTTTCTTGCTATTTTCAATAAAATACCCAATTATTCCTCTGGTTAGATGTGTTTTTGTGGTTTAAATTAGTGTTTGTGCCAAGCAAAGCCTTTGGGGTGATTTGAGTGATAATTGATTTGATCTTGCTGAAAAACAGAAAATTTTGTGCTCACAAAAATATTTTTTATTTTTTACAGAAGAGTGATTTTGAGTTGATTATTTTTGTATAAGATTAATAAAGAAATTTCTTACGTTTTCCTAATTTTTTAGAATTTTTGGAGTTACAGAATTATTCGAAATATCCAGATTGCTACAGACTGTTCTGTTTTTGACAGATTCTGTTTTCTTTGCGTTGTGTGCTTGTTTTGATGATTCTATGGTTTTCTTTGAAGAGTTTTTGCCATAGAAAAGTTGGGATACAGTAGATATAATGTAAAACTAAAATATTAATGGGTTTGCAACAGTACTTAAAGTAGTGATTTGTTTTCTTATACTAACGGATCTCACGAAGGTTTTGTTGAGTTTTGTGTGATTGAAGTTTTCAAGTTTTGGGTGATATTATGATGGATGAAGGAATAAGGATTAGCAAAAGGCTAAGCTTGGGGATGCCCGAGGCACCCCAAGATAATATTCAAGAAGTATCAAGCAACTAAGGTTGGGGATGCCCCCGAGTGGCATCCTCTCTTTCTTCTAACGACCATCGGTATTTTACTTGGAGCTATATTTTTATTCGTCACATATTATGAGTTTTGCTTGGAGCGTCTTGTATGATTTGAGTCTTTTCTTGTTTTGCCTTTTATTTTAAGTCTTGAATCCTTGCTGGACACACCTTTTTGGGAGAGCCAAAAAATTATGCTATGCTTGCTCCTATGCTTCACTTAAATTTTTATGAGCTATGGAATTGCTCTAGTGCTTCACTTATATCTTTTTGAGCACGGTGTGCTTTGTTATTTTTGAATAAATGCTCTCATGCTTCACTTAGATTTATTTGGGAGTTAGTAAAATTTTGAAGAAATTCTCCCTTGCTTCACTTAGATTAATTTGAGAGAAAGAAATATTATGCTCATGTTCTTCACTTATATTTGTTTGAGCTTATTAAAAGCAACATATGAAACTAGTTCCAAAGTGATAGATATCCAAGAAGGATATAATAAAAACTTTCATGAAGATCATTGGACAAAATAAACTTGATTCTTAGTAATAGTTTTGAGATATGATGATAGTGATATGTGAGTCATGTTGATGATTAATTATGCTTTAGTAAGAATATTGGTGTTAAGGTTTGTGATTCCCTATGCAAGTACGAAAGTCAATAGTTATGCAATGAAATTATAGCTTACTTATGGTGCATTATTCGGCGTTACTTATGATTAATGCTTGCTCGAGAGATTATTTGTTTCTTGGTTGGGCGCTTCTCAATCTTTTTGCCAGCCTTCATTTGCACCAAGTATGATCACTACTTGTGCATCCAAAACCCTTTAAACCAGTTTTGCCATATGAGTCCACTATACTTACCTATATGCGGTATTTCCATGCCGTTCTAAGCAAATTTGTATGTGCCATCTCTAATTTTCAAAATAAATTTCTCTTTTGTGTGCTCATACCGCTCGCGAGGCGGTGAGGGGTGGCCGATATTTTCCATGCTAGATGTGTTATTCTCACGATGAGTGTTTATCCACTTATCATTGCACGAGAGTACGGCAAAGGTATTAGGGATGCCCAGTCCCAAAATGAAAAATGAATTTACTTTATGTTGTCAAATAATAAATTCCTTGGAAAGTGTTGGTATGGAGGGCACCCGTGGATACGGCTAGCCATGGAAAGTGAAAGAAATGGTGGAAAAAGGAATAAACTTTAATTTCTGTTTGGGAACCGCCTATGATATATCTAGCATGGCAAGTGTTGGGAACTCTAAGTCGTTTTCGTTGGTGGAAAAGTATGCCTCTCAAAATGTTTTTTATCTTTCAATTTAAGCTTTGAGCTCTGGCACCTCTACAAATCCCTACTTCCCTCCGCGAAGGGCATTTCTTTTACTTGATGCAATTTTTATTTTTAATTTGAGTCTCCATCTTCTCTTACAAAGCACCAACTAAGGGGCACTATGATCATACTTGAGCATTGGGTGTAGCTAATATTCGAGTGTGTTTCATGAATAGATCAATGATTGAGCATGACGCGCTAGGGATAACTTGCTTTAGCATTGATATTTTGAAAGACATGGTTGCTTGTTGATATGCTTGAGTATTTAAGTTATCATGTCAAAACTAGACTATTGCTTTGAACCATATAAAAGTCCAAATGTCCATGCTATTAAGAAAAGAATATGTGATGAACATGTTAGGCAGCATTCCACATCAAAAATTCTGTTTTTATCATTTACCTACTCGAGGACGAGCAGGAATTAATCTTGGGGATGTTGATACGTCTCCAACATATCTATAATTTTTGATTGTTCCATGCTGTTATATTATCATTCTTGGATGTTTTGCAATCATTTTATATCATTTTTTGGTACTAACCTATTGACATAGTTCCCAGTGCCAGTTGCTGTTTTCTACATGTTTTTTACATCGCAGAAAATCAATACCAAACGGAGTCCAAACACAGCGAAACTTTTTGTGGATTTTTTTTTGGACCAGAAGACATCCAGTGGGCCAGAGAAGCACCTGGGGGTGCTCCGAGGGGAGCACAACCCACCAGGGCACGCCTGGCAGCCCAGGCGCGCCCAGGTGGGTTGTGCCCACCTCGGGGGCCTCCCGCACCACCTCTTTACTCTATAAATACCCAAATATTCCAGAAACCCTAGGGGAGTCGACGAAAATCAATTCCAGCCGCCGCAAGTTCCAGAACCACCAGATCCAATCTAGACACCATCGCGGAGTGGTTCATCATCCTCATTGGTGCCTCTCCGATGATGCGTGAGTAGTTCATTGTAGACCTTCGGGTCCGTAGTTAGTAGCTAGATGGCTTTCTCTCTCTCGTTTGATTCTCAATACAATGGTCTCTTGGAGATCCACATGATGTAAGTCTTTTTTGCGGTGTGTTTGTTGGGATCCGATGAACTTTGAGTTTATGATAAGATCTATCTTTATATCCATGAAAGTTATTTGAGTCTTCTTTGATCTCTTATATGCATGATTGCTTATAGCCTCGTATTTCTTCTCCGATATTTGGGTTTTGTTTGGCCAACTTGATCTATTTATCTTGCAATGGGAAGAGGTGCTTTGTGATGGGTTCGATCTTACGGTGCTTGATCCCAGTGACAGAAAGGGAAACGACACGTATGTATCGTTGCCATTAAGGATAACAAGATGGGGTCTATTTCTACATAGATAGATCTTGTCTACATCATGTCATTGTTCTTATTGCATTACTCCGTTTCTCCATGAACTTAATACACTAGATGCATGATGGATAGTGGTCGATGTGTGGAGTAATAGTAGTAGATGCAGGCAGGAGTCGGTCTACTAATCTTGGACGTGATGCCTATATAATGATCATTGCCTGGATATCGTCATGAGTATTTGAAGTTCTATCAATTGCCCAACAGTAATTTGTTTTCCACCGTTTGCTATTTTTCTCGAGAGAAGCCACTAGTGAAAACTACGGCCCCCGGGTCTCTTCTTTAATATATTTGCCTTCAAGATCCATTTTGCTATTCGCTCTTTTATTTATTTGCAACTTTTATTTTCAGATCTATTAATCCAAAAACCCAAAAATACCTCGCTGAATTTTATTTGCTTTTATTTGCATCTTTCAATCTACTATAATTTTATCTATCTCGTTACCCGAAAGGGATTGACAACCCCTTTAACACGTCGGGTTGCAAGTATTTGTTCTTTGTGTGCAGGAGCTATTCACGTGGTGTCGCGTGGTTCTCCTACTGGTTCGATAACCTTGGTCTCATCACTGAGGGAAATACCTACCGTCGCTGTGCTGCATCATCCCTCCCTCTCTGTGGAAAAACCGATGTAGTTCTAGCAGACATCAAGCCTCTTGTGAAACCTATGGCCCCCGGGTCTATTTTCCATCATATAAGTTTCTGATCTACTATTTTCCATCATATAAGTTTCTGATCTACTATTTTGCAATCTTTTACTTTCCGATCTATAAACCAAAAATATTTACTTTATCGTTTGTTTAGTTTCATCTATCTCTATCAGATCTCACTTTTGCAAGTAACCGTGAAGGGACTGACAACCCCTTTATCGCGTTGGGTGCAAGTTGTTTGATTGTTTGTGCAGGTGCTTGGTGATGTGTGTGTTGTCTCCTACTGGATTGATACCTTGGTTCTCTAACTAAGGCAAATACTTATCTCTACTTTGCTGCATCACCCTTTCCTCTTCAAGGGAAAAACCAACGCAAGCTCAAGAAGTAGCAACCAACAACACTTGACCCGGTCTTAGAGGCGAGACAGGGAACCTATTGTTTACCGTTTATCATTTCACACTTGCATATGAGTTTTCCACTGAGTCGCATATTCCAGGATCATAGCAGTTATAGCATGAAATATAAACTCTTAATTATGAATAACGGAAATATAATAATACAATATTATTGCCTCTAGGGCAGATTTGCAATAGTCTCCCACTTGCACTAGAGTCAATAATCTAGTTTACATAGTCTCTTTAACACCTATGGCTATCCGGTGTTGCCCATGCTTCGCTCGTGGTAGAGCCTTTGTCATTGGACCTGACACATTCAAATTCGTGTGAACCTTGAGAACCTTCACAAAACCCTTCTCGACATGCTATCGGATAATGTGATATATGCGTTCGATATGTCTGGTCTTCATGTGGGATCTTGGTTCCTTTGCTTGAGCAACAGCACCACTATTATCACAATAGAGTGCCATTGGGTTCATTGCACTTGGGACCACACCAACTTCTTCAAGAAACTTCTTGATCCAGACTGCCTCCTTTGAAGCTTCTGAAGCCGCAATATATTCAGCTTCTGTTGTAGAATCCACAACAGTGTTTTGTTTAAAACTTTTCCAAACAACTTCACCACCATTAAGAGTGAAAACATATCCTGATTGAGATTTATAGTCATCTATATCAGTCATGAAGCTTGCATCGGTGTAACCATTTACAACGAGTTCTTCATCTCCTCCATAGACTAGGAGCATGTCCTTTGTCCTTCTGAGGTACTTAAGAATATTTTTAACAGCTGCCTAGTGAGCAAATCCAGGATCACTTTGGTACCTGCTACTAACACTTAGTGCATAAGAAACATCTGGTCTAGTACATATCATAGCATACATGATGGATCCAATTGCCGAGGCATATGGGACTCCACTCATCTGCACTCGCTCATCAACTGTCTTCGGACATTGATTCTTGCTGAGTGTTGTGCCATGTGACATTGGAAGAAAACCTTTCTTTGCATTCTCCATTTTAAATCTCTTTAAAACCTTGTCAATGTACGTGCTTTGTGTTAGTGCAATTAGACGTCCTGATCTATCTCTATAGATCTTTATGCCTAGTATATATGCAGCTTCGCCTAAATATTTCACGAAAAACACACTCTTCAAATAATCTTTTATTGTGCTATGAAACTCAGTATCATTTCCAATCAATAATATGTCATCTACATATAAGATTAAAAATGCTATAGAGATCCCACTAAACTTCTTGTATGCACAAGCTTCTTCATCATTTTTTATGAAGCCAAACTCTTTTACCACTTCATCAAAATGTTGATTACAGCTCCTTGATGCTTGCTTTAAACCATAGATAGATTTTTTAAGCTTGCACACCTTTTCGGCATCCTTTGGATCGACAAAACCTTCTGGTTGAATCATGTATACATCCTCTTTCAAAAATCCATTTAGGAAAGTAGTTTTGACATCCATCTGCCATATCTCATAATTGAAATATGCAGCAATTGCCATCATAATCCGTACAGATTTTAGCATTGCTACTGGTGAGAAAGTTTCGTCATAATCAACTCCCTCAATTTGCGAAAACCCTTTCGCTACTAGCCTTGCTTTATAGATGGTAGGATTGCCATCTGCATCTGTTTTTCTTTTGAAGATCTATTTGCACTATATGGGTTTCACACCCTCTGGAGGATCAACCAAGTTGCAAACTTGATTTTCGTACATGGACTCCATTTTAGATTGCATGGCTTTATGCCATTCTTTTGAGCTGGGCGCCACCATCGCTTCCTTGTAGTGCATAGGTTCATCTTCTTCCAAGATGAATATTTCATCGTGAAACCATTCAGGAGGTTCAACAACTCTTCCTGACCTACGCGGTTCAGTTAAAGTTTTAATCGGCGTTTCTAGAACTGGTGTAGTAACTTATGGTTCAGTTGTGTGGACAACTTCTGGAACATATTCCGTTTCGTTAGTCCTCTCAACTTCCGGAGATTCAGTAATCTCGTTAAGTTGTACTGTCCTCCCACTTACTTCTTTTGCGAGAAACCCCTTCTCAAGAAAGTGTCCATTCTTTGCGACGAACACTTTGTCTTCGGACTTTTGGTAGAAGGAATACCCAATTGTTTCTTTGGGATAACCTACAAAGTAACATTTGTCTGCTTTGGGATCGAGTTTATTTGGTTGTAAAAGTTTTACATAAGTCTCGCATCCCCAAATCTTGAGACGCGACAAGTTGGGTTTCTTCCCATTCCATAACTCATATGGAGTCATCTCAACAGACTTAGACAGTGATCTGTTTAGTGTATATGTTGTTGTTTCAAGTGCATATCCCCAGAATGATAAAGGCAGATCGGTAAGAGACATCATTGACCTCACCATATCCAACAAAGTTTGGTTACGCCTTTCCGATACTCCATTTTTCTGTGGAGTTCCAGGAGGAGTAAGTTGTGAAACAATTCCACAATCACTTAGATGTTTGCTAAACTCATCACTTAGATATTCTCCTCGATGATCTGATCGTAGAAAATTTATCTTTTTGCCACAATGATTCTCAACTTCGTTCTGAAATTCTTTGAACTTTTCAAATGTTTCAGATGTGTGTTTCATCAAGTAGATATAACCGTATCTACTCAAATCATCAGTGAAGGTTAGGAAGTATAAGTATCCACCACACGCCGGAATGCTCATCGGACCACATACATCACTATGTATTCTGTCCAATAATTCTTGCACCCGTTCAGGATGACCTGTGAATGGCGTTTTAGTCATTTTACCCATCAGACAAGCTTCGCATGTATCAAATGATTCAAAATCAAATGAGGTTAATACTCCATCTTTATAAAGTTTTTGCATGCGTTTCTTTCCGATATGACCAAGACGGCAGTGCCACATGTAAGTGGTATTATCAGTCTTCTTAAGACATTTAGCATTAATATTAAAGATACCTTTTTCACATTCAAGATCCAATATGAATAAGCCACCTACAATAGGTGCAAATCCATAAAACATATCCTTATAATATATCGAACAACCATTGTTTTCTGATTTATAAGAATACCCATCACTTATCAAACATGATCCAGAGATAATGTTCTTACATAACTTCGGAACAAAATAACAATTATTTAGTTCTAAAACAAATCCTGAATGTAAACTCAAAGACATGGCACCGATAGCTAGAGCGGCAATCCCATCACCATTCCCGACTCGCATCACTACTTTATTTCTACTCGGCTTGCGAATCTTCTGAAGTCCCTGCATCGTGTTGCAAATGTGAGCAACTAATCTGGTATCAAATACCCATGACTTGGAGTTTTCAGCAAGTAGAATATTAATAACATAACTTGTATAACTTTTATACCTTTACCAGAAGACAAGTTCTTCTTATCTGCTAGATACTTCAAGCAATTTCTTTTCCAGTGCCCTATCTCTTTGCAGTAGAAACATGAATTCTCATGTGATGCTCCACCCCTGTTACTTTTGGTGTTGCATTTCCTCTTGAAACTTTCTGTTTTGTTTACCAATAACTTTTGTTGGTTCTGCAACCCAATCTCATTGGTTTTGAGCATTGCTTCATAAAGCGAAGTGAGGAGTAAGTCATTTTCTGGTGTCTTGGGAAAATTAATCCCCATTACAGTTATACTGTCATAATAGTCTACTAGCCTGGCACCTTGCTTTACACCTTCAGTTATCTTGCATTCTACCATTGCTTCAGTCATCTCATGAAATTCAGCTGGTTCCTTGTGATACAGAACTTCCAGTGCCTCAACAATTTTGATAGTACTGGAATGTTCAAAACATTTCTGTAACACAGTGTCCATGCAAGACAACACTGAAATCATTCTTGCGAGATAAAAATGCGTTGATGACTTCTTGTGATGCTCCAGGCACTGGGTAGTCACCAAGTGGTTGATCTAGCACATATTCTTTCTTTGCACTCCTGAGTACGCATCTCAGAGCATGGATCCAATCCTCATAGTTTCCACCATTCTTAGCTAACTATTCTTTCTCAAACAGTGGTGCTAAATTGAAACTATTGCAAGCCATTGATCTACAAAAACAATCACAAGATTCACTTTTAGACACAATTCATAATTAATATTGCACTAGTTTATTAAAGCAAAATTTAATATGAAGTGCACTCCCACTCAAATTAATATCTCTCATAATTAATAGTGAGTGATTCAAGATCCAAGTCTAGTTCTTAACCATTGATGTGGACATCACTGATGACGAGAATTTTGACCGGTGGGCAAACTTTTGCCGCTCATATCTCCATATGACTCTTGTTCATCTATCAATGCTTTGTGCTTCGAGCTCAGAATGATTCTGCTAGAACTTTAAGATAACTGAGTGTTATCTGCATACATGGTCTGACCATCCCCGGCTTGCACCTCACGTCCCGTTTGTACTCATGTGGACATGACGCACTCCGGAATGCTACGTGTTATAGACGGTTGCAACACTAGGAAGGGCACCTTATAACTTGATATTTATTGTGAGAGATCACCCTAATAATTGATTACTGCACAATCAAAGGGTGCAAACAACAAAGGGATAAAGATCTCACGCAATTCATAATAGCATGATATGGTATAGCCCTGGGCGCCGGGAGATCTTCATGATCGTCTTCAATCTTTAGTTGAAGCAACGTGACGGCGAATATGTCATTGTTGTGGCAACCATTTCAAAAATGTTGCCATGGTGGCAATCTCAACAAACGTTGCCATGGCAACCATTTCAAAAATGTTGCCGTGGTACCAAAATCTGAAATTCCGCCGTGGCACGAAATTATAGCTCCTCGTCCTGTGCCTAGGTACACCTTCTCCTCGACGGGGTTTTCCGTGTACGTCCTGTCACTATTACTTGTAACCTATCTCTATGATATTTACATTAAGGTGGCAATCTCGGGCTCCAGCCATCATGCCGTGACACGCAGGCCACTTAACATTACATCATATAACCATCTCATACATAATCTCATTATCATGACAAAGGCTATACCACATCATATGCAAACCTTGAAGACCAAGTTAGACGTCCTCTAATCGGTTTTAGCAAAATTTTATATACGTGGTTAACCAGTTTAAACAATTAAGACTAGCTACCTACGCAAGCACAACAAGGCGATGTTCTTGATGCTAGATTAAGCTTCGGGTGTGTGAAAGAGAGACTTAATTAAAAGTCCCATCCCCCACTCTAAACTTCGTCAATACACATGACCCCCTAGAAGATCATCCATCTTCGGCACCCTCTTGTGTACGTGATGGTTCACTATTCCTGACTATGATGTAGCCCAAGGAACTGTTAGTGGATCATCGATAGCCAGAGCCGATCGATTGTCAGAACCTTGTAGCAAAACTACATCACCCTAACGATGAACTGAACCGAAGCAATAGTCGTGCGAAGCATAACAAGAACATCAACCCTCACATATCAGATGTGATCTAGATCGCAACCTGCATCTACTCATAAACCTGCTCTTGATGCCACTGTTGGTAAACGTAGTAGAAAACGAAAAAATTCGCCCTACGATCACCCAGGAACAATATGAAGATGTATAACGGGTTGTGATCAACGATCGTTACCGACTCTGGGAGTGCAGCGGAAGTAGACAAGTCGGTGTAGATCGTACTTGAAGTCCCTTGAACATCGATGACGATCCCGCGAACCGCCCATGAACAATCCCTCGAACGGAAGACCGAAAGCACGGCCTCTCTACTTGGTTGCAAGCGTACGGTCTTCACAGTCCGGCAACGCTTCACCGTCCAGAGCTAATCATCATCGGAGAATTAGAGGGAGGAGATTAGAACGACACGGGGCTTCTAATTATGAGGATTAGAGGTGGCTAGGGCTAGCTCTAATTAGTCAACTTGGACCAACAAGAACTAGAACTAGATCAACTAGAGGAGGCTCCAAAACTTGTGTGTCCAAAGGGTGGAAAACCTCTAGTATATATAGGTTAGAGGGAAGGGAGAGGGCAGCCACCAAGGGGGGAAAGTCCCCCTTGGGGCGCCGGCCATAAGGGGAGGAGTAGGACTCCTCCCCAAGTCCAATTCGCCACCCCCCCCTATAAGGAAAGGGGGGCGCCTTCCAACTTGGGCCCTTGTGGCCCAAGTTGCCTTCCACCTCTTGGCCTTTAAAGGCCCATTGATATTTAAATTAAATATAAAATGTTTTGAACATTTTCAGAGCATTATATATATAATTTAACATCCCCAAAAAAAATTTCCACCTATATATAATTAATCGATAATACCCGGTATTACCCGATATTCACCGAAACCCTTTCGGTGACCCCAAAACGCTTCGGGAACCTCTCAGAAAAATTACAGACATTAATGAAATAATTCCACAAATATATTATCATCACTCCCGTCCTACTAACACTCAGCAGATCATGATTACCTTAAGCTTGTCACCCTGTAGGTTCGGTAACCATAGACATGAACGAAACCCCTTCGTTCAATGACCGATAGCGGAAGACTCCATATCGGTCCCTATGATTACACGAATGATATTCGAGTGCACCTTTGGTTATCATGTGATGTTCCCTTTGAGGGAGTCCTGGACTAGGGGGTCCTCGGGATGCCGGCCTATCTCGCATGGGCTGGATTGTTGGTCCGCAATGTGTCCGGACCGAAGACCTTTTGTGCCTTGGTGTGTGCTCCAAGGCAGGATGGAAGATCCGGTGTTCCCTTGATGTAACTGACTATATGTAAACTCTAGTACCCCTGGTGTCTATATAAACCCAAGGGTTTAGTCTGTAGAGGCTAGAGGAATAATTTCCATCCTAGTAGTTAGGGTTTAGTTCGTCTGATCTCTTGGTAGATCTATTCTGTAATCCCCATATACACAAGCAATATAATCAAGCAGGACTTAGGGTTTTACCTCTTAGAGAGGGCCTGAACCTGGGTACACATTGTGTCCCACGTCTACTATTTTGCATTGATCCAAGAGCCACAGTTCGGGACCCCCTACCCAAGATCCACCGGTTTTGACACAAACATTGGTGCTTTCATTGAGAGTTCCGCTGTTGGGTCGACAGAAGGATCAATGGCCACCTACGCTAGGGGCATCTCATCTCCTGGCTGGGCTCCTACGCCCGGCGACATCACGCCACACACTGATCCATCTAACCCATTGGGCCAGGATGGAGGCCTCGCCCCCGGTCAGAAAAATAGGTTTGGTTGCCTTGAGTTCATCGCTGATTCCCGGGGAGATCTTACTCTTGCCAAATCGCCTTCTTCCTTTGGGGAACCCACCGGTCCTGACACTTTGACCTCGGAGATGGAAACCAATGATGTGCGGAGCTTGGCCTTAGACCCAGATTCCGTCAATATGTCGGTCATGTGCCGTCTGGACACTGTCTCAAACAGACCCGGAGCGGCCACACTTTGAGTTAGCCCCGAGCACTCGGGAAGCATGGACCCAACAGACCTCTTGTCCGTAAATAATCTACTAGATCGAATTCGGTCCATGGGAGTCTTCGACGGCCAATCCTCGGTCTACGACCGGACTGGGCTCAAACCCGACAACAGGGAAATTCACACCCCGCCCATTACGCACCTCATCGCCACCGTTGAATTGGCTGAGGGATCGCTATCGCCGAAGCTTAAAACATGTTACGTCCGGATCGATGATCGGGCTTCAAGCTCAGAATCCGACGATCGCCCCGAAAAAGGCCCGAAGCCAAACTCCTACCTAAAACACGGCTTTAAGTCTCCTTCACTGTCTGCTCACAGTGCGGATACCGGATCCAACACGTCGAGTGCTTCAGGGGTCACGGACACCGCCGCTAGAGTTCCGGACACACAACCTGAGGCAATGCGAAATATTCTCCCACGCACCACCCATGTTGCGTACTCCCCAGACAATTCATGTGCAGGCTGGGACATATTTTCCTGGCACCCTTCGGACATGCCAGGTATCCCACGCAGGCTGGCAAAGCATAGTCTGAACATACTTAAAGGCTTCAAGCCAGTTAAACATACGTTGCTTCGATTTTCTAAACCCAAGCGTCAAGCCGTGGGAGAAGAATTGGCTAAACTACTCGAAGCCGGATTCATCAGAGAAATCAAACACCCTGACTGGCTGGCGAATCTTGTCATGGTACCTAAAAAAGACAAATCCTGGCAGTTGTGTGTCAACTTCAAAGACCTCAACAAAGCTTGCCCAAAGGATCCCTTTCCTTTGCCCCGAATAGACCAGATTATTGACGCCACCGCCGGACATGACTCGTTATGTTTACTTGATGCCTACTCAGGGTATCACCAAATCAAGATGAAGGAGTCCGATCAACCAGCAACCGCGTTCATTACACCCTATGGACCATTCTGCTTCAACACAATGCCCTTCGGGTTGAAAAACGCAGGTGCAACATATCAGCGCATGATCCAAACATGCCTGGAAACCCAAATCGGTAAAACAGTTGAAGCATATGTAGACGATGTGGTCATTAAGACCAAACATGTCAGCCAATTGGTCGACGACCTCCGTCTGGCTTTCGAAAACTTGAGAACATATGATATACGGCTTAACCAGGATAAATGTGTTTACGGAGTCCCCGTCGGAAAGCTCCTCGGATTCATTGTCTCCCATAGAGGGATAGAAGCCAATCCGGCTAAAATCCGAGCTCTGTCCCAACTGGCAATACCCACAGAGCTCAAACACGTACAGAAGCTGGCCGGCTGCGTTGCAGCCCTGAGTCGTTTCATCTCCCGCCTCGGCGAAAAGGCCCTGCCGCTCTACAAATTACTCAAAAATACTAAAAACTTCAAATGGACGGATGAGGCAACTGCCGCACTAGAGGAGATAAAAACTCTACTAGCAGGCAACCCCATCTTGACAGCACCTGGCATAGGCGAACCCATGATGCTATGCATCTCAGCCACAAACCAAGTTGCGAGCGCTGTCCTCATGGTGGAATGAGAGGCAGAAGGACACAAGTTTAGGGTGTAGAGGCCTGTCTATTACGTATCGGAAGTTCTCACCCCATGTAAAACCCAGTATCCGCACTATCAGAAGATCGCCTACACAGTTTTCATGGCATATCGCAAACTCCGACACTACTTTCAAGAGTGTTCGGTCACCGTGGCATCCGAAGTACCCTTAAATGATATTATCAATAATAGGGACGCCATGGGCCGCATCGCCAAATGGGCCATAGAGCTCCTGCCCTTTGAAATTGTGTACAAACCACGCTGCACTATCAAATCTCAGGTTCTAGCCGAATGGACAGAAGCCGAACTCCCCCGGGAATACAGTACATACTCACACTGGATAATGTATTTTGATGGTCCCAAAACATTGGCCGGACTGGGGGCTGGAGTAATCCTCACGTCCCCCACCGGCGACACTATTCAGTACATACTACAGATCATGTACACAGACTCCAATAACGCAGCCGAATACGAAGCCTTGCTTCATGGTCTTCGAATGGCAACCTCAATGGGTGTTCGGCGGCTTGAGGTGCGGGGAGATTCCAACCTCGCCATCTCCCAAGTCAATGGCGAGTTCAATGCCAAGGACCCCAAAATGGTGGCATATCGAAATGATGTCTGAAGAATATCAGCTCGGTTCGAAGGGTTAGAATTCCACCACGTCACTAGATACAGTAACCAAGCTGCGGATATCCTCGCCCGTATGGGCGCTAAACGCGACCCCATCCCTAAAAACACCTTTCAAGAGCGGCTTTCTAAGCCATCCGTGGTGTGGCAGAACGGGGACCAGGATGCAGCAATCAATAGGCACGAGCAAATCATCCCTCCGGCTATCGAGCCAGACGACGACATCATCGGCGGCTCGACAGTTGAAGAAACTACCTCGGCTCACGAGGTCATGGCCATAATTGCACCATGGACTGAGCCCTTCCTTGCCTACCTCCTACGGCAAGAACTCCCCGATGATCAGACCAAGGCACGGCGCATAGTCTGGTGCTCTAAAGCCTACAAGGTCCACCTGGGCAAGCTATACAAGAAAAGCACCACCGGAGTCTTACAGCGGTGCATATCGAAAACTGAGGGGCAACGACTTTTGGCCGAGATTCATGCTGGCATGGGCGGCCACCACGTGGCAGCTCGGGCCCTGGTAAGCAAGGCTTTCCGAGCTGGGTTTTTTGGCCCACTGCCCGCGCGGACGCCCGCACTCTAGTTCAACGTTGTGTTGGATGCCAGTTTTTGCAAATCAGAGCCATATGCCCCCAACGGCTCTCCGAACTATACCAATTACCTGGCCCTTTGCAGTCTGGGGCTGGACATGGTTGGACCACTTAAAGGGGGAACCAAGAAAAAGAAATACCTGCTGGTTATGGTCGATAAATTCACTAAGTTGATTGAAGCAAAACCAGTTACCTCAGCAAAGTCTGGACCAGTTATTGACTTTATATCCGGCGTGATACACCGTTACGGTGTCCCGCACAGTACCATCACGGATAATGGATCCAATTTCACGGCCCAGGAAGTCAAGGACTGATGCACTACTATGGGTATTAAGCTCAACTACACCTCAGTGTAGACCAATGGACAGGTGAAGCGGGCCAACGGACTAATCATGAGCGGCTTAAAGCCTCGCCTAGTTCGTTCCATGAAATAATCAGATTGTCATTGGGTGGAGGAGCTTGACTCTGTATTATGGGGATTGTGCACTACCCCTAACCGATCAACGGGATACACACCTTTCTTCATGGTGTACCTCGAGTACAAATTTATGAGGAAAAAGAGGCTGAGTCGGATCGGCAGGATGACTTACACCCCCTAGAAGAAGAGTGGGATGTAGCTCGGGCTCGTTCTATGTTTTACCAGTAGCATGCTCAACGCTAACAGAGCAGGGAAGTTCGGGCGAAGGCATACAATGTTAGAGAACTCGTCCTCCGCCTCCCAGAGAAGCAAAAGAATAAACTCTCGCCTAAGTGGGAAAGCCCTTTCATAATTGATGAAGTGCTAGCATGAGGAGCCTATTGTATTCGCAACTTGGTCGATAACCGCCTCGAACCAATTCCCTGGAACGCAGCCCGGCTCCGGTGCTTCTATGGCTAAGTACGGCCATGTCAGTCCACTATCCCTTTCCTCATTGTAAATTTCTTATTTTTATTCTGACCCTATTCAGATAAACCGAATTCTGCTTGGCCCTTTTCTTTACACATCTTCAAATATAATACCCAGTTTTTACCTGGGGGCTCCTTTAAAGCAGCTAATTAATCTATTTTTCGTGCACGTAATCGTCTCTATCGTGTTTGCACTCTCCCGAATACCTCTTCAAGCCATTATATGCACTGATTTGACTTAAGTTTTTGCCAAGCTGGGTTGCCTGGCTCCTGTGCTTACCTCCTACATTCCCGATTGTTTGGCTAGGGGGTAAAGGGAGCACCTCTGCGATTGTTACGACCGGGTCAGCCGTGTACGTACCTCAGACGGGTGAAGCCAAAAGCTAGCATTCTTAAGAACACAGTGGGTCAGCTATGAGGGAAACTATAGTCATCTTGGTGTTCGTCACCAATGATTGGGGGATTCGGCCCCCGCACCAATTATTCGCATACTTCGGGTATCCAGATACAAATGTCTACACTTGGTATGACGAACCTGGAGAAAGGAACCCATGGAGGAACTATTTTCTTCAGAAGATGTTTCTTACATTAAAAACCAATATAAGATAACTCTCCGCACACATTTTTGTCTGTTCGTACCCAAAAGCCAGATTGCCTGGTTACCGGAAGTGATTTCGTGCTTACATCAGGACACATAGTACAGAACACTTCCCGATCACTGGTCGGGGAGGCAGAAGCCGATGGCTGGTTAAGACAATGTTTTATAGTACGGATCGAGATCGTTCGATGTAAAGTACATAGATACATAGAATCAAACACATCACTCTTTTTCCACATTGTCTATTATGCTATCTAAAGCGCAATCCCGCTGAGAGAATCGGGTTGCGGGCATCACTTGGTCATAGACCAAATGAAGAGGTATTTCCTGCCCATCTGGCCCTACTGGCCCAACACGGGCCATATGCTCTGGCTCGAGTTTTCTAAACCGGGTTTTTACCATGGCCCATGCTTCTCGTGCCCCCTCCCGACAGGATGATATTTTCTATAATTCAAAGTGCCGCCGAGCTCCCTTAAAGCGACTCGCTAGTTCGGCCATCTCGTCCGGCGCCACTTCGGTCGGCCATAACGCCTTGACATGTTCTTCATAGCTTTTCGAGCCTTCTCATGAACCACATACAGTTCTTTCAAAAGATCCCCGCCAATGGAATTGACCTCCTCCCCGGGCAGACCAGTCAGGAGACCTAGCATAAAAGCATGGCATATTTGTTATATTCACAGCATTGTGAGTGGCTCTGTACATCCAATGCTTAAATGACACTTACTAAACATGTTGCTTTTTAATCTTTGGTTATCTCCCAGAGCCTGCGCCAATTGAGCTTTCAAACTCTCTAGTTCTTTGGCCTGTTGCAGGTTCTTGGTCTTTGGATTATTGGTTTCCTCATGGCTGCATTTTAAAATCCGTAGACCGGCTTGATGTTGTGACTCAGCGTACCATTGGGACTCTTTGGCAGCCTCTAGGTCCTTTTGTAGTTGACCTATGGCTTCAACTGCTACAAAGAAAGTCGATGTTAAACAGGGCACATTGGCACAATTTCTGCGTGTTAAAAAGGTTCCCCTCACCATGGGCCTCGTTGGTGAACTTTTTCACTGCCTCTAATTCAGCCTTCACATCAGCCAACTGTGATCGGCTTGACTCAAGGTCTTCGGACAACTTTTTATTTTGGTCCTTTAAAGCCTGCAGAAAACCATAAATAGCTATATTTTCAAACCCTTAACTCGGTCGTTCCGTCCAAATCAAGGCTTGGGGGCTACTGGGTTAGCATTTATATTCGGTTGTCAAAACCTATCTCTTACCTGCATATTGGCTGATAGAAGATTGGCAATCCCCTCAAGGTCTGTTCGGGCCGCTCTGAGGTATGTGTCCACCGAATTGAAGGCATTAAACTCTTGGTCAGAAAAGGTGGTATGACGCAGTGATTCCTTTTGTCATCGATGATTCATCACACTTTCAACTTCAGAATTGGTGACCAAGACATCCTCTGGATCTTCTAAGGGCTGGTCTGCAGTACTAACCCCCGCATTGACTTCTGTCTGTGCTGAGGATCTTCGGCCACGCCCGGACAATCCCTCGATGTCTTCGGACGGTTGAGGTGGTACCTTTTTCCTGTAAACCCGGATTAAAGCATCTATAGAGCCCCCGCGGCGGCAAGGCAAATAATGAACTGATGGCAATTTTAAAAGCACACTACCTTTTTTCCAAAGATATGATGGGCGTAGCTCTCGTGGCCGCTTTTCGTTTGGAGGCTCCTTTGTTGGCTGGAATTGACGCCGCCTTCGTCGATGGTCGGCGCGAGGTACGGAGACCCTTGGGAGTAGAAGTTAGTGTAGCCAGAGCAGCGCAAGGTGAACGCCCTATTTGAGAGGAGTCCTTTTTGCTACTTACGGCGGAGGAGGGGAGAAGCCTAGGGTGATCGGATATGATAGCCACCTTAGAACCATCAAGGCTTTCATGGAAGAAAACCCCGTCCTCGAAATCGATGGACACCTCTGGGTCCTCGTGAAAGCCCGGGTCGTCGTCACGAGAATGATCCTCTGGTTGAGGGGAAGGGCAGTTGATGCCTTCAACCTGGCGCCTCCAATTCTGTTCGAAAAAAGATGGAGCCGGTTAGTATGCGGATGTAATATCCGAATTATGTACAAAATTTTGAACTTACCCATTCGATTGGGTTGTAGCTCGAGTAACCTTTCCAGTTTTGCAGGCGGCAAACTCCTTCTCCTTCCCCTTGAATAGATCTGCTAATATGGCGACCATTGCTGCTTGATTGTTCGGCCCCTGCCACTTGTAGCGGGACGCGTCACTTGTCCCGTTGTAGCTCCACAAGGGGTGCGTCCTTTGTTGGAGGGGTTGCACGCATTGTTCGATCGATGCGGCCATTACGTCGACCATGGTCAACAACCTTACCTTTGCGGCTAGGCACTGCACCTCGGAGGACTCTTCCTGGGAGGGGCTTTTGGGCCGCCAGTTAAGTCGCTTCTTAAGTGGGGCGTCCGAATATTTGGGCAGACCCCTCCGAACTGGTTCAAACAGGGGGACATCTTCAATATAAAACCACTCTGAAGACCATTCTTCAGAATCTTTCTATGGAGTCCCAATGGGGTATCCAGTGCTGGCTATACGACACACTTCGGCTCTGCCTACTTCAAAAATCGACCCCCCATGGGTGCGGGGGACGAGGCAGAAATACTTCCTCCATACCTCGAAATGGGCCTCGCAACCCAGGAACATCTTGCAAAGGGCGACGAAGCCAGAAATATGCAAAATTGATCCCGGGGTGAGGTGGTGGGGTTGGATCCCATAAAACTCAAGAAGTTCCCTGAAGAACAGGTGAATGGAAATCCCAGGCCTCTTAGAAGGAAGGATACGAGACATACCCTCTCATCCTTATTTGGATTAGAAGAGCTCTCCGCGAAAGCTTTGTCGTTGGCCGAAGTCAACCCAGCACGAACGGGTACGAGATCCGAAGCTAGGAGATACCCTTGTTGCTGGAGGTCGCACAGCTGGAGCCGCGAGATAGAGCAGCTGGGTTAGTCGCCCGGGAGATGGCCGTGAGGGCGCGAGGATGAGCCAGGGATGCCGGCCATGTGCCTTGAGGATTTTCTCTAGACGAGATTGGATTCCTTGCTTGGGGGTGGAAGGACCGCTTGACGCATCCTTGGCCTATTTAATAGGTATATTCCTGGTCCCAGGTGGGTGTTTTCGTAAAAGACACAAAGACTGCTCGCCTTCTGGCAGATGCGCGAAAATTGAGGGTCACCTTTGACAAAGTTAATGGTGGGGGACCCGCCACGATTAGATGGATCAAGAAGTCATCGGTAACCGAATTGTTGGAGTCAGCCGAACAGGAAGAAGATGAAGAACTCGCCTCTCAAGCTGAAGATTTTGGGAATCACGGGGCGATCGATAGTTGTGGGCGTCGGAGTTGAAGGCTAGTTCGGGGGCTACTGAGGGAGTCCTGGACTAGGGGGTCCTTGGGATGCCGGCCTATCTTGCATGGGCCAGATTGTTGGGCCGCATTTTTTCGGACCGAAGACCTTTTTGTGCCTTGGTGTGTGCTCCAAGGCAGGATGGAAGATCCGGTGCTCCCTTGATGTAACCGACTATATGTAAATCCTAGTACCCCTGGTGTCTATATAAACCAGAGGGTTTAGTCCGTAGAGGCTAGAGGAACAATTGCCATCCTACTAGTTAGGGTTTAGTTCATCTGATCTCGTGGTAGATCTATTCTGTAATCCCCATATACACAAGCAATATAATCAAGCAGGACGTAGGGTTTTACCTCTTAGAGAGGGCCCGAACCTAGGTAAACATCGTGTCCCACGTCTACTGTTTCCCATTGATCCAGGATCCACAGTTCGGGACCCCCTACCCATGATCCGCTGGTTTTGACACCGACACCCTTTGCTTCGCGATACGTTACAAAACCTGGTGTGCATCGGTATCCTCGTGAGTCATCACCATGCTCACTATACCGTTTCTCCCATTACCGGTCTTGTTCTTCTTTCTCGTTGACGTGTTCTGGCATCCCCGTGGCGTAGTCACCTGTGTCTAGCCAGACGATGATGGATGCCTTTAAACCGAGTTGTCCGGTCACTTGTCAAACTTTTCGGTGAGCCTGAAAGTTGTCGTTATGATCACCTTGTTACAGATGACGTTTGAGCAATCCCAAAGTCCACCGTCCGGTAGGAAGTGACTGAGCCACTCTCATGGTCTGAGGAACTAAAAACACATGCTAACACTCTGTGTTATTACAGACGATTTTAGACGATATGATCACATAGTATAACAGACAAGTATTGGGTCGATTCAATATGATCGTTCTTCTAACGTCATACCCTCAATGTTGTTTTAGGACTATCGTTACACTTAACGATATCCTAAGATCCGGAAAACAATATCACCAACAACACTTGAGTCGGTCTTAGAGGCGAGACCGGGAACCTATTGTTTACCATTTATCATTTCACACGTGCATATGAGTTTTCCACTGAATCGCATATTCCAGGACCATAGCAGTTATAGCATGAAATATAAACTCTTAATTATGAGTAACAGAAATATAATAATACAATATTATTGCCTCTAGGGCATATTTCCAACATCCACATGGTCTTAAGCCTTGTGCATATGAGGCTTTTACTGCACACCAGCCTTCTTTTCCTACCATTTTTATTCTTGATTGCATGAAGACTCTCATACGCAATGAGAACATTATCAGTGATCAATCGCCCTAGGTCAAAAACACTTTGTGTTGGGATAATAATCTGCGGCAAGAGGTTTTTAAGCCTAGCAAGAATCACCATGGAAATAACTACGTAAACAACATTACATAAACTAAATGGTCTGAAATGGGTGACTTTTTAAGGAGAGTTTGCCTTGGGATCATGATGATACTAGTATCATTCTAACCCCGTGGCATCACCCCAACATTGAGTACTGTTAGCACCTCTTCAACATGACCATCACCAAGCATTCACGAAACATTTTGTAAAATACTGCATGTAACCCATCGGGCCCTGGTGCTTTAAAATCACCAAGAGAAAACAAGGCATTTTTAACCGTAGTATAAGGTGCCGCGAGAGTAATATTCATCTCGCTAGAAACCCTGCAGCGAACTTGATCCAGAACTGTTGGGGAACGTTGCATAGGAAACAAAAAAATTCCTACGCTCACCAAGATCCAATCTAGGAGATGACCATCTATGAGAGGAGAGATTGGATCTACATACCCTTGTAGATCGCTAAGCGGAAGCGTTAAGAAACGCGGTTGATGTAGTCGAACGTCTTCGCGATCCAATCACGATCCATCCCGCGAACTCCGATCCAAGTGCCGAACGGATGGCACCTCCGCGTTCAACACACGTACGGCTTGATGACGCCTTCACCTCCTCGATCCAGCGAGCGATGGTGAAGTAGTAGCTTGAGTCCTCCGACAGCACGACGGCATGGTGGCGGTGGTGGTGGTGGAATCTCAGCAGAGCTTTGCTAAGCACTACGGAGAGGAAGAGGGCTACGAGGGAGAGGAAGGGCAGCGCCGTGGCGTGGAGATGTGTTCAAGGGTGCGGCTGCCCTCTCTCTCCTCATCTATATATAGGCGGAAGGGGGAGAGGAGGGGGCTCCCTAGATCCCATCTAGGGGGGCGGCGGCCAAGGCAGATGGGGGCGCCCCCTAGGGAAACCCTAGGGTGGCTTGCCCCCCAAGCCAGGTGGAGGGAACCCTAAAAGGGGCGCCCCACCTCTCCTGGTTACGTGGAAAAGGTTGAGGGGGCCGCACAGCCCCTTAGTGGGCTCGTTTGCCCCCTCCCCTTGGCCCATGAGGCCCCCCAACACTTGCCGCGGCCCCACGAAACCCCTTTCGGTCATGCTGGTCATCACTCGGTACCCCCGGAACAATTCTGGACTCCAATACCCTTCGTCCAATATATCGATCTTCACCTCTGGACCATTCCGGAGTTCCTCGTCATGTCCGGGATCTCATCCGGGACTCCGAACAACCTTCGGTAACCACCATAATGACTCAACTATACTTATATCGTCATGAAACGTTAAGTGTGTAGACCCTGCGGGTTCGAGAACTATGCAGACATGACTGAGACACCTCTAAGGTCAATAACCAATAGCGGGACCTAGATGCCCATATTGGTTCCCACATATTCTATGAAGATCTTATCAGTCGAACCTCGATGTCAAGGATTCAGCTAATCCCATATGTAGTTCTCTTTGTCCATCGGTATGTTACTTGCCCGAGATTCGATCGTCGGTATCTCCATACCTAGTTCAATCTCGTTACCGGCAAGTCTCTTTACTCGTTCCGTAATACAAGATCCCATGGCTAACTCATTAGTCACATTGCTTGCAAGTTCATTGTGATACTGTATTACCGAGTGGGCCCTGAGATACCTCTCTGTCATACGGAGTGACAAATCCCAGTCTTGATCCATGCCAACTCAACAGACACCCTCGGAGATACCTGTAGAGCACCTTTATAGTCACCCAGTTACGTTGCGACGTTTGGTACACACAAGGTACTCCTCCGGTGTTAGTGAGTTGCATGATCTCATGGTCATAGGAACATATACCTGACATGCAGAAACCGATAGCAATAAACTTGATATGATCATATGCTACGTTCATAGTTTGGGTCTCGTCCATCACATCATTCTCCTAATGATGTGATCCCGTTATCAAATGACAAATCATGTCCATGGCTAGGAAACCATAGCCATCTTTGATCAATGAGCTAGTCCAGTAGAGGCTTACTAGGGACATGTTGTTTATGTATCCACACATGTATTTGAGTTTCTGGTCAATACAATTATAGCATGAATAATAAACGATTATCATGAACAAGGAAATATAATAATAACTACTTTATTATTGCCTCGAGGGCATATTTCCAACAGTCTCCCACTTGCACTAGAGTTAATAATCTAGTATTACATGGTAATGAATCTAACACCCATAGAGTTCTGGTGTTGATCATGTTTTGCCCGTGGAACAGGTTTAGTCAACGGATCTGCAACATTTAGATCCGTATGTACTTTGCAAATGTTTATGTCCTCCTCCTTGGCCCAGTCACGGATGGAATTGAAGCGCCGCTTTATGTGTCTAGTCCTCTTGTGAAACCTTGGTTCCTTGGTTAGAGAAATGGCACCAGTGTTGTCACAGAGCAGAGTCATTGGGTTCAGTGCACTAGGCACAACTCTAGGATCTATCATGAACTGCATCATCTAGACACCTTCCTTCACTGCCTCCGAGGCAGCTATGTACTCTGCTTCACATGTAGAATCAGCTACCATGCTTTGCTTGGTACTGCACCAGTTTACCGCTCCCCCATTTAGAATATATACGAATCTGGTCTGAGACTTAGAGTCATCCGGATCAGTGTCAAAGCTTGCATCGACGTAACCCTTTACGACAAGCTCTTGATCACCTCCATAAACGAGAAACATTTCCTTAGTCCTTTTTAGGTACTGAAGGATATTCTTCACCGCTGTCCAGTGATCCATTCCTGGATTACTTTGAAACCTTCCGTCCATACTTATGGCAAGGCTAACATCCGGTCTTGTGCACATCATTGCATACATGATAGACCCTATGGCAGAAGGATAGGGGATGACACTCATCTTTTCTCTATCCTCTGTAGTCGCTGGGCATTGAGTCTGACTCAACTTCACACCTTGCAAAACAAGCAAGAACCCCTTCTTGGACTGATCCATTTTGAACTTCTTCAAAATCTTATCAAGGTATGTGCTTTGTGAAAGTCCTATTAAGCATCTCGATCTATCTCTATAGATCTTGATGCCTAATATGAAAGCAGCTTCTCCTAGGTCCTTCATTGAAAAACTCTTGTTCAAATATTCCTTCACATTTTCCAAAAGTTCTATATTGTTTCCAATCAGCAATATGTCATCCACATATAATATCAGAAACGCTATAGAGCTCCCACTCACTTTCTTGTAAATACAAGATTCTCCGAAAACTTGTATAAACCCAAACGCTTTGATCACCTCATCAAAGTGAAGATTCCAACTCCGAGATGCTTGCACCAGTCCATAAATGGATCGCTGGAGTTTGCACACTTTGTCAGCATTCTCTGGATCGACAAAACCTTCCGGTTGCATCATATACAACTCTTCCTTAAGGAAACCGTTAAGGAACGATGTTTTGACATCCATCTGCAAGATTTCATAATCGAAAAATGCAGCTATTGCTAACATGATTCTGACGGACTTAAGCATTGCTACGGGTGAGAAAGTCCCATTGTAGTCAACTCCTTGAACTTGTGAAAACCCCTTTGCCACAAGTTGAGCTTTATAGACATTTGCATTACCGTCCGCGTCCATCTTCTTCTTGAAGATCCATTTATTCTGAATGGCCTTTCGCCCTTCAGGTAATACTTCCAAAGTCAATACTTTGTTTTCATACATGGATCCCATCTCGGATTTCATGGCATCTAACCATTTGTCGGAATCTGGGCCCACCATCGCTCCTCCATAGCTCGTAGGTTCACCGTTGTCCAACAACATGACCTCTAAGACAGGGTTACTGTACCACTCAGGAGCTGTACGTACCCTTGTCGACCTACGAGGTTTGATAGTAACTTGATCCGAAGCTTCATGATCATCATCATTAGCTTCCTCTTCAACTGACATAGGTGCCACAGAAACATCTTTCTGTGCTGCGCTACTCTCTGGTTGAAGTAAAGGTTCAACAACCTCATATATTGCCTTCGGATCTGAGATAAAAGTTATACCCAACCATATCTTTTGGGTATCCTATGAGGACGCATTTGTCCGCTTTGGGTTCGAGCTTTTCCGGCTGAAGCCTTTTGACATAAGCATCGCAGCCCCAAACCTTAAGAAATGACAACTTTGGTTTCTTGCCAAACCACAGTTCATACGGTGTCGTCTCCACGGACTTAGATGGCACCCTATTTAAAGTGAATGCAGCTGTCTCTAAGGCATAACCCCAAAATGATAGTGGCAGATCAGCAAGAGACATCATAGAACACATCATATCCAATAAGGTACGATTACGACATTCAGACACACCATTACGCTGTGGTGTTCCAGGTGGTGTCAACTAGGAAACAATTCCACATTGTCTTAAGTGATTGCCAAACTCATAACTCAGATATTCTCCCCCTCGATCGGATCATAGGAATTTAATCTTCTTGTTACGATGATTCTCAACTTCACTTTGAAATTGCTTGAAATTTTCAAACGTTTCAGACTTATGCTTCATTAAGTAAATATACCCATATCTACTCAAGTCATCGGTGAAGGTGAGAAAGTAACGATATCCACCGCAAGCGTCAACGCTCATCAGACCGCACGCATCAGTATGTATGATTTCCAACAAGTCACTTGCACGTTCCATTGTTCCAGAAAAGGGTCTTAGTCATCTTGCCCATGAGGCATGGTTCGCATGTGTCAAGTGATTCAAAATCAAGTGACTCCAAAAGTCCGTCAACATGGAGTTTCTTCATGCGCTTTACACCAATATGACCTAAGCGGCAGTGCCACAAGAAAGTGGTACTATCATTATCAACTCTACATCTGTTGGCATCAATGTTATGAACATGTGTATCATCACTATCGAGATTCAATAAGAATAATCCCCTCACAATGGGTGCATGACCATAAAAGATATTACCCATATAAATAGAACAACCATTATTCTCTGATTTAAATGAGTAACCGTCTCGCATTAAACAAGATCCAGATATAATGTTCATGCTCAACGCAGGCACTAAATAACAATTATTCAGGTTCATCACTAATCCTGATGGTAATCGAAGAGCGAGCGTGCCGACGGCGATCACATCAACCTTGGAAGCATTTCCCACGCGCATCGTCACTTCGTCCTTTGCCAGTCTCCGTCTATTCTGTAGTTCCTACTTTGAGTTGCAAATTTGAGCAACTGAACCATTATCAAATACCCAGGCACTACAACGAGAGTTGGTAAGGTACACATCAATAACATGTATATCATATATACCTTTGTTGATGTTGGCCCCCTTCTTGTCGGCCAGATACTTGGGGCAGTTCTGCTTCCAGTGGCCAGTTCCCTTGCAATAGAAGCACTCAGTTTCTGGCTTGGGTCCAGCCTTGGGTTTCTTCACGGGAGGAGCAACTGCTTTGCCACCCTTCTTGAACTTTCCCTTCTTTCCCTTGCTCTTCTTGAAACTAGTGGTTTTATTCACCATCAACACTTGATGCTCCTTCTGGATGTCTGACTCAGCAACTTTCAGCATCGCGAACAGCTCGGAGACTGACTTGTTCATCCCTTGCATGTTATAGTTCAACACAAAGCTCTTGTAGCTAGGTGGTAGCGATTGAAGAACTTGGTCAGTGACAGCCTCTGGCGGGAGCTCAACTCCCAACTCAGCCAGACGGTTGTAGTACCCAGACATTCTGAGTATGTGCTCACTGACAGACCCGTTCTCCTCCATCTTGCTAGCATAGAACTTATCGAAGGTCTCATACCTCTTGATCCGGGCATTCTTCTCAAAGATAAACTTCAACTCCTGGAACATCTCATATGCTTCATGACGTTCAAAACGCCTTTGAAGTCCCAGTTATAAGCCATACAGCATGGTGCACTGAGCTATTGAGTAGTCATCAACACGCGACTGCCAGGCATTCACAACATCCACAGTCGCTGGAGGGAGTGGCGCACCAAGCGGTGCATCAAGGACATAAGACTTTTGGGCAGCCATGAGGATAATCCTCAGATTACAGGCCCAGTCCACAAAGTTACTTCCATCATCTTTCAGCTTAGCTTTCTCTAGGAACGCATTGAAATTAAAGGGAGCTACTGCGCAAGCCATTGATCTACAACATAAGTTTGCAAAGATGACTTAGACTACTATTCATGATAAATGAGTTCTATTAATCATATTACCTAAGAACTCCCACTCAAACCAACATCCCTCCGGTTGTCCGAGTGTAACACGATCCAAATTCACCAACCCAAGTCCGATCATCACGTGAGATGAGGTGGTTTAAATGGTGAACATCTCTATGTTTATCATATCTACTATATGACTCGTGTTCGACCTTTCGGTCTCTTGTGTTCCGAGGCCATGTCTGTACAAGATAGGCTCGTCAAGTTTAACCCAAGTGTTCCGCATGTGAAAAACTGGCATGCACCCATTGTATGCGAATGCAGAGTCTATCACACCCGATCATCACGTGGTGCTTCGAAACGATGAACTTTCGCAACGGTGCACACTTGGGGAGAACACAATTTTATCTTGAAATTTTAGTGAGGGATCACCTTATAATGCTACTGTTATCCTAAGCAAAATAAGAAGCATAAATGGATTAACATCACATGCAAATCATAAGTGACATGATATGGCCATCAACTTGTGCTTTTGATCTCCATCTCCAAAGCACCAACATGATCTCCATCGTCACCGGCATGACACCATGATCTCCATCATCGTGCCGCCATCGGGGTTGTCACACCAACCATGCTTCTACTACTATTTCTACCACTTAGTGATAAAGTAAAGCATTACATAGCGCTTAATGATTGACACGCAGGTCATACAATAATTAAAGACAACCCTATGGCTCTTGCCGGTTGCCATATGCATCGACATGCAAGTCAATATAAACTATTACAAACATGATCATCTCATACATCAAATATATTTCATCATGTCTTTGGCCATATCATATCACAACATACCCTGCAAAAACAAGTTAGACATCCTCTAATTGTTGTTGCATGTTTTACGTGGCTGCTATGGGTATCTAGCAAGAACGATTCTTACCTACGCAAAGACACAACGGTGATATGCAAGTTGCTATTTAACCTTCTACAAGGACCGCCTTTGTCAAATCCGATTCAACTAAGGTAGGAGAGACAGACACCCGCCAGCCATCTTTATGCAACAAAGTCACATGTCTGTCGATGGAACCGGTCTCATGTACGTGGACATGTAAAGTTGGTCTGGGCCGCTTCATCCCACAATACCACCAAATCAAGAAAAGACCAAGGAAGGAAGCAATCTGAATATCAACGCCCACAAACTCCTTTGTGTTCTACTTGTGATGTCATCTACGTATAGACCTAGCTCATGATGCCACTGCTGGGGAACGTTGCATGGGAAACAAAAAATTTCCTATGCTCACCAAGATCCAATCTAGGAGATGACCATCTACGAGAGGAGAGATTGGATCTACATACCCTTGTAGATCGCTAAGCGGAAGCATTAAGAAATGCGGTTGATGTAGTCGAACGTCTTCGCGATCCAATCACGATCCGTCCCGCGAACTCCGATCCAAGTGCCGAATGGACGGCACTTCCGTGTTCAACACACGTATGGCGTGATGACGCCTTCACCTCCTCGATCCAGCGAGTGATGGTGAAGTAGTAGCTCAAGTCCTCCGGCAGCATGATGGCGTGGTGGCGGTGGTGGTGGTGGAATCTCAGCAGAGCTTCGCTAAGCACTGCTGAGAGGAAGAGGGCTACGAGGGGGAGGAAGGGCAGCGCCGTGGCATGGAGATGTGTTCCAGGGTGCAGCTGCCCTCTCTCTCCTCATCTATATATAGGGGGATGGCAGAGAGGAGGGGGCTCCCTAGATCCCATCTAGGGGGGACGGTGACCAAGGCAGATGGGGGCGCCCCCTAGGGAAACCCTAGGGTGGCTTGCCCCCCAAGCCAGGTGGAGGGAACCCTAAAAGGGGGCGCCCCACCTCTCCTGGTTATGTGGGAAAGGTTGAGGGGGCACACAACCCCTTAGTGGGCTCGTTTGCCCCCTCCCCTTGGCCCATGAGCCCCCCCCAACACTTGTCAGGGCCCCCCAAAACCCCTTTCGGTCATGCTGGTCATCACCCGGTACCCCCAGAACAGTTCAGGACTCCAATACCCTTCGTCCAATATATCGATCTTCACCTCTGGACCATTCCGGAGTTCCTCGTCACGTCCGGGATCTCATCTAGGACTCTGAACAACCTTCGGTAACCACCATAATGACTCAACTATACTTATATCGTCACCAAACGTTAAGTGTGTAGACCCTGCGGGTCCGAGAACTATCCAGACATGACCGATACACCTCTACGGTGAATAACCAATAGCGGGACCTGGATGCCCGTATTGGTTCCCACATATTCTATGAAGATCTTATTAGTCGAACCTCGATGTCAAGGATTCAGCTAATCCCGTATGTAGTTCCCTTTGTCCATTGGTATGTTACTTGCCCGAGATTCGATCGTCGGTATCTCCATACCTAGTTCAATCTCGTTACCGGCAAGTCTCTTTACTCATTCCGTCATACAAGATCTCGTGGCTAACTCATTAGTCACATTGCTTGCAAGCTCATTGTGATACTGTATTACCGAGTGGGCCCTGAGATACCTCTCCGTCATACGGAGTGACAAATCCCAGTCTTGATCCATGCAAACTCAACAGACACCCTCGGAGATACCTATAGAGCACCTTTATAGTCACCCAGTTGTTGGGATCTACGGTAGGGTGCGTCGACTGCAAATTAAAATTTTCCTAAGCGCAGAACAACCAAGAACATGCTACGGGAGATAGATCACTGATCTTTACCACTAGACGCGCAGTGCCGTGCAGTGGAAGTAGAGTTGAGGCAGCACGTCCAGAGTCGTCTCCTCCTCGTCCGATCTTCCTCGAACAGCCGGAGTGGATCCCGCATACAAGTTCGCCGGAGCGGCGCAAGTGCACTGCCTCTAACGGTATCCGCGCGTGCAGGAGGAACACCATGTGGCGGACTGCTAGGTCCGATCACACAGTCGGCGGCGAGTGGAGGCTATTCGCAACACATGCAAACCCTAGTGACAGCGCCGAAACGATCAACCGCATGAGTGTGCCGCACCTCCACTATATATAGGCGTCCGTCGTGGGCTCAACACTTGGGCCTCGCACGGACCCTAAAGCCCAAAATCTGTTCGGCCTGGATCCGAATATGAGTAGGATCACATCTGACTCGCGGAGTCCAATCCGGCCTCACAGGTTCATTCCCTTAAGCGCGCGACCCCTTAGGTTCAAGTCGGCTTGGTCGCAGGTCGGATCACCTACGACCTGCTCGGCTGGTAGCGGCCTCTAGCAAGGCGTGCCAACCACCAAGTAGACAATGAAGCCGGTTGACGAACCTGTACATCACACTTCTATTCCTTTTGCCACACGATATATGTTGTCGAGCTCAAGGCGAGTCTGTCATCCTTGTGCTAGCCCGACCTCTTTTCTCATTCTAGTGATGCCGACCACTAACCGGATTATCTCATAATCCATGTCGCATGGCCATGCTTATCTTGGTCGGATCACACGAGGGGCCCAGAGTATATCTCTCCTGATCGGAGGGGCAAATCCCATCTTGCTTGACCATGTCTCGCAGCATGGGTCTGGACAAGCCCAAAACCTACCTTTGTAACTGAAGGAAATATGCCCTAGAGGCAATAATAAAGTTGTTATTTTATATTTCCTTATTTCATGATAAAGGTTTATTATTCATGCTAGAATTGTATTGATCGGAAACTTAAATACATGTGTGAATACATAAACAAATACCATGTCCCTAGTAAGCCTCTACTAGACTAGCTTGTTGATCAAAGATGGTTAAGGTTTCCTAGCCCTAGACATGTGTTGTCATTTTATAACGGGATCACATCATTAGGAGAATGATGTGATGGACAAGACCCATCCGTTAGCTTAGCATAATGATCGTTCAGTTTATTGCTATTGCTTTCTTCATGTCAAATACATATTCCTTCGACTATGAGATTATGCAACTCCCGGATACCGGAGGAATACCTTCTGTGCTATCAAATGTCACAACATAACTGGGTGATCATAAAGATGCTCTACAGGTATCTCCAAAGGTGTTTGTTGAGTTGGCATAGATCGAGATTAGGATTTGTCACTCCGAGTATCGGAGAGGTATCTCTGGGCCCTCTCGATAATACACATCATAAGCTTGCAAGCAAATGACTAAGGAGTTGGTCACGAGGTGATGTATTACAGAACAAGTAAAGAGACTTGCCGGTAACGAGATTGAACTAGTTATGAAGATACCGATGATCGAATCTCGGGCAAGTAACATACCGATGGACAAAGGGAATTATGTATGTTGTCATAACGGTTCGACCAATAAAGATCTTCGTAGAATATGTAGGAGCCAATATGGGCATCCAGGTTCCGCTATTGGTTATTGACCGAAGAGGTGTCTCGGTCATGTCTACATAGTTCTCGAACCCGTAGGGTCCGCACGCTTAACGTTCGTTGACGATATAGTGTTATATGAGTTATATGATTTGGTGACCGAATGTTGTTCGGAGTCCCGGATGAGATCACGGACATGACGAGGAGTCTCGAAATGGTCGAGAGGTAAATATTGATATATAGGACAATGGTATTCGGACAACGGAAGAGTTTCGAAGTGCACCGGGTAGTCATCAGGTCACCGGAAGGGGTTCCGGACACCCCCGGTAAGTGTATGGGCCTAATGGGCCAAAGGGGGGATAGTCCAGCCCCTGGTGAGCCCCTTCTTTGGATAGCAGGCCCTAAGCGAAGGAAATGAGGGAGGGCTAGCCCCTCCTACCTTTCCCTCTCATGGGAGAAAGGAAAGGGGGGCGCCACCCTCCCCTGCCTTTCCCCCGCACCTATATAAGGCAGGGGGCGTGGCTTGGGAGGGACTCCAAGTAGGATTCCTCCTACTTGGGCACCTCCTTTGGCTGCTCCTCCCTTCCTCCCACCTATATATATATATGTGGGAGGGGGGTGCCTAGCAAAGACACAACATTGTCTTAGCCGTGTGCGGCGCCCCCGTCCACCGTTTACTCCCTCGGTCATATTTGCGTAGTGCTTAGGCGAAGCCTTGCGGAGATCACATCACCATCACCGTCACTACACTGTCATGCTGCCGGAACTCATCCACTACCTCGCTGTCTTGCTGGATCAAGAAGGCGGAGGACGTCACCAAGTTGAACGTGTGCAGAACGCGGAGGTGCCGTTCTGTACTAGATCGGTTGGAGCACGAAGAAAGTTCAACTACATCAACCGCGTTGTGAAACGCTTCCGCTTACGGTCTACGAGGGTACATAGACACACTCTCCCCCTTGTTGCTATGCTTCTCCATGGATAGATCATTGCATGTTTGTAGAATTTTTTTGTTTTCATGCAACGTTTCCCAACAGTGGTATCAGAGCCAGGTCTATGCGTAGATGATATGCACGGGTAGAACACAAAGAGTTGTGGGCGTTAATAGTCATACTGCTTACCACCAACGCCTTATTTTGATTTGGCAGTATTGTGGGATGAAGCGGCCCGGACCAACCTTACATGTCCACGCACATGAGACCGGTTCCACTGACTGACATGCAAATAGTTTTGCATAAAGGTGGCTGGCGGGTGTCTGCTTCTCCTACTTTAGTTGAGTCAAATTTTACTGCGGCCGGTCCTTGAAGAAGGTTAAAACAGCAAACTTGATGAATCACCGTTGTGGTTTTATGCGTAGGTAAGAACTGTTCTTGCTAGAAGCCCATAGCAGCCACGTAAAACTTGCAACAACAAAGTAGAGGACGTCTAACTTGTTTTTGTAGGGCATGTTGTGATGTGATATGGTCAAGATATGATGTGATATATGTTGATGTATGAGATGATCATGTTTTGTAATATCGACAACCGGCAGGAGCCTTAGGGTTGTCTCTTTATTGTATGAAGTGCAAGCGCCATGTAATTGCTCTACTTTATCACTATGCGTTAGCGATAGTTGTAGAAGCAATAGTTGGCGTGATGACCTCGACGCAACGACGCTGTGATGGAGATCATGGTGTCAAGCCGGTGACGATGGAGATCATGACGATGCTTTGGAGATGGAGATCAAAAGCACAAGATGATGATGGCCATATCATGTCACATATTTTGATTGCATGTGATGTTTATCCTTTATGCATCTTAGAACGGCGATAGCATTATAAGATGATCCCTTCACTTAATTTCAAGATAAAAGTGTTCTCCCTGAGTATGCACCATTGCTACAGTTCGTCGTTTCGAGACACCACATGATGATCGGGTGTGATAGACTCTACGTTCACATACGACAGGTGTAAGACAGTTTTACACATGCAGAATACTTGGGTTAAACTTGACGAGCCTAGCATGTACAGACATGGTCTCGTAACACTGGAGACCGATAGGTCTAACATGAGTCATATAGTAGATATGATCAACATTGATGACTACCCCATCTCACGTGATGATCGGACATGGGTTAGTTGATTTGGATCATGTATCACTTAGATAAACTTGAAGGATGTTTATTTAAGTGGGAGTTCATTAGTAATTTGATTAATTGAACTTAATTTATCATGAACTTAGTCCTGATAGTATTTGCAAATTTATGTTGTAGATCAATAGCTCGTGATATAGCTTCACTATTTTTTGATATGTTCCTAGAAAAAACTAAATTGAAAGATGATGGTAGCAATGATGCGGACTGGGTCAGTGATCTGAGGATTATCCTCATTGCTGCACAGAAGAATTATGTCCTTGATGCACCGCTAGGTGACAGACCTATTGCAGGAGTAGATGCAAATGTTATGAACGTTTGTCAAAGCTCGATATGATGACTACTTGATAGTTTAGTGTGCCATGCTTTACGGCTTAGAACCGGGACTTCAAAAATGTTTTGAACGCCACGGAGCATATGAGATGTTCCAAGAGCTGAAATTGGTATTTTAGAATCATGCCCGTGTCGAGAGGTATGAGACCTCTAACAAGTACTTTGCCTACAAGATGGAGGAGAATAGCTCAGCCAGTGAGCATGTGCTCAGAATGTCTGGGTACTACAATCACTTGAATCAAGTGGGAGTTAATCTTCCAGATAAGATAGTGATTGACAGAGTTCTCTAGTCACTATCACCAAGCTACTAGAACTTCATGATGAACTATAATATGTAAGGGATGACGAAAATGATTCCTGAGCTCTTCGCGATGCTGAAATCAACGAAGGTAGAAATCAAGAAAGAACATCAAATGTTGATGGTTATCAAGACCACTAGTTTCAAGAAAAGGGCAAGGGAAAGAAAGGGAACTTCAAGAAGAATGACAAGCAAGTTGCCACTCCCGTGAAGAAGCCCAAAGCTGGACCTAAGTCTGAAACTGAGTGCTTATACTGCAAAGGGAATGATCACTAGAAGCGGAACTGCCCTAAATACATGGTGGATAAGAAGGATGGCAAAGTGAACAAAGGTATATTTGATATACATGTTATTGATGTGTACTTTACTAATATTCATAGTAGCCCCTGGGTATTTGATACCGGTTCAGTTGCTAAGATTAGTAACTCGAAACAGGAGTTGCAGAATGAAAAGAGGCTAGTTAAAGGCGAGGTGACGATGTGTGTTGGAAGTGATTCCAAGGTTAATACGATCACCATCGCACACTCCTTCTACCTTCGGGATTAGTGTTGAACCTAAATAAATGTTATTTGGTGTTTGCGTTGAGCATGAATATGATTGGATCATGTTTATTGCAATACGGTTATTCATTTAAGTTAGAGAATAATTGTTGTTCTGTTTACATGAATAAAACCTTCTATGGTCATACACCCAATGTGAATGGTTTATTGAATCTCGATTGTAGTAATACACATATTCATAATATCGATGCCAAAAGATGCAAAGTTAATAATGATAGTGCAACATACTTGTCGCACTGCCATTTAGGTCATATTGGTGTAAAGCGCATGAAGAAACTCCATGCAGATGGACTTTTGGAATCACTTGATTATGAATCATTTGATACTTGCGAACCATGCCTCATGGGCAAGATGACTAAAACTCCGTTCTCCGGAACAATGGAGCGAGCTAATGACTTATTGGAAATAATACATACCGATGTATGCAGACCGATAAGTGTTGAAGCACGTGGCGGGTATCGTTATTTTCTAACCTTTACAGATGATTTGAGTAGATATGGGTATATCTACTTAATGAAACACAAGTCTGAAACATTTGAAAAGTTCAAAGAATTTCAGAGTGAAGTAGAGAATCATTGTAACAAGAAAATTAAGTTTCTATGATCTGATCGTGGAGGTGAATATTTGAGTTACGAGTTTGGCCTTCATATAAAACAATGTGGAATTGTTTCACAACTCATGCCACCTAGAACACCACAGCGTAACGGTGTGTCCGAACGTCGTAACCGTACTTTATTGGATATGGTGCGTTCTATGATGTCTGTTACCGATTTACCACTATCGTTTTGGGGTTATGCATTAGAGACAGACACATTCACATTAAATAGGGCACCGTCTAAATCCGTTGACACGACACCGTATGAACTATGGTTTGGCAAGAAACCTAAGCTGTCGTTCCTTAAAGTTTGGGGATGCAATGCTTATGTCAAAAGGCTTCAGCCAGATAAGCTCGAACCCAAATCGGAGAAGTGCGTATTCATAAGATACCCAAAAGAAACTATTGGGTACACCTTCTACCACAGATCCGAAGGCAAGATCTTTGTTGCTAAGAATGGGTTCTTTCTAGAGAAGGAGTTTCTCTGGAAAGAAGTGAGTGGGAGGAAAGTAGAACTTGATGAGGTAATTGTACCTTCTCTCGAATTAGAAAGTAGCTCATCACAAGAAACCGTTCCCGTGATGCCTACACCAACTAGAGAGGAAGCTAATGATGATGATCATGAAACTTCAGATCAAGTTACTACTGAACTTCGTAGGTCAACCAGAGCACGATCCGCACCAGAGTGGTATGATAATCCTATTCTAGAAGTCATTTTACTAGACCAAGGCGAACCTAGGAACTATGAAGAAGCTATGATGAGCCCAGATTCCGACAGATGGCTTGAGGCCATGAAATCTGAGATAGGATCCATGTATGAGAACAAAGTGTGGACTTTGGTGGATTTGCCCAATGATCGGCAAGCCATAGAGAATAAATGGATCTTCAAGAAGAAGACTGACGCTGATGGTAATGTTACTATCTACAAAGCTCGACTTGTCGCAGAAGGTTTTTGACAAGTTCAAGGGGTTGACTATCATGAGACTTTCTCACCCGTAGCGATGCTTAAGTCTGTCCGAATCATGTTAGCAATTGCCACATTTTATGATTATGAAATCTAGCAAATGGACGTCAAAAACTGCATTCCTTAATGGATATCTTAAAGAAGAGTTGTATATGATGCAACCAGAAGGTTTTGTCGATCCTAAACGTGCTGACAAAGTGAGCAAGCTCCAGTGATCCATCTATGGACTGGTGCAAGCATCTCGGAGTTGGAATATACGATTTGATAAGGTGATCAAAGCATATGGTTTTATACAGACTTACGATGAAGCCTGTATTTACAATAAAGTGAGTGGGAGCTCTGTAACATTTCTGATATTATATGTGGATGACATATTATTGATTGGAAATGATATAGAATTTCTGGATAGCATAAAAGGATACTTGAATAAGATTTTGTCAATGAAAGACCTCGATGAAGCTACTTATATATTAGGCAACCAGATCTATAGGGATAGATCGAGACGCTTAATAGGACTTTCACAAAGCACATACCTTGACAAGATTTTGAAGAAGTTCAAAATGGATCAGTCAAGAAAGGGTTCTTGCCTGTGTTACAAGGTGTGAAGTTGAGTAAGACTCTAAGCCCGACCACGGCAGAAGATAGAGAAAGAATGAAAGTCATTCCCTATGCCTCAGCCATAGGTTCTATAAAGTATGCCATGCTGTGTACCAGACCTGTTGTGTACCTTGCCATGAGTTTGGCAAGGGGGTACAATAGTGATCCAGGAGTAGATCACTGGACAGCGGTCAAAATTATCCTTAGTAACCTAAGAGGACTAAGGGAATATTTCTCGGTTATGGAAGTGATAAAGAGTTCGTCGTAAAAGGTTACGTCAATGCAAGCTTTAACACTGATCCAGATGACTCTGAGTCTCAATCTGGATATGTATTGAAAGTGGGAGCAATTAGCTAGAGTAGCTCCATGCACACCATTGTAGACATAAAAATTTGCAAAATACATACGGATCTGAATGTGGCAGACCCATTGACTAAACTTCTCTCACAAGCAAAACATGATCAGACCTTAGTACTCTATGGGTGTAAATCACATGGCGATGTGAACTAGATTATTGACTCTAGTAAACTCTTTGAGTGTTGGTCACATGGCGATGTGAACTATGGGTGTTAATCACATGGCGATGTGAACTAGATTATTGACTCTAGTAAACTCTTTGGGTGTTAATCACATGGCGATGTGAACTAGATTATTGACTCTAGTGCAAGTGGGAGACTGAAGGAAATATGCCCTAGAGGCAATAATAAAGTTGTTATTTTATATTTCCTTATTTCATGATAAAGGTTTATTATTCATGCTAGAATTGTATTGATCGGAAACTTAAATACATGTGTGAATACATAAACAAATACCGTGTCCCTAGTAAGCCTCTACTAGACTAGCTCGTTGATCAAAGATGGTTAAGGATTCCTAGCCATAGACATGTGTTGTCATTTGATAACAGGATCACATCATTAGGAGAATGATGTGATGGACAAGACCCATCCGTTAGCTTAGCATAATGATCGTTCAGTTTATTGATATTACTTTCTTCATGTCAAATACATATTCCTTCGACTATGAGATTATGCAACTCCCGGATACCGGAGGAATACCTTGTGTGCTATCAAACGTCACAATGTAACTGGGTGATCATAAAGATGCTCTATAGGTATCTCCGAAGGTGTTTGTTGAGTTGGCATAGATCAAGATTAGGATTTGTCACTCCGAGTATCGGAGAGGTATGTCTGGGCGCTCTCGGTAATACACATCATAAGCTTGCAAGCAAATGACTAAGGAGTTGGTCACGAGGTGATGTATTATTGAACGAGTAAAGAGACTTGCCAGTAACGAGATTGAACTAGGTATGAAGATACCGACGATCGAATCTCGGGCAAGTAACATACCGATGGACAAAGGGAATTACGTATGTTGTCATAACGGTTCGACCGATAAAGATCTTCATAGAATATGTAGGAGCCAATATGGACATCCAGGTTCCGCTATTGGTTATTGACCGGAGAGGTGTCTCGGTCATGTCTACATAGTTCTTGAACCCGTAGGGTCCGCACGCTTAACGTTCGTTGACGATATAGTGTTATATGAGTTATATGATTTGGTGACCGAATGTTGTTCAGAGTCCAGGATGAGATCACGAACATCACAAGGAGCCTCGAAATGGTCGAGAGGTAAAGATTGATATATAGGACGATGGTATTCGGACACCGAAAGAGTTTTGGAGTGCACCGGGTAGTCATCAGGTCACCGGAAGGGGTTCCGGACACCCCCGGTAAGTGTATGGGCCTAATGGGCCAAAGGGGGACAGACCAGCCCCTAGTGCACCCCTTCTTTGGACAGCAGGCCCTAAGGGAAGGAAAGGAGGAAGGGCTAGCCCCTCCTGCCTTTCCCTCTCATGGGAAAAAGGAAAGGAGGGGCGCCACCCTCCCGTGCCTTTCCCCCGCACCTATATAAGGCAGGGGGCGCGGCTTGGGAGGGACTCCAAGTAGGATTCCTCCTACTTGGGCGCCTCCTTTGGCTGCTCCTACCTCCCTCCCACCTATATATATGTGGGAGGGGGGCGCCTAGCAAAGACACAACATTGTCTTAGCCGTGTGCGGCGCCCCCGTCCACCGTTTACTCCCTCGGTCATATTTTCGTAGTGCTTAGGCGAAGCCCAACGGAGATCACATCACCATCACCGTCACCACGCTTTCATGCAGCCGGAACTCATCCACTAACTCGCCATCTTGCTGGATCAAGAAGGCGGAGGACGTCATCGAGCTGAGCGTGTGCAGAACGCGGAGGTGTCGTGCGTTCGATACTAGATCGGTTGGAGCACGAAGAAAGTTCGACTACATCAATCGCGTTGTGAAACGCTTCCGCTTACGGTCTACGAGGGTACATAGACACACTCTCCCCCTCGTTGCTATGCATCTCCATGGATAGATCATTGCGTGTGCGTAGAATTAGTTTGTTTTCATGCAACGTTTCCCAACAGTAACTACCCAGTCACGGAGTAGCGTTTGGTCGGCCCAAAGTAGGTCTGTCACCATCCTGAGTACATGCTCCAGCTCAGGTCTTAGGACATAGAACGTATGTTGTACTAGAGACTCACAGATGACATATTGCTGCGTCTCATAGTTGGGTTTGTCCGACTCGGACCTTACCTGAACTTGGATCCGACTATGTCGAATCCGACCAGACCCTTCCGAGTCCATATTATCCGGTTAGCATCCAATGCTCCATGGCTAGTGAGACCAAACCATCAACCATGTCATATGCTAGTCTAGTTGGCTGTGCGTCCACACAAGCCTTTCGACTAGGGACCTTTTAGGACAGTCATCAAACAATGCATAGTCCCACAAATAAGTCACGTACTTGCTGATACACATCATTGATAATGTCCAAGGACTATCTTTATTCATAAACACATAGGAAATATCATCATACATGATTGCCTCTAGGGCATATCTCCAACAGTCTCCCACTTGCACTAGAGTCAATCAAACAGACATCGTATGCCCATAGCTCTAACGTGCCCCTCATGCTTGGGTTGTGGAAGCAGCTTAGTCAACAGATCAGCAACATTTGCATCTGTGTGAATTTTGCATAACTCTACATCACCACTCTTTACGATCTTTCTTATCAGGTGATATTTCTGATCTATGTGTCTGGTCTTGTGGTGATTCCTTGGCTCCTTGGCTTGTGCGATGTCACCAGAATTATCACAATGAAGGTCCAACGGTTTTACCGAGGCTGGGAAAATACCAAGATCATCCAGAAAGTTCCGGATCCAAACACCTTCCTTTGCAGCTTCACAAGCCGCAATGTATTTGGCTTCTCTGGTAGAATCGGCCACTGTATCTTGCTTGGAACTCATCCAGCTCACTGCTCCTCCATTCATTACATACACGAATCCTGACTGTGATCGACAATCGTCTCTGTCGGTTTGGAAATAGCATCGGCGTAACCCCTTACGCAGAGCTCCTCCTCACCTCCATAAACTAGGAACATTTCCTTAGTCCTTTTCAGGTACTTTAGAATGTTCTTCACCGCTGCCCAGTGAGTCTCACCGGGGTTGGCCTAGTATCTACTTGTTAGGCTTATTGCAAAAGCAACATCAGGCCTTGTACATATCATGGCATACATGATGGATCCAATTGCCGAGGCATACGAAATCCTACTCATCCTGCTTCGCTCATCAGATGTCGAAGGACTCTGAGTCTCGCTTAGCCTTATACCATGTGAGAGTGGCAAGAACCCTTTCTTGGCCGCACTCATGTTGAACTGCTTCAACACTTTATCTATGTACGTGCTCTGGCTTAAGCCGAGCAGCCTCCTCGATCTATCTCTATAGATCTTGATGCCTAAAATATAAACTGCTTCACCAAGGTCCTTCATTGAAAACTTGCCATTCAATGACTCCTTGACCAAGTTCAGCATCGAAACATCATTTCCGATCAGTAGTATGTCATCCACATACAAGATCAAAAACACTATCGAGCTCCCACTTAACTGCTTGTATAAACAAGCATCCTCTTCGCTTTTGGTGAAACCGAGACTAGTGACGACCTCATCAAAACGAATATTCCAGCTCCGAGATGCTTGCCTCAACCCATAAATGGATCTCTTGAGCTTGCATACCATACTAGTTCTAGTCGGATTGACAAAACCCTCGGGTTGTATCATATACACGTCCTCGGTTAAATTTCCATGAAGGAAAGCCGTTTTGACATCCATCTGCCATATCTCGTAGTCGAAATATGCAGCTATAGCTAGTACGATCCTCACCGACTTCAGCATCGCTACCGGCGAGTAAGTCTCATCGTAGTCAATTCCTTGAACTTGTCCATAACCTTTAGCGACAAGCCGAGCTTTGTGGATCTGAACATTTCCATCCACATCGGTTTTCTTCTTAAAGACCCATTTGCAACTTATGGCTTTTACGCCAGGCGGCGGATCAACCAAGTCTCAGACTTGATTTTCATCCATGGACTTTAACTCAAATCTCATGGCCTCCAATCATGCCTCGGAATCTAGGCTCACCATCTCTTCTGCATACGTGGTCGGCTCATCGCTTTCTAGCAACAATACATCACGCACTCTGCGCAATCTTTCCGACCTTCGTGGTTCCGGTGCCGCTTCCACTATAGGTTCCCTAACTGACTCCAGTATGATCTCATCACCAGCCGAGCCATCCCCGAGTGGTCCTCGAATTTCTTCGAGTCGTACCATCCTCCCACTGGCCTCTCGACTGAGAAACTCTTTCTCAAGGAAAACCCTGTTTCGAGCAACAAACACTTTGTTCTCTTCGCGGTTGTAGAAGCTATATCCCAAGGTTTCCCTCGGATATCCCACGAATATGCATTTATCTGACTTGGGTGTAAGCTTGTCTGACATAAGTCGCTTAACAAATGCTTCACAACCCCAAATCTTTAGAAAAGACAAACTGGGACTCTTCCCGGTCCACATCTCATGTGGTGTCTTGTCTACAGATTTTGATGGTACCCTGTTAAGTGTGAAAGCTGCAGTTTCTAGAGCGTATCCCCAGAATGATAAGGGTAAATCCGATTTGCTCATCATTGACCGAACCATGTCTAACAAGGTACGATTCCTCCGTTCTGACACGCCGTTTCTTTGTGGCGTACCAGGAGGTGTGAGCTGAGGAACTATACCTCGACTTTTCAGATGATCATCAAACTCCTGGCTCATGTACTCACCTCCATGATCTGATCATAGAAGCTTTATAGTCTTGTCGAGCTGATTTTCAACCTCGTTCTGAAACTCTTTGAACTTTTCAAAAGTTTCCGACTTGTGCCTCATCAAATAGATATATCCATATCTACTCAAGTCGTCGGTAAAAGTCACAAAGTACTGATAGCCACCTCTAGCATTTGTGCTCATTGGACCACACACATCGATGTGTATAAGCTCCAACAGCTCGGACGCCCTCTCGCAACTCTTTGCAAAAGGAGACTTAGTCATCTTGCCGAGCAAGCATGATTCGCATGTCTCGAACGACCCGAAGTCGGATGAAGTTAGGAGCCCATCATCATGGAGCTTCTTCATGCGTTTCAGACTAATGTGTCCAAGCCGGCAATGCCAGAAGTATGTAGGATTTATCTCATTAGGCTTATGCCTCTTGACATTCACGTTATAGACTGGTTCCTGTTCTAGATTCAATATAAAAAGCCCATCAACAATGGGTGCATAGCCGTGGAACATACCATTCAAATAAAACGAACAACCATTGTCCTTTAAATTGAATTCATAACCCTGACTCATCAAGCATGAGGTAGAAATAATGTTTCGACTAAGTGTAGGAATGTAATAACAATTATTCAATTCCAAAATAAATCCAGAAGGAAGCTGGAGCTGCATCGTGCCGACCTCCAATGCAGCAACTCTTGCTTTGTTGACGACCCTGATGTCAATCTCCCCTTGTGCCACACGCCTAGTTCTTACAAGCCCCTGCATCGAGTTGCAAATATGAACAATCGATCCAGTATCAAATACTAAGAGCTACTAGGTATGTCAGCAAGGTAAATGTATATAACATATGCAACAAGTGTACCTTTGCCTGAAGAAGCATTTCCGGCCTTCTTGCCATGCTCTGCAAGCCGCTTGCTACAGTTCCTCTTTCAGTGACCAGTTTCCTTGCAATGGTAGCAAATGGTCTTTGAGTCTGGTCCAGACTTCGGCACAGCAGCGGAGGTTACCGTCTCCGTGCCCTTTGCCTTAGCCTTTTTCTTGGACCAACTCTTCTTGAACTTAGCCGATTTCTGCACCATCAACACTTGATGCGTGCCTTTCTTAATATCCCGCCCTGCCACTTTGAGCATCCCATGCAATTCAGTGAGCTTCTTATCCATGCCATGCATATGATAGTTCGAGATGAACGTCCCATAGCTAGGCGGAAGAGAACCCAGAACTGCATCAGTAGCCAGCTCATCCAAGAGCGGGAAGCCCAACCGATCCAAAGCTTGCACGTATCCGATCATCTTGATCACATGTGGGCTCAGTGGATCACCTTCCTTCAGCTTGCAATCCATCAAGGATCGCTAGACGTTGAACCTTTCGGTCCTAGTCTGTGTCTGAAACATGCTCTTGAGACTCTCGATCATATCGTAAGCCTCAACATTTTCGAAATGTTGTTGCAAATCAGGCTCCATACAAGCCAGCATCAGACAGCTGATCTCCGTTGATTCATCAACGAGTTTCTAGTAGGCATTCTTGGTTGTGGCATTAGCATTATCAGCAGGTTCCTCTGGAAGTGGATCCTCTAGAACATGTTCCTTTTTACGAGAAAGCTATTTTCCAGTCGATTGGAAATTCGCTAACAGATCCGAACGACCCGCGAGTCATTGGATCTGGATCGCTCAATCGCGATTTTTTAGCGGCATCTTACGGAAACTATCTCTTCGCTCCTCGCCGAAATCACGCTGATTATTACCTGCCCGCCCGCACTTCCCTTTTTTCGCGCTGAATTAATTACGTGCACGCCTACACTTTCCTTTTTTTTGCAGGTACTAATAACCATCCAAAAATAGAGCAGGTTGGGCAAGAAACATTGCATGCGGGGGACTCGAACTCAACACCTGTGACAAACCTCAATCCACTAACCACTCCACACTGTTTAGGTACGTGTTAAGTTGGATAAAGCTAAACTATTTGATGATGATATTTAGTACGATATCTCCTATAAAATATACATTTTCTCTTTTTAATTCCATGAGTTTTCTCTAGTTTATCGTTGTTGTTCCACTTTATGATGGAAGTAGGTATCTCCGCCAACACTCGGATGACGGCGCGGATGATTTTTGTGATGTGATCAACGATTCTTCTAAAGAATATTCAGTCCGAGAGGTAGGAGATGTTGACGAAGGGAAGGTGGTAGGTCGTCTCTGAAAGACGGTAATTTTTGGGCCGCAGACGTGACAATTTACGTACAAACACCGTGATAATTTTAGCCTGAGGTGAAAGAAGTTGTTGAAATATACCAACCGGTAATTTCTATGTGAATAGCCTGGTAATTTATGCACCGCGGACCTGATAACTTACATGCAAACACGATGGTAACTTTTAAACCAGAAAAAGTTGATGAAATATACCCTGGTAATTTCTGTGTGAATATCATGATAATTTACGCACCGCAAACATGATAACTTTTCCCCCCGTTGGGAGGAGGGGTTTTGATGAAATATGCCCTCGATAACTTCTGCGTAAATATGATGATAGTTTACGCATCACTGCTTTGATAACTTACGTACAAACATCGCGGTAAGTTTTGATCGGGGTGGGGGGTGTTGAAGACACACAACCCGGTAACTTTTGAGTAAATAGCATTGTAATATACACACCTCATACCTGATAACTTAATTACAAACTCTGTGATAACTTATGACTCGGAAGGAAAAGTGTTTGAAAACATAACAGGTAAGTTCTATATAAATAACATGGTAAAGTATGTACGACAAAGTTGATAACTCACATACAAATACCGTGGTAACTTTTTTGACCCCAAAATATTTCATCAAAACACCGTGGTTGATAAAATATCCCCCTGGTAACTTTTATGTGAATAACATGGTAACTCAGATATTGCATACCAGATAACTTATGTACCTCGGTTCTGATAACTTTGGCATGGGGGGAGGGGTTGATGAAATATCCCCTCGGTAACTTTTGTGTGAATAGCATGGTAACTCACACACCGCAGACCTGATAACTTATGTGCCTCGGTCCCGATAACTTTGGCGAGGGGGTTGTTTAAAAACATCCCCCGATAACCTTCGTGTAAATAGTTTGGTACTCTACGCATCGTATACGTCATAACTCACGCACAAACACCGCGGTAACTTTAACCCGAGCTGATAAGAAGGTTGGAGAAACCAGGTTATGCCTCGGTAATATCTGTGTAAACAACATGGTAACATATGTAGCACATGCGTGATTACTTACTTAGCCCAGGAGTGGTAACTTTTGATCCGAAAAAATCATCGGAACATATCAACATGGGATCTAGTTTCGACGCTCTCGTCGTGACGGATTTTTATGTGAAAACAGATTTTCGATCGGAATGGCAGTTTTTGAGCTAAAAAACATTTTGAAATTTTGAAATAGGGGAAAATCTAGGATGACTTCAGCTATTCTGTCTTCTAGTTCATTTGCACGTGGGGAGAAGGTTGGTTGACCATGTTTATGCCATGGTAATTTCTATATAAACAAGATGGAAACTTATGAACCAGAGACATGATAACTTACTTAGCCTGGACGTGATAACTTTTGACTCGAAAAAAAGAGTCATCGGAACATATTAATATGGGATCTTGTTTTGAAGATCTTCCCACGACGAATCTTTTATATGAAAACGGTTTTTCAATCGAAGCGACGGTTTGAGCTACAAAATATTTGGAATTTTCGCATTGGGAAGAATCTTTGATGACATCGTCAATTTTGTTTTTTCTACATGTATATGATTAGTAGCTGCTAAATAACTGCTAGTGAACAGTGGACACGCACAAAAAAATAAATAAGATGAAGCTAATGCATGCATGCAAGCTAGGAAAGGGAGGAATCGTGCGTATCTATTGCTTAACTTCCAGTCGACTGGAAGTTAGCACTCTGCTCCTTTTTATCGTGCTTGAGAACAATTCTCAGATTTCTATACCAGGTGATAAAGTTTGTTCCATTCAGTTTATCCTTTTCCAGAATTGTTTTCAATGCAAAGTTGGGTTGAGCATGTGGTGCCATTGATCTACAACAGAAAATATGCAATCACTAAACAATGTGTTTATGTAGAGTAATTCAAGCCTAAACAAAAATACTCCCACTGAAGTCGACATCCCTCCGCAAACTCTGAGTGATTCAGGATCCGACTAGCGCATGCGACTAGTGAGCTTTAGCATCACTGCTAGCCAACATGACTATCCGGTAAGCAACTCTTTGCTAATCGTATCTCTATATGACTCCTGTCGGTCGGGTAGGTATCTTATACCCCGGCTCCCGACCTCCTTTGCCACAAGGCCCAAAACCGTTTTGATAGCCTTGTCAAGACAACCTGATGCGGTGCATGTCCGTGTCCGACACGAACCCTTCAGTTCAAGGACACCTAGCAGCACCCCAATTTTATGAGCCCACTACTAGACGTACTTGACGTGCGAAGGTGCAACATCGGGAATGGCAATTCGCTTGATATTAATGAGGGGTCATTCTACCATTTTAACATGCATAGAAACTAAGAAGCACAACAATCACAAATAAATATATATTGTGAAATAGTATGGCTCCTTCATGGATGTTCTTCCAGGTCGGCTCCGACTCCGATGACCATCTAGGAACTCCATCTTGTTTGTCACGCTGGGACGCCAAGCCACCAACCTGATCTCTATTATCCAACTACTACAACTAGTAATGAATTTTACATAGAGTCACAAGTCGACACGCAGGTCGTTATACATTATAATGACAGCACTTTGGCTCCTGCCGGCTGACAAACATGACGCGCAGGCCATGTATAAATTACACACATGCATCACATACACATGAGCCATACTATCCACATCAAACCCTGCAAAATAAAGTTATGCATAGAATCGCATTCTACCGGTTTGAGTGATCGTGTACGAAATACAAGGCGCTACGCACACGGCGGTCCCGCTAGCCGGTTAGCGGGCGGGGTTCGAAGTGGCAGCGCCATACATTTTCGGAAATCACAGATCCCATCTGTACTCCGATCACGCCGAATTTTCTAATCTGACCGTGAAAGTGTGTTATATCGACTAGAGGGGGGGTGAATAGGCGATTTTTACAAATTCTTCACTGAGGAATTTCAAGGTGAGGAAATTCCTAAGTAACGAACTACTTAGCAGCGGAATAAGTACTCAGACGCAAACATAACATGGCATAAGAATAGTCATCATGATGAAATGAAATAGGCACAGAGTACAGGTAGCGTGAAACACAGGATAAGCAGGCTGAAGACTAAGTGACTGAAGAAATAGGATTGAGGAAATTGAGAAAGTCAAAGTCAAAGTCTTCACACAGTAACGATCAAGTACATTAACACATGAATGAGGAAATGAAAGGGTTGAGGAAATAGAACCAGTAGCTCGGTGAAGACAATGATTTGGTAGACCAGTTCCAACTGTTGTGACAGTTGTACGTCTGGTTGGAGCAGCTAGGTATTTAAACCTGAGGACACACAGTCCTCACCGTATTCTCCTTGAGCTAAGGTCACACAGACCTCGCCCAATCACTCGTGGTAAGTCTTCAGGTGACTTCCAAACCTTCACAGACTCAGTCACCCGGCGATCCACAATTTCCTCTTGGATGCTCTAGACCATGACGCCTATCCATCTGGAGGATGCACAGTCCTCAAAGGTAACAAGCGTCGGTTCCACACAGGAACAATTTCTTCAGTGATGCTCAATCACTTTGGGTTTGTAGGTGTTTGGGTTTTTGGGTTTTTCCTCACTTGATGATTTTCGCTCAAAGTCCTCGGAGGATGGGATGCTCTAAATGACAAGTGTCAATCTATCTCTCGGAGCAGCCAACCAGCTAGTGGTTGTAGGGGGCGGCTATTTATAGCCTAGGGAGCAGCCCGACATGATAAGACATAAATGCCCTTCAATGATATGACCGTTAGGTGGGTAGGATATTTGGACAGCTGGCGCGTAGCACAGCAACGGTCAGAAATTTGAGTATCAAATTCCTCAGGGCTATCATGTTCCTCACTTGTAGGCAATCTGCACTGGCGAATTCCTAACTCCTCAGTCAGAACAAATTCCTCAGAGAATAGAAGAACTTCGTCTCTGTCACTGAAGAAATTGACTGAACTGAATGAGATTTCCAATGGCTTCACTCGAAAGGATTGGGTAGGTGTAGGATTTTGAGATGAGCATCACTTGGAAACTTTTCCTTAGTTTTACCTCGACCCCCTTTAACAATACGGTGTTTCCTATGACTCAAGAAGAAGAAAATGAAACTACAAAAACAAAAGTCTTCACGCTTCATAATCCTCGCATGAATATCAAGTCTTCAGGGTCACACCAATTTCTTCACTTTCAAAGTCTTTAAGAAAACCAAAGTCTTCAGTTGAAGACATTCAATTTTAGGGGTCGACTTTCATCGTAAATATCAAACTCCTCATAGACTTATAGAACCTGCGTACACTCACAAACGCATTAGTCCCTTAACCTATAAGTATTCAATACACCAAAATCACTAAGGGGCACTAGATGCACTTACAATCTCCCCCTTTTTGGTGATTGATGACAATATAGGTTAAGTTTTCAACGGGGATAAACATATGAAGTGTAAATACTGATAATTAGGAATTTGATTGCAAGATATAGAAGAACTCCCCCTGAAGATGTGCATATTGAGGATTTTGCTTTGGATTGCAAATGCACATTGTAGAGTAATATCATGGAGATCTCCCCCTATATCTTGTAATTCATACACGCATTTAACATATGATGTGAAGAATTTGAAATGCATGATGAAATATGGTGACTGATGTAATTCAGCATGCGTGCATTAACATATTGAGGAAATAGCATGCAGAAAAACAGAGCAAAAGTATCAGACCACCATAGGACTTAAGTTTACAACTCGATCCAACAAATACTTCAGAAGAACGAGAGTTGTAACTTAGCAAAAAAAATGCCCATATATAGAGACCCGCTTGAAGACTAACTCAAATTTCTCCCCTTTGTCATCGAATGACCAAAAGGGACGAAAAATGAGGACTAACGCCCCTGAAGAATATCATCATGATGTCGATGGAGGAGCGCCAGCGTTGTTGGGGTCGTCCGTTGGAGTAGGGCCTGCCGCGGTGTCGTTTAAGTCTTCAGCTTCATCCATCTCGCGCGATGAAGAATATGAACTGGCAACAAGCTGAGGAACTTTGACCTTCTTGAATTTCTTTGAAGGTGGCTGAGACCAGTCAAAATCCTGTTGGAAGCCCATCTCCTTGAGTTCTTCAGCACTATGAAGATTAGACAGAATAGCCCAAGTGCGGTCAAAGACTTCATGCAAGTAGTAGTGATTCTTCTTCACAGTATTTTGAGTGACTGTCATGTTCTGAAGAATGGCACCAAACTGACGCTTGACCCACTTGTGATTTCGATCAACTTTCTGATGAAGACTAAGGAGAAGTTCACGATCAGTCATCACACGCGGAGCTGTGGCTTGAGGATTATGTTCTGAAGCTTTGGCGGCAGAATCTTGTGTTGCAGAGTCATCATTGGTGGAATATGAAGTAGCTTTGCGAAACTGTCCCTCCATGCCCAAGACCTCCATTGGCTCCAGGCCAAGAAGCTGATCCCACAAGCATCAGAAGAGGTGAGGAATTTCCTCAGGAGTGGGCTAAGCGTCAAGCCAAGCTGGCCAAAGTGGCTAAAGAGGCAGTGAAGAAATTCAACGAAGAGTCTGCTACTGCCACTGCTGAGGCCTCTGCTAGCAAGCCTAAGAAGGCTATGCCAAAGAAACCAGCTGTCAAGACAAGTTCCTCAGCTGCAATGCCCTCACGACCAAGCTCTTCAAAGCCCTCACGGCCTGATCCTCAAGCAACTTCTTCAAAAGTAGCTCCAACTCCCTCAGTTGCAAAGTCCTCAGCACCTGTGCATCTTGCCACGTGCCAAAGGACTACTAGAATCTCAATTGCTTCTGGAGCCTCTGCAGGTTCCTCAGCTCCACCTCAGTCTTCAACAGCTCCAACCTTGCTGAAGAAAAAGGCCACTGCTGGACGAGGCACAAGGCCAAGTCCTCACAAGAAGCAGGTCGCCTTTCAGGTTCCATCAAGTGAAGACGAAGCTGATGATGAAGAATTAGCTGAGATCATCAGAGATCGACAACAAAGGGCCTCTAGTGCCAAAGGCAGTGTTGTGCCCCTCATGCTGGATCTAAGGAAGATCCTTGATTTCATTGATCTATGGCACAAGGATCCAAATGCACCTTTGCCTGAATTAAACCTCACTCCTAGTCAAAGTCACATGTTGATGGCCTTCATTACTGAAGAGAAATGGAAATTTGAAAAGGCCAGGCAGGTGAAGAAGGCTCAGTACAAGAAGGAGCGTTTTCTGAAAAACAATGTTGTGAAAATGTCTCCTGAAGAACTTGTGACTATGCAGGCTAAGATCAAAGCACTCAGTGATGAATTTCACGCACACCATGCAGATTGGCTAGGTGCCAAAGTCAGATTCGTCAGAATGGCAAAGGGATTCACTCCAAATGTTGCAGCTTCATCGCAACCCAAATTTCCTCAGACTGACACATCTGCTCAGCCTATTGAAGAACATGCAAGCACAGCTGATGAAAATCAGACTGTTGAGGAAAATGAAAGCACCAGGGCTGATGAAGAAATTCCAGTCTCTGAAGAAAATGCCAGGGCAACCACCAATGTTGCGCCTGAAGAGCAAATCAGGCCAGTTGATACATCTGCTACTGCGCCTGAGGAATCTGAACAAGCCAGGGCAACTACATCAGTTGTGCCTGAAGAAATTCAACCAATTTCATCTGCTCCTCCTGCAAAGTCATCACAGATGAAATATGTCCTTCCTTCTGCATCAGAAGCGAAGAAGACCAAAGCTGCAGAGAAGGCTGCGCTGAAGAAAAGGAAAGCATCTGCCTCCTCAGAGTCTTCAGCTCCTAAGAAAGTGAAGACTTTGATGAGCTCAACTGAAAACCCAATTGATGCTGTTCCAATATCAAGCATGCCATCAAAGGAGATTATTCCCTTTGGTGAGGAATATGCAATTCCACGTGAATCTGATGAAGAAGATCCTTCTGCTGCTTCGACAGAGCAGTTGGATGAAGACATTGAAGTGGACAATATTACTTCAACTCCGCTAGTATCATCGCCCATGCCTCTGTTCACAGCTGAAGAGGCAGGCGTTGAGGAATTTGATGAAATTGTGGATCGGTTTGAGCGGCAAAAGCCGAAAATTCAGATAAGAATATTTTAATGTTTTCGTTCGCAAATTCTTCAGCTGTCAAGGACACAGTGAAGACTTTGAACGGGTTTCAAATAGAACGCACATGAAGAATTTGTGAGCAGACTGGGTTGAGTTTAGCATAGAGGGGGAAAGGGTCTAATCACATTCACTTAGAAGAAAATCAACTTGAAGAATTAGCAATAAGTGAATGCTGTAGAGGACTGAAAACTCAAATATATATATAGTCAATGAAGAACACAGTCGGAAAGAGTGAAGACTTTGCAAAGTTGAAGAATTTGAAAATTTGAAGAATTTGCAAAATGAAGAAAAACTCAATTTTTGACGATTTTCAACTTTTTGTGGTGGCGTGACCCACCGTATGAGAATGATGATTTCAGACACCGCGTACAATTGTCGTAGGGCTCTGAGAATCAGATTCTTCATTAATTTCTTCACACTTAGAGGGTTAGTCTTCATTGATTTGAAGAAAAATGTTTCTTCATGTGTTGCACATCTAAGTCATCAATTTGCATAAGTGTTAGGATGTGTGTCCTTTTCAAAGGACATTCGAAGATTCTAAGATATTTAGCTCACACCGCAACTTGCTAAATCTCTTCTCATCCAAGGGCTTTGTGAAGATATCGGCTAGTTGTTCTTCAGTCTTCACGTGCTCGATTGAGATGTCGCTCTTCAACACATGATCTCGAAGAAAGTGATGACGAATCTGGATGTGCTTTGTCTTCGAGTGCTGAACTGGGTTATGAGCAATCTTGATGGCACTCTCATTGTCACAGAAGAGTGGCACATTCTTCACATTGATGCTGTAGTCCTTGAGGGTTTGCTTCATCCACAACAGTTGAGCACAGCAAGAACCAGCAGCAATGTACTCAGCTTCAGCAGTAGAGAGTGATACGCAGTTCTGCTTCTTTGAGGACCAACATACCAAAGATCGTCCGAGGAAATGGCATGTGCCTGATGTTGACTTGCGATCCACACGATCACCAGCATAGTCAGAGTCAGAATATCCAATGAGATCAAAAGTCGAGCCCTTGGGATACCATAATCCAAGTGTTGGAGTGTGAGCTAGATATCGAAGAATATGCTTCACAGCCTTATGGTGTGATTCCTTCGGTGTAGCTTGAAAACGGGCACACATGCAAACACTAAGCATAATATCTAGCCTAGATGCACATAGATACAGTAAAGAGCCAATCATGGAGCGGTATACCTTTTGATCGAAGTCTATACCATTTTCATCGGTGCATAGATGGCCATTTGTGGGCATAGGGATTTTGACGCCTTTGCATTCTTGCATACCGAATTTCCTCAGAACGTCCTTGAGGTATTTCTCTTGAGAAATGAAGATGCCATTGCGTTGTTGATGAATTTGAAGACCTAAGAAGAATTTCAATTCTCCCATCATGGACATTTGATATTCCTCACTCATCATATAAGCAAATTCGTCAGTATAACGTTGGTTAGTACAGCCAAAGATAATATCATCAACATATATTTGGCACACGAATAATTCATCATCATATGTTTTGGTGAAAAGAGTTGGGTCGAGTGAATCGGGTTTGAAGCCTTTCTTCATGAGGAATCCCTTCAGAGTATCATAGCACGCCCGAGGGGCCTGCTTGAGGCCATAGAGGGCCTTATTGAGTCTGAAGACTTGATCAGGATGCTTAGGATCTTCAAAACCTGGGGGTTGAGTGACATATACTTCTTCCTCAAGCTTACCATTGAGGAATGCACTTTTCACATCCATTTGACATAAGATGATATTATGATGGTTAGCATAGGCAAGCAATATGCGAATAGCCTCAAGTCTAGCAACAGGTGCAAAAGTTTCATTGAAATCAATTCCTTCAACCTGTGTGTAGCCTTGAGCTACAAGACGAGCCTTATTCCTTACCACAAGGCCATTTTCATCTTGCTTGTTGCGGTAGATCCATTTGGTGCCGATGATATTGTGCTTGCGAGGGTCTGGTCGCTTGACAAGCTCCCACACATTGTTCAGCTCGAATTGATGTAATTCCTCTTGCATCGCTTGAATCCATTTAGGCTCCAGAAATGCCTCATCTACTTTGGTGAGCTCTGTGATAGAGACGAAAGCAAAATGCCCACAAAAGTTAGACAAATGTGAAGCTTTTGAGCGAGTGAGAGGACCTGGTGCGTTGATGTCGTTGATGATTCTCTCAATCTGTACTTCATTTGCAACGCGAGGATGAGCAGGTTGATGACTTTGATTTGGCTCAGCATTTTCTTCAGAGCCATTTTCATCAGATGCACCAGCATGATTTTCTTCACGATCTGGAATGACTTCTTCAGCAGATTCTTCGGTAGGAATAACATCCTCAGTAGCCTTTAGCTTGATGGATTCCTCAGGAGACATTTCATCTAGCACAGGAGGTAGGTGCTCTCTTTGCGAGCCATTAGTTTCATCGAACCGCACATCTACAGTTTCAACAACCTTGTTGTGATAGGTGTTGAAGACCCTGTAGGTGTGCGAGTCCTTTCCGTAACTAAGCATAAAACCTTCATGTGCTTTCGGTGCAAATTTAGAAATGTGATGGGGATCTCTAATCCAACATTTAGCACCGAAGACTTTGAAATAACTCACATTGGGTTTCTTGTCAGTGAGGAGTTCATATGAGGTCTTCTTGAAGAATTTGTGAAGATATACCCTGTTGATAATGTGGCATGCAGTATCAATTGCTTCAGGCCAGAAGCGATGAGGTGTCTTGTATTCATCAAGCATAGTGCGAGCCAACTCAACAAGAGTCCTGTTCTTGCGCTCCACGACGCCATTCTGCTGAGGAGTGTATGGGGCAGATAACTCATGAGTAATACCGAGTTCATCAAGATAGTCATCAAGACCAGTATTCTTGAACTCAGTCCCATTGTCACTACGTATATGCTTGATCTTCACACCGAAATTCGTTGAAGCCCTCGAAGAAAATTGTCTGAAGACTTCCTGCACTTCAGTTTTGTAAGAAATGACATGCACCCATGTGTAACGAGAATAATCATCAACAATGACAAAGCCATATAGAGATGCTGCATTTGTTAGTGTGGCATAATGAGTAGGACCAAAGAGATCCATATGAAGCAATTCAAAAGGACGAGAGGTAGTCATGATAGTCTTCGAGGGGTGCTTGGCTCTGGTCATCTTTCCAGCCTCACAAGCCCCACAAAGATGATCTTTGAGGAATTTGACACCCTCAAGGCCAATGACGTGCTTCTTCTTCATGAGCATGTGTAAGTTCCTCATGCCAGCATGACCCAGTCGTCGATGCCATAGCCAGCCTTCTGAAGCTTACGCAAGTAGACAAGTGGCAGGCTGTGGTCCTGCAGAGAAATCAACAATATACAAGTCTCCTCTCCTAAAGCCTTCGAAGACTTTGGAATTGTCAGATTCCATGAGCACTAAGCAGCAATATTTGCCAAAGAAAACAACCATATCCAGATCACAAAGCATTGAGACAGACATGAGGTTGAATCCGAGGGACTCGACAAGCATGACTTTGTCCATGTGTCGATCCTTTGAGATTGCAACCCTACCTAGACCCAATACCTTGCTTTTGCCTTTGTCTGTGTAGGTGATATGCTTCAAATGTGATGGAGATAAAGGAGTGTTCATCAGTAAGCTCTTGTCACCAGTCATGTGATTAGTACATCCACTGTCGAGGACCCACTCAGTAGCTTTGGGTAAGTCATCCTGCAGATGAATTAGTGCATCTTATGAACACATATCTTCAGAGTGAAGAATATGACATCAATTTCATCAGACAGAAATTCATCAGTTAATGCAACATATGTATATATAGCAGTATAAGGACGTGAGAAATGAATGATTCATTTCTTCATGATTAGCTTGCGTCCTTTCAAGCATTTCAGGTCTCCAGAAAATTCTTCAGACGATTTAGTTCGTCTGGAGACCTGACCCTGCATAAGAGGTTAGTTCTTTTTCTTCACCACCTACATCTGGAGGGGTGGCAAAGAGTTCATCATTCTGCGAGCTCCATAAGAGAAAGGTGGCATTGAAGCCAAAGCGCTTCGTTTCACAGGAGAGGGATTAGTATAGGCATATGAGTAAGCAGAGAAATTCTTCGAGGACTTATGAACATAATGATTTGAAGAATAATGCACATAATCAGAACTCTTAGATTTTCCCTGTGAAACAGAAGCATTAGCATGATGATCATATGAGGACATGGATCCACGTGAGGAATTTGATCCATAAGAGGACTTGGATCCATATGAAGACTTTGGTCCATATGAAGAATTTGATCTGGGGTTCTTATTCTTCACAGGTGGTGTCATGAGGACATTCACCTGAAGACTTTCAAGGCACCTTTTGGGAACCCAGATTTTCTTCATAGGGGGACCATTCCTGCAGTTAGTTCCAACATATCTGGCAAATACTTCACCATTCTGATTTTTGAACAGTTTATAGTTGGAGTCAAATGAATCATCAGATGAATATGAGGATTCACAAGTAAAACCAGATAAAGTGGATGGATCTACGGGAGGTCCCTTCGCAGCAACCCATGAGGTTTTGGGATACTGCTCAGGTTTCCAGTAGGTTCCATCAGCATTGAGTTTCCTCTCAAATGCAATACCCTCTTTCCTAGGGTTCCTGTTCAAGATCTGCTTTTTGAGCACATCACAAAGAGTCTGATGCCCTTTGAGGATTTTGTACATGCCCGTCACATACAATTCATTCAACCCTGCATTTTCGTCAGTGATACTAGTGGTATCCTCAGATGAGGAATTTGTGACCACAGAGATAGTTGAAGAATTTGCAGCAATAGAAGCATTTGAACATTCAGGTGAAGAATTAGCAGTTTCACGTTCAATGCATTTCAAGCATGGTGGAATAAATTCTTCCTGAGCAGAACTGATCTGTTGAGCAAGCAATGAATCATTTTCCTTCTGAAGATCTTCATGACTCGCCCTTAGCTTCTCAAGATCTTGCTTTCTTTGAAGAAATTCACAAGAAAGCTTCTCATGATCGGCTAAGAGAGTTTCATGGCGACCTTGAAGGTTGTCAAACTTAGACTGTAGTTGCTGAAGATTATCAGTCAGTGTTTGAGTTCGATCCATTTCCTCACCTAACAGATCATCGCTTTTATCTAGCATATTTTGAACCTTTTCCAAAGCCTTTTGTTGTTTAACAGCAATATTAGCAAGTTTGGAATAGCTGGGTTTGAGGTTATCATCAGATTCATCCTCACTTGATTCAGAGGAGGGATATTTGAATACCTTGGCACCTTTTGCCATGAAGCAATAGGTGGGAGCATAGTCATCATTGCCGTCATCAACAGTGTTGGGGAAGCCATTTTCCTTAGTGTTGAAGATGGACTTGCTGACGTAAGCAGTAGCGAGGGCTAGGCTCGCCACACCAGAGTCAGACTCCTCAGATGCCTCCTCTTCCTCATGTTCCTCAGATTCAGCTTCAGAGTCCATTTCCTTGCCAATGAATGCCCGAGCTTTCCTGGAGCTGCTCTTCTTGTGAGATGAAGACTTTGAAGATTTTGACGATGAGGACTTTGAAGATTTCTTTTTCTTCTTAGAGTCATCTGAACTATCATCCATGTATTTCTTCTTCTTTGATTCCTTCTCCCACTAAGGACAATCAGTTATGTAGTGACCAGGTTTCTTGCATTTGTGGCAAGTTCTCTTCTTGTAATCACGGGATGAGGAATCTGATTTCATGTCATCACCTCTTGAGGATTTTCCAAATCGGCCACGTCTAGAGAACTTCTGGAATTTCCTCACGAGCATTGCTAGCTCCTGACTCAGTTCTTCAGGATCACCAAGGCTGCTACCAGAATCTTCATCTTCAGATTCAGAGACTGCCTTGGCCTTCAGAGCACGAGATCTGCCATAGCTCGGTCCGTAGAGATCTCTCTTCTCATCAAGTTGGAACTCATGAGTATTTAGCCTCTCGAGGATATCAGCAGGATCAAGTGACTTGTAGTCTCCACGTTCTTGAATCATCAGTGCCAGTGTATCGAATGAAGAATCAAGTGACCTTAGCAATTTCTTCACCACCTCATGGTAGGTGATGTCAGTGGCACCCAGTGTTTGAAGCTCATTTGAAATGTCAGTGAGGCGATCAAAGGTTTGCTGGACATTCTCATTGTCGAGTCTTTTGAAGCGGTTGAAGAGATTGCGAAGAACGTCAACTCAAGAATCACGTTGAGTTGAGATTCCTTCGTTGACCTTGGACAGCCTGTCCCAGATAAGCTTTGTAGACTCCAAAGCACTCACTCTGCCGTACTGTCCTTTGCTCAGATGGCCACATATGATATTCTTCGCTTGAGAGTCGAGTTGCTTGAATCTCTTCACATCAGCAGCATTCACGGAAGGAGTGACAGCGGGAACGCCATTTTCCACAACATACCACAGATCGTTGTCAATTGCCTCAAGATGCATGCGCATCTTATTCTTCCAGTAGGGGTAGTCCATCCCATCAAAGGTAGGACACCCAGCCGAGACCTTGATCATGCCTGCAGTCGACATAACTAAAACTCCAGGTGGTTAAACCAAAATCACACAGAACAAGGGAGTACCTTGCTCTGATACCAATTGAAAGTGCGTTATATCGACTAGAGGGGGATGAATAGGCGATTTTTACAAATTCGTCACTGAGGAATTTCAAGGTGAGGAAATTCCTAAGTAACGAACTACTTAGCAGCGGAATAAGTACTCAGACGCAAACATAACATGGCATAAGAACAGTCATCATGATGAAATGAAATAGGCACAGAGTACAGGTAGCGTGAAACACAGGATAAGCAGGCTGAAGACTAAGTGACTGAAGAAATAGGATTGAGAAAATTGAGAAAGTCAAAGTCAAAGTCTTCACACAGTAACGATCAAGTACATTAACACATGAATGAGGAAATGAAAGGGTTGAAGAAATAGAACCAGTAGCTCGGTGAAGACAATGATTTGGTAGACCAGTTCCAACTGTTGTGACAGTTGTACGTCTGGTTGGAGCGGCTAGGTATTTAAACCTGAGGACACACAGTCCCGGACACACAGTCCTCACCGTATTCTCCTTGAGCTAAGGTCACACAGACCTCGCCCAATCACTCGTGGTAAGTCTTCAGGTGACTTCCAAACCTTCACAGACTTGGTCACCCGGCGATCCACAATTTCCTCTTGGATGCTCTAGACCATGACGCCTAACCGTCTGGAGGATGCACAGTCCTCAAAGGTAACAAGCGTCGGTTCCACACAGGAACAATTTCTTCAGTGATGCTCAATCACTTTGGGTTTGTAGGTGTTTGGGTTTTTGGGTTTTTCCTCACTTGATGATTTTCGCTCAAAGTCCTCGGAGGATGGGATGCTCTAAATGACAAGTGTCAATCTATCTCTCGGAGCAGCCAACCAGCTAGTGGTTGTAGGGGGCGGCTATTTATAGCCTAGGGAGCAGCCCGACATGATAAGACATAAATGCCCTTCAATGATATGACCGTTAGGTGGGTAGGATATTTGGACAGCTGGCGCGTAGCACAGCAACGGTTGGAAGTTTGAGTATCAAATTTCTCAGGGCTATCATGTTCCTCACTTGTAGGCAATCCGCACTGGCGAATTCCTAACTCCTCAGTTAGAACAAATTCCTCAGAGAACAGAAGAACTTCGTCTCTGTCACTGAAGAAATTGACTGAACTGAATGAGATTTCCAATGGCTTCACTCGAAAGGATTGGGTAGGTGTAGGATTTTGAGATGAGCATCACTTGGAAACTTTTCCTTAGTTTTACCTCGACCCCCTTTAACAGTACGGTGTTTCCTATGACTCAAGAAGAAGAAAATGAAACTATGAAAACAAAAGTCTTCACGCTTCATAATCCTCGCATGAATATCAAGTCTTCAGGGTCACACCAATTTCTTCACTTTCAAAGTCTTCAAGAAAACCAAAGTCTTCAGTTGAAGACATTCATTTTTAGGGGTCGACTTTCATCGTAAATATCAAACTCCTCATAGACTTATAGAACCTGTGTACACTCACAAACGCATTAGTCACTTAACTTATAAGTCTTCAATACACCAAAATCACTAAGGGGCACTAGATGCACTTACAGACCGATCTCATCGACCATCGCGAATCCGATTCGAATTTACGTTTCACTGTTAACCCCGATGGCGGATACCGATCGGTAGGGGTAGGTTGTGTCACGACCTCATCAATTCCGATTGACAGAAAACATAGCCACATCGACCCCCATGTGCAGTTGATCTCATCAACCGTGCACATAGCCGATTTCATAAACGACAACATATCTCATTTGCCGCCTCCACATATCTAATATGCATATGATCTGAATCCAAATCCTATAGCACAGGCTCTGATACCACTATTGGGTTCTACGGTAGGGTGCATCGACTGCAAATTAAAATTTTCCTACGCGCAGAACAACTAGGAACATGCTACGGGAATAGATCACGGGTCGTTACCACTAGACGCGCAGTGCCGTGCAACGGAAGTAGAGTTGATGCAACACGTCCAGAGTCGTCTCCTCCTCGTCCAATCTCCTTCGAACAGCCGGAGTGGATCCCACGTACAAGTTCGCCGGAGCGGCGCAAGTGCACCGCCTCTAACGGTATTCGTGCGTGCAGGAGGAACACCGTGCGGCGGACTGCTAGGTTCGATCACACAGTCGGCGGCGAGTGGAGGCTATTCGCAACACATGCAAACCCTAGTGATAGCGCCGAAGCGATCAACCGCATGAGTGTGCCGCACCTCCACTATATATAGGCGTCCGTCATGGGCTCAACACTTGGGCCTCGCACGGACCCTAAAGCCCAAAATCTGTTCGGCCTGGATCCGAATCTGAGTAGGATCACATCTGACTCGCGGAGTCCGATCCGGCCTCACAGGTTCATTCCCTTAAGCGCGTGACCCCTTAGGTTCAAGTCGGCTTGGTCGCAGGTCGGATCACCTCCAACTTGCTCGGCTGGTAGCGGCCTTTAACAAGGCGTGCCAACCACCAAGTAGACAATGAAGTCGGTTGGCGAACCTGTACATCACACTTCTATTCCTTTTGCCACACGATATATGTTGTCGGGCTCAAGGCGAGTCTGTCATCCTTGTGCTAGCCCGACCTCTTTTCTCATTCCAGTGATGCTGACCACTAACCGAATTATCTCATAATCCCTGTCGCATGGCCATGATTATCTTGGTCGGATCACACGAGGGGCCCAGAGTATATCTCTCCTGATCGGAGGGCAAATCCCATCTTGCTCGACCATGTCTCGCAGCATGGGTCTGGACAAGCCCGAAACCTACCTTTGTAACTACCCAGTCACGGAGTAGCGTTTGGTCGGCCCAAAGCAGATCTGTCACCATCCCGAGTACATGCGCCAGCTCAGGTCTTAGGACATAGAACGTATGTTGTACTAGAGACTCACAGATGACATATCGCTGCGTCTCATAGTTGGGTTTTTCTGACTCGGACCTTATCTCAACTCGGATCCGACTATGTCGAATCCGACCAGACCCTTCCGAGTCCATATTATCCAGTTAGCATCCAATGCTCCATGGCTAGTGAGACCAAGCCATCAACCGTGTCATATGCTAGTCTAGTCGGCTGTGCGTCCACACAACCCTTTTGACTAGGGACCTTTTAGGACAGTCATCATATAATGCATAGTCCCATAAACAAGTCACGTACTTACTGATACACATCATTGATAATATCCAAGGACTATCTTTATTCATAAACACATAGGAAATATCATCATACATGATTGCCTCTAGGGCATATCTCCAACACCAGTTGCGTTGCGACGTTTGGTACACATAAGGTACTCCTCCGGTGTCAGTGAGTTGCATGATCTCATGGTCATAGGAACATATACCTGACATGCTGAAAACGATAGCAATAAACTTGATACGATCATATGCTACGTTCATAGTTTGGGTCTCGTCCATCACATCATTCTCCTAATGATGTGATCCCGTTATCAAATGACAAATCATGTCCATGGCTAGGAAACCATAGCCACCTTTGATCAACGAGCTAGTCCGGTAGAGGCTTACTAAGGACATGTTGTTGTTTATGTATCCATACATGTATTTGAGTTTCCGGTCAATACAATTATAGCATGGATAATAAACGATTATCATGAACAAAGAAATATAATAATAACTACTTTATTATTGCCTCTAGGGCATATTTCAACAAGAACATCATCATTCTTTGCATGGACTTGGGAGGTAAACAAATCAGAAAAATAGACTTTATAATACCATTGAGATCATCCATACCTTATCTTCAAACACTAGAATCATCCAACAATTTTTTTGTATGATTTTGCCTCTTTTGCGTCGATGCAGCTTTATGAATAACATTGTGTTCCTGTCACCATGCAACAACCAATTCACTGGCCTCTCTGTAGCCTGATGATCTCTTCCTGATCCAACAGGTTTTTGTAAGAACTTGAATTTCTTTCATTTTTTGCACGAGTCTCACTCGTTAATGGCCCACAACATAATTTATTAAGTTCCTTTTACAACTTTTCAATTCTTTTCTTAAGACTCTTCAGAATATCATGTCCCATTGATGAAGATCATTATGTGTCGCTTTAATGCGATCAACCAGTTAAAGGCCGACCCCCGCCATTTTGGCGCGTTCCTAAGCAGAATTAACAACTTCACTAACGGTTGCCTCATTAAGCCATTGAGCCTCAAATTTCCTAGACCCGCATACGAGGGACAGAGCAAGGAATTTCATATGAGGGGGGCCCAATGATATATGTATGATCATTGGAGGGGGCCATACACTTAAATTTAGGCCATAACTCTGTAAAGCCACACAATATATAGGGGTAATTTAAGGATTTTGTTCAGCATCGGGGAGCCATGGCCCCAGCTCGCCCCCTGCTGGCTCCGTCACTACCCTGTACCGTGTGTTCCCAATGGCAAAGTACTTCATATCTAGGGGGGTCGATCTGTGGTATGAGTGAATATGGTGCTCAGGAACAAGAGCAGCCAAGGGGAATTTCGCAACCCAAGCTTAATTAGATATGGCTGTGTCGAGCCGTTCCTTGATGACACCCCCGCTCCAAGTAAAGGTGTCGCCAATAACAAATACCTCTTGCAGACCATAGTTGTCTACACACTCTCTAAAAGTTTGCACCATATGTTGTGAACGAATTCTACTACATTCCTTCTCACTGGCCACAAGAATTTCATTGAAATCTCCAATTATCAACCACGGCGTCATGGTACTATTGTGCAGATCATGCAAATAGGACCAAGATATATGTTTCCTGTCCCAATCCAGTTCACCATAGAAACTTGCCACGCGCCAATCAACATTATATCCTTCGTTGACCATCAATAAAATTAGAGGAAGAAGTAGCCCAACACCACTTTATTAGAATGATTGTAAGAAAGAACAAGACCATTAGAGCGGCTAATGCTCAACTCAATTGTCTTAACTTTGTTTAGATGAAATTTAGACAAGATAAATCACATCCGCTCCCACCCGCTCTTGGAGATCCAACAACTCACGTACTGTCATCGTTGAGAGCATGTCGGGATAGTTCCAGAAAAAGATTTTCATTGTCGTCGGCAGTCAGTGCAACGAGAAACAACGAAGGAAGAAACTCTCGGTGTCCGGAGCTGCCGGAGGAGAGCAATGCTAGGGGGCGGCAAGTCTGGAGAGAAAACCTCTGGCCAGGACATCAATGAGGCTTCACCAATGTTGGTCTTGAGATTGATTCTCACGTGACGAGTTGACGACACTGCGTGATCAGTTTTTTTTCCGAGAACTCGTGATCTGATAATGGGTATCCCACGATCATAGACCGGATTAGTGGCAGAACGGGAGTGCGGAACAGCGTCACCTAGCCGGGTCACCCCACGAATCCAAGAAACCACATCCGAACCCAAATCTTCGCCTCTCCGTCGCCATGGCTCTCTCATCCCTCTTCGTCTCCCTCCCCCTCCCCATCCCGAAGCTGCCATCCACCTCCAAATCAATCCGCTTCCTCCCTATCCGGGCCTCTGCCTCTGCCGCCGCCACCGCCTCCCCATCTTTTGACCTGCGCCGCTACTGGACCTCGCTGATCTCGGAGGTCGAGGGCGAGCTCGATGCCGCGATGCCCATCCGCCCGCCGGAGAGCATCCACAACGCCATGCGCCACGCCGTCCTCCCGGGCGCCGGAAAGGAGGGCGCCGCCAAGCGCGCGCCCCCGGTTCTCTGCGTCGCCGCGTGCGAGCTCCTCGGCGCGCCGCGCGCCGCGGCGCTCCCTACCGCCGCCGCGCTGGAGATGCTCCACGCGGCGTCCCTCGTGCACGACGACTTGCCGTGCTTTGACGCCGCGCCCACCCGCCGAGGTCGCCCGTCCACCCACGCGGCCTACGGCACGGACATGGCCGTCCTCGCAGGAGATGCGCTCTTCCCCCTCGCCTACACTCACGTCATCTCCCGCACCCCCTCCCCCGACCCCGTGTCGCACGCCGTCCTCCTCCGCGTTCTCGCAGAACTAGCGCGCACTGTGGGATCCACCGGCATGGCTGCCGGCCAGTTCCTCGATCTCGCCGGTGCCAGCGCCCTCGGTGAAGCCGAGGTCATGCAGGTCCTGACCAAGAAGTTCGGCGAGATGGCGGAGTGCTCAGCCGCCTGCGGGGCTATGCTAGGCGGTGCGGGCCCCGACGAGGAGGCCGCGTTGCGGCGATACGGCCGCACCATCGGCGTCCTGTACGAGCTCGTCGACGACATGCGGAGCGCGTCGGGAAACGGCAAGATGAGGAGCAACGCCAGCGTCCTGCGCTCTCTGGGCATGGACCGTGCGCTCGGCATCGTCGAGGAGCTCAAGGCGCAGGCCAAGACGGAGGCGGACAGGCTCGGTGATAAGTATGGCGACCGGGTGCTGCCTCTGTACAGCTTCGTGGACTACGCCGTGGAGAGGGGCTTTGAGCTCCAGGATGCAGCCACCGCGAAGCTTTAAGCGTGGACGGATGCAGCATTGGCACAGGTGACATGTAGAGTTATGTGGTGCTGAAATTCTGTGATCTGAAACTCTAAATTTGTAATATATGTGTTTAGAACATTAGATGCGTGGTTGCTGTTTCTGTCCAACATTTAGCAAGTTCCTGAAATAACATGGTATCAAATGATAAACTTATTTGATAAAATGCTACTAATAATTTTTAAGTTACTACTGCATGGGAATGAAGCTGACCCAAGTTTACACCATGTTCGGAGCTTTCGAATTGTTCCTACTGCTCAGTTCGTTTGTAAGAAAGTTCACCTGTTGTGCTTGTTCGTCGTTTGAAATTGTGTGAAACATCACATGATGGTAAAACATTTCAGGTACTCTAGGCCATCACAATGCTTTGTTACCTGACAATGATAAATGTTCATAAATTTTGCCAGACATTAAAAATGAGAAAGCACGCGTCAACTAGTAGTCTATAAGAGCGCCTCTAGGTCTTCCCCTAAAAAAATTAATTTCTTGATTCTTGTCTAGGGAGTTAACACTATATATTTCTTCTCCTAAATTGTATAACTCACTCAAATTTTAGGGGTTGATTTTAGGGAGTAGTAAATTCTGCCTATATTTGATTAGAATTTGCCCCCTCCCATCCCGTAAAAAGTATGGAGGAAGTTTCCTTTCGCAATCACCGCCTCCCGCCATCGCTGAAGCCGGCAACCTCTCCGGCCATGTCACTCCGACGCTCACATCCCCACCCTTTCCAAGTTGCAGTACCGCCTATTGCCACCTGTTGAGCTACTCTTGCGACAACCACCTCTTGCTACTAATCTGAAGCTCGGGGTCATCATCACTGTGCCGGAAGAGCTCTTGGCCGCCGCACCCGACCTTCGCTGCCTCGGTGCCTCCTAAGCCTCCTCCAACACATCTTCATCGAATTATATTCAAAATAAAAGAAAAGGACTTCTTGTAAGAAAACGTTCCCTGCTAATCTAGGCGAGCTTTCAAATATTTGTCCCACATTCATTTGGGAGCCTGTGTTGTGCCGACCATTGTCGCCTCCCCCCCCCCCCCCCCCCCCCCCCGGACGCGCGCTAGCTAATCCAATATTCGACCCGCATTCATTCGGGAGCCAATGTTATGCCGACGGTTGTCGCCTCCCGAGCCAAGCCACGGCGGAAACAGGTCGTGGCACCTCCCCCGCGTCCCCTTTCTGATGCACGGTTGCACGCGAGGTGGGTAAAAAGTTTTTTTTCTCATTTCCTATGCCAATGTGGAAATATATCTGAAATACCTTTATGCAAAAATATATGAATTTGCATAGGAATGTTTTTTTTGGGGGGGTTGAGGGGGGGGGGGGGGGGGTGCACATAAATTTAAACCCTCGAATTCTAAGGAGTTTACTTCATAGAAATAGTGTAAGTTATTAAGTTATAGGAAAGTAGAAAGAGATTTTTTTATATTTGAATAGGGAATAACCCCTTTCCATTAACTGAATAACGTAAATACAAAGTCCAGATCCAGAGTTTAAGAGGACAGGAAAGGGGAAACCCACTACAGGAACTCGCCTACGAGACACCTGCTATGGGGCGAAAACCCGACGACACCACAACCACAAAAGTATCAAGTATCAGGACAGAAGGAGATGAAGCTCCTAGCTTGCTATAGAATCGTCCGTGGCCGCAGCACACACCCGCATCTTGTTGCTAGAATTCTCCCTCAACATCATCATGCCACGCTCCAGAGCTTCACGATCTACGCCCTTCATTAGCCATGCCTAGTAGTTCAAGAAAACACAAGCGGAGAACACAATCTCAAAAGGGGTTTTAGGCAATTTGAACTCAATGGTAGCACGATTTCGACAATTCCAGATAGCCCAGCAGATCGCAGCTAGGCCAAAAGTGAATTTTTTTGGCCACATCAGGTAAGAACACATAACACCAAGTATAGTATGGTCACATGTTGTTTAGGTAGGATTCAGTTCCAAACACCGATCCCATAGTTCGCCGCACAACCATAGCTACAGGGCACAAGAAAAACAAGTGCTGAGATGTTTCTCTCTCGCTACAGAACAAGCACTTAGGGTTGCCAGCCTAGTCTCGTCTGCTTATTACATATCTAGTTAAGGCAGCATCCTGAGACAATTGCCAAAGGAAGATCATAATCTTTAGGGGGGTCTTAGGCTTCCAGACCCATCGAAAGTCACACCCCGAGATATGTTTTTCAAGTTGCTCATACATAGACTTGGTAGCGAATCTATGTTTAGAGCCAGGAGCCCAGCCAATCTGATTTGAGCCTAGCGTAAGAGGAATATTCGCAACAACAACATTCATCTTACACCACATCTCGTTGAGAGGTGGGTGTAGTCGTCTACGAAATAGATTAAGCACATCCGCACCTCTTCACTTATCCACAGTCATGTCAGGGTAATTACAAACACTAAATAACTGAGGGAACTGGGAGTATAAAGGGGGCAATCTATTCAAGGAAATCACACAGACACGGGCCACGGCCCCATATCTCAACTGAATCACCCTTCCACGTATTTAATATTCTTGAACCTTCATGATAGCTATCCAGATAGGGGAGCCGTTAAATTTCCTTTTAACCGTGGCAACGGTATCCCTCTTGAGATACTTTGCTTTGATCGCACCCTGCCAGAGCCCTTGTTGAGTGTCAAGTTTCCACCACCACTTGACCAACAAGCTAATGTTTTGCTTACGAAGGTCTTTCATTCCAAGCCCACCTTTTGTTTTTGATCGACACACATGATCCCAGCGAACCAGGTGGTATCTTTTTCGACCTCCCAAACTTTGCCATAAAAATGACATCTATGTTTGTCAAGTTTCTCAATGAAAGTCTTAGGAAGGAGGAACATGGCCATGTAATAGTAAACTATACTAGACAGGGAGGAATTCATGGGAGTGAGCCTGCCCCCCGAGGAGGCTACATTCCCGATGCAAGATTTGCAACGCTTCAGAAACTTCTCATCCACAAAAATCTAGTCCAAGCATCTCAAAGTAGAAAAGCTAATTGGGACCCCCAAGTATTTCATGGGGAAATGGCCTATCTGACAGTTAACCAAATTAGCCTAGAAGTCCAACATATTATCGTCACCCCCCACACAAAAGGTTTCACTTTTTAGGTAGTGGATCTTCAATCCTAACATAAGCTTGAACAGATATAACAACAGTTTTAGGTTAACAACCACCGAAGGGTCATGCTCAAAGCAAAGGACGGTGTCGTCTACATATTGCAGAACAACCACACCACCGCTAATTAGATCAGGAGTTAATCTTGTAGCAACTTCTCTTTCCGGGGCTAAAAATCATTTTAGACAAACTTTCAGTAGCAAGATTAAATAGAAAAGGGGACAGGCGATCTCCTTGACGGATCCCCTTGTGGCTCTGAAAGTAAGGGCCCATCTCATACAATTGTGAAGAATTTTACGAATCCATTCGCACCGGGTATCATTAGAGCCCCTCAACTTGTAGCATTATGGCAAAAAGAAGTCCCAATTGATCTTATCGTAAGCCTTTTCAAAATCAAGCTTAAGAACTATGCCCACTTTCTTCTTAACATGAGTGTGGTGAAGGATCTCGTGCAAGGTCAGGATCCCATCCATAATATTTTTATTTTTTATAAAAGCATTCTGGTGACAACTAATCATCTTTTATTTTTTATAAAAGCATTCTGGTGACAACTAATTGTCTTATCAGAATAAACATCTACCTGATTGTCAAGAGTTTTGGTAATCAGCTTATATGGGCAGCGAAGAAGGCAGATAGTACGGAATTGTTGGAATTTTCTTTGCTCCTGGCAGCTTCAGGATCAAGGTGATCAAACCATAATTCAGATGCGCTACATCCAGAGTACCCGCGTGGAAAGCCTTGAAGAGGCGCATGATATCAGTATTGACAAAATCCCAACAACTTGTGTAAAACTCCACGGGAATATTATCAGCCCAGCCCAGGAGCTCTATTACTATCCATACCAAACAGAGCCACTTTTACTTCTTCCTCGAAAAAGGGCCGAGTTAGAAACTCATTATCATCAACATTAAGTTTCTCATGTTGTCTCCTTGTTTCAGGGGAAGGGTGGAAAGGTTTCCGGGGACGGGGCCCAAAGAGGTCCTTGTAATAGGAGGTAGCATAATTCAGAAGGTTTTCGGTGCCCTCAATCGTCACCTCATGTAGGATCGAAAGTAGGTCTAGAGGGGGGGGGGTGATTAGACTACTTGACCAAATAAAAATCTAGCCTTTTCCTAATTTTATGTCTTGGCAGATTTTAGCAACTTAGCACAAGTCAAGCAATCAACCTACACATGCAATTCTAAGAGTGTAGTAGCGGAAAGTAAAACATTGCATATGAAGGTAAAGGGAAGGGTTTGGAGAAGGCAAACGCAATGTAGACACGGAGATTTTTGGCGTGGTTCCGATAGGTGGTGCTATCGTACATCCACGTTGATGGAGACTTCAACCCACGAAGGGTAACGGCTGCGCGAGTCCACGGAGGGCTCCACCCACGAAGGGTCCACGAAGAAGCAACCTTGTCTATCCCACCATGGCCATCGCCCACGAAGGACTTGCCTCACTCGGGTAGATCTTCACGAAGTAGGCGATCTCCTTGCCCTTACAAACTCTTTGGTTCAACTCCACAATCTTGTCGGAGGCTCCCAAGTGACACCTAACCAATTTAGGAGACACCACTCTCCAAAAGGTAATAGATGGTGTGATGATGATGAACTCCTTGCTCTTGTGCTTCAAATGATAGTCTCCCCAACACTCAACTCTCTCTCACAGATTTGACTATGGTGGAAAGATGGTTTGAGTGGAAAACAACTTGGGGAAGGCTAGAGATCAAGATTCTTGTGGTTGGATTGGAATGTCTTGATCTCAACACATGAGTAGGTGGTTCTCTCTCAGAAAATGAGTAGTGGAAGTGTAGGCACGTTCTGATGGCTCTCTCTTGAATAGAGAAGGGATGGAGGGATATATATAGCCTCCACACAAAATCCAACCGTTACACACATTTGACCCAACTCGGTCAGACCGAATAGAAGAACTCGGTGAGACCGATTCAGTTCAAAATGTGAACGTTAGGAATCTCGGTGGGACCGACATGATCAACTCGGTGGGACCGATGTGCTAGGGTTAGGGCAAAACCTCATTTCAGTGTGACCGATTGCATGAACTCGGTGGGACCGATTTCAGCAATGATTTAAACAGAGAGTTGGTCAGGCAAACTCGGTGGGACCGATCGCTCATTTCGGTAAGACCGAAACGTTACGAAGGGAAACAGAGAGTTTGCATTGCGAACTCGGTGGGACCGATCGCTCATTTCGGTAAGACCGAAATGTTACGAAGGGAAACAGAGAGTTTGCATTGCCATCTCGGTGAGACCGAGATCCCGATCGGTGAGACCGAAATGATTAGGGTTTCTGGCAGTGGCTATGTTAAAGAAACTCGGTGTCGCCGGATAGATCAAATCGGTGAGGCTGAGTTTGACTATAGGTTTTGATCATATCTGGAAATGAGAAAGTGGTTGAGGGCTTTGGAGCATATCACTAAGCATTTTGAGCAAGTAGACCATTATGCAACACCTCATCCCCTTTTAATAGTATTGGCTTTTCCTATGGACTCAATGTGTGAAGGAAATATGCCCTAGAGGCAATAATAAAGTTGTTATTTATATTTCCTTATATCATGATAAATGTGTATTATTCATGCTAGAATTGTATTAACCGGAAACTTGATACATGTGTGAATACATAGACAAAACAAAGTGTCCCTAGTATGCCTCTACTTGACTAGCTTGTTGATCAAAGATGGTTAAGTTTCCTAACCATAGACATGTGTTGTCATTTGATAAACAGGATCACATCATTAGGAGAATGATGTGATGGACGAGACCCATCCGTTAGCATAGCATTATGATTGTTAAGTTTATTGCTGTTGCTTTCTTCATGACTTATACATATTCCTCTGACTATGATATTATGCAACTCCCGAATACCGGAGGAACACTTTGTGTGCTATCAAACGTCACAACCTAACTGGGTGATTATAAAGATGCTCTACAGGCGTCTCCGAAGGTGTTTGTTGGGTTGGCATAGATCAAGATTAGGATTTGTCACTCCGTGTATCGGAGAGGTATCTCTGGGCCCTCTCGGTAATGCACATCATATGAAGCCTTGCAAGCAATGTGACTAATGAGTTAGTTACGGGATGATGCACTACTTAACGAGTAAAGAGACTTGTCGGTAATGAGATTGAACTAGGTATGATGATACCGACGATCGAATCTCGGGCAAGTAACATACCGATGACAAAGGGAATAACGTATGTTGTTATGCGGTTTGACCGATAAAGATCTTCGTAGAATATGTAGGAGCCAATATGAGCATCCAGGTTTCGCTATTGGTAATTGACCGGAGATGTGTCTCGGTCATGTCTACATAGTTCTCGAACCCGTAGGGTCCGCACGCTTAACGTTCGATGACAATTTGTATTATGAGTTGTGTGATTTGATGACCAAAGATAGTTCGGAGTCCCGGATGAGATCACGGACATGACGAGGAGTCTCGAAATGGTCGAGAGGTAAAGATCGATATATTGGAAGGCTATATTCGGACATCGGAAAGGTTTCGAGTGATTCGAGTAGTTTTCGGAGTACCGGAGAGTTACGGGAATTCGCCGGGGGAAGTAGTGTGCCTTAATGGGCCATACGGGAAAGGAGAGAAGGGCCTCAAGGGGTGGCCGCGCGCCTCCCCATGGGCTGGTCCGAATTGGACTAGGAGGGGGCGGCGCCCCCCTCCTTCCTTCTCCCCTCTTCCTCCTTCCCTCCTTCTCCTACTAGGAATAGGAAAGAGGAGGGGGATCCTACTTGGACCGGGGAGTCCTAGTAGGATTCCCCACACCTGGCGCGCCCCCTTTGGGCCGGCCACCTCTTCCCTCCCCTCCTTTATATACGTGGCCAGGGGGCACCCCAATGGCACATCAAAGTTTCTCTTAGCCGTGTGCGGTGCCCCCCTCCACAGTTACACACCTCGGTCATATCGTCGTAGTGCTTAGGCGAAGCCCTGCGCCGGTAACTTCATCATCACCGTCGCCACGCCGTCGTGCTGACGGAACTCTCCCTCGGCCTCAACTAGATCAAGAGTACGAGGGACGTCATCGAGCTGAACGTGTGCTGAACACGGAGGTGCCGTACGTTCGGTACTTGGATCGGTTGGATCGCGAAGAAGTTCGACTACATCAACCGCGTTACTAAACGCTTCCGCTTTCGGTCTACGAGGGTACATGGACACACTCTCCCGTCTCGTTGCTATGTATCTCCTAGATAGATCTTGCGTGATCGTAGGATTTTTTTTGAAATACTACGTTCCCCAACAGTGGCATCCGAGCCAGGTCTATGCGTAGATGATTTGCACGAGTAGAACACAAAGGAGTTGTGGGCGTGGGTGTATACATATTGCTTGCCGTTACTAGTTGTTACTTGGTTCAACGGTATTGTGAGATGAAGCGGCCCGGACCGACATTACGCGTACGCTTACGCGAGACTGGTTTCACCGCTACGAGCACTCGTTGCTTAAAGGTGACTGGCGGGTGTCTGTGTCTCTCACTTTAGTTGAACCGATTTCAATGAAGAGGGTTCTTTTAGAAGATCAAAAAGCAATCACTACACCACGTTATGGTTTTGCGTAAGTAAGAATCGGTTCTTCTAAACCCGTAGCAGCCACGTAAAACTTGCAACAACAAAGTAGAGGACGTCTAACTTGTTTTTGCAGGGTGTCCTTATGATATGATATGGTCAAGACATGATATGTGATATACATTGTTGTATGAGATGATCATGTTTTGTAAAAGTTATCGGCAACTGGCAGGAGCCTTATGGTTGTCGCTTTATTGTATGAAATGCAATCGCCATGTAATTGCTTTACTTTATCACTATGCGGTAGCGATAGTCATAGAAGTAATAGTTGGCGAGAGGACAACGACGCTACGATGGAGATCAAGGTGTGAAGCCGGTGACGATGGAGATCATGACGGTGCTTCGATGATGGAGATCAAAAGCACAAGATGATGATGGCCACATCATGTCACATATTGAATTGCATGTGATGTTAATCCTTTTATGCATCTTATTTTGCTTAGTACGGCGGTAGCATTATAAGATGATCCCTCACTAAAAATTGCAAGGTATAAGTGTTCTCCCTAAGTATGCACCGTTGCGACAGTTCGTCGTGCCGAGACACCACGTGATGATCGGGTGTGATAAGCTCTACGTTCAAATACAACGGGTGCAAGACAGTTTTGCACACGCGGAATACTCGGGTTAAACTTGACGAGCCTAGCATATGCAGATATGACCTCGGAACACTGGAGATCGAAAGGTCGAGCGTGAATCATATAGTAGATATGATCAACATAGAGATGTTCACCATTGAAAACTACTCCATCTCACGTGATGATCGGACATGGTTTAGTTGATTTGGATCACATGATCATTTAGATGACTCGAGGGATGTCTATCTAAGTGGGAGTTCTTAAGTAATATGATTAATTGAATTTAATTTATCATGAACTTAGTCATGATAGTATTTTCATATCTATGTTGTAGATCAATAGCTTGCGATGTAGCTCCCCGTTTATTTTTGATATGTTCCTAGAGAAAACTAAGTTGAAAGATGATAGTAGCAATGATGCGGACTGGGTCCGTGATCTGAGGAATATCATCGTTGCTGCACAGAAGAATTATGTCCTTGATGCACCGCTAGGTGACAGACCTATTGCAGAAGCAGATGCAAACGTTATGAACGTTTAGCAAGCTCGATATGATGACTACTTGATAGTTTAGTGCGCCATGATTTACGGCTTAGAACCGGGACTTCAAAAACGTTTTGAACGACACGGAGCATATGAGATGTTCCAAAGAGCTGAAATTGGTATTTCAGACTCATGCCCGTGTCGAGAGGTATGAGACCTCTGACAAATACTTTGCCTACAAGATGGAGGAGAATAGCTCAACCAGTGAGCATATGCTCAGAATGTCTGGGTACTACAATCGCTTGAATCAAGTGGGAGTTAATCTTCCAGATAAAATAGTGATTGACAGAGTTCTCTAGTCACTATCACCAAGTTACTAGAACTTCGTGATAAACTATAATATGCAAGGGATGAATAAGACAATTCCCGAGCTCTTCGCGATGCTAAAAGCTGCGAAGGTAAAGATCAAAAAGGAGCATCAAGTGTTGATGGTTAACAAGACCATTACTTTCAAGAAAAAGGGCAAAGGGAAGAAGGGGAACTTCAAGAAGAATAGCAAGCAAGTTGCTACTCCCGGGAAGAAGCCCAAGTCTGGACCTAAGCCTAAAACTGAGTGCTTCTACTACAAAGGGACTGGTCACTGGAAGCGGAACTGACCCAAGTATTTGGCGGATAAGAAGGATGGTAAAGTGAACAAAGGTATATTTGATATACATGTTATTGATGTGTATTTTACTAGTGTTTATAGTAGCCCCTGGGTATTTGATACTGGTTCAGTTGCTAACATTAGTAACTCAAAACAGGAGTTGCAAAATGAACAGACTAGTTAATGACGAGGTGACGATGTGTGTTGGAAGTGATTCCAAGGTTGATAAGATCACCATCGCACACTCTCTCTACCTTCGGGATTAGTGTTGGACCTAAATAAATGTTATTTGGTATTTGCGTTGAGCATGAATATGATTGGATCATGTTTATTGCGATACGGTTATTCATTTAAGTCAGAGAATAATTGTTGTTCTGTTTAAATGAATAAAACCTTCTATGGTCATACACTCAATATAAATGGTTTATTGAATCTCGATCGTAGTGATACACATATTCATAATATTGATGCCAAAAGATGCAAAGTTGATAATGATAATGTAACATATTTTGTGGCACTGCCGTTTAGGTCATATTGGTGTAAAGCGCATGAAGAAACTCCATTAGGATGGACTTTTGGAATCACTTGATTATGAATCATTTGATGCTTGCGAACCATGCCTCATGGGCAAGATGACTAAGACTCCGTTCTCCGGAACAATGGAGCAAGCTAATGACTTATTGGAAATAATACATATCGATGTATGCGGTCCGATGAGTGTTGAGGCTCACGGCGGGTATCGTTATTTTCTGACCTTCACAAATGATTTGAGAAGATATGGGTATATCTACTTGATGAAACATAAGTCTGAAACATTTGAAAAGTTCAAAAGAAATTCAGAGTGAAGTGGAAAATCATCGTAACAAGAAAATAAAATTTCTACGATCTGATCGTGGAGGTGAATATTTAAGTTATGAGTTTGGTCTTCATTTGAAACAATGTGGAATAGTTTCACAACTCATGCCACCTGGAACACCACAGCGTAATGGTGTGTTCGAACGTCGTAACCGTACTTTATTAGATATGGTGCGATCTATGATGTCTCTTACCGATTTACCACTATCGTTTTGGGGTTATGCATTAGAGACAGTTGCATTCACGTTAAATAGGGCACCATCTAAATCTGTTGAGACGACACCGTATGAACTGTGGTTTGGCAAGAAACCTAAGCTGTCATTTCTTAAAGTTTGGGGTTGCGATGCTTATGTGAAAAAGCTTCAGCCTGATAAGCTCGAACCCAAATCGGAGAAGTGCGTCTTCATAGGATACCCAAAAGAAACTGTTGGGTACACCTTCTGTCACAGATCTGAAGGCAAGATCTTTGTTGCTAAGAATGGATCCTTTCTAGAGAAGGAGTTTCTCTCGAAAGAAGTGAGTGGGAGGAAAGTAGAACTTGATGAGGTAATTGTACCTTCTCCCGAATTGGAAAGTAGTTCATCACAGAAAACAGTTCCCGTGATGCCTACACCAATTAGTGAGGAAGCTAATGATGATGATCATGAAGCTTCAGATCAAGTTACTACAAAACCTCGTAGGTCAACCAGAGTACGTTCCGCACCAGAGTGGTATGGTAATCCTGTTCTGGAAGTCATGTTACTAGACCATGACGAACCTACGAACTATGAGGAAGCAATGATGAGCCCAGATTCCGCGAAATGGCTTGAGGCCATGAAATCTGAGATGGGATCCATGTATGAGAACAAAGTATGGACTTTGGTTGACTTGCCCGATGATCGGCAAGCCATTGAGAATAAATGGATCTTCAAGAGGAAGACAGACGCTGATAGTAGTGTTTCTATCTACAAAGCTCAAATTGTCGCAAAAGGTTTTTGACAAGTTCAAGGTGTTGACTACGATGAGATTTTCTCACTCGTATCGATGCTTAAGTTTGTCCGAATCATGTTAGCAATTGCCGCATTTTATGAAATCTAGCAAATGGATGTCAAAACTGCAATCCTTGATGGATTTATTAAAAGAAGAGTTGTATATGATACAACCAGAAGGTTTTATCAATCCTAAAGGTGCTAACAAAGTGTGCAAGCTCCAGCGATCCATCTATGGACTGGTGCAAGCATCTCGGAGTTGGAATATACGTTTTGATAAGTTGATCAAAGAATATAGTTTTATACAGACTTGTGGTGAAGCCTGTATTTACAAGAAAGTGGGTGGGAGCACTACAGTCTTTCTGATAAGTATATGTGAATGACATATTGTTGATCGGAAATGATGTAGAATTTTTTCTGGAAAGCATGAAGGAGTGTTTGAAAGGAGTTTTTTCAAAGAAAGACCTCGGTGAAGCTGCTTACAGATTGGGCATCAAGATCTATAGAGATAGATCAAGACGCTTGATAAGATTTTTCAATGAGTACATGCCTTGACAAGATTTTGAAGTAGTTCAAAATGGAACAGTCAAAGAAGGAGTTCTTGCCTGTGTTATAAGGTGTAAAATTGAGTAAGACTCAAAACCCGACCACGGCAGAAGATAGAAAGAGAATGAAAGTCATTCCCTATGCCTCAGTCATAGGTTCTATAAAGTATGCCATGCTATGTACCAGACTAGTTGTGTGCCTTGCTATGAGTTTAGCAAGGAGGTACGATAGTGATCCAGGAGTGGATCACTGGATAGCGGTCAAAGTTATCCTTAGTTACCTAAGAGGACTAAGGAAATATTTCTCGGTTATGGAGGTGATAAAGAGTTCATCATAAAGAGTTACGTCGATGCAAACTTTAACACCGATCTGGATGACTCTGAGTCTCAATCTGGATACATATTGAAAGTGGGAGCAATTAGCTAGAGTAGCTCCATGCAGAGCATTGTAGACATAGAAATTTGCAAAATACATACGGATCTGAATGTGGCAGACCCGTTGACTAAACTTCTCTCACAAGCAAAACATGATCACACCTTAGTACCCTTTGGTGTTAAATCACATGGCGATGTGAACTAGATTATTGACTCTAGTAAACCCTTTGGATGTTGGTCACATGGCGATGTGAACTATGGGTGTTAATCACATGGTGATGTGAACTATTGGTGTTAAATCACATGGCGATGTGAACTAGATTATTGACTCTAGTGCAAGTGGGAGACTGAAGGAAATATGCCCTAGAGGCAATAATAAAGTTGTTATTTATATTTCCTTATATCATGATAAATGTTTATTATTCATGCTAGAATTGTATTAACCGGAAACTTGATACATGTGTGAATACATAGACAAAACAAAGTGTCCCTAGTATGCCTCTACTTGACTAGCTCGTTGATCAAAGATGGTTAAGTTTCCTAACCATAGACATGTGTTGTCATTTGATAAACAGGATCACATCATTAGGAGAATGATGTGATGGACGAGACCCATCCGTTAGCATAGCATTATGATCGTTAAGTTTATTGTTGTTGCTTTCTTCATGACTTATACATATTCCTCTGACTATGATATTATGCAACTCCCGAATACCGGAGGAACACTTTGTGTGCTATCAAACGTCACAACCTAACTGGGTGATTATAAAGATGCCCTACAGGTGTCTCCGAAGGTGTTTGTTGGGTTGGCATAGATCAAGATTAGGATTTGTCACTCCGTGTATCGGAGAGGTATCTCTGGGCCCTCTCGGTAATGCACATCATATGAAGCCTTGCAAGCAATGTGACTAATGAGTTAGTTACGGGATGATGCACTACGTAACGAGTAAAGAGACTTGCCGGTAATGAGATTGAACTAGGTATGATGATACCGACGATCGAATCTCGGGCAAGTAACATACCGATGACAAAGGGAATAACGTATGTTGTTATGCGGTTTGACCGATAAAGATCTTCGTAGAATATGTAGGAGCCAATATGAGCATCCAGGTTTCGCTATTGGTTATTGACCGGAGATGTGTCTCGGTCATGTCTACATAGTTCTCGAACCCGTAGGGTCCGCACGCTTAACGTTCGATGACAATTTGTATTATGAGTTGTGTGATTTGATGACCAAAGATAGTTCGGAGTCCCGGATGAGATCACGGACATGACGAGGAGTCTCGAAATGGTCGAGAGGTAAAGATCGATATATTGGAAGGCTATATTCGGACATCGGAAAGGTTCCGAGTGATTCGGGTATTTTCGGAGTACCGGAGAGTTACGGGAATTTGCCGGGGGAAGTAGTGGGCCTTAATGGGCCATACGGGAAAGGAGAGAAGGGCCTCAAGGGGTGGTCGCGCCCCCCCCCCCCCCCCCATGGGCTGGTCTGAATTGGACTAGGAGGGGGCAGCGCCCCCCTCCTTCCTTCTCCCCTCTTCCTCCTTCCCTCCTTCTCCTACTAGGAATAGGAAAGAGGAGGGGAATCCTACTTGGACTGGGGAGTCCTAGTAGGATTCCCCACACCTGGCGCGCCCCCTTTGGGCCGGCCACCTCTTCCCTCCCCTCCTTTATATACGTGGCCAGGGGGCACCCCAATGGCACATCAAAGTTTCTCTTAGCCGTGTGCGGTGCCCCCTCCACAGTTACACACCTCGGTTATATCATCGTAGTGCTTAGGCGAAGCCCTGCGCCGGTAACTTCATCATCACCGTCGCCACGCCGTCGTGATGACGGAACTCTTCCTCGGCCTCAACTGGATCAAGAGTACAAGGGACGTCATCGAGCTGAACGTGTGCTGAACACAGAGGTGCCGTACGTTCGGTACTTGGATCGGTTGGATCGCGAAGAAGTTCGACTACATCAACCGCGTTACTAAACGCTTCCGCTTTCGGTCTACGAGGGTACGTGGACACACTCTCCCGTCTCGTTGCTATGCATCTCCTAGATAGATCTTGCGTGATCGTAGGAATTTTTTTGAAATACCACGTTCCCCAACAATGTGATCTTGGATCACTAAAATAGAAATGAAGAGTCTTGAGCTTTTGCCAATCTTTGTCCTTAGCATTTTGAGGGATCCACATCTCTAGTCCATGCCATGCCAATCATTGAACTTTCTGAAATATTTAACTTGAATGGATATTAGTTCAATGAGCTATATGTTGTTATGAATTACCAAAACCACCCGGGAATTAGTTGCACTTTCAATCTCCCCCTTTTTGGTAATTGATGACAACATATAGATCAAAGCTTCGACAAATGATAATATGAAGGAAATACATCGTCGCTTTGAGAAGTATGTGATAAGTAAGAGCTCCCCCTAAATTTGTGCATTATTTAAAATTTGCTTTTGAATGCAAATGCACAATCGATTAGGATCATGGGACACTCTTCCATGTCACATACATCTTGGTGGAGCGCTCAAAATGATAGAATTAAACAACATGCACTCATCACCAAGGGAAACATGATTGATCATACACTAGTATTCAGATATCATCATTCAAGCACACAATAAAGCATAATATGATCAAACACATGATCATAAGAGTATCTCACACATAAGCACAAATAGTAGCAAGCAAACAATCAAGTAGCAAGTAGCAAGAGAGGCAACAAAAGGGCAAAACACACTCTCTCTCAAAGCCTAATGATCTATACACTTTCTCCCCCTTTGGCAACAAGTTACCAAAAAGTTCGAAAATGCATAGTGCTATGCGGCACTCGAGGCATGATCTCCGGGAGCTCCTGAAGTGGTCTTCTGGCTGGTTGCTCTGGTGTGCGTAGATGGCGTGGAGAGGAGTCCGTCTGCAAAAGCTTCTGCTGATGTCTGAGGAGCTGGAGGAGTTGAGACTGGAGGTACAATAGTGGCAGTTGTTGCAGGTGCTGAGAGTGTAGTCCTCGTGTCACTGACTACTGGCACTGTTGAAGACCTCTGTGCCCTTGGCACACGCTGAAAAGTGTCGGTGGTAGGTCTATCATTCCTGTCTTCAACCTCTTCCTGGAGCTTCTCAGCAGTGGTTTGAATCTCGGTGACCTTCACATCTAAATCATGAAGTTTGGTCTCAAAGATCCTCTCAAGGCTCTCTTGATTTCGAGTCATGGTGGCCAGTCCTTTCTCTATTCTCACGGTTGCCTCAAGCAGATAACTGAGTTGATCTTGCTTGGTCTTGAGATTGACACCTGAAGCATCTGGCATTGTTGAAGTCTTTGCAGCCTTTGCTTTCTCTTGCTTCTCCTGAGCCTCTACTGAAGTAGGATGTGCTGCATCCATGACAACCTCGTTATCCTCAAAATCTGGCCTCAGGGGAAGATGCTCTCTGTCAAGAAGATATGTCCCTGTCCCCATCTTGGAGTTGATTAGCATCTGAATGTGAGGGGCATATCCACATGATCTTTTCTGATCTGCAGCAGTTCTCTTCATAGTTTCAACAATTAAACTCATCACCTTGAACTTCTCTGGCACATCAAACATATGAAGCAGGTTGATTGAGTCACCACGGATCATCCTATGATCTCCTGACTTGGGCAACAGAGTGTGCCTCAATATAGTGTTTATCGTGGTTAGACCTGACAACAGATAATAGATGGATCCAAACTTGTGAGTTTCCAATGCAGCATCTGGAATTGGCTTGTACATATGAGCCATGGAGTTGTGATCCTTTTTGGGCTTGGCATACACATCTGTGTCTTCTTCAGCTTCTTCAGGGGCATTGATCAACTTGGCCCATTCTGCAATTGACGATTGATATCTTGTGCCTTCAGTCATCCAGATAATCTTGCCATCTGGATAGAAATGAGCAGTTGAATAGAATTGCATTATCATTTCATCATTCCACTTAGTCAACTTTTGACCAACAAACTTGTCAACTCCGTTCATTCTGAAACTCTCATGAACTCCTGGGAAGTAATCCTCATTGTCATCAATGAATTTCCAATCAACCCATCTCATGTCACTGACAATGGGCTTCTTGTCCAACAAGACTGTCTCATAGAAGTCTTGCTGTTCCTTGGTGTGAAAGCGATAATCAACAACAGTTCTTCTCCTTACAACATATGGATCAGTCTGTCTCCACAATCTGAGACCTGCATCCTTTCTTAACTTCATATTCTCAGCAACTGGATGATTGTCATCATGATCTGGAATCTTGGGTTTTAGCTTCCTAAGCACTTGCTGCTCTTCATCCTCTTGACCTTCAGGCACTGGGCCTTATTCTTCTCTGCAGTTGGGATGTTTCTGGTGGATCTCTTGGGTGCAGATGGTTTTGGAGCTTAAGCTTGGGCAGATGGCTTGGGAGCTGTCTTGGGCTTAGATGGAGCAGCCCCAGACTTGATAGCATCTCCCATGAGCTTCTGAGATTTTGGAGGTGGTGCAGCTGGCTCTTCCTCCTCCTCATCTTCCTCTGACTCTCTCATCATAGATGGTTTGCCAATGACCTTGGCAATAGTCTCCTTGACTCTCTCTTTCCTCTTCTTTCCTCCAACAACCTCATCCTTTATTGGTTCAAGAGTGAACTCCATGGTTCCTTGAGTGGAGGCCCTGGCTTTTGACATAGGCACTCTCTTAGCAGGAGCCTTCACCTTCATTCCAGGCTTGGTTGCAGCAGCAGCAAACTCTTTCTTGAGTACCTTCTTCTTGGAGGTCACCTCCTCCTCAACAACAAAATCCTCATCTTCTGAATCTGAGATTCTCTTCTTCCTTTGCCTAGTAGCAGCCTTAGGCAAATTGCTGGGTGTACTTCTACTGCCTTCATCATAGCTGCTGTTGGAGGGACTAGTGCCCTCACTGAGATTTACCTGCTCCTCTGACCTGTTCTGACTATCACTGTTGTTTGACATCTCTGACACTGACCCTGTGAATAGATAGGTATAGATAGAGTAGATGAGCATCACAAAGCACAGCTATTTTTGCAAAAACATTGAGACAAAAACTTAACTTTAGTTTTCTGCAGAAAGCATTTCGGAGCTACCGATATGACAAACTCGGTGACACCGAAGCACACTCAGAGTCTAAACATACAGTTTCGGTCAGACCGAAATGTAGTTCGGTGACTCCGAGATGCTAGGGTTTCACAGAGAAAGTGAACTCGGTCACACCGATTCGTACACTTCGGTCAGACCGAGTTGTACATGTGTAATGGCATGGGCCAAATCGGTGAGACTGAAATTTTCAGATCGGTCGGCCCGAGATAAGTTCGGCGGAAACCTAACCCTAAGTTTTTGCATCAAATCTATTCTAGAGGAAGTTTTCGGTGGATAGATTTATCTCAATCGTGGCAAGAAATTTGGCGTTGTTCTTTGTGCAAGAATCGGAGTTAAAGAAAGCACAAAGAGATCGAGTCCGTACCCTAACTCGGCGACGAACTCGCTACGGCGACAACGGCGGTGGAGATTCCCGTTGACGACGGCGGAGACCAGCAGCAGCAGGACGCTGGCGACGATCCGGAGACTAAGGGGGCGGCAGAGCTGGGCAGGCGCGGTCGAGCGGTTTGGAGTAATTTCCAAATTTCAACCCGCGGTATATATACCCAGTCACTGTCGGTGTGACCGAGTGGAACGACTCGGTGGCACCGAGATGCAGAATCGCAAGCGTTTACTGCAACTCGGTGAGACCGAACAGTTCTAATCGGTTGCACCGAGGTGAAAACCTAGATCAAATCAATGATTTCGGTGAGACCTAAAAGAATGAATCGGTCAGACTGAAAGCCATTAAGAGGTTTTGGAAGTTTAAGCCCTTGACAGATCGGTGGCTCCGAGTGCTCCTCACCCGGAGGGTCCGAATTTGACTTGTTCAAACTTTGTGATGTAGCATGAATAGAGTTTGAGACGAGAAAAGTATAGATAGCTAGAGGGAGTTCTTAGGCATTGTTGTCCATCCATTTGGCAAAAAGAAAAGAAATCAAACAATCAAAGCAACAAATGGATGTTCTTGAATGGAGAAAATATGCAACCAACATGCTCACACAATAAGATAGCAAATGAAATATGTGGCAAGACATGCACAAACACTCTAGCATCTATTAAGCAATTGGCGATGACTAGGTCATCTATATATGAGTATATTGACTTAGGAGTCAAATGAGAACATTTGATCATAGGTCATACTCATCGTTTAAGCACAAGTGGGGTTACCACTTTTACATAAAGCATTAATGTGTTCACACCATTAGAGTTGCTTTAGCTCAATTCTTAGAGCAAAGCTCCCCCTAGATGTGATTGGGTTTTGTTGATGATGACTTCATGTAGGTGTTGAAGATGTAGATGCTCAATGTTGATGGAGCAATCCATTTGAGTGAGTTGCACTTTTAATACCTACATGGGTTAGTCCCACAAGGAACATACACGGATATCCATAGACATAGAGTGAAATACACATATGATGTTGTCCATGAAAGCATTAGGTTACCTTGTCCCTTGTCTTACCAACAAGAGGGTTTTTGACTCCTTGAACTAGTGCAAGATATGAAAGTTGATTGCACTTGTCCTTGCCAAAATAAATATGAGTGAAGTATGTTGGCGGAGTACCCTCAAGAACTCTTTAGTTCTTCTTCTTTGGGATCCACATCAACTTGATGGGAATCCTTGGAGTTATAGTCGTACTTGATGAAGTAGAACTTGATATAGTCTTGGGAACCCACTTGACCAAGGCCTTTGGAGCTTCTTCAAATGAATCAATCTCTTCTTGAAGCTTGTCCTTGTCTTTTAGCTTGTGGTCTTGTGGTGGAAGATCATCTTGAGCTTGTGTTCCCTCGAAAGAAGTGGGATCATACTTCTCTTGTTGAGGAACAAACTTCGTCTTGGGGTATTGATCTTCTTCCCACTCAACTCCATTGGCATTGAACTTGCGTTCAAAACCAACACCTTCATTCTTCCGGTGCCTTCCTTGCTTGCGTACAATTTCCTCAAATTTCTTACTTCCGGCAAGGCTCTTGTAAACACCTTTCTCTATAATTCCCTTCAATAAGCTATTTTCTTGCTCAAGTGTAACTTGGCTAAGAGAATCATTAGTGGAATCAAGAGAACTACTAGAAGCAACAATATTGGATTTAACATGATTATTGTTACTACTAGAAGAAGAATCTTTCTTGCTCTTGTTGCTAGATTTTACTTGTGGCATGTAAGTAGACAAGAGTAAACGCTTGACAATGTAAGAAGAACTTTTCTTACGAAGATCATCATTGATTGCTTTTAAGAACCCATGCTCTTGCTCTAGATTGAGCTTTTCAAAGCGTAGCTTCTCATGAGTCTTTAAAAGCTCTCGATGATCCTCTAAGATAGTTTCATGAGCTAACTTAAGAGTGTTCAGTTCTTTAGTTAGACGCTCAATCTTCTTCTTATCATTGTCATTCATTTCATCTTGATTAGCATGATTAATAGCAATTTCATCATATTTTTCATCACTAATGTTGTCAACAAGTAAATCATCATCACCTAGCAAATCATCTTCATCACTATTGAAATCAACATACTCGGGGTGTGATACCTTGGGGCCTTTAGCCATGAAGCATCTTCCAATCCCTTCATTTGGTGAGTCGAATATGTCGTAGGAGTTGGATGACACAAGTGCAAGACCGGCAACACCTTCATCTTGAGTATGTTCGGAGTCGGAGTGATAACTTCTCTCGGAGTAGTTGTCGGAGTCAGAACCGGATACCCATTCACCAACATGAGCTTGATGTCTTTGTCTTGTGTAGCTCTTTGATGATTTGTCCTTCCTTTCCGAATCCTTACTTCTACGAGAGGGTCTTCGTTCATAACGATCATCTCTACTCCTCTCTCTTGGAGGTGATTCATCTCTTTTACTTCTCCTTTTAGGTGAGTCTTCTCTTCTTTTGTAGGGAGCCGTACACTCACTAGAGTAGTGTCCGGGTCTTCCACAATTGTAGCAATTTCGATCACGACTAGAAGATCTTTTGTCATTGTAGGACCTTGACTTGAAACTTCTCTCTTTGCTTCTACTCTTGTAGAACTTATTGAAGTTCTTCACCATTAGGCTCAATTCTTCATTGAAGACTTGTTTCTCACTTGATGTTGTAGGGGCATCACATGAAGCTTTGTAAGCACCACTAGACTTGTTGTGAAGCTCTTCCTTATCCTTAAGTGAGATCTCATGAGCAACAATTCTACCAATGACTTCCGTTGGCTTGAGATCTTTGTAATTGGGCATCATTTGGATCAAGGTGCACACGGTATCATATTTTCCATCCAAAGCTCTTAGAATCTTCTTGATGATGAATCTGTCAGTCATCTCTTCACTTCCTAAGCCGGCAATCTCATTTGTGATGAGAGCAAGCCTAGAATACATTTCAGCGACTCCTTTACCATCCTTCATTTTGAACTTGTTAAGTTGACTTTGAAGCACATCCAATTTGGATTCCTTGACGGACTCGGTACCTTCGTGCATATCAACCAAAGTATCCCAAATTTCCTTTGCATTCTCAAGGCGGCTGATTTTGTTGAATTCTTCGGGGCACAATCTATTAAAGAGGATATTGCAAGCTTGAGCATTGTATTGCAACATCTTCAATTCTTTCGCGGTTGCTTCACAATTCGGTTCTCTTCCATCTTCGAAGAATTCACCTTGCAAACCAATACACACAATAACCCAAACGGCGGGGTTATGTCCAAAAATATGCATTTTCATCTTATGCTTCCAACTAGCAAAATTAGTACCATCAAAGTAAGGACCTCTACGGTGGTAATTTCCCTCGCTAGACGCCATACTCTCCTAGGTTGTGAAACCAAGGCTATGATCACCAAAGCTATGGAAATCAAGGCAAATGGAGACCAAAGCTCTGATACCACTTGTACGATCGAAAGTAGGTCTGGAGGGGGGGTGATTAGACTACTTGACCAAATAAAAATCTAGTCTTTTCCCAATTTTATGTCTTGGCAGATTTTAGCAACTTAGCACAAGTCAAGCAATCAACCTACACATGCAATTCTAAGAGTGTAGCAGCGGAAAGTAAAACATTGCATATGAAGGTAAAGGGAAGGGTTTGGAGAAGGCAAACGCAATGTAGACACGGAGATTTTTGGCGTGGTTCCGACAGGTGATGCTATCGTACATCCACGTTTATGGAGACTTCAACCCACGAAGGGTAACGGCTGCGCGAGTCCATGGAGGGCTCCACCCACAAAGGGTCCACGAAGAAGCAACCTTGTCTATCCCACCATGGCCATCGCCCACGAAGGACTTGTCTCACTCGGGTAGATCTTCACGAAGTAGGCGATCTTCTTGCCCTTACAAACTCTTTGGTTCAACTCCACAATCTTGTCGGAGGCTCCCAAGTGACACCTAACCAATCTAGGAGACACCACTCTCCAAAAGGTAATAGATGGTGTGATGATGATGAACTCCTTGCTCTTGTGCTTCAAATGATAGTCTCCCCAACACTCAACTCTCTCTCACAGATTTGGTTATGGTGGAAAGATGGTTTGAGTGGAAAGCAACTTGGGGAAGGCTGGAGATCAAGATTCTTGTGGTTGGATTGGAATGTCTTGATCTCAACACATGAATAGGTAGTTCTCTCTCAGAAAATGAGTAGTGGAAGTGTAGGCACGTTCTGATGGCTCTCTCTTGAATAGAGAAGGGGTGGAGGGGTATATATAGCCTCCACATAAAATTCAACCGTTACACACATTTGACCCAACTCGGTCAGACCGAATAGAAGAACTCGGTGAGACCGATTCAGTTCAAAATATGAACGTTAGGAATCTCGATGGGACCGACGTGATCAACTCGGTGGGACCGATGTGCTAGGGTTAGGGCAAAACCTCATCTCGGTGTGACCGATTGCATGAACTCGGTGGGACCGATTTCAGCAATGAGTTAAACAGAGAGTTGGTCAGGTAAACTTGGTGGGACCGATCGCTCATTTCGGTAAGACCGAAACGTTACAAAGGAAAACAGAGAGTTTGCATTGCGAACTCGGTGGGACCGATCGCTCATTTCGGTAAGACCGAAACGTTAAGGGAAACAAAGAGTTTGCATTGCCATCTCGATGAGACCGAGATCCCGATCGGTGAGACCGAAATGATTAGGGTTTCTGGCAGTGGCTATGTTAAAGAAACTCGGTGTCGCCGGATAGATCAAATCGGTGAGGCTGAGTTTGACTATAGGTTTTGGACATATCTGGAAATGAGAAAGTGGTTGAGGGCTTTGGAGCATATCACTAAGCATTTTGAGCAAGTAGACCATTATGCAACACCTCATCCCCTTTTAATAGTATTGGCTTTTCATATGGACTCAATGTGATCTTGAATCACTAAAATAGAAATGAAGAGTCTTGAGCTTTTGCCAATTTTTGTCCTTAGCATTTTGAGGGGTCTACATCTCTAGTCCATGCCATGCCAATCACTGAATTTTCTGAAATATTTAACTTAAATGAATATTAGTTCAATGAGCTATATGTTGTTATGAATTACCAAAACCATCCGGAGATTAGTTGCACTTTCACCTCACCATCAGAAAAAGAATGGATCGTGTTTTTACGCTTCCTACCATTAGCGATGCGATGATAATATTTGATCCCCTTTAAGCAACCAGCGTTCACTATGCGATGATAATAGGCTGTATTCTGATTCCCTTTAAGCAACCAGCGTTCACTAGATTGTTGGAGCCAAAACAACTCTTCGTTCACGAGGATTTCATCGAGTTCACTCTTCGTTCGAGAGGATTTCATTGAGTTCAGCTAACAGAGAGGCCCTGCGACAACAAAGCTCAGCATCAATGAGCCCCTCCTCTTCTAGCCTCTCAATGCTCTCAAGCTCCAGTTTGAAACCCACATCCACATTTCTCCCCTGCTCGAACACCACCAGACCAGTCGCTCTTACAACACTGGCATCGGCAGCCACCATGGTTCACACGAGTCCGACTCCAACTAAGAATCAGGCGGCGGTGCTTCGTGGGCACCACCAGACTGAGGCACGCGCCGAGGCGTCCCTTTGCGTAAGATGCTTCAGAAGACGACCCACCGCAACGCCCACGAATGCGACTTCACAGCAGCGCGGTTGCGCCCTTCCTTCTCGCTTCGTCCCGCTCGCACCGTTCGCCATGAGCAGTCGGCGTCAGAAATGCCGGGTCAAGAGAAGAGGCGAAACGGCGTCGTGTTTCCGCTCGACAATGGCCTACCGTGCGTCGAGGAGACGGCTGAAGCTGTTGTCTCGTTCCATCACCAGAAGATATTCAGAGCTGGGGCAAGCAGCGTGTTCAACAAAAGTTTCAGCGGCAACGGCAGGCCGCTTTCAAAATTTCCAATGGCCACTATCTGTATTGCCTATCATCAAGTGCACGAGAGCTTTTTATACTACAGAACACACTCATCACAGCAGGCACACTAACAGCTAATGGCTATCCGCTATAGTTGCTGCTGCCAGGCTCTGGCCCTCGCGTTCGCCGCTTCAGGCATAGTTCCATGTCGTCGGCATTCTTGTGGACTGAAGAGGGGGCACGTTACGCACGTTCACGTCGAGCGGCAGCATCCGGTACTCGATGTCGAGGTCCTTGAGCACTCTGATCATCTCTTGGAGCACGAGTTCCCTCCTCACGAACCTCATCCCCATGTCCTGGAAGTTGAGCGTGTGCCGGAGCCATATGGATACCTTCAGCTTGTTTGTGTCATCTACATCTCGGAGGACAATCATCGCACCGGGGTACCAATGTTCCTTCTTACCGTCAATGTAACTGGGCCACAGGGAAAAAAAATAAACTATTAGTTTGATGTGGTAATATCAGCAGCAAATGGCACTACAAACTTCATACGCGTATGTTCCCACACTGACCATACATGCCTGCCTACTGAATTCGACGAGCAACAGAGGAAAGTTCCCAACATTATGTTTATTTACACCTACTGTCAACATGAAACTGAGATAACAGAAGCACCGATACGCACCGTAGTATTCTTTCCTTCATGAGAGCCAGTTTTTCCACCGGCGTGGCAACATGAATAGAGAAGTCAATTCCTTCTCCCATATCAGGACTCCTGTAGAAATTAAAAATCGGCTTGGTGGCCAGCACACTGTTCGGATAATAGATCTTCAGGTTATCATAACGTAGGAAGACTGTTGTCATGATATTCATTTCCTCCACAACAACCTGAAATTCAAGTGCTTAAAACGTCAGTCAGCGAATGCAAGGTATATTAACCTATTAAACAAATAAGGAGCACCGAGAAGCTATTTTCGTTACCTGAACTTCTTCAATCTCACAGCGGTCACCGACATCGAAAGGATGCATCACGAATAAGAAAATAATTGCCTCAAAAATTGTCTTCATAGTATTCCCGAACACAAAAACTGCCACAAGAAGCTGTGAACTGATGAAGACAAAGAAATGTGTCGTCGCTATGCCCAAAATAAGAAGCCAGAGAGCAGACACTATGAGGCCAACAACAACATTGCACATCTGGTTGAGCTTGTTAACTGCAGTTTTTGTATCATTAAGTGTTAGGGCAAGAGCTTTGCGCTCTCTAAATGCATTCACCTACAGAAGAAACCATATGACCATGTTAGAAAAGGCATCTTGACGGCAGAAACCAATGGTAACTCTATGCAACTTAGATAGTAGGGTGATAAGATCATTACCACCCAGTTCTTCAGAGACCTCTTGCTGACCCTGCAGTGCTCCTGTGCTCCTTCAAAAAGATGCATAGCTTTGATGGCTTCCTCCTGCCTCATGAAGCGCATCATGTCTGCCAAGTATATGTACCTGCATTATTCATACATTTGCCATCAAGAATCTGAATCAGTAAATTGCCACTATTCTTAGAACTATCACATTTGAAATATTGAAGTGGGGGCTGAGGGCAAAGGCCAAGTATTCTTGTGAAGTTCTGCAACATGTCCACTCCAGTGATTAACAGTGAACACAGCAGTGCACTATAAGTCTTAACAGTCAGCATGATTTTTTTTAGCATGATATTTATGAAATTAACAGAACTAATTATACTACAGGTGTACCTCATGAGCTCAAAATTCCTACATGACAGATGAAGTACAGTTATCTCTATCGAAAATGATTTAACTTGCGAAGTAAAAGATGGACACGTATCTAATACAACAACCACCAAAAATGCTTACTTGGATCCAGGCTTCGCCACATTATGAAAGATCTTCTTGGCGGCCACCTGCGCCTCATATTCACTGCGAATCTGTGTCGCCGACTCATCCCCCTCTCCTGTTGCCTGCTGAATCTGCTCATCCATTGTGGTGAGGGTCCCAAAACGTACAATCTTCATCAGCCTCTTCATGTTCCATGCTGAGACGTTTCTCTGATTGAGCCTGTGGAGCTTGTCAATGGTGATCCCTTCGTCAATCTCACGCTGTTTCTTCTCCTTTGACAGCTGCCTGCTTGATTGATCTCCCTTGGAGATTAAACCCGAGATCCGGATGCTCCTTTGCCCCGAAAGATTCTTGGCTGGCAAGGCGGCACGCAGCTCTTTCGGGATGGTTGCGCCTGCCCGTTGCAGCTCACGCACCTCAGCAAGCACGTAGTCTTCGTCAACAAGCGGCGGCCCAGAGAGTGTCTCGATGACATACTGGTTGAACAATGCCTCTTGAATCCGATCAAAGTATGTGGAGACATGGAAGGACGAGGCCAGCACCTTGAGCAGCAGCGTCTTGACGAGGCGGATGAGCGTGGCGACGAGGAAGCAGAAGAGCACCTTGGTCACGTAGGGCAGCACCGCCGTGTTGGTCTGGACGTTCTCGTCGAACAAGAAGTGCCACGACGCTAGAACCAGGCCGAGCCAGAGCGCGTTCTGCACGGCGCCGCGCACGCCGTACACGAAGTAGAGCACGCGCTTCCGCAGCACGAAGTTGCGTTCCACGCAGAACACCACGATCCGGATGACCCAGCCGGAGACGAGGCGGCCGCAGATGAGCACGAACACGAGGAGCTCCCACTTCCAGAGGTGCAGCTCCCAGACCTTCTTCCGGGACAAGGGCCTTATCGTGAGGCTGCACACCAATGCCCCGATGATGAGCACCAGGCCGACCCACTGCAGTATGGTGAGGGCGTCCAGCTTCCCACGCTTGAAGTCGTCAGGGATGTCGTCGTCTATGAACGGATCGTCCTCCTCCTCCTCCATGGGGCCCGACCTGCCGATGCCGCCCGACTTGCGCCCAGAAGGAGACTGGCCGGATTTAGCGGTCATACGCCCCGAAGGAAACTGGCCGGACTTAGGAGGTCGCAAGGCAGAGGACTTGCGCTCCTCGTCCACGGCAGGAGGCGCCACGGGTGACTGCGGCGGCGGGTCCATGAGCCGGGAGCGCGTCTTGGTTCGCAGCAACGATCCCGCCGGAGTGGAAGTGGAGGTGTTGCGTATTCCTTCATCGCGGGCGCGCCTACGGCCGCCGCCGGCATCGGAGTCGGATGAGGACGACGAGGACGGCTGGCGGTCCTTAAAGGAGACACGCGGCGTCTCCCGCTCTCGGGAGTTGGATAAGGACGGGTGTGACGACCTCCCGATGTCGTCCATCTCCAGGTCGAGGTCGAGCGACAGCTCGGCTCCGGCCGCCTTCTGCTTCCGGAGGAAGTTCCCGATGAGGCGCGTGGGCGGGTCCTCGCCGGCGGCCTCCACCGGTTGCTTGGGCGAGAGCGAAGGGGACGATGCCTGCGACGACGGCGGCGGCTGCGCCGGCCGATTCTTGAAGCTGAAGTCCTCGACGCGGGGCGCGGGGCTTCCCCCTTTCCCGCCGCCCTCGTTCTTCCAGAAGTCGTAGCTCCCGTCGTCCCACCCCTTGGTGGGTGAGCTGGCGGCGGTGGACAACGTCCTGCCCGCCGTCGGCTTGGCGCTGGAGGTGGAGCCGGCATTCCCCGCAGCCACGCCGACGTCGGCGCCGGGGACGGAGAAGGGCGCAGGGCCGTTCCCGTTCCCGTCGATCTTGAGCACCACCTCCCGCCGCTCGCCGAGGCCGGGCGCCATGGGCTGCTCGTCCGACCGCGACAGCGACTTGGCCGAGCCGTAGGACCTCAGGCTGCTCTTCCGCTGCACCTGGTCCATCGCCGCCGACCAAGACGCACCACAGACGCACACGAGCGGCTCGCTCCCTCCCACCTCTCACCGTTTCCGCGATAACTCGGCGAAAATCAATCGCTCGAGTCGAGCGTTGCAAGGCTAGGGCCCCGGGACGGAGTGGTGTTAACGAGGGAGGGGAGGGCGACGGAGGGTTCGGGAACAACGTGGAGCGGCACAAAGCTGACAACACTTGGCGAACCTTTTCGCCGCTCTGCCTTGCCTTGGGCCTCGCGCCCCGCCCCCGTTACTTGTAGGCAGCGGCTCCTGTCATGGGACAGCGCACCCCGCATCACCGCACGCACGCTGAGAGAACCGGTACGTGGCATGCTGCTGGTAGGGATTTGGACGGGAAGCGATTAAACAAACGGATTCCCTGCTGCTAATCTAAGATTTGGGTGCGCAGGGCCTCAACCATCACCTCCGGGATTAGCGGCGCGGAAGTGGGAGCGCGTCAGCATTTTTTGGTAGTGATGAATTAACTTGTCGACCATGGTGAAAGAGACGAGAAGAGAAGATCGTGTACTCCTGTAGTATACCATGGTACGGTATTTTAGGTGTAAAGTAAGGCGTGTCGCGACAATGTACGGCAGTACACCGTATCCACGCAGAAAAAATGTACGGTACACCGTACACGCCCAATGTGAACCGGAGAGGGTGTTGCCATCGCTGCGATCGGCCTCACTCGTGCCAATCTCTGGTCATGCCGGCCATGTTTAAGGATCGATCAAACCCGTGGAAAAAGATTGGCACCATCGGTACAAAGAAAGCATCCTACATGCATGCTTAGCATGTGACCTCTGCTTTCGGCTCCGTCACCGATCGCATCCCCCCGGAGGCCCAAGCGCGGCACGCCACTAGTAATCCACTACGTCCGTTTCTCGGTTACCGTCCTAATCTCGTGATTTGGATGGATGATGATCATGGAGATGGAATAACACAATGGACACTGCACAGGCAGCAGGTCGGCTCGACGTCCGTCGGCCTCGCAGGACCCAGCCCGCTTCTCTGGTCGGAGGAGGCTTGAAGCGGCAGCCGCGGAACCAAAACGTAAATTCTTCACATGGGCACCGTTGCCTGCATAACGAGATCTTGACGTATGACGTGTGATGGTTTGGCCATTAGCGGCCTGATGATTCAAAGAGGCCATGGCCCCATGGAGTGCCAATTATGAGACACCAATAATCGGAAGCGCCCCCGCTTTATTAGGCAAATGTTTGGGGGATGGAGAGAGGACGTCTATAATGTGCAAGCCTTCAGGCTGTTTTCGAAAGACACAGAAAATGTTTTGCTGTTTAAGCTGTTCATAAAAAGCGCCCGAGATTTATGTTGAGTACGTGCGGTGGGATGAGACGGGCCGGCGATGAACTTGCTTTGCAGAACCAAGAGAGGAGCTCGAAGTAATGGCGGTCCGGGTGGGTGTGGATAAGCTAGATTTGGAAGGCCGCCGGGTAGAGAGGGCTTATCATTCTGCACGGGGTGGTGGTCCTACATGCAGGTCGGGGGGGGTACTAGGAGTACTTGATTTAGCCAGCGTGACGAGACAAGGCGATGGCCCTACATATGCAGGTCGGAGGGTCTAGCAAGTTCCTGTACTGTACCCATCTAGTATTTGTATACGCGTTATCTGTACAATTTCGCGAACCAACTCTGTGGTTGGATGATTAGAGGGACTGTGGTATCCTCAGTTCATCAGGGTTCAAGTCTTAGTGCTTGCGTCTGTACTGTGTTAAAAAAATATGTACAATTTCATCGATTGTCACCACACATTTGGTCATGTATCGTTTCCTTCCCTACTTAACTTGCTACGAGAAATCTCCCAATTACTGTAGATGTCAATCATGAAGCTACAGTAGTAATGTACAGCCAAACTTTGTTTTATCAGGCAGGGAACGAGCAAAAAACGCAAGTCGGAGAAAATCAGGGGTACGGTGATTCATTGCATTGGTTAGTCAGGTACTAGCATCTGAGCCAGGCGAGAGGAAGTACCACGTACACCAGCTATAGGGTGGACCTCCCTCCGGCTCTCTGTTTGAGTCTACTAAGCGTAGGCTGGGGCTTTAGAGCAGGCAACCCATGAGATGATACCCTACTTTTTGGAGTCGCCCGGGCGGCGCAGCGTGGAGCTGACACGAGAACGAACTCACTGGGAACCCTTTGTATATCCTAGGTTTAGCTGTTGTTTGTATATCATCATCATGAATGATTGGGGGATTCGTGGACTGCGTCGTGCATGCATGACAGATCATTCACTTTTTTTCCTTAGTCTAACATCATGTCATTCATGTGTGGCCTGCCTTTATACCGAGCCGTTTGACTAGTGACACTGCTAAAAGAGAGCCCATCTCTTACGTGACTACGCCGCGCATCTACACGAAGATAAGGTCAGACATCACCCGCTCTACTCCTCCTCCTCTAGCTGTAGGCCAGGAACAAAAGCGAAGTACCCATTGATGCTGCGCCGGTTAAAAGAACGCTCCGCTTTCACCGAATCCTCGGGGAAAAAGAGCGCAACGTGTACGAACGGAACCTCACGGGAGACCACGGGTGCACGCACCGGCGCCGAGCTGCGTGCACCTGTGCCGTGCTGTGTCGAGCCTGGACCCCTGTAGCACGCGCACGCGGCGCACCGGCCGTGGCTTTCGGGGAATGGCACGGCACGCCAGGCAGCCAGGTAGGCACGTCGTCGTAAGTACGTTACGTTTTAGGGCTGCGCAAATCGAGACGCTCCCGTATTGGCACCTGTACGCGCGACGGAGCACCGGACGGGGACAGCGCCCGGCGGGCAGGTGGGCACAGCTACGATCTACGAGAGGGCAACGGCTGTGCTGGCCTGTACCGGCGGCGTTGTCGCGCTCGCGTCCCGTTTCATACCGGCCGGGCTGGGCGGGCTGCCGGCAGCCTGGATCAGATGGCTGGCTTGAGTGCCCGGCCACGGCTCCGGCGAGGCGAAATGATGGGTTTTGCTCAAGGGGCGGGCAGCTGTGTGGGCCGGATTGGGCACGCGATTTGTCGCGTGCTTCAGCGGGGATCGATCGTTGGGGAGGTTTTGGACTATTGCGTTTCCGGGCGATGGAGATGTGCCCATGCACGACGAGACTGCTGTTTTCAGGAGAGGCTTCCTTCGTCCCTCTTGGGGTCTCGCCGTCGTCCTCTCCATGTCGACCACTGGGGAGGGTCGGATGGCACGCGGGAATTCTTTTCTGCTTATAATAACGTAATAATTGGATGGGTAGCATGCGGGAATTATTTATGTGTGATGTTCAACGGGAGGAGGACGCGAGTCTGGGGGTGGTTGTGACCAGATCGAGAGGACGATCGTCCACAGGTTTTCTACTGCTCGGCAGGGTATCTATGGACAGTATTCGAAAGAGAACTCGGTGTTAGCTTCTTAGGCTGCAGTGGTCATAATATCAGGCTTGTGGACAGCAGATGCTTTCAAGTACTGTGCGTACAGGTGTGTGGGCGTGCTGCGCTCGTGCCGGACTGCGGCGGTGTGTGCGTGGCTCCTCCTATCTTGTCACAGAACTTGCTACGAATATTGCGTCACAGAACTTCTACATCACTTGTCACTATACCTGGCCAAATGGGCAAAAGGCACAAATTTGACCTAGAGGCGAAACTATTTCACAAAGTGAATTGTTTTTAGAAGTATTTCACCCAGTTGACCTCTAATGTGTAGCGCCTGACAGCAAGACGCTACACTCTACTGTGCCCTGCCTAACACTTAGGCGCCACACCTGTGCAGCGCCCGACAGCTAGGCGTTGCACTACACTGTGCAGCGCCTAGCTGTAAGGAGCTGCACAGTAGAGTGCAGCGCCTACCTGTCAGGCTCTGCACAAAAAGATCAGCGGTGTGAAATATTTTCAGAAACAGTTCAGTTTGTGAAATACTTTCGCTTTGAGGTTAAATTTGTCAATTTTGCCGGCCAAATGTGGGGTCGGGCCGGGCCAAACAAAGTCCGCTGCAAAAAACCTGGGCCTGGGCCCGGCCCGGCCCGGACGTCGGGCCTAAATATCAGGCCCAGGCCCGGCCCATCAGTGCAAAAGCCCGCCAGGCCTCGGTCCGTCGGGCCGGGCCCTTCTCTAAATCGCAAATATGTCGGGCCTGAGCCCGGCCCGGCCCTGGCGTCGGGCTTAGTTCTCAGGCCCAGGCCCGGCCCGTGGGCAAGGTCGGGTCGGGTCGGGTCGGACTTTTTCAAGTCGGGTATCCCATGGCCAGGTCTACCTGTCACTGCTACCTTCGTCTAGGTTTATTAGCCCTCGTATTTTCTGTCAAATTTTGATCATCGAGTTAACTCGTAAAATATAGTTTTTATATGTAAAAAAATAGGACCGTCATAGCCAGCGATCGTTCGCCAGCCAGCATGGCATTTGCGAACGGCGCGGCTGGCAGTTTGTGTAGGAGGAGGTGGCATTTTTGCCAAACTGCCATGTCAGTTTGTTTAATTTGCAGGAGTTTTGGCGTTCATCGGGATTAGGCTCCTGGCGAACGTTCACAAAGTATCATTACGAAAAAATAATATCATCGAAACTTCTTTCAAATATAAATCTACAAATATAACTTTTATGGCAGATAACTCATGTTCTGCTAATCAAATGAGGTCAAGGTTTAGCACAAAAATAACAAAAAATGCAAAGGAGACGGGGTAGTACGTTGTGTTGGTAAACGTAGTAGAAAATAAAAAAAAACGCCCTACGATCAGCCAAGAACACTATGAAGATGCGATAAACAGTTTGGATTAGATCGTTACCGACTCCGAGTTGCAGCGGAAGAAGCCGAGTCAGTGTAGATCGTACTTGAAGTCCCTCGAGCCATAGATGAACGATCCTGCGAACCGCCCACGAATAGTCCCTCGAACGTAAATTTTCTTAGACGAGTTTTCGTGAGTTTTTGTTGTCCTTATTCCAACTTTTTTTATGAACAAGAGTGTACCGCAGAGTTGAGGTAAGTGAACCGCGGCATATATCGAAGTGAACTGCATTACTATTTGGGATTTTTATTTCTATGCCCCTGGTTCGTTAGTTGTACTCATTCATCCCCACGCTCTTAACTTTTGCTCATTTTTCCCCACTCCCTTGCCCGAAACCCTCAGAACAGGTTACAACGGACGTTGCCGTCGGGTCAATGCCTTTGACCATTAACTCTGACGAGTGGAGCCGCGTAGGGCCGAGTCCACCTTTGACCGTTAACTCTGACGAGTGGGGCCGCTCCCGCGCCGCCTTGGACGAACCCGTATAGTGGTTTCGTATGCTGACCGTACAGTGGTATTCGTATACGTGGGCGCATGCAACTGACCGCGGTCGTGGGGTAGCACGTGTCCATGGGACATGCCCGAAACATCCCATCATATAAAGAGGGGGAACCACCTCCCGGCGCATCGCCCCTACCATTTCCCTCAAATCCCCTCCCTGCCGCATCGTCTTCCTCTCCCCCACCGCGTCGTCTCGCTCTCCTCCACTGCCTCCACCGCACCGTCTCGCTCTCCCCCACCGCATCCTCTTCCTCACCTTCATCGCCTCCATCTGTCCGATGGCGGACGCTCGTGGCGACGCCGGCGCAGCGGCCGGAGATGTAGTGGAGCTGCAGAGCACGGTGACCGCGGATGAAGTGAAGGACGTTGGCGGCGTCCACGGCGGTGCGGGGAAACTCGCAACCGCTGCAGATGTGGAGAAGGAGGTGGCAGGCTCCGCCTCAGCGCTGCCGGAGCAGAAGGTGACGGCGTCGAGCGGCGCAGTCCATCCAGATGCGCAGCCTGACGAGGAGAAGGTGGTACAGGAGGTACTTCCATTTGCTTGTACCCTAGTTGCAATCCCTATTTAGATTGTAGAGTTAGTCCCTAGTTTCATTGGTTGGATTGTGATTCGTAGGGTAGTACAGATGGTTAGAGTAGTTGGTTTGAGGGATGGGGTTTTCTATATGGGGGGATGGGGGTTTGTATGGGGTTTTTTTGGATTACATTCGTTGCAAAAATGCTAGACAAATCTTAATGATAGATAGGGATCTCTGTGCTTAAATGCTACACGGGATTATTATATTTGTTTTTGAATGCTACACAGATTGGGGTTTTGAATGCTACAGACATGTATGCTTAGATTTGTTTTTGAATGCTACACAGATTGGTGTTTTGAATGTCATATGCCCAAATGGAATGCATTAATTTTGATGTACCTATCAATTGATTAAGAACTTACTTGATTTATCAGTATATAAATTTGTCCACAATATGTAGTTATATTAGCTTTGTTGTTCAATGTGTGTGCATGACAATGGAAAATGCAAATAGAATCTGTTGGAAATATGCCCTAGAGGCAATAATAAAATGGTTATTATTATATTTCCTTGTTCATGATAATTGTCTGTTATTCATGCTATAATTGTGTTATCCGGAAATCGTAATACATGTGTGAATACATAGACCACAACATGTCCCTAGTAAGCCTCTAGTTGACTAGCTCGTTGATCAATAGATGGTTACGGTTTCCTGACCATGGACATTGGATGTCATTGATAACGGGATCACATCATTAGGAGAATGATGTGATGGACAAGACCCAATCCTAAGCCTAGCACTAGATCGTGTAGTTCGTTTGCTAAAGCTTTTCCAATGTCAAGTAACTTTTCCTTAGACCATGAGATTGTGCAACTCCCGGATACCGTAGGAGTGCTTTGGGTGCACCAAACGTCACAACGTAACTGGGTGGCTATAAAGGTGCACTACGGGTATCTCCGAAAGTATCTGTTGGGTTGGCACGAATCGAGACTGGGATTTGTCACTCCATGTAACGGAGAGGTACCTCTGGGCCCACTCGGTAGGACATCATCATAATGAGCTCAATGTGATCAAGGAGATGTTCACGGGATGATGTGTTACGGAAACGAGTAAAGAGACTTGCCGGTAACGAGATTGAACAAGGTATCGAGATACCGACGATCGAATCTCGGGCAAGTATCGTACCGATAGACAAAGGGAATTGCGTACGGGATTGATTGAATCCTCGACATCGTGGTTCATCCGATGAGATCATCGAGGAGCATGTGGGAGCCAACATGGGTATCCAGATCCCGCTGTTGGTTATTGACCGGAGAGTCGTCTCGGTCATGTCTGCGTGTCTCCCGAACCCGTAGGGTCTACACACTTAAGGTTCGGTGACGCTAGGGTTATAGAGATATTAGTATGCGGTAACCCGAAGGTTGTTCGGAGTCTCGGATGAGATCCTGGACGTCACGAGGAGTTCCGGAATGGTCCGGAGGTAAAGATTTATATATGGGAAGTCCTATTTTGGCCACCGGAAAATGTTCGGGATTTTTCGGTATTGTACCGACAAGGTTCTAGAAGGTTCCGGAGTGGGGCCCACCTGCATGGGGGGGCCCACATGAACGTGGGTAGTGGGGGCAAGGCCCCACACCCCTAGTCAAGGCGCACCAAGATTCCCCCTTAGAAGGAATAAGATCATATCCCGAAGGGATAAGATCAAGATCCCTAAAAAAGGGGGATAACAATCGGTGGGGAAGGGAAAGGATGGGATTTCTTTCCTTCCACCTTTGCCAACGCCCCAATGGACTTGGAGGGCAAGAAACCAGCCCCCTCCACCCCTATATATAGTGGGGAGGTGCATGGGAGAAACAGCTCAGCCCCTGGCGCCTCCCTCTCCCTCCCGTGACACCTCTTCCTCCTCCAGTAGCGCTTGGCGAAGCCCTGCTGAAATCCCGCTGCTTCCACCACCACACCGTCGTGCTGCTGGATCTCCATCAACCTCTCCGCCCCCCTTGCTGGATCAAGAAGGAGGAGACGTCTCTGCTCCGTACGTGTGTTGAACGCGGAGGTGCCGTCCGTTCGGCGCTCGGTCATCGGTGATTTGGATCACGACGAGTACGACTCCATCAACCCCGTTCTCTTGAACGCTTCCGCTCGCGATCTACAAGGGTATGTAGATACACTCCCCTCTCACTCGTTGCTAGATGACTCCATAGATTGATCTTGGTGATGCGTAGAAAATTTTAAAATTCTGCTACGTTCCCCAACAGTGGTATCAGAGCTAGGTCTATGCGTAGTATCTTGCACGAGTAGAACACAAAGTAGTTGTGGGCGTCGATTTGTCAATCTTCTTGCCGTTACTAGTCTTATCTTGATTCGGCGGCACTGTGGGATGAAGCGGCCCGGACCGACCTTACACGTACGCTTACGTGAGACAGGTTCCACCGAGTGACATGCACTAGTTGCATAAGGTGGCTAGCGGGTGTCTGTCTCTCCCACTTTAGTCGGATCGGATTCGATGAACAGGGTCCTTATGAAGGGTAAATAGAAATTGGCATATCACGTTGTGGTTTTGGCGTAGGTAAGAAACGTTCTTGCTAGAAACCTATAGCAGCCACGTAAAAACTTGCAACAACAATTAGAGGACGTCTAACTTGTTTTTGCAGCAAGTGCTTTGTGATGTGATATGGCCAAAGGATGTGATGAATGATATATGTGATGTATGAGATGATCATGTTCTTGTAATAGGAATCACGACTTGCATGTCGATGAGTATGACAACCGGCAGGAGCCATAGGAGTTGTCTTAATTTATTATATGACCTGCGTGTCATTGAAATTCGCCATGTAATTACTTTACTTTATTGCTAACCGTTAGCCGTAGTAGTAGAAGTAATAGTTGGCGAGACAACTTCATGAAGACACGATGATGAAGATCATGATGATGGAGATCATGGTGTCATGCCGGTGACGATGATGATCATGGAGCCCCGAAGATGGAGATCAAAAGGAGCAAAGTGATAATGGCCATATCATGTCACTATTTTGATTGCATGAGATGTTTATCATGTTTTTGCATCTTATTTGCTTAGAACGACGGTAGCATATATAAGATGATCCCTTACTAAAATTTCAAGAAAGTGTTCCCCCTAACTGTGCACCGTTGCGAAGGTTCGTTGTTTCGAAGCACTACGTGTTGATCGGGTGTGATAGATTCTAACGTTCGAATACAACGGGTGTAAGCCAGATTTACACAGCAATACACTTAGGTTGACTTGACGAGCCTAGCATGTACAGACATGGCCTCGGAACACAAGAGACCGAAAGGTCGAGCATGAGTCGTATAGAAGATACGATCAACATGGGGATGTTCACTGTTGATGACTAGTCCGTCTCACGTGATGATCGGACACGGCCTAGTCGATTCGGATCATGTAATCACTTAGATGACGAGAGGGATGTCTATCTGAGTGGGAGTTCATTACATAATTTGATTAGATGAACTTAATTGTCATGAACTTAGTCTAAATGTTACATATCTATCTTGTAGATCAAATGGCCAACGCTAATGTTACCCTCAACTTCAACGCGTTCCTAGAGAAAAACAAGCTGAAAGACGATGGTAGCAACTATGCGGACTGGGTCCGTAACCTGAGGATTATCCTCATAGCTGCCAAGAAATCATATGTCCTTGAAGCACCGTTAGGTGACCCACCTGCTCTCCCAGCACTGCCAGACGATTTGAACGTTTGGCAGACACGCACCGATGATTACTCCTTCGTTCAGTGCGGCATGCTCTTCAGCTTAGAACCGGGGCTCCAAAAGCGTTTTGAGCATCACGGAGCACATGAGATGTTCGAAGAGCTGAAAATAGTTTTCCAAGCTCATGCCCGGATCGAGAGATATGAAGTCTCCGATAAGTTCTACAGCTGTAAGATGGAGGAAAATAGTTCTGTCAGCGAGCACATACTCAAAATGTCTGGGTTGCACAGCCGCTTGTCTCAGCTGGGAGTTAATCTCCCGGATGACGCGGTCGTTGACAGAATCCTTCAGTTGCTTCCACCTAGCTACAAGAGCTTCGTGATGAACTTCAACATGCAGGGGATGGAAAAGACCATTCCTGAGGTATATGCGATGCTGAAGTCAGCGGAGGCAGAGATCAGAAAGGAACATCAAGTGTTGATGGTGAATAAAACCACTAAGTTCAAGAAGGGCAAGGGTAAGAAGAACTTCAAGAAGGACGGCAAGGGAGTTGCCGCGCCCGGTAAGCCAGCTGCCGGGAAGAAGTCGAAGAATGGACCCAAGCCTGAGACTGAGTGCTTTTATTGCAAGGGAAACGGTCACTGGAAGCGAAACTGCCCCAAGTACTTGGCGGACAAGAAGGCCGGCAATACAAAAGGTATATATGATATACATGTAATTGATGTGTACCTTACCAGCACTCGTAGTAGTTCCTGGGTATTTGATACCGGTGCGGTTGCTCATATTTGTAACTCAAAGCAGGAACTGCGGAATCAGCGTAGACTGGCAAAGGACGAGGTGACGATGCGCGTCGGGAATGGTTCCAAGGTCGATGTGATCGCCGTCGGCACGCTACCTCTGCATCTACCTACGGGATTAGTTTTAAACCTCAATAATTGTTATTTAGTACCAGCTTTGAGCATGAACATTGTATCTGGATCTCGCTTAATGCGAGATTGCTACTCATTTAAATCTGAGAATAATGGTTGTTCTATTTATATGAGAGATATGTTTTATGGTCATGCCCCGCTGGTGAATGGTTTATTTTTATTGAATCTCGAACGTGATGTTACACATGTTTATAATGTGAATGCCAAGAAATGCAAGGTTGATAACGATAGTCCCACATACTTGTGGCACTGCCGCCTTGGTCATATCGGTGTTAAACGCATGAAGAAACTCCATGCAGATGGACTTTTGGAGTCTCTTGATTATGAATCATTTGACAGATGCGAACCATGCCTCTTGGGCAAGATGACCAAGACTCCGTTCTCCGGAACAATGGAGCGAGCAACCAACTTATTGGAGATCATACATACTGATGTGTGTGGTCCAATGAGTGTTGAGGCTAGCGGTGGTTATCGTTATGTTCTCACCCTCACCGATGATTTGAGTAGATATGGGTATGTCTACTTGATGAAGCACAAGTCTGAGACCTTTGAAAAGTTCAAGGAATTTCAGAGTGAGGTTGAGAATCAACGTGACAAGAAAATAAAGTTCTTACGATCAGATCGTGGAGGAGAATATTTGAGTCATGAATTTGGCACGCACTTAAGGAAATGTGGAATTGTTTCACAACTCACGCCGCCTGGAACACCTCAGCGTAATGGTGTGTCCGAACGTCGTAATCGCACTCTATTGGATATGGTGCGATCTATGATGTCTCTTATCGATTTACCGCTATCCTTTTGGGGTTATGCTTTAGAGACTGCCGCATTCACTTTAAATAGGGCACCGTCAAAATCCGTTGAGACGACACCGTATGAATTATGGTTTGGGAAGAAACCTAAGCTGTCGTTTCTGAAAGTTTGGGGATGCGATGCTTATGTGAAGAAACTTCAACCAGAGAAGCTCGAACCCAAGTCGGAAAAATGCGTATTCATAGGATACCCTAAGGAAACTATTGGGTATACCTTCTACCTAAGATCCGAGGGCAAGATCTTTGTTGCTAGGAATGGATCCTTTCTAGAGAAAGAGTTTCTCTCGAAAGAAGTAAGTGGGAGGAAAGTGGAGCTTGATGAGATGACCCTCGAACCGGAGAGTAGCGCAGCACAGGAAAATGTTTCTGTGGAGCCTACACCGGCTAGAGAGGAAGTTATTGATAATGATCATGATCAAGCTACCACTGAACTTCGAAGGTCCACGAGGACACGTTCCGCACCAGAGTGGTATGGCAATCCTGTCCTGGAAATCATGTTGATAGACAACAGTGAACCTTCGAACTATGAAGAAGCGATGGCGGGCCCGGATTCCGACAAATGGCTTGAAGCCATGAAATCCGAGATAGGATCCATGTATGAAAACGAAGTATGGACTTTGACTGACTTGCCCGATGATCGGCAAGCCATAGAAAATAAATGGATCTTTAAGAAGAAGACTGACGCGGATGGTAATGTGACCATCTATAAGGCTCGGCTTGTCGCTAAGGGTTATCGACAAGTTCAAGGGGTTGACTACAATGAGACTTTCTCACCCGTAGCGAAGCTGAAATCCGTCAGAATCATGTTAGCAATTGCCGCATACTATGATTATGAGATATGGCAAATGGACGTCAAAACGGCATTCCTTAACGGTTTTCTTAAGGAAGAGTTGTATATGATACAACCGGAAGGTTTTGTCGACCCTGAGAATGCTGACAAGGTATGCAAGCTCCAGCGCTCAATCTATGGGCTGGTGCAAGCATCTCGGAGTTGGAACATTCGCTTTGACGAGATGATCAAAGAGTTTGGGTTCACACAGACTTATGGAGAAGCCTGTGTTTACAAGAAAGTGAGTGGGAGCTCTGTAGCATTTCTCATATTATATGTGGATGACATACTGCTGATGGGAAATGATATAGAATTCTTGGAAAGTATAAAGGCCTACTTGAATAAGTGTTTTTCAATGAAGGACCTTGGAGAAGCTGCTTATATATTAGGCATCAAGATCTATAGAGATAGATCGAGACGCCTCATAGGTCTTTCGCAAAGCACATACCTTGATAAGATATTGAAGAAGTTCAATATGGATCAGTCCAAGAAGGGGTTCTTGCATGTATTGCAAGGTGTGAAATTGAGCTCGGCTCAATGCCCGACCACGGCAAAAGATATAGAAGAGATGAGTGTCATCCCCTATGCCTCAGCCATAGGGTCTATTATGTATGCCATGCTGTGTACCAGACCTGATGTAAACCTTGCTGTAAGTTTGGTAGGTAGGTACCAAAGTAATCCCGGCAAGGAACACTGGACAGCGGTCAAGAACATCCTGAAGTACCTGAAAAGGACTAAGGATATGTTTCTCGTATATGGAGGTGACGAAGAGCTCGTCGTAAAGGGTTACGTCGACGCTAGCTTCGACACAGATCCGGATGACTCCAAGTCACAAACCGGATACGTGTATATTTTGAATGGTGGAGCGGTAAGCTGGTGCAGTTGCAAGCAAAGCGTCGTGGCGGGTTCTACATGCGAAGCGGAGTACATAGCAGCCTCGGAGGCAGCACACGAAGCAGTATGGATGAAGGAGTTCATCACCGACCTAGGAGTCATTCCAAATGCGTCGGGTCCAATGGCTCTCTTCTGTGACAATACTGGAGCTATTGCCCTTGCCAAGGAGCCCAGGTTTCACAAAAGGACCAGGCATATCAAGCGTCGCTTCAACTCCATACGTGAACATGTTCAAGATGGAGACATAGATATTTGTAAAGTGCACACGGATTTGAATGTAGCAGATCCGTTGACTAAACCTCTTTCACGAGCAAAACATGATCAACACCAGTACTCTATGGGTGTTCGATTCATCACAATGTAACTAGATTATTGACTCTAGTGCAAGTGGGAGACTGTTGGAAATATGCCCTAGAGGCAATAATAAAATGGTTATTATTATATTTCCTTGTTCATGATAATTGTCTGTTATTCATGCTATAATTGTGTTATCCGGAAATCGTAATACATGTGTGAATACATAGACCACAACATGTCTCTAGTAAGCCTCTAGTTGACTAGCTCGTTGATCAATAGATGGTTACGGTTTCCTGACCATGGACATTGGATGTCATTGATAACGGGATCACATCATTAGGAGAATGATGTGATGGACAAGACCCAATCCTAAGCCTAGCACTAGATCGTGTAGTTCATTTGCTAAAGCTTTTCCAATGTCAAGTAACTTTTCCTTAGACCATGAGATTGTGCAACTCCCGGATACCGTAGGAGTGCTTTGGGTGCACCAAACGTCACAACGTAACTGGGTGGCTATAAAGGTGCACTACGGGTATCTCCGAAAGTATCTGTTGGGTTGGCACGAATCGAGACTGGGATTTGTCACTCCATGTAACGGAGAGGTACCTCTGGGCCCACTCGGTAGGACATCATCATAATGAGCTCAATGTGATCAAGGAGTTGTTCACGGGATTATGTGTTACGGAAACGAGTAAAGAGACTTGCCGGTAACGAGATTGAACAAGGTATCGAGATACCGACGATCGAATCTCGGGCAAGTATCGTACCGATAGACAAAGGGAATTGCGTACGGGATTGATTGAATCCTCGACATCGTGGTTCATCCGATGAGATCATCGAGGAGCATGTGGGAGCCAACATGGGTATCCAGATCCCGCTGTTGGTTATTGACCGGAGAGTCGTCTCGGTCATGTCTGCGTGTCTCCCGAACCCGTAGGGTCTACACACTTAAGGTTCGGTGACGCTAGGGTTATAGAGATATTAGTATGCGGTAACCCGAAGGTTGTTCGGAGTCTCGGATGAGATCCTGGACGTCACGAGGAGTTCCGGAATGGTACGGAGGTAAAGATTTATATATGGGAAGTCCTATTTTGGCCACCGGAAAATGTTCGGGATTTTTCGGTATTGTACCGAGAAGGTTCTAGAAGGTTCCGGAGTGGGGCCCACCTGCATGGGGGGACCCACATGAACGTGGGTAGTGGGGGCAAGGCCCCACACCCCTAGTCAAGGCGCACCAAGATTCCCCCTTAGAAGGAATAAGATCATATCCCGAAGGGATAAGATCAAGATCCCTAAAAAAGGGGGATAACAATCGGTGGGGAAGGGAAAGGATGGGATTTCTTTCCTTACACCTTTGCCAACGCCCCAATGGACTTGGAGGGCAAGAAACCAGCCCCCTCCACCCCTATATATAGTGGGGAGGTGCATGGGAGAAACAGCTCAGCCCCTGGCGCCTCCCTCTCCCTCCCGTGACACCTCTTCCTCCTCCAGTAGCGCTTGGCGAAGCCCTGCTGAAATCCCGCTGCTTCCACCACCACACCGTCGTGCTGCTGGATCTCCATCAACCTCTCCTCCCCCCTTGCTGGATCAAGAAGGAGGAGACGTCTCTGCTCCGTACGTGTGTTGAACGCGGAGGTGCCGTCCGTTCGGCGCTCGGTCATCGGTGATTTGGATCACGACGAGTACGACTCCATCAACCCCGTTCTCTTGAACGCTTCCGCTCGCGATCTACAAGGGTATGTAGATACACTCCCCTCTCACTCGTTGCTAGATGACTCCATAGATTGATCTTGGTGATGCGTAGAAAATTTTAAAATTCTGCTACGTTCCCCAACAGTGGTATCAACACCAGTACTCTATGGGTGTTCGATTCATCACAATGTAACTAGATTATTGACTCTAGTGCAAGTGGGAGACTGTTGGAAATATGCCCTAGAGGCAATAATAAAATGGTTATTATTATATTTCCTTGTTCATGATAATTGTCTGTTATTCATGCTATAATTGTGTTATCCGGAAATCGTAATACATGTGTGAATACATAGACCACAACATGTCCCTAGTAAGCCTCTAGTTGACTAGCTCGTTGATCAATAGATGGTTACGGTTTCCTGACCATGGACATTGGATGTCATTGATAACGGGATCACATCATTAGGAGAATGATGTGATGGACAAGACCCAATCCTAAGCCTAGCACTAGATCGTGTAGTTCGTTTGCTAAAGCTTTTCCAATGTCAAGTAACTTTTCCTTAGACCATGAGATTGTGCAACTCCCGGATACCGTAGGAGTGCTTTGGGTGCACCAAACGTCACAACGTAATAGGGTGGCTATAAAGGTGCACTACGGGTATCTCCGAAAGTATCTGTTGGGTTGGCACGAATCGAGACTGGGATTTGTCACTCCATGTAACGGAGAGGTACCTCTGGGCCCACTCGGTAGGACATCATCATAATGAGCTCAATGTGATCAAGGAGTTGTTCACGGGATGATGTGTTACGGAAACGAGTAAAGAGACTTGCCGGTAACGAGATTGAACAAGGTATCGAGATACCGACGATCGAATCTCGGGCAAGTATCGTACCGATAGACAAAGGGAATTGCGTACGGGATTGATTGAATCCTCGACATCGTGGTTCATCCGATGAGATCATCGAGGAGCATGTGGGAGCCAACATGGGTATCCAGATCCCGCTGTTGGTTATTGACCGGAGAGTCGTCTCGGTCATGTCTGCGTGTCTCCCGAACCCGTAAGGTCTACACACTTAAGGTTCGGTGACGCTAGGGTTATAGAGATATTAGTATGCGGTAACCCGAAGGTTGTTCGGAGTCTCGGATGAGATCCTGGACGTCACGAGGAGTTCCGGAATGGTCCGGAGGTAAAGATTTATATATGGGAAGTCCTATTTTGGCCACCGGAAAATGTTCGGGATTTTTCGGTATTGTACCGAGAAGGTTCTAGAAGGTTCCGGAGTGGGGCCCACCTGCATGGGGGGACCCACATGAACGTGGGTAGTGGGGGCAAGGCCCCACACCCCTAGTCAAGGCGCACCAAGATTCCCCCTTAGAAGGAATAAGATCATATCCCGAAGGGATAAGATCAAGATCCCTAAAAAAGGGGGATAACAATCGGTGGGGAAGGGAAAGGATGGGATTTCTTTCCTTCCACCTTTGCCAACACCCCAATGGACTTGGAGGGCAAGAAACCAGCCCCCTCCACCCCTATATATAGTGGGGAGGTGCATGGGAGAAAGAGCTCAGCCCCTGGCGCCTCCCTCTCCCTCCCGTGACACCTCTTCCTCCTCCAGTAGCGCTTGGCGAAGCCCTGCTGAAATCCCGCTGCTTCCACCACCACACCGTCGTGCTGCTGGATCTCCATCAACCTCTCCTCCCCCCTTGCTGGATCAAGAAGGAGGAGACGTCTCTGCTCCGTACGTGTGTTGAACGCGGAGGTGCCGTCCGTTCGGCGCTCGGTCATCGGTGATTTGGATCACGACGAGTACGACTCCATCAACCCCGTTCTCTTGAACGCTTCCGCTCGCGATCTACAAGGGTATGTAGATACACTCCCCTCTCACTCGTTGCTAGATGACTCCATAGATTGATCTTGGTGATGCGTAGAAAATTTTAAAATTCTGCTACGTTCCCCAACAGAATCATATTATGGATAATATGATCAAGGGTTCCCTATGATCAATATGTCATGTGTGCATATCTAAATTATCAGTTGGCTTCTGTATTTACTAGTAATGGATGTAATTGTATATTCAGGAGGATGATTCTATGGGGAATAAGAGGAAGCTGGCCCTTACTGGGTTCGACCCGTACGATCCAGAGTATAGTGACGACGAAGAATATGAGGTAAGCCTACTTGAAATTTGGATTGTTCATTTAGTTCCTTTGACATGGTGTATATGAATCTATAATGTATTAATGTAATTCATTCATGTGTGCAGTATGATTCTGGAGAAGATGTGTACAAGGGCAACGTCGCGTCCTTCACTGCGAAGGAGGTGGAGAAGATCAAGGCCAAGGGAGTTGCTTCCTTCTACAACCGCAAGATCAAGAAGTGGCACTGCCCCTACTGCACCACCAAGCCAAAGCCAAAGGATGACCGCTTCGATCACCTTCTGTCTCATGCAGAGGATGTAGCGATTCGTGGGGAGGACTACAAGATCAGGGGCCGGCATGCTGCCCTCGCGAAGGCCCTGACTCCGGTGTGATGTGATGATATTTTATCTTTGGGATACTTTTGGTAAACTGAATGTGGCTGTTTGCTAAACTTTGTGTGGTGGTATCTAAACTTTGTGTGTGATCTATGGTAGTAATGTATTATGCTATCTATATTTGTCTGTCCATAAATTTGCCTGTGGTTTATGGTATGTTCTGTTTAGATGTTGTGAGCTATGAGTTTAGGAGCTGCAATGATCACACATGCTGTTTCAGTGTTGCTTCACTGATCAGACATGCTGCAAAAAATAAGAAAAAAGAGCAAATAGTCCATCATTTTATCAAATATTCCAATAATAGAGAAAAAACAACATTTGAATGAAGATGTAATGATTTTTGTAATAAAGGAGTATTATCCTAATTATTTGTCTCATGTTTATTAATCAAATGCATGCTTTTTCCCACCAACATGTCTCATTATCCGATGTTTTGAACTGACATTCGACAGGACAGTATAAATTCAAAAAAATGAAATAAAATAAAACCTTGGCAACCTATCTATGTTTGTGTAGGAGATCATGTGTGCAAAATTTGAGGTGATTTAGAGGAGGTCAAAGAAATTTGAATTTGAGAAATGTGCTCCAAATGAGCTCCCAGGCTAGGGTAAACAGCTCCATTTGTAATCAAGTTTTTTTGGACCTACTCTAAATGAGCCAAATATTTTTTATTAACACTTATTAAATCTATATAGTGTAGATTCGAAGTCTCACTATTTTTTGAATTAATCTTCATATTTTTTACATTTTCTTTTAAAAAAATATGCTTTAATATAAAAACTATTAAAAACACGTTTAAAATATGAAAATGGAAAACTAAGTTCAGATCCTTCTTATTCACTTTGAAATAAAGCTTTGGTGATTTTTTTGATTTTTTTAAATTTTTCAAAAACAGAAGGTAACCCTACCTCCTCTCCTTGAACTCTATGAAATGTTGTACGTGATAGCTCATATGCGTGAAGGTTTTTTCATGAAAATGACCATAGACCAAGTTTATGATTTTTGGTTGGTAACATGTCACATAATACAACATTGTGCGCAGGTTTTATATTTTTTTGATTTTTTTAAATTAATGGTGCTCATTTGACCTCGATCGTGCCGGCTAGGTTTTTTTTGAAAATGTCCGTATACCAAGTTTGGTATTTTTCCTCGTTAGTGTGTCTTATAAAATGACGAACGGCGAAGGTTTCATATTTTTTAGATTTTTTTTAAATTAGTTATGCTCAGTCAAAGCCTTGAAAACTCCGTTGACCAGCTCAAAACCCCTCTAAACCCCGCGGGGTTTCGCCTAACCCTAGCTCCGAACGTCAGCCGTCCGATCACACCCTGGCGCCAAGGGACAGCCCTCAGATGTGGTCTTCTAGAAGGAATTCGGTGGGCAGGCTGCGTGCAGGCTCCACGCCGTTGGATCACATGGACGGCTCCGCATCGTTGGATCGTGGGGCGATCTGCGAGAGGCGATCATGTTGGTTGTGCTCGGCTGCTCGCCCACCACTGACTCCACGAAAAAAAACGTAGTTATTGGGCCCAAAAGGAAACCAAGCTCTGGTTGGGCCGTCGAATTACATCATTTTTTTGCATCGTTTGCTCTGTTTTTCGTGAACGTGCTGGCTCTGTTTTTTTGCATACTTTGAAATTACACAACAATTGACATTGCCTAGAAAATTTAGTTCTTTTTGTTCAATACAAATGCAAAATGACCAAATTTATAAGGGCCAAATTTAATTTTATCATGCAAAATGGCCACAAACTATTCAAAAATTGTCTCTTTTTGTTCATATAATATATATGACCACGGATTCCCACGCGTGTAATTAGCTTCTTTTTCTTCTTCTTTTCAAACCACGGTTTCCCACGAGTTTACACTCCAGATGCCGCGGTGGGTGTGAAAATGGGCTACTTCACATTTGGCCCCGTTATTGCAACGGCAAAATAACACGTAGCACTACGGCTATTTAAGCCACCCTCTGCCTCTGCCATCCCTCATCCATCTCCCATCCTCTGCCATCTGCCCTTCTTGCTCTTCGACCCCTTCTTCTTCTGCACATCCCTCAGCCATGCAGTACACCGGACCAACCTACCGCTTCCCACCCACGGTGCCGGAGAGGCTCTACCCTACCGGCATGTACGTTGAGCGCACACTACGTGTGTGGGCGATATCAAGGTGGAGGACCGCAAGGAACTTCCCCGAGTTCTTCCTCGCGGCCGGCTACCGCCACCTCCCGCGGGGATCTCCAACGATGTTCCGCGTCGAGGAGGTCATCCAAAATGGGGTGGTGGTTCCTCTCCTTGCCCACTTCACCAACACATTCGACGCCTTCTACCTCCTCGGCCGGGTGTTTTGGTGTGGCTGCGAGTTCATCGCTTTCACCACCCACAACATGTTCACGGAGTACACCAACATCTTCCCCACCGTGTCGCGCATGCACACTCTTCCATACCCCATCGACAACGCCCCGGAGGAGCAGTGAAGGGCGCCCGGAGGAGGAGAGAGGTGGAGAAGGCGGCGGCTAGGGTTCTAAACCCTCTATCTATTTTTCTTTTTTTAGTCTATGTTATGTTAAGTTGTAATTGAACTATGTTGGAGATGCTATGGGCTTTTTGGCCCTTTTATTAAGTTCTATTATTAAGTTTTCTATCTATTCTATTATTAAGTTCTTCCTAGTTTGAACTATGTGATCATGCTATGGGCTTGTTGGCCCTATCTACATATTTGTTGATTGTTTTCTTAGAGAGCTCGCTTTGTTAGTAACCACCTAGTGCATGCAGCCACAACGAACCCTTCTCTTTTTTTACACAAGCCACAAATATGTAGCCACCTAGCTAGTGCATGCAGCCACAAAAATATAAAACATATTGTTCAATTTATTTGTCGTAGCAAAACGGGTGCAGATGCGAGTGGATCGAAAAGGCTGAAACTGATCGTAAAAAAATGATGCTCTAAATCGAGGAGACAAGCGTGCGAGAAGAGAGGAACCAGCGGCAGCGACCGTCGCTGCATCCGTGGCGGCTGGCGTGCACGAAAGCGGCTCAGTCAGTGCATCGTGGCGGCACGCATCGGCGCATGCAGGCTCGGTCGGCGCATCATGGCGGCACGCATCGACGCATGCAGGCAGGCTTGCTGGGTGCATGCATAGCAGGCTTCTGTCGTGGCGGCGCGCACAGGCGTTTAATGCAAGGGACGGCCCAACGAAACCACGGCCCAACGGTCGAACAACGACACCTCCCAATGCGGCCCCACTTGTCAGGTCCAATGGATGACACAGTCCAGCGCGGCCCCACTCGTCAGAGTTAACGGTCAAGCCATTGACCCGACGGCAACGTCCGTTGTGACCTGTTCTGAGGGTTTCGGGCAAGGGAGTGGGGAAAACTGAGCAAAAGTTAAGACCGCGGGGATGAATGAGTGGAGCTAAGGAACCAGGGGCACAGATGTAAAAAACTCTTACTATTTTATTGTTTTGCTAATTTTTTCTGCACTTCCATGTTGTGCGCAAGTGAACAACATTACTCTCAAAAGTGAACCACATCCGAGGACCAAACGCACTGCAGGTGTTGCATTGATATGGTGAACCACGAAGGAGTTTTATAGTGAACCACGTGAGAGAACAAAGTGAGCTTCAAAACATATATATCCATTCATTATGTTTACACAGCCACACACACAAAATCAACAGTGTCACCAGCCGAACCGCAATTGAGGACTAGCCAAGCTGCAGTAGATCACACCTCGAGCGGCGTACTGCACCTGAAAGTAGACCATGCCACTGAACTGCATATTCGAAATAAAATAGGCTACAATGTCTGACGAGATGAAACCTTTTTCTATACAAATAAAAGAAAAAATGCTGCCCGCGTCACTGAACTGCAATCGCGCTCCAATTAACTGAATGTCCGTGTGCACCTAACTGCAATTTTTGCAAGCATGCACCGTGCGAACTGCATGGTGTGCCGGCAGACTGCATATCATCACTGCACGTCGTCGCCCTCATGCCCAACATACCACATGCATGCGCAAACTATACCTGAACATCTGCCCAAATCAAAAGAGGACTGCACTTGAACATCTGCCCAAATCAAAAAATAGACCTGCACAAAATCAAGTGTCGTGCTGTGATACGTCTCCAACGTATCTATAATTTATGAAGTATTCATGCCATGTTTACAACAATTTTATATGGTTTTGTTATGATTTGCATGGAACTAACCCGGACTGACGTTGTTTTCAGCAGAACTACCGTGGTGTTATTTTTTGTGCAGAAATGAAAGTTCTCCAAATGAGCTAAAACTTTTTGACGATTTTTTTTTGGAACAAAAGAGACCCCCGAAGCTTCGTGGAAGGACCAGAAGGTGAAGGAGTAGGGCACAAGACACCGGGGCGCGCCTGGGCCCTTGCCCGTGCCCCGATGGGTTGTGCTCACCTCGAGGCCCATCTTAGCGTGAAACCAACGCCAAAAATTCCTATAAATAGAGAAACCATCAGGGGTAACCCTAGATCAGAAGTTCCGCCGCCGCAATCCTCTGTAGCCATGAAAAAACAATCTAGACCCCGTTTCGGCACCTGCCGGAGGGGAAAATCATCACCGGTGGCCAACTTCATCATCCCGGCGGCCACCATGATGAGGAGGGAGTAGTCCACCCTCGGGGCTGAGGGTTTGTACCAGTAGCTATGTGTTTAATCTCTCTCTCTCTCTCGTGTTCTTGAGATGTCACGATCTTGATGTATCACGGGCTTTGTTAATATAGTTGGATCATATGGTGTTTTCCCCTCTCTATTTTGTTGTGATGAATTGAGTTTTCCCTTTGAGATTTTGTTTTATCGGATTGAATACTTTTATGGATTTGAGAGCACTTGATGTATGTCTTGCATATGAGTACCCGTGGTGACAATGGGGTATTAAATTGATTCACTTGAGATATGTTTTGGCACTCAACTCGCGGATTCCCGAGGTGACATTGGGGTAATCTATGCATAGGGGTTGATGCACGTTCTCGTCTTTTGTTTCTCCGGTAGAAATCTTGGGGCACTCTTTGAGGTTCTTTGTGTTGGATTGAGTATTATGAATCTGAATTTGCTTTGGTGTTATTTTAGTACAAATTCTTGATAGATCGATCAGAAAGAATAACTTAGTGTTATTTTAGTACGAACTCTTGATAGATCGATCGGAAAGAATAATTTGGTGTTATTTTAGTACGAACTCTTGGATAGATCGATCAGAAAGAATAGCTACAACCAATTTCTTCTGATGTTCTCCGCTAGATAAGAACTTTGGAGTGATTCTTCATCGCACTTTGAGGGATGGCTATATGATCCAATTATATTAGCATTGTTGAGAGATTGCACTAGCGAAAGTACGGACCCTAGGCCTCATTTTCAAGCATTGCAATACCGTGTGTGCTCCATTTTATCAATTGCTACCTTGCTGTTTTTTATTGTTCCTAATACAAAAATCGATATCTACTATCATTACTATGCTTGTATCACCATCTCTTTGCCGAACTAGTGCACCGATACAAATTACCATTGTATTTGGTGTGTTTGGGACACAAGAGACTTTTTATTATTTAGTTGCAGGTTTGTTTGAGAGAGACCATCTTCATCCTACGCCTCCCACGGATTGATAAACCTTAGGTCATCCACTTGAGGGAAAATTGCTACTGTCCTACAAAACTCTGCGCTTGGAGGCCCAACACAAGTCTACAAGAACAAGTTGCGTAGTAGACATCAAGCTCTTTTCTGGCGCAGTTGCCGGGGAGGTGAGTGCATGAAGGTTTATCTTTAGATCTTGCAATTGAATCTTTTAGTTTCTTGTTTTATCACTAGTTTGGTTTATAAAAGAAAACTAAAAAAATGGAATTGAGGTTGCATCATATTATTCATCTTTATAATGTCTTTCGTGAAAATGATGGAAAGGAAAATTGTGCTCAATTGATAGAAGAAAAATTCAATAAAATGTTTGACATAAAATCTTTGAATGATGAGCATGATTGCAATGTTGTTGGTATGAACTCTTTGAATATCCATGATGCTAACGATATGCAAAGCCATAAGCTTGGGGATGCTATGTTTAATTAAGATGATATTTTTAGTTCCCAAAGTTTTGATGAGAAAATTTATTATGATGATAGCATGCCTCCTATTTATGATGATTATATTGATGAAAGTGGATTTGGAGAGGCCATGACTTTATTTAGTTATGAATCCACTATTTTGGAAGAGGTTGAAATTGATTATGACAACAAAGTTCCTATATATGATGATTATGGTGATGACATGTATGCTATAAAGAATAATGATAACCATGAAGCTTTTCATTATGATTTTGATTTTCAGTTGGATTATGCCTCACATGATAGTTACTTTGTTGAGTTTGCTCCCACTACTATTTATGAGAATAAATTTGCTTATGTGGAGAGTAATAAAATTTCTATGCTTGTGGATCATGAAAAGAATGATTTATGTGATAGTTATATTGTTGAATTCATTCATGATGCTTCTGAAAATTATTATGAGAGGGGAACATATGCTTTTACATATTGCAATAATATCAAGTTTTGTCTCTATGTGTTGAAATTTTTGAAGTTTTGCTTGTTTTGCCTTCCTATGCTAGTTGATTCTTGTTCCCATAAGTTGTTTGCTCACAAAATCCCTATGCATAGGAAGTGGGTTAGACTTAAATGTGCTAGTCATATGCTTCATGATGCTCTCTTTATGTTTCAATTCTTATCTTTTATGCGAGCATCTTTGAAATCATCATGCCTAGCTAAAAGGCATTAAAGAAAAGCGCTTATTGGGAGACAACCCAAACTTTTACCTACTGTTTTTGTGTGTTCACATGATTAGGCTACTGTATTAATCATGTTTTATAACTTTTATTTCAATAAAGTGCCAAGTAAAGCCTTTGGGATAGTGTGGATGATAGTTGACTTGATTCTATGCAAAAACAGAAACTTTTGCGCCCAGTAAAACAATTGTTTAAATTCACTGGAGCGTCGGAAAACTCTGAATTTTTTAAAGTTGTTGGGTATACAAATGGTCTACGTTGTTCTAAATTTCAGAAGTTTTGGAGCTAAAGAAGTATGACCTTAATTCAGATCTTTACGTGCTGTTCTGTTTTTGACAGATTCTGTTTTCAATGCATAGTTTGCTTGTTTTATGGTTTCTATGGCTTATATTGCTTAATATAAATTATGGAAATTGTAGAGTACAGTATGAATTGTGTGAGAATATTTATGAATCTTGTCTTTGACAGTACGAAAGTGAATGATTTGTCTTTATCATACTAACCCATCTCACGAAGTTCCGTTAAGTTTTGTGTGATTGAAGTTTTCAAGTTTTGGGTGAGATATCGATATGAGGAGAATAAGGAGTGACAAGACCCTAAGCTTGGGGATGCCTAAGGAACCCCAAGGTAATATTCAAGGAATATCCAAGCAACTAAGTTTGGGGATGCCTTCCGGGCATCCCCTCTTGCGTCTTCAACATTATCGGTAACCTCACTTGGAGCTATATTTTCATTCGTCACATGATATGAGTTTTGCTTGGAGAGTCATTTTATTTTAGTTATATTTGCTTGCTGTTATTTAGATAATGTTTTGCATCTTTTATTTCAATAAAAGTGGCAAGGATAGCCATCACCATGCTTATTTTGGAAGTATATGAGTTGCTGTTTCAAAACAGAAAGTTTATCGCTGTTGCAATAATTCTCCATAAAAGTCAGAATGTGATAAAATGTTTAAACTTTTTGCAAAATAAGCTATGATAAATTTTATACAGTGTGGTAAATTTTAAGAATTTTTGGATTTAGGAAAGTATGAAGAATATTGCACTCTTTACAGACTGTCCTGTTTAGACAGATTGCTGTTATGTTCGCATTGTTTGCATATGTTTGCGTGTTTAATGATTCTATTTGAGGATAGGAGTATTAAATATGCAGAGGCATTTAGTATGCAATGTTGAATAATAATTTTAGTGATTTGCTACAGTAGAGAGTGATAAGGTTTTTGCATTGATTTATACTAACTTATCTCACGAGTTCTTGTTGAGTTTTGTGTGGATGAAGTTTTTAAGATTCAGGGAAACCGTGATATAAAAGGAATTAAGGAGACACAAAAGCTCAAGCTTGGGGATTCTCAAGGCATCCCAAGTTAATAATCCAAGAAGTCTCAAGCATCTAAGCTTGGGGATTCCCCGGTAGGCATCCCACCTTTCTTCATCAACAATTATCAGTTAGTCTCGGTTGAGCCTAAGTTTTTGCTTCTTCACATGATGTGTGCTATTCTCGGAATGTCATTTAATTTTTTTTTGGCTTGCTATTTTAATAAAATACTTAGATCTGAAAGTTTTTTTTAATAAGAGAGAGTCCTCACATAGCTACCCATTTACTTAACTACTCGCAAGATCTTCACTTATATCTTTTTGGAGTAGTTTGTCATTTGCTCTAGTGCTTCACTTATATCTTTTCGAGCACGGTGTGCTTTATTATTTTTGAAGAAATTCTCTCATGCTTCACTTATATTATTCTGAGAGACGAAAATTGTTATGCTCATGTTCTTCACTTAAATTTGTTTGAGCTTGTCAAAAGTAATTGCAATATATGAAACTAGTCCCAAAGTAATGGATATTCAAGAAGGATATAATAAAAACTTTCATGTAGATCACTGGATATGATAAGTTTGATTTCTTGCAATAGTTTTGTGATATAGAGATAATAATATGTGAGTCATGTTGGTGAGTAATTATGCTTTAGTAAGAATATTGGTGTTAAGGTTTGTGATTCCCTATGCAAGCACAAAAGTCAATAGTTATGCAATGAAATTACATCCTACTTGTGGTGCATTATTCGGTGTTAGTTATGCTCAATGCTCGTTTATGTGAATTTTCATTTCTTTGTTGGTTGCTTCTCAATCTATTTGCTAGCCTCCATTTATACTAAGTGGGAATACTACTTGTGCATCCAAAATCACTAAACCCAGTTTTGCCACATGAGTCCACCATACCTACCTATATGTGGTATTCCTGTGCCGTTCTAAGCAAATTTGTATGTGCCATCTCTAATTTTCAAAATAATTTCCTTTTTGTGTGCTCGTACCGCTCATGAAGCGGGGTGGCCAATATTTTCCATGCTAGATGTGTTATTCTCAAGATGAGTGTTTATTCACTTGTCATTGCATGAGAGTACGGCAAAGGTATTAGGGATGCCCAGTCCTGAAATGAAAAAGAAATTTACTTTATGTTGTCAAATAATAAATTCCTTGGAAAGTGTTGGTATGGAGGGCACCCGTGGATACGGCTAGCCATGGATTGTGAAAGAATGGTGAAAAAAGGAATAAACTTTACTTTCTGTTTGGGAACCGCCTATGATATATCTAGCATGGAAAGTGTTGGAAATTACTCGATCGTTTTCGTTGACGGGAAAAGTATGCCTCCCAAAATCTTTTATCTCTCAATTTAAGCTTTGAGCTCTGGCACCTCTACAAATCCCTATTTCCCTCTGCGAAGGGCCTATCTATTTACTTTATGCAATTTTTATTTTTATTTGAGTCTCCATCTTCTCTTATAAAGCACCAACTAGGGAGCACTATGATCATACTTGGGCATTGGATGTAGCTAATATTCGAGTGTGACTCATGAATGGATCAATGATTGAGCATGATGGGCTAGGGATAACTTTCTTTAGTGTTGATATTTTGAAAGACATGGTTGCTTGTTGATATGCTTGAGTATTGATGTCCTCATGTCAAATTATAGACTATTGCTTTGAATCATTCAAGTCCAAATGTCCATGCTACAAAAGAAAGATTATATGATGAATATGATAGGTAGCTCTCCACAACAAAAATTCCGTTTTCAATTGCTACTTTAACATGAGAAGTTTTATGAGAAATAATTGCTGTTATGATGCTAGGAAAAGTGATTGAAATTATCATTGATCAAACTTGTGCACTTTGCTAGCATTCACACTTCATAAATTATTTCTTTTATCATTTACCTACTCCAGGACGAGTAGGAATTAAGCTTGGGGATGTTGATACGTCTCCAACGTATCTATAATTTATGAAGTATTCATGCCATGTTTACAACAATTTTATATGGTTTTGTTATGATTTGCATGGAACTAACCCGGACTGACGCTGTTTTCAGCAGAACTAACGTGGTGTTGTTTTTTGTGCAGAAATGAAAGTTCTCCAAATGAGCTGAAACTTTTTGACGATTTTTTTGGAACAAAAGAGACCCCCGAAGCTTCGTGGAAGGACCAGAAGGTGAAGGAGTAGGGCACAAGACACCGGGGCGCGCCTGGGCTCTTGCCCGTGCCCCGGTGGGTTGTGCTCACCTCGAGGCCCATCTTAGCGTGAAACCAACGCCGAAAATTCCTATAAATAGAGAAACCATCAGGGGTAACCCTAGATCAGAAGTTCCACCGCCGCAAGCCTCTGTAGCCATGAAAAAACAATCTAGACCCCGTTCCGGCACCCTGCCGGAGGGGGAAATCATCACCGGTGGCCATCTTCATCATCCCGGCGGCCACCATGATGAGGAGGGGGTAGTCCACCTTCGGGGCTGAGGGTTTGTACCAGTAGCTATGTGTTTAATCTCTCTCTCTCTCTCTCGTGTTCTTGAGATGTCACGATCTTGATGTATCACGGGCTTTGTTAATATAGTTGGATCATATGGTGTTTTCCCCTCTGTATCTTGTTGTGATGAATTGAGTTTTCCCTTTGAGATTTCGTTTTATCGGATTGAATACTTTTATGGATTTGAGAGCACTTGATGTATGTCTTGCATATGAGTACCCGTGGTGACAATGGGGTATTAAATTGATTCACTTGAGATATGTTTTGGCACTCAACTCGCGGATTCCCGAGGAGACATTGGGGTAATCTATGCATAGGGGTTGATGCATGTTCTCGTCTTTTGTTTCTCCGGTAGAAATCTTGGGGCACTCTTTGAGGTTCTTTGTGTTGGATTGAGTATTATGAATCTGAATTTGTTTTGGTGTTATTTTAGTACGAACTCTTGATAGATCGATCGGAAAGAATAACTTAGTGTTATTTTAGTACGAACTCTTGATAGATCGATCGGAAAGAATAATTTGGTGTTATTTTAGTACGAACTCTTGGATAGATCGATCGGAAAGAATAGCTACAACCAATTTCTTCTTATGTTCTCCGCTAGATAAGAACTTTGGAGTGATTCTTCATCGCACTTTGAGGGATGGTTGTATGATCCAATTATATTAGCATTGTTGAGAGATTGCACTAGCGAAAGTACGGACCCTAGGCCACATTTTCAAGCATTGCAATACCGTGTGTGCTCCGTTTTATCAATTGCTACCTTGCTGTTTTTTATTGTTCCTATTACAAAAATCAATATCTACTATCATTACTACGCTTGTATCACCATCTCTTCGCCGAACTAGTGCACCTATACAAATTACCATTGTATTTGGTGTGTTGGGGACACAAGAGACTTTTTATTATTTGGTTGCAGGGTTGTTTGAGAGAGACCATCTTCATCCTACGCCTCCCATGGATTGATAAACCTTAGGTCATCCACTTGAGGGAAAATTGCTACTGTCCTACAAAACTCTGCGCTTGGAGGCCCAACACAAGTCTACAAGAACAAGTTGCGTAGTAGACATCATGCTGCACTGCATCACCGCTTGGGAAATGAACTGCATCGACACCCCCGCACCAAAGATGATGAAGGGGAGGAGCAGCTTGGATCTGCTCAACCTTAGCAGGCTCGGAGTGGGGCGACACCCTGCTCACCAACGGGCGCCATCTCAACCTCCTGCAGGTCGATGCAGTGGAGAAGGAAGGTCGCTGACTGGATCCGGGAGGGTGGATCCGGCCGTCGCGGCGCAGCAAGAGGTCGCAGGGAGGAGCCAGGTGGAGGAGCACCTTGGTGGCCGCTTGGGGGAGGTGGTCGTGGCTTTTCTTCGTTGACGGATTAGAAGAAGGGGGGAAGAGGGGTGCTCGAGAGGGAGGCGAAGGGAAGGTGGGCGCTGGGGCAGCCCAGCCGGATCCGGATGGGCTGGTGCGGGGGAGGCGGCTCATTCGCTCGCTGGTGCGGGATTTTGGCGCCCGATGGATCCGGCCGAGGCGGACTGATGGATGGGGTGGGGCGGCGGTCATCAATGGTGCACGGCGGCTCACTAGTTGAGGCGGGACGGCCGGCAATTTGTGGTGCGCAGTGGCGCGCTGGTTGGGGCGGGGCGACCGACGAGTGTGGCTCGTGGTGGTGGCCGGGGCGAGGCAGCGCGGGGTGGTGGCACGTTGGAGCGATGGGGGTGGTGGAATGCCGCGGGGGTGGGAGGTGGTGGCGCGCCGAGATGGGTGGGGGTGGTGGGGCGCCGGGAGGTGGGTGGTGGTGGGGAAGAAAGGTGGGGCGTCGGAGCGTAGTGGCGCTACTTGGATCTGGTGGTTGGTAGGTGCTGGGAGGGCTGGTGGCGGTGGGAGAAGGCGTTTGGGGCGGCCAGCCCAGCGCTCTGGCTGTGGCACGCAGGCCTCTAGAGCGGCGCTGTGGTAGATTTGGCCGGGAGAGGGGAGAGCCGAGAGGAAGAAGGTGGAGGGGATCGGGGGAGGAAGAAGGCAGAGAGGGGGTCGGGAGAAGAAGTGGGAGGAAAGGGTGGAGTGGGTGAGGTGGGGCAGGTTGTTTTTTTTGGTGCTTGCGGTTCAGATCGGTTCGAAGATGGCTCTGTGGGGCGGGTCGGGTCGGTTCAGTGGGTTAGATGGGTGTTATCAGAATAAGCTAGTGTTAGTAGAATAAGACTCTTAAGAGGTGTTATTAGAATATATATAGGTTGGAGGATGGGAGAGAGGCGCCACAAGGGGGGAAGAAAACCTCCCCCCTTTGGCCGACCAAGGAGGGGGTTTCCCACTCCAATTCGGCCTACCTCGATGTCCAAAAAGGCTAAGGGGTGGCGCCTCCACTATTGGGCTCTTGTGGCCCAAGTAGCTTTCCATCACTTAGCCTTTTAAGACTCGTTGATATTAAATTAAATATAAAAGCCTCCTAAGTATTATTAGAGCCTTTTATTATTAATGTAACATCACCGGAAATGTTTTCCACCTATATATTATTTATCGGAGATACCCGAAATTGTCCGATAGCTTCATCGTCGAGAGGGAAACATAAACTCCGAAACCATTCCGGTGACCCCGAAACGTTTTCGGTTCCTCTCAAAATTATTTTGAATATTAGTGAAACTATTTCACAAATATATTCTCATTATTCCCGTCCTACTAAAATTCAGCCAATCGTGATTATCTTAAACTTGTGAGCCTATAGGTTCGGTAAAGCATAGACATGACCAAAACCCCTTTCGTTCAATGGCCGATAGCGGAACCATGGACATCCATATAGATCCCTGCAATTACACAAATGACATTTGAGTGAACCTTTGGTGATCATGTGTTATTCCCTTTGTGACGGTGTCTCAGACCAGGGGGTACTAACCTAGTCGGCCCATGGTCCTCGGGCTGGGATGGTGGGCCCTCATTCCGCTCAAAGTGGACTCCGGAAGCCGCACGCTGGAGACGTGATCGGGACTACATCTACCAAAGACTTGACGTATGCTCCAAGACTTCTCCTGCTGCCTCCCGCCTAGATACCGACCATGTAACCCTAGATGCCCTACCCGACGTGTATATAAGCCAAAGGGTTTAGCCCGTAGAGGGGACTTGAACACAATTACATTCACCTAGCCCTAGGGTTAGAACACGACTTACGATCTCGAGGTAGATCAACTTTGTATTCGATACATCTCCATCAATACAAACAAGAGCAGGACGTAGGGTTTTACCTCCATCAAGAGGGCCCGAACTTGGGTAAACATCGTCTTCCTGTTCCTGTCACCACCGATTCGAGATCCACAGCTCGGGACCCCATACAGCGAGGTCTATCGGATTTCGCACCGACACTGGTGCTTTCATTGAGAGTTCCGCTGTGACATCGACAAAGGATCGATGGCTCATCTACGGGTCAACTGCGGCACTGGCTGCAGGGGCGTTTACATCCCCGACCAACTTTTCGTAATCGGTAACATGATTTTTTGCGCCGACTCGACGGGCCATCTGGCCACCGTCGAGAACTATACCCCTGATCAGATCATAACCTTCGAAGGCCTAGAGTACACCGCAGATTCCTGCGCCAAGCTTGTGCTCGGCAAACACAGGAGGCTCGACCTCAGAACTGATCCCCTTATAGGACAACGGATCAAGCCCCCCAATACCGCCAGGAAACACGGAGTGGCTTCCCTCCCCCGCCTCGAACAGCTCCATCACAACACTCCGACGTAGGTCAGAGCTTGGCTTTGAATCTAGTATCGGGCTTACAGCCGATCCCGACAACGGATCTAGAATCCACTCCGGCCCCTTGCATGGCCGAAAACGCATCGAGCTTACCGCCAATGCTACTTCGAGTTAACCCGGCCTATGACCAGGCCATAAACTCCGAGGAGTTATCTCACTTAAATGAGATACTTGACTAAATCCAGAGCTGGTCAGTCTCAGACGGCAAGACCTCAGTTTATGACAAGATCGGGCTTATAGCTGATGATCGGGAAATTTATGTCCCACCACCCATCTTGTCGCTACCATCGATGATTTAACTGATGTGTTAGACTACGACGAGGCAAACAACATGGATGAAGATGTCGGCGGCCCTACAGACAACACTTTGCCGCAAACAAACACTGTCAAGTGGACCGCAACATCTACTTACGATGTGTACATGGTCAACACTCCCAACTCCCCTCCAAGACATCAGCGTAGACGCAGAAGGGGCACCACCGGAGACACCAACGGGAACAATGCCACCATCGACAATGGTGCGGCAACAACCAACGATGCCGGCAAACCTGAGGAGGACTTTCAAGCCTCCCAAAAGCGACATGCCAGCCCCGGGGGAATTCCCGGGGAGGAGGACCCCGCCGACCTCTTTGAAGGGGCCGATGCCAACTACATGCCTGAATCCGAGGAGGATGAGAGCCTCGGCACCGAGGACTATATAGTCCCCGAAGACCCCATCGCGCAAGAACGCTTCAGACGACGCCTCGTGGCCACCGCCTGTAGCATGAAGCCGAAGCAACAGTAACTGCAGGCCAACGAGGATGCATTAAATGACAAATGGGTCAAAATACTCTTGGCCGAGCAAGATCTCGAGGAACGGCGCCGCAGTGTGTCCAAGTCTTACCCGCGCAGGCGCTTGTTGCCCGAGTTCGACGAAGAACTGACGAACGACATGCTTCTAACATGCGGGCAGGCAGACCAACTTGACCGACCCCCTAGAGTTTGTCTGCCCGTCCGCGTGTTAGAAGCACGTCATTCGTCAGTTGCTTCTAACACGCGGACGGACAGGCCGACACGGGAAGATTTCCGTACTCAAACGGCACATGCCATCATGGCAAGGACCCTGCCGACTACCTAGACCCTCATGACGCTCGACGTCACATTGAGAAAAACTGAGCACCTCCTCGGTCCATTTATGGATCAAGAGGACGCGTGTCGGCCGGGCTTGATGGCTATGATGCCTGGTTGAACAGGAACGGACGTGCTCGAGATCAAGCTTACACACGGCTTTCCCCCGACATCCGATGCGATACTGCCCGGTTCCGAGGTCCAACCCACCTGATATGTTTTACAGATAGGGTAATGGAACACCAGTTTCCGGAGGGGTTTAAACGATGGCACAACGGACCCAGCAGTATGGATCGGAGATTTTCTTCTTCATACACACATGGCCAACGGAGATGACCTCCATGCCATTAAATATTTACCGCTCAAGCTAAAGGGGCCGGCGAGGCATTGGCTCAACAGCCTGCCTCCTGACTCTATTGGTAGCTGGGAAGCCCTTGAGAACGCCTTTCGGGTAAATTTCCAGGTCAGTTACGTCCGACCTCTGGACGCCGATGACCTCAGCCATGTCACTCAGCCGCCCGGCGAATCAACTCGGAAATTCCGAAACTGGTTCCTCACTAAAAAGAACTAGATCATAGATTGCCCCGACGCCGAAGCCATCGCTGCATTTAAGAACAACATCCGAGATGAGTGGCTCACCCGCCAGCTCGGGCAGGATAAGCCGAGAACCATGGCAGCCCTAACCTCGCTCATGACCTGCTTTTGTGCGGGTGAGGATAGTTGGCTGGCCTGTAGTACCCATAACGGTGAGGCGGGCACCTCAGAGACGCGTGACGCCAATGGAAAGCCTCAGCCTAATAAAACTAAACGCATGCATGAGAATGGCGGAAGTGACATAGAGGGTGCCGCAGTCAACGCAAGGTTCACCAGACCTAGATCTGGGCAGAAGCGGAAACCCTTCAAATGGAATAAGGATGGACCCAACCAGCTAGAAAAAATCCTTGACAGGCCATGCCAAATTCATGGCACCCCAGACAAAGCCAGCAAATCATACTAACAGAAATTGCCGGGTCTTTAAGCAGGCCGACAAGGTAGTGATGGAGGGTCAGAGTAAAACCCAACCTTGCAGTGAAGACGAGGATGAACCTCGGTGGCCCAACAACGGAGGCCAAAAGAAGTTTCCTAATGAGGCAACAAAAGTAAACATGATTTATGTTACCCACATCCCTAAAAAGGAGAGGAAGCGCGTATTTCGGGACATTTATGCATTAGAGCCCGTGGCCCCGAAGTACAATCCGTGGCCAGCTTACTCGATCACATTTGACAAGCATGACCATCTGACCAGCATCAGGCACGGCGGATCGGCCGCACTCGTCTTGGACCCGATCATTGATGGTTTTCATCTGAAACGAGTCCTTATGGATAGAGGAAGTAGCCTCAATTTAATCTACACGGACACAGTTAGGAAGATGGGCATTGACTCATCTCAGATCAAGCCCAACAACACCACCTTTAAAGGTGTCATACCAGGTGTTGAGGCCCGCTGCACCGGAACTGTAACACTGGAGGTAGTCTTCGGATCACCCGAGAACTTCAGGAGCGAGGAGTTAATCTTCGACATTGTACCTTTTCGCAGCGGATACCACACGCTTCTAGGGCACACCGCATTTGCTCGCTTCAATGCAATCCTGCATTATGCTTACCTCAAGCTCAAAATGCCAGGACCAAACGGTGTTATTACAGTCAATGGTAACACTGAACGCTCTCTCCGGACGGGGGATCAGACCGCGGCTTTCGCAACCAAGGTGCAGGCATGCAAGGAGGCAGCCCGTTCCGGCAAACGCACCCCCCAGCCCATCGAAGCATATGCGGGCCACGCTAGTCGACCTCGGCCAGGCACTCCCCCACCCTAAATAGGGGTGCGGGCTCCTCGCGCCCCCCTTGGAAGGGGCATCACGTTCTTTATTATCTTGCAAACCTATCCACAACTACAAAGTACTTCTAGTTTTATTCTTGTTCTAGGTAAAGCAAATGTTAAGTGTGCGTAGAGTTGTATCGGTGGTTGATAGAACTTGAGGGAATATTTGTTCTGCCTTTAGCTCCTCGCTGGGTTCGACACTCTTATTTATCAAAAAAGGCTACAAATGATCCCCTATACTTGTGGGTTATCAATGTATCGCGAGCTTTGTTAAATATAGTTGGATCATATGGTGTTTTCCCCTCTCTATCTTGTTGTGATGAATTGAGTTTTCCCTTTGAGATTTCATTTTTATCGGATTGAATGCTTTTATGGATTTGAGAGCACTTAATGTATGTCTTGCTATGAATACCCGTGGTGACAATGGGGTATCATATTGATTCACTTGATATGTGTTTTGGCACTCAACTTGCGGATTCCCGAGGTGACATTGGGGTAATCTATGCATAGGGGTTGATGCACGTTCTCATCTTTGTTTCTCCGGTAGAAAACTTGGGGCACTCTTTGAGGTTCTTTGTGTTGGATTGAGCATTATGAATCTGGAATTGTTTAATGCATATCATATAATCAACTCACGGATACTCGTGGTGACATTGGAGTATCTAGGTGACATTAGAGTTGGTTAATGTGTATCATATGGTGTTATTTTAGTACGAACTCTTAGAGAGATCGATCAGAACTGATAACTTAGTGTTATTTTAGTACGAACTCTTGGATAGATCAATCAAAAAGGAGAGCTTTCAGGTGGTTTCGTACCCTACAAACAATTTCGTCTTATGTTCTCCGCTAGATAAGAACTTTGGAGTGATTCTTCATCACACATTGAGGGATGGTTATATGATCCAATTATAATTATTGAGAGATTGCACTAGAGAAAGTACGGACCCTAGGCCTCATTTTTCAAGCATTTCAATACCATTTGTGCTCCGTTTTATCAATTGCTACCTTGTTGTTTTTTATTGTTCCTATTACAAAAATCAATATCTACTATCATTAGTACACTTGTATTACCATCTCTTCGCCGAACTAGTGCGTCTATACAATTTACCATTGTATTTGGTGTGTTGGGGACACAAGAGACTTTTTATTATTTGGTTGCAGGGTTGTTCGAGAGAGACCATCTTCATCCTATGCCTCCCACGGATTGATAAACCTTAGGTCATCCACTTGAGGGAAATTTGCTACTGTCCTACAAAACTCTACGCTTGGAGGCCCAACACGAGTCTACAAGAACAAGTTGTGTAGTAGACATCAGTCCTCTTCTTCCTTATCCTCCTCCCCATTGTCTTCATCGGTGGAGGAGGCATGGGTCTCCTCGGACCGAGTGACCGAGGTCTCCTGAGTCTGAAGACCCGCCCTGCCCTTCTGGAGCTTCAATCCCTTGGGGATCACCATGTGTGGCTCGTCGACTATAGGAGGGCCGTAAGCAGAGGGGTCCTCTCCCCCTTAGGCAGTGGCACCGGGCACAGCATCTGCTGCGCCTTGGAGATCCATGTCTGCAAACATGAAATGAGCCGATTCGTCGAAATCTGTCTCGCTTAAAACAAAAGAATAAAGCATGAACCTATAGGGTGAAATGTTACCTCAGGGGCGTCATAACTGGCTTCGAAGCCGAGGTCCTGCTCTTCCTTGGGGAAGTCGTCCTCAGACGACTTGAATAGCCGCATCCATATTCTGACCAGGGTGGAGCGGAAGAAGCGAAGAACGGGCCCTGCGTCCTCGGACTTGTGTTCCCACATCGGGGTAGCCCGGAGTTGGAGCGGGAGGATGTGGCGATGGAGCATGACGTTTACCATGTTGGCTAACTGGAGGTTTCTCTTATCAGACCACCACTTGATCTTCTTGACCAACGCCTCCACCTCCTCCGGCCTCCCCCAGGCGAGGCCCTTCTTCTTCCAGGACACGAGCTTCTTCGGAGGACTGGCTGTAAACGCCGGGACCTCGGCCCGGCCTGCGGCGTGCGGCTCGGTGATGTAAAACCACTCGCGCTGCCACTCCTTGATGGTCTCCACAAAAGTGCCTTTAAACTAGTCGACCTTCTGGTTTTTGCTGATCATGGCCCCTCCGCACTCCGCGAGGTCAGAGCCATTGGACTTCAGCTTGACACCAAAGATCTTCAGCCATAGGACAAAGTGTGGCTCGATGCGGAGGAAGGCCTCGTAGACCACGATGAAGGAGGCGAGATGGAGGATGGAGTTCGAGGCCAGATGATGAAAATCTAGCCCGTAGTAGAACATACTCCTGTGCACGAAGGGGTGCAACGGGAAGCCCAAACCTCTGATGAGGTGGGGAACGAATACTACCCGCTCCCCCGGGTTGGGAGGGGGCACCTGCTGGTCGGCGTCTGGCACATGGGTGGCGACCTCCGTGGGGATATACCCCGCGGTGCGCAGCTCCAGGATGGTGCCCTCTGTCATAGAGGACCCGACCTAATGCCCCTTGAGGGTGGTGTTGGCCATGCTGGGAAAAGGAGCTAGGATGCGTTGCAGGGAGGGGAGCAAGATTGGATCTAGGCGCTAGAGCTTGAGGAGGCAGCTTGCAAGGGAAATGAGAGCATGCTTACTCCCAGTGTTATCTTTTTGCTTTTATAGGCTGATGAAAGGCCGAGAGTCACCCTGCTGCACCGGTAAAAATGCCACTCCCTCGCAAAAGATGTCGTTATGCATATGGGGAGAAACAAATTCTTAATGATATCCCTAAGAAAACGGGCACGATCTCCACTTTGATGGGACGCGCCAGTAAAAAGATTGCCACGGGCCATGATTTATGTAAGCAATAACTGCCTGACCCAACGTGGGTAGCGCCGCTTCGATAAAGTTGTTAGGCTAGACGACACTGTTCACACCTATGCGGCCGGTCTTCGAGGCTAAGTAACCCCGCCTCTTCGGGCGTTGGGTGAGTTTGGCTAAGCCATGGTTGACGGTCTTTATTCCTTTGAGAAGCTATTCCGAATGTCCTTTGAAGGGGGAGAACCATGAAAGGAGAACTCGTCTATCAAGCCGAGGACTTTGGATCTGAGGTTGTTTTCCTCAAGAAGGTTGTCCTCGGCTTAAAAGACCAGTTCGGGTGCTACTGACGGTGTCTCGAACCAGGGGGTACTAACCTAGTCGGCCCATGGTCCTCGGGCTAGGCTGATGGGCCCTCATTCCGCTCAAAGTGGACTTCGAAAGCCGCATGCTGGAGACGTGACTAGGACTACATCTGCCGAAGACTTGACGTATGCTCCAAGACTTCTCCTGCCGCCTCCACGCCTAGATACCGACCATGTAAGCCTAGATGCCCTACCTAGCATGTATATAAGCCAAAGGGTTTAGCCCGTAGAGGGGACTTGAACACAATTACATTCTATAAGTGCATCTAGTGCCACCCCTAGTTGGTTTTGGAGTATTGACGACAAACTTGGTTGAGGGACTAATGTGTGTGTGAGATTCACAAGAGAACACAAGTAGAAGTCCCTATTGATTCGGTTTACCCATTCAATATGATCCCTAAAAATGTATGAAGACATTGAAGACAATGGTGGTTCACGAAGACATTCGTGTCGAAGATAATGAAACTTGAAGACGTTCTCTTGAAGTCAATGGAGTGCGAAGACATAGTTTCTTTGTTGTTTCACTTTCTTCTTTTCTGAGTTGTAGGAACCACCGAACTGTTAAGTGGGGTCGAGGTAAACAAAGTCAGAAAACTGATGTGATGCTCAACTAAAATCCTAAGTCTTCGAGCGAAGACAAATGAGAGAAAATCTCTTCCAAAGTTGGTAGAGTCAGCTTTACTTGGAGCACAAGTAAAGTTGTCGTGTGGGTTCAAATTCTGATCGTTGGACACGTGTCAGTTCCCCAATGACCCAGAGTCATTTCGGACAAATCATGTCGGGTTTCCCCTTGGCTATAAATAGCCACCCCCTTCCACCAGAAGTTGGTGGCTGCTCCGAGTTAAGAGTACGGCTTTTGTTATTTGAGAGCAACCCACCTCCGAAGCCTTTGAGAGAGAATCCTTGCGAGGAGAAAACCAAAACACTGATACGTTTGCAAAGTATCTATAATATTTGATTGTTCCATGTTATTACATTATCCATCTTGGATGTTTTATATGCATTATTATGCTATTTTATATCATTTTTTTGGACTAACCTATTAACCTAGTGCCCAGTGCCAGTTGCTGTTTTTTCCTTGTTTTTGCCTTTACAGGAAATCAATACTTGTAGGATCGTAAGTATGTCTAGAGGGGGGGGGGGTGATTAGACTACTTGACCAAATAAAAATCTATACTTTTCCTTATTTTAGTTGTGGGAAGATTTTAGCACTTATGACATGTCAAGCAATCAACCTACACATGCAATTCTAAGAGTATAGCAGCGGAAAGTAAAACACTACACATGAAGGTAAAGGGAAGGGTTTGGAGAAGGCAAACGCAATTAAGACACGAAGATTTTTGGTGTGGTTCCGATAGGTGGTGCTATCGTACGTCCACGTTGATGGAGACTTCAACCCACGAAGGGTAATGACTGCGCGGGTCCACGGAGGGCTCTACCCACGAAGAAGCAACCTTGTATATCGCACCATGGCCATTGCCCATGAAGGACTTGCCTCACTCGGGTAGATCTTCATGAAGTAGGCGATCTCCTTGCCCTTACAAACTTCTTGGTTCAAATCCACATCTTGTCGGAGGCTTCGAAGCGACACCTAACCAATCTAGGAGACACCACTCTCCAAAAGGTAATAGACGATGTGTTGATGATGAACTCCTTGCTCTTGTGCTTCAAACGATAGTCTCCCCAACACTCAACTCTCTCTCGTAGATTTGGCTATGGTGGAAGAAGGATTTGAGTGGAAAGCAACTTGGGGAAGGCTAGAAATCAAGGTTCAAATGGTAGGAATGGAATCTCTTGATCTCAACACATGAGTAGGTGGTTCTCTCTCAGAAAATGGATGTGGAAGTGTAGGCATGTTCTGATGGTCTCTTCTCTTATGAAGAGGGGGTGGAGGGGTATATATAGCCTCCACACAAAATCCAACCATTACACACTTTTGACCCATCTCGGTGGCACCGATTGTGAAACTCGGTGGCACCGATCAGTACAAAAATATGAACATTAGTAATCTCGGTGGGACCGACTAAAACAACTCGGTGGGACCGATGTGCTAGGGCTTAGGGCAAACTTCATCTCGGTGGCGCCGATTGCATCAACTCGGTGGGACCAAAGTGAAGCAATGAGCAACAAAGAATCTGTCAAGCCACTCGATGGGACTGATTGCAACATCTCGGTTAGACCGAAGTGGATGCAACAAGTCACAGAGCGCTGGCAAGGCCATCTCGGTTAGACCGAGATCCGTATCGGTGTGACCAAATTGTTAGGGGTTGGCTATGTTAAGATGAACTCGATGGTTCCGGATAGGAAGTATCGGTGTGGCCGAGTCTGGAAATTAGGGTTTGGACATATTTTGTTTGAGAGAGCGGCTGATGGTTTTGGAGCAATTTCACTATGCACTTGAGCAAGTAGACCATTAAGCAACACCTCATCCCCTTTTAATAGTATTGGCTTTCCTATGGACTCAATGTGATCTTGGATCACTAAAATATAAATGAAGAGTCTTGAGCTTTTGCCAATCCTTGTCCTTAGCATTTTGAGGGGTCCACATCTCTATTTCATGCCATGCTAATCATTGAACATCTTGAAATATTTATCTTGAATGGATATTAGTTCAATGAGCTATATGTTGTTATGAATTACCAAAACCACCTGGTGATTAGTTGCACTTTCAATCTCCCCTTTTTTGGTAATTGATGACAACATGTAGATCAAAGCTTCGACAAATGATTAAATGAATGAAATACATCATCGCTTTGAGAAGTATGTGATAAGCAAGAGCTCCCCCTAAATTTGTGCATTATTAAAATTTTGCGTTTGAATGCAAATGCACAACCGATTAGGATCATGGGTCACTCTTCCATGTCACATACATCTTGGTGGAGCGCACAAAATGATATGAGTGAAATAATATGCACGCATCACCAAGGACATAAGTGAATGATCATACACAAATAATTGTAGAGATAAGCATTAAGCACACATTAAGCAAAGTATGATCAACCACATAGGATAAACGTAGTATATCACAAGTATAACGATCAAGTAGCACGAATCAAACGGACAAAGTAGCAACAACAAGAGAAAAAGCAAAGAGCAAAAGCGAGACACACTCTCTCTCTCTCGAAGCCTAATGATCTATACAATTTCTCCCCCTTTGGCAACAAGTACCAAAAAGCTTGAAAAGGTATAGAGCTATGCGTCTCTCTAGGCACGATCCTCGGGAGCACCCGAAGGTGTCTTCCGGCTTGTGGCTCCGGTGTGCGTAGATGGCGTTGAGATGAGTTTGTCTGCAAATGCTTCTGATGATGGGCTTCTTATCAAGCAAAACAGTCTCATAGAAATCTTGTTGTTCTCTGGTGTGAAAGCGGTAATCATATGCAGTCCTCCTCCTGACAGAATATGGATCAACTTTCCTCCACTCTCGCAGACCCTTGTCTTTCCTGAGCATCATGTCGTCGTCTACAAGATGGGAGTTGTCATGATCTGGGATCTTGGGCTTGAGCTTCCTGAGCACTAGTGGCTCTTCATCAACATCAGCTTTAGGCATTGGGGCCTTGTTCTTCTCAGCAGCAGAGATATTCCTTGTAGATCTCTTTGGAGGAGGTGCTTTGGGCTTGGACTTAGGCTTGGAGGGAGCAGCAGCTGACTTCATAGCATCTGACAATATCTTCTGAGTCTTAGCTGGAGGTGAAGAAGGTTCCTCCTCCTCCTCATCACCATCTTCCCTCATGGAAGGCTTCCCAATGACACGTGCTGTTGTCTTCCTAGCCCTCTTCTTCTTTCCTGTATCAGCCTCTGCATCACTAGACTCTTCAAGTGTGAAAGTCATAGTTTCTTGTGGAGCTGAGGACTTATTAGATTTTGACTTGGGAACTTTTCTCACTATTGTCCTGTCCTTGGCACTTGGCCTGGAAGTAGCTGCGGTGCCATACACTTTCTTTAGCACAACCTTTTTCTTGGAAGTGGCCTCATCTGCCACAAAGTCTTCATCCTCACTGTCTGAGGTTCTCTTCTTCTTAGTTCTAGTGCCAGCCTTTGGCAAATTGCTAGGGGTGCTTCTGCTGCCTTCATCATAGCTCTCATTGGGACTAGAATCCTCACTAAGATCAAAATTCTGCTCTGACTGATACTGATTGTCACTTGCACTTAACATCTTGCAAACTGACCCTGTGAATAGATGGGTATGGGTAGAGTGGATGAGTTATCACAAAAAGCAGATAGTTTTTCAAAAATTTGAGTTCAAACTTTAGTTTTAGGTTTTCGCATAATGCATTTCGGAGCTACCGATTCAGTCATCTCGGTGCCGAAGCAAGCACAGAACCAAAACACTCCATTTCGGTTGGCCCGATATGGGGTTCGGTGGCTCCGACTTGCTAGGGTTTCACTGAAACTTTACTTTCGGTCTCACTGATCAGTACATTTCGGTGGAACCGAGTTGTACTTGTGCAATGGCCAGGGCCAAATCGGTGGGATCGAAAATTCCTATTCGGTCGGTCCGAGATGCGTTCGGCGGAAACCTAAACCTAATTTTTTTGCTCGAGTCTATTCTAAGGAACTAATCTGGTGGATAGAAGTATTGCAATCGTGGCAAGATATATGGCATTATCCTTGTGCATTGAATCGGAAAAAAGAAGAAGCACGAGGAGACCGAATCTCACCCTAACTCGGTGGAGATCCTCTACAGCGATAACGGCGAAGCAGATTCCGTTAACGGCGGCGGATTCCTGCGGCGAAGGCGCACAGGAGACGACGGCGACGGTCCAGAGACCAAGGGGGCGGCAGCGACGGGGCGCAGGCTCGAGAAGTTTGAAGTAATTTTCAACCGTACGACCGCTGGATATATATACCCGTGTGCTGTCGGTGGCATCGAGTGGAACAAATCGGTGGCACCGAGATGTACAACTGCGTGCAGTTACAGCGAATCGGTGGGACCGAGTTGGTCTAATCGCTAGCACCGAGATGAAAACCTAGATCAATCTTTATGACTTCAGTTCGACCGAGTTTGAGTGTGTTGGTCTGACCGAAATGCATGAAGAAGGTTTTGGAGGTCAGCCCTTGTCGGATCGGTGCCTCCGAGTGCTCCTCACTCGGAGGGTCCGAAAAAGACTTGTTCAATTTTTGTGAAATAGCATGACAAGAATTTGAGACAAGAAGAGCATAGATATCTAGAGAAGGTTCTTAGGCATTCTTGTACATCCATTTGGCCAATAAGAACCAAAACAATCAAAACAACAAATGGATGTCCTCGAATGGAGAAAATATGCGAACCAACATGCTCACACAATAAAATGTCAAATGAAATATGTGTCAAACATGCACAAACAATTCTAGCATCTATCAAGCAATTGACAATGACTAGGTCACCTATATATGAGTATATTGACTTAGGAGTCAAATGGGAATATTTGATCATAGGTCATACTCATCGTTTAAGCACAAGTGGGGTTGCCACTTTTACATAAAGCATTAATGTGTTCACACCATTAGAGTTGCTTTATCTCAATTTTTAGAGCAAAGCTCCCCCTAGATGTGATATACCCCCAAAGAGGGATGAACTAACCTTGGGTTTTGTCGATGATGACTTCATGTATATAGTGAAGATGTGGATGCCCAATGTTGATGTAGATCATTCGGAGCAATCCTTTGGAGTTTTGCACTTTCAATACCTACATGGGTTAGTCCCTCAAGGAACATACAAGGATATCCATAGACATAGAGTGAATTGCACATATGATGATGTCCATGAAAGCATTAGGTTACCTTGTCCCTTGTCTTACCAACAAGAGAGTTTGTGACTCCATGAACTAGTGCAAGATATGAAAGTTGATTGCACAAGTCCTTGCCAAAATGAATATGAGTGAAGTATGTTGGCGGAGTCACTGTCGGTGTCAAAACCGGCAGACCTCGAGGTAGGGGGTTCCGAGCTGTGGATCTAGGATCGATGGGTAACAAGGGACGACGAACACAGTGTTTACCCAGGTTCAGGCCCTCTCGAAGAGGTTAAGCCCTACGTCCTGCTTGATTGTATTGAATGTATAACGTGGTTTACAGAGTAGATCTACCTCGAGATCAGCATGAGCTAAACCCTAAGGCTATGAGGTGATGAATGTAGCTCTAGCCCTAAAGACTAAAAACCCTCGGTTTATATAGACACCGGTAGGGTTAGGGTTACCGAAGATAGATTACAATAAGGAATTAAAGAGATCCTCCGCCTTGTTGACTTGGAGGGCACACCATGGCTTCATAGATCTCCTGTCATTATACGGCTCCACCAGTCTGGCCCATGTACAATGGGCCGTCGCCCCGAGGACCCCTTAGTCCATGACTCCCTCAATAGCCCCCGAACTTGCCTCCAACGCCAAGACTTGTATCCGGTATCCATCCATCCGACCAGTATTCGGCTTGCGGGGCGAGTTCCTCAGTATGTCTCTCCCCTATTCGGAACCAAGTGATGTCCGGAATCTGAAACGGTAGTTTTACTTAACACCGAAGGTAATAATAAAAACATCGCTCAAGCGCAAATAGTGCCTTTATCTGACAACTTTTTCTCTTTCAATGAAGAGTCGCTTCCGGCCATAACGCCAAGCAGTTACTATTTCTTGAAGCGCGACTCAAGGCTAATGCCATGTTTGCCACGTCCCCTCAAGGTGGAGATCTTGTCCCGCTTTTCGGGGGATATGGTTAATGATTTCGATTCCCCTCCCTGCTCATAATGTTGTAGAGATAATGGGAAGTGGAGAGGCCAGCGGCGTGGAAGAAGGAATCCCTGGCCTGCCAACAATCTATAAATGGGGGCCGCTACAGTCTGCATCCCACGCCCTCTTCCACCTTCCGCTCACGCAGACCTTCAGAGCTCCAGCGCCCTTTCTCTCTGCTTCCACAGCGAATCCCACTTCACCTCCTTCGACCATGGCCGGATCTGGCGCCAATGGGAAGTGGGAGGCCTCCTCCGTCACCAACGAGGACATTCTGAAGCTGAAGGAGGCCGGCTACTTGCCGGCCAATGTCGCCCATCGGGCCCCCAAAGAGGGCCAGATCATTCCTACGCCCGAGCCGGGCGAAAGGGTAGTTTTTCTCCCCCATTTCCTTAGGGGGCTCGGATTTCCCCTGCATCCCTTTGTGCGGGGGCTGATGTTCTTCTATAGGCTAGATTTTCATGATCTAGCCCCCAACTCCCTCCTGCACATTTCGACCTTCATCGTCGTCTGTGAAGCGCTCCTCCGAGTCCAGCCGCACTTCGGTTTATGGCTGAAGGTGTTCAATGTCAAGCCCAAGGTGGTCAGCGGCGAGCATGCAGACTGCGGAGAGGCCATGATTAGTAAGCTGACACGGGTCCAGTGGCCGGACCGCCACTTTGTCGACACCATCCGGATGTGGCAGAAGGAGTGGTTTTATATCACCGAGCCGAGGGAGGCCGCATGAGGAGCAGCCCCCGCATTTAGGTCCGGACCCCCTACCAGATTGGCCTCCTGGACCACCAAGAGTCCAGACTGGGGGTGTGTTGCCGACACGAAAACGCTACAGAAGCGCGTCAACAGCATAATAGAGACCGGCGCGAAGCTGGTCGATGTGGTCTAGATCATGCTCCACCGCTGGCTCCTCCCTTGCCAGGCGAGGGCCAAGCCCATGTGGGAGTACGAGCCCGAGGATCCGGCCACCGTGCAACACCTCTACGGCATGACTCCAGACAAGATATGGGGCAAGCTATTCTAGCCCAGAAGGAGTGGCCAGTCTAGGGGAAGGACGTCGGCCTCGACGCCGTGAACCCCCCAAGGGAGGTGAGCGGCATTTTTTTCTTCGAGGAGTGTTCGGATATTCATACCACGTTGGATTCGGTCTAACCCTGGTATGTGGATTTTACAGGGCTGGCTTACCAAGGCCAAGAAGATCCGTGGCCCGACGTCTCTGCCAGAAGGGCCCCGATTAGAGCAGCTGGAAAAGCTGTTGGTCATGGTGCGTTATAAGGCGCCCGCCAAGAAGGTCAAGAAGAAAGAAGTGCAGGAGGCCAGGGAGGGCCTCCACCGCAGGGTTCGTCCGGGCAATCGGTCCGGAGATGCTGCAGCCTCATCCGTGCAGGATGGTGGTGATGATGAGGACGAGGAGGAGAGTGCCTCCTCGCATTCCAAGAAGAGGGCTGCGTCCGAGGACGTCGAGGAGGTCCAACCTTCTCCGGCCCCGAAGAGACGATGCCGGCCCAAGCTGGTCCTGTCCGATAGTTCGGACTCCGACAAGGAGTCCGAAGTGTCCGAGAAGGTTCCAGAGAAGGATCCCCGGGCCAAGCCCCCGGCCAGCAGGTAAGGCGTTGGCATTTTTAGCTATCTCGTTTTCAGTAATTTGCTTTAGTTGAAGGTTAACCCCTCCGAGTTGCAGTCCCCCACGTGAATGCCTGATGTCTACTACGCAACTTTATTCTTGTAGACTCGTGTTGGGCCTCCAAGCGCAGAGTTTTGTAGTACAGTAGCAATTATCCCTCAAATGGATGACCTAAGGTTTATTAATCCGTGGGAGGCGTAGGATGAAGATGGTCTCTCTCAAACAACCCTGCAACCAAATAACAAAGAGTCTCTTGTGTCCCCAACACACCCAATACAATGGCAAATTGTATAGCTGCACTAGTTCGGCGAAGAGATGGTGATAAAAGTGTAATATGGATGGTAGAAATATATTTTTATAATTTGAATAAATAAAACAGCAAGGTAGCAATTGATAAAACGGAGCACAAACGGTATTGCAATGCTTGAAAATGAGGCCTAGGGTCCGTACTTTCGCTAGTGCAATCTCTCAACAATGCTAATCTAATTGGATCATATAGCCATCCCTCAACGTGCGATGAAGAATCACTCCAAAGTTCCTGTCTAGCGGAGAACATAAGACGAAATTGTTTGTAGGGTACGAAACCACCTCAAAGCTATTCTTACCGATCAATCTATCCTAGAGTTCGTACTAAAATAACACCAAGCTATTCTTTCCGATCGATCTAACCAAGAGTTCATACTAAAATAACACCATATGATACACATCAACCAACTCTAATGTCACCTAGATACTCCAATGTCACCGCGAGTATCCATGAGTTGATTATACGATATGCATCAAAAAAATTCAGATTCATAATACTCAATCCAACACAAAGAACCTCAAAGAGTGCCCCAAGATTTCTACCGGAGAAACAAAGACAAGAACATGCATCAACCCATATGCATAGATTACCCCAATGTCACCTCGGGAATCCGCGAGTTGAGTGCCAAAACATATATCAAGTGAATCAATATGATACCCCATTGTCACCACGGGTATTCATAGCAAGACATACATCAAGTGATCTCAAATCCATAAAAGTATTCAATCCGATAAAATGAAATCTCAAAGGGAAAACTCAATTCACAACAAGATAGAGAGGGAGAAACACCATATGATCCAACTATATTAACAAAGCCCGCGATACATCAAGATCATGCCATCTCAAGAACACGAGAGAGAGAGAGAGATTAAACACATAACTACTGGTACAAACCCTCAGCCCCGAGGGTGGACTACTCCCTCCTCATCATGGTGGCCGTTGGGATGATGAAGATGGCCACCGGTGATGATTTCCCCCTCCGGCGGAGTGCCGAAACGGGGTCTAGATTGGTTTTTCGTGGCTACAGAGGCTTGCGGTGGCGGAACTTCTGATCTAGGGTTACTCCGAGGGTTTTTGGAATATTTGGGAATTTATAGGGTGAAGAGGCAGTGCGGGAGGCCACCGAGGTGGGCACAACCCACCTGGGCACGCCTGGGCCCCCAGGCGCGCCCTGGTGGGTTGTGCTCTCCTCGGAGCTCCCCTCTGGTACTTCTCTGGCCAACCGGGTGTCTTCTGGTCCAGAAAAAATCTCCAAAAAGTTTCGCTGCATTTGGACTCCGCTTGGTATTGATTTTCTGCGATGTAAAAAACAAGCAAAAAACAGCTACTAGCGCAAGGCACTATGTCAATAGGTTAGTCGCAAAAAATGATATAAAGTTGCTATAAATTGATTGTAAAACATCCAAGAATGATAATATAATGGCATGAATACTTCATAAATTATAGATACGTTGGAGACGTATCAGCATCACCAAGCTTAATTCCTACTCGTCCTCGAGTAGGTAAATGATAAAATAAATAATTTATGAAGTGTGAATGCTAGCAAAATGCATAAGTTTGATCAATGATAATTTCAATCACTTTTCCTAGCATCATAACAGCAACTCTTTCTCTTAAATTCATCATGGTAAAGTAGCAACCAATTCACATGTTAAGGTTCAAACAATGAATTTTCTTGAAACTCAACAACCTATGTTCTTAGTCACCAAACAATTGCAATTCAACTTTTTCAACAAAGTCTAAGTAAGAGCTCCACATACTCAATCATCATATAGCCTTCCATGATTGCTAGTACTCAAAGCATATTCTTAGAACAAATTCCATCCATCGAACACAGAGAAAGATAGGGGCTTAATATTTTGCCTCCCAACTCATTTATCAAAGATAATTGTCAACAATAATAAATCATGATCAAATATATTTGACTGTTCATATGTGCCTAGATCTTTCCCCACCACATGATGCTTGCCAACTAGAGAATAATTGAGGTTGAAATGAGAATGCATACTATTGACTCTTGCATAAAAGTAAATACTGAAAAGTAAAAGATAGGCCCTTCGTAGAGGGAAGCAGAGGTTGTCATACGCTTTTTATTTGGATGCCCAAGCTCTTAATGCAAAGGAACATCACGTTATATTACCCCTTATGATAGCAACCTTTATTATGCAGTCCGTCGCTTTTATTACTTTGCCATCATAAGTTCGTACAATGCTCAATTTTCCCTTACAATAAAAGATCAAACATATTTAGGAGCAATTTTTATTGCTTTATGCACCGATGACAACTTACTTGAAGGATCTTATTCAATCCATAGGTAGGTATGGTGGACACTCATGGCAAGAAACTGGGTTTAAGGGTTTTTGGATGCACAAGTAGTATCTCTACTTAGTACAAATTTTTGGCTAGCAAAAGATCCTAGGCAAACACCACATGTTGGAGGATCCATGACAATATAACTTCTATGCAAATATACACAACCATAACTCGTTACGTTGTCTTCCTTGTCCAACTTCAACTAATTTGCTCAAGTTTGAAAATAATTAATGGGTATTCACAATCATAGAAGATGTCCAAGATAATATATTTGCATGTGAAAGTTCTCTTCCTTCTACTAATCATTCATGAATTGCTTGTCTGACCAATATTGTGATTGTCAAGCTTCAAAAGATTTCACTTTCTAAACCCAATGTGAAGCTACCACTAGGCATGATATGAGCATATAATTTCACCTTCATGATATTCAATTCATTCAACAATTTACTCATAGGATATAAGTGAAGCACAAGAGTAAATCACAAACTACTCCAAAAAGATATAAGTGAAGATCAAATGAGTAGTTAAGTAAATGGGTAGCTAATTGAGGACTCTCTCTTATTTAAAACTTTAAGATCTAAGTATTTTATTAAAACAGCAAGCAAAAAAAAATTACATTGTAAGAATAGCACACATCATGTGAAGAAGCAAAAACTTAGGCTCAACCGAGGCTAACCGATAATTGTTGATGAAGAAAGGTGGGATGCCTACCGGGGCATCCCCAAGCTTAGATGCTTGAGACTTCTTGGAATATTAAATTGGGATGCCTTGGGCATCCCCAAGCTTGAGCTCTTGTGTCTTCTTCATTCCTCTCAAATCACGGTTTCCCTAATTCTTAAAAACTTCATCCACACAAAACTCAACAAGAACTCGTGAGATAAGTTAGTATAAATCAATGCAAAACCTTATCATTCTCTACTGTAGCAAATCACTAAAATTATTATTCAATATTGCATACTAAATGCCTCTGCATATTTAATACTCCTATCCTCAAATAGAATCATTAAACAAGCAAACATATGCAAACAATGCGAACATAACAGCAATCTGTCTAAACAGGATAGTCTGTAAAGAGTGCAATTTTACTCATACTTACATAACTCCAAAAATTCTGAAAATTTACCAAACTTTATAAAATTTATCAGATATTATTGTGCAAAAAGTTTCAACATTTTATCACATACCTACTTTTCTGTATAATTATTGCAACAGCGATAAACTTTCTGTTTTGAAACAGCAACTCATATACTTGCAAAATAAGCATGGTGATGGCTATCCTTTCCACTTTTATTGAAATAAAAGATGCAAAACATTATATAAATAACATAAATCACATCTAACTAAAATAAAATGACTCTCCAAGCAAAACTCATATCATGTGACGAATGAAAATATAGCTCCAAGTGAGGTTACCGATAATGTTGAAGACGCAAGAGGGGATGCCTTCCGGGGCATCCCCAAGCTTAGTTGCTTGGATATTACTTGAATATTACCTTGGGGTGCCTTGGGAATACCCAAGCTTAGGGTCTTGTTACTCCTTATTCTCCTCATATCGATATCTCACCCAAAACTTGAAAACTTCAATCACACAAAACTTAACGGAACTTCGTGAGATGGGTTAGTATGATAAAGACAAATCATTCACTTTGGTACTGTCAAAGACAAGATTCATAATTGTTCTCACACAATGCCTACTGTACTCTACAATTTCCACAATTTATATTAAGCAATATAAGCCATAGAAACAAGCAAATTATGCATTGAAAACAGAATCTGTCAAAAACAGAACAGTACATAAAGATCTGAATTAAGGTGATACTTATGTAACTTAAGAAATTCTGAAAAATTAGGACAACGTATAAGATTAGTATATGCATGCACTGTAAAAAATTAAGAATTGTTCCACGTTCCAGTAAAATACAGGAATTTCTGCACTGGACACAAAACTTTCTGTTTTTGCACAGAAGCAAGTCAACTATCATCCACACTACCCCAAAGGCTTTACTTGGCACTTTATTGAAACAAAAGCTATAAAACAAGATCATTTCAGTAGCCTAACCATGTGAATACACAAAAAACAGTAGGTAAAAGTGTTGGGTTGTCTCCCAACAAGTGCTTTTCTTTAATGCCTTTTATCTAGGCATGATGATTTCAACGATGCTCGCATAAAAGATAAGAATTGAAACATGAAAAAGAGCATCATGAATCACATGGAAAGCACACTTAAGCCTAACCCACTTCCTATGCATAGGGATTTTGTGAGCAAACAATTTATGGGAACAAGAATCAACTAGCATAAGAAGGCAAAACAAGCAAAACTTTTAACATAAAGAGAGAAAACTTGATATTGTTGCAATATGTAAAAGCATAAGTTCCTCTCTCATAATAATTTTCAGTAGCATCATGAATGAATTCAACAATATATCTATCACATAAAACATTATTTTCATGATCCACAAGCATAGAAATTTTGTTACTCTCCACATAAGCAAATTTATCCTCATGAATAGTAGTGGGAGCAAACTCAACAAAATAACTATCATGAGATTGAAAATTAAAATCACGATGACAAGTTTCATGGTTATCATTATTCTTTAAAGCATACATGCCATCACCATAAACATCGTAGATAGGAGGCATGCTTTCATCATAATAAATTTTCTCATCAAAACTTGGGGGACTAAAAATATCATCTTCATCAAACATAGCATCCCCAAGCTTATGGCTTTGCAAATCATTAGCATCATGGATATTCAAAGAGTTCATACCAACAACATTGTAATCATGATTATCATTGAAAGATTTATAGTCAAACATTTTATAGAATTCTTCCTCTATCAATTGAGCATAATTTTCCTTATCATCATTTTCAAGAAAGACATGATAAAGACGAATAATATGAGGCCACCTCAATTCCATTTTTTTGTAGTTTTCGTTTATGAACCAAACTAGTGATAAAAAAAGAAACTAAAAGATTCAATTGCAAGATCTAAAGATATACCTTCATGCACTCACCTCCCCGGCAACGGCGCCAGAAAAAGCCTTGATGTCTACTACGCAACTTTATTCTTGTAGACTCGTGTTGGGCCTCCATGCGCAGAGTTTTGTAGGACAGTAGCAATTTTCCCTCAAGTGGATGACCTAAGGTTTATCAATCCATGGGAGGCGTAGGATGAAGATGGTCTCTCTCAAACAACCCTGCAACCAAATAACATAGAGTATCTTGTGTCCCGAACACACCTAATACAATGGCAAATTGTATAGGTGCACTAGTTCGGCAAAGAGATGTTGATAAAAGTGTAATATGGATGGTAGAAATATATTTTTATAATCTAAATAAATAAATAAATAGCAAGGTAGCAATTTATAAAACGGAGCACAAACGGTATTTCAATGCTTGAAAATGAGGCCTAGGGTCCGTACTTTCGCTAGTGCAATCTCTCAACAATGCTAATCTAATTGGATCATATAGCCATCCCTCAACGTGCGATGAAGAATCACTCCAAAGTTCCTATCTAGCGGAGAACATAAGACGAAATTGTTTGTAGGGTACAAAACCACCTCAAAGCTATTCTTTCCGATCGATCTATCCTAGAGTTCATACTAAAATAACACCAAGCTATTCTTTCCGATCGATCTAACCAAGAGTTCGTACTAAAATAACACCATATGATACACATCAACCAAATCTAATGTCATCTAGATACTCCAATGTCACCGCGAGTATCCGTGAGTTGATTATATGATATGCATCAAACAATTTCAGATTCATAATACTCAATCCAACACAAAGAACCTCAAAGAGTGCCCCAAGATTTCTACCGGAGAAACAAAGGCAAGAACATGCATCAACCCCTATGCATAGATTACCCCAATGTCACCTCGGGAATCCGCGAGTTGAGTGCCAAAACATATATCAAGTGAATCAATATGATACCCCATTGTCACCACGGGTATTCATAGCAAGACATACATCAAGTGTTCTCAAATCCATAAAAGTATTCAATCCGATAAAACAAAATCTCAAAGGGAAAACTCAATTCACAACAAGATAGAGAGGAAGAAACACCATATGATCCAATTATATTAACAAAGCCTGCGATACATCAAGATCGTGCCATCTCAAGAACACAAGAGAGAGAGAGAGAGAGATTAAACACATAACTACTGGTACAAACCCTCAGCCCCGAGGGTGGACTACTCCCTTCTCATCATGGTGGCCGCCGGGATGATGAAGATGGCCGCCGGGATGATTTCCCCCTCCGGCGGAGTGCCGGAACGGGGTCTAGATTGGTTTTTCGTGGCTACAGATGCTTGCGGTGGTGGAACTTCTGATCTAGGGTTATTCCGAGGGTTTTTGGAATATTTGGGAATTTATAGGGCGAAGAGGCGGTGCGGGAGGCCACCGATGTGGGCACAACCCACCTGGGCGCGTTTGGGCCCCCAGGCGCGCCCTGGTTGGTTGTGCTCTCCTCGGAGCTTCCCTCTGGTACTTCTTTGGCCCACCGAGTGTCTTCTGGTCCGGAAAAAATCTCCAAAAAGTTTCGTTGTGTTTGGACTCCGCTTGGTATTGATTTTCTGCGTTGTAAAAAACAAGCGAAAAACAGCAACTAGCACTGGGCACTATGTCAATAGGTTAGTCCCAAAAAATGATATAAAGTTGCTATAAAATGATTGTAAAACATCTAAGAATGATAATATAACGGCATGAATACTTCATAAATTATAGATACGTTGGAGACGTATCAACGCCCCACCGAGCAGATTTCGGAGGGGATGTCTCCGCCCGCCAAACTGGCGGACAGTGGGTCTATGGCGCACTCCGCGCCTCTTCCGATCCCCGAAGAGGTTGAGGAGGTGAGGCCCCAAAGGACTCCTCCTCCTTCGAACACAAAGGGGGAGGCAGACGCCATAATGACCGAGGTTAACACCTTGGTCACCGAAGACCAGGAGGGAGCGTCCCTCCTGGCTGGCGAGGGAAAGGAGTCCAGACCATCCGGACCCCAACCGTCGACCGCTCCCGAGCCCCCAAGGCCTTCGACGGCACAGGCTCCTCCCAGCGGGGGAGGGGCCGGGGAGCCAACGCTAGCACCAAACACCTCCACACGGGCAGCAGCTGGCTGGCCAGACGTTCTCGAGGAGCTGGTGAGCAGCTCTGTCATCGTTGATGGGCACCGCACTCTAATGAGTGCGGTTATGCAGAGTGTTCGTTCCGTCCAATCCGGACTGAACGATGCTATCCAAGGCCTTCTAACAGGCTTTGAGGTAAGTCAAGTAATGCTCTTTCCTCATAATGCGGTTGTAATTGTTAGTTTAGGTAGGCCGTATACATAGCAGCCCCCGAGACTCTGCCAGGACCTCAGAGAGACCTGCAGAGGATCAAATTTGGTAAGCCGAATAATAATGTCGACATATTTTTTGCTGACACAGGCATCTTCCGTGCTCGCGGCTGCTAATGCTGCGGCATTAGAGGAGATGGATCGGAAGCTCAAGCTTTTTGATCAATAGCTTGACCTTGTCAACAAACAGCTTGACGAGGCACAAGGTAAGCCCTGTGAGAAGATGTGTACTTGCTTGACGCCGGATATTGACGATCCGGACTGTATGCTAATCCCTTATCTTGATGACCCTGTAGCTGCTGCCGCCATGGTCGAGGGCTTGAAGGAGGCCCTGAAGAAAGCCGAGGCCGAGGCGGCCGAGAAGAAGACGGCCGCTGAGAAGGTGGTGGCCGAGCTTGAGAAGGTCAAGCTTGCTGCCGAGCAACATGAGGCTCGGGTGACCGAAGTCCAAGTGGAGCTCCAGGATGCCGCCAAGAAGCTGGAGGCCTTTGAGAAGGGGCAGGAGGAGCAATCCTCCCGACTATCCAAGGCAGAGAAGGAGCTTCAGGAGGCGAGGAGTGACGCTCAAGGTGTCCAGGAGGAGCTCCGGCAAGCCGCGCAAATTGCCAATGGTAAGAAATATTTACTGCAGAGTGTGTTCAGAGGCAACAGATTCGCCTGCTAACGAGGGTCTGGTGCTCCGCAGGCATCTTCGCCAAACTTCCGAAGAATGCGGCGGCCGCGGCGAAGCACTATGACACCCTCGAGGAGGACTCCATGTAGCGGCTCTTCTGGTCACAGTTTCCAGACTTCGAGCGTCCACCCCTCCTCAGCGATCAAATGAAGCAGCTGATGGAGATGCATCGGATGTCCGAGCTAGCCTTGAAGGACCTCTGTGTCAGCCTGTGGCCGGCCGAGCCCATTCCGGACACCTACTTCGGACTTGCGCAGAAGCTGCGGGAGGCGCCGCTCCGGATTGACGCCGTAAAGCGGTCAGCATGCCTTGAGGGGGCGAGGCTCGCGTTTGCGAAGACTCTGGTTCATTGGCCGAGGATGAATCCAATGGAGATGGCCACTGGTCCTCCGCCCAAGGGGAAGGAGCATCGCCGCCCCGAGCAGTACTTCGTGCAGGTGATAACCGGAGCGCAGGCGATAGAGGGCCAGTGTTCGAAAGATGTAATGTTTGAGTAGTTGTATTAAGTTTGTATCAAGTGGGAATTATGCTTCATTATGTGCCCGACGGACTTATTTGATATTGTAATGGTTAAATTTTGACTCCTATGTGGCCGTAGGTTTATTCTGAAAGCTACCAGTCGTCGGCTTCAGCCCCTAGGTGAATATCACGAGGGGTGTTTTGTCTCCGCACTGTTACCCTTAGCCAACGTCTTGGTGCCCGGAGGCGGTAGTGCGGGAGCGAAACCAGGCAATCAGACTATTCGGTTTTACTGCTTTCACTTAGCCTTAGGAGCTTGACGGTGGGGACTAGGGACTAGCCCCCGGTGTATTGTGATGTACTTAGGGATCAAACCCTGCCCTTTCCGATTACGTGGTTTGTGTTAAGACAAACCCTTCGTGTGACATGGCGAAACCGCCAACGATTTTTAGAGTCAAACCTCGTCATCAGATCGCGGACCCGTTCACGCTTACTATGATGGTCAGTTTTCGGCTTTTTCCTCCTGAGGTACTTGACCGGGCAAACCAGAAGTACAATCACAGGGGTTCTCCCTTTGCCCTCTTAGCAGAACATGCGAAACATAAGAGGCAAGCACAGGAGCCAGGCAACCCAACTATTGACCCAAGACATAGTTCAGAACAGATGCATATAGTGCAATATCCGAGACGCCAAACACCTAGCGGAAAGCGGTGCTGGACTTGAAGATATTGAGCTAATACATAAATTGAACTCTTGACTAGTTAATATATGTTCATGCCGGGTTGTTCGAAGAGCGACTGGGGAATCCGGAAAGATACAGAAAAAATTGCAAGATGCAGATATCCGAACACCGTAAAGGGTATTTTTATTATTTCTTGTAAGCTCGAGACGTCTAACCATACAATTCGAACTGCGAAGGCAGTAATTGTAAGAGAGAAAGAAAAAGAAAATTTACAGAGTAAAGGTTGACGCAGGGCCTTGATACGTGAGTTAAATCCTTCACTGTGCCCTGCTGCACGTCTGCACCTTTGCCTCTGATAGGTGGGGGTTGGGACCTTCGATGAGACCTTGATGGGCGAGGACCCTGCTAATGGAGCTTTAAGCTTGGGGGTATTCTGAATTGGTCCCCGGGTCGTCCGAAGACGAGGTAATTCCGAAGTTTGGTTTAACCGAATATGTACTTCGGATTAATGTATGCCTCACGGTTACCCTTGGTATTTTGAGTGCGAAGTTGTGCTGACGAGGCACGTGGAGCATGAAGAATGTGGGTGTGCCATGTGGCGCGTATCCCTATTTGCGGCGAACGCATGCGGGTTCGCATGACGGGGAACGGGTTCGAACCCGTTTACTATTGTCACCGGCCCTTATGGCGGGTCGACATCCGGGCCTATATGGGCCGGTGTGGTCTTCGGCCGCTAGGGCCGCAATGTGCTCTTCGGTTCAAAGTGAGCATTCTGTGTTGCCACTGACAGTTATGACGCCCAAAGGACTAGGCATCTTCAACATGAGGTACGCGTAATGCGGAACGACGTTGAATTTGGCGAACGCTGTTCGGCCGAGGAGGGCGTGATAGCCATTGCAAAAAGGTACGATATCAAAGATCAAGTCCTCGCTTCGGAAGTTATCTGGAGATCCGAACACTACTTCAAGCGTCACGGTGCCCGTGCAGCGGGCCTCCACTCCCAGAATGACCCCCTTGAAGGTGGTGTTACTGGGTTTATCCTTGATGGATCGATCCCCATTTTCCTCACTGTATCCTCATATATTAGGTTGAGGCTGCTCCCTCCATCCATTAGGTCTCTAGTGAGGTGGAATCCATCGATGATGGGGTCTAGCACTAGGGCTGCGGACCCTCCATGGCGTATGCTAGTGGGATGATCCCTGCGATCGAACGTGATCGGGCAAGCTGACCATGGATTGAACTTCGGCGCTACTGGCTCGACGGAGTATGCATTCTATAGCACTCGCTTCCTCTCCTTCTTCGGTATATGGGTTGCGTAAGTCATGTTTACCGTCTTGACCTCAGAAGGGAAGGGTTTTTGGCTCCACTATTTGGCCCGCGGGGCTTGTCATCGTCCTCGCTTTGTGGGCTTTTGCCCGAGTCTTCGGCTGTGAGTTTGCCGGCCTGTTTTATCACCCAACAATTTTGGTTGGAGTGGTTGGCGGGCTTCTCTGATGTGCTGTGGATCTGGCAAGGCCTGTCCAGGATTGTGTCCAGTCTAGATGGGCCATCACCGTTGCCTTTAAGGGCTTGCTTTCGGGTTCCGGACTTCTGGTTTCAGAATCCGGCATTTACTGCCGTATCCTCATCCTCACTGTCATCGTGGCGATGTTTATTCTTGCTGCGTCGGGGCTTTCCATTTCCGTCCCGAACCTCGGAGGTACCGGGTGTGTCTGGGTTGGTGTTCTTATGAGCAAGCCAACTGTCTTCACCCACGCAAAAGCGGGTCATGAGGGAAGTAAGGGCTGCCATAGTTCTTGGTTTGTCCTGGCCGAGCTACCGTACAAGCCATTCGTCCTTGACACTATGCTTAAAGGCAGCCAAGGCTTCGGCATCCGGACAGTCAATGATCTGATTTTTCTTGGTCAGGAATCGGTTCCAAAACTGTCGGGCAGATTCTCCGGGTTGTTGCGTGATGCGATTTAGGTCGTCAACATTCGGAGGTCGGACATAGGTGCCCTGAAAGTTTGCTCGAAAAGCATCCTCAAGCTCTTCCCAGCAACCTATAAAGTCTTCGGGAAGGCTATTCAACCAGTGTCGAGCTGGGCCTTTAAGCTTTAGCGGCAAATATTTAATGGCGTGGAGGTCATCTCCTCGTGCCATGTGGATGTGGAGGAGGAAATCCTCTATCCATACGACTGGATCTATGGTTCTGTCGTATGATTCAATGTTCACAGGCTAGAAGCCTTCCGGGAATTGATGTTGCATTACCCCCTCTATGAAGCACAGGGGGTGTGCGGCGCCCCAAGCTCGGGCTACGTCGCGTCGGAGGTCTTCGGCCCTCCTAATCTGCTGCTGCTCCCGGACTCTATCATTTCGGTTTAACCGATCGTAGTATCCTTCCCGGTACGCGGGCAGGTCCTCTCTGGGTCCATAGATGGACCTGGTACGGGCGCCACAAGCGTCTAGGTCCTGGTGGAGGTCGTACTCATAAGTGGGCCTCACTTGATCCTTGCTGTGACGGCGAGGTGGGGCGGCTGGGTGTTCGGCCTCATCAGCTTCCCTGTCCCACCCTCTAGGGGGCGGTCCAGCTGTTCGGCATTTGTGTATATTGGGCGTGTGGGCTCTACGACCTCGTCGTCGAACTGTGGTAGGAGTCTTCACTTGGGATAACTCCCGTTTGGCTGATCATGGCCGTACCCCTCTTCGGCAGCTAGGACTTTAGTCCATCAGTCGTTGAGGGTGTCCTGTTCGGCCTTGATTTTGCGTTTTTACTTCTTTAGGCTGCGACGGTGGCTAAAAGCTTCGGCTTGAACCATTCTTACTCTAGAGGGTCTTCGGGGACGATGAAATCTTCCTCCCCAAGGCTGGCCTCCTCTTCAGAGAGTGGGAGGTAGTTGCTATCCTCGGAGTCGTCAGGGTTATCTGAATTGAGCGTGTCCTCCTGCCCTGCGAGGTCATCCTGATGATGTTCGAAGGCTGCGTCTCCGGCGAGGTCATCCGTATTATTTACAGTGCCGTTCTCCGCAGATTCCATGTTGCTTGCATGGTTTCAGCGTGGCTTTGATCGACGGCGCCGTTTTTGGCGTTTGGGTGGCTCATCTTTGGGCTTGCCTCTGTCCTGATTGGAGGTGCCGTCGCCGTCCTTGGGGGTGTCCACCATGTAAATGTCGTAGGTGGAAGTGGCCGACCAGCGGCCGGTAATGGGGGGGGGGGGGCAACATCAGCACTGGCCGTGGCCCCGTCCCCCTCTTCCATGTATTCGGTATTCTCCGAATTATAGTCTAGCATATCAGTTAAATCATCGATAGTGGCTACCAAGTGGGTGGTGGGTGGGACGCAAAATTCCCTATAGTACGCCTCAACGGGTTGACGATCATGAGCGGGGGAGAGATCCTCCTGGATAGTCATTTTCTGAAATTGGTCCAACGCCTCGTTTATCATAGTGAGGGTCGCCGAACTTGAGGGCTCTAGGCCAGATTCCGTTGCAACGGGGGCAGTCAATTCCCTAGCCAGTCCTTGATTTCTACAGGCCGAGCTAAGCTCGGGGTGCGGGACCGGATCCTTGAAGGGGTCCGGACAGTCATCAGAAGTCAAGGACGGATTTTGATCCCTGCGTGTGGATTCCACTTCGGGGCTTCAGATCGAGTTGCTTCGGGCCGGGAGTAATTTCTGGCCATTGGCCGCCACTTCGTCGTGGGAGTTCACGGCTGGGTGAGCATTGTGGACGAATGGTTCGGTCGAGATAGATTCCTGGCTTCCGCCTCCTGATCCTGCCTCGAAGGTCGAGGACAAATCTTCTGTGGACATGATGGGTTCGGGTGAAGGTGGAGTCTGGCCGCCGCTCGAAGTGGAGCTCTCCTGGCTCGAAGCTGTTGGGGTTGATCCGTAGATCGGACTGGAGGGAGACTCCTGGACGGGCATGACGAGGCCTGCGTGGGTGCGGGAAGGGGTAGTGAATCCGGCGAAGACCAGATCGCCCCGTGAGTCTGCCACATATTCCAGGTTGCCGAATCGAATTCAGTGTTCAGGGGCGAAGTTGTCGATCTGATCCAGACGACCAGTCGGGTCGGCGTGTAGGACAATGCTGCCGAACGCGAAGTGTTGACCGGGGACGAAGAAGTCCCCGGATCCGATGCCTTCTCCTATGATCAGGCGAGCCATCGATCCTTTGGGCGACCCCACAGTGGAACTCTCAATGAAAGCACCAACGTTGGTGTCAAAACCGGCAGACCTCGGGGTAGGGGGTCCTGAGCTATGGATCTAGGATCGATGGGTAACAAGGGATGACGAACAGAGTGTTTACCCAGGTTCAGGCCCTCTCGTAGAGGTAAAACCCTACATCTTGCTTGATTGTATTGAATGTATAACGTGGTTTACGGAGTAGATCTACCTCGAGATCAGCATGAGCTAAACCCTAAGGCTATGAGGTGATGAATGTAGCTCTAGCCCTAAAGACTAAAAACCCTCGGTTTATATAGACACCGGTAGGGTTAGGGTTACCGAAGATAGATTACAATAAGGAATTAAAGGGATCCTCTGCCTTCTTGACTTGGAGGGCACACCACGGCTTCATAGATCTCCTGTCATTATACGGCTCCACCAGTCCGGCCCATGTACAATGGGCCGTCGCCCCGAGGACCCCTTAGTCCATGACTCCCTCAGTCACCCTCAAGAACAGTCTAGTTCTTCTTCTTTGGGACCCACATCAACTTGATGGGAATCCTTGGAGTTGTAGTTGAGATTGACATAGTCTTGGGAACCCACTTGACCATGGCCTTAGGCGCTTCTTCAAATAAGTCAATCTCTTATTGAAGCTTGTACTTGCCTTTTAGCTTGTGGTCTTGTGGTGGAAGATCATCTTGAGCTTGTGTTCCCTCAAAATAAGTGGGGTCATACTTCTCTTGTTGAGGAACAAACTTCGTCTTGGGGTATTGATCTTCTTCCCATTCAACTCCATTGGCATTGAACTTTCGTTCAAAACCAACACCTTGATTCTTCCTGTGCCTTCCTTGCTTGCGTACAATTTCCTCAAATTGCTTACTTCTGGCAAGGCTCTTGTAAACACCTTTCTCTATAACTCCCTTCAATAAGCTATTTTATTGTTCAAGTGTAACTTGGCTAAGAGAATCATTAGTGGAATCAAGAGAACTAGTAGAATCAACATTATTGGATTTAGCATGGTTATTGTTACTACTAGAAGAAGAATCTTTGTTGCCCTTTGTTGGGGATATGACCCCACGATATGACCCGCCCTAGAAGGGCCGGGTTAGGATGTAGGTGAGTCAACAGTAAGGCCTTAGACAGGCCCATGAGACCAAGACACGGAGGTAGAGAGGCGACTTACATGGTGAGTCAGACGAAGGCCCAGAGCAAGGAGATGGTGCGTGACCAGGAGGTGTAAGCCGCCCGATGGCGACTTGCCTAGCAAGGCAAGGCGACTTAGAACCAGGGTCGGTCACGGACTATGACCCGACCCGGACTCTTGTAAGCCCAGGGCCTCGACCTGTGTATATGAAGGCGAGTCTCTGCGGCGGGTAAACCTAAGTGACAATCAATCGAGAGCTAGGTTAAGCTAATCCGCTCCCTTGTAATCGATACTCAAGCAATACAACTCGAAGCAGGACGTAGGCTTTTACCTCAATCTCGAGGGGCCGAACTTGGGTAAACTCGTGTCTCTTGTCCCGATCAACCTCTTCAAGCTAGTGACCGTAGCGATGGCCTCGCACCTAAGTCCGTTCACTAGGGCATCTTCCGTGTTAACCCCACGACAGTTGGTGCCCACTGTGGGGCCTGCGCACATGGTGGTTTCGAGTTCTTGAAGGGCTCTTTCCCAGGGATCGAGGGATACGCCGTTGGCAAGATGACCAAGAGTCACCGCGGCAAGTTCTACATCGACGACGCTGGCTGGGGCCCTGAGGCCGACTCAATCGAATACGGGTACCGGGTCCCCTTCGACGAGATTCACGTCTTCATCGGCAAGATCGGCGGATCAGAGCCTGAGCTGGACATCTGCACGGACATCGTCGAGCCGGCTCGGCGCGCGCGACCCGCCTAGGTTCAACCTGGCCAGAAGCGCGTTTTCGTTGGTTTCACGCAAGGCAAGGAGCTTGTGGAAGATTCTGCATCTGGAGGAGAGACTCTCATCTACTCAGGTGACGAGTCCTCGACCGGAGAGACGGAGTCAATCTATCAGCTTCAAGACGGCCGGCTTGGGGGCTATTCCAATGGCAACAGTACTCCGGATCCCTATGAGCCGCTGTGCAGGGCAGCTATCTTCATGGTTGGCACAGGGCTGGCTCTCAATTCTTCGATGGCGGCTGCAACAACTTCTGACCCGGCCGCGGCAAGGGTTGGTGGATCCGGGTCAGACAGGCCGCTGACTCAAGTGTTACTAGATCTCATGGGTACCATGACAGCTTTGTTGGCAACAGAGGTTACTGTGGCAGACCAACCAGAGCACAACACAGAGATTGCAAAGGTTCATGAAGAAATAACCAAGGTCCAAGAGGATATCGTGGCTGAAAACAATCAAACAGCTACGCTGAAGGTTCAGATTGACGCAGAGGCAGAACATGTCAAGGCGGATGCTTGGTGCTTAAGTTTAGAGCAGAACGCGTCTAATGCAGTGTTCCAGAGAAGGCATCAGAGTCGCCTACCGACGATATATGACCCAAGGCGTTTGTTTGACACTCCTGGGGCAGGTCCAAGCACTCCACATGCAAAGGTGAATCCTTAGTTAAACCCTGAAGCACCAGGGAATCGGGAGGCAGCTCAACCTCGCCAGCCTGAGCCACCTCGGAGTGAGGAGCGGGCGCCTAACCCGCCCCCCAATCAGACACCGCCTCCACGTGTCCTGACGCCACACGGGCACTTTTCTAACCCGGTGGATAACATGTTAGCAGCAGCAACCCGGCTGGCGGCGATTCCAATCACTGGCGAGTCACCCGCTGCGGTTGAAACTCGGAATGCAGTTGAGCTCTTACAAATGGCCATTGCACAGCAAGCGGCTTATTCATTCAGTCGTGATCGGGTGCATTCAACTCCCTTCCCAAGCCGTAGTTTGTCACACCCTGATTTTCATGCCATAACACTTAAGCCAATAAATCATGATGAAATATGGTTAATTTTTTTTGAGTGTTTTGTTATTTGCCTTGATTTGGATTTTTGTGCTATTTTCAAAGTGCTCTAAAAGTCATATAGTAACTTCCATCCCTATACTTCATCTCCTTGATCCAAAAACCTTGCCCAATGATCATGCTATGTGTATAGTACATAAAAATTTTCTTGCAAAAATAATTGGGCCAAAAAGTATTTTCTAAATTAGGTTTTCCAAAACCCCCTGAATTGAGGCTTGAACTACAAGTACTTAATTTGGGGTGTTAAAAATCTTTCAAAAGGCATATTTGACTCCTATTAGATATAGGACTCCCATAAACCACAAAATTATTATTTTAAAAGTTATTTTGATATTTTATTTAAAGGTTTTTTCTCAAGGCCAGAAATGGTCTTTAATAGGTTAATATTTTAATGTTTCAGAAATATTTGAGAAAATTTAGGGAAGCTTATTGGACATATATTGTCCATATATAAGAGTTTCAGCACATGGTCATGTTCAAAATATTGGTCAAATCCATCAAAACCCCTTTCTGGATATTTCAAGCTTTTGAAATATTTACAAAGGAAATATTCTCTATTAATTCCAAGAAAATTCTAGCATGTCACAAATGCCATATTTGATGATCTCGCCAAGCCTCATGTCTTGGAGATCAAGAGAAACCCATCAAAACCCCTCAAAACCACTTCTATTCATTTTGAAGTTTGAGCAACTTCACATTGCCAAACATGTCCAAATGTTCTCAAACTTGGTACACATGCTCAAATGGTCTAATTAATCATCTAGAACAAATGGCACAAGTTGGAGAACAAGATAACATGATCCAAGTGCCCCAAAACCCTCTTTGTCCAGATGCAAGTTTGAAAAACTTTACATTGCCAACTGTATCCTTTTGATCTAAATTTTTGTGGACATGCTATATCCCCCAAATGATGACACTACACCAAGTGGTGCATCAAGGAGAATAGATTTGCATGGCTAAATCTAGGAAAACCCATTTTTGTTGATTTCTAGGGTTTGCCAAAGTTGCATTGTCAACTTCCTTCAAATGAGCTCAAACTTGGTGGTAAACCTTACTTCTATCTACCATTTGATCCTGTTAAATCTCATGGCCAGGAGAATCTTTTTACTTGCCCAAACCCACATCAAACAACTTCTGCCATTTTGCTAAAATCACCATTTTGACCCCTTCCACTATTCTCCTTGAGCTCAACTTTTTACCAGAGCCTCTACTGGTCCTATTATACCTCCAGTAGCTTCCACTCATCCCCAGCTCAATTATTTGGGGGTGAAAACCTCATTTTCACCCCTAGACATCACTGTTTTCTCTCCCTTCCTACCTCACCTCTCTTCCAGAGGGCTCCTAGGGCATCCAATGAAACTTTCACCTTGATTACTACCCCTAGCACTACTAGACACAAGTGGCCGCGCCCACTTTTCCTATTTTATGCCACGGCATGCCAATGGCACACTCTGGAGCGCGCTACAGTGCACCAAGGCACTGTAGCCGCTCTCTGCCCAACGCCCCCGACCGCCTCGGCTGTCCCCCGCACGCCTGCCGATGCGCCTCTTTGTCCGGGACATGCTAGCTTGGTGCCCCCTTCCTCCCTCTCCCTCCTCTCTCCTCTGCAGCTCGCGACCATCACCGCCCCGTTCTGCCAGTGCTGCGCCCGCGTCTGTGACCCACCTCGAGCTTGCTCTGCTCCTCCTCTCCCTTCCCAGAGCCCTAGGCTACGCCCATGAGCACCACAGAAGGCTCCATGCCCCCTTCCCCAACCGCCACGGCGATTCCTGCGGGCACCCGTCATCTCGGCTCATGGTGCACCATGGCCTTGCCATATAGAGCCTCCCCGGGCCTCTCTCTCATCGATGTTCACTCCCTCTCCCTCCCAGAAACCTCCCGAGCCAAACCGTTCCCTCTCTCGATCTCTCTAACCTCGTCAATGGCCGAAGCCTTCCTGTCGGCCTCCGCCTAAATTCGTGCCTCTTGGCCTCTCTCTTTCTCCCTCCTACCCACAACAGAGGACCCTGACGACCTCCACCAACCTCTCCGCGGCCCCATTGCCTCCTACACCCAGCCATGCCGCACGCCCAAACTTGCAGGCACCACCGTCCGCCGCGGGTGAAGTCCCGCTCTTCTCCGATGATGCGGGCACCCGTGGTGTGGTCTCCTCGATGCGGCTCACCTTCCTGAGCACACCGGTGGTCGGATCACCGGAAACGATGGCCGGTAGTGCCGACAGCCACCGTCGACGCCACCCCTGCCATTGCCCTATGCGAGCGGGAGGTAGGGGATGAACCCGACAGCCGTGCCCCGCCTGTCGGCCCGCCAGCCAGGCTGAGCCACTGACGGGTGGGCCTTGTCACGCCCCACATAAGTGGAGACGGGCTCGCTGGCTCCCGCGTCCCCCGCAATGAAAGCGCAACCCAGGGAAGGCGCCTTCGACGTCGCCCGAGCGCCCGCGCGGCTACGCCACTAGGCCGGCCCTGCGGCTATCCGGCGCTCTGTGCAGGCTTTAGGTAAAACCTAGATCCTTTTTCTTTTTCTTTTCCAGAGATATTGTAAAATCCATAAACAATTCAAATGGACTCCAATTTTGATGATTCAAATTTCTAGTAGTTCATTAATTCATGCTCTATCACATGGTGCAATTTGCACATTTTCCCAGAAAGTTTTTCTTTACAAATATTTATCAAATCCCATTTTTCCATTTCTGTGATGAACTTTAGAAAATCACGGAATGCCCATTTTTGATCCAAATTCCATGATTAAAATTCTTAGATACTTATATGTTCATAACTTAGTTTTTGAACATTTTTCCCAATACTTTCTGTGCCACATCAAATATTGGTCCATTTCTCCATGTATAGCCAACTTTGCAAATTCCTAGGAAATTCATTTCAACTCCAAATCCAGTAAAACCAACTCCTAAGTGCTTCTAAAATCATTCCTTGTTAAATGGGTGCCTTTTCTCATTTTCAAAATAATGTTTCTGTACACTTCTTGCAAATCCATAAATCCCTTGTTTCCATCATATTGAAATGTTCAAAAATATCCATGGATCCGATTCCAATGAAACCACTTTGGTCATTTTTCATTTGACCAGAGGTATCCTAGAAATCCCAACTCACATTTTTAGAGCACTTTTATTTTTGCCTTGTTGTGTTGCTTATTGTGTTTGTTTCCGACGTTAGTTGACAAAGTAGACGGAATGCTCGGAGATGGACCAGAAGGATTGAAGACCTTGTGAAGCCAGGCAAGCAACCCTTTGACCTTGATGAACCCTTTTACATCATAATAGCATTTCCCGTTATTTCATCGAATGCATGATATCTTGAATGGCAACCTTGCTAGGCTTGCCTCCGTTGATACTTGCATTGTTCATGACTCTACCCTTGCTTAGAGTTGCGTTGGTGGAAAGTAGATATATGCTATAGTAGTTGGCTACGCAAACAGGGCAGGGTTATGCATTGAGAGAAACAAGTGTGGTTTGACATACTTTCAAAAGTCCCAGTGGGTGCCATTGATGCCCCTGGGAGATGATGTTGAGCTAGGTCACTACTTAATGGAGAGGTAATGTACCGAGGCATGGTGAATGTGTTGTTTCCAGAGATGGATTAGATTTAAGATTTGTCGACCATCCCAACCAAACATGCGCAACCACTCTACCCTTATATGGGAAAGGGCATTATTGATTACCTAGTTCATGCTAGCATGGATACCCACATTACTAGTGACGGGAGTGGCGTGGTCACTCTGGGGGCGGGGTCGTTCTTGGATAGGAGGCCATGACTGTTTTTACAGGGCACCAGACACACCGTTGGTACCCCGTGCTTGTGTTATGTGATGAATATGGGAGCGTGGCTCCACAAAAATTTATTATGTGACAATGTTTGGCACGGGGGCTGCTACCAATCGAGTGGACTCTTTGTTAGTCACGGCTAGGGAAAGGTAGTGATCGGGTGCTTACCCCGGGTACTTGAGGTACCGCGGGTCGTGGATGACACGGAAGTTCCCCGGATCTTCTGGGTAAAGTGTGCAACCTCTGCAAATTGTCAAACTATTCGAATAGCCGTGTCCATGGTCAAGGACAGTTGGATGGAGCTGCTTAGACTATGTCCATATGTTTCTGACAAACAACACGGTTTGGTAATATTGTTGATGTGATTCGTGAGGAAGTCACAATGAGCTTGAGCTTGAGTTGTTCCTAACACTTTCTCGATGTTGACGTCTGTAACCTCCTAATACTTGTTGCAGACGCATTCATGACCTTAATAAGTGTTGATCATACTTGCATGATAAAAACCAGCTTTACGTAAAAATGCCAATTTGGTAGTAGAGCCTTGCATAATTATTCTGTTATCACTCTTGGGTTGCTTGCGAGTACATTCAAACGTACTCACTGGCTTGTCCCTGGCTATTTACTTGGCCAGGTTTAGAAGAACAGGTATTTGATGAAGAGTTCATTGGTGATGAACATGCGATCTAGGACGCTTTCCTAGTCAGAATGCCTGTAAGGTTAAGGCAGATGGCATGGGTCCAAGTTATCAACGAAGATTTCAGCTGCGATGACATACTCAAGACTTGACCATAATGGTCCTATTTGTGTAAGCTAGTATGTAATGGATGTAAACTCTTGATATTCAGTCTGTGGTGTACAGTGAGCATTGATCCTTGGGATCACTGTGCACATGTAACCGGTGGCTTCGACTATGTAGGTTGGGGTCCCCACATAGTTACAGTCGGCATATTGAGTAGCCTGCAGTCTCTAGTAGTGAGCGGTGACGTAACCCGCCCCGTGATCTTAACCCGCCCCTTAACCCGATGGCTGAGGTTCAGGCAGCTCACCAGGAGGGTTATCAGTAGCCTCCGGTGACCCCTTTGGCCTCGGTGGGAGCTGGTGCAATTTCCAGGTCTGTTGGAGTGCTGTGTTTAATGCCGGCTTTGCATAACGAGCATTTGCCCAAAGATTTTAAGGGCCCTCGCAAGGTGCCCAATTATACAGCTGTTCTCCCTCCTGAGGCTTGGATTGAGAGTTATGAGTTAGCCATGGAGATGTTGGATGTCAATGATGCTGTTTGTGCCAAATACTTTACTATGATGTTGGAAGGGCCGGCTCGTACGTGGTTGAAAGGCTTACCTCCCAATTCCATCAGTTCGTGGGCAAAGTTGAAGGCGCGTTTCATCAAAAAATTTAAAGGAACATGCAAGCAGCCTCTGACGATTGTTGATCTGGATCACTGCGTACAGCGTGAGGATGAGTCGGCCCATCATTGGGTCCAACGGGTCTCTACTATTATTCATTCATCTGACAGTATTGCGGTGGGTCAGGCGGTTCTGATCTTAGAGAAGAATTGTCACTTTGTCCCCCTTAAGCAGAAGCTTGGGCGGCTCAAACGCACTTGCCAGGACATGGGAGAACTCATGGCGGCTCTCACGAAGTATGCAGACACTGATAACACGAAGGATCCTAGTTTTGATGATGATAAATCCAACAAGGGCAAGAAGAATGGAAACGGTAAAGGGCAGCAGCAGAACGTAACAGGGAATAATGGCAACAACCAGGGTAATGGTGGTAAGCAGAGACAACCCGATGGCGGGTCAGATCTAGTGGCTAACACCAACAATGGGCATAAAAACCAGCACCACAACGGTAATGGTAAGCCGCCTTTTGGCGGAGCAAAGCCTTTCAATCTTGAGGCAATGCTTAATCACCCTTGCCCAAAGCATAGTCTTCCTCACAGGCCGTCTACTCATGCCTTGAAGGACTATTACATTATGCGGGAGTTCCCAAATCACAGCCTTAACCAGCACCGTGGTAACGGCAATGGGCCGCCTGGCGGGTCAGGATCTGTCTCTCAGGGCTCCGGCTTTGGCGGTGGCGGCTCAAACTCTGGTTATCAGGGTCAAGGTAACCATGGTGGTCATAATCAGCAGTCTGGTCAAGGTCACCAGCAGCAAAATAATCAGTCAAGATATCAGAGTAATCCAAAGTAGCTTAATGGGGTCAATACCACGTTTTCACTACAAGTCTTTGCAAGCAAGACCAGAAGGTTCATAAACAGGCAGTTAATGCACTAGAGCCAGCTGTTCCACAATATTTGAGATGGTCTGAGCACACGATATCGTGGAGCAGGGCGGATCACCCGCCACGGGTTGATAACCTGGGTCACTTAACCCTTGTGGTGGCCCCTCAGGTCGGTGGCATAAGTTCACTAAAGTACTTATGAACGGTGGTAGCAGCATAAACATCCTGTATTATGATACTTTTCGCCGGATGAATCTGACTGACAAGAATCTCAAGCCGTCTTCCACATTTTTCCATGGCGTGGTGCCTGGTAAGTCAGCTTATCCTGTTGGAAATATATCACTAGAGGTGGCTTTTGGGGATGAGTATAACTACAGAACAGAGACGTTGTGGTTTGAGGTGGTCAAGATTAAGAGTCCATATCATGCTCTGTTTGGACGGCCGGCTTATGCTCGATTTATGGCTCGCCTTTGTTATATCTATCTGCAGCTTAAGATGCCAGGGCCAAACGGGATAATTACAGTACACGGTGATTGGAAAGTCACCCTGGAGTGTGAGGAAGGAGATGCAACTTATGCAGAGTCAGCTTGTGCTACTGAGGAGCTCAAGTTTTATAAGGACAATGTTGACCCAACTGATATGACCCCTCTGAAGAATCCCACTACTGAACAGGACCCTCTGTTGAAGTTTAAGTCGGCTGATGATACTAAGCAAGTGGATTTTGTCCCTGGCGACTCATCTCAGCAGTTTACTGTGGGGGCTAATATGGATCCCAAATAGGAAAGCGCGCTCATCGAGTTCATCCGTGAGAAGCGGGACATCTTTGCATGGAAGCCTTCTGACATGCTGGGTGTACCGAGAGAATTCGCTGAGCACAACCTTAATGTGGATCCCAAGTTTAAGCCAGTCAAACAGTTCCTCCGTCGTTTCAACAAAGAATGACGTAAGGCTGTTGGAGAAGAAGTCGCCCGACTCTTGGCGGCTGGGTTTATTGTAGAAGTTTTTCACCCTGAGTGGTTGGCTAACCCTGTGCTTGTACTTAAGAAAAATGGTACATGGCGTATGTGTGTGGATTACATAGATTTTAACAAGGCTTGTCCAGCTGATCCGTTTACTCTCCCCTGTATTGACCAGATCATTGATGCAACGGTGGGTTGTGACACTACAAAAAAAAGACACATCCGTGCCATTATGGGCCGAACGAATTTTTTTCTGTCATGCTTATGACACTTCTATGACGATAATTGTGACAAAACCACATATCATCATAGATGTGGTGGGCTCCTACTTGTATGACAAAAAATCATGATAGAAAATGGGCTTTTCGTCCTGGGCGGGCCGGGGATGCACAATCATGGTAGAAGCGAGGGCGAGGAAAATATCGGGGAGTTCACTGTTCCGGTGGGTGGTCGGGGCCGAGCGATGCACGGAGGTTTGCGCATTTCTCTCTCGTACGCATGTGTGTGTGACGCGTTGGGCTCTAACCGAACCCGAGTGATCGCACTGGCTACGTTACAGAACCCAAGCGATCGATCGATCCCTTGGCTGTTAACTGAACCCGACCGATTCATTCGCTACTGACTGAACCCGAACGATTCCTTCGCTACTGCTAACTGAACCCGAGCGATCGATCACTGTTGCTGCTTACTGAAGCCAATCGAGCCCCCGTGCAAGACATAGCCAGCCGATGTTGGGTTGCCTCTCGAGGAACAGTGACCGTTGCTACCGTGCGCGCGGTATGTAGAACTAGTCGAGACGTGGTGAGTCGAGCCGGTTGGTCGTCTGTGGATGAACAGTTCCCGGTGGGGGTTGGATGAACAGGACCCCGTGGTAGTAGAGGCCGTTACCACTGGATGAACAGGACCCCGATTGAGGAGGTGGGGGTGGATGAACAGGACCCCCGTGGAGGGCTGGTTGAACAGTAGCCGGTGGAGGCTGGATGAATAGTAGCTCATGGATGAACAAACTGTTGGAGGCTGGAGGAAGTCGATGGTTGATGAACAGTAGCAGGTGTAGGCTGGAAGAAGTCGGCGGTGGATGAACAGTAGCCCATGGAGGCTGGAGCGAGGCACTAGACGGTGGATGGACAGTAGCCCGTGGAGTCCCGTTTTGCGGTACGGCACACCCCTCCCGATGAACAGGACCCAGTTTCGGCCGTAGGCGCTACAACATAAGTCCATTTCCTCCGTTTTGCAGTACGCCACACCCCTCCTAATCAACAGCACCCCGTTTCGACCGTAGGCACTCGAACAAAAGTCCGTTTCCTCCATTCTGCAGTACGCCAGACCTCGTTTCGGCTGTTCCGTCCAAGCAGGTAGGCTCCCGATGAACACGACGCATTCCGTTGCCTCCCGATGAACACGACGCAGTTTCTCCATTCTGACCCAGCCGGTTGGCTACTAATGAACAGGGCGCCGTTGCTGCCGTCCGTTGCCTCTCCATGTACATGTGCCCTAGCCATATGTATGCATGAGTAGGCGTTCGAGACCCTGCCCGTATGTACGTACGTGGCCATATTTTTTGGCATGTGGTTGTACGTACGTGTACACGGTTTAGAAGGGGCTGCCTGGACTGCTACGTCGGGGGCTCTACTACTACACGTGTCGATGCTTGCTCGGCCACGGTTCATCATTGCAGAGAGACCAATCGACCAGTATGTACGTACATGTTCGCGACGAGACAGACAACGCTACGTATGCTTCGACCGGGTAGGTCCCAGCCGTCAGGGAGGATAAGGAGGCACTCCCTTGCATGCGAAGATATATGTGGTGGGTCCCAGCTGTCAGGGGGAGGAATCATTTTTTTGCGCGCAATAAGGAGGCACTTCCTTGCGTGCGAAGATGTAGCTGGTGGGTCCAGCTGTCAGCCTCACCGTGTACAGTCGTCTTCCTATGGCTGTCGTTTGTTGACAATGTTGACCACGCCGCGTGGAGAGCACCAAGGCGGTGGACGACGGCGAGGCCTGGTAAGGGAACGATGAGGAGCCGAGGAAGACAAGGCAGTGGATGCCCATGCGAAGGGGAGTACGAGGGTTCACTGGTTCCGCTGCGGTGTGAGGCTGCCGTCGCCGGAGAATAACACGGGGTGTGGGTGAGTAGAGGGAAGGCCTGGCCGACAGTGGGATTAGGGTGGGGCGGTGAGGCCTGCGCTGCAGGACTGCTGCCCACGGGAGGCAGGAGCAGGCGGTCCCGCCGGTGCTGGTTTGGGTGGCTGGACCAAGAAGATCAGAGGTTGAAGAAGCAGCACGGCTATTGGATTAACATCCAACGGTCCAGCTGCTAGAATCATTTGTTGACTAAGTTGACAAAGCCTTGCGTACATGTCAACTTAGTAGGCCCACAAGTCAGCATAATAAGGAGGCACTTGTTTGTGTGGGTACCTACTGTCAGCCTCTCCACTTACATCCCTCTTCCGATGGTTGTCGTTTGTTGACCATGCCGCGTCGAGAGCACCAACGCGGTGGACGATGGCGAGGCCCAGGAAGGGAATGACCCGGAGCCGGCGAAGCCACAATAGTGGATGCCCATGCTGAGGGGAGTACGAGGGTTGACTAGTCAGTTGCAGGGTGAGGCTGCCATCGCCAGAAAATAACAGGAGGTGTGGGTGGGTAGAGGGATGGCCTGGCCAGCAGTGGGAGTAGGGTGGGCCGGTGAGGCCTGCGCGGTAGCACAGCCGGCTACGGAAGGAGGGAGCAGGCAGTCCCGTCGGCGCTGGTTTGAGTGGCTGGAGCAGGAAGAGCAGAGATTAAGGAAGCACGACGGCGGTTGGATGGACATCCAACAGTCAGTGCTCTGTGTTGACTAAGTTGACAAAGCCTTGCATACGCGTCAAAAAAAAATTAGGACAGCGTCATCGTCAACCTAGTAGGCCCACAAGTCAGCCTCCAAATCTATGGAAAACAGCATACAACCCATTTGCCATTATTTTTAATAATTTACAGCCCATTTGCTAATTCTTAAGGATATTTTGAAGCCCATATTCTTTTTGTTAGCATTATAGACCATATTCTGGCCACTGCTAAAAAATTCAACAAAATTTTGCATATTTCGGTGGGGTCCAAACTCTTTTAATCATGAAATTTCGAGTCACATTAAAAATAATTATAAAAATAATTTTATTTCAAATTAAAATACAATGAAATTTCCCCGCAAAAAAACAATGAAATTCAAAATCTTGAAATCCTGAAAAAACAAATTTTGAATCTAGTTGCCGATTTTCTGTGTTTTTAAAATTTACAGCCCATTTCTTACTACTTATAGCCCATTTTCTGTGGAAGCCGAATACATCCCTCCTTGTCTTTACAGATTTGCAGCCCAGCAGGGCTGAGAAAAGCAAGTAGGCCTGGGTTGGGTATTGTCCAAAACAAAATAGAACTGGGCTAGCCATTTTCAGAAAGAAAAAAGATATCAACTTGGCTCGTCATGTGCTTAAATAAAAGCCTGGGCTCCGTCTCTACAACTGGGCGAGCAGCTGGATCCTGTTGTTACAATATTTCACTCTTTAATAAAGGAAATGGCAAGCCATTTGCCTTGTTTCAAAGAAAATATGACAGTCATAGTGGAGTTGAAAAGGGCAACAACATCCAACTCAAGCTTACAAACGGTACGAAAGGCCAAGGATTAATTGTTCATGAAATTTAGACAAAACCCAGATTGAACATGGCAATAACATCTAACCCAACCACTGTTTTTGGCAGTCACAAACAAATGGATCGGTCTGATCCATAAAATCAACATCCCGTGCAATTTTTTTTCTGGAACATGACCACAAGTTGTTGTAAATAGAAGCCGAGCACGTTCAGAAGCCCATTTGTCCACCTGAAACTTCTTTTTTGCTGTTCAACATATCCGTCCGTGAGAAATTTCTTGTTGAAAAACTTAAGCCCCATTGATAATAGTAACCTCACATTCAACAGGAAGAATGTGACAAAGCTTTTGTTTGCCTGGTTGGATGCATATCTTTCCATCGTTATTGTCCTCAAACGAATGTCATGAGAACTGAGAAAATCCCGGTGCTTATTACGCCACCGATTGGTTATATGTTTTTCTCCATGTGTTAGTGCCTAAGTAGACATGAAGATTGAAAATAGTTAAGGTCTAAAAAAAGAGTATGTTGAATGAGCGACAGCTGAACGGTTAATTCTAGTACAATATATACGGGCTTTCGATGGCTGAATTCAATGTGCATGAAATCATCACCTTTATATACAAATTCTCCAGACATGGAAAGCATCGCAGCAAGCCAATAATTGTGTTCAGATCATAACTAAACAATCCAACATATAAGATTGTCGGATTCAGGGCTCCGCAGACCCAAGAAACGTTCGAACTCAGGGGCGTGTGTGAAGGACTCAACCTATCCAGCCAACCAGCTCGTCACCCTACGGCCTAGCTCGATGCGCACGAACAAGGAAGAAGATGAACACGACAGTTTACCCAGGTTCGGGCAACCTTGCGGTGTAAGACCCTCCTCCTGCTTTGTGGTGGATTGGCCTCACGAGGGGTTGAGGATGAACTAGTACAAGGGATGAACAACTTTGCGAGGTCTATGGGTGAGGGAATTAGTCGACGAGGTTCCGATCCAATCCGGGTCCCCTTCTATGATGGTAGCTAACCTATATGTAACACCCTGGATTTTGCCCATTTTCTTTTCTTTCGATTTTGGTCTGGATTTGCTTTTCTGTGGCTTCGTGGTCTTGAAACTTGGAGAGATCATCCTCGATTCCTCTCCCAAGTGTCTTGTCAATCTCAAAACTATCCCAAGACCTTGTCATTTCCATCTTGGACCAATCCCAATATTCTTTTTCTTGGGAATATTCCTTTTTCTATTAAAGGAATAAACCTGTCTGCTCTGGGTTGTGAAGCAACCCACATTTATGTCATCACAAAGGTTCCCAAATAATTCTCATAAATCCTTTGGGATATATCTTACTCAGATATGTCAAAATACTTCTTTGCCATGTCAAAAACATTTCACCAATATTTCTTTCCTGATTCTGCCCTAGCTGGCTGTTTGTGAAGCAAGTACCCATTATATTTGCTTGCTTGCTCTCAAACTTTTTGGACACTCTGTCCTATCCATATCATTGGCACATGCCAAATTTCAACTTCATTTGCCTAGTAAATATTCCTGAGCAATTTTTCAAAGTTTCTGTTCAAACAGAGGCCTCGTGAAGGAAGTGCAAGCTAGGCATATTCAAATGAGTTGAAAATTTTCAAGCATCTTCATATGCTCAAATAATAGCTCTCCACCAAATTGAGCATCATTACATCATCTATGTGATCACAGCACCAAATCCTTGTTTCTGGTAAATATTTTGGGTTGTGAAGCAACTATAATTTTTATTGCTCCATAATTCATGAATAATTTCCAGAACATGATTCTACCCATATTTCACCTCTCCACCAAATTTGGGCTCATTATATTTAGCCATTTTCCCTCAGGATTTTTTCCTAAGTTTCTGTCCAGAGAAGTGCTGTATAAAGGAAGTACCATTTTGGCTTGGCCAAATGGCATGAAATTTTTATGGCACTCTCATATGCCCAAATCATCCTTCCATGTTTGATTTCAGTCCAATTCATCACTCCTAGTGAGTGCTTCTTCCTGTTGTTGATTCTGGAACAGATTAAGTAGTTGTAAAGCAACTATATTAATTAGTGGTCCAAATCCCTTCATAATTCACAGGACTCTTGTCCCTTCTACCCTAAACCTCCCAGACATGAGCTCTGCCCCTTATCTCTTCTCTGCTCACCACAGCATCATGCAACAGTTTGCAACAGCAAACTTTCAGAGATGAATCCCATCGATCCAGAGCTCCTTTCTTTGATCCATCACCTCTCTCAGACTCAGTGATGCAGGGACTCATCACCAGACATATCATGGCAGCCCCTCTTGTCCTCGTCATGCCAGTCTGCGTGGTGACCATCATTTTGGCATGCTGTGAGCGCGTCCAGGACGTCGTTTTGCTCTGGCCCGGCTCGTGATCGTCGCGTTTACTCGCCCGTGCGTGTCTAGCGGATTCCCCGTGCTATCGCCGTCCTCCTGGAGCCATTTCCCCCTTCTTTTAGTTCCCCGGCGAGCCATCCCCGTCGAGAAACAGAGCACGCCCGTGAGCCGCCGTCGTTTTCCCTCCCCTGGCCTCTTCCTTCTGAGCCGTCGCGTTGCATTGAATGCTCGTCAGGTCGGTCGCGCCGCGATGACGAGCTAGCTACCACCGACCCAAATTTGTGCACTTGAGCTCCGGCGACGTGTCCCACAGCCGTGCTTGCTCACCCGCGTCGCCCAGAGCCTTCCCGAGCTCTCCCCGGCACTATAAATAGCTGCCCGAGGTCTCCCGCATCTCATCCACCCCTCCCCTGCCTTCCTAGAGCCCTCCCTAGCCCCTCACCTGAGCTTGAGGAGTTCCTCTGCCCCGCCATCGCCGCCATGGCTGCCACGGCCATCTTCTCAAATTCACTCGAGGCAGGCCCCCTCCCTCCGTTCCACCTCCACCATCAGTCCTACCGCGCCCCCTGGAGCCTTCCCTGCCCTTCGCCCCTCCCTTCTATGGCTTTTGGCCACGAGTCCCACTAGTGCCCATCGCCGCCGTCCGCCATGGCCCCGCTCCCGCTCCCCTCAGTCCACCCCGGAGCCCGTGACCTCCACCTACGGGTGCGGTTTCTTCTGCTGAGCTCGTCCATAGGTCGAGCGAGGCGGGGGATGGCCAGAGCCGGTCGGATGAGCCCCCGCGCCGGCGACCTCCCTCTACACCATGGGCGGCATCGGGAAGGAGACAAAGATGCCGACCCCTCCCTGCCAGCTGGCCATGGGCCCCACGCGTCAGCCCCTCCGTCCGTTGACCCCGCGTCGATGATGTGGCAAGTGGAAGCGGAGTTCTGGAAATACGTTTTCTCTGCAGCGAAGACGTATTCCTGGAAAGCCGCTTTCTCTTTTTCAGCCACCGGCCGAATCCTCTAATTTGTGAACGTTCACCATTTAGTAGCAGAAAAGTACAGAATCTGTTGATTTTTCTGCCTAACGAACGAACGGTCGTAACTCGGCAACCGTAACTCCGAATCAAGTGATTCCAAAGCCCACTTCTTCGTCTCGTTGAGCCCGTTCTGTTGGTACCATGTTCATCATGTGTCTCCAAAGTGAAAATGACCATTTTGCCCTTGTCCGTAAACAGCCCCCTCCGAGAGAGAACTATTTCCGGCAATCGTCTCCACGGACCTCCCGCACTTCTTTTCGATGGTTCCTTCATCCCCAGGCAAACCACGACAGCCACTTGCATGACAGATTTGCAGTAGCTATGGTTTCTACTTGAATAATTATTTAATATGTGCATGTTAATATTTATATGCTCATGTGACATGCTAGCTATCAAATACTTATTGGTAGAGTTATGCTCATGCTTAATTCTTGCAGTAGTTCATGCCAGGATGATAACATGTCTGCCTGTTCATTAATTGATTGTTATAGGCATACTGAGGTTATTCATGCTCATCATGATCATCCACATTTAGCTGGATAAATGCTTGCATGCTGTTGATACTATGACCAGCTAGTATGCTTTCCATCCCTGCTTAGGTTGTATCATATTCCTATGCAATATGACTTCATCATGTTATTATGACTCAGCATATCATCATTCAAGTTAAACCGGATGTTAATCGAATTTGAACACATGTTGGCTGAGTCATAGTGTGGACCAAAATGAGCTCACCAGTGCAACCACACTTGCTGGGATGGGGCAGCCCTAATTCGATCTATTTTCATGCCTCTCGCCGGTACCTCCAACTAGGGAAGGTTATGAGCACGTGCTACTTTGGTCCCGGTAGGCGGCTATAACCTTGTGAACCCAGTTTTGGTATTGAGCTCAGGTCCCCGTTTGGGACAGTTTTGTTTGGCCATGACGATGGCAGGTGTCGGAAGGACACAGGGGTCACCCATGACATAGCCCAAAGGGGAGTTTGTCGGAGTGGCCGGGAGAGTGCCATGCAATAGATTGGGTTTTGTCGGAACGTCGTTGGTCCACCCGAATGGGAGCACGAGGCCATGAGTTCCGTTGTGTGGGTACAGTGTACTAACCTCTGCAGAGTGTATATAATCTATCGATAGCCGCGTCCTCGGATATGGGCATAGTTCGTAGTAGGACACACTATGGGTCAACAATATAATAATCTTGCTTATAACAACCCTGTTCGATGAGAGAGAAGTTGGTTGATCTTTATGTGATCGCAAGAGGATCACCGTGGTATCGAGGATACCGACGTTGGTTGATCGTGATCATGTGAGGATCACTGAGGTATCGTGGATACCAGATTTGGTTGATAGTGTTATGTGGTGATCTCGGGTAAAGACCAAGCTCCCTGTGATCATGTTATCACTACAGTATTGTAATACCAAGTTTGGTTGGTCCCGAGGTTATTGTGTGGCACACACGATGGTAAGTTATTACATGTGAGGGTTACAGGGTAACCTCACGACAGAGTAAGTTGCAACCTGTTGCATGTAGTATATGCCATGCCATGTTATATTGTTCTAGCATCATCATGTTTACACCTGCTTAAGCTGTAAATGCCATGCTGTTGCTTGTCTTGACTGCTTTGGTTGCTGTGAGCTTGCGAGTACATTCAAAGTACTCACCTGGCGTGTCATGCCAGTTTGCAGGTCATGCCATGATTGCTTGCTTGTTGAGGATCCCGAGTTTGCGATCTAGGATACGCGTTCCAGCCAGAGTCCCTGCAGAGTGGAGTCCATCACCGCCATTGTTGTTCCGCTGCCGAGAGATTACTCCGCTTCCTCGGGTTGTTCCGCTGTTAGCATAGAGCTACCCTGGGCAGGCGTAGCATCGCCGTGCCGATGTAATCCTTGTACCCTTGTAACCTTATCCATAGTAATAAAGAGCTGATTTGTTCTATGCCAACAGTGTCGTATTCTAGAAGACTTGTCTCTGGGCTGGAATACGGGGCGTTCCGGTTTCCTCTGAGCCGGGGTGCCACAGGCATTGGTATCAGAGCCAGGTTTGGCTGTAGGACGCCCTAGACCGCACGAACGTTAGAAATCGGTAGTACAGGATTCAGTTGGTTTGCTGCACTTGTTTGCTACATTTGTTTGTGCATGGCATGCATATAGAATATTTATTTTGTCACTAACGGTTGATCTGGTGAGTGTAGGTGACATCGGTTTCGACCCACTACCTGCACCGTCCAGTTGCATCCTGGTTCCTTGGTGTGGCGTTATCTCCGTCCCAGCGTTGTGATGCCAAGGTGCTTGGTGTTGTCAATCACTTGCAGGATTGATGCACCGGGATCACACCAATATATCCTTTTCAGCCACCCCTATCGTTTCGGTGATAGACATGTTTCTATCCCGAATCGTGCCATCCCTCTAGCCGCTTTGGCAACCCTTACTGATCTTAGTTATCAGAAAAGGGCAATGCCGCAAGCCTTTCTTTCCATCAATTATCCCACTCTGCCATCCATTCCCTGGACAAGTACGGTTTCTTCCGTACGCTTGATGATGATGTGGTCGTGACCTCCGTGTTCCGACCCCTGATCACCAAGTCTGTCCTCGATTCCGTGTCCGTCCAGCTGCAACCGTGTTAAGCCCCTGTTTGGTGTAGCCTTGTTTACACCAACTCTTTCCACACGTGGATTCACTTTCGTGCACATCGCCACAGCATGTTAGACCGTAATACTGGAGTTTCCGCGAGATTTGTGTGCTTAGGTAGGCATGCATATTATTGCTGTGGATAGCTGTAATATATGATATTGCTTGTATGTTATTTTAATGATTTGTGTGCCTTTGTTTAGTCATTTCTTTTGCTTCTATCTTTGGGCCCTTGGTGTTACCTTATTTCCCCTTATGGAAGTTGCTCACCGACACTGGACTCAAAGAATCAGTGAAAGAGGCAAACATTTGGAAGCTCAGCTCAACAATATGGAAATTTTCCGCCGACTGCCTAATATTGGGAGTATCTGGTCTGACCACAAATGGTATTCTGGATGGATTATCAGCATCAAGTATACATCAGTGTGCAATTTTCACAACAGTAATGATCAATTCAGCAAGAAGGATAGTCGAACAACTTTCTTCATACAACAAGTGACCGACAACAGTAACATCAAGGTATATATATACATCTGCACCCAGTTCGCATATGGCAAAAAGAAAGCTTCAGATGTAAGCAACTCAGTCTTCCTTCACAAGCTATCTAAGAAGCGTACAACGCAAGGGTTCCTGTGTCTTCCTCGGAACGACACATGGACATCTTGTGATGTAAGCATGCTATCCCGGCAGAAGCTGCAGGCACAAGCTATTCAGCCTTCCTCAGCAAGATATTCGCAATGGCTTCCAACACAAGCCAAGCAACCTTCGTCAGTAAGGCATCATATCCTTACCAGTACAAGATAATTCCCAGTCAGTTGGCCGCACATGACCATGCATCCCAAGGATTAGCTCCACAACAGTTTGGTTGGAAAGCAAGAATCGGTCAGGATGCAAGTCTGCCTTAGAAAACAAATGCCCAGCTACACATGTCTCCATAGATATGGTGAACATGCTGCCAAGGTTATACGAGTTACTCATATAATGATGACAGCCCGTGAGCTGTATGGGACGCGGATGAACCCTTGCCTGTCTTTCTTTAGTGACGGTACCACGCCTGTGTTCTGAGCTGTTTCCGGCCGTCCGGGGTGGATACCGACTTTATATTTCTCTTGTCAGCAACTGGCCTGTGTTCTGAGCTGCTTTTCGGCCGTCTCGGGCAGCTGCTGAATTTCTTTTCGTAGCAATGACCCTATGCTTTGAGCTGTTCATCGGCCGTCTTAGGGAGTTGCTACTTTCTTCTTATCGACACTGTCTCATGTTCTGAGCTGCTTTTTAGCCGTCTTGAGTCGGAGTTGAGTTACTCCAGTAATGTCCCAGATTTGAGTTGTAAAGACCGTTCTGGTGGCTACTGGTTTATTTGCCGGTTCTATCCAAGGGTTCAGACGGTCGTTACCCTGCAGCTAGAACTTGTAAAGAAATATGCCTACCAGAATAATGTACCTAGCAGCACCCATGGTCATCCGAAGAATCAAGAACACATCAAGCCAAGCTCTTTCAGCTAAGGATCCAGGCAAAGAGAACCATAATGAAGGAGCAAGATTGGCCATGCAGGTATGATAATGGTTGCAAGATCAACATGGTACAGATACTCCGGACAGTCTGGTTTGGTACCAATCACCATGGGTACACACCCACGGGGTCTATTCCATTTGCAAGGACCCCATATCGAGTCAACCCACTCAGCCAACCTGATATACTCAGAATCGTTAGAAGGGGATATTCAAGTTTGCCAGGCCAGCCCAAGGATCAATTCAGCAGTTCGATTGCAGCGACAGTGTTAAAGCATTACATGGCCTGCCATCCACTTAAAGGTGCTGACAAACGGAATGATTAGAAGGTTGACAACTGTCTCGAAGCATGTGTCCTCACCTAGGGAAATCAGTTAAAGAATAACCTGCCATGAGCAAGATTCTGCTGCCAGAATCACTGTCAGTCAAAGTCTGGGGATAATATCATTATAAGAAATCAGCCTTCACAAGAAACTCAGTTGTTATCAGGCCGTACACCTTTATGCTGGCCACGACAGGTGACAGTCAAATATTTGGTAGGAGCCTTATATCCAAGACAGTGAAGATACCCAAGATGACTCAGCAATCCGTTCAAAAAGTTAGGTTCCGCCAAAAGAAAGGTATGATGCATAGCACTGTTTGAACTTGGTGGACACACAGCAATTTGAAGCCACCCAATGCATTGAGTAAAGGATTTCGTGGCCACTGAGAGAATTTGTTCACAACTCATTGGACGGTCATCCGTATTGGACTTCATCACGATACGTCCATGAGGAACAACTCTCGGGCTTGCGAGAAGGACATGTATTTAAGTCAGGATAGCTCATCGCATTCAGATAAGTTGGCAAACATAAAAGGCTTAAAGTCGGAGTAACATTTGAGGTAAGACTTGCCAGAAAAACGTTCTAGTGAAATGAACCACCCCGAAGCCAGGCAGTGAGTCAGATGATTTCCAGTGGGGACATAATACAAAGGCAAAAAGGGAACCCGAGTTGGAAACGGTTTCCTCAAGTGGGAATATTCATATTTAACCCCTGAGCAACCAAATCTCGAGGACGGGATTTCTTTAAGGGGGGTAGGTTTGTAACACCCCGGATTTTGCCCATTTTCTTTTCTTTCGATTTTGGTCTGGATTTGCTTTTCTGTGGCTTCGTGGTCTTGAAACCTGGAGAGATCACCCTCGATTCCTCTCCCAAGTGGCTTGTCAATCTCAAAACTATCCCAAGACCTTGTCATTTCCATCTTGGACCAATCCCAATATTCTTTTTCTTGGGAATATTCCTTTTTCTATTAAAGGAATAACCCTGTCTGCTCTGGGTTGTGAAGCAACCCACATTTATGTCATCACAAAGATTCCCAAATAATTCTCATAAATCCTTTGGGATATATCTTCCTCAGATATGTCAAAATACTTCTTTGCCATGTCAAAAACATTTCACCAATATTTCTTTTCTGATTCTGCCCTAGCTGGCTGTTTGTGAAGCAAGTACCCATTATATTTGCTTGCTTGCTCTCAAACTTTTTGGACACTCTGTCCTATCCATATCATTGGCACATGCCAAATTTCAACTTCATTTGCCTAGTAAATATTCCTGAGCAATTTTTCAAAGTTTCTGTTCAAACAGAGGCCTCATCAAGGAAGTGCAAGCTAGGCATATTCAAATGAGTTGAAAATTTTCAAGCATCTTCATATGCTCAAATAATAGCTCTCCACCAAATTGAGCATCATTACATCATCTATGTGATCACAGCACCAAATCCTTGTTTCTGGTAAATATTTTGGGTTGTGAAGCAACTATAATTTTTATTGCTCCATAATTCATGAATAATTTCCAGAACATGATTCTACCCATATTTCACCTCTCCACCAAATATGGGCTCATTATATTTAGCCATTTTCCCTCAGGATTTTTTCCCAAGTTTCTGTCCAGAGAAGTGCTGTATGAAGGAAGTACCATTTTGGCTTGGCCAAATGGCATGAAATTTTTATGGCACTCTCATATGCCCAAATCATCCTTCCATGTTTGATTTCAGTCCAATTCATCACTCCTAGTGAGTGCTTCTTCCTGTTTTTGATTCTGGACCAGATTAAGTAGTTGTAAAGCAACTATATTAATTAGTGGTCCAAATCCCTTCATAATTCACAGGACTCTTGTCCCTTCTACCCTAAACCTCCCAGACATGAGCTCTGTCCCTTATCTCTTCTCTGCTCACCACAACATCATGCAACAGTTTGCAACAGCAAACTTTCAGAGATGAATCCCATCGATCCAGAGCTCCTTTCTTTGATCCATCACCTCTCTCAGACTCAGTGATGCAGGGACTCATCACCAGACATATCATGGCAGCCCCTCTTGTCCTCGTCATGCCAGTCTGCGTGGTGACCACCATTTTGGCATGCTGTGAGCGCGTCCAGGACGTCGTTTTGCTCTGGCCCGGCTCGTAATCGTCGCGTTCGCTCGCCCGTGCGTGTCTAGCGGATTCCACATGCTATCGCCGTCCTCCTGGAGCCATTTCCCCCTTCTTTTACTTCCCCGGTGAACCGTCCCCGTCGAGAAACAGAGCACGCCCGTGAGCCACCGTCATTTTCCCTCTCCTGGCCTTTTCCTTCCGAGCCGTCGCGTTGCAATGAATGCTCGTCAGGTCGGCCGCGCCGCGACGACGAGCTAGCTGCCACCGACCCGAGTTTGTGCACTGGAGCTCCGGCGACGTGTCCCGCAGCCGTGCTTGCTCACCCGCGTCGCCAAGAGCCTTCCCGAGCTCTCCCCGGCGCTATAAATAGCTGCCCAAGGTCTCCCGCATCTCATCCACCCCTCCCCTGCCTTCCTAGAGCCCTCCCTAGCCCCTCACCTGAGCTCGAGGAGCTCCTCTGCCCCGCCATCGCCGCCATGGCCGCCGCGACCATCTTCTCAAATTCACTCGAGGCCGGCCCCTCCCTCCGTTCCACCTCCACCATCAGTCCTACCGCGCCCCCTGGAGCCTCCCTGCCCTTCGCCCCTCCCTTCTATGGCTTCTGGCCATGAGTCCCACCAGTGCCCGTCACCGCCGTCCACCATGGCCCCGATCCCGCTCCCCTGAGTCCACCCCGGAGCCCGTGACCTCCACCTACGGGTGCGGCATCGCCTACTGAGCTCGTCCATAGGTCGAACGAGGCGGGGGATGGCCGGAGCCGGTCGGACGAGCCCCCGCGCCGGCGACCTCCCTCTGCTCCACGGGCGGCGTCGGGAAGGAGACAAAGATGCCGACCCCTCCCTGCCAGCTGGCCGTGGGCGCCGCGGGCCCCGCGCGTCAGCCCCTCCGTCCGTTGACCCCGCGCCGATGACGTGGCAAGTGGAAGCGGAGTTCTGGAAATACGTTTTCTCTGCAGCGAAGACGTATTCCTGGAAAGCCGCTTTCTCTTTTTCAGCCGCCGGCCGAATCCTCTAATTTGTGAACGTTCACCATTTAGTAGCAGAAAAGTACAGAATCTATTGATTTTTCTGCATAACGAACGAACGGTCGTAACTCGGCAACCGTAACTCCGAATCAGGTGATTCCAAAGCCCACTTCTTCGTCTCATTGAGCCCGTTCTGTTGGTACCATTTTCATCATGTGTCTCCATAGTGAAAATGACCATTTTGCCCTTGTCCGTAAACAGCCCCCTCCGAGAGTGAACTATTTCCGGCAATCATCTCCACGGACCTCCCGCACTTCTTTCCGATGGTTCCTTCATCCCTAGGCAAGCCACGATAGCCACTTGCATGACAGATTTGCAGTAGCTATGGTTTCTACTTGAATAATTATTTAATATGTGCATGTTAATATTTATATGCTCATGTGACATGCTAGCTATCACGTACTTATTGGTAGAGTTATGCTCATGCTTAATCCTTGCAGTAGTTTATGCCAGGATGATAACATGTCTGCCTGTTCATTAATTGATTGTTATAGACATACTGAGGTTATTCATGCTCATCATGATCATCCACATTTAGCTGGATAAATGCTTGCATGCTGTTGATACTATGACCAGCTAGTATGCTTTCCATCCCTGCTTAGGTTGTATCATATTCTTATGCAATATGACTTCATCATGTTATTATGACTCAGCATATCATCATTCAAGTTAAACCGGATGTTAATCGAATTTGAACACCTGTTGGCTGAGTCATAGTGCGGACCGAAACGAGCTCACCAGTGCAACCACACTTGCTGGGATGGGGCAGCCCTAATTCGATCTATTGTCATGCCTCTCGCCGGTACCTGCAACTAGGGAAGGTTATGAGCGCGTGCTACTTTGGGCCCGGTAGGCGGCTATAACCTTGTGAACCCAGTTTTGGTATTGAGCTCAGGTCCCCGTTTGGGACAGTTTTGTTTGGCCATGATGATGGCAGGTGTCGGAAGGACACAGGGGTCACCCATGACATAGCCCAAAGGGGAGTTTGTCGAAGTGGCCGGGAGAGTGCCATGCAATAGATTGGGTTTTGTCGGAACATCGTTGGTCCACCCGAATGGGAGCACGAGGTCATGAGTTCCGTCGTGTGGGTACAGTGTACTAACCTCTGCAGAGTGTATATAATCTATCGATAGCCGCGTCCTCGGATATGGGCACAGTTTGTAGTAGCACACACTATGGGTCAACAGTATAATAATCTTGCTTATAACAACCCTGTTCGATGAGAGAGAAGTTGGTTGATCTTTATGTGATCGCAAGAGGATCACCGTGGTATCGAGGATACCGACGTTGGTTGATCGTGATCATGTGAGGATCACTGAGGTATCATGGATACCGGATTTGGTTGATAGTGTTATGTGGTGATCTCGGGTAAATACCAAGCTCCCTGTGATCATGTTATCACTACAGTATTGTAATACCAAGTTTGGTTGGTCCCGAGGTTATCGTGTGGCACACACGATGGTAAGTTCTTACATGTGAGGGTTACGGGGTAACCTCACGACAGAGTAAGTTGCAACCTGTTGCATGTAGTATATGCCATGCCATGTTATATTGTTCTAGCATCATCATGTTTACACCTGCTTAAGCTGTAAATGCCATGCTGTTGCTTGTCTTGACTACTTTGGTTGCTATGAGCTTGCGAGTACATTCAAAGTACTCACCTGGCGTGTCATGCCAGTTTGCAGGTCATGCCATGATTGCTTGCTTATTGAGGATCCCGAGTTTGCGATCTAGGATACGCATTGCAGCCAGAGTCCCTGCGGAGTGGAGTCCATCACCGCCATCGCTGTTCCGCTGCCGAGAGATTACTCCGCTTCCTTGGGTTGTTCCGCTGTTAGCATAGAGCTAACCAGGGCAGGCGTAGCATCGCCGTGCCGATGTAATCCTTGTACCCTTGTAATCTTATCCATAGTAAGAAAGAGCTGATTTGTTCTATGCCAACAGTGCCATATTCCAGAAGACTTGTCTCTGGGCTGGAATACGGGGCGTTCCGGTTTCCTCTGAGCCGGGGTGCCACAAGCATTGGTATCGGGCCCTCTTAATGGAGGTAAAACCCTACGTCCTGCTTGATTGTATTCGATGAGTATAGGGGTTACAAGAGTTGATCTACCTCGAGATCGTAATGGCTAAACCCTAGCTGTCTAGCCTATGATTATTCTGATTGCCTCTACGGACTAAACCCTCCTGTTTATATACACACCGGAGGGGCCTAGGGTTGTACAGAGTCGGTTTACAGAAGAAGGAAATAATACATCCGGACACCAAACTTGCCGTCCACGCATATAGGAGTCCTATCCGGACACGGGGGATGGTCTTATGCTTTATCTTCACGGCCCAACAGTCCGGCCCATATCGAATAGACCGGACACCCGAGGACCCCCTAATCCAGGACTCCCTCAGTAGCCCCTGAACCAGTCTTCGATGACGATGGGTTCGACACGCGGATTATCTTCTGCATTGCAAGGCGGGTTCCTTCGCTCGAAAATTTTAAGTTAGCTCCATGCATAAAGAAACTGTATCCGGCTCTGCATAATCAATACAACCCTTAGCCACGAAGGCAAGATGTCAAAATAGGAACAGTGTCTTTTACTGACAACTTTTTCGGTGAAGCGTCACACTTGACTCTTTAACATTTTGAACCGTTTTCACGCCTCCCATTTCACGTTTCGAGGTCTAGCCTTCATTGGCACGTCTTGTCAAAACAGAGATCATGCCCGCCCATTACGGGATTCTCATCAATATGGTTTGGGTAATCCAACCACACCTTACGCACGATTTCGTTGGGAACAGGCGAGGTTTATGGCTTGAGAAGGGGACGTTTGGTATTTTTACCGTCTATAAGAGGATAAAGATCCCTCCTTTTTCCCCACGCCTTCCTCGAGCTTCTGTCTCCCAATCTCCAAGCTCCAGTGCCCATAGCTCCAATCTCCTCCACTGCTGCCACCCACCCCAGCAATGGCCGGGTCCGGCTTCAAGGGCAAGTGGGAGGCCTCCACCATCACTGAAAAGGACGTCAAGGAGCTCCGGAGCGCGGGCTATTTGTCCGCGGATATCGCGCATAGGATCCCTGACAAAGATCAGGTCATTCCTACTCCGGAGCCCGGTGAGTGGGTCGTCTTCATCCCCCATTTCCTCCGGGGGCTAGGGTTTCCCCTCCACCCCTTCGTCCGGGGTCTTATGTTCTACTACGGGCTAGATTTCCATGATCTAGCCCCAAATTCCTTCCTTCACATATCGGCGTTTATCGTCGTGTGTGAGGCTCTTCTCCGCATCCCCCCACACTTCGGCCTATGGCTCAAGGTCTTCAATCTGAAGCCGAAGGTGGTCGACGGACAGCATGCAGACTGCGGTGGGGCTATGGTGAGCAAGCTCCCCAACGCCATTTGGCCCAAAGGGGCATTTGTGGAGATGGTCAAGGTGTGGTAGCAGGAGTGGTTCTACATCATCGAACCCCGCGACGCCAACTGGGCGGCCATGCCAGACTTTAGATCTGGACCCCCCACGAGACTCACCTCATGGACCGCCAAGGGTCTTGATTGGGGGTCCAAACCGGAGGTGAAGGTGCTCCAAAAATGCATCTCCGACATGTTGGGTGAGAACACTGGTCTCACAAACATGATTCAAGTGATTCTTTTCCGCCGCATCCTTCCTTGCTAGCTCCGGGCCTCCCCCTTGTGGGAGTTCGATCCAGAGAAGCCACGGACCCTGAAGCGCTTCTTCGGCACTACGCACGAAGATATATGGAAGCAGCTCTTCAAGGCTCAGAAAAAGTGGCCGAAGAAGAATGAAGATATCGGGCTCGACATCGAGAACCCAGCCACGGCGGTAAGCATAGCCTATCCGATCAATATTTTAGATATGATAGAAATTATATCGCCCGCTTTCTTTACAGGTCTGGACGGCAAAGGTGGAGCGGATCAACTTTTCGGCACCGCTGCCTGAGGATCCGGCCATACCCCAGCTAACGGAGATGCTGGTCCCGGCGCCCTATCAAGCGTCAGAGAGGAAGACCAAGAAGAAGAAAGGCAAGGAGGCCAAGGGCGGCCCCCGCCATAAAGGTCCTTCGGAAACAGTGTCCGGAGAGACCGAAGCCCTCTCTTCCCATGAAGGAGATGAGGAAGAAGAGGAGGAGGAGGTGGAGAGCGACTCCCCCCGTAAGGGGAGGAAGAAGAAGAGGGCGGCCTCTGAAGACCCGGAGGAGGAGGCGCCCAAGAGAGGGAAGCTGGCCCTTCCGGACAGTTCGGACTCAGAGACCGAACTAGTTCCCAAGAAGCCACCCAGGGTGAAGCCCCTGGCCGAATCGTAAGTATCCAGAAACTTACTGTTTATCTTCGGTCTACCTGCTTCCATTATATATGTTATTTTGTTATTTTTCCTTTCAGCCCTCCCCGCGAGCTCCCGCAAGCCCCATCATCAGAGGGGAACTCTCTGCCACCCGAAATGGCAGAGACTGACACGCCGAGGCGTGCCACCTTGCCTATCATCATGGAGGACATCGAGGTGTCATCCCAAAGGACCTCTCTAGGTAGAGCAGGGGCGAACGAAGCTGCCGAGAAAGCTCCCGAGGTTAATACCTCGGTCGCCGAAAACCTAGGGGAGGCGACCCCTATGACAACCGATGGTGGGGACCCCCAACCATCCGGGCCCCAACCGGACACCATTCCGGAGACCAACACGGCTCCTGGATTGGATAAGCAGCCCTCTTTGAAAGAGGGGGGAGGAGCATCAGCTCCATCGGCGACCTCCACTAATCCGGAGGCGCCCAATGCTCTGGAGGAAGCACTGTAGCGTGCTTCCATCGTGGCGGAGCACCGCACCTTGATGGGTGCGGTGGTGGAGAAGGTTCAGTCTGCTAAGAGCGGACTGAACGAAGCCTTCACCAGCCTACTGACGGGCTTTGAGGTATGCGACATAATGTTCTAAAAAACTTTTCATATAGAGGAATATACATGTGTACAGACAGTAGCCCCTGAGGCTCTGTTCGGTTAAAAGAAACCGGACAGAGGATCCATATAGTATTCGGGAGAGTTAACCTGCTGTGGTGTTATTGTAACAGGCTTCCCTGTTGGCGGCGACCGCCCAGGCCACAGAAGTTTCCGAACTCAATCGGAAGCTTCAGGTGGCCAATGAGGAAATCGACCGCATTAATAAGCGGTTCGATGAGATGCAAGGTATGCGTATAATGTTAAAATTTATTTTGATATCAGAAGTGATAGGTATATTCAGAGATTAACTTATGGAATGCTTTGATTATAATTACAGCTGGCGCAGCTGAGGTCGAGACCCTCAAAAGCGCCCTTGCCCAGGCCAAAAAGGAGGCGGAGGCTAATAAGGCAGGCGCTGACAAGGCGGCTGCCGTACTAAAGACCGAGCAAGATGCCCGCCGCCAACATGAAGCTCGGGTGGCCGAAGTAGAGCAGGAGCTAAAGGATGCCATCAGCAAATGCGAAGCTTTAGAGCAGAAGACTTCGGACCAGTCGACCGAGCTCGCCAAGGCTCTCCATGATGCCAAAGAGGCGCGGATCGAGTCCCGGAGTGCTCGTGAAGAGATCCATCAGGCAAGGCAGATAGCGGCTGGTAAGGCCTTTCTTTTGCAGAGTGTCTTTGGAGGTCAGAGGTATGCTTTGCTGACCCAAGTGTGGAGTTCTCCAGGCACGTTTGCAGATCTTCCAAAGAGTGCCGCTGATGCCGCACAGTACTTCCGAGCCCAAGAGGGGAACTCAACCGAGAAACTGTTCTGGTCGCAATTTGTCGCGCCGGAACACTCGACGCCTCTCCTGGGTGACCAACTGAAGCAGCTGTCTGAGCTGCATAGGGTGGCAGGTTTGGCCATGAAGGACTTGACAGTCCATCTCTGGCTGGCCGAGCCAATCCCTAGTAGCTACTTTGGTTTGGTGAAGCGGCTTATCGACGCGCGGCCTCGGATTTATGCATTGAAGCGCTCGGCCTGCATAGAGGGTGCCCGGATGGCCTTCGCCCGTGTCAAGATGCAATGGGCAAAGATGAAGGCCACTGAAGTGGCAACCGCAGGCCTGCCCGAAGGCAAGGATCACCGAAAGCCGGAGAGGTACTTCGATGATGTCCTAGAAGGAGCCCGAGTGATCGAGGGCCAATGCTAGAAGGATGTAATATTTGATTGAGTGTGTTCGGGTTGTACAAGCAATGCGATGAACCCATGCTGTTTATATAGCTATGTTTGCGCCTTTTCTTTCAAGCGATTTTTCCTCCTGTGCGGCCGTTTATTGTTTTATTTCTGAAAGTTGCCAGTCGTCGGCTTCAGCCCCCATGTAGATGCTACAGGGGTGTTCGGCATAACATGTGAACACACTTTATCCAACGTCTTGGTCCGTAAAGGAGGTGTCAGCGTGGTGAACCAGGCAATCAGACTATGCGGCTTTATTACTTTCACTTAGCCATAGGAGTTTGACTGTGGGGCTAAGTACTAGCCCCTAGTGCGGGTGCGGCTATCCGGACTACGGTGCCTTTTCCACGCGGCTGGACGAAGACCAGCCCCTCGTATAACACGGAGTAAATCGCTAACGATTGTAGTGTAAGACTAAGTCACCGAATCGCCGACCAGCTCTCGCTTTATCATGATAGTCAGATTTCGGCTTTCTCTACTGAGGTATTTGACCGGACAAACCAGAAATACAATCGCAGTAGTTCTCCCTTTACTACCTTAGCCGAACGAGCGGAACGTAAGGTGGTAAGCACAGGAGCCGGGCAACCCAACTATAGACCAAAGACATGATTTAGAGCCGATGCATATAATGCAATATTCGGGACGCCAAAGAGTACCCCATAGTAGTTCGGACTTTAAAATGTGCCGGGCCGGATACAGCCCCCGGTGTTTAAGACCAGACTAAGGCACGTGTGGCAGTCGGGGGTAGGGAAGGAAGACAGATGATAATATAAAATAGATGAGTACCAAACAAAAGTGGTGATCAACTGCTTCCTTTATGCCCTGATTAATACGTCGAGACGTGTCATTACAGATAATGCCCGAAGGCCAAGGCCATTTTACATGCCGAAAGTTTACACAAGGGAAAGGTTTATACAGGGCTTTTCTGAGAAAATAGTGGCTTAAAGGTCCTAATGATGCCCTGCTGCACGTCTGCGCCGTTTCTCCTTGGTTGGAAATCCTTTGAGAGGAGGAGTCGATGAACGTCTATAAGAAAGGGGAACCTAGAAAGGAGTCCCTGTACAACTGCAGAGTAGGCAGGTTTTTAATGAACCTGTGGTAAAAGAGAAAGAAAAGAAAAAAGAAAGTTAAGGTCCGAATAGGGTCAAGCCGTACTATAGACCTGTTCCACAGTATGCCTCCGGCGCTGCCCAAGGTATTTTAAGTGCATAATTATGCACGCGCGGTACGTATGCCACAACCTTATGGGGCGATCAGCAGAGGCCGAACTGCTATTCAAGCTCTGGATTTGCCGAGCTGTCATGCTGTAATGTTGATCGGACTCGCTTGGCGGTGTCATGGGTCTTGATGACCGATGAGCTGTTGAAGCCGTTCTGTACCTCGGCTGCTAGGGCCGCGGTGTGCTCCTCAGTACGGAGGGAGCGCTCCATATTTCCATTGACTGTGATGACGCTGCGCGGTCCAGGCATTTTGAGCTTCAAATAAGCATAGTGCGGGACTGCATTAAAGCAGGCAAAAGCAGTTCGTCCAAGCAATGCATGATAACCACTGCGGAAAGGGACGATATCGAAGATCAATTCTTCACTTCGAAAGTTATCTGGAGAGCCGAATACCACTTCCAGTGTTAAGAAACCCGTGCAGCGGGCCTCTACGCCAGGTATCACTCCTTTAAAGGTAGTGTTGCTGGGCTTGATTCTTGACGGGTCAATACCCATCTTACGGACAGTGTCTTGGTAAATCAAGTTGAGACTGCTACCGCCGTCCATAAGGACTCTAGTGAGATGGTATCCGTCGATGATGGGATCGAGTACCAGGGCCGCCGAACCTCCGTGACAGATACTGGTTGGGTTGTCCCTGCGATCGAAGGTGATCGGACAAGCCGACCAAGGGTTGAATTTCGGGGTGACAGGATCTATGGTGTAGACGTCCCTCAATGCGTGCTTGCGCTCCCTCTTGGGGATATGCGTGACATATATCATGTTCATTGTTTTCACCTCGGGGGGAAACTTCTTTTGTCCCCCGGTGTTCGGAGGGCGGGGTTCATCGTCATCCTCGCTTTGAGGTCCTTTCCCCTTATGTTCGGTATTTAATTTAGTGGCCTGTTTAAAAACCCAGCAATTTCTGTTGGTGTGGTTGGCAGGTTTGTCAGGGGTGCCATGGATTTGACAGGGCCTATCCAGTATTTTATCCAAGTTGGACGGGCCGTCTCTATTTCCTTTGAACGGCTTCTTCCGCTGACTGGGTTCAGAGCCGCTGAATCCGGCGTTGACCGCCGTATCCTCGGTTTCTTCATTGTTGTTCCGACGCTTATTTTTGCTGCGTCGTGGCCTTCCATTGTTGTCCCTGGCCTCAGAGGTGCCAGGGTCGTTGGTGCTGTTGCTTCTACGAGCCAACCAGCTATCTTCGCCCGCACAGAAGTGGGTCATGAGTGCAGTGAGAGCTGCCATAGTCTTTGGCTTTTCCTGACTGAGGTGTCGGGTGAGCCACTCATCGCGGACGCTGTGTTTAAATGCCGCTAAGGCTTCAGCGTCCGGACAGTCGACAATTTGGTTATTTTTAATTAAGAACCGAGTCCAGAGTTTATGGGCTGACTGTCTGGGTTGCTGGACTATGTGACTCAGGTCATCAGCGTCTGGCGGCCGGACATAAGTGCCCTAAAAGTTGTCCCGAAAAGCATCCTCTAAATCCTCCCAACTACCAATGGAGTTCTCTGGGAGGCTATTCAACCAGTGCCGTGCTGGCCCTTTTAGCTTTAGAGGAAGGTATTTGATGGCGTGGAGATCATCACCGCGAGCCATGTGAATCTGATGAAGAAAATCTTCAATCCACACAGCGGGATCTGTCGTTCCATCGTATGCCTCGATGTTTACGGGTTTAAACCCTTCCGGAAACTGGTGCTGCATTACTTCGTCGGTAAAGCACAGGGGGTGTGCGGCGCCTCTATATCGGGCAACATCACGGTGGAGTTCGGATGACATCCGTGTTCGGTTCTCGGCTCGAACTTGGTTATGCTTGTAGCGCCAGGCTTGATGGCCGTCGTCTCGTGTTGGAGCTCGTCCCCTTGATCCGTAGATTGATCTCATCTGGCCGGCTCTATTATCCAGGTCCTGACGTAAGTCATACGTGTAGCCCGGGGCCGCTGCCTCTTTGCCTCTACGGTGAGGTGGCGCGGGCTGGTGTTCGGAATAATTAGCCGCTTTGTCATGTCCACGTGGTGGTCGGTCCGGTTGATCAGCATGATTGTGTCTTGATGGTATTGGCTCAAGGGTTTCGTCGTCGAATTGTGGTAGTAGCCTGCGTTTTGGGTAGCTCTTTGTCGGGCGCTCGAGGTCGTATTCTTCGGCAGCCAGGACATTGGTCCATCTGTCGTTGAGCATATCCTGTTCGGCTTGAAGCTGTTGCTGTTTCTTTTTCAGGCTCCTCGTAGTGGCGATGAGCTGTCGCTTGAAGCGTTCTTGTTCGAGGGGTTCCTCTGGCACGATGAAATCTTCGTTACCGAGGGTAACGTCCTCCTCGGAGGCCGGTAGATAGTTACTATCTTCCGAATCCTCATGATCGACAAGTTCGTCGGAATTGACTTGTCCCTCTTCCTTATCATCCTGCTCGAACGCAGGGTCGACGGGGTCTTTGGCATTGTTCGGAGTGTCATTATCTCTGGTGTCGGTGTTGCTGTCCTTCGCCCGACATGATTGTGAGTGGCGCTGCTGACGCCGGCGCTTTGGTGGATCCTCGACGGGCTTGTCCTGATCTGGATCTTGAGTGCCGTCGTCGTCCTGCTTCTCAGGTGTGTCCACCATGTATACATCATAGGTAGAAGCGGCCGTCGAATGCCCAGTGATAGGCGGGTTTTGACCTGGTTTGGCTCCGGCATCGTCGTCCATACCGTCGATGTCTTCGGAGGCGTAGTCTAGCATGTCAGTTAGATCCTCGACAGTGGCTATTAAGTGGGTGGTAGGTGGGACGTAAAATTCCCTGCTCTCAGCCCCCAGTTTAGGCTGGTCGTAGTTCAGAGATGATACTTCCGTGATGGCGAGAGATAGCATTAGGTCCAGTGTCTCGTTTAAGAGCGAAAGCCGGACGGGCGTGTGATGATCTGTGGAGCTAGGTTCGATAATAACCACTTGACCGAGCTCAATGGACACAGACCTCGAGAGTTTGGAGTTGACGTCCAGAGGCGGGTCCGGCTCCCCGATGGCAGGAAGAGTCACGTTTGACTGCGGGTCTGCTGACAGTATAGTCGCCTCTGGGTCTCCGGCAAGAAGCTCCATAATGGGAGAGAGTTCGACAGAGTGGTCCGCCCTGGATCTAAGGCCAGGGCAGGCACAAGAGTCGATCCTTGAGCAGAATCTGACGGATATCGGCTATGTAATTCAAGCTTCCAAACCTTATCTGGTGACCAGGGGCGTAGCTGTCGACCTGCTCAAGGTGGCCGGTCGAGTTGGCACATAGCGTGAAGCCGCCAAACACAAAGAGTTGACCAGGGAGAAAAGTCTCCCCGGAAACAGCATCGTTATCGACAACGAAGCGAGCCATCGATTCTTCTGTCGACAACACAACAGAACTCTCAATGAAAGCACCAATGTCGGTGTCAAAACCGGCAGATCTCGGGTAGGGGGTCCCAAGCTGTGTGTCTGAGGATCGATGGTAACAATGGACAATGGGGACACGATGTTTACCCAGGTTCGGGCCCTCTTAATGGAGATAAAACCCTACGTCCTGCTTGATTGTATTCGATGAGTATAGGGGTTACAAGAGTTGATCTACCTCAAGATCGTAATGGCTAAACCCTAGCTGTCTATCCTATGATTATTCTGATCGGCTCTACGGACTAAACCCTCCGGTTTATATACACACTGGAGGGGCCTAGGGTTGTACAGAGTCGGTTTACAAAAGAAGGAAATAATACATCCGGACACCAAACTTGCCGTCCACGCGTATAGGAGTCCTATCCGGACACGGGGGATGGTCTTCTGCTTTATCTTCATGGCCCATCAGTCCAGCCCATATCGAATAGACCAGACACCCGAGGACCCCCTAATCCAGGACTCCCTCACCCAAGCCATCATTGCCTCGCTGCGCGCTTGCCTTCTGCTTCTCCTTCACCTTGCGAACTTGCGCCCTTCTCGCCAGATTCCGCGATAGCTCCTATCCACCTTGCCACCATGGGTCCTAGGAAGAAGAAAGGCAGGACCCCTACGGCCGCGGAGCCCTCGTCGGGGCCGGAACCAGCGCTGGGCCGGTCCATGGTGATCAACCAAGAGAGGCTGGATAAGGTCCGACATGCCATTGCTGCCGATTCCAACGAGTGGAAGGCAACGAAGATCTGCCCTGCCTCCTGGACTTTGGCTTACATGGATGCCATCGAGATTCCTCTTCATCTCCACGCCCTTCTCGCCGACCTGCTGCCTCCGTTCTCCGATTTTTTCAATGCCGTGCTCTCGCACTACCAAATCCACGCGCTGCATCTAGATCCCGGATCCATCATCCTCCTCTCCGCTTTCGCATTCCTATGCGAGGCCTTTGTGGGCATTGCCCTGTCCGTGGCCTTGGTCTGCCACTTCTTCTCGCTCCAATTGGTCGACGGCGAGTAGCGCTCGGGGTGCGTGTCGCTGCAGGCGGTGGCGGCAACCGCAGGCTTCGGCATCGACCCCACGCTTTGCCCGAACACGAGGGGATTCCGGAAGCAGTGGGTGTACGTAGATGCTACCGTGCGCAGCCCCCTGCTCCTGATCTCCTATGCCCCCGTGAAGCCGAGCTCCGGGTGGGGGCACGCGAAGCTGGTTGACCCGCAGCTCGCCCGAGTCATGGCTAGGCTGGCCAATTTGAAGAAGGCGGGGGTGACGATATCGATGGTGGTGAGGGAGTTCACCCAGCGATGTATCGCCCCGCTTCAGTGCCATTCCCGCCCGATGTGGGCCTTTACTGGTCCCGCGGACGACATGAGGCTCCAGCGGCCTTCTCTTCCTTCTAGGACCCTGCGCGAAGTGTTCCGCCTCCTGACCGGCGAAGAGCCTGCCGAGCTCCCTCCGGACAGATTCCCTCTTTACGATCACCCGTAGGGGGGAGCCTTCGCCAAGAAGATGCCGCGCTTCGACGAGTGGGGGCTGCTCCCCGAGGGCCACGAGGGGCCGCGCGACAACCCCCTCTTGGTGACTTCCACGCATGGAGGCCCTGAGGTGCGCGCTCCCAAGGTGGTTGCGGGGGAGCGGGCGCCGCCTAGCGCTCCTGATGTGGTGGCTGCGGGACGGGCGCCACCATGCACTCCTGAGGTGGCCGCCCCTGGCCCCACGGGCGGCGAGGGAGTAGCACCGCCCGAGGATGCAGCCGCTATCTCCGCCGTGAAGGCCTATGTGCCAGCCCCCAGCGAATCCCCTCTGGATGTCGGGGCATCCCGCAAGAGGAAGGGGCTCGGGAGCCGCTGTGACCCAGTCCCGAGGACCCTGAAAAGGAGGAAGTGGATAGCCGTGGACGAGTAAGTACCTTGCCCTCCTTGACTCTTGCATATTGCGTCTTCTTCTGACTTTTCCCCTCATGATCCCTTCCGTTGCGGGGGCAAGCGCGTCCCGAGCGCGACCTCCGGAGGCCATCGGTCCCATCATGACCTTAGGTCTCACGAGCCTGACGGCTGCGCACGAGGTGGCGTTTGTACACGAGCCAAGGCCGCCCCTGGGGGGCCGCAGGCCTGCACTCCCAGTGTCCTTCTTCTGAAGCGACTTCTGGGGCACGGAGGCTATGCCAAGGGCTCCCCCACTAATCCTCGCCGGTAGCCGGGCAGCCTGCGGGACAGCGCCATCTTCAAGTAGCGGGGCGAGTCCGCATCGCGCCCCACCTCGGGCCGCAGGAGCGAGCGAAGGAGTCCCAGCCCCCGGGCCCCTGCTTGAGGCGGGCGAGGCCTCGCGCGCCTCTCGGGCTGGCTGGGGCCCAGAGGAAAACCCAGGCCGGGCGTTGGAGCTCACACATGGGCACAGCGCCGTCCGGCAGGGCCTTCTTCACGAGGCGTCAAGCACGCTGGAGCGCCTCGGGGCAGAGCTTGGTGACATTGACACCTACCTCGAGGCAGAGCGCTTGCGCCTGGCGCGCGAATGGCGCCAGCTACAAGTCACCATCAACTTTGGTCGCCTGCAGCGTGAGCAGGCCCGAGCGGAGGCAGAGGGGCCCCTGGCCGCGGTGAGGGAGGCTCGCAATCGCGCCTTGGAGGAGGCCTGAGCCACAGACCGCCGGTGCAAAGCGGCCGAGGCGCGCGAGAAGGAGCTCCGAGCTTCCAACGCCATCCTTGAGCAGGATGTCCGGGCACGCATGGCCGCGCTCGCTGCTCCGACGGCCGGGCTGCCCACGAGCGAGGCGAGGCCCCGCACGCCCGATGACACGCTGACACTGGAGGCGGTGGAGCTAAGCCTGGAGCGCGAGTGGCCGAAAGTGATGGAGCGCCAAGTAGCTACTGCCGAGGATGCCCTCGCTTCTCGGGAGGCGAGGATCTAGCGAGAGGCCGACGAGAAGGTGGCGGGGATCTGCAAGACCCTTGCCGAGGAATACCGCCGGAAGCTGGAGCTCCAGGAGGCTCACTTCTGCATGCGGCATGATGAGCTGCAGGGCAAGGTCGACGCCCTCAAGGAGAAGCTAGCTGTGGCGGAGCAGCGAGAGAAGGCCGCTGAGGCATCTCGGACTACCGCTGAGGCCGAGCTGTCTTTCCTCCATCAGCAGGTTGAAGGCATTTCATCCCTCGTCGAGAAAGCCTCGGACGAGGCGGGCCAACGCTGAGTGATGCAGCGTGAGCGCTCCTTGATGTTCGAGGTCCTTGGGCTTAGGGCCAACCAGGCCCTAAGCAACATTTGTGATGAGAATGTCTCCCGCCCGCTCGCAGCTGACGAGGCCGGCTACCTCAGCTTCTTCACCCAGGTCGTGACTCGCCTCGAAGGCGGGGCTGCGAGGGCGCGCCAACTCGTCGTGGAGAAGAGCCGTGACCTTCTTGGGCGCACGCTCTCGTGTATCTTCAGCCACCTTCTTTGCTCCGATCCTGACTTTGACTTCGATGCCGCGATAGCCCCCGTGCCTGGAGCAATCCAAGTCGTCCTGGCGAACTGGGTGGAAGATCACGTGGACGACCTGATCGCGGAACTCGCCCCTGCCGATGACGTGGTCGCGCCCGCAGTTGAAGAGGGTGGAGCTGATGATGACGATGATGGCAGTGAAGACGTCGATAGCGCGTCTCGCTAGGCTTGTATTTCCCTGTTTTCCTGTCAGAATTTTGAATGTGACCCTGCGGGGGTGCGAAAGTATTTTTGGAAGAACCTTCTCTGTGATGTATTGAGTGGTATTTGCACTCCCTGTTGTTGTCCCTCATTTACTTTTCACGCACTCACGACCCCTGAGTAGGGGTGGTCCTCATTGTCGTGCCTGGTCGCGGTGCCCGGTTCCAGGTCCGGAAGGGGGGCGCTTGTCGAGGGTCCTGGGCGATGCACGCCCGCTGCGCCCACCAGTTCCCTCGAGAGCGTCGCGTGAGGGTCCATAGAGGTGTGCGCGTGGGCAAGGCCACAGCTGCTGTGGCCTGGTCCCTCAGGGCGTCTTTAGAGCCGCCGGGCGGCCTAAGCGTGCGCACCATGCCCAGCCCCGCTCGCGGGGTGCGATGGAGCGAACCACGGGTGCCCGCCATCTTTCGCAAAAACGGAAACCAAGCGAAGGAAAAACAGCTAGGAGAAGAAAGAACCAGGAACCCCCCCCCTTTTTTCCAATAAAAATGCAAGAGCTGCAAGTTCATTCCAAGAAATAGCAGATTTGGCTATAAGAGAAAGCAAAAAATAGCCGCGTCCGGCACCTATGCTAGTCTTCTAGTCTTCCCACCAGCGCGGAGCATGGGGCCTCCACTGGGCGTTGGCATAGTCATTGGGGGACAGTGTCGTCCGCCAGCGTGGAGCATGGGGCTTCCACTAAGACGTGGGTGGGAGCCCCCGTGAGGCTCAGGGGCAGCGCACAGGAGACTCCGGGGCGTGCACAACCCCACTCATTATTACGTGAGAGTGTCATGAGCGGAGACTTGAGAGGCGCTTCTTGCCCCTGGGCAGGGACCCCGCCCCGCGCATGCCTCGACCACCATTAGGGCATCCGGAAACCAGGACAGGACCAAGGGGCAAGGGGCTACGCGGGCGGTGGTAAGTTGGCCGCGAGCCCTCGGCCGGGGGAGGGCTCGCCGGCGCCTTCCCCGGAGAAGGACCCACTTCCGGTTGGCACGCGCCACCGCGGCGGTGGTGCCATATGCCTCATGACGCGGGGGGAGCCCTGGCACCGGGCTCCCTCGCCGCATGCGGGGTGAGTCCTCGCGCGACCTCCGGGCGCGCCCTACCTGCCTGGGGCGGGGCCGGGGCTCGAAGGTGTGCCATCGTGGCACGATTTACCTGCGATCCAAGGTTAGCATTCCAAAGACATTGGTTGTAACTAGTGGCCGTTGCCGTCGAAGGTGCCGGTGGGGCGTTGGGTTGGCTCATAAGGGGCCCCGGTCCCGCGTGGCCTCGGCGATCCCGACGTCTAGGTCGACGAGGGGGACGTGCGCGACCCCCCCTTTGTTCGTACAATGAGCCCAACGATGGCGGCATAGAGGCACCAGGGGCCATCATTTTGAATCCAGCATCTAGTGCCTCCGCTCTGCTGCCTACCATCTCCGGTGCCTAGTTGTGCCGACCAAGGGGTGGTCCTTCGTTGTGGCCCCTGGAGGGGCCACCTATCCCGGTCATATTCCGGGGGAACGCATCTTGAGTCGGGTGGGCGGCGTCGCGTGTGAGATCACCACCGCGAGACCCTCCGGACTCCCTCCGGGAGGGCGAGCAGACACAGCGGGAGCAGGTGCAAACCCCTGGCGGCATCCGTGATGAAGGCAGGATACGAAAGGGCTCTGTGCCCTCGCAGGCGGCATCGAGCAGCTCAGTGACCCGGCCAAGCAAGGCGTCATGGCCGCCTTCCGTTAGCCAGCATCTCAGCAACTCTCGCGCCACGAGGAGCACAGCCCGCATGTTCACCAGCCCCCGGCGAACACGCAGGGATGAGGCCGCGGTGTGGTCGGAGGACAGCGTGGCGGCATGATTGCGGCGCCGCGCGGAAGAGGGCGTTGGCGGGCCTCGCCGCCAATGGCCGGTGACGCCAGCAACATCGTCAGCCACAGGGAGCATGGGGTGACGATGAGCTCCGTGGCCGAGGGGCGCCACCTGGGTGGTGCGAGTAGCCCAACGCTCAACGCGAGCTCGGGGAGCCTCCACCATGAGTGCGACGGAGCAAGGGTAGAACGTGGTTGACGAACGGGCAAGGATCTCAACACGCCCCTACCTGGCGCGCCAAATGTCGGATTCAGGGCTCCGCAGACCCAAGAAAGGTTCAAACTCTGGGGCGTGTGCAAAGGACTCAACCTATCCAGCCAACCAGCTTGTCGCCCTACGGCGTAGCTCAATGCACACGAACAAGGAAGAAGATGAACACGTCAGTTTACCCAGGTTCGGGCCACCTTGCGGTGTAAGACCCTACTCCTGCTTTGTGGTGGATTGGCCTCACGAGGGGCTGAGGATGAACTAGTACAGGGGATGAACAACCTCATGAGGTCTATGGGTGAGGGAATCAGTCGACGAGGTTCTGATCCGATCCGGGTCCCCTTCTATGGTGGTGGCTAACCTATACTTATAGTGGCCCCGGTCCTCTTCCCCCAAAACACAGGCGGGAAGGGATCCCACAGTGGCCAATTTGAAAGGGGACAAGTAGTACATCTTATCCTGACGAAAGGTGGTCTTCGCCTGCAAAGCTTCTGGTCGTGATGCAGCAGTGGGACGATGACATCCGTCCTGCCGTGCCGGTGGCCTTGGTCTCGTTGCACCGGAATGGAAACCTTTGCCAGATTCCTTGGGAACCCGCGTCTGTCCTTGCCTCCTTAGCACCAAAGAGGAAACTGCCTTCTTTGCGTCCGCTGGCGCCCGCCTGGCCTTGGTCGTCATGGCTTGCGTCATCGCAACCTCATGAGGTTGGGTACCTGCGTAGAAATCTCCACTCCTCAGGAGGCAGCCTGGGGAGGCCGCTCCCTCGGGAGGTCTTGGCGTCGTCCCCCTCACGAGGCTTGGCCCCTCGTGAGGGTCTTATCTTGATAGTCTTGTAGATGGGCAGTACCAGGCCGTTGATGGAGCCACGCCATGGGCCGCAGGCAGGCAAGTCTGGGTACCCTGGTTCCCCGAACGCCGACAAAGATCTTGACAGAATCTAGCACCATTGATAGGCTATCCATGGACGAACTCTTCATTGAGCATATAACATAATATTAGTACCCAGAGTGTACTCCAAGATGATATAAAACTTATGCGCACAAATGAAAAATGCAGCTTATGATTACAAATGTGTAGTTGATAATATACGGTACCTGAATAAGTGTGGAGCCAAACACCAACTTCTGATAATTAAATGGATCAGGAATTACACCCAAGGTCTCGAGTTTAGGCGCAGAGATGACATTTATTTGCGAAGGTATATAACAATAATGAAGGAGCAACCTTTGAAGTGAAAGGGCATCTTCGATGATGAGCTGCTGTCCTTCAAAACAAATTCCAATGCTTTTAAGGTGAGGCGGCTTTATTTGGAGACAACTGATAGGGATTTCTATTCCCAAAACAATCAGCAAGCGCTCCAGGGCAGGGCAACTGGAGTGGATGATGCTATACAGTGAGGCCTCCGACAGATAAACCACCACAAGCGAACGTTTTTTAGTAGTGGGAGTCGAATCATTTGTACCAGATCGTCTGTAGATGGCACCGGGCAAAGGTGGCGGTGTGGAGAGAGTAGGAAAACCACGAGATGGACAATGGTGGTGTGGGCACAAATTCTTGGCCTACGGTTCGTGGTATGTAATTTTTGTGGTAATGGTAGAACTGAAACTGCTGGAGTTTTTCAAATTCAGGGCATGTCAGCCAGGCGTCCACCGTGCACGGTATGGACAGAAGGTAGCTTGTCGGGATGCAGAGGTGTTAAACGGAGCCCTGGTGGGAGGAGATGATGGCTCTGAGGAGTTCAAAATCATGAACGATAGATAGCTGACGACAGTCGAAATTAAGGGGCGTGGCGCGCCATAGAGGGCACCACCAAGTTGAGAGGACTTGGGTGCGGCAGCAATCCTTGGTGGGGAGAATCAAGGTGATCTCCCCAAGGATGTCGTCCAGGAGATCGCTGATGCGGTCCACCCAAGATTCTACGGGTTCCTCAGATCCGGGGGGGGGGGGGGGCTCGCCGCTTCTCCCCGCGCTGCCGGGTGCGGGATCTACAACCGGCGTCGCCGCTGGCAGGAGCCTCATCTTCTTGGCGCTAGGGCCAGCCGACTCCATTTTCCTTGCGGGTGTTGCGCCGAGCTCATGGGTTTGAGTAGAGTAGCAAGAGACAAGCCTAGTGGCAGTGCGAGTGGGAAGAAGGAGGGATGGGGTTTTCTGTAGGAGCGAGGAAGAAGAGGAGCAGGCTTTTTCTGTACGAGTGAGGAAGAAGGTAAGCGGGGGTTTTCTGTAGGAGTGAGGAAGATGGGGAGCGGGGGGGATTGGGGGGAGACGGAAGCGGGAGAGTCCAGCGAGCTGCAGTAAGTGGAGGCGAAGAGGAAGGAGGGTTTTTCTGGGATCGCCCCTCTTCAAGAAATATGGGCTTTTCCTTGCAAAAAACAAAAACAAATAGGCTTTAAGATGGATAGGCTTTTGTATCGACCTAGTCGGCTACCCGTGTTTCATACTGGATAGCCTTGTACTAGAGGCAACCCATTAGAGACACTCTCCAGCTCTCCAGCTGATTGCCCATTCGAAAGAAAAATAGAGACGCCTCCAGCTTATGGCTCCTCATCGGTAACATTTTTCAACTTGGAAAAAAAGTTATAGCTCCTTCTCGGGCCGGCTTGGCATCCACCAAATTAGAGGATGCGGTACTGCATGCAGACACTCACACTGGTCGTTGCGCGGCAAAATGAGGGGTCAAATAACAAGCCCACAATATAGATTGTAAAGGTTGACACGCTAGTCAACATTCACACTAAACTAAGTTTCACAACATACGGTATGCATACTAGCTATCATTCACAAGCACTTAAGTGCAGCATGTTTACGCATCTAAATGATTTACAAGACTATAACCAAGACAAAGCTGTGAGAAGGTGTAGAAATAAAGAAAAATGATTGATGCTTCTCTGAGCAAAGGGCCTCCCTACGCACGCACATGCTTCTTTCTGCTCAATGTTGCGTGCACTTTGAGCATGTTGGCAAATCCACAGCTAGCTTGATGGCTCATCTTGCAATTTACGCTGACACATTGCAGCAAACAGAGGAGGCAATAGAGATCACTCAACATCAGACCATTTTGTGCAGTTCCACTGAAATGATCTTCATTGTCCTGAATGTGAAAAGATAGGAAAGCAATAGCTGTACTTAAACGGTGTTGCAAAACAGTAGCACATATCAATAGCTCGGCATGACAAAACACGATCATCTGGACGAAGGGGATACTGAGCTGCGTGAGGAAGATTATGCATAATTTTATAGGTGGTTAGTTGATTTCCACCTTGGGATCTCCTATGATGGCACGGAGGAAATTCTATGTAATCGATGAGTGCAATTCCTTCCGTGTTGCTGTAGAAAATTTGTCAGACTAACCCCAGTATATTTTTTGTGTAGTTCCACTAAAATAATGCACCACTATTTGCATGACCCTACTCGCCGGCCAGGCCATCAATGACTCAGTCTCTTTTATCTTGCATTGACGGCGCGGCTGCAGTGCTTGTTTGCTCCTCCACACATGACATGCTCGTTCCACACTGCAATCAACAAATCAACGTACGAATAAGCTTATTTCATCTTGCGATGGTCATTCTACCTAGTTCTGAATGTAGGAATACCTGGGCCATCATGAGGTCAGCTGACAGCAGGTTACACTAAAATTGAGGTTTGTGCTTCCGTTTGCACAAATAAGAAACCATATGGAGATAGACAACCCTGTTTGCACAAATATGTAATAGGGTTACTTAAGCAGTGTCATTTTTTTCCAGCAGCATATGATTAACAACAACATCTCATATGTTATCAATGGCATTACACTGACAGTATGAAAAAGTGCCATTAATTAAGAAGTGCCACCACATCAAATCAACACTGGCACTAGATTAACGGGGGCTTACATTAACATGCATAACTATATCATTATTACTCTATGATGACAGATTGACAGTAGCACTTGATCAGTACGTACGTGCACAGTTAACAGGAATGATCATTCTAACAAAGGGTGATACGGAAAGGAGAAACACATCATCGTGTCAACCATTGTGCAATTAAATTTTGTGCAGTTCCACGGAGATGCGGCTATGTTACCAGTGTCAGATTTTAGTGTAACGGCCGAAAACACTCTTTATGAGAAATAAAGCAAGACAGAAGCATTTCATAAAATGGTTGTGGCATTGATTTAGTTTATCAATGGCAATAGATTGATAGCAGATAACTTAATAGTGACATCACATTAACAGTGGCATTGTCTCATTTTACCTGTAATGTTAGATTAACAGCAGCAGTAAGGTCATAGGGACAGGGGAGGCACAAGCACGTTTTACATCCACCGAGGCATAAAGTGGTGAGGCAGAGGTGTTGCTGAGTGCGGCAAACATGCAAAGCATGTCTAGATTTGTGCCTTTTTTGTTGTCGTCAGTGACCTTTCCTATGTGACCACAGGAAATCTAGACGTGCTCATTCTTGGTTGCATTGTCGACCCAACCCCCCCACTTTCTATCCTTTTTGGACCAAGGGACAGGTCAGGCCAGCATCTTTACTTCCCTTTCCAACCAAGAGATCGGTTCATTAGCTAGTATCTGCAGTACCTTTTTTCCTCTAATAGTAAAAATTTAGGTGTTGTTTGAGTGTTCGACAAGCTGACGGAGCTAGCTACATGGGGAGCTTTGTAATACTAGAAGAATATCCACATGCAGGATGCAACAACATGGGGAGCAATCCTAACTTGATGAAAAAAAGGATGCAACGACGTGGGGAGCTGGGCCATTAGAACAAGGCCAGTTCTAAAAGAAGTTATACCTCCGGTCGGCGGGATGTGGGGAGGCAGTCGGCGGGATCTGCCAACACGACGGCGGGGAGCAAGGGTGCAAAGGACCTCCCACGCCGGTGCCAGGTCATAGAAGAAGGTGCGCGACGGCTTCCTCTCTCGCCACCGGCGACCACCAGCGGAAGGGATCCGGTCGGATCTGTGACAACCGGTGAGAAGAGAGAGAGAGACAAAGAGAGTGGACACCGCGTCTTGTTTAGATCTGGAGAGGGTGACAGAGTGAGAAGAAGAGAACAACCCTAGCAAGCAAGTCACGAAGTGGAGTAGTAATTGTTTTTCTCTCCGTAGCGATCATTTTTAAAATGAATATGCGGGGAGCCATCTTCTCATTTAACGTACCAGTAAAAAGAAACTCGATCAATAACCACGCCACCGCGTTCAGGTCGCACTTGGTATGTGATACATCCATTTTGCATCATGCTTTTATATCAATATTTATTGCATTATGGGCTGTTTTTACACATTATGGCACAATACTTATGCCTTTTCTCTCTTATTTTACAAGGTTTACATGAAGAGGGAGAATGCCGGCAGCTGGAATTCTGGGCTGAAAAAGGAGCAAATATTAGAGACCTATTCTGCACAACTCCAAAAGTCCTGAAACTTCACGGAGAGTCATTTTGGATTTAATAAAAAATATTGGGCGAAGAAAGTACCAGAGGGGGGCCACCTGCCATCCACAAGAGTGGAGGGCGCGCCCTACCCCCCTGGGCGCGCCCACCGTCCTTGTGGGCCACCTGGCAGGCCCCCGACGCCCATATTCTCCTATATGGTGTGTTTCCACCTGGAAAAAAAATAAGAAGGAAGCTTTTGGGACGAAGTGCCGCCGTCTCGAGGCGAAACCTGGGCAGAACCAATCTAGGGCTCCGGCGGAGCTGTTCTGCCGGGGAAACATCCCTCCGGGAGGGGGAAATCATCGCCATCATCATCACCATCGATCCTCTCATCGAGAGGGGGTCAATCTCCATCAACATCTTCACCAGCACCATCTCCTCTCAAACCCTAGTTCATCTCTTGTACCCGATCTTTGTCTCAAAACCTCAGATTGGTACCTGTGGGTTGCTAGTAGTGTTGATTACTCCTTGTAGTTGATGCTAGTTGGTTTATTCGGTGGAACATCATTTGTTCAGATCCTTAATGATAATTAATACTCCTCTGATTATGAACATGAATATGCTTTGTGAGTAGTTACGTTTGTTCCTGAGGACATGTGAGAAGTCTTGTTATAAGTAATCATGTGAATTTGGTATTCGTTTGATATTTTGATGAGATGTATGTTGTCTTTCCTCTAGTGGTGTTATGTGAACGTCGACTACATGACACTTCACCATGATTTGGGCCTAGGGGAAGGCATTGGGAACTAATAAGTAGATGATGGGTTGCTAGAGTGACAGAAGCTTAAACCCTAGTTTATGCGTTGCTTCGTAAGGGACTGATTTGGATCCATATGTTTCATGCTATGGTTAGATTTATCTTACTTCTTCTTTCATAGTTGCGGATGCTTGCGAGAGGGGTTAATCATAAGTGGGAGGCTTGTCCAAGGAAGGGCAGCACCCAAGCACCGGTCCACCCACATATCAAATTATCAAAGTAACGAATGCGAATCATATGAGCATGATGAAAACTAACTTGACAACAATTCCCATGTGTCCTCGAGAGCGCTTTGCTTTATATAAGAGTTCGTCCAGGCTTGTCCTTTGCTACAAAAAGGATTGGGCCACCTTGCTGCACCTTGTTTACTTTTGTTACTTATTACCCGTTACGAATTATCTTATCACACAACTATCTGTTACCGATAATTTCAGTGCTTGTAGAGAGTACCTTGCTGAAAATCGCTTGTCATTTCCTTCTGCTCCTCGTTGGGTTCGACACTCTTACTTATCGAAAGGACTATGATAAATCCCCTATACTTGTGGGTCATAAAGACTCTTTTCTGGGGCCGTTGCCAGGGAATGAAGCGCCTTTGGAAAGGAAACATTTATATAGTGTGCTGAAATTTACTGTCACTTGTTACTATGGAAAATAATCCTTTGAGGGGTTTGTTCGGGGTATCTTCGCCCTGACCGGAAGAGCAAAGAGTTGCCCCTCAACCTACTGCACCTACTGAAAATATTTATTATGAAATTCCTTCGGGTATGATAGAGAAACTGCTAGCTCATCCTTACACAGGAGATGGAACATTACATCCTGATATGCCTCTAATCTATGTGGATGAATTTTGTGGATTATTCAAGCTTGCAGGTTTGCCCGAGGATGAAGTCAAGAAGAAGGTCTTCCCTTTATCTTTGAAGGAGAAGGCATTGACATGGTATAGGCTATGTGATGATATTGGATCATGGAACTACAACCGATTGAAATTGGAATTTCATCAAAAGTTTTATCCTATGCATCTGGTTCATCGTGATCCGAATTATATATATAATTTTTGGCCTCGTGAAGGAGAAAGTATCGCTCAATCTTGGGGGAGGCTTAAGTCAATGTTATATTCATGCTCCAATCATGAGCTCCCAAGAGAAATTATTATTCAAAATTTTTATGCTCGGCTTTCTCATAATGATCGATCCATGCTCGATACTTCTTGTACTGGTTCTTTTATGAAGAAGACTATTGAATTCAAATGGGATTTATTGGAAAGAATTAAACGCAACTCTGAAGATTCGGAACTCGATGAAGGTAAGGAGTCAGGTATAAACCTTATGTTTGATTGTGTTAAATCTTTTATGGATACCGATGCTTTTTGTGATTTTAGCACTAAATATGGACTTGACTCTGAGATAGTAGCTTCTTTCTGTGAATCTTTTGCTACTCATGTTGATCTCCCTAAGGAGAAGTGGTTTAAATATCATCCTCCCATTGAAGTTAAAGTAGTAGAACCTATTAAAGTTGAAGAATAAACTATTACTTATAATGTTGATCCTATTGTTCCTACTGCTTATATTGAGAAACCACCTTTTCCTGTTAGAATAAAGGATCATGCTAAAGCTTCAACTGTGGTTCGTAAGAGTTACACTAGAACACCTACACCCCCTGAGAAAATTAAAGTTGAACCTAGTATTGCTATGGTTAAGGATCTCGTGGTTGATAATATTGATGGGCATGTTATTTATTTCTGTGATTAAGCTGCCAGAATTGCTAAACATGATAGTAAAGATAAACATAGACCCGTTGTTGGCATGCCTATTGTTTCAGTTAAAATAGGAGATCATTGTTATCATGGCTTATGTGATATGGGTGCTAGTGTGAGTGCAATTCCTTTTTCCTTATATAAAGAAATTATGAATGATATTGCACCTTCTGAGATAGAAGATATTGATGTTACTATTAAACTTGCTAATAGAGATACTATTTCACCAATTGGGATTGTTAGAGATGTTGAAGTCTTGTGTGGGAAAATAAAATACCCTACTGATTTTCTTGTTCTTGCTTCCCCACAAGATGACTTTTGTCCCATTATATTTGGTAGACCTTTCTTGAATATTGTTAATGCTAAGATAGATTGCGAGAAAGATATTGTTACTGTCGGTTTAGGGGATATGTCTCATGATTTTAATTTCTCTAAATTTCATAGACAACCCCATGATAAAGAATTGCCTAGTAAGGATGAAATTATTGGTCTTGCTTCTATTGCCGTGCCTCCTACTGATCCCTTAGAACAATATTTGCTAGACCATGAGAATGATATGTTTATGAATGAAAGAAGGGAAATAGACGAGATATTCTTTAATCAAGGGCCTATTTTGAAACACAATTTGCCTGTTGAAATCCTTGGGGATCCTCCTCCACCCAAGGGTGATCCTGTGTTTGAGCTTAAACAATTACCGGATACTTTGAAATATGCTTATCTCGATGAAAAGAAGATATATCCTGTTATTATTAGTGCTAACCTTTCAGAGCATGAAGAAAAGATATTATTGAAAACTCTGAAGAAGCACCATGCCGCTATTGGATATACTCTTGAGGATCTTAAGGGCATTAGTTCCACTCTATGTCAGCACAAAATTAATTTGGAGAATGATGCTAAACCAGTTGTTGATCACCAACGACGATTAAATCCTAAGATGAAAGAAGTGGTAAGAAATGAAATACTAAAGCTTCTGGAGGTAGGTATAATTTATCCTGTTGCTGATAGTAAGAGGGTATGTTCTGTTCATTGTGTCCCTAAGAAGGGAGGTATTACTGTTGTTCCTAATGATAAGAATGAATTGATCCCACAAAGAATTGTTACAGGTTATAGAATGGTAATTGATTTTTGCAAATTAAATAAAGCTACTAGAAAAGATCATTACCCTCTACCTTTTATTGATCAAATGCTAGAAAGATTATCCAAGCATACACATTTTTGCTTTCTAGATGGTTATTCTGGTTTTTCTCAAATACCTGTGTTAAAAGATGATCAGGAAAAGACCACTTTTACGTGCCCTTTCGGCACCCTTGCTTATAGACATATGCCTTTTGGTTTATGCAATGCACCTGCTACCTTTCAAAGATGTATGACTGCTATATTCTCTGATTTTTGTGAAAATATTGTTGAGGTTTTCATGGATGATTTCTCCATTTACGGAACTTCTTTTGATGATTGCTTAAGCAACCTTGATCGAGTTTTGCAGAGATGTGAAGAAACTAATCTTGTCTTGAATTGGGAGAAGTGCCACTTTATGGTTAATGAAGGTATTGTTTTGGGGCATACATTTATTGAAAGAGGTATTGAAGTTGATAAAGTTAAAGTAGATGTTATTGAAAAGATGTCGTGTCCTAAAGATATCAAAGGTATAAGAAGTTTCCTTGGTCATGCTGGTTTCTATAGGAGGTTTATTAAAGACTTCTCTAAAATTTCTAGACCTCTCACTAATCTCTTGCAAAAAGATGTTCCTTTTGTTTTTGATGATGATTGTGTAGAAGCATTTGAAATACTTAAGAAAGCCTTGATTTCTGCACCTATTGTTCTGTCGGATTTCGGGTTCCGCAAACCCTTCAGAGGTTCGAACTCTGGGTGCGTGCGAAGAACTCATCCTCCCTAGTCTGCCTACTCGCTAATCTCACAGCCTAGCTCGATGAACTATAAGGAAAAGAGACACAGCAGTTTACCCAGGTTCGGACCACCTTGCGGTGTGAAACCCTACTCCTGCTTTGTGGTGGATTGGCCTCGAGGGGCTAAGGATGAACTAATACAGTGGCAAACAGCCTCTGGAGGAGAGGTGTTCTTGAGCTCGAGTGAGCTGGTGGGGTGAGGGTGATCTGAATGATCCGTGCCAACTTGTCCCTCTACGGTGGTGGCTAGGTCCTATTTATAGTGTCCTTGGTCCTCTACCCAAATGAAAGGCGGGAAGGGATCCCACAACGGCCAAATTCAAAGGGGGACAACTAGTACATGCTATCCTGACAAAAGTAGTCTTCGCCTGCAAAAGCCTCTGGTCGTGACGCCGTGGTGGGCTCGGTGATGACCTCCGTCCTGCCGTCCTGACGGTCTTGGTCTTGTTGCACGGAAATGGAAACCTTTGGCTGATTCCTCGGGACTCCGCGCCTGCGCTTGCCTCTTTAGCACCGAAGAGGAAACTGGTACACTGCGCCCGCTGGCGCCCGCCTGGCCTTAGTCGTCATGGCTCACGTCATCCGGACCTCACGAGGTGAGGCTTGCATAGAGATCTCCGCTCCTCGGGAGCCAGCCTGAGGAGGCCGCTCCTCATGGAGGTCTTGGTGTCGTCCGCCTCGCGAGGCTTGGCCCCTCGCGAGGGTCTTGAGTTGTTGTTGCTGAAGCTGGGCCATACCAGGCCGTCGATGGAGCCACGCCATGGGCCATAGGCAGGCAAGTCTGGGTACCCCTGTTCCCAGAACGTTGACAGTAGCCCCCGAGCCGAAGGCGCGCTCGCACTTGGCTTCGAGGCGAAGCCAAGGGGAAGTGCGGAGCGCCGCGGGCCCTAACCGCCTGCGGCCTTGGTCGACGCGTGGCGATTGATGGGATGTGGGCGTCTCCGCTTCCCCACGCTACCTCGGCAACTGTCCCTGGCTGACAAAAAGGCTAGTGCTTGCCGCTAAGCCCTCATTGCCTTTCTTCCATCTTGCTCCAGATCCCCTTCTCCTTCTGCTTAGCGCGCCTCCAGATCTGCTGAATCCTTTCCCCGGACTCGCCACCGATGGCCACCGACAAGGCGAAGTCATCGGCCTCTGCCGCGCGCTCGCGCCCTGGTTTGAGCCAGCCTTGAGCACGTCCTCCATCACCAAGGAGAAGCACCTTGCCGCCGTGCTCCCGCTGACGGCGGGCGCCGACAATGAGGGAGGGGAGACGACGCTCCGGGTCGGCTCCGCCTAGCTGGAGGCCTTGGGTGACACCTTCTACCCCTTCTTCCTGCATAGCGTCTTCGCTGGGCTGGTTCCCCCTTTCTCCCGTTTCTTCTATGCCGTCCTCAACCACTATGGTCTCCATGCCCTCCATCTTCATCCCAACTCCATCCTCCTCCTGTCGATCTTTGCCTTCTACTGCGAAGCGTTCGTGGGGGTGACGCCCTTCGTCGCGCTGTTCCGCCACTTCTTCTACCTCCGGATAAGCAGCGGCCAGTGCTCTGGGTGCGCCAGCTTTATCGCGGCCAACGGCAGCAACGCAATCTCGCGGGCCGGGAAGAAGGTGGAGGACTTTCGGAACAAGTGGATCTTCATGGACGCCAAGCGCTCCCATGCTCGGCTAGAGCTGCCGACCGCACTGCCGAGGCCCCTGGATCGATGGCCTCACGAGAAGCTCACTGACCCCATGGTGGAGCAGTTGCTGGAGAGGATGACAGCCGACCTGAAGGCGGAGAAGCTGACAGGGGCCATGCTTGTCAAGGAGTTCCTGACGCAGCGCCTGGCTCCGCTCCAGGCGCACTCGCGCCCCCTGTGGAGCTTCAAGGGCGCGGAAGACGACCTCCAGTTGCGCCCGGACAACTTGTCCGACGAGGAGCTGGGCAAGGTCGTTTGCACCTTGCTCGGGAAGGACCAGGGTGGCCCCTCGGATGCCCATCTCCCGTTGTGCCGTCGCGCCGACGGGGAGAAGATAGCCGCCGCCATGCCTGTCTTCAACGAGCGGGGGCTCGTGCCCTGGAGCCTTCCCTGCCCGTAGGCTCCCCAGTGCCAGTGTCCTCTGGCGATCCCTCCGAGGAGGAGGAGAACAAGAGCTCGAAGGCGACCTTGGAGGAGGTAGGGGAGACCTCTCCCCCAAGGCGGAGTGAGTTCCTCCGCGCCATTTCTGACGCCGACGCCAACGAGTACCCAGTCAGGGAGTCGCCGCGCTCCGCCGGGGTCACCACGAGGTCCAGGGGCACCCCTCCGAAGAAGCTAAAGCAGGGTGTCCCGAAGAAGGACATGTCGTCGTTGCTTCCTCGGGTTGGCGCCTCCACCCCGCCATCGGCCGCCGCTGCCGCAGATCCGGCCGCCGTGCGCTCATCCGCTCCCGAGGGCGCGGCGGGTCTCGCGCCCATGAAGCCTGTGGGCATCGCGCTCCTGAAGAGGACGGGGGATTACGTCGCCACGGATCAGTAAGCGTACCATCTTGTCTTTGCTTCCTGCTCTTGATGTAGTGCTCTGACATTTTCCTCTCCACGGCCAGTCTAATGCCGGCGGCAAAAAAGAAGAAGGAGGAGGCGAGGGCTCCTGAGGCCAAGCAGCCCACCTCGGCCCCGGAGGTTCTGGGGCACACGGACGAGGCTGGCTTGCATCCTCCTGCCGCAGGGTTGCCCTCGCGAGGCACAGGGGCCCAGCCTCAGGAGAAGGATGCCCCTGCGGCCGCGCCGGCTTCAGAGACGCTTGCCTTCAGCACGCCTGCTGACGACCCGAGGGCTCCGGAGCCCCCGTCCATCCTTGCTGCTGCTGCTTCGCCAGTCTTGATGCCATCGCCGTCTCCTATTTCGGCCGCCACGCTGGCAGGCCGCGGCTCTTCTACCGTGCCCGGTGCTCTGGAGCAGGCCTTCTCCGCGTTGGATCAACTCCGGAATGATCTTCGGGGCCCCGACCGGCGCCGGGCATCGGGGCGCCTGGAGTTGGTCTCGGGGTGGCTCCAGGCTGACTCGTCCGTCAGGGCGGCCTGGGACCAGGCCGACGCTGCTGAAAAGGAGGGCCGGAAGGTGGCCGGCGTGGCCGCCGCCGCCCGTGATGTGGCGTTGAAGGATGTGAGGGACGCTTCCGCGCGGCGAAGGATGAGCTGAAAGCCCTTCGCGACGAGCAGGCCACCCTCGCCCACCAGCTCGAGGAGCAGGAGGAAAAGCTGAAGGAGCGGGAGTCTGCGGTCGCCGGTCGTGACGCCGAGCTGGAGTAGGCATCTCAGGAGCAGGCCACGGAGCGCGGCCGCCTGGAGAAGCTGAAGGAGGAGGTGGAGGCGGCCCAGGCGTCCCACGCCCAGCTTGTCTCCGATGAGAAGGCTCGGCTGGAGGCCAGGGAGAAACTCCTTGCCAAGGCTGAGGAGGCGGCCACTGCGGGGCGTGCTGCCTTCGACTCCCTCGAGTAGAGGTCCCGCAAGGCACTGCAGGATCTCTACGGGAGCGGGTACAAGGAGCCGCTGGTGACTCCTGAGGAAGGCCCCGCCGGGCTGCTCCCCAAGCTCGTCACGGCGCTCGAGGGCATCATCATCGGAGTGGGCCCCATGGTGGAGGGAGAGGCTCGCGCGCTTTCGGCCTCGGCCGCAACGCGCGTCTTCAGCCACCTCCATCTTCGGGACTCCAGCTTCGACTTTGGTGCCCTGCTCGAGCCCGTGGACCCTGAGCTCCAAGATGCTACTGCCGAGGCCATGAAGGGTCAAGTGGAGGCCCTGCTGCGGAAGTTCCTCGCCGTCGACCCCGTGCCTACGGCTGACGGCAAGGACGGCGGCGACGTCGTCGGCGACGGGACTCCTCAAGCGGGCAACGGTGGCGTCCAAGGCTGAAGGAGATGGCGGTGCTTTCCCCTTGTTTTATTCCTGCAAAATGTATCGTGCCTCGTGGAGGCGTAAGAACTTATGCTTTGGAACTTTAAGAGACAGTATGTTTTGTAATAATTTGCTAAGGTTCCGCGGTTTCCTTTCCGTTTGCTTTGATGTTCTGCGTCGGCAGGGCCCGGCCCCGCGCATACCTCAATCGCCGTTGGGTCATCCAGATTGCCAGGACGAGACCAAGGGGTGAGGGGCTACGTGGCCAGTTAGGCTCCTGAGTCGCGATGCTCAGGAGTCCCCCTTGACGTACGAACAGCCCTCGGGAAGGACACGCAAGAGTGGGTCTTGGCATTCTACATCGGCAGGGCCCGGCCCCGCGCGTACCTCAGCCGCCGTTGGGTCGTCCGGATCGCCAGGATGAGACCAAGGGGTGAGGGGCTACGTGACCAGTTAGGTCCCTGGGTCACGATGCCCAGGGGTCCCCCTTGACGTGCGAACAAAAACCCCCATACCTGTCCTCGTCAGGCTTTCGCTCGGGAGGGATGCGCGAAGACCAGGTCCGAGGGACCTGGCAAGGTGGCGTACGCCAGGCATGACCTTAGCGTAGCCCCCGTGCCCAGCCCCCTCGCGCTTCTCTCCCGAGGGGAAAGCAGTGCGGTGAGGCTGAACACCGAGCCTGGTGGCTCTCCTGAGGTTAGTGCAGCCGTTAGGCTGCCCCCAGTTGTTTATCACCAACGCGGAGCATGGTGCTACCGCTCTTGCACGGGCATAGCCACTCCTCGACCGTGTCGACTGCCAGCACGAAGCATGGTGCTTCCACTGGTACGTGGGTGGGGGCTCCCTCTGAGGGGAGACCCCGGGGCGTGTACAGCCCCGCCCTGACACGTGGCTTGCACGGCAGGGCTAGAGGAGGTGTGTATGGGCACTCGTGAGCCAGCGCGGGACTCACGAGGCCCTACCTCAAAGTGGGTTGCGCCTGAATTTGATCCGTAGCACTTGTTATAGTCCTGCGAGATGGTTAGGCAACCTACGCCGAGTGAATCTCCTAAGGTTATCGCGTGAGAAGGCCAAACACCAACGACCCCAGGAGGTGACGTGAATGGGTCCGGCCCGCCAGACAGAGCTTAGCCGTTGGGTTTGTCGATGCTGCAAGGACCGACCCGAGCACAGATGCCGTGCCCAGTCTTCTCATGTGAATGTCCTGAAGAAAGACAACCGGTGCGAGGCTCCCGCGGTGGCGAGGCACCGGGTCACGCGCCCTAACTTACCCGCCCCCGATTAGCTCATGCGAGAACAAGGCACCAAGGACCATGGGAGGTGACGTGCACGGGAGCTGGCCCGCGAGCCAGAGCTCAACCACTTGGGTTTAGCGACGCTGCAGGGACGGACCCGAGCACAGACTCCATGCCAGTCCTTAATCATGAGGCGGTCATGGGTGGGCTTGCAAGGGCGTACGACGTTCGTGGTGACGAAGCACCGGACAGTCAAGTGATAATCATAAATAAACTCATGGATAGGGTAGAGCTAGTTCTGATAGATGCAAAACGATACACGCCGTAGGGACGGACCCACGTGGCCTGGGGATAATGCAGCCTGAGGGTGAAAAGATCGAGAAGAGGTGTCTAGAGGGGGGTGATTAGACCCTCAACAAAGAAAAGTAGCAGTTTTTAATTTCTTCAAGTTAAGGTGGAGTTTTAGCACAAGTTTAAACATTCACAATACATTTCAAGCAAGCATGGCAAGAGTATGTGAGCAGCAAAAAGTAAAGCATGCAAGTTGCAAGAAAGTAAAGGGATGGGATTGGAGTGTGCAAACGCAATAGGAGACACGGAGATTTTTGGCGTGGTTCCGATAGGTGGTGCTATTGTACATCCACGTTGATGGAGACTTCAACTCACGAAGGGTAATGGTTGCGCGAGTCCACGGAGGGCTCCACCCACGAAGTGTCCACAAAGAAGCAACCTTGTCTATTCCACCATGGCCATCGCCCACGAAGGACTTGCCTCACTTGGGTAGATCTTCACGAAGTAGGCGATCTCCTTGCCCTTACAAACTCCTTGGTTCAACTCCACAATCTTGACGGAGGCTCCCAAGTGACACCTAACCAATCTAGGAGACACCACTCTCCAAAAGGTAATAAATGGTGTGTTGATGATGAACTCCTTGCTCTTGTGCTTCAAATGATAGTCTCCCCAACACTCAACTCTCTCTCACAGATTTGGATATGGTGGAAAGACGATTTGAGTGGAAAGCAACTTGGGGAAGGCTAGAGATCAAGATTCTTGTGGTTGGATTGGAATGTCTTTGTCTCAACACATGAGTAGGTGGTTCTCTCTCAAAAAATGAGTAGTGGAAGTGTAGGCACGTTCTGATGGCTCTCTCTCAAATGGAGAAGGGGGTGGAGGGGTATTTATAGCCTCCACACAAAATCTAACCGTTACACACAATTTACCAAACTCGGTGGGACCGAATAGTGAAACTCGGTGAGACCGACCTGGTTCAAAATGTGAACGTTAGGCTTTTCGGTGGGACCGAAAAGGTCAACTCGGTGAGACCGATGTGCTAGGGCTAGGGTAAAACCTCATCTCGGTGAGACCGATTGCATTAACTCGGTGAGACTGATTTTAGCAATAAGCAAACAAAGACTTGGTCAAGCAAACTCGGTGGTACCGACTGTGTATCTCGGTGAGACTAAAGTAACTGCAATAGGTAACTGAGAGTTTGCAGGGCCATCTCGGTGTGACCGAGATCCCATCGGTGGGACCGAATTGATTAGGGTTTTTGGCAGTGGCTATGTCAAGTGAACTCGGTGGCGTCGGATAGATCAAATCGGTGGGGCTGAGTTTGACTTTAGGTTTAGGAAATATTTGGAATGAGAAAGTGGTTGAGGGCTTTGGAGCATATCACTAAGCACTTTGAGCAAGTAGACCATTAAGCAACACCTCGTCCCCTTTTAATAGTATTGGCTTTTCCTATGGACTCAATGTGATCTTGGATCACTAAAATGAAAATGAAGAGTCTTGGGCTTTTGCCAATATGTGTCCTTAGCATCTTGAAGGGCTTCCACATCCTCCTGTCCTGCCACTCAACTATTGAACTCATCTGAAATATACTAGATGAAGATATTAGTCCAACAAGAGATATGTTGACATTAATTACCAAAATCACCCAGGGAGCACTTGTGCTTTCAATCTCCCCCTTTTTGGTAATTGATGACAACATACATCAAAGCTTTTAGATAAAGATATGAAGTGTAACAAGTAAAGCTTTGGAAGAACATGCAACATGCATTGGCTCCCCCTACATGTATGCAATCATATGAAGATAGATTATAAAAGTATGTGAATGCATAAACATGTCAGAGCAAGCAATGAGTTACATGTATCTTGGCTATATGCATCAGAGCAAATGATGTGAAGTGCAGAAAATATACCTACATGTTCATGAGTCCTTCTTGCAAACAATATGTACATCAGCAAGAGATCCTCATGCACATGAGTGTGATGCATATACTTACCTTGTGGCCTTGAGCTGACTTTGGAAGAGATGAACCCGAGAAAACCGGGTTGGATAGCACAGGAACATCTACTAAACAGAGCAAGAACAGGAAACCACAAGAGTACCAAGACTGGGATGACATGTGGTGAGTGAGTATTTAGTACTCTATTTGGATATTGACATGTCCCCAAGGGATAAAGATATGCACTGAATTCCAAAGTTTTTCTTCCCTTAAGAGTCTTTCTCCCCCTGAATCTGATATTGGATAATGGGAGAAGATAGGGAATAGAAAATCAAAGAAAAGAAAATCCAAGCAAAAGACACAAAGAAACATCTACTAACCTGTCTTTCCCCTCTTAAAGACATGTGGCTTCTCTCCTCCTTGAATACCAGGCATTTGGGATGGCTAAGAAGTCTCCCTCTCCCTTTGATGTGGTTAAGCTTTGATGTGCTCTCTCTCCCCCTTTGACATCAATTTCCAAGAAGGGATCTTCTGGAGCATGAGTCAAGTAGGTTTGGTCCTTGAGTCACATTACAAAGCAACATGTAATTTAAGATGCTGGTAGAGGACAAGAATCATCGAGTGGAGCTGGAACAAATATGCAGGATGCAAATGGCAAAACGTTTCCTCAGTAGTGAAATCAGTAACACCGAATTTTTTCTTCGGTGGCCCCGAGTTGTTTCGGTTTAGCCGATAATAAAAAATCGGTGAGGCCAAATTTAACACAGAGAGAAAAAAATTGTCATCTTAGCTCACTAGGCAAATAAGATCTCACAAGGATTTGCAGGGAATTAACTGAAGGATTTGCAATGAATTAAATGCAGGGAATGCAGAAAATAGCAGAGAAAAGAAAAGAAATCTAGATGAAGTATGCAAGAGATAAATGCAAGAACACAGAGAAACACTAGAGAACTTCATCTAAAATTGGTCGGCGACAGAGTCACCTATGTTAGAGTATATTGACTTAGGAGTCAAGTAAAGATACTTGATCATAGGTCATACTCATCGTTTAAGCTCAAAATGGGGTTGCCATTTTTCGTTTAAGCATTTTGATGTATTCACATCTTGTTGAGCTGCTTTGACCCATGTCTTGGGGTAAAGCTTCTCTAAGATGAAATGACATACCTTGGGTGGTGGTGTTGACCTTGATCATGTAGTTGAACTTGTGTTGGATGTTCAAGGTTGATGTAGTTCATCAAGAGTTGGGAGCACCACTTGTAGTTTGAGTTCACCTTCCTACATGGGTTAGTCTTGCAAGGAAGAGCACTTATGTATCCAAAACGACAATAATGAAACTTGATACCAAATGAAATTCGATATATTGTCAAAGGATATATTGAAAGGATTCATGCTTCCTTGTCTCCAACCACCATATTGTAGAGACTTGGTGATGTAGAGATTGCTTAGAATGTGAGTGAGTTGCACTCTCATAGAGTTGGGCTCATCCAAGTACCTACAAGGGTTAGATAACATGCAGGGGTACAGGTATAGATCCAAGACATATGATCATCATCATAAGAGAAATATTAAGGATTAGTCATGTAATGGCTCATGCCCTGCATGCATCCAAATGGAGTTACTAATCCAAGTTTGAGGCATCAATGATGTTCAATTCACCTCTCAAACGGCAAAATACTTTCTCATCAAGCGGTTTGGTGAATATATCTGCCAATTGCTTATCGGTACGAACATGCTTAAGATCGATGTCTCCTTTAGCAACATGATCTCGAATGAAATGATGACGAACTTCAATATGCTTAGTTTGAGAATGTTGCACGGGATTGTGAGCAATCTTAATAGCACTCTCATTATCACAAAGCAGTGGAACATGTTTCACATAGATCCCATAATCTTTAAGAGTTTGGGTCATCCAAAGTAATTGAGCACAACATGAACTGGCGGCAATGTATTCCGCTTCGGCGGTGGATAAGGATACCGAGTTTTGTTTCTTGGAGGACCAAGACACAAGAGATCTACCAAGAAATTGACAAGTACCCGAAGTGGACTTTCTATCAACCTTGTCTCCGGCATAGTCCAAATCGGAGTAGCTAACAAGATCAAAAGAAGACCTCTTAGGATACCAAATTCCAAAGTTTGGTGTGTGAATTAAGTATCTCACTATCCTTTTCACAGCCTTAAGATGACATTCTTTGGGGGCCGCTTGATATCGTGCACACATGCACACACTTAGCATAATATCGGGATGGGAGGCACATAGATATAACAATGAACCAATCATAGAGCAGTAAACCTTTTGGTCAATCGGTTCACCATCCTTAGTCAAGTCAAGATGTCCACTAGTAGGCATGGGTGTATTCATACCTTTACATTCTTGCATGTTGAACTTCTTGAATAAGTCCTTGGTATACTTTGTTTGAGAAACAAAGGTACCCTCCTTAGTTTGCTTGATTTGCAAACCAAGAAAGAACTTGAGTTCACTCATCATAGACATCTCAAACTTCTCTGACATTAGTCTTCCAAACTTTTCACTAAAATGAGGGTTAGTCGAGCCAAATATGATATCATCAACATAAATTTGGCACACAAATAATTCACCATTAACCCTTTTAGTAAAAAGTGTTGAATCAATTTTTCCAATCTCAAAGCCTTTTTCAATAAGGAACTTGGTCAAGCATTTATACCACCCTCTAGGAGCTTGTTTAAGACCATAAAGAGCTTTGTGAAGTTTGTAAACATGGTCGGGTTTCTTGGGATTAACAAAGCCGAGAGGTTGTTTTACATAAACTTCCTCCTCAATTTCACCATTTAGAAAAGCACTTTTAATGTCCATTTGATACAATGTGATATCATGATGGTTGGCATAAGCAAGTAAGATGCGTATGGACTCAAGTCTAGCAACGGGGGCATATGTCTCACCATAGTCCATACCTTCGACTTGAGTGTAGCCTTGGGCAACGAGACGGGCCTTGTTGCGCACAACTTGTCCATCTTCATCTTGCTTATTCCGACACACCCATTTGGTACCAATGACATTGTGCTTCTCATCGGGCTTTTCAACCAATGTCCTCACTTGGTTCCTCTCGAAATTGTGTAGCTCTTCATGCATGGCGTTCACCCAATCCGGATCATCAAGAGCATCTTCAACCTTTATAGGTTCAATACTAGAAATGAATGAATAATGTTCACAAAAGTTCGCCAAACGAGTTTTAGAGCGAGTAATTCTCCCTGTTTGGATATCGTCAAAGATTTGTTCGATGGGATGGTCTCTTGAGACTCTTGCTCTAACTCGTGAGAGCTTTTGTTTAGGTCGGGGTAGAACGTCCTCTTCATCATCTTGTTCTTCCTCTTGTCTTTCTTCATTGTTGTTGGCATTGATGTTCTCTTGTGGAGGTGGGGAAGGAGGTCGATGAGGTTCATCTTGGTGTACATCCTCGTTTCCTTCATCTTGGCGAGTCCCACTTGTGGATGCCTCCAAGTCAACTCGTGGTTCATCTTGTCGTGAGGTAGAAGCTTCCACTTGGACGGACGAGGTACTCCCCTTCACCTCCGTTGGACGAATCTTGCCAATAGACAAGTCTTGGATTGCTTCTGAAGGGTCTTTGTCTCCTACATCAATTGGCAATTGCTCTACTTGCAAGCCGTTAGATTCATCAAACTTCACATCTACCGTCTCTTGAACCTTTCGGGTGAAATTGTTGTAGACGCGGTAAGTGTGAGAGTTTTAGCCATAACCGAGTAGGAAACCTTCATGAGATTTAGAAGCAAATTTCGAGCGACGATGCTTATCAAGAATGTAGCACTTTGAGCCAAATACTCGAAAGTATCCAACTTGGGGTTTGTTACCGGTGAGAAGCTTGTATGCCGTCTTGCCGAGTAGCTTGTGAAGATATAGATGATTTGTTGCATGACAAGCTGTCTCAACTGCTTCCGCCCAAAAGTGTTTTGGCGTCTTGTACTCATCAAGCATCGTTATCGCCATCTCAATAAGAGTCCGGTTCTTCCTCTCAACAACTCCATTTTGTTGAGGCGTGTACGTAGCCGAGAACTCATGTGTAATCCCTTCTTCGTCAAGAAAGGTGTCCACATTTGCGTTCTTGAACTCCGTTCCATTGTCGCTGCGAACCTTCTTGATCTTCACTTCAAATTGATTTTGGGCCTTCCTAGCGAAGTTCTTGAAGATCTTTTGGACCTGCGATTTATCATCAAGAAAGAATACCCACGTAAATCTCGAAAAATCATCGACTATGACTAAACCAAACGAATTTCCACCGAGACTTTTATAGGCGTTTGGACCAAAAAGATCCATATGAAGCAGCTCGAGCGGTCTTCTCGTGGTCATGATGTTCTTCACGGGGTGGCTTCCTCCAACCTGTTTTCCTGCTTGACAAGCGCTGCACAATCTATCCTTGTCAAATATAACATCTTTTACTCCAACGATATGATCACCTTTAATAAGTTTATCAAGATTTCGCATGCCCACATGACCTAACCTTCTATGCCACAACCAACCTTTAGCAGATTTAGCAATTAAGCAAGTTCTAAGTTGAGCCTTTTTAGTGAAATCAACAATGTATAGATCACCTCTACGTATACCTGTAAAGACCATTTTATGATTATCTCTTCGAAACACTTGGCAATCTACTTCAGTAAATAGGACATTGAAACCGAAATTGGCTAGTCTAGATACAAAAAGTAAATTATACCCAAGAGATTCAATGAGCATTACATTTTGGATGGAGCTGTCATGTGAGATGGCCACCTTACCAAGGCCAACCACCTTACCCTTTGAGTTATCACCAAAACTGACATATTTTCGAGGGCCGTTGTTTTCAGCAAGCTCACGAAACATATCCTTATCTTCGGTCATGTGATCGGTACATCCACTATCAAGAACCCATTCCTTTCCTCCAGCCATGTAGCCGCGAAGATTAGCCATAAGACCAAAGTGTCTCATAGACTCATCGAGATCAAAGTCACTATCATCATCCTCATCATAGTATCCATGTTCGACATCGTCTTGTGATTGATCATCACCTAGAGAGAGTGATTCATTAGATTTATGATTATGACAATGTTCATATTTATGAATACTAATGATTTCTGAGATGATATTACTAATGATTCCAACATCTCCTTTGGCACGCATAAGGTCACAAAGCTCAACTAGACAATCACCAAACATAGGATCTTTAGGATTCATCTTATTTAAAGCAATGGACTTTTGAAGAATCACATCTAGATCTTTCAAGGAATAGTCTGGAAAGCGTTCCTCAAGGAATCTCCACATGGTATAAGCACAATCAAGAGTAGGCAAGCATGCTATCAAATTTTTAGGCAAACCTCTAGTAATAAGATTGACAGTTCTAAGATTGCGAATCATGTCGAGAGACTCATCGGGGGTAGGATGCAAAGGATCAACAAGGGGCGTACAAGGGCTAGTAATGTACTTGTTCAAGTGATATTCATTGAAAATCTCAAGCATCTCATTTTTCCAAGCATTAAAGAACTCTCCATCAAGTATGGGTACTCTATGTCTAAGACTCCCTATCGTAGACTCATCCATCTTCCTCCAATGGTGATTAAACCAAAGCAATGGAGACCAAAGCTCTGATACCAATTGAAAGGATCGAGAAGAGGTGTCTAGAGGGGGGGGGGTGATTAGACCCTCAACAAAGAAAAGTAGCAGTTTTTAATTTCTTCAAGTTAAGGTGGAGTTTTAGCACAAGGTTAAACATTCACAATACATTTCGAGCAAGCATGGCAAGAGTATATGAGCAGCGGAAAGTAAAGCATGCAAGTTGCAAGAAAGTAAAGGGATGGGATTGGAGTGTGCAAACGCAATAGGAGACACAGAGATTTTTGGCGTGGTTCCGATAGGTGGTGCTATCGTACATCCACGTTGATGGAGACTTCAACCCACGAAGGGTAACGGTTGCGCGAGTGCACGGAGGGCTCCACCCACGAAGGGTCCACGAAGAAGCAACCTTGTCTATCCCACCATGGCCATCGCCCACGAAGGACTTGCCTCACTTGGGTAGATCTTCACGAAGTAGGCGATCTCCTTGCCCTTACAAACTCCTTGGTTCAACTCCACAATCTTGACGGAGGCTCCCAAGTGACACCTAACCAATCTAGGAGACACCACTCTCCAAAAGGTAATAAATGGTGTGTTGATGACGAACTCCTACCTCTTGTGCTTCAAATGATAGTCTCCCCAACACTCAACTCTCTCTCACAGATTTGGATATGGTGGAAAGATGATTTGAGTGGAAAGCAACTTGGGGAAGGCTAGAGATCAAGATTCTTGTGGTTGGATTGGAATGTCTTGGTCTCAACACATGAGTAGGTGGTTCTCTCTCAGAAAATGAGTAGTGGAAGTGTAGGCACGTTCTGATGGCTCTCTCTCAAATGGAGAAGGGGGTGGAGGGGTATTTATAGCCTCCACACAAAATCTAACCGTTACACAACATTTACCAAACTTGGTGGGACCAAATAGTGAAACTCGGTGAGACCGACCTGGTTCAAAATGTGAACGTTAGGCTTTTCGGTGGGACCGACAAGGTCAACTCGGTGAGACCGATGTGCTAGGGCTAGGGCAAAACCTCATCTCCGTGAGACTGATTGCATGAACTCGGTGAGACCGATTTCAGCAATAACCAAACAGAGACTTGGTCAAGCAAACTCGGTGGTACCGACTGCGCATCTCGGTGAGACCGAAGTAACTGCAATAGGTAACTGAGAGTTTGCAGGGCCATCTCGGTGAGACCGAGATCCCATCGGTGAGACCGAACTGATTATGGTTTCTGGCAGTGGCTATGTCAAGTGAACTCGGTGGCGCTGGATAGATCAAATCGGTGGGGCCGAGTTTGAATTTAGGTTTAGGACATATTTGGAATGAGAAAGTGGTTGAGGGCTTTGGAGCATATCACTAAGCACTTTGAGCAAGTAGACCATTAAGCAACACCTCATCCCCTTTTAATAGTATTGGCTTTTCCTATGGACTCAATGTGATCTTGGATCACTAAAATGAAAATGAAGAGTCTTGGGCTTTTGCTAATATGTGTTCTTAGCATATTGAAGGGGTTCCACATCGTCCTGTCCTGCCACTCCACTGTTGAACTCATCTGAAATATACTAGATGAAAATATTAGTCCAACAAGAGATATGTTGACATTAATTACCAAAATCACCCAGGGAGCACTTGTGCTTTCAGAGGGGCGCCCCCAACTGAACAAACCAAAAACTGTCACCTGGCACCATTGCTGAAGAGGTGTTGGAGTAGCTGAAGACGCGTGCCACATAAGTCGCTCCTCATGAGCCGCCCGGGCCCTGAACCTCAGGAGGCTCTGGGGGCCCGGGGGGCTCGCGAGGATCCATCTCCTCCTCTGACAGGATCGCCTGACTTCTGGCCTCATGAGCTGCCAGGACGCCCCGCATGTGGCGCTGGAATGCAGCAGCTGCGCTCGACAAGCCCAAAGACATGCGAACATAGCTGTGAGGGGAACCCTCACACCGGCTAGCGCTGGACGGCCAGAAGCGCTCCTGAGATTCGGCCCTGTTGAGCCTTGGGATGTTGACGCAGACGCGCAGCTCGCTGTCCTCGGCGGGACAAGGAGCCACGCCGGGTGGTGGGCGATGGCCGCCTCACATAGCTCTTGCCTCCTGAAGCTCCTTGATTGCCTTGGTGATGAACTCCTGAGCACCTGGCACCTTGCGCCTTGTACCCTCCTGGCGGAAGCGCGCGCTGAAGCACGCCTCCACATGGTGCCCGAGCGCCTCCCTCGTGACGTTGGCCAGGTCAGAGGCCCTCCAGAGGAGAGCCCCTGAGCCCAGCCTGAGAGGGGCGCTGGGCACGCCTTCCTATGCGAGAGAGGGAGACGCCCCGTCAGTGAGCGCAGGGCCTGAGGTGGTGCCGCTGGACACCCCGCTCTCCTGAGGTCCTTGGCGGAGCAGCTGCTTCTTCTTCTTGGGGACAGCCTCAGGAGGGTAGACGGCGCCTTCATCGTCTGGATTCTCGACCGCCGTAGCCTGGTAGGCGCGCTCGAGAGAGCACACCGCGTCCTTCTCCTCGCAGGCGACCGTGATGACGCCGCAGCTCCCTGGCATCTTGAGGACATTGTAACCATGATGAGTCACCACCATGAACTTGGCCAGGGCCGAATACCCAAGGATGGCGTTGTATGGAAGGCGAATGTGGGCGACGTCGAAGTCGATGAGCTCGGTGCGGTAGTTGTCGCGCTTGCCGAAGGTGACAGGGAGGTGAATCTGCCCTATCGGGGTGGTGGAGCCGTCGGTCACTCCTGAGAAAGGCTTGGTAGGCTGCAGCTGGTCGTAGGGCACCTGGAGTCGGTCGAATGTCTCGATGGAGAGAACGTTGAGCCCCGCACCGCCATCGATGAGAGTATTGGTGAGGAGCACGTTGCTGATGGTAGGTGAGCAGAGCATCGGGAGAGAGCCGGCAGTTGCCGCTCACTTGAGCTGATCGGATGGGCTGAAGGTGATGGTGCACTTGGACCACCTGAGCGGATGCGTTGCCTCGAGCTTCGGGAGGGCCGCGTTCACCTCACGGGCAAACTGCTTGAAGATGCGATGAGAGGTAGGGGCCTGGGCGCCGCCCAGGATGCAGGCGATGGCACGAGGTTCCTAGAAGCCCCCAGCCCCCTCGTCCTGGTGGTGGTCGTCATTCCTTCTTGGTGGTGGCGGCAGCGGAGGAAGGTCAGCGTTGCCCTGAGGACGGTCCTCACGACGCTGGTCTCTCCAGGGGCCCTCGCGAGGTTGGCCCTGCCAGCGGTCCTCATGAGGCTGATCGCGCCATTCTTGGCGGGGGTCGCGACCGTCCCAGCGTCCTCCACCTCAGCCTCCTCCGCGGTCGTCGCCTCGGTCGCTGCGCTCGGGGCGTCGACCGAGGCGCCCGTCGCGGATGGCCCTGAGCTCCTGGCAGTCATTGGTGTTGTGGCTATGCATGTTGTGGAAGACGCAAAACGAGCGGCTGCCCTTGGATGACTCTGGGTGGTCGCAGCCGCGCTTCATCTCTAGTTCGGCCGCGAGCACGGCCGGTCCCTTGCACTTCACGTCCTTAGCTTTGGCCTTCTTGTCTTCTGGGGCAGCCCCTGGGAGCTCCAGGAGAGAGAGGCGACCATCCTCAGCTCTCGCGCACTTGGTTGCCATGTTGAACATCTCCAGAGCCGTGCACAGGTCCTCATGTATGGCTAGCTCCTCCTTCATCTTGACGCCGCGGACACCATCAGTGAACGCCGAGATGATGGCCTCATCCGACACCTTGGGGATCTTGAGGCGGACGCTGTTGAAGCACTGGATGTACTTCTGCAAGGTCTCTCCCGGCTGCTGCTTGATGCGCCGCAGGTCACCCGCAGCCGGTGGATGGTCGCGAGTGCCCTGGAAGTTGGCGACGAAACACTCTCGCATTTCGTCCCAGGAGGAGATTGATCCTGCAGGCATGTTCAGGAGCCATGAGCACGCACCATCCTTGAGGGCCATGGGAAACTAGTTTGCCATAACCTTCTCATCACCGTTGGCTGCCTCGATGCTCAGCTCATAGAGCTGCAGGAACTCGGCAGGGTCGGGGGTGCCGTCGTAGCGCGGAGGCAAGTCGGGCTTGAACTTCCCCGGCCAGATGACGCTGCGAAGCTCCGGAGTGAATGCGCGGCAACCCGCTGTGGTCATGGGAGCCCATCATGGAGGTGGAGCCTGGTCTTGGCGCTCGCGCGCCACCGCTGCAGGCGGCGCGCGGTCTTGACGTGGCGGTGCTGGGAGTGCACGAGCATCTTCTTGCGGCCGCTGCACCACCTGGAAGCTTTCATCTTCACGCACCGGCGCCCTGCGCGGCAGGTCGCGCTACAGGGCCTTGTGCCTTGGCCCGAGGGCGACGTCTTGACGGGGAGGTGGAGGAGGTGCTCCATGGGCCACGTCACCCGCAGCAGGCGGCGGGTCAGGCAGCGAGCGAGACGGTGCAGGAGAGTCCCCGGCGGCACTGACAAGCTCGGCGATGCAGTCCAGCCAGTCTTCGTAGAGGTCGTCGACGGGGCGGTAGCGCAGGAGCTCGCGTGCCATGAGCAACGCAGCCTGCGAGTTCGCCAGCTCGCGACGAGCATGAGACGACGAACCAGCCGGAGACAGCGACGGGGTGGCGGTGCGCCCATCCCGCCGCACGGAAGGGTGCAGCAACGAAGCTTGCTGCTCGTGCCCCGCGAGGCCAGTGGCGGCGTTCGCCACTGGAGATGGGGGACGGTGAGGGCAGCTGTCACCCGCAGGCACTGTCTGAGCGAAGCGGGCGGCGAGGGCAGCCCGGCACTCAGCACGAGCTCGACGAGCGTCAGCCATGGAAGTGGTGGAGCGGCGGTGGATCGACCGGCGGAAGAGAGGCTCCGACGCACCCCTACCTGGCGCGCCAAATGTCGGATTTCGGGTTGCGCAAACCCTTGAGAGGTTCGAACTCTAGGGTGCGTGCGAAGAACTCATCCTCCCCAGTCTGCCTACTCGCTAATCTCACAGCCTAGCTCGACGAACTGTAAGGAAAAGAGACACAACAGTTTACCCAGGTTCGGGCCACCTTGCGGTGTAAAACCCTACTCCTGCTTTGTGGTGGATTGGCCTCGAGGGGCTGAGGATGAACTAATACAGTGGCGAACAGCCTCCGGAGGAGAGGTGTTCTTGAGCTTGAGTGAGCTGGTGGGGTGAGGGTGATCTGAGTGATCCGTCCTAACTTGTCCCTCTACGGTGGTGGCTAGGTCCTATTTATAGTGGCCTAGGTCCTCTTCCCAAATGAAAGGCGGGAAGGGATCCCACAACGGCCAAATTCAAAGGGGGACAACTAGTACATGCTATCCTGACAAAAGTAGTCTTCGCCTGCAAAAGCCTCTGGTTGTGACGCCGTGGTGGGCTCAGTGATGACCTCCGTCCTGCCGTCCAGGCGGTCTTGGTCTTGTTGCACGGAAATGGAAACCTTTGGCTGATTCCTCGGGACTCTGCGCCTGCGCTTGCCTCTTTAGCACCGAAGAGGAAACTGGTACACTGCGCCCGCTGGCGCCCGCCTGGCCTTGGTCGCCATGGCTCACGTCATCCGGACCTCACGAGGTGAGGCTTGCATAGAGATCTCCGCTCCTCGGGAGCCAGCCTGAGGAGGTCGCTCCTCATGGAGGTCTTGGTGTCGTCCGCCTCGCGAAGCTTGGCCCCTCGCGAGGGTCTTGAGTTGTTGTTGCTGAAGCTGGGCCGTACCAGGCCGTCGATGGAGCCACGCCGTGGGCCGCAGGCAGGCAAGTCTGGGTACCCCCGTTCCCAGAATGCCGACATGTTCAGCCACCTGATTGGAATTTACCCTTTGAAATTATGTGTGATGCTAGTGATTATGCTGTTGGTGCTGTTCTAGGGCAAAAAGTTGATAAGAAATTAAATGTTATTCATTATTCTAGTAAAACTCTAGACAGTGCCCATAGGAATTATGCTACTACTGAAAAAGAATTTTTAGTAGTTGTCTTTGCTTGTGATAAGTTCAGATCCTATATTGTTGATTCCAAAGTAACTATTCACACTGATCATGCTGCTATTAAATATCTTATGGAAAAGAAAGATGCTAAACCTAGACTTATTAGATGGGTTCTCTTGCTACAAGAATTTGATCTGTATATTATCGATTGAAAGGGAGCTGATAACCCCGTTGCAGACAACTTGTCTAGGTTAGAAAACATTCTTGATGACCCACTGCCTATTGATGATAGCTTTCCTGATGAACAATTAGCTGTCATAAATGCTGCTCATAATACTCCATGGTATGCTGATTATGTTAATTACATTGTTGCTAAATTTATACCACCTAGTTTCACATACCAACAAAAGAAAAAGTTTTTCTATGATTTAAGACATTACTTTTGGGATGACCCACACCTTTATAAAGAAGGAGTAGATGGTATTATTAGACGTTGTGTACCTGAGCATGAAAAGGAACAGATCCTACGCAAGTGCCACTCCGAGTCTTACGGAGGACACCACGCTGGAGATAGAACTGCACATAAGGTATTGCAATCTGGTTTTTATTGGCCTACTCTCTTCAAGGATGCTCGTAAGTTTGTCTTGTCTTATGATGAATGCCAGAGAATTGGTAATATTAGTAGGTGTCAAGAAATGCCTATGAATTATTCACTTGTTATTGAACCATTCGATGTTTGGGGCTTTTATTATATGGGACCTTTTCCTTCCTCTAATGGGTATACACATATTTCAGTTGCTGTTGATTACGTTACTAAGTGGGTAGAAGCTATTCCAACTAGTAGTGCTGATCATAACACTTCTATTAAGATGCTTAAAGAAGTTATTTTTCCGAGGTTTGGAGTGCCTAGATATTTGATGACTGATGGTGGTTCACATTTTATTCATGGTGCTTTCCGTAAATTGCTTGCTAAGTATGATGTTAACCATAGAATTGCATCTGCATATCATCCTCAGTCTAGTGGTCAAGTAGAATTGAGCAATAGAGAGATTAAATTGATTTTGCAAAAGACTGTTAATAGATCTAGAAAGAATTGGTCTAAGAAACTTGATGATGCATTATGGGCTTATAGAACTGCTTATAAAAACCCTATGGGTATGTCTCCATATAAAATGGTTTATGGAAAGGCTTGTCACTTACCTCTTGAACTAGAACATAAAGCTTATTGGACAAATAAAGAGCTCAACTATGATTTCAAACTTGCCGGTGAGAAGAGGTTATTTGACATAAGCTCGCTTGATGAATGGAGAACCCAAGCCTATGAGAATGCCAAGTTGTTTAAAGAAAAAGTTAAAAGATGGCATGACAAAAGGATACAAAACCGTGAGTTTAATATAGGTGATCATGTTTTGCTATACAACTCTCGTTTAAGATTTTTTGCAGGAAATCTTCTCTCTAAATGGGAAGGTCCTTACATTATCGAGGAGGTCTATTGTTCCGGGGCCATAAAAATCAACAACGCCGAAGGCACAAATCCGAAGGTGGTAAACGGTCAAAGAATCAAACATTATATCTCAGGTACTCCTATAAATGTTGAGACCAATATAATTGACACTGTAACACTGTAGGAGTACATAAGGGACACTTTCCAGAATGTTTCAGACTCCAAAAAGGAATAGGTATGTGGTGCGGTAAGTAAACCGACTCCAAAATGTTTCCAATGATAATTTTTCTCCGTTTTGGAATATTTAAAAAATTAGGAAAATTAAAAGTAGTCTGAAAGTTGCACGAGGAGACCACAAGGGTGGAGGGCGCGCCCCCTGCCTTGTGGCCACCTTGTGTGCCCTTCGGACTCCGTTTTCTTGCACAATACTTCTTTTGGTCGGTAAAAATTCATTGTATAATATCCGAAGGTTTTGACCACCTTACCACGACAAAATCCTCTGTTTTTGTTTTGAGCTGTTTCTGCAGCAGATTTAGAGCAAGATGTCTTCGCAAGAGTCGGTCGGGGAGAGTCGTGTATCTCACCCGACACCGGGCCCAAGAGCATACAGCGAAGCTGACCACTTCGGGCAATGAACGGAGGAAGAGATGGAGGCTGACTTGAAAAGGGTGGATGCCATGGAGGAGGATCAAGAAGTCACATCTCGTCTTCAAACCGGATTCATGCTGGAGGAACTTTAGAGCTCAACAATACCAAATTCGGTCATTCCTCCCAATGCTAGATTTCTCTCTTATGAAAATATGAAAAAGAGTGTTGCCTTTTCTCCCGCAACTATAAAACATCCATGGGTGAATGGAGCTCTAGCCGTCACGAGTAAACTTCGCAAGGAAGTAATGGAACTTAAGCAGCAAATTAATAAGCTCGAGGAAGAGAATTGCATCCTAAAGGGCATCATCGCCAAGAATATCACATCATCACCTCCGAAGAAAGAGACATAAATACATGGGTATGGGCACTCCCCTTGGCAACCGCCAAGCTTGGAGGAGGTGCCCTGGTATCGTATCACCATCACACCTTTACTTTTATCATTTTCTTAGTTCGATCCTTTTGGTTATATCTTGATCTAGTAGAATAAAGTTTTAGTATGATCTAGCTTTGAGTTTTGATTTGATCTCTATCTATGTAATCGAGTCCGTGAGTTATATAATAAATAGTAGTTTTGAGTTGAGGGCTTTGTTTTCTTGCTATGATCTTGAGGGAATAAAATAATAAAAGGAAATAAAAAGATCATATATTGATCTTATGGAGAGTAATGACTTCACATATAAAGAGTATGATGAATAAAATTTGTTGGGAGTTGACAAACATAGTTTTGGTCATTGTTGCAATTAATAGGAAGTAATAAAGAAAGAGAGGCTTCACAGATAAATATACTATCTTGGACATCTTTTGTAGTTGTGAGCACTCATCAAAATATGACATGCTAAGAAGTTGATGTTGGACAAGGAAGACAACATAATGGGTTATGTTTTCTTATATCTGAATAGAAGTTATATTCTCATGGATCCTCCAACATGTTGAGCTTGCCTTTCCCTCTCATGCTAGCCAACTTCTTTGCACCAAGTAGAGACACTACTTGTGCTTCCAAACATCCCTAAACCCAGTTTTGCCATGAGAGTCCACCATACCTACCTATGGATTGAGTAAGATCCTTCAAGTAAGTTGTCATCGGTGCAAGCAATAAAAATTGCTCTCTAAATATGTATGATCTATTAGTGTGAAGAAAATAAGCTTTATACAAACTTGTGATATGGAAGAAATAAAAGCGGCGGACTGCATAATAAAGTTCTTTATCACAAGCGGCAATATAAAGTGACGTTCTTTTGCATTAAGATTTTGTGCATCCAACCATAAAGGCGCATGACAACCTCTGCTTCCCTCTGCGAAGGGCCTATCTTTTTTACTTTTATCTTCTACCCTTATACAAGAGTCATGGTGATCGTCACCTTTCCTTTTTACACTTTTTCCTTTGGCAAGCACTATGTGTTGGAGAGATCTAGATATATATATCCCCTTGGATGTAGGTTATCATAAAGTATTATTGTTGACATTACCCTTGAGGTAAAAAGTTGGGAGGCAAAACTATAAGCCCCTATCTTTCTCTGTGTCCGATGGAAGCTTTGAACCCATAAGTATCGCGTGAGTGTTAGCAATTGTGAAAGACTAAATGATAGTTGAGTATGTGGACTTACTGAAAAGCTCTTATATTGACTCTTTCCGATGTTATGATAAATTGCAATTGCTTCAATGACTGAGATCATAGTTTGTTAGTTTTCAATGAAGTTTTTGATTCATACTTTACCTTGTGAACGAATTGTTACTTTAGCATAAGAAATTATATGACAATATATGTGCTGTTCTAAAGATGATCATCATGCCCTCATGTCCGTATTTTATTTTATCGACACCTCTATCTCTAAACATGTGGACATATTTTTCGATATCGGCTTTCGCTTGGGACAAGCGAGGTCTAAGCTTGGGGGAGTTGATACGTCCATTTTGCATCATGCTTTTATATCAATATTTATTGCATTATGGGTTGTTATTACACATTATGGCACAATACTTATGCCTTTTCTCTCTTATTTTACAAGGTTTACATGAAGAGGGAGAATGCCGGCAGCAGGAATTCTGGGCTGGAAAAGGAGCAAATATTAGAGACCTATTCTGCACAACTCCAAAAGTCCTGAAACTTCACGGAGAGTCATTTTGGATTTAATAAAAAATATTGGGTGAAGAAAGTACCAGAGGGGGGCCACCTGCCATCCACAAGAGTGGAGGGCGCGCCCTACCCCCCTGGGTGCGCCCCCCATCCTTGTGGGCCACCTGGCAGGCCCCCGACGCCCATCTTCTGCTATATGGTGTGTTTTGACCTGGAAAAAATAAGAAGGAAGCTTTCGGGATGAAGCGCCACCGTCTCAAGGCGGAACCTGGGCAGAACCAATCTAGGGCTCCGGTGGAGCTGTTCTGCCGGGGAATCATCCCTCCGGGAGGGGGAAATCATCGCCATCGTCATCACCATCAATCCTCTCATCGAGAGGGGGTCAATCTCCATCAACATCTTCACCAGCACCATCTCCTCTCAAACCCTAGTTCATCTCTTGTACCCGATCTTTGTCTCAAAACCTTAGATTGGTACCTGTGGGTTGCTAGTAGTGTTGATTACTCCTTGTAGTTGATGCTAGTTGGTTTATTCGGTGGAAGATCATTTGCTCAGATCCTTAATGATAATTAATACTCCTCTGATTATGAACATGAATATGCTTTGTGAGTAGTTACGTTTGTTCCTGAGGACATGGGAGAAGTCTTGTTATAAGTAATCATGTGAATTTGGTATTCTTTCGATATTTTGATGAGATGTATGTTGTCTTTCCTCTAGTGGTGTTATGTGAACGTCGACTACATGACACTTCACCATGATTTGGGCCTAGGGGAAGGCATTGGGAAGTAATAAGTAGATGATGGGTTGCTAGAGTGACAGAAGCTTAAACCCTAGTTTATGCGTTGCTTCGTAAGGGGCTGATTTGGATCCATATGCTTCATGCTATGGTTAGATTTATCTTAATTCTTCTTTCGTAGTTGCTGTGAGAACCCGGAATTTACTTCCAGACCCTCCTGTGTATATTTCTCAACCCCAGGATCATTGTTGACAACACATCGAAATGGTATCATTGCAGAATACGTAAAAGCATTATAAGTATATTTGTCACAGACATACCTAGTGAAATGTCTCATGACCTTTATTACAATCAGAAAACAGCGGAAAGTACAATGCGTAGCGACTCCATCTCAGCCACAGGCAGTCGATGTAGTCCACGTGACCTCACTCCTACGGATCGCCACAGTAATCATAGTCATCATTCATCACCTTCATCTTCATGGATCTCTGTTGTCAACAAAATTATTGCCATGAGTACATTACGTACTCAGCATGCCTCCCACGGGGAAGGACCTAATAGCTACATGTGGCTTCAAAGGAAGGCTGTATGGCTCATTTGCATAAAAGCTAATTTTGTTTGAAAAATATAGCACTTGGATAAAAGCAGTTTTAGATGAAAACATGTTTTATGTCCAGAATAACTTTCATCAAAGTGAGGATCCTCGATCAACTCACGTCCTTCATAGGTTCCAAGAATAGGGGCAAAGAGGGAATAAGCAAGACAGGTCCTGTACGTCAAGAAATATTCATGTGTCATCCATGACCGTGGACACGGCTATTCGAATAGTTTTACACTCTACAGAGGTTGTACACTTTACCCACACGACACAATCCCGACTTGTTGCCACTAGCCGTCGCTAGCGTAGTACACCATCTGGTATACCGGCAGGGAGATTGTGACGAGGTCTTTCATTAGACCGAACTTACTGTGCCAAGCCCACTAGGTTTCAACACGGAAGTAACCGCAGTTCACAGTCCGGGCCCCCTTTTGTGCCGAGGATACTCCTCGCAAGGCAGCTATCCCATCTGCGGTACGGCGATGATGACAATAAGAGTGAACTAACTAATTAACCAAGCCAGTACCCATATAACATGTGGCTGTACTGTTATCACAATCTTCAACTCCAAGACTTATTAGGCCTCATGCGGCACGGACGACTGATTGCCCCCTTCAACTTGTGAAGGGCAGCCAATCGCTCCTTCAATCCTTGATTCAGCTATCGCCCGCACCAGTATTTAGATGGTAAGTTTCACCCAGAGTAGAAGAGGGTAGAGAGGGTCAACAAAGGCCAACTGGCCTAGCTCAGCGATAAGTTTCAACTGTCAATGACTCAGAGGTCATTCATCAAAGCACCTATAGGGTGATAAGCATGGCTAAGCATTTCTACTCTACTAGAATACTATAATTCTACTCAGGTGTCAAGCGAATAGGCGACAAGCGGATCAAGGTAATGTGTCAATTGACATGCTAGCTACGAGATTAAAAAGCATGCATATAGTAACCATATAACACAATGCAATTTGTAAAACATAGGATAAGTATGATCAAAGAAGGAGGCATGCCTTCGTTGTCGAGTCCTTCTTCAGTAACCTGTTCTGTCCTTGTCCAACATCGTCACTCCCTACTTGTCGTAACGATAGCCAAAGACAAACAATAAATACCAAAGCAATAGCAAATCCAAATAACATGCAAACAATTTAAGAATGGATGGATTGCAAGATATTGATCAAGATGGAGATTCCGAAAGGAGATAGCATGATTGGAAGGTAAGAGATAGGATTCAAGGAAGTGACGGGATTTAAGTTGACACAGCTAAGGAAGACTTTGCGATCAAGACTAAAGTTCTAATATGAACTAGTAGTGCCCACCACACATCTGAGCTTACTATATGGAAACTGTTACATAACAAACCAAATGTCATCAACACACGTGGAACAATCCAAACTATGCATTTCAACTACGCAATCATAACATGACATGATAAAGGTAAAGTTAACCACCATAAATATTTAGATAATATAAATATTTAATAATGGTTAATTGCAATCAAACCTATACATCAACTATATAATAATTCAAAAGCAAGAGTTGACAACCAAACCGACATTTTAAACCAAACTAGTCAAGCAATCAACATCATTCAACAACATAAATTGAATGATCTAGGTATAACCTTAAAACATTATTAAAAGGAATAGGATCAACTTCATTATATCAAACCAATTCATTTGTAAATAATTAACAAGAAACTATACACACATGGATCAAATGGACAAACAATTATCTTAGACATGATATGATTAAGAGTAATAATCAAACCAAAAATAAATACATGGATGAATCCAAATATTCAGACTGGTTAATAGCAAGCGAAGACTAAACAACAATCATAACAACTATTAGCAAGCATTTCTATAACACAAGATAAACCAATACTATGGTAGAAACTAATTAACAACTGAATAATAAGACACATCTCGCACAAGGCATGTGGATAGAAAATCACAAAAAGGTCTTATCTAATAACACAAGTATCAGACTTACGAGTTATCATGGGAAGATACTAAAGTAGGATATGGTCTTACTACTAAACAATTAGTACACTAGTAACCACTAGCAATAAGATTACCACTTCATGCTTAAATAACAGATCAAACTATGCACACTAAGCATATGAGGAAGATACAACTCAACTAACACGAAAGGTAAACTATCCTATGCATGTGATGACCTATTGCAATAAGTACGGAACACGCATAATACTAACATGAGACAAGTGTAATCATCTATAAGAAGCACGAGGACTAAATACTCAACTATAACATACGAAGCACAATAAGACATGAAAAATCATATCATGACAAGATGTATAGGTTAGGCATACCACAAATCAAAGAGTAAGATAAATAAGCTATAATGTTATGCATAGGGATGATCATGACACGAGCTATGTGCAATGGTCCCGATACAATTCAAATCATAACGACAACATCAGTTGATTGATAATGACTAACATAAATATCAAACAAGGTATTATCACATCGTACTATCATGATATGTGACATATAAGCACAAAGGAGAATCATACTATGCATGTAAGCAAGTGAACATCTATCCTGGCATCAACAACATCAAGCAATGAAATATCATAGCATGAATAACAAAGATGACTTGCATTACCTATCTAGTACAACTTACACTTGCAATGACATAGGATACCGAACTACACATGGTATCATCAAACTACTATCATGTATATCTACCAAGTAAAGTATAAGCAAAAGCATGAACATAAGATAAAAAAACTAGCAACAATAGAAAACAAGGTAGGCATATAACCAAAATATGCATTCTACTTTGAGTAAGTACTAACATGGCATGTCAATTAACTAAGCATGCACAACTATCATCCTAAGTAAACAAAACACCTAGGATAATTAATAAATAATAAACAAGGTTATATGCTAGAAGCATAAACCATATGCAACAATATAAATCTAACATATGAACCAACTAGGTAATCTAGGATGGTGAGATCTACAAAACCAGAGGAACAACTACACCATAATGTGTTATGCAACAGGGAACTATACTGGATTTGTTCTAGGGTAGCATAACACTTCATTTGACATCTAGAACCTAGCATAACGAAAATTACGCAACAACATGTATTATAAGTAGGTACACATATATCATAGACTTCACATGATTCTAGTCTATGAGCACATGTGCAACATGGCATAGAATTATCTATACAACAAACCTAAGGTATAGTCATGCTAAACAAAAACTAAAGAATCAAACATTAATTCTTCCATGATTAGATAAATAAAAGCCACTCCTAAAACAACTCTAAAGAATTATAAACATGGCGAACATTCACCAAAATTTGTACGCACACATAACACATGACAACAAAATTATATTTTGTAACTCATACCAATTCTATATTTAATAAACAAAATACTAAACATGACAATCATTTGTAGAAATCAATACACAAGCATAAAATACAACTATACGTAGTAACACAAACTATCGAGACGACTCAATACGTATAACTATTTTAACAATTAAAACAAGATTAAAACAAATCTAGTAAATCATATGTAACTGCTACGATTATGAAATAATTAGGAGCGACTCCTAGGCATATCATGAACATATGAAAATTAACATATCAATAGTAAAGTTTCACCGAACAGAAAACACACTTGGATTCTATACAAGACGACTAAGATAAAATCTATAGTAAAACACGCTTGACCAAACTAACAATCTAACTTCATCATGGGGTCATCATGTCCATAAGAAGCGTTTCACCTATTGGGCACGAGATCATCCGGTAAACAAATATTACGGAAACGTGACCATGCCATCGGATGGCCTCCATTCACGCATCGGCGCAAGCAACGACATAGATGGGTTGCATAGTGATGTCTACGAGATGCACCGTAAGGTGTTGAACATGTGTACAAAAGAAATTGAAGAGTGGCCCACCGGGTTTGAGGAACGATGAGATGAACCCGACGAACGGAGTCGAAGAAGTTGTGCAAAAAAATGACGTGTGGTCGATGAACGGTGTGGAAGAAGATGTTGGCGTGCTCCTGCATGCGAGACAAAGAAGATAACGTAGGTGGAGTCATCAGGCAGGTCCTCGTGACAGCGGTGGCGATCCCAAGTGGTGGCAGTGGTACGCCTCCGCCGTGTGCGCGGCCAACAACTACCATAGGCTGGAATTAGTTGTCTAGGAGGTAGGTTATATATGATAGAGTATGTATATGGAATGAATTAGATAGAGGCTCACCGGGCTTGACGAAACATCACGACGAACTCAACGAACAGTGTAGACGGACATGCACAATTGTTCGCGTGTGGTTGACGGAACGAGTTCCTTCTTCCATGAATGGATTCGTGGCATGGAGGGGAACTTACTGGCGCAAGGTTTCCAACGAAGAAGGCCTGCTTCACCGGAGTCGAGCAAGGGTGTCCATGGAGCACCATTTTTTTTAGTCTCTGGAGAGAACGAGGAAGGGAGATGGCAGAGAGACTAGAGAAGTGGAAGAGGAGTTGGAGGCGCACATAATGGTTCCTTCAGTTTTGGAAAGGGATGAGACATAAGGAAAGTTAGAGGGGTTGTTTCTCCTGGCGTTTCCTCTCCTCTGTTAAGTTGTGCGCCTGTATGTGTATGTGCGGGTGGAGGAAGGAGAAGCGCTTGAGGTTGGCGTTGGCAAGGTGGGCAAGTGAAGAGAAAAATAAGGCAATGGAAGAGGGAATTAAAGGGGAGTTATGAATCTTGCCATTTCTTCTATGTATGCACAGGTGTGGACGATTCTCTTCTTTCTGTAGGTGAACGTACAGAGAAGGAGAGGGGCTGCTCGTTTGGCTAGGTAATGGGGCCAGATCTGCCAGGCCCGAGCGGGATAGTGGGAAGAGAAAAGAAAAAAAAACAAAGATGGGCTTGGCCAATTTGGTTTGGAAGAAAGAAAAAATGTGAATGCACCCTAGAAGAGAGAGAGAGATGTTGGTGCAATGGAATTGTGCCCGAGATTGAGAAAAGGAAAAGAAATTGATTTTCATTTTAGAAAAATCTAGAGTAGGAAAACAAGCTCAAATAATCAAATGAATTTTAGAAACCCAAAGAAAATTCAAGGCACGTATTATAATATGCTGAATAGAAAATTAAAGCCCGACTAAAAGAAAAGAAGTAAACTCAAATTTTAATTTAGGTTCACATTAGTTCAAATTAAATCCATTAAATTATAAAATTCCAATTTAAGCTTGGTTAACAAATAAAACAAAACGAAATTTTCTCGCCCTGATTTTTGGAAAACTTTTTTTTTGAACATTCCGAGAATCGGAATGTTACAGTTGTGGATGCTTGCGAGAGGGGTTAATCATAAGTGGGAGGCTTGTCCAACGAAGGGCAGCACCCAAGCACCGGTCGACCCACATATCAAATTATCAAAGTAACGAACGCGAATCATATGAGCATGATGAAAACTAACTTGATAACAATTCCCATGTGTCCTCGGGAGGGCTTTGCTTTATATAAGAGTTCGTCCAGGATTGTCCTTTGCTACAAAAATGATTGGGCCACCTTGCTGCACCTTGTTTACTTTTGTTACTTATTACCCGTTACGAATTATCTTATCACACAACTATCTGTTACCGATAATTTCAGTGCTTGCAGAGAATACCTTGCTGAAAACCGCTTGTCATTTCCTTCTGCTCCTCGTTGGGTTCGACACTCTTACTTATCAAAAGGACTATGATAGATCCCCTATACTTGTGGGTCATTAGTATGGCTGACATTTGGTCCCAGACCCCACATTAAGTGGACAACTAGATGTGTCAAATTATCATGTTACCTGCCTTTTCGTGTGCAAATGCGCTCCATCGTGAGTGTACCCGCGCGTGTGCGTGAGGGGAGAGTGAAGTCCGATTTATAAACCTTGAGGTTGTAGAGCTAGTCGGAAACAAACCCTCACCTTTAATCACTAAAGTTTGTACCCTGTCCTCTGTAATCCCGGTCATTTTAAACTTAAGGGCGTGTGTGAGTCAACGGGTTTTAACGAGGATTAACATGGATTGTGGGGGCTTAAATCATGTACAAGCCAAATTACCCTCCATTCCTCTCCAAACCCCTTGGGAGGAGGTTGAACCGAACAAGGCCTAAGACTAACCAAAGTGGGAGTAACTTCAGGAGTAACATCGGGTCCAAGTCAGCAAATTCGCCTATGTGACAACTAGTTAACGAGGAGAGAGGTAAATTGAGTAACTTATAGCTAGTTACTCATTTCTATGAGTAACATCACACATACCAAAACAAAATGATTCTATAACCTAATAAATGAAGCTTTGCATGACACTACACGTGCGATTACCACTGGAGCAATCCACTCAGGTTGTACGTAAACATGTTTATACTCTTCATTCATGATTTTTAGTACAAATAGGATGCATATGGCGATGTCATCCTCATACCAGCCACTATTGATGGATGGCCATGTAGCGTCGCCATGCTCACCTGCAACTACAACCCGAGTTGCGCATGTAGGAACTACGACTGCAATGGAGTACTAGAAGCACAAGGCATGTTGTTGGTGCTGCTTCATGAGCTACCGAGCCATCTAGACGAGTGCGCGGTAATGGCCATCACCCGCGGAATGAAGGACGTCATTCTTTCACCGCGTCCTGGCCATCACAAAGGTGGTGACGCACTTTGCGGGGGTGTCAGATACGGAGTCCGTCGTCCCACTCCAGCGACGGACAGCGCTCACCCGAGAGCACGAACATGGACGTAAATTCATGCAAACACGGCCGGATTTCATATATACATGACGGATTTCATTACATTTACATTAAATAGGCTGTGCTAGTCCGGACCTAAAGGTAGAATTAATATACCTAATTAAATGGTCGCCGGCCGATCTCTTTGTCCTCCTCCAGCATCCGGCTGAAGAAGAATCGTGCAAGACACCGGCTGTTTTCGCCGGCATCGCCTCGGCGGTGGCCTTCATGGGATATAATCGGCGGCGGCCTCCCGTGTTCTACTTCTCCTCGATGATGGCGGTGGGCGGGACGTGCTGGCCGTCACCTCGTGGACATCCGCGTAGCCGTGTCACCTCGTCGACATCCGCTGCGACTTCTTTCTCTGCCTGCATGGCGTGGCAACGCGCGCGTCGATGGCGGATGGTGCAATAGGCACTGGAGGCGCTGTACGACGCGGTGGTGTTAAGGGTAGCGATGATGGCCGTGCCACCGTGCTCCCCGACAAGCCGGCGTGGAGCAACTCGACACTCTTCCTCGAGCAGGATTGGAGCGGCCAACTGCGGAACCACGCGCTGGCTTAGGGCGGCAACTGGCTCCGTCGGGCTAGGCGAGGTAGGTGGAGCAGCGAGCTGCCTACTGCCAGGCTTGTCGGGCCACCCATACGGCTTTTATGCCGGAGAACTGCTCTTCCTGCTCGTCGGATGCAGCCGAAAGAGTGGAGAAAATGGTGGAAGGAGGAGCTTGGCCGGGGTCCCACTCCTGAACGGACGTGCCGGAGTGGGTTTCTCGCATTCAACGCATGTTTAAATGTAGGTGTTTGAATGCGGCGAGGAGGCGGGTACAGCTGGGAGTGCAGTGGGCGGCCCCCTCGGTCGGCGCGCCGCTTCAATGGCGGACGAAGTGAGAGGTCGGGCCCGCCCTGACCCCCTTGACCGTGTACGTCCGGCTTTGAGCACAACATTATCCTAAGGCTGGTCATAGTGGGAGTAACATAGCTAGTAACATAACGCACCCCAATGCAAATTTGCTTATGTGAAAAGTAATTAATGAAAAGAGAGGTGCTTAGAGTACTATGTTGCTATAACATAGCCCTTCCCAAGAATAAATGAGTCTATAAGTTAATAAATGCAATCATCTATATGTTACTACTTCTTTGTTACTTGCACTATTAACGTAGTAACATAGGCTAGTGTCATATGCATGACACTAGTCTAAGTTACTCCCCACTATGACTAGCTAATGGACCTTGGCGGTGTACGTCACCTTCTGTCCAGATCTGAGATGCCACGTGTACCAGATGAATGACCCCAAAGTTCGACCCGTTATGCTAGGTGCGAGCCGAGGAACACTGTTGGAGAGACCCCCCTCTTAATTTTCTTACATTGGTCGTTTGATTCATAGGATAGAATGCTATAGGAATTTTTCCTATGAAAACATGTGTTAATTGGCAATCTAGCATCCACTCCAACTTTTTTTTCACTTCCTTTGTTTTCCCTATGTCAAACACTGTGTTAATGCCAGTATGGGATTCAAGTGGACATGCCACTCCAAATCCTTTATTTTTCCTATTCCTGCGTTGTAAGTTCCTACGAATGAAAGAAAAGAAACGGAGAGAGTACTTGCTCTAAATGATGTGCCGTTGGAAGAGCCGCCTATATTAATTAACCATGCTCTAAAAAGGTGGCCCAGTTTTGGCTATAGTGTACTGTACTCCTACTAAAGGTTAGTTGGTGACCTTGCGCTTGGCTCTTCACCTCTTCCGAAAGTCGAACAATGATGATGGTACTACAGTATTATATACTTCTGGCAATCTGACACCGAATGAACTGTTGCACGTCCACCGCTTGTATAAAGCAAAAGCTTCTCCTCGTGCTGCGAGCCACCGCGCGTGCGTGGGCGAGGGAGAGGGCGTAGTAAGCAAGCTTCTCGTCATTCTGCGAGTTGACGGGACACATCAAAGTTACTTATTACTCTCTCCAAAAAGGGCCGACCATGAGCATGGCTACCATCCCGTGCTCCGTCATTGAGTACGTGCATGATTCACGTGCCATCGAGGACAAAAAAATATTGCGTAGTATGTGCCATCGAAGTGCACGACTCACTTACGCACTGCTTATCTCCATTTTCTTGCATGACACGTGCACCTTGATGTTAGATGTCCTGCGTGTTGGCAAAAGGATGAACAAAGCTCACGTCTAAAACAAAAGAGTGGAAGAACATCGATTCACGACGACCGAGAAGGAGCAAGGAACCCCGCCATGGAGCGTCTACACTCATAATATTTTATATTATTCAGTGATATAAAATCATCCAAATCTCTCCACGTTTAATCGAAAGAGTCTGAAACACATCATACATGGCCCACCTCACGCATTCACCATATTTCTCGGCCTCCGTGCGGCACCTAGTTATAGTATATCCAGCAGCCCGTCGCTTCTCACTCCTCGTCCTTATAGCCTGTGCGACACCTAGTTATAGTAGTATATCCAGCAGCCCGTTGCTTCTCGCTCCTCGTCCTTATAGCCCGTGTGACACCTAGTTATAGTATAACTACTTGCTCTTTGAGAAAAGGGCCTCCCTAAGCACACATTAATTTCCTGGGCATGCTTCTTTCTACTCAATGTTGCGTGCACTTTGAGCATGTTGGCAACTCCACTGCTAGCTTGGTGACTCATATTGCAATTGACGCCGACACATTGCAGCACTCCTGCAAGGCCTAGGGGTTAATTTGAGAACAAGGACCTCGAGGTTAATTTCACATACATGACAAAAATTATTAAAAAGTAACGCGATAGACCTTCGATTAACATGTGTTCAAAAAAAAATGTAGAAAATTACAAAACAAAGACCTTGAGGTTCAACTAATTTGATGGGTCACTATAAAGGTTATTTAAACCTTTACAGTGACCCATCAAATTAGTTAATATCGAGTCCACTTCTCATCTGGTCACCCATCTCATGACTACTCCAGCCTCAGCACAGTTAACTTGGGAGTTTTGTTAGATGAGCTATCGGTAGGGAAGTTAGTCCTTGCTGATATAGGATGCCTCTTCGTATCCTTTATTGTGTACACGGATGACCGCCTGTTGCCGCCCAATGGTCAATGCCATGTCTCCCGCGAATGTAGAAGCTTCCCTTCCTCGTCTAGCTGCTTCCCGCATTTTCCGCTGTTTATTTCCGCCAGCCCACCTATAGAACCGCCTAGCGCCAGCCAATTTCTCTCCAAACACCTAGTGAGGCAGTTGAACCGAACAAGTCTAGACTTGTTTCTAGTGGATTCGTTGATGTGGCACCAGAAGGGTGTGATAGCTGACTCTGACAAAATAATTGACTACCACGTTGGCATAAATGAGCATGGGGCCCACTTGTCAGCGTGCTGGACGAAGGAAGTAACACAAGACAAAATGGAGAGCGGAAGAGCAAGTACAATAATGTGATGCAAGCGGGCTGTAAGGCTTTAAATAATATATTTTTGCTTAGTTGGATGAGAGAGAAGAGGTGAGAGAAGAGAACCGGGCTAGAAACTTACAGCCGGCTATAGCACGAGCTCCAACACCTTTTGTGAGAGAAACATGTGGGCCATATATTAATGATGTAGTATACTAGTATGACTAACTATTGTATGAGTGGGCTATAAGATTGGTTATAAGTGACATGGCAAATTCATATAGCCGGCTGTTGGCTATACTATTAACCATGCTCGAAGGGTGGGAATCGATTGGCTCACGTGTGATGACCACTGGGGCAATCCACTCAGATTGTACGTAATAAACAAATTCGTGCAAACACGGCCGGATTTCATTACATTTACATAAAATAACCGGTTTCCACGCGGAGTAGGTTTTTCGGATTCCATGCGGGTTTAATGTAGGCGTTTAAATGCGGCGAGGAGGCTCGTTCCGCCGTGCGTGCAGTGGGCGGCGCCCTCGGCGAGCGCGCCGCTTCAATGGCGGACGTAGTGAGAGGTCACGTTCGCCCTGTGCCGCCTTGACCGTGGACCTTAGTACATTAGTCATTTGATTCATAGGATTGAATCCTATAGGAATTTTTACCTATAGTATGGAATCACGTGTACTACTATAACATTTCATTGGAGATCTATAGAATCCGCTCCAACTTTTTTTCTTCACTTCCTTTCTTTCTCCTGTGGCATCAAACACTCAGTGCTGATACTATGGGATTCAAGTGGACATGCCACTCGAATCCTTTGTTTTTCTTATTCCTGCGTTTTAAGAATCCTAGTACTTGCTCTAAATGATGTGCGAATCAAAGAAAAGAAACGGAGGTAGTACTTGCTCTAAATGATGTGGAGTTCCATTCCTCTTGGTCACTGTGTAAATCTCTATATGTGCAGTCTTTCACAGACGGAGGGAGTAGGTTTAGCACTTGAGCGTGAGCATGTGTGTTGCGTCGTGTGTTGTGTGCCACATGGATGCGTGAGTGTTGCGTGCGTGCATGTGTACGTGTGAGTGTTGCATGCATGAGGCTTCTACTCCCTCCCATTGACATGTTCATATTTCAAGCTTCATTAAAACATTGCATGCAAGAATTAAGAGAAAACTCCACCTACGTTCATGACCGTTGGTGAGTCTCTCCTACAAAGTTGGTCAAACTTTACAAAGTTTGACTTTGACCAAATCTTATATGCAGACTAAAAAGAAACGGAGGACCTGTGGACCTGGATGCTGGATGTCCCACGTGTCGGCAAAACAAAGAAGAACGCTTTTTGACGACCGAGAAGGAGCAAGGAACCTCGCGGTGGATCGTTCTGGACCCTTAATATATTTTATATATTCAGCGATATAAAATCAACCCAATCTTCTCCACATCTAGTAGACCTCCGAAACACGGCAGCCCAGTGTAGTTTACATCATACATGTCCCACCTCACGCTATCACCATATTTCTTGGCCTCCGTGCGACACCTAGCTCTAGTAATCCACCAGCCCGTATCGCTTCTCGTCTCTCTCAAAGTACTACTCCCTTCATCCATACGTATATATAGGCCTAATGTATTCTTCGAGGTTGCCTTTGACTATTGATAAGATTTTATATAATTTGAAAATTATATCATTCGAAGATCCTTTCACGTACAAAATTGACGGTATGCTTTGAGCAACTTGCATGTCCTATACTGTTAGTCTCGAAAAACTCATTAGGCCCTATATACATGGACAGACGGAGTACATGATACAGCAAACGCTCACCATCTAGTAGTTCATTGGTTGGTTTCAGTTTTTGAATTGAATAGTGCTAGTACACTTGATGTTGTGCTGCTACCGTCCAATTTTCGCGTGTGGTGGTTTCTAGAATAAAAGAAAGGAGGTAGTACTTACTGTGGGAAAGGTGAAGTGATGGTTGCTTCGTCCAAGCAACTTATTACTCTGGGAATATTGGAGTACCAGTGGATTCAACGAAGAGTGAAATGATGGTTGCTTCGTCCGAGCAACTTACTGTCGCAAAGGTGGGGCTCTGTGATTTGACTGCTCACTAGTCATTATTACTGTGGCGCAACGACCGAGGTGAATCTCCCTTGCAGTTGTGCACTCTCAATATTGGTGCATGGCAGGTGGAGCCGGATGAAGGATCTCCCACATGTCGGCGAAACGGAGTTGAATGGTTTCTGGCATTGCTATCAATCTTTCAGGATTTGTTTATATGTACGCATAAGTTTCCAGCATAATGAAATTGTACTGTAATGCTATGAAGGTTTCAACTTCGGTTCCGCAAAAAAAAAGGTTTCAACTTAGGATTCATGTGTCCTCGTGTCTCAAGATTGTCTCGTTACAACATTCCATCAAATACAAATGAAACTACCATGGATGCTAATGCATCTCAATGATTTGCAGATCAGCGCCAATATTCACATCACAACTGAAGACGAAGTTGTGAGAAGGTCTACAAATAAAGAAAAATATATAATTGATCGATGCTATTCGTAGGCTTGGCTCCATTTCCTGGCCATGGTGTTCACTAGTTCGTAGCTAGTTTCACGCAGCTCTGTAGCCAAGAAAGAGGTGTATGGAGGAACATCACAATCCGATCATTTTGTCCAGTTCCACTAAAATCGAGCTGATCATCCCTGTTTACAAAGATATTCAGTCAGTGTGATTACAATAATAGTGGAACTAGATGATGAAACATAACACACACAAATAGAAGCCGATCACCTCTGCGATCTCTTTTAAGACTAACTACTTGTTGGAGAAGATTAGGCTCGAAGTTGGATGAGGAGGATAGCAAAACCAATCTCCCTTTCTGCAGTCCCATAGAAATGTAAGAACGTTGCCCGTGTGACATTTTAGCAGAACTGCACAAGACACTCTTAAGAAAAAGTGATTTGTGCAGTTCACCAAAAGGTCGCAATAGGAACGAGGTGAAATGGACAGCCCTGTTTGCAGAAAAGAGCTAGAAAGGAAACAATTACTGGCCAGTAACAGTTGATGACACATACAATGACAAAAAAGAAGCATAATCCTTGTCCTAAGGGAAGATAGCAGCACGATTGTTTATCTAAAACGATGTGAGGATGAGATTGCAATATGGAAAGTACGCCGGATGAGCTACGTTTTGGGCAAAGAACTAGGGAAGATCCACATGTAGGATTTTCCACATGCAGCAACGTGGGAAGATGGGCAGTGGAGCAAAGGCGGAGGGGATACCTGGGGGTCGTCTGGATGTAACTAGGTGGGCGGCGGCGGGCAGGATCTGCCCATACTGCAGGAGCGAGCAAGTGGCGTAGGCCCTACTACGCCGGAGCATGGTCAGAGAGAACGGTGGGTACCACAGATTGGGATGTACTGCCTCGACACCATCGAACGGAGAAACGATGCACATCCTCCCTTTCCGCCGACGGACGGGATGCGGCCGGATCAGTGATCAACGGTGTGTGTGTGAGAGAGAGAGAGAGGCCACCGCCGCCTTGTGTGAGATACTATGAAGAGAGACAAACCCTGGCAGGAAGGCTCCATTGTATATAGTGGAGCGGACTACTTATTTCTCCATAACAATCGTTTTATATTCTGTGTACGTGTCATTGAGCAATATAACTTTATTTAAAAATAACGCGCCAACGCATCAAGTCAAACTTTGTTTCGTGCACGCGTGGTACACGACCTCCATAAGTAAACAACTGCTACACACTCTCAAATTAGCACGTGGGCAGCCATTTCGTACTTGAGCTCCATCGTGTACCCGCGCGGGTGTGGCTGGGCACGAACCGTGAGTATGTGCACCTATTCTCTTCATGTACGTACACCACCTACGTGGGTGTGTGTGAGAGAGATACAAACCTAGAGAGAGATGGTGTGTGGGTTCGTGAGTGTTTTTTTGGGGGGTTTGCGTGAGAGATAGACAGGGAATATGTGTCGATGATATCTCAAACAAAAAATGTAACATATGCAATGTGTGTGAAAAGAGGCCTGGATATATCATATATAGAGGGGGCGATCCACGAGAAGAGAGTGGAGGTATCATCGGCGTGAGATATCCATAGAATCGAAGAGAGGGATGAAGTGTGTGTGTGTGCGCGATCGATAAAGAGTGCCATCGAATTTGTGTGTGCCCACATCAAAGATATAAGGTGGCTGGCCTGCTGGAACATGAGAGGGGACATGTGGAGTTTGACTCTGTGGCATTGATACCTAAATACAGCGTTCGACTATCGGTGTGTGTGTGTGGGGGTGGGGGGCAGAGACCTAACTATAGAGGTAAAATGACTGGTATATGTGTGGAGAAGGAGAGAGACCTACCTATGTATTGAGGGAGATCGATCGACGTCCATGGATATGTGTAGGAGAGGAATAAGGTTGGGAGAGAGACAGAGCTAGAGTGTCGGAGGGTTGGTGGTGGAGTTGCTTCTCACAAATGGTGGGAGAGGCCTGCTAGATAAACGGTGGGCACGACTGCAATATCAATAAGAGAGGGGATGCCTGCCTGTCTGTGCACATGCGTGTGAGAGACGGGTCAGGAGGCATGCACGAATGATGAGGGGGACAATATGGCTGTGGTAAGAAGACATAACTACCTAGGAAGATCAATTGTCCTGTGTCGGAGAAAGGGAGAGACATAACTTGTGAGGTACGTCGATCGGTGCGTGGGGAAAAAGAGTTATAGTCGACCAAGGTATATGTAGGGAGATCGATCGGTATACATGCATGCATGTGCTAGAAGCAAATAAGGCCCGGAGAGAAGGATAGAGAGAGAGAGAGAGAGGGATGTGGCTAGGAGGTGGTGTGAGAGGCCTACTATATCGAGGGGGAAGGAATGTGCGAATATGGGATCGATGAAAAGAGGGGCGGGAGTGTGCATGTGCGTGGAACCGTATTAGAAAGAGGGGGGCATGCATGGATGGTGAGAAGAGAAGAGGGAAAGCTTGTGTTTGTGGTAGGCACACCTGGCTAGAGAGGTATATTGATCGGTGTGTGCCGGAAAGAAGGAGCTGGGGGGGGGGGGCGTACACACACCATGGGTGAATGACCTAAAGAGAAATGACGAATGTGCACGATGGAGCTAGAGAATTCTGAGGGAGGGTGAGAGGGAGGCGGGTGTGTACATGCACGAGAGAAAGTTAGTGCTAGCTACAGAGATAAGAGGATTGTGTGGGTGTAAAAGACGAATAGAGATCATAATTCATTATAAAAGTGGATTCGGATATTTGAACAACTGATCATAGTTTTTTAAACCGACGCATGCATGAATATATATAATGGTGATACACATGGTGTGGTTATGAACATGTTATACTACATATAATATATAAAACATTTATTTGAATTTGTGATAATGTGTGGCTTTTGCAGCTCAGGGCTAAATACTTGTCATAATGTTGGGGGCGGGGCACTATACTTTGTGTGATAAACACAGTGTACGTATGAAACATGGTTTAGATTATGAAGATCTAGCTAGTACATCAAATGTACTATTATTTGGAATCAACATCAAGTGTATTCAAAATTTTGAATTCGAGTTCATATATATAGTACACATAGTTCATATCTAACTCTATAGTAATCATGTGGTGTGTTGTTAAGATAATATACAAATGATGGTTTAACTTGGCAACAATCATGATTGTAGGTTCTTATTCAAATAGAGAAACGAATTCAAATTTAGTTCGAATTACCGCGGTAGTATAGACATTTGGAATGCACTAAAATGTTCGTATGAGTAGGTTACATGCATTATATAGCCAGCGAAAAAATTTAATAGGACACAACATGGATTCATAGCTTTCAATAGCATTTGTACAGTAAAACGGGACAAGACTCTCTCTTTGTGTGGTGCGAATAGTTTTATTATTTTTCTATTTTTTTTCGTTGAGGGAAGTGCGAATTGATTTGGTACGTACATTATTACACATTAGGCTTGTCCCTAAATTTCAACCCACGCATTGTTATCCCGAAAATTCAGATATCGTGCTCCCAAAACTCGCGTCTTCACAACCCGCGCCTTGCTATCCCAAAATTACAACGCACATGAAAACTCTCTCCGGCTGCCAAATCCCGACACGCGAAATCCCTCTTCTAACCCTGAGCCGAAAGGGCCGCTAGTTCAAATTGGTGGGGGGGGGTACTTTTGTAACACACCCTACATTTTGGACAAGCGCGTCCCTAAGTCATGGTTCCCCCCTCCCATCACCTCCTTTTCGCCATTCGAAATCCCAGGCCACCATAACCTCTCTGCTCCAGCTGCGAAAACCCACCCTTCTCCGTCCGCCACCCCACTGTTGCCCAGCCGGAGCCTCTTCCCCGATGATGTCGTCCACCGCAACAGCTCGACATCCCTCATCCACCTCCCCGGATGAGGATCCATCGTCGATCTCATCGTCCCGCCGGTTCAGCCGCCCCATCCTCCACCTCCAAGGAGCTGCTCCGACGATCGCCTCGTTTATCGTGGCTGCTCCATCCCCACAGTGCCGCCTTAACCTGCTCCACTGGAACCGCAACATCCTCACCGACTCCTTGGACAAAGCCGAGGCCTACTCGGCGCCACCAAAGAGGTTGTACCCTCATCGCTTCGCACCTTCTCCTTAACTCGACCTCCCGGCACCGACGGTGCTAGATCTTGCACCCCCATGGGGCGGCTAGCTCGAAGCCGGCTCCGCCAGCGACATCTCCACGGTGGCTCGCCCCCCAATGCGAGGCTCCCTCGGCGGCGGCATCCATACCAGCCGGATCTGCTGCTGCTGCTCCGGCTCTCGCTCGCTCCCGCTGCTGCTGCTGCTCCGTCTCTTGCTCACTCGCGCTGCTGCTGCTACTGCTGCTCTGTCTCTCGCTCGGTCGTGCTGCTGCTCTGCTCTTCCCCTTGCTTGTGCTGCTGCTCTTCTCTTGCTCTCACTTGCGCTGCTGATGCTGGTACACGGGCTGCTACAGCTACACAAGTTGCTGCTCTGGCTCTAGTTCGCGCTGCTCCTCCAGGCACTGCTGCTCCGGCTGCTATCTGCTACTGTTTTCCCTGTTGATTGCCTGCTGATTTAGATCACTGTTTCTCTACTACTAGTGCTCGAGCGGCCTAAACTACATGTGAAGTGCCTCTCTGCTGCCAGTGCGTCCAGTTTAGACAGTAACATTCAGATTTCATAGTAAATTTCACTTTCGATAGTTAAGTTCAGAGTCAATAGTTTTTACCTCATCTGTTGTAGTCAGGTGTTTTTTGGTGATGTAAATTTTACATCTATCACTTTTTGGTAATGTATTTTACATCATCTATTGGAGATGCTATTAGAATCCCACTTGAGATTAACGATGTCTGTCTTGTACTGCTTCAGCCTCGACGTCTTACGGCTCACCGGAGCCACTCCAACGATGGAACCATCCATGACAATAGAGCAGTTCCCTGGATGCCGTCTACAGACGCCTCGGATCTTCCTCCACACCTCTGACAGCCACCTTTGCCGCAACTTCTTTAGCGACCAACCCAATGATGCTGAGGTCGAAACGGCTACGCCAAAGAGGTTGTACACTTGTTGTGTCACTTATTACTCTACATTCATGTCGATCCATTAGGGCTATTTTGGTTCAAAGGAAAAAGTGAAGGAAAAACATAGCAATAGGAAATTTTCCTATGGTACTCTACTATTCAATTATTCATGCATTTCATTGAAAGGAATGGAGCAAAACATCCACCTGGACCTACTTTTCAAAATCCTATGCATGAAAAAAAGACTAAGTGCATTAGTGGTAGAATAACATTCTAACTATACACACTTTCATATGGTTTCACTTTAATTTGGCCATGTTTCTTTGCATTCCTCTGCTCTTCCAATTCCTGTGAACCAAATACCCAAGTTGACAGAAATCCTGTGTTTACAAATGCTCTATTTCCCACATGCATTCCTATCCTATTCCGGTGTTTTTCCTATCCCTGCGTTTGTAGAATCCTGCAAGCCAAAGGAGCCCTTACAGAATCACTTCAGTTAAAGATAGGTGTCGAAGAAAACTTTGTGTGGTTTGTCCTGCTCCTGCAGCGACGTCGTCCACCTCACTTGAGCTGCTCCTTCGACAGAAGCATCCACCATACCAGACATCATGACTCCTGACTGTCTTTCGCCGCCTCAGATCTCTTTCCCTGCTGCCGGCACCCACCGCAACTGCGTCACCATCATCGACTCAGCAGATGAACCTGAAGAGTAAATGGGTCCACAAGAGAGGTCGCACTCTTTTGTTTCTGCTTATGTTATGCATTGCTTAATATTGCCTGCTACTTTATCATCATGTTCTCCTCTTAGACTCCAAGTCAGGTCCATATTAATGTTCAAACTTGAGTTTTAAAATGCTTGTGGGGCATATATCGAGGTAGCAATGAATAGTATCTCTTTCTATTATCTGGTTCACCTAAGGTATGCCTATATTGTTCATCTTGGGTGGGAAACAAACAGTAAAGCAATCATCATCTGTCTTTTTATTAAATTAAAGCTATCATCAGCCTGCTATTATTATTTTTGGATCTATCCACTGGTTGTTACCATCACTCTAGATTTCTGCATGCTCTCCTTACATAATCTCATTATATTTTTTTTCGTATGCTTGTCAGATATTGTACACAGTCATGCTGAACATGTAGAGAAAAAGAGAAGAGTTTTGCGCGGCAATACAATGTCATGCAGACATCGCTCCATGGTGGGTGCAATGGCAAAGCCTCCCCCCTCCAAATTGTAATTCAGAGGAATATATCTGTTTTGAGGCAGATTCAGACGGAGCTGACCACTCCTATTTACCCCCCGAGGTGTTTGCTCTAACTTGGCATGATGATGTTAGTCATATCATGCATATGTTGCCTTGCAGTGCCTACTTTCGACATCATATATGTCATATGCTTAGTTTAGACATTGTCGGCGTTCTGGGAACCAGGGTACCCAGACTTGCTTGCCTGCGGCCCATGGCGTGACTTCATCGACGGCCTGGTACGGCCCATCTACAAGACTACCAAGACAAGACCCTCGCGAGGGGCCAAGCCTCGCGAGGGAGACGACGCCAAGACCTCCCGAGGGAGCGGCCTCCCCAGGCTGCCTCCTGAGGAGCGGAGATTCCTATGCAGGTGCCCAAACCTCATGAGGTTGTGGTGACGCAAGCCATGACGACCAAGGCCAGGCGGGCACCAGCGGGCGAAGAGAAGACAGTTTCCTCTTTGGTGCTAAGGAGGCAAGCGCAGGCGTGGGTTCCCGAGGACTCAGGCAAAGGTTTCCATTCCTGTGCAACGAGACCAAGACCACCAGGATGGCAGGACATATGTCATCACCGAGCCCACCGCAGCGTCACGCCAGAAGCTTTGTAGGCGAAGACCACCTTTCGTCAGGATAAGATGTACTACTTGCCCCTTTCAAATTGGCCATTGTGGGATCCCTTCCCGCCTAAGTTTCGAGGGAAGAGGACCAAGGCCACTAGAAATATAGGTTAGCCACCACCGTAGAAGGGGTCGACTCATTCTCACCCCCGAACCCTCACGAGGTTGTTCATCCTCTGTACTTGTTCATCCTCAGCCCCTCGTGACGCCAATCCACCACAAAGCAGGAGTAGGGTATTACACCGCAAGGTGGCCCGAACCTGGGTAAACTGTCGTGTTCATCTTCTTCCTTGTTCCTCGAGCTAGGCCGTAGGGCGACGAGTTGGCATGCTTGAGAGGTTGAGTTCTTCGCACACGCCCCAGAGTTTGAACCTTCTTGGGTCTGCGGAGCCCTAAATCCGACATTTGGCGCGCTAGGTAGGGACATGTCGAAGCTCTGCTTCTCCATCGTCTAAGCTCTGCCCATGCTATGTGGTTCCCATGGCAGGCGCCGCCCCACCCGCCGAGCCGCCGAGCGCACTCGGAGACGTCATGGGCCACTGGGCCTTTTCCCCTGCCCAGCGGCAGGTGTGGTGGCCGCCGAAGTTCAGGCCGATGCTGCCTCCATGGTACGATGGCACGGGGAACCCCGCGGAGTTCCTTCGCCTCTACGAGCTGAGCATCGAGGCGGCGAACGGTGATGACAAGGCCATGGCGAACGGGCTCCCCATGGCTCTCATGGGCGTGCCGCGCTCCTGGATCCTTAGCCTACCGGAGTCTGCGGTGGCCTCCTGGGAGGAGCTGTGCAATCAGTTCATCGCGCGCTTTGCGGCACCGGCGCCCCACGCCGTTGCGGCCATTCTCGGTGGGTCGCAGGCGCCGGCCTCAAGCCGCCACGTCAAGCAGCTTTTCCGACAGTTGGCACTACAAAAAAAAACCACTTCCGTGATCATACGTGTTTGTCACAGTAGGTCACGTTTTCTGTCATCCATGTACATGCATGACGATTTCATGACAGAATCAAGATAGTCATACCTGTGCTGTCGTAGAAGTGTTCCATGACATTAGCAAAATTATCATCACGGAAGTGTCCACTTCCATGACGATAAATGGCGCGTCATAGAAGTGCTTTCGTCAAGGGTAACCAACACGTGGCATCCACCGTAACGGGTCGCCGTTAAGCTATCGGGTCCGGTTTTGGATCTGATAACCCGTTAACAGCCCGAACCAATGGGGATTTTCCACGTGTAAAATTCTCAATGGCCAGAGGAACCACGTGTCGGCTCATCGTTGGGACAGATGTCATCCACTCATTGGACCAGAGGCGCCTATGATACGTCGACACGTGGCACGGCCCAACAGAGGCACATTCCGGTGAAAAGGCTGGCCCGTTTAACTTGGTCAAAAGGTAGTGGGCCGGCCCATGGAAAGCCTATTAACGGCCTATTCGCATATAGCCCATTTACAACCCGCTAACTCACGACCCGTTACGGCCTATCCGAATTAGGCCCAGTAGCATCATCTGGGCCGTCCAATATGATTCCAGCCTGTTGTAACTTCCGGCCCTTGTATGGCCCATGACGTCTTTCGGCCCATATGAGGCCCTTTGTAACTCTTGGCCCATTAACGGCCCGTGGTGAAACTGGCCCGTAATGAACAGTGTATCGCTTTATACCCATTAACGGCCCATTATTCCATTGGGCCGTTTCCATCCCATGTTATCTTTCGGCCTTCTCAGGGCCCGTTTATTCTTGGGCTCATTTCCAACATTTGGTTACTTACGGCTCGTTACTGGCCTTTTCTGCTTGTGTGCCAAATTCAGCCCATGGTTACAGTCGGCCCGTTAATCCGTTGGGCCGTTTTCATAGCGTCATCAAATACGGCCGATTAACGACGGCCCATTATGGTCGGCCCTTGAATGGATGATTCCAACTCTAGCCCGTTTACGGCCCATAATGCGGTCCGTTATTGGACCATGTTTGGCCAATCGATCATACGACCCATAGAAGGCCCATTGATGCTACGGCCCATAGAAGGTCCATTGTTTCTACGGCCCGTAGAAGGCCCGTTGTTTCTACGGCCCGTAGGAGACCCATGGTCACTACAGTAAATATGTAGCCCATGGTTATTGTGGCCTAGTTTTAAAAAATAGGTTATTACGGCCACTAGCAAACCGCGGAAAAAGAACTGCACTGACTACAAGCAAACAAATAAACAAGACACCAAGGAAATAAATAAGCAAGCAACTTACGCTAGGCTATCACGGCTATTACACATATTACATCCACTGGGCATCAAAGTTTGCCACCAATGCAAATATAGGGAACAAAGCAGCATATCACATACACTGGTTGTCAAAGTTGGCGACCAGTGCAAATAAACTCTGCAGCAAAACAAGTCCAGAACTGAAACCACTTCAGAAGAGCTCAAGAAACAATATCCTGGGTACCCATAATGCTGGCAAGATGCTTAGCAAGCTTATTAACTTTCTCTTATTTGGCGCTTAAATCCTCCAGCGCTTGATGTTGCACCAGAAAGTATGCATCTGAATTCTGCAGGGACTTCCTCAGTCCTTCGGCTTCCTGTCGCAGAATATCTGATCGATGTCTTTCAACTTGAAGTTGAGACTCAAGAAGCCGAACTGATTCAGGCATCGAGTATGAAGAGCTGGTGCTAGCAGTAGTGGCCAGTAACTCGAGCACTACATCAAGACGGGACTTTGGGGTTGTCTCAGTGTCTTCAATATAGTTTTTATCAGCTTTCTTGGAGACCAACAAGGATGTCTCACTATCTTGAACCTTATCTGCATTACTTCCTTTACCATTGCATAACGGGGTACTCTTCTCCAATATTTTATCCGCATTCTAAAAGAGAAACAAACAGACACATCACAGGTTTACCATGTTGTATATGAAACTCATTTTGGTAAACCAGTTCAGTAGTAAGGTGGACAAGATAACTGCATGAAACAAACATATATCTATGTAGTATGGTCACTGTATGGTCTATATCATTCTAGTTTATGTTGCCAAATCAAGATAGAGATAGTTCAAATCATATCTATTTAAGACAAAGCAGCATAGACAGAATATATGTGTGGGAAACTACACAGCAATTACAACACTTGTAATGTGCATGGCATGAGAACATAACTGTTTATTCAATTGAAACTGAAATCAACATAGAGCAAGTTACAACAGCAAACATGTTAAAGAAACAGGTTTAAAACATACCTGTTGCGCCATTGGAGTTTCAATTGCATCCTTTAAATTTGAAATTAGTTGGTATGAGTAAATACAGTGATGCAAGAGCAAAGGAGTCTGAACCGTAGCTATGGAACCTGACCTGAGAACAATTCTTCTTCTGCTTTAAGCATTGACTTGGGGTTCGGAGTGGTGGTCCTCGTGCTTTGGGCACTGCAGTTGCCTTACAAACTGCTTGTGTTTGGGTTCTCTGTGGTGGAGACGGTGGTGTGTGAACTGGAACTGGGTTACTATCTGCTGGGGTTGGGGTTAGAAGGGGTGTACCTGGTTCTCTGTCCAACTGGGTAGGGGTAGAATCTGCGTGAGTCTGGGTTATTAGTGGTGGGGCTGGTTCTTGGGCAAGTACAACCGTGGTTCTATCTGCATCGACAGGTAGCACGATCTTTTCTGAAGACCGTGTTTTTACTCCCATAGATACTGCCATCACCCCCTCCAATTCAAATGGCTGATAAACAAGAAAAGTAATTGAATGTACAGACATTGTAAGATAGACAGGTGCAATGGATAGTAGGGAAGAAAACAGGGCATGAAATAATTCACATATATGATGGCTAATTAAACAGGATAGCATGACACAATTTCACATGTATGATGGCTAACTAAACAGGATAGAATGACATACTACAAAATATGATGACTATGTAATCAGGATGACATGATATAACTATACGATGTGTCTATTAAAGTGGTTGGCAGGCCATAATTCACAAACATGCCGTCGATGGAAACATGATGGCATGATATAATTCACGGATAGAATGACATAATTCAAAATATGATGACTATATAAACAGGATGAGATGATATAACTATATTATGTCTTTAGAAAATGGGTTGGCATGCCATAATTCAGATACATGCTGTCTATGTAAACATCATGGCATGATATAATTCAAATATATGATTTATATACTAAGCAAGTGAGCAGAGGGCAATCACATATATGATGTGTCAACTAAGGAGGTGGCATTTAATATTGTGTATATGATGTAAAAACTAAGCATTGCAAGATAACATATGCATGATATGAGTAATATAACCCTACCAAGTTTGAGCATACACCTCAGGGGGATAATAGGACTGGTCATCTGCCTCTGAATCCTCCTCTGAGGAGCTATCTGTAACCAGCAAGATATCTGCTTCAGCAGGTAGCATTGTCTGCTCTGAAGACCTTGTTTTCACTCCAGATTTCTCCATCACCAATTTAAATGGCTGATGCACAGGAAGAGCAGTTGAATATACAAACATTGTCGACAAATGCAATGAGTAATACAAAAAAGGACGGCATGATATAATTCACATATATGATGCTTGGCTAAACAGCATGGCATTGCATATTCACATACATAATGCCTTGCAACAAGATAGCATTGCATAATTCACATATATAATGTCTTGCAACAAGATGGCATTGCGGAATTCACATACAAGGTAATTAGACAGTAAATAGGTGGCATTCACACAAAGCATGTCTAAACTAAGCAAATGACATGCCAATGCAAGACACCATATGCACGATATGAGCAATATAACCCTGCCAAGTTAGAGCATGCACCTCGGGGGGGGGGGGGGGGGAAATAGGACTGGTCATCTGTCTCTGAATCCTCCTCTGAGGAGCTATCTGTAACCAGCAAGACATGCACTTCATCAGATAGCATTGTCTGCTCTGAAGACCTTGTTTCCACTCCAGATTTTTCCATGACCGTGTCGAATGGCTGATGCACAGGAAGAGTAATTGAATGTACTAAAATTGTTGACAAATTTAATATGTAATAAAAAAATGATGGCATGATATAATTCACATATAAGATGACTGGCTAACCAGGGTGGCATTGCAAAATTTACATATATGATGTCTGGCTAAACAAGATGGCATTGCATGATTCACATATATGATATAGAAACTAAACAGATGGCATTCACACAATGCATGTCTAAACTAAGCAGATGACATATTTTATGTATAAAGTAAGCAATGCAAGGCACCATATGCATGATATGACCAACATCAGCATGCCAAGTTAGAGCAAAATACCTCAGGGGGTAAATAGGAGTGGTCTGCTCCCTCTGAATCCCCCTCTGAACTGTTATCTTCCTCTTGATTACAGTCTGGAATGGGGGGAGGGGGGTTGCTTTTGCGCCGACCATGGAGCGACGTCTGCATGAAATTTTATTGCCACGCAAGGCTCACCTCTTTTGCTCTACATGTTCAGTACCATTATGTACAATAACTGACATGCATAGGAATAAAACATAGTGAGATTATGTAAGGAGTGCATGCACAAATCCAGAGTGATGGTAGCAAACTGTGGATAGACCCAAAACCAAATGATAGCAGGCAGATAATAGCTTTAGTTAAAAAATACAGATAATGGCTCCTTTAATGTTTGTTTCCACCCAACATGAAACTCATAGTAGTCACCCGAGATTAACCAGATAGTAGACAGATAGTATTGATTGCTTCCCCAATATGTACCTCACAACCATTTAAAAACTCAAGTTTGAGCATTAGTTTGGACCTGACTTGGAGTCTAATCGGTGAACAGGACGATAAAGTATCATGTCATCATATTAAGCGATGCATAACGTAAGCAGATACGAAAGAGTGCGACCTCTCTTGCGGACCCGTGTAGTCCTCAAGGTCATCTGCTCAGTTGATGATGGTAATGCAGTTGTCGTGGCTACCGACGGCGGGGAAGAAGATCTGAGGTGGCAAAAGACAGTCTGGAGGGCGGATCCCTGCTGTGGTGAACCCTTCCGTCGTTGGAGTAGCTCAGCTGGGGTGGAACACAGTGCAGCAGGAGCGGGACAAACCACACAAGGTATTCTTTGACACATATCTGTAACAAAAGTAATTGTGTAAGGGCTTGTTTGAATTTGAGGATTCTAACAATGCAGGGATAGGAAATACACAGGAATAGGATAGGAATACACATGCAAAACAGAGAATTTAAAAACACAGGATTTCTGCCAATCTGGGTGTTTGGTTCACAAGAATTGGAAGATCACAGGATGCAAAGAAGCATGGTGAGATTAAGTCAAACCACAAGAAAATGTACGGTTATAATGCTATTATGCTACTATATCTTAGTCTTTCGCTTCATGAATAGAAATTTGAAAAGGAGGACAAGTGGATATTAAAATTCCTACGGTTTTTCTTTCAAGGAGACACTAAAGGAACAAATCCTACAGTTTTCCTTTGCTCCATTCCTTTGAACCAAATGCATGAATAGTAGTACCATAGGAAACTTTCCAATTCCTATGTTTTTCCTTCACTTTTCCTTTCAAGAACTGGCAATTCTAGTAGGCAGGCTTGAGCAGGGAAAAGCCTACACTCAAAAAATGTTTTTGTGCTACTTCTAATACTTTGGACCCAGGCCACTGCCCTACTAGCTCAACTCCCAGGCTCATCTACAAATGCACAGCTCAAACGCGCAGAGATAAATAATGATGGCGTTCAAGAGAGTCCATCACGGATAGCTAAGTTGGCTGGTACCTCACTGCTTGTCATATAGTAGGAGAAACTAATTGTATTTCACGTTACTACATGTGCTTAGTGGACAATATATATAACATGTAGTGTAAAAAAGCGATGCAACAAGTGTACAACCTCTTTGGCGAAGCCATGTCGATCTCAGCACGATTGGGTTGGTCGGTGAGGATGCTCCGGCTGATTTGGCTGTCGGAGGAGGGGAAGAAGATCTTAGGCGTCTGGAGATGGAGCCGGGGATACTGCTCTGGTGTGATGGAGGGTTTCGTCGTTGGAGCAGCTCCGGTGAGTTGTACGATGGTGAGGCTGAAGCAGGACAAGAGAGACAATGTTAACCGGAGTGGAATTCTAATAGCATCTCCAATAGATGACATAAAATACATAACCACCAAGTGCTAGATGTAAAATACATCAGCCGCTCATCTCTGAACTTAACTGTCGAAACAGAATTTAACTGTCGAAACTGAATTTTGCTATCGAAACTGAACGCACTAGTAGCAGAAAAGCAGTAGCAGCAGCAGCAGCGCCCGGGTAGCAGCTGCAGGGGCTTGAGCGAGAGCAGGATCTACTGCTCGTGCAGCAGCAGTGCGCACAAGAGTAGAGCAGCAGCGCTAGCAAGAGCAAGAGCAGCAGCGCAAGTAAGAGCAAGAGCGAGAGCAGCGGCGCGAGCAAGAGCAAGAGCAAGAGCAGACCAGGCAGGGGACCAAGAGCAAGAGCAGAGCAGCAGCGCGAGCGAGAGCCAAAGCAGCAGCAACTCCTACTGATGTGGACATCGCCGCCGAGGGAGCGACGCCATGGAGGAAGTGGCCGGTGACGCCACCGTGGATGGAGCCGCGCCATGTCGGCTCGGGACTGAGCGCCAGCAGCACCGTGAGATCGAATCAAGAAGAAAATGCGGCGATTAGTGTAGAACCTCTTTGGTGGCGCCGATTAGGCCTCAGCTTCATCCAAGGAATCGGTAATGATGCTGCTCTTCCGGTGGTGCAGGTGAAGACAATGGTGTGGGAATGGAGGTGGCACGAAAGACGAGGGGAATGTCGGGGCAGCTCCTTGGAGGTGGAGGACAGGGTGGCTGAACCGGCGGGACGACGAGATCAACGATGGACCTCATCTGGTGCAGTGGATGAGGGACGTCGAGGTGTTGCTGTGGACGACGTCGTCGGGGAAGAGGCTCCGGCTGGGTGGTGGACGGAGGAGGGTGTGGGGCTTCGCGGGTTTTCGTGGCCTTAGTGTACGAATGGGTGGGCGGATTGGATGGGAGCGGGGAACCATGGCTTAGGGACACGCCTGTCCGAAATGTGGGGTAAGTTACGAAAGTACCCCCACCGATTTGAGCTAGGCGGTTCTTTCGGTTTAGGGGTATCACGGGCATTTCGTGTGTCGGGATTTCGCAGGAGGTGGGAGTTTTCGCGCGCGTTGTAATTTTGGGATAGCAAGGCGCAGGTTGAGATGGAGAGAGTTTTTGGAGCACAATGAGACAAAGTGATATCTTAAAATTTTGGGGTAACAAGGCGTGGGTTGAAATTTTCGGACAAGCCTAACGTGTACTGTACCAAATCGATTCGCACTTCCCTCGACGAAAAAACAAAAAGAAATCAATTCGCAGCACACAAGAGAGTCTAGTCCCGTGTACTGTACCAAATCAATGCGCACTACAAATGCCATTCAAAACTTTGAATCCATGTTATGTTCAATTAAAATATTTCGCTATGTGTATAATGCATGCAACCTGTTGCTCAAATGAACGTTTTAGTGCATTCCAAACATATATACTACCACTTCAATATGAACTAAATTTGAATTCGTTTGTCTATTTGAATAAGATCTACAATCATGATTGTTGTCAAGTTAAACCATTTGAATTCGTTTCTCTATTTTAATAAGATCTACAATCATCATTATTGTCAAGTTAAACCATCGTTTGTATATTATCTTCACATCACACCACATGATTACTGTCGAATTAGATATGAACTATGTGTACTATATGAACTCGAACTCGATTTTTGAATCCAGTTTATGTTGATTTCAAATCACAGTACATTTCAAGCTCTAGCTAGATCTTCATAATCTAAACCATGTCTCATATGTATAATGTGTTTATCACATAATGTATGGTGCCCCCCCTACGCCTACAAGTATTTAGATGTGAGTTGCAAACGCCACACATTATCACAAATTCAAATTAAATGTGAGATTGTTCGATATATAGTATGGTTTAGATTGTTCGATATTTAGTTGTGAGCTGCAAACGCCACACATTATCACAAATTCAAATAAAATGTGAGATTGTTCGATGCATAGTATGGTTTAGATTGTTTGATATTTAGCTGTGAGTTGCAAACGCCACGCATTATCACATTATGGTATAACATGTCCAAAACCACACCACGTGTATCACCGCTATATTCATGCATGCATATGTTTATAACACTATGATCTCCTATTCAAATATATGAATCCACTTTCATATCGAATTATGATCTTTGTTAGTCTCTTACACCCACACAATCCTCTAACCTTTGTAGCTAGCACTAACTTTCTCTCGTGCATGCACATGCCCTCCTCGCCCTTCCCCTCCCTCAGCATTCTATCCATCGCGCACATTCATTTTTTTCTTTAGGTCATTTTCCCGTGGTCTCCACAACTCCTTTCCGACACGCACTGATCGATAAACCTCTCCAGCGATGTCTGCCTACCAGATACACACGCTCCTTCCATCTCCTCCTTTCTGTGTCCATGCCTCGTGTCTCTCATACGGTCCCACACACGTGTAAACTCTCACCCTCTTTTCATCGATCTCACAATCGCACACTCCTCCCCCTATCTAGCTAGTAGGCCTCTCGCACCACCTCCTAGCTCCATTCTCCCTGTCTATTCGTCTCTCTGGGCCTTATTTGCCTCTAACAAATGGATGTACACCGACCAATCTCCCGCTATACATATAGCTAGCTAGGTCATTATAACTCGTTTTCCCCACGCGCCGATCAATCTACCTCATTAGTTATGTCTCTCCCTTCCTCCGACACACAACAATTGATCTACCGATCTAGTTAGGTCTGCTTACCAAACACATGGTCCCCCTTCATCATCCATGCATGCCTCCCGACACATCTATCACGCACACGCACACACAGAAACACATCCCCACTCTTCTTGATAATATTGCAGTTCTACCCTCAGTTTGTCTAGTAGGCCTCTCCCACCATCTTCGAGAAGCAACTCCACCACCCCTCCAGCACTCTACCCCTCTCTCCCTCTCTCTCTCTCTCTCTCTCTCTCTCTCTCCCAACCTATTTCCCGTCCTTCACTTATGTATGGATGTCGACCGATCTCCCTCAAGACATAGCTGGGTCTCTCCTTCTCAACACATATACGAGTAGATCTACCTCTCTAGTTAGGTCTCTGCCTCCCCCCTCCCGCCCCCCACACACACCGATACATCAAGTGCTCTAGTCATGTCTCCCTGCCACACACAAACTTGCCCTGTGCCCTCTGACGTTTCGGTAGGTCAGTCGCCCTATATCTTTGACTTGCACACACACAATTTCGATGGCTCTCTTCATCGATCTCGCACCCACCCACTTGATCCTCTCTTCGACTCTATCGATATCTATGACCCCTTCCTCTCTTCTCATGGATCGCCCCCTCTATATATGATATAGATAGGCCTCTATTTCACACACATTGCATGTGTCAAATTTTTGTTTGAGATATCATCGACACATATTCCCAGAAATACATTCACGAAATCACCCCCCCAACAAAAAACACTCACAAACACACACGCCATCTGTCTAGGTTTGTATCTCTCTCACACACACCCACATAGGTGGGGGACGTGCACGAAGAGAAGAGGTGCATGCACGGAGCACGTACTCCCGTCTCTTTCCCAACCACACCCGCGCGGGTACATGGTGGAGCTCATTTCTGTATGAAAAGGCAGCCCACTTGGTAATTTGACATGTGTACTGGTTGTCCACTTGATGGAGGATCGTGTACCATGGGTGAACAAACAAATTGCGACTTGACGTGTTATTTAAAAAAAGAGGCAAACCATGTGGGGCCTACCTTAGAGGCAAGGCTCTATACACTGGAGATGCTCTGTACGTATTACTTTTGATGTGTCTCGTCAACTCGCAGAACGAGGAGAAGCTTGCTTAGTACACCATCTCCCCCGCCCACGGGCGCGGTGGCTTGCAGAGTCGCAGGACAAGGAGAAGCTTGCCTACTACGCCTACGCCCGCTCCCTCGCCCACGCGCGCGGTGGCTCGCAAGACGAGGAGAAAATTTTACTGCTCCCTCCGTTACTCCTCGTCCCTACCTTGGTTAGAGAGATTATCATATTTTTTGAAATATATGTCTTTTAGTAGATTTCAATATGAAGTACTAGTACATACTCCAAACACTGATGTATATAGACGTATTTTAGAGTGTAGATTCACTCATTTTGCTCCGTATGTAGTCCATATTGAAACGGACGTACTAGTACGCACTCTCCCTCGCCCCTCGCCCCTCGACCCTCGCTCGACCCTCGCCCACGTGGTGGACGTGCAGCAATTCATTCGGTCTCAGATAGCCAGAATGATATACTGTAGTACCATTATTGCTCGACTTCCCGAAGAGGCGAAGAACCAAGCGCAAGGTTAATATGTTTTAGATGCCAAGCGCAAGGTTTATAGGAGAACGAGTAGTAGTACTTACTAGTAGTACGTACCAGTGGTACGTACTGTATGAGGAAGAAGGCAACAAGATGTATGTTTTGCGTGACAATCTCTTCTTACAGGACGTGCTAGACCTAGTGGACCTCATTGTTGCAATGGGAGTACTATCATAGATGGCACGATTCAGAATGGTGGGTAGCGGGAATAATTCGGAGCTACTTAGTCTTAAACCCCATGAAGAAGTCCCATCGAAAGGAATAGCCATCCTCTACATGTGCTCCTATGTAAAATGAGTAAATGAGACAAAGAGAAAGAGACAAAGTAAAAAAAAATCACCAGCCTTAGAGCCAGCCCTATTGTATCAGTGAATGATATTTCAACGTCGTGATTGACATGGCTATATTATTAACCATGCTGCGGAGGTAGAAGCGGATTTTTATTTATTTGCGGAGGTAGCAGCGGATGGATATTCAACGAGGAGTGAAACGATGGCTGCTTCCTCAGTCAAACAAAGAGAAAGGTGGGCCTCATGATTTGACAGCTTATTAGTCATTATTACTGCCTATACTCTTTGCCCATATAATAACCGCGTGGTAGAGTAGTGGGCTATAATTTTAATAACCATGCTCGAAGAGAAGAGGTACACGCACCCACGCACGTAGTACTAGTAGCACTCTTTGCGTCTTTTGCGTCTTCCCCAACCACACACGTGACACGGTGGAGCTCATTTCTGTACGATGATGCAGCCCACATGATAATTTGACGCATCTAGTAGTAGTTACTCACTTATAAATAATGGAGGGTCGGGAACCACGCATGAACGATGCCACATCATTTATAAATAAAGTTTTTTTTCTTCAGTGGCACGTACGCAATATAAATAGGTTCATATGGAGAGAAAAAGAAACCGCTCCACTATATACATAGCCAGGACGAGCCTACACGGTTACTTGCTGGGGTTGCTCTCTTCACACTCTCTCGCACAAAACAACTGTGGCCACATCTCTAACATCTGGGCAGATCATGTCTGCTGGGGGAAGGGGTGGATGCTTTGTGTAGATGTAGTCGCCGTCGCTGACAGCGAAAACCCACTGCCGGCACGTCCCGATCAGTGGTCCCCGCCGTTCTCTCTCATAAAGTCGGTGCGGTTGCCTTCGTCCCTTGCTCACTGCCGTGACGTGGGTAGTTGCCCCTCCCGCCGCCCTCCTCTAGGTTGAGCTACACCCTAACATCCCTCAGGTACAACTTCCTTTACAGCCGGGTTGCACCACTGCCCCAGCTGCCCACATCGCTCCATGTGGATATTTCTCTACTTCTTTGCCCCGCACGTACCTCTACTGGCTTCTACTGTATTTGTGATGAGTTTATGTCTCATCAACTAGTCCCAGTAATCTTATTCTAATCACGCTTCTTCAATTCTTTTCCACAGGGATGCTCATCTCGATTTTAGTGAAATTGCACAAAATGATCCGATGGTCAAAGGGTTGCAAACTTCATTTCTTCGGAAGGTTCAACATCACCAGCAAATTAAAGCCTGGTTAGGGTTTAGGGTTCAAGGGCTAGGGACTGCATGGATCATTTTTTTCTTTAGTTGTCTCTGTTCCAAAATAAGTGTCAACATTAGTAGTAGTACAACTTTGTACTAAAGTTTGCATAAAGTTGAGACAGTTATTTTGGAACGGAGGGAGTACATATTGGCTATGATCTGTCAATCATTGAGATGCAATAGCATGCATGTTAGTCTCCTTTGTATTTGATGAAATGTTGCAACGAGGCAACCTTGGACGCAAGATACATGAAACAGAAGTTGGAAGCTTCATAGCATTGTACAAATTTATCTCGCTGAGAAATTACAATACGTAGTACTATGTAAAGAGTTAGGTGTCGCATGGTGTCCAGAAAATATGGTGATAGTGTGAGGTGGGCCATGTAATCACTGAGCTTGCGTGTTTTCACTGCTTTCGCACTCCTCCGCTGTAAGAATGGAGAAAATTGTAATCTACCTCCTTTCGCCGAAACGTGGGACATCCAGCAGTCGTACCACCTCAGTAATAATGACCAATGAGCCGTCAAATCACATAGACCTAGCAGTAAGTTGGATGGAGGAAGCAACCATCACTCTTGAATCCGCTTCTCCCTTCAACGCAGACGCTAGTCAGAGGTCGCGTCCGCTCTGCCCGGGCATGAATGCGGCACCAATTCTCTGGAGCGGCGCTAACCGTTTCGGGCGGGAAGCGCGCGCGGGCGATGGAGGGGCTTTGGGTGGGCTAGGCTGGTTAGGAGCGGGCGTGGCAGCTGTCCCGACCGGACGCCCGGAAATGAGAGGATGCACCGACTCTCGCGGCTAAATCGTACACTACACACCATCTCTCTATAGGAGTAGGTCGATGTGTCGCTCTCTCTAACACACACACACTGTTAAAACACACACACACACGCACACACAGGTTCATAGAATAGGAATATCGTGCGAGTGGGAAGCCACAGGAAGTGAGATAAATGGAGTACATACAAGAAGAGAAGAGGTGACGAATATTGCATCAAACCTGGACTGAGGGGTAGTACTCCCTCCGTCTAGGTGTTAAGTCATCTTACGAAAATCAGATATTCCCAAAATGTTTAGGCGTCGTCCATTAACTTCGCATCTCAATCCCCTCCTAGCCTCGTTGCTAGCGAGCGTTACTTACTCTGCCTTGTTATCTCCCCTGGAAACCCAATGCACGGAGCGCAACTATGCGTTGATCAGTCAAGGAATCAAAGTCGGCTTGCATGCGAGTTAATACGTGGCCCTGCATGGTAGCTAAAACGACATCTCTTAATTGTTGTGATTAATTATTGCGTTTAGAGAGAGAAATCGGGGCTTTGATTGGAGGAAGGACCGGTCAAGTTTCTCCTTCTCCTCCAATCTGCTTCCACCTTGGTCCCGCTGCACCTTCTAACGTGACTTATACACCTAGATGGAGGGAGTAGTACGAGATACGGTGGCACACTGACTTAGGTCGAATACAAGCGCCCAAAATTATTTGAAGAGAGCAAAGTGTACAAACTAAATAATTAAAATTGAATTTCTCATTTTTTTTCGAAACGGAGGCAAAAGATTTGCCTCATCCACTAAATAAGAGAATAGAGCTTCACAGTTTGCAAGTGACCCTACAAATAAACGGCATGGCAATTACTCTCAATACGCCCTAGTTTCTTAGCACCCGCTGTAACCCTTAGTACATACGGTGGCACACTGACTTAGGCCGAATACAAGTACCCAAAATATTTAAATTGGAGGATGGTGCAGCCCACCTTTCCGATATTTTGACCATGTGTGGTTCAGTTGTTGTTCACTTCGGAGGGTCGTGTACCACACGTGAACGTTAGTAAGCGCGACCGGGAGGCGTGCAGCATAAATTGCGAGTTGACTCCTTCGAGCGTTAAATTTTCTTCACGTAATAGCATTGCCCCTAGTATTTTTCTTCACTACGTTAAATAAAGAGTTCCGTTTCGTGCACAATTTAAAATGATTTTTATGGAGAGAAAAACAAAACCACTCCATCTATATACGCTGTAGCCTTAGCGCTTGTTTTCTAGGGCTTGCTCTCTTCACACTCTCTCTCCACTATATATATACACGCTGGAGCCTCAGCGCTTGTAGTTGCTCTCTTCACACTCTCTCACCCTCTCTAGATCTAAACAAGACTTCGTTGGCCTCTCTCTCTCTCTCCCCTCACTGCTGGTCAAAGAGCCGGCAGGATCCGTCCGCCGGGAAGGGAAGGAGCCTTAACGCTGTCGCCGTCGGCGAGGGAGGGAATCCACTACCGGCGCAGCTGTTCTCTTTCACCCAGCGGCGACGCGGGAGGGCCTCCGACCCCTTCTTCCTCACTGTCATACATAGTGTGGGTAGATCGGCCTCTGGCCACCCACTGAGCCACACCCCGAGAACCTTAAGGTATAATTTACTTATTCCACATGCATTGCTCTAGCTGCATGTTGATTTTTTCCGCTTCTGCACGCGAATCTAGGTGTTGGATCAAACAGGAAAGTAGTGGGGAAAGTTGTATAGCATGAATCTAGGACGTGGTTCAAAGAGGAAAGGAAGGGGGGAAAGTAGTACAGAATGGCTATCCAGCACCTACGTTGGTCGAAAAGGGAAAACAATGACAAACGCAGTACGCACATCTGTAACAAACTGATCTTTCTGTTGGTCGGGGACAAGGCTGTAGAGTTTGAGCAGGACTAGATTTGCTACCCTCACATAGGGAAAGGTGTATAAAGATAACAAAACTGGGACCAACACAAATATGCTCCTTGGTTGTTTGTTCTTTGTTGCAACAGACTGTGCATCACCCCTTTATACATCGGCAGATGCACATGGTGCTGGTGCGTCCACTGTCCCATACAACTCTTTAGCTGTTGTTAATCTAATAATGACACTGGATAATTGAAGCAATGCCACAGTTAAAAGCAAATTACATGTTTAATGAATTTTATTGTTAATATAATCTCTCTGTTAATATGAATCAATGCCACTGTTTGAGAAATGCTACTGTCTTGCTTTCTTTCCCATATAGATAAGTTAGATGCTTCTTTTTGTGGGCTTCTGTGTCATCCACCGTTATTGACCAGTAGTTGTTTCCTTTGCACCTCTGTGTAAACAGGGTTATCTACTTCACCTCGTTGCTATTGTGACCTTTTGTTGCACTGCACAAAACACTTTTGTTTTAAGAGTGTTTTGTGCAGTTCAACCAAAATGTCACACCGACAACGTTGCTTGATTGCTTGATCTTAGTGGAACTGCATAAGAGGAGATCTGACTTCCTATCCGTGTTGGCAAATTTGTTTCAGATCTTCTTCTTGTGAGTTGTTTGAATTCCGCGTCATGGGAGGTCAGTACTAGCCTTCTTTCACATGATTGTGCAGTGTGCTTTCATATGTTGTGCTACTTATACGGTAATGTTTCTTGATTTTAGTGAATGCACAAATGGAGACAAGACTTCCAATCTGTATGTGCACCGTAATATCCCATTGAGGTAAGATAATGATATTTCACAACTGTTGGCTTGTATTTTGCTACTGTCATCAGAAAATTAATGTCGTTGTTTAGTGCTATACTTGTGCTCCCTAATTGACATGCCAAATCTTACATTGAAGGCAAAGATTGTCTGTTATTGAACCAAGTGATGAAGGGGAAGAACAAACGGAAGAAAAACAAAAATCAACTCCCGGTGCTGTAATGAAGCACTGGAACTGTGATGACACAAGTGATGATATAGTTTTGCATCTTAATTTATTGCTATGGCTGGAACGAGCAATTGTTTTGCCACTGATTTGATGCCACTCTTAATGTAATATATAATTATCTCTACTTGTGCAAACAGGGATCTTCTTTGAAGATAACATATATTTTAGTGGAACTGCACAAGAAGATGTTGGAAACATTAAACTAATCGAGGAGCATATAGTAAGCATGGCAACCACAGTAGATAACAACAGATGGTTCCCGAGACGTGCTTCATCTGTATGCTCTACACAATAAGCCTCCTAACAAACGTTGGTACTGGCCCACAGATTTCATCCATATGATTGAGCTTTGTCATCTCTATTGGTGTTGTGCTACTGTTTAGATACTGTCATGAGAAAGTGGTATTGTCCTCGAGAAGTGCTTCATCTTTGCTGTTTTAATTATTTCCTTTCCTTTTTTTTCGAGCAAACAGGGATGCAGCATTTAGTTGTTCTCTTGCCTTTGCACAACAGGATCATCCTCTTCATATCGGAAGGAAGCAGTTGAAGGATGGTTACATTACTGCATACAAGAACAAACTAACTTCAGCTCAGAAGGACTCACGGATCTCCATCTTTGTTGTTGTGATGGCCAGTACAATGTTGTTATAGGATTCTTTCCGGTGAGTTCCATTTTTTTAAATGTGTGCTCTACATGGATCATGTAGGTTGCCTGTTTAAACTATCAATTCATAGTACAGTTTGCTTTATACTAATCACTTTTTTTTTATTTATGCAAATAGGGGTGCTCAGCTTGATTTCAATGGGAACTGCACAAAATGTTCTCGAATACATCGAATATTCTCGAATCATTCATTTCCACCACAAGAAAGGAGGTGCTGATATGTTCAAGGCGTTGCAACATATAAAGGTGAAATCATACAAGCTACGCGTGAATTTGGTTGATTTTGGTGGAACTGCACAAAAAGAACAACTGGTTTATTTAGCACGAGGTGCCATGTCAATGTCCGAACTGATGGCAAACCCTGCCCATTCCACAATCGTAGGCATTTGATATTTTGGAATGGGAAAATCTTGTCAAAGTTTGGTCATTGATGTATGCAAAAGAACACGCATTTGACATTTTGGAATGGGACAACCTTGTCAAATTTTGCTCATTGATGTTAGCAAGAAGACATGCGTTTGATATTTTCGAATGGGACGCCCTTTGCTGTCAGCAGCATCGATCGATTTTTCTTTATTCTTTAGTTGTGAAGTAAATATTGGCTCTGACATGTGAATCGCTGAGATGCATAATCATCGATTGTTTTGAATGTTCTCTATGAAATGCCAGGCCTGTGTGTTTGATTGCAATGTACAGGAACGCTAAAAAGCTACTCAAACTTTTTGTACTCCCTCTGTTCCTTTGTACTTCACATATTAGATTTCTTTCAAGTCAGTTGATTTTACATTGTGAATGTTGATACTTTTTTCTATAAGATTGGTCAAAGTAGAGATACTTTGACTTCAGATAAAATTTATATGCAGACTAAAAAGGACCGGAGGGGGTACGTGTGAAACTGCTGCAAACGAGGTGATCACCCTGGGAATAATGCTAGTACATATTGTTTTGCATGTTCATCCAATGCCAGTGATACAAGAATTCAAACTAATCAAACTAAATTCATTCATACACGGCCGGATTTCATATAAACATGCCGGATTTCATTACATTTCATACATTCTTCAACTAAAAAGGGGTGCGCTGGAGGTATAATTAATTAACCGAAGCTACCCACCCGTGTCCGGCTGAGCCGAACAGAAGCTTCTTCGCCAGCATAGCTCTCCGACTCCACGTCACCGCCAAGAAGCTAATCGGCCATGAATGGTCAACCTGCCAAGCTTGGCTTCAACCGGAGGATAGCAGCGGTGGCCTTACTTGGACCCGAGCGGCGGCGACCTACTATGTTCTACTCTTCCTCGTTTTCTGTGTGGCGCGGCCTCGTTGGCAGCGGGGCGGGGCCTCGACGGAGCCGGCGATGTCCTCTGTCTCGTTACCGGCGGGGCGGCGCCTCGGCGGAGCGGGGGAAACCCTCCCCCTCATTGCTGGCAGGCGGGGCCTCGGCGGAGGCGGCGATGTCCTCTACCTCGTTATTGGCGGGACGGGGCCTCGGCGGAGCAGGGCCTCACCGAAGCCAGCGAAGTCCTCCGCCTTGGTGCCGGCGGGGCAGGGCCTCGGCGGAGCCGACGATGTCCTCTGCCTCATTGTTGGCGGGGCGGGGCCTCGTCGGTCTCGCCAAACAGCGCCTCGCCTGCTTCCTCGTCCTCTTTGTAGGTGGCCACAACCTCCGCCACCCGCATGCAGTACCGCCAGCGTGCGAGGCGGCTCTCGCGGGCGGAGCGATACGACTCGAGCAGCGCCTCCTGCTCCGCCCGCTCCGTGGCGATCTGCTCCTCCGCCTGCAGGTGCTCCTGGAGGAGGTGGTGGTTGTAGGCGGCGTCGGCCTGCGCCTCCCGGAACTGCTCGTCATGCTTCTGCCTCACCGTGTCCATGTATTGGGCACGGGCCTCGCCGATGGTCATGGTGCAATGCATCGGCGAGGATGGCGCGGAGGAGGGGGTTGGGGCCGGATCGTCGAATACCACGTTCTCCATTGGGACGTCGTCGTCCTCCGGCTGGCTGCCGGCCAGCCAGTCAGCAGCAATGGTTGCCATCTCCTTCTGGTCTATTGTCCGCCCGTCCCGAAGAGCGCTGGAGTGCGAGGAAGCCATGGTGGGCAGTAGTGGTGTGGACAGGAGAAAGGGAACGGAGGCGGATGACTGCGGCTATGGCTGGCGCAGCAGTTTATATAACAATGGTGGCGGCAGAGGGACGGACGGGTGGCGCCGGAGTAGCCGCCTCAGCAACTGCGTATCATTAATGTGGGCGGCAAACGGACATCACTTGTGTCGTTTGAACGCGGAGCAATCGCCTGCACCGGGAAGCGGCGCTGACCGTTTAGGGCGGAAAGCGCGCGCGGGCAAGGGAGGCGGTCTGGGTGGGCCAGGGCGGTCAGACTCGTGCTTGGCAGCGGTCCGGTCCAGCAGCCGAACATGCTGGCTCACAAGCGAGCTCACCGAGCTGAGCGACGACAATCAGACGATGGACGTGGCTTCCGACCAGGAGCTGGCGCCATCTCCCAAGCCGGTTCATGCCGGGTTCACCATAGAGCAGGTGCGGCCGCACTTCGACGCCCTAATGGCAGAAGAGCTACCAGCGCAGGAGGACCTGTGCTGCAACATCCATCTCCTCAACGAGCACCGGCTCGCGGAAGGACGAATCGCCGGCGAACAAGCGAACGACAATGCCGTCGTGGACATGTGGCTCTATGATCCGGCTTCCTGAATGAGCAGCGGGCGCTGTATCAGACCATCCGTAGGGCCCGCGAGGCCTTCTCCGTCGTCCTTCGAGTTGTTGTGCTCGCCGTGGCGTCGCCGTCTCGCGTTGTCAACATGGTCAACGAACATGAGGAATCAGGAGATGACTTTAATTGGAGAGGATGACAGTGGATCCCACCAGGGCCATAGCTGCACGTACGCAAGTGCCTCCTTATTAGTATATACAACTAATTTTTTTTTCTTCCTCCTGGTTTCCTGACATCACGGTCCCACACCATTGTCAACCTATATAGACAATAAACGAGAGAATTGCACAAGGAGCGGCCGACAGCTGGGATCCAGCAGCTCGAGCAGTATTTGTGTTTTTTGAGGTGTGAGCAGAGTTTTTCTTGAGCGATGTTTTTGTTGTTGTTCAGAGGAGTAGGGTATCAACTGGGCGGGCTGTGGCCCGTCTGGCCCAGGCTATTATTTTATGTCGACCAAATATCCAGCCCAGATATTAATATTTAAATGTGAAAATGGCTAGCCCAGCAATTCTTTTTTTGCGGAATACCCAACCCAGGTCAACTTGTTATTCTCCGGGCCACATTAGACTTGCCAAGAAAATGGGCTTTAAGAAATAATAAATGGGCTGTAATTAGAAAAATTGGCTGTAAATATATAAAATGCACCGAACATGTACAATTTTTAATTCTTCTAAAAAAGGTACATTTTTTAATTTCATTACTTGTTGCGCGCGCAAAATTTTGTTGGATTTTTACCTAATACAAATTTATTTTTAAATTATATTTAATCTGACTCTAAATATTGGGTTAAAAAATATTTCGGATACCATCAAAATGTTGGAAATTTTGTTGAAATTTTTTTTAGCGGTTGGCTGAAATTATTAACAAAGTCCTGGCTAGAAAATGGGCTGTAATTTTAACAAACAGTAAATGGGCTGAGTAAATTCCATTAGAATTAAAAAATGGGCTGTACATTATAACAAATCACAAATGAGCTATATGTTCTGTGCCACAGATGTGATGGTCACTTGTGGGCCTACTAAGTTGACGCGTACACAAGGCTTTGTCAACTTATAATCAACACACGATTCTATTAGCAGTGGCCGTTGGATGTCCATCTAACGGCTGTGGTGCTTCTTCAATCTCGGATATTCATGCTTCAGCCGCCCAAACCACCGCCGGCGGTACCGCCTGCTACCGCCTCCCGTGGCTGGCTGTGCTGCCGCGCAGGCCTCACCGGCCCACCCTACTCCCATCGCCGTCCAGGCCATTCCTCTACTCACCAACACCTCCTGTTATTCTCCGGCGACGACAGCCTCACACCGCAGCCGAACAAGTGAACCCTCGTACTCCCCTCTGTGTGGGCATCCACTGCTGTGTCTTCGCCGGCTCCGGGTCGTTCCCTTCCTAGGCCTCGCCATCGTCCACCGCGTTGGTTCTCTCGGCCCGGCGTGATCAACTTTGTCAGCAAACGACAGCCATCGGAAGAGGCATGAACATGGAGTGGCTGACAGTAGGGACCCGCATGGCCCATGGCCGCATGCGAGCAAGTCTCTCCTTATTATGCGAAAACAAATGATTTCTCCCCCTGACAGGTTTGAGCCACCAGCTACGTCTTCGCACGCAGGGAAGTGTTTCCTTTATTACGTGGAAGAAAAGTTACCTCTCCCTGAGAGCTGGGACCCACCAGCTTTATTATGATCCATTTTGCAAAAATATAGATTGTACCAAAGATGCTAAATTGTTTTCTTTTTATTCTAACTCGAAATGGAAGAAATTAAAAAACCCAGAAAACATCTTCGCACGCAAGGAGGTGCCACCTTATTACGAGCAAAAAATGATTGCCCCTGCTAGCTTGGACCCACCAAATTTGGAGGCTGACTTGTGGGCCAACTAAGTTGACGCGTACGGGCTTTGTCAACTTAGTCAAATGGATTCTAGCAGCACTGACCGTTGGATGTTAAATCAATGGTCGTGCTGCGTCTTCAACCTCTGGTCTTCTTGCTCCAGCCGCCCAAACTAGGCCCGCCATACCGCCTGCTCCAGCCTCCCGTGGCCGGCTGTGCTGCCGCGCAGGCCTCACGGACCGACCATACTACGACTGGCCAGACCTTCCCTCTACTCACCCACACCCCCTGTTATTCTCCGGCGACGGTGGACTTACGCCGCAGCTGAACCTGTGAGCCCTTGTACTCCCCTCCGCGTGGGCATCCACCCGCCTCGTCTTCTCTGGCTCCTCGTCGTTCCCTTCCTAGGCCTCGCCGTCGTCCACCGCCTTGATGCTCTCGGCACCTCATGGTGAACAAGGTCAACGAACGACAACCATTGGAAGTGAACTTTAGGCTGTGAGGCTGACAGTTGGAGCCACCAGCTACATCTTCGAAACCAAGGAAGTTGTAACACCCTGGATTTTGCCCTTTTCTTTTTCCTTTGATTTTCTTGGATTTCTTGATTTGATTTGATTTTCTGTGGCTATGTGGTTCTGAAACTTGGGAAGATCATGTCTTCCTAGGTTTCATAGTGGCTTGTCATCCTCATCATCATCCCTAGATTATGTCATTTTCATCCTTGACCTAATCCAATATTCTTTTTCTAGGGAGTATTCCTTTTCTGTTAAAGGAATAATCCTTTAGACCCTAGGTTGTGAAGCAACCTATATTTATGTCACTCCCAAAATTCCCAAATAATTCTCATAAATTGTTTGGGTCATATTTTCCACAAATATGTCAAAATCCTTCCTTGGCATCATCAAAGATAGTTCACAAATATTCCTTTTCTGATTCTGCCCTAAGTGGTGGTTTGAGAAGGAAGTGTCATTTATCTTTGCTTGATTGACCCCAAACTTTTTGGACATCTTTTCCTGTCCATATCAATGCCCCATGCCAAAATTCAACTCAATTTGCCTAGTAAATATTCCTGAACAATTTTTCAAATTTCCTGTCTGAGGGAAGTCATTGTGAAGGAAGTACAAGCTAGGCATATCCAAATGAGTTGAAATTTTGCAAGGTCCTTAATATGATAAAATCATCACTCCCCACCAAATTAGAGCTCATGTAACTCATCTATGTGAGCCCAACTACAAATCTTAGTTTCTGGTCAGATTTTCAGTTTGTGAAGCAACCATATTTTATCTTGCTTCATTTAAGCTGAAAATTTACCAGGACATTCTCCTATCCATATCAAATCTCTCCACAAAGTTTTGGCTCAATTCATTAAACTAATTGCCCTATGCAATTTTTCCAAGTTTCTGTCTAGAGGGATGCTTTATGAAGCAAGTGCTATTTTGGCAAGTCCAAATGGCATGAAACTTTTTGGGCATCTTCATATCTTCAAATCATTGGGCCATGACCATTTTCAGCTCATTTCATGCACTTAAGTGAGTGCTGCTTCATAATTCCCAAATCTGACCAGTAGGGCCCTCTCTACAGCAAGTGCACTCTAGAGAGCTCCATTTTGTCTGATATTTGGCCACCACAGTTACCTTAGCTTGTGATCAAGATAGGCCAAAGCTCAGAGTCATTGCATTGTTCTAGCTCTCACAATTGACATCAAACACCTTGCTGCCAAAATGTTTTGGCTCCTCCAAATCTCTTCTTTGCCCCTAGGATCTTTTCTTCCTTCATTGCACCTAAGGGTACCAAGGACTATCTACTAGACATGGTCGTTCCGACCAAAACGAGCCATTTGCACCAGTGCCCGTGGTGGTCACTCTTGCATCATGGCTAATTGTGTGCTCTGGCTCATTCCGGCCACTGTTCCCGTCGTCTCCCTCGCCGTCTCGACCCCAAACCTTGTCCTAGAGCTAGCCCGTGCTTGACTGCATCGCCCTGCGTCACTGCACCGACCTGCATCACTGTGGTGTGGTCACCGTCACCGTGGCCGTGCAGCGTCCAGCCACTGTCCTCCATTAGAGCACAGCCCGAGCTCGCCCGTGAGCTCTAGAACTGTAACACCCCATGTCCTTAGCCACAGTAATCACTTTTGATAATGACAAGTCAGCATGATTAACAGTGCCTAACTATCATTTGCATCATATTGCATTTCAACTCCTAACTCAAAATTCAAATAAATTAAAAGTGGAAAATAAAAGTTGTTCAAAACAGAAACTAAAATGTTCAATAAATAACAAATATTCCAGAGACTATTCTAAAATTGTAGCCAACAATTAATAAATTAATTAGGTGGCTCTAACATTACCAAAACAGCAAGGATTAATGCATTCTGTTTAATACAAAATTTGTGTGAACTCCAATTGTCTCCAAACCAATTTTTGGAAGTAGTAGATAATGCCTAGCATTTAATGGAACAAGTCCCATATTTTGCAAATTCATTTGGGTGCCAAACTATTTGCATAACAGAAAATATGAAAAAAAAAGAAATAAAACAGAAAAATAAAAAGAAAACCCCCCTAGCCCAACTGGGCCACGGCCCAGCCGGCCAGCCCAGCCCCTGGCCTATACCCCCCTGGGGGCACCAAACCCTAACCCCCATCGCCACTTCCCCCCCCCACTCCCTCGTCTCTCCTCCCCCTCCCCCGATCCAGATTTGGATCGGGCTCGACCCCATCGCCCCGCCGTCGCCGCACCGCCGGAATGCCTCCCCCTCTCCGTCGTCGGTCGTCCCCGTCTTCCTCCACGAGCACCGCTGCCCCGAACCCTACGCTACCCCGTGAGCTCCCCCTCTCCTCGCGCACTTCGGCCTCGCCCGCGCTCCACCCCGCCCCGCTCGCGCGCGACACCACTAGCGCTCGCCCACCGCCGTGCTCGCGTAAGCTCTGCCCGCTGCTGCCTAGCGCTATTCCTGCTCGATGCCACCAACCGCCCGCGCCTGCCCCTCCTCCACCCTCGCTTGCCGCCGCCTGCGCCCGACCCGCGGCCTTCTCCTCGCCGAGCAGGCCGCTTGCCCGGCTCGCCTGTGCCCTGCGCCCCGCCGTGGCACCCTTCTTCTCGGGCGCCCGCTGCCCGCCGCTGCGTGCCCCCGCGCGCGCGCGCTGCGCGCACCGGATGTGCCCGGCGCCCGAACGGGCACCGACGGACATGTCCGGCTTGGCCCACTGCCAGACAGGGCCCACTGCCCAGAACGTTTTAATAATAAAAGAAAATAATAAAATGGATTAATAAAATAATTAATTAGTGAATTAATTAAGTTAATTAACTCTGATTAAGTTAATCTAATTAATTAGTTAGTCTAATTAAACAGTAGTTAGATTAACTAAACCCTAATTAAACCTAACAGAGTATGACAGGTGGGACCCACACGTCAGTTTGACCTAGTCAACGCCCTGTTGACTGGTGATATCATGCTGACATCATGATGACGTCAGCATACACTGTTCTGGATAATGTTGATTTAAAATAATTAAATAAATTTAGAAAATAATTAAATCTTTAGAAAATCATATAGAATAATCCGTAACTCCGATGAAAATAATTTATATGTGAAAGTTGCTCAGAATTTCGATACGAGTCTGAATACGCCCTCCGTATTCCTGTCAGATGCCCCTAGCTAGATGAACATGGAACTTTTAGACCGATTTCGATAAATGAATAGTGCCCAACTTTAATTAAATAAATCCGAATAAATTCCTGAATTAACTAACTCATTTAGTTAGGCAGTAGAACACCCCGGCATATCATTTAGACATGTCATACAAATTGTTGCATCTTTGCTGTGAATTTATTGTTTCTCTCCCCCAGCTTATCTCTCGATAGACGCCGAGACCGACGCCGTTGCAGTGGATTACGACTATGCTACAGACGAGCAGCCCGTTGACGATCCCTCTTTCTTGCCAGAGCAACCATGCAAGCCCCACCTTGAGCATCCAGATATCGCCCATTCCATTTCTCCTGCTTGCATTAGATTTTGCTACTGTTACTGCTTGTTCCTATTCTGATGCATAGCCTGCTTTTGTAACCTGTCTACTGCTACCTTACCTGCCTATGTTAAACTGCTTAGTATAGGTTGGTAGTGAACCATCAGTGACCCCACCACCTTACCCTTGTTGCCCCTGCTTGATCATCGATGACTCGATCAATGTGATCGTCGACCAGAGACCGACACATCACTTCACCCCCTAAGTTGTACGACTCTGCATAGTTACTATCGAGTGCCGAGGGTGATACCTCGTAACGCACTCCTGACGAACGCTCTGCAGTGTAGCTGTTCGGTCGTGCTCATCGAGGGTGATTCCTCCTTCTCCACTCCCGATACGACTCTGTCGTGCAACACCTCAGTGTGAACCTCGAGGGTGATGCCTCATACGTTCACCCTGATGATTCCATCGAGTGGAATCCACCGAGGGTGATTCCTCGTGGTTTTCCCTTTGATGATATGACCACACGGTTACTTTGACCGTTGTTACAGGCGGGTCGACCCTAATGGGTACCCGCAGGGGATCTATGTTGTCGGGTGTGTCGGAAGGGCACTCGAGTGTGATATTATGGCGGAGCGTCAGAAACTCTGATTGTCTCCGCGTGATACTAATTGAGCCTATTGGATTTGGGTGTCTGATCTGAGTGGGTCGATGTGCCCTATATGCACTACCACCACGCGGGATTATGGTTTATGGGGCCCTCTACGTCGTACGTTTCTCCCGAAAGCTAATCAGACATCATGATTCACCGTGCGGGCTGATTGTCAGGATTGGGCTGGATACTTCACTGACGAGTTCAGTGTCGCGCGTGCACCCCGGCCAGTCTCGCAACGCGCAGGGTGCCTAGGGCGATGGCCCAAGACCTCTGGGTGCATAGGTTAGTCCGTCGTGCTGACCTCTCTGCTGAGCCTAGGTAGGGCGCTGCTTCGTGTTGATCTTCCGAGGCCGGGCATTACCCAGCAAGTGTGTCCGACCAGAGTTGATCGAGCGTGTTGGGTAACAGTAGTGCACCCCTGCAGGGATGAATAATCTATCGATAGCCGGTCCTACGGTAAAGGACACTCAGTTTGTATATCCCGATCTACTACTTGAACTGGATACTTGTTACTTAATTGAAGCTTAGGGATCGCTTTCTCGCTGCAAGTCGAGGAAGGATCTTTAAGCTGTACTTCAACATGATTGCTTAATTAAATGCTATCCTACTCTCTTCTATTGCTGCAAGATGATGGCTTCATGAAGATGTTTGAAGATGCTAGTCTTCGATAGGACTAGGCCTACTCTCTACTCTGGCTTTTCTGCAGCCCAGTCCACATATATAGCCTTGCTCCATTGATAATATTGCAAATGTAGTGTAGATCCTTGCTTGCTGAGTACTTCGGATGAGTACTCACGGTTGCTTTGTTACTTCTTTTTCCCCATACCCCACTTTGATGATACATCAGACGATGGTGCCCCGGAGCCAGATGCCACCTCAGGAGCTTACTACCAGGAGGGTCCAGACGGCACGTACTACTGGATCGAGACAGCCGACCAGGAGTAGGATCGGAGGCTCCCAGGCAGGAGGCCTACGCCTTTCGATCTAGAGTCTTTGTTTGTGCTAGCCTTCTTAAGGCAAAAAACTTATCTAATATTGTCTGTACTCAGATAATAATTGTATGACTGACTTATGTATTCGGATCTTCGGATCCCTGGTCTGTAATATTGTGGATCTCCATTTATTTGTGTTAGAGTTGTGTTGTGATATCTTCCCGTGAGTCCCTGTGCTTGATCGTGCATGTTTGCGTGTATGATTAGTGCATGATTGAGTCGGGGGCGTCACAAGTTGGTATCAGAGCCGACTGCCTGTAGGAAGCCCCCTTCCAAATTCCTTGGCCGAAGTTGAGTCTAGACATCGAAAAACTATTTTACTAACTTGGCTGTGTGCCTTACGGGCCCACGTCACCAACGGGGTGGTGTTAGGATCTTTTATTCCTCGTCTATACTCTAGGACTCTGATCTCTCTTCTATTTGGGTTAAATAAATTGTACTAACACCGACACTTAGGATCTCGTAAATCCTGTCCTCCCGGAGAGCTGGATTTCTGTGCGATTTCCCTGTCATTGATCTGATTAGTCTGATAATCATTTTCCTTTCCATTGTATTGTTTAACCTTTCTCTCTGAGTTGTATTAAACTTCTCGTTGTCATTTGACAATCCCGAATTTCCACTGTTTCAGATGGATCGTTTGTTTCCACCACGTCCTACGACGCAGCTTGTGCTTCACACTTGGGCTCGTGATGCCCTAGGGTTTCCAGCTGTCCTGATCGCCCTCCTGACCAGACTTGGCTACCGCAGGTACCCCGAGTACATGGTTTACGAGGATTACTGCGAGTTCAACCAGGAGCAATACCATGCTGATGTCCGTATCTATGATTAGCAAAATGACTCAGACACCGAGCTACACCTTATCCACGGTATCGGCGTGACGATTGAGATGGCAGTCCATGATGCCGCCTACTCTGCTGTCGCACATCTCCGAGGACACTTCAGCGATATCTTGGATGACTCTGAGTTCTGATACATCCCGTATGCCCCTGCTGGAGATGCTACTAGATACTACACAGCTATCTGTGCGCCATATGAGCCTCGTTGCTACGACCCGCGCGTTCTGATTCAGTGCACTCAGGCTCTGGATCGCACTGTTCGGCCTCTTGCCGTCGAGTTGGTTGCCACTCGAGCACGTCTCTATGATGCTATGACATAGTTGCTACACGCTGTTCGTGCAGGGATACACCCGGAGCAAATTCTTTACCCGCGCAGGACTCAGATGTATGCTGGTATTGATTGGCCTGCTGTTGGAGGCCACACAACTACACGTGGACCTCTTCTTACAGCTCGAGACCGGGTTCTGCATCAGAGTGCACATGGAGCGCAGGATCCTGCCACGACGAACATTCGTCGTCCGCACTCGCAGTTGCCCCGTTTCAGTGGTTTTCTCCGATGTTGATGTAGCCTTTGCTATGTCTCGTTGTGTACTTCCTTACCGCGTGCCTGCACGCCGCCTAGTATGTCTAGCTTTTGAATTTGCGCCGTTATGCTGTCCGCATGTACCCGACTCTTTGTATGGATCTGTATGTCTTAATTGACTACCGTTATGTATCTATTACACTGCTTAAATTGTTGTCGAGTTACATCATGCTTGTCGCTAAACACTCGCAATCTCTTTTACTGAACTACCCCCTGTTGATACTTAGCAGGATGGTTAGACCAGGTGGTCGTGGTCGTGGTACCCCTGAACGCCCACCACCGCCAGACTATATGGCAGCTATGATGCAACAATTCGAACTCAACCGTCAGTTCATGACCGGAATCATGGCGCAGTTTTCGCATCAGAACAACCAGAACCAGAACCCTGCTTCAATAACTTTGACAGAGTTTATGCAACTCAACCCCACTCAAGTCCGCAACTCTAACAAGCCACTGGATGCTGATGACTGGCTCCGCGACATCACTCACGAGATGGAGTCTGCTAATGTCGCCCCTGCCAACTTCGTCATCTTCGCAGCCTTTTTCCTAAAGGGTGCCGCTGCTCAATGGTAGGACACACACAAGCGTACACTGCCTGTTGGAACAGTGGTTACCTGGTATGAGTTCAAGGCTGCTTTCCATGCCCATTATATTCCTTAGGGAATTATGGAACGAATGAAGACCCAGTTTTGCAATCTCACTCAGGGCAACAAGACTGTCGAAGCTTATCAGCGGGAATTTCCGGACCTCTCCCGCTATGCTGAAGAAGACATCGCCACGGATGCCCGTAGGCAAGAGAAGTTCCGTAATGGACTCCACCCAGACCTCGAGCTTGCCCTTGCTGCTCAAGACTTCAACGACTTTTCTACTCTTGTGAACAAGGCTATTCTGGTTGAGACCGCTCAGATGAAGCATAAGGACTCGCAGAAGCGCTATCGTGATGCTGGCTCATCTTCGGGCTCAGCACAGAAGCGTCGAGTCTGGATTCCCAACAACGTGTTCCGTCCAAATGCCCCTACGCCAAAGAACAACTATGCTGCACCACGTCTGCCTCCTCCCCCACCGAGGCAGCCAAGAGCTCAAGCTATTCAAAACAATGCTCCTCTTCGTCCTGAAGATGGTCTGTGCTTCAAGTGCCGCAAACCAGGTCACCAAGCTAAGGACTACCGCCAGACTCACAATCAGTTGGCTTTCCCTTGTACTGGCCGTGGCAATGGTCGTGGCAACAACCAGGCCCGCAACTATAATACTGGGTCTGCTGCAGATGGTCGCGGATATGCTTACAATATTGATATTGAAGAAGTCCAGGATCAACTTGCTACTGTGATGGGTACCCTTCTTGTTAACTCAGTACCTGCTTCTGTTTTATTTGATTCAGGAGCATCACATTCATTCCTCTCTGGAATATTTGCATTCATGCATGGCATTCGATATGAGAAGATGCATACTCCGTTAGTCGTTAAAACTCCCGGAGGTCATTGTCATGCTGACATGATAGCACCTGACGTTACCGTCGAAATTAAAGGGTTGGAATTCCTTGCCTCACCCATCGTCTTGAAATCTTCCACCATAGACCTCATCCTTAGAATGGATTGGTTGAAAGCTCACACAGCTTCGATCAATTGTGCCACTAAAGTCGTCCAACTTCTTCACCCCTCCGACGAGATAGTGAATTATACCGCCCGAATTACTCGAAATGCTGAAGCTCAGATATATGCTCTGAATGCTTTGAATGCCTCACCTCTGGAAGGGATCGAGAACGTTCCTGTCGTTCAAGATTTTTCGGACGTCTTTCCAGAAGAACTTCCAGGAATCCCCCGGCTAGAGCTGTCGAGTTTGTCATTGACTTGAAACCTGGCACTGTCCCTATTGCGAAGCATCCTTATAAGATGCCTCCGCACCACCTTCTCGAGCTTAAGGAAGAAATCGACAAGTCACTTAAGAAAGGTTTCATCCGCCCCAGTTCCTCTGCTTGGGGAGCACCTTCACTCTTCGTTAAGAAGAAGGATGGAACTAACCGATTGGTTCAGGATTACTGGCCCATTAACCAAGCCACAATCCAGAATAAATACCCACTGCCCCGGATCAATGATCTTTATGATCAGCTTGCTGGATCCTCTGTCTTCTCGAAACTCGACTTGAGGTTGGGTTATCATCAGATCCGTGTTCGCGAAGAGGATATTCCGAAGACTGCCTTTGTTACTCGATATGGCTCTTATGAGTACACCGTCATGTCTTTCGGCTTAACCAATGCTCCAGCAACTTTCTCCCGGTTGATGAACTATATCTTCATGGATTACCTCGACAAATTCGTTGTAGTTTATCTGGATGATATCCTTATATATTCCAAGAATGAAGAAGAACATGCTGAACATGTTCGGCTTGTATTGGAGAAGCTACGAGAACATCAGTTGTATGCTAAATTCTCCAAGTGTGAATTCTGGTTATCTGAAGTGACCTATCTTGGTCATGTGATTTCCAAGAATGGCATTGCTGTTAACCCCGAACGAGTTCAGGCTATTCTTGATTGGACTCCTCCGAAGAATGTCAAGCAAGTCAGAAGTTTTCTCGGACTCGCTAGTTATTGCCGTCGATTCGTTGAGAACTTTTCCAAGATTGCAAAGCCATTGACTAACCTGCTCCACAAAGGTGTTAAATTTGAGTGGACAGAAAAATGTCAAGAAAGCTTTCAGACACTTAAAGATAAGTTAACATCTGCCCCAGTTCTAGCACCCCCGGATTCCCAAAAGGATTTTGTGATATACTGTGATGCATCTCGTCAAGGATTAGGCTGTGTCCTAATGCAAGAGTGTAAGGTGATTACTTATGCCTCTCGACAATTGCGTCCTCATGAAGAAAATTATCTAGTGCATGATCTTGAACTTTCTGCGGTTATTTATGCCCTGAAGCTATGGCGACATTACCTTCTCAGTAACCGTTGCGAGATATACACGGATCACCAAAGTTTGAAGTATCTATATACTCAACCAGATCTGAACCTTCGTCAACAAAGATGGCTCGAAACAATTGGCAATTATGATATGAATATCTCATATACCCCTGGCAAGGCTAATGTAATGGCCGACGCTTTGAGTCGCAAGGCTTATTGCAACAACCTTATGGTTCAGGAAGCACAACCTGTTCTTTATGAAGAGCTTCGCAAATTGAACCTCCATATTGTTCCACAGGGTTATCTCGATACCCTGGTTGTTGAACCAGATTTAGAACACATCATTAAGACTATGCAACGGTATGACTCTGAAGTTGAAAGGATTAAGAGATACCTCGAAAAAGGAAAGCCATCGGAAGTCCATCTTGATAATGATGGGATCCTATTCTTCCAACACCGTCTCCTCATACCCAAGTTCAAGGATGAGAGAGAACACGTTATGAAAGAAGCTCATGACACTCCTCTGTCAATTCATACTGGTAGCACAAAGATGTACTGTGACATTTGTCAGAGATACTGGTGGCCTAATATGAAGCGAGACATTGCTCATTATGTTTCTGAGTGTGACGTTTGCCGCCGCAATAAGGCAGAACATCAAAGGCCTGCTGGAACTCTACAACCACTTGATATTCCTGAATGGAAATGGGACAAGGTCCAAATGGATTTCATTACTGGATTTCCCAGATCTCAGAAGGGTCATGATGCTATTTTTGTCGTCATTGACCGCTTCTCAAAGATTGCTCACTTTCTGCCAGTCAAGGAGACGATCACTGCTAGTCAGTTAGCAGACTTATATGTTTCCCGAATTGTGTCACTCCACGGTGTTCCCTTGGAGATCAGTTCTGATCGTGGCAGTCTCTTTACCTCCAGATTTTGGAATAGTTTCCGAGAAGCTACGGGAACTCATCTGTCTTTCAGCACCGCTTTTCACCCTCATTCACAGGGTCAAGTCGAACGAGTTAATCAAGTGCTCGAAGATATGCTTCGAGCTTGCATCATCTCCTTCGGTAAGAAGTGGGAAGAATCTGTCCCGTATGCCGAATTCTCTTACAACAATAGCTATCAAGCTAGTCTGAAGATGGCACCATTTGAAGTTCTTTACCGACGTAAGTGTCGAACCCCTCTGAATTGGTCAGAAACTGGGGAACGCTCACTCGTCGGACCGGACATTATCCAGCAAGCGGAAGAACAAGTCTGCATTATCCGTGAACATCTGAAATCTGCTCAGTCTCGTCAGAAGAGCAACTATGACCGAAAGCACCTGGAAATGGTCTATCAACCTGGCGATCAAGCTTACCTATGCGTCACTCCGTTGAAAGGCACTCATCGGTTCGGAATCAAAGGCAAGTTAGCTCCTCGCTACATTGGCCCGTTCCGTATTCTTGCCCGTCGAGGAGAAGTGGCATATCAATTGCAATTGCCGCCAAATCTTTATCAAGTACATGATGTCTTTCATGTATCCCAACTCCGCCGCTGCTTCAAGTATCCTATTCGAGCTGTGGATCATGAAATGCTTGAATTGCGGGAAGATCTGTCTTATCCAGAACATCCCATCCGTATTCTTGATCAAGCTGAACGCCGGACTCGTCAAAAGTCAATCAAATTCCTCAAAGTTCAGTGGTCGAATCATTCTGAAGATGAAGCCACTTGGGAATGCGAGGATCGTCTTCGTGAAGAATACCCCGCTTTCTTTCAGTCTTCCTCTTAATTCTCGGGACGAGAATTCTTGATAGATGAGGAGAATTGTAACACCCCATGTCATTAGCCATAGTAATCACTTTTGATAATGACAAGTCAGCATGATTAACAGTGCATAACCATCATTTGCATCATATTGCATTTCAACTCCTAACTCAAAATTCAATTAAATTAAAAGTGAAAATAAAAGTTATTCAAAACAGAAACTAAAATGTTCAATAAATAACAAATATTTCAGAGACTATTCTAAAATTGTAACCAACAATTAATAAATTAATTAGGTGGCTCTAACATTACCAAAACAGCAAGGATTAATGCATTCTGTTTAATACAAAATTTGTGTGAACTCCAATTGTCTCCAAACCAATTTTGAGCAGTAGTAGATAATGCCTAGCATTTAATGGAACAAGTCCCATATTTTGCAAAATTCATTTGGGTGCCAAACTATTTGCATAACAGAAAATATGAAAAAAAGAAATAGGAAAAAGAAATAAAACAGAAAAATAAAAAGAAAACCCCCCTGGCCCAACTGGGCCACGGCCCAGCCGGCCAGCCCAGCCCCTGGCCTATACCCCCCTGGGGGCACCAAACCCTAACCCCTATCACGACTTCCCCCCCCACTCCCTCGTCTTTCCTCCCGCTCCCCCGATCCAGATTTGGATCAGGCTCGACCCCGTCGCCCCGCCGTCGCCGGACCGCCTCCCCCTCTCCGTCGTCGGTCGTCCCCGTCTTCCTCCCCGAGCACCGCTGCCCCGAACCCTACGCTACCCCGTGAGCTCCCCCTCTCCTCGCGCACTTCGGCATCGCCCGTGCTCCACCCCGCCACGCTCGCGCGCGACGTTACTAGCGCTCGCCCTCCGCCGCGCTCGCGCACGCTCTGCCCGCTGCTGCCTAGCGCTGTTGCTACTCGATGCCACCTGCCGCCAGCGCCTGCCCTCCTCCACGCTCGCTCGCCGCCGCCTGCGCCCGACCCACGGCCTCCTCCTCGCCGAGCTGGCCGCTTGCCCGGCTCGCCTGTGCCCAGCGCCCCGCCATGGCCCCCTTCTTCTCGGGCGTCCGCTGCCCGCCGCTGCGTGCGCGCGCGCGTGCGCTGCGCGCACCGGACGTGTCCGGCGCCCGAACGGGCATCGACGGACATGTCCGGCTTGGCCCACTGCCAGACGGGGCCCACTGCCCAGAACATTTTAATAATAAAAGAAAATAATAAAATGGATTAATAAATTAATTAATTAATTAATTAATTAGTGAATTAATTAAGTTAATTAACTCCGATTAAGTTAATCTAATTAATTAGTTAGTCTAATTAAACAGTAGTTAGATTAACTAAACCCTAATTAAACCTAACAGAGTATGACAGGTGGGACCCACACGTCAGTTTGACCTAGTCAACGCCCTATTAACTGCTGACATCATGCTGACGTCAGCATACACTGTTCTGGATAATGTTGATTTAAAATAATTAAATAAATTCAGAAAATAATTAAAACTTTAGAAAATCATATAGAATAATCCGTAAATCCGATGAAAATAATTTATATATGAAAGTTGCTCAGAATTTCGATACGAGTCTGAATACGCCCTTCGTATTCCTGTCAGATGCCCCTAGCTAGATGAACATGGAACTTTTAGACTAATTTCGATAAATGAATAGTGCCCTACTTTAATTAAATAAATCCGAATAAATTCCTAAATTGACTAACTCATTTAATTAGGCAGTAGAACACCCCGGCATATTATTTAGACATGTCATACAAATTGTTGCATCTTTGCTGTGAATTTATTGTTTCTCTCCCCCTCCTTCTCTCTCGATAGACGCCGAGACCAACGCCGTTGCAGTGGATTATGACTACGCTACAGACGAGCAGCCCGTTGACGATCCCTCTTTCTTGCCAGAGCAACCAGGCAAGCCCCCCCTTGAGCATCCAAATATCGCCCATTCCATTTCTCCTGCTTGCATTAGATTTTGCTACTGTTACTGTTTGTTCCTATTCTGATGCATAGCCTGCTTTTGTAACCTGTCTATTGCTACCTTACCTGCCTATGTTAAACTGCTTAGTATAGGTTGGTAGTGAACCATCAGTGACCCCACCACCTTACCCATGTTGCCCCTGCTTGATCATCGACGACTCGATCAATGTGATCGTCGACCAGAGACCGACACATCACTTCACCCCCTAAGTTGTACGACTCTGCTTAGTTACTATCGAGTGCCGAGGGTGATACCTCGTAAAGCACTCCTGACGAACACTCTGCAGTGTAGCTGTTCGGTCGTGGTCATCGAGGGTGATTCCTCCTTCTCCACTCCCGATACGACTCTGTCGTGCAACCCCTCAGTGTGAACCTCGAGGGTGATGCCTCATACGTTCACCCTGATGATTCCATCGAGTGGAATCTACCAAGGGTGATTCCTCGTGGTTTCCTCTTTGATGATATGACCACACGGTTACTTTGACCTTTGTTACAGGCGGGTCGACCTTGATGGGTACCCGCAGGGGATCTATGTTGTCGGGTGTGCCAAAAGGGCACTCGAGGGTGATATTGTGGCGGAGCTTCAGAAACTCTGATTGTCTCCGCGTGATACTAATTGAGCCTATTGGATTTGGGTGTTTGAGCTGAGTGGGTCGACGTGCCCTATACGCACTACCACCACGCGGGATTATGGTTTATGGGGCCCTCTACGTCGTACGTTTCTCCCGAAAGCTCATCAGACGCCATGATTCATCGTGCGGGCTGATTGTCGGGATTGGGCTGGATAATTCACTGACGAGTTCAGTGTCGCGCCTGCACCCTGGCCAGTCTCGCAACGCGCAGGGTGCCCAGGGCGATGGCCCAAGACCTCTGGGTGCATAGGTTAGTCCGGCGTGCTGACCTCTCTGCTGAGCCTAGGTAGGGCGCTGCTTCGTGTTGATCTTCCGAGGCCGGGCATTACCCAGCAAGTGTGTCCGACCAGAGTTGATCGAGCGTGTTGGGTAACAGTAGTGCACCCCTGCAGGGATGAATAATCTATCGATAGCCGGTCCTATGGTAAAGGATGCTCAGTTTGTATATCCCGATCTACTACTTGAACTGGATACTTGTTACTTAATTGAAGCTTCGAGATCGCTTTCTCGCTGCGAGTCGAGGAAGGATCTTTAAGCTGTACTTCAACATGATTGCTTAATTAAATGCTATCCTACTCTCTTCTATTGCTGCAAGATGATGGCTTCGTGAAGATGTTTGAAGATGCTAGTCTTCGATAGGACTAGGCCTACTCTCTACTCTGGCTTTTCTGCAGCCCAGTCCACATATACAGCCTTGCTCCATTGATAATGTTGCATATGTAGTGTAGATCCTTGCTTGCTGAGTACTTCGGATGAGTACTCACGGTTGCTTTGTTACTTCTTTTTCCCCATACCCCACTTTGATGATACATCCGACGATGGAGCCCCGGAGCCAGATGCCACCTTAGGAGCTTACTACCAGGAGGGTCCAGACGGCACGTACTACTGGATCGAGCCAACCGACCAGGAGTAAGATCGGAGGCTCCCAGGCAGGAGCCCTACGCCTTTCGATCTAGAGTCGTTGTTTGTGCTAGCCTTCTTAAGGCAAAAAACTTGTCTAACTATGTCTGTACTCAGATAATATTTGTATGACTGACTTATGTATTCGGATCTTCGAATCCCTGGTCTGTAATATTGTGGATCTCCGTTTATTTGTGTTAGAGTTGTGTTGTGATATCTTCCCGTGATTCCCTTTGCTTGATCGTGCATGTTTGCGTGTATGATTAGTGCATGATTGAGTCGGGGGCGTCACAAGTTGGTATCAGAGCCGACTGCCTGTAGGAAGCCCCCTTCCAAATTCCTTGGCCGAAGTTGAGTCTAGACATCGAAAAACTATTTTACTAACTTGGCTGTGTGCCTTACGGGCCCACGTTGCCAACTGGGTGGTATTAGGATCTTTTATTCCTCGTCTATACTCTGGGACTCTGATCTCTCTTCTATTCGGTTAAATAAATTTTACTAACGCCGACACTTAGGATCTCGTAAATCCTGTCCACCCGGAGAGCCGGATTTCTGTGCGATTTCCCTGTCATTGATCTGATTAGTCTGATAATCATTTTCCTTTCCATTGTTTTGTTTAACCTTTCTCTCCGAGTTGTAGTAAACTTCTCGTTTTCATTTGACAATCCTGTATTTCCTCTGTTTCAGATGGATCGTTTGTTTCCACCATGTCCTACGACGCAGCTTGTGCTTCGCACTTGGGCTCGTGATGCCCCTGGGTTTTCAGCTGTCCTGATCGCCCTCCTGACCAGACTTGGCTACCGCATGTACCCCGAGTACATGGTTTACGAGGATTACCGCGAGTTCAACCAGGAGCAGTACCATGCTGATGTCCATATCTATGATCAGCAAAATGACTCAGATACCGAGCTACACCTTTTCCACGGTATCGACGTGATGATTGAGATGGCAGTCCATGATGCCGCCTACTCTGCTGTCGCACGTCTCCGAGGACAGTTCAGCGATATCTTGGATGACTCTGAGTTCTGATACATCCTGTATCCCCCTGCTGGAGATGCTATTGGATACTACACAACTATCTGTGCGCCGTACGAGCCTCGTCGCTACGACCCGCGCGTTCTAATTCAGTGCACTCAGGCTCTGGATCGCACTGTTCGGGCTCTTGCCGTCGAGTTGGTTGCCACTCGAGCATGTCTCTACGATGCTATGACACAGTTGCTACCCGTTTTTCGGGCAGGGATACACCTGGAGCACATTCTTTACCCGCGCAGGACTCAGATGTATGCTGGTATTGATTGGCCTGCTGTTGGAGGCCACACAACTACACGTGGACCTCTTCTTACAGCGCGAGACCGGGTTCTGCATCAGAGTGCACATGGAGCGCAGGATCCTGCCACGACGAACAATCATCGTCCGCACTCGCAGTTGCCCCGTTTCAGTGGTTTTCTCCGACGTTAATGTAGCCTTTGCTATGTCTCAGTGTGTACTTCCTTACCGCGTGCCTGCGCGCCGCCTAGTATGTCTAGCTTTTGAATTTGCACCGTTATGCTGTCCGCATGTACCCGACTCTGTGTATGGATCTGTATGTCTTAATTGACTACTGTTATGTCTCTGTTACACTGCTTAAATTGTTATCGAGTTACATCATGCTTGTCGCTAAACACTCGCAATCTCCTTTACTAAACTACCCCCTGTTGATACTTAGCAGGATGGTTAGACCAGGTGGTCGTGGTCGTGGTACCCCTGAACGCCCACCACCGCCAGACTATATGGCCGCTATGATGCAACAATTCGAGCTCAACCGTCAGTTCATGACCGGAATCATGGCTTAGTTTCCGCATCAGAAGAACCAGAACCAGAACCCTGCTTCAATAACTTTGACAGAGTTTATGCGACTCAACCCCACTCAGTTCCGCAACTCTGACAAGCCACTGGATGCTGATGACTAGCTCCGCGACATCACTCATGAGATGGAGTCTGCTAATGTCGCCCCTGCCAACTTCGTCATCTTTGCAGCCTTTTTCCTAAAGGGTCCCGCTGCTCAATGGTGGGACACACACAAGCGTACACTGCCTGTTGGAACAGTGGTTACCTGGTATGAGTTCCAGGCTGCTTTTCGTGCCCGTTATATTCCTCAGGGAATTATGGAACGAATGAAGACCCAGTTCCGCAACCTCACTCAGGGCAACAAGACTGTCGAAACTTATCAGCGAGAATTTCTTGACCTCTCCCGCTATGCTGAAGAAGACATCGCCACGGATGCCCGTAGGCAAGAGAAGTTCCGTAATGGACTCCACCCAGACCTCGAGCTTGCCCTTGCTGCTCAAGACTTCAACGACTTTTCTACTCTTGTGAACAAGGCTATTCTGGTTGAGACCGCTCAGATGAAGCATAAGGACTCGTAGAAGCGCTATCGTGATGCTGCCTCATCTTCAGGCTCAGCACAGAAGCGTCGAGTCTGGATTCCCAACAACGTGTTCCGTCCAAATGCCCATGCGCCAAAGAACAACTATGCTGCACCACGTCTGCCTCCTCCCCCACCGAGGCAGCCAAGAGCTCAAGCTATTCAAAACAATGCTCCTCTTCATCCTGAAGATGGTCTGTGCTTCAAGTGCCGCAAACCAGGTCACCAAGCTAAGGACTGCCGCCAGACTCAGAATCAGTTGGCTTTCCCTCGTACTGGTCATGGCAATGGTCATGGCAACAACCAGGCCCGCAACTATAATACTGGGTCTGCTGCACATGGTCGCAGATACGCTTACAATATTGATATTGAAGAAGTCCAGGATCAACCTGCTACTGTGATGGGTACCCTTCTCGTTAACTCAGTACCTGCTTCTATTTTAGTTGATTCAGGAGCATCACATTCATTCCTCTCTGGAAAATTTGCATTCATGCATGGCATTCGATATGAGAAGATGCATACTCCGTTAGTCGTTAAAACTCCCGGAGGTCATTGTCATGCTGACGTGATAGCACCTGACGTTACCGTCGAAATTAAAGGGTTGGAATTCCTTGCCTCACCCATTGTCTTGAAATCTTCCACCATAGACCTCATCCTCAGAATGGATTGGTTGAAAGCTCACATTTCTTCGATCAATTGTGCCACTAAAGTCGTCCAACTTCTTCACCCCTCCGACGAGATAGTGAATTATACCGCCCGAATTACTCGGAATGCTGAAGCTCAGATATATGCTCTGAATGCTTTGAACGCCTCACCTCTGGAAGGGATCGAGAACGTTCCTGTCGTTCGAGATTTTCCGGACGTCTTTCCAGAAGAACTTCCAGGAATACCCTCGGCTAGAGCTGTCGAGTTTGTCATTGACTTGAAGCCTGGCACTGTCCCTATTGTGAAGCGTCCTTATAAGATGCCTCTGCACCACCTTCTCGAGCTTAAGGAAGAAATCGACAAGTCACTTAAGAAAGGTTTCATCCGCCCCAGTTCCTCTGCTTGGGGAGCACCTTCACTCTTTGTTAAGAAGAAGGATGGAACTAACCGATTGGTTCAGGATTACCGGCCCATTAACCAAGCCACAATCCAGAATAAATACCAACTGCCCTAGATCAATGACCTTTATGATCAGCTTGCTGGATCCTCTATCTTCTTGAAACTCGATTTGAGGTTGGGTTATCATCAGATCCGTGTTCGCGAAGAGGATATCCCGAAGACTGCCATTGTTACTCGATATGGCTCTTATGAGTACACCGTCATGTCTTTCGGCTTAACCAATGCTCCAGCAACATTCTCCCGGTTGATGAACTATATCTTCATGGATTACCTCGACAAATTCGTCATAGTTTATCTGGATGATATCCTTATATATTCCAAGAATGAAGAAGAACATGTTGAACATCTTCGGCTTGTATTGGAGAAGCTACGAGAACATCAGTTGTATGCTAAATTCTCCAAGTGTGAATTCTGGTTATCTGAAGTGACCTATCTTGGTCATGTGATTTCCAAGAATGGCATTGCTGTTAACCCCGAACGAGTTCAGGCTATTCTTGATTGGGCTCCCCCGAAGAATGTCAAGCAAGTCAGAAGTTTTCTCGGACTCGCTAGTTATTGTTGTCGATTCATTGAGAACTTTTCCAAGATTGCAAAGCCATTGACTAACCTGCTCCACAAAGGTGTTAAATTTGAGTGGACAGAAAAATGTCAAGAAAGCTTTCACACACTTAAACATAAGTTAACATCTGCCCCAGTTCTAGCACCCCCGGATTCCCAAAAGGATTTCGTGATATACTGTGATGCATCTCGTCAAAGATTAGGTTGTGTCCTAATGCAAGAGCGTAAGGTGATTACTTATGCCTCTCGACAATTGCGTCCTCATGAAGAAAATTATCCAGTGCATGATCTTGAACTTTCTGTGGTTATTTATGCCCTGAAGCTATGGCGACATTACCTTCTCGATAACCGTTGCGAGATATACACGGATCACCAAAGTTTGAAGTATGTATATACTCAACCAGATCTGAACCTTCGTCAACAAAGATGGCTCGAAATAATTGCCGATTATGATATGAATATCTCATATACCCCTGGCAAGGCTAATGTAATGGCCGACGCTTTGAGTCGCAAGGCTTATTGCAGCAACCTTATGGTTCAGGAAGCACAACCTGTTCTTTATGAAGAGCTTCGCAAATTGAACCTCCATATTGTTCCACAGGGTTATCTCGATACCCTGGTTGTTGAACCAGATTTAGAACACAGCATTAAGACTATGCAACGGTATGACTCTGAAGTTGAAAGGATTAAGAGATACCTCGAAAAAGGAAAGCCATCGGAAGTCCATCTTGATAATGATGGGATCCTATTCTTCCAACACCGTCTCCTCGTACCCAAGTTCAAGGATGAGAGAGAACACGTTATGAAAGAAGCTCATGACACTCCTCTGTCAATTCATCCTGGTAGCACAAAGATGTACCGTGACATTTGTCAGAGATACTGGTGGCCTAATATGAAGCGAGACATTGCTCATTATGTTTCTGAGTGTGACGTTTGCCGCCGCATTAAGGCAGAACATCAAAGGCCTGCTGGAACTCTACAACCACTTGATATTCCTCAATGGAAATGGGACAAGGTCCAAATGGATTTCATTACTGGATTTCCCAGATCTCAAAAGGGTCATGATGCTATTTTTGTCGTCATTGACCGCTTCTCAAAGATTGCTCACTTTCTGCCAGTCAAGGAGACAATCACTGCTAGTCAGTTAGCAGACTTATATGTTTCCCGAATTGTGTCACTCCATGGTGTTCCCTTGGAGATCAGTTCTGATCGTGGCAGTCTCTTTACCTCCAGATTCTGGAATAGTTTCCGAGAAGCTATGGGAACTCATCTGTCTTTCAGCACCGCTTTTCACCCTCATTCATAGGGTCAAGTCGAACGAGTTAATCAAGTGCTTGAAGATATGCTTCGAGCTTGCGTCATCTCCTTCGGTAAGAAGTGGGAAGAATCTGCCCCGTATGCCGAATTCTCTTACAACAATAGCTATCAAGCTAGTCTGAAGATGGCACCATTTGAAGTTCTTTACGGACGTAAGTGTCGAACCCCTCTGAATTGGTCAGAAACTGGGGAACGCTCACTCGTCGGACCGGACATTATCCAGCAAGCGGAAGAACAAGTCCGCATTGTCCGTGAACATCTGAAATCTGCTCAGTCTCGTCAGAAGAGCAACTATGACCGAAAGCACCAGGAAATGGTCTATCAACCTGGCGATCAAGCTTACCTATGCGTCACTCCGTTGAAAGGCACTCATCGGTTCGGAATCAAAGGCAAGTTAGCTCCTCGCTACATTTGCCCGTTTCGTATTCTTGCCCGTCGAGGAGAACTGGCATATCAATTGCAATTGCCGCCAAATCTTTATCAAGTACATGATGTCTTTCATGTATCCCAACTCCGCCGCTGCTTCAAGTATCCTATTCGAGCTGTGGATCATGAAATGCTTGAATTGCGGGAAGATCTGTCTTATCCAGAACATCCCATCCGTATTCTTGATCAAGCTGAACGCCGGACTCATCAAAAGTCAATCAAATTCCTCAAAGTTCAGTGGTCGAATCATTCTGAAGATGAAGCCACTTGGGAATGCGAGGATCGTCTTCGTGAAGAATACCCCGCTTTCTTTCAGTCTTCCTCTTAATTCTCGGGACGAGAATTCTTGATAGATGAAGAGAATTGTAACACCCCATGTCATTAGCCATAGTAATCACTTTTGATAATGACAAGTCAGCATGATTAACAGTGCATAACCATCATTTGCATCATATTGCATTTCAACTCCTAACTCAAAATTCAATTAAATTAAAAGTGAAAATAAAAGTTATTCAAAATAGAAAATAAAATGTTCAATAAATAAAAAATATTCCACAGACTATTCTAAAATTGTAACCAACAATTAATAAATTAATTAGGTGGCTCTAACATTACCAAAACAGCAAGGATTAATGCATTCTGTTTAATACAAAATTTGTGTGAACTCCAATTGTCTCCAAACCAATTTTTGGCAGTAGTAGATAATGCCTAGCATTTAATGGAACAAGTCCCATATTTTGCAAAATTCATTTGGGTGCCAAACTGTTTGCATAATAGAAAATATGAAAAAAAAGGAATAGGAAAAAGAAATAAAACAGAAAAATAAAAAGAAAACCCCCCTGGCCCAAATGGGCCACGGCCCAGCCGGCCAGCCCAGCCCCTGGCCTATACCCCCCTGGGGGCACCAAACCCTAACCCCTATCGCGACTTCCCCCCCCCCCCCACTCCCTCGTCTCTCCTCCCGCTCCCCCGATCCAGATTTGGATCGGGCTCGACCCCGTCGCCCCGCCGTCGCCGGACCGCCTCCCCCTCTCCGTCGTCGGTCGTCCCCGTCTTCCTCCCCGAGCACCGCTGCCCCGAACCCTACGCTACCCCGTGAGCTCCCCCTCTCCTCGCGCACTTCGGCATCGCCCGTGCTCCACCCCGCCACGCTCGCGCGCGACATTACTAGTGCTCGCCCTCCGCCGCGCTCGCGCACGCTCTACCCGCTGCTGCCTAGCGCTGTTGCTACTCGATGCCACCAGCCGCCCGCGCCTGCCCTCCTCCACGCTCGCTCGCCGCCGCCTGCGCCCGACCCACGGCCTCCTCCTCGCCGAGCTGGCCGCTTGCCCGGCTCGCCTGTGCCCTACGCCCCGCCATGGCCCCCTTCTTCTCAGGCGTCCGCTGCCCGCCGCTGCGTGCGCGCGCGCGTGCGCTGCGCGCACCGGACGTGTCCGGCGCCCGAACGGGCATCGACGGACATGTCCGGCTTGGCCCACTGCCAGACGGGGCCCACTGCCCAGAACATTTTAATAATAAAATAAAATAATAAAATGGATTAATAAAATAATTAATTAGTGAATTAATTAAGTTAATTAACTCTGATTATGTTAATCTAATTAATTAGTTAGTCTAATTAAACAGTAGTTAGATTAACTAAACCCTAATTAAACCTAACAGAGTATGACAGGTGGGACCCACACGTCAGTTTGACCTAGTCAACACCCTATTAACTGCTGACATCATGCTGACGTCAGCATACACTGTTCTGGATAATGTTGATTTAAAATAATTAAATAAATTCAGAAAATAATTAAATCTTTAGAAAATCATATAGAATAATCCGTAAATCCAATGAAAATAATTTATATATGAAAGTTGCTCAGAATTTCGATACGAGTCTGAATACGCCCTTCGTATTCCTGTCAGATGCCCCTAGCTAGATGAACATGGAACTTTTAGACTGATTTCGATAAATGAATAGTGCCCTACTTTAATTAAATAAATCCGAATAAATTCCTAAATTGACTAACTCATTTAGTTAGGCAGTAGAACACCCCGGCATATTATTTAGACATGTCATACAAACTGTTGCATCTTTGCTGTGAATTTATTGTTTCTCTCCCCCTCCTTCTCTCTCGATAGACGCCGAGACCAACGCCGTTGCAGTGGATTATGACTACGCTACAGACGAGCAGCCCGTTGACGATCCCTCTTTCTTGCCAGAGCAACCAGGCAAGCCCCCCCTTGAGCATCCAGATATCGCCCATTCCATTTCTCCTGCTTGCATTAGATTTTGCTACTGTTACTGTTTGTTCCTATTCTGATGGATAGCCTGCTTTTGTAACCTGTCTATTGCTACCTTACCTGCCTATGTTAAACTGCTTAGTATAGGTTGGTAGTGAACCATCAGTGACCCCACCACCTTACCCTTGTTGCCCCTGCTTGATCATCGACGACTCGATCAATGTGATCGTCGACCAGAGACCGACACGTCACTTCACCCCCTAAGTTGTACGACTCTGCTTAGTTACTATCGAGTGCCGAGGGTGATACCTCGTAAAGAACTCCTGACGAACACTCTGCAGTGTAGCTGTTCGGTCGTGGTCATCGAGGGTGATTCCTCCTTCTCCACTCCCGATACGACTCTGTCGTGCAACCCCTCAGTGTGAACCTCGAGGGTGATGCCTCATACGTTCACCCTGATGATTCCATCGAGTGGAATCTACCGAGGGTGATTCCTCGTGGTTTCCTCTTTGATGATATGACCACACGGTTACTTTGACCTTTGTTACAGGCGGGTCGACCTTGATGGGTACCCGCAGGGGATCTATGTTGTCGGGTGTGCCAGAAGGGCACTCGAGTGTGATATTGTGGCGGAGCTTCAGAAACTCTGATTGTCTCCGCGTGATACTAATTGAGCCTATTGGATTTGGGTGTTTGATCTGAGTGGGTCGACGTGCCCTATACGCACTACCACCACGCGGGATTATGGTTTATGGGGCCCTCTACGTCGTACGTTTCTCCCGAAAGCTCATCAGACGTCATGATTCATCGTGCGGGCTGATTGCCGGGATTGGGCTGGATAATTCACTGACGAGTTCAGTGTCGCGCCTGCACCCCGGCCAGTCTCGCAACGCGCAGGGTGCCCAGGGCGATGGCCCAAGATCTCTGGGTGCATAGGTTAGTCCGGCGTGCTGACCTCTCTGCTGAGCCTAGGTAGGGCGCTGCTTCGTGTTGATCTTCCGAGGCCGGGCATTACCCAGCAAGTGTGTCCGACCAGAGTTGATCGAGCGTGTTGGGTAACAGTAGTGCACCCCTGCAGGGATGAATAATCTATCGAAAGCCGGTCCTACGGTAAAGGACGCTCAGTTTGTATATCCTGATCTACTACTTGAACTGGATACTTGTTACTTAATTGAAGCTTCGGGATCGCTTTCTCGCTGCGAGTCGAGGAAGGATCTTTAAGCTGTACTTCAACATGATTGCTTAATTAAATGCTATCCTACTCTCTTCTATTGCTGCAAGATGATGGCTTCGTGAAGATGTTTGAAGATGCTAGTCTTCGATAGGACTAGGCCTACTCTCTACTCTGGCTTTTCTGCAGCCCAGTCCACATATACAGCCTTGCTCCATTGATAATGTTGCATATGTAGTGTAGATCCTTGCTTGCTGAGTACTTCGGATGAGTACTCACGGTTGCTTTGTTACTTCTTTTTCCCCATACCCCACTTTGATGATACATCAGACGATGGAGCCCCGGAGCCAGATGCCACCTTAGGAGCTTACTACCAGGAGGGTCCAGACGGCACGTACTACTGGATCGAGCCAGCCGACCAGGAGTAGGATCGGAGGCTCCCAGGCAGGAGGCCTACGCCTTTCGATCTAGAGTCGTTGTTTGTGCTAGCCTTCTTAAGGCAAAAAACTTGTCTAACTATGTCTGTACTCAGATAATATTTGTATGACTGACTTATGTATTCGGATCTTCGGATCCCTGGTCTGTAATATTGTGGATCTCCGTTTATTTGTGTTAGAGTTGTGTTGTGATATCTTCCCGTGAGTCCCTGTGCTCGATCGTGCATGTTTGCGTGTATGATTAGTGCACGATTGAGTCGGGGGCATCACAAGAACCCTCCTCCTTGGCTATATATAGCACCCCCGGGTCCTTCCGCACCTTACTCACTCCTCCCCCGCCTCTTTTGCTCGCCGGAAGTGCCCAATCTCGCCGGAGTTCACCTCTGTCCTCCATGGCTGCCTCGGCTTCGGCTTGGTTCCGGCCACCACAAGCCTCCTCTCCTCCTCCTACCACGTCCACCGACTCCCCCTCGTCCCGTTGAGCCGCCCCACCCACTTGCCCCATGGCGCCGCCCCTCCCCTCCTCCCCGTGCCTCCCCGGTGGCCATGATCCCTCTGGATAGAACCCCCTCACCGCCCTGGTCCCACCGGTGGTCGCCGCTCGACCAGAGATGGCCGGCCCCTTGCCGCCTCCCTCCCCTGCTCCCTGTCTGTTTCACGTGAGAACAGGAGCGGGAGGAGGAGGAAGACGACGTGCGCCCGACCCCCTGCCCCTGCCCCTGGGCCCCACGCGCCAGTGGCCCAGGCGCCTCATCCCACGTGGCAAGTGGAAACGGTTTCTGGTGAGTGCGTTTTCCTTTGATGAAAACGTATTCCTTTCCTTCTTTGGCTAGAATGTGTTTTCTCTTTTGGAAAACGTATTTTCCTCTACTGCGGCTCTAAATGCGCTTTCCCTTACAGAAAACGTATTCAGCCCGAAGGCGCTTTCAGTTTTTCCTCTCAGGGACCCGTTGGTGATGAAAATATTCACAGATAGGTCCCTGATCTTCATCACCTCATAACCCCGCAACCGTAACTCCGATCGAGGTGAAACCAACGCTCACTTTTTCATCTCGTCGAGATCTTTCTGTTGGTTACATTTTCACTAGGTGGTCCCATAGTGAAAATGACCATTTTGACCTTGCTTCTAATCAGCCCCCTCCGAGAGAGAACCGTCCGGCGTTTCGTTTCGCGGCTTCACCGCACTTCTTCCCGGAGTCTCCGTCACCTCCAGGCAAGCCACAACAGCCACTTGCATGATAGCCATGCAGTAGCCATGGTTTCTACTTGAATATTTAATAAAAGTTTGCCCGTTATTTGTCTGCTTGTTTGCTACTGTTGTCATTGTTTCGGTTATGCTCGTGGTTTTATGTTCACCTTCATGCTATGTTCCGATGCATCTTGTTATCTTGTACTACTTGCTATTATTATTGTCACATGTTATGCTTGATAGTAGTAGTACATGCTGGTAGCAGTAGTGTTCTTTCTGATGCATGTTTACAGTCTGTTATCAAGTACCGTGGTTATGCATGTTCCTTTGCATCTAGTTGGTCGCATGCTTACTTGGTAGTGTTCTTGCTTTGTTCTTGCATGGTATTTATTCATGATGCTAGTAGTCATGCTATGCTCCTGTGTAGTGTTATGATTATGCTCGTCAGTATGTCATGCTCATTTAGATATATGATTCATTGTGGTTATGCTCGATGATTATGTTGCACCTCCATGCTTATGTTGATGTCATGCTTTGTAGTTGCATCATGTTATTTTTATATGGCTCAGCTTCTTTCATTCAAGTTTAACCAGATAATAATGAACTTGAACAACTGTTGGTTGAGTCATGGTGCCACTGAATCGAGCTGACCAGTGCAACCATATTTGCCTGTTATGGGAAGGACCTAACTAGGTCTATTGTCATGCCTCTCGCCGGTGCCTCTAACGAGGGAAGGTTATGGGCGCGCGCTACCCTGATCCGGTAGGCGGACATAAGCCTTGTGTGCCCATTGTTGTTGTTATGGTACCTTGTCCCTGTTTGGGACCATTTATTTTTTTCCACGACGGTGGCCGTTGGGTGTCTTTGGTAGACACGGGGCCACCCAGGACTTAGCCCAAAGGGGAGTTTGTCAGAGTGGCCGGCAGAGTGTCATGGGCAGTAGATCGGTTTTGTCAGAATGCCGTTGGTCCACCCGAATGGGAGTGTGAGGCCATGGGTTCCGTGGTGTGGGTGCAGTGTGCTAACCTCTGCAGAGTGTGTGTTTTAATCTATCGATAGCCATGCCCGCGGATATGGGCCCAGTTCGTAGTCGGTCACACTATGAGCCAACAATGATAATAACGTGCTTAATAATAACCCCGGTTCAATGATGAGAAAGAGATTGGTTGTGTTAGAGAGAGGATCACGAAGGTATCGTCGATACCGAAGTTGGTTGATCTTTATGTGATCGCGAGATGATCACAGTGGTATCATGGATACCGAAGTTGGTAAGTTGATGCATGAGATGGTTACAAGGTAACCGCCGAATAAGAGTAAGTTGGTGCATGATCATGTTAACTTGTTGCATGTAGTATCATCATGTTCATATGCTCATGCCGTGCTAAGGCTGTTCTAGCTGTATCATGTTCAGATGTGCATGCCACGTGTTCTGTTAGCATCATGTTCATGATTTCTTTAACTTGTAATTGCCATGCTGTTGTCTGTCTTGATTGCTTTTGGTTTATTGTGAGCTTGCAAGTACATTCAATGTACTGACCTGGCGTGTCATGTCAGTTTGCAGGTCGTGCCTGGATTTCTTGCTTGTTTGGTGTGGTTCCTCTGTTTGCGAGCTAGGATAAACGTTCCAGCCAGAGTCCCTGCGGATTGGAGTCCATCATCGTCGTTTGTTGTTCCGCTGCCAGTATAGGTTCCGCCGCCTCGAGTTGTTATACTGCTTGCATAGAGCAACTGTGGTTGGCGTAGTGTCACCGTGCCGGTGTTATTCATTGTAATATCGGAGACCTTGTAATCGTATTCTTGTTGTAATAGAGAGCTGGTTTGTTCTAAGCTAAGCAGTGCTGTATTCCAGAAGACTTCACTTCGATCTCTGGGCTAGAATATGGGGTGTTCCGGTTTCTCTGAGCCGGGGTGCCACAGAAGTGCCTCCTTATTACTCGCAAAATAAAAATGATTCCTCCCCCTGACAGCCAGGACCCACCAGCTATATCTTCACACGCAACAAAGTGCATCCTTATCCTCCCTGACAGCAGGGACCCACCCGGTCGAAGCGTACGTAGCATTGTCGCGAACGTGTACATACATACTGGTCGATCGGTCTATCTGCAACGATGAACCATGGCCGAGCAAGCAGTGACACGTGTAGTAGTAGACGACGTCGAGTTGGCGACGGAGGAAGACTCGGCATGCCCCCGACGTAGAGGTTCAGGCAGTCCCTTCTAAACTGTGTACACGTACGTACAACCAGATGCCAAACAATACGGCCATGTACGTACATACGGGCGAGGTCTCGAACGCCTACTCGCGCATACGCACGGACATGGCTCGTGTACATGGAGAGGCAGCGGACGGCAGCAACAGCGTCGTGTTCATCGGGAGCCAACCGGCTTGGACGGAACAGCCGAAACGAGGTCTGGCGTACCGCAGAACGGAGGAAACGGGCCTTCTGTTTGACCGTGTACGGTCGAAATGGGGTCCTGTTCATTGGGAAGGGTCTGGCGTACCCCAAAACGGAGGAAACGGACTTGTGTTGGAGTGCCTACGGTCGAAACGGGGTCCTGTTGATCGGGAGGGGTGTGGCGTACCGCAAAACGGAGGAAACGGACTTGTGTTGGAGCGCCTACGGTCGAAACGGGGTCCTGTTCATCCACCGTCTACTGCCTCGCTCCAGCCTCCACGGGCTACTGTTCATCCACCGTCGTCCTCCTCCAGCCTCCACGGGCTACTGTTCATCCATGGCCACTGTTCATCCAGCCTCCATCGGGTGCTGTTCATAGAGCCTCCACGGGGTCCTGTTCATCCACCCCCAACCGGCTGGGGTGCGGCGGCCTCCTCAGGGTCCTGTTCATCAAGCGGCAACGGCCTACTACCATGGGGTCTTGTTCATCCAACCCCCACCGGGAAATGTTCATCCACAGCCAACCAACCGGCTCGACTCACCATGTCTCGACTCGTTCTACGTACCGCGCGCATGGTAGCAACGGTCAGTGTTCATCGAGAGGCAACCCAACACCAGCTGGCTACGTCTCGCACGGGGGCTCTATCGTCTTCAGTAAGCAGCAGCAGTGATCGATCGCTCGGGTTCAGTTAGCAGCAGCATCGAAGGAATCGCTCGGGTTCAGTCAGCAGCGAATGAATCGCTCGGGTTCAGTTAACAGCCAAGGGATCGATCGCTCGGGTTCAGTAACGTGCGATCGCTGGTGTTCAATTAGACAACGCCTCGCACATACGCGCGTACACGAGAGAAACACGAAAACCTCCGTGCATCGCTCGGCCCCGACCACCCACCGTAACCAGGAACTCCCCGATATTTTCCTCGCCCTCGCTTCTACCATGATTTTTTCCGTCATGGACGGCCCAAAGAATGTCATGCAGCTGCGTCTCCGGCCCACCCAGGATGAAAAGCCCATTTTCTGTCATGATTTTTTGTCATAGAAGTAGGAGCCCACCACATCTATGATGATACCGGGTTTTGTCATAATTATCGTCATAGAAGTGTCATAAGCATGACAGAAAAAAATTCGTTCGGCCCAAAATGTCACGGATGTGTCTTTTTTTGTAGTGTGGGGGGCGGCCCAGCCACCGCCGGGGGCTACTTCGGGCCGGGCGGCGCCTGATACCGACATCACCTTCGACTCCAGGGATCACACCAAGACTACGGTCGGCGCTGGCGTGCTCCCCTTGTTGTGCACGCCCACCATCAGCAGTGTTGCTGTCACCAGAACCCTCATCGACGGCGGCGCAGGCCTCAACGTCCTCTCCATGGAAGCCTTCGACCTGCTCCAGGTGCCTTACGACCGGCTCGCCCCCACCAGACCCTTCTCAGGGGTGCTCGACGGCTCCATCGTTCCCCTGGGGCAGATCCGCCTCCCCGTCACCTTCGGCACGCGCTACAACTACCGCACCGAGCTTATCGACTTCGACATCACCCGCATCGGCCTCCCGTATAACGCCATCCTTGGGTATCCAGTCCTGGCCAAGTTCATGGCGGCAACGCACCCCGGCTACAACGTCATCAAGATGCCTAGGAGCAGCGGCATCCTTACTATGGTGGGAGATGCCAAGGATGCACTCCTGGCCCTCAAGCTCGCTTTCAAGGCCGCCGCGGCCGCACGGCCAGACGTAGAGGGCGCTACGGAGATCCCAGAGGCCGCGCCTACGAAGAAGAAGCAGTTGTTCTCTTAGGACCAGGTCGAGACGAAGCAAGTGCCAGTTGACAACAGGGGCTCAGGCCCCACCTTCACCATCGGCGCCGGCCTCCCCCCGGACCAAGAAGAGGCGCTGGTCGGTTTCCTCTGTGCGAACAAAGATGTATTTGTGTGGGAGGCAATGGACCTGGTTGGTGTCCTGCGAGACGTGATTGAGCACCATTTGATGGTGTGTCCCGGCACGCGCCCGGTAGTGCAAAAGGCGCGGCGGCAAGCCCCGGAGAAGCAATCGTTCATTGTCCAGGAGGTTCACAAGCTGCAAGAAGCCGACATCATCCGGGAAGTACGGCACCCAGATTGGTTGGCCAACTCGGTCATCGTTCCCAAAAAGGGGGGAAAGGAGCGCATGTGCGTCGACTTCATGAGCCTCAACAAAGCTTGCCCTCAGGACCGTTTCACTCTTCCGCGCATCGACCAAATCGTTGACTCCACCGCCGAGTGCGACTTGCTGTGCTTCCTGGATGCTTTCTCGGGCTACCACCAGATCAACATGGCGGTGCAGGACATCGAGAAAATGGCCTTCCTTTCCCCGTGCGGGGTGTACTGCTACACCTGCATGCCGTTCGGGCTACGCAACACCGGCGCGACCTTCCAGCGATTGATGCACATCGCCCTGGGCAGGCAGCTTGGGAGGAATGCCGAGGCGTACGTCAACGACATAATGGTCAAGTCACAGAAAGCAAGAACCCTTGTCGAAGATCTGGAGGAAACGTTCACCAACATGCGCAAGGTAAACCTGCGGCTCAATCCGGAGAAGTGCGTGTTCGACGTCCCGTCCGGCAAGCTGCTAGGTTTCCTGGTGTCGCACATAGGGATCGAGGCTAACCTAGAGAAGATCAAGGCAATAGAAAGAATGAGCCCGCCGCAGACCCTCAAGGAAACGCAGAAGCTCGCGGGCTGCGTGACTTCATTGGGACGCTTCATCTCCAAGCTCGGAGAGTGCGCCCTCCCGTTTTTCAAGCTGATGAAGAAGAAGGGCCCGTTCGAATGGACTCCGGAGGTTGAGGCAGCCTTTCAAGACCTCAAGAGGAATCTCACCAGCCCTCCGGTGATGGTGGCACCTCGACCTCTTGATCCCCTGGTGCTTTACCTGGCCGCCACACCCCACTCGGCTAGCGCGGCACTCGTGGCGGTCCGGGAAGAACGCGCGGGCGCAGGTGCACGGTGCAGCGCCCCGTCTGCAGCCGCGCCATCGCCGCCTCAGGACGGTGCTCCTCAGGCCTTGACTGCCCCACCAGACAGTGAGGCTCCTGAGGCCCTCATGCCTCAGGCAGGGCCGGACACCATCGACACCTCTTCCCCCGTTGAGCACCCCATGTACTTCGTTAGCACGGTGCTGCGTGATGCGCACGCGCTACCCCATTCCGTACAAGCTCCTGCTCGCGCTCCTCGTCGCCTCCAGGAAACTGCGACACTACTTCCAAGGCCATCCCATCAAGGTCGTCTCCGCGTACCCCCTGGAGAAGGTGCTCCACAGCCCCAATGCCATGGGGAGGGTTGCTGAGTGGAACATAGAGCTGCAGGCATTCCAGCTCGAGTTCAGCACCACCAGGGTCATCAAGGGCATGGCCCTCGCTGACTTTGTGGTGGAATGGACTGACGCTCCTGACCGAGGGGTGGATGGAGACCACTCCCTCATGCTCGAAGATGAGGCGCCCAACAACTGGGTCATGTACTTCGACGGCGTGTTTGCACGCCGGGGCGCGGGGGTTGGAGCCGTACTCATGTCGCCTACCAAGGACAAGCTCTACTACGCCGTGCAGCTCTGCTTCCTTCATGACGAGAAGGTCTCCAACAACATCACAGAGTACGAGGGCCTGATCGCGGGTCTCAGGGCTGCGGCGGCCCTAGGGGTCAAACGTCTCACCATCAAGGGCGATTCTCAGCTCCTCGTCAACTTCTCCAACAAGGAGTACAAGCCCAAGGACGAGCACATGGAGGTATACCTAGAAGATGTACATAAAATTGAAAAATGATTCTTGGGTTTGGAGTTGCAGCATGTCCCGCGTGGCACGGACAAGGAGGCGGATGACATAGCCAAGAGAGCATCCCGATGTGAGTCCCAGAAGCCTGGCGTCTTCGAGGAAAGGCTCTTCAAGCCATCGGCGGCCCCCTCCATTGCGGAATTGCCCATGGCCCCCTCTTCGGGCGCTCCAGCCTGTGGTCCGACCTTCGGAGCCCACCTGCTCCTGGCGCTTGAACCTCAGGAGCGGTGCTGGACCAAGGAGTTCAAGGCGTACTTGCTCCAAGGCACCTTACCAGAGAAGGAGGAAGACGCAGAATGCATGGCCCGTCAGGCCACTGCTTACTGCTTGCAGGATGGCGAGCTCTACCGAAGGCGCCCAAATGACGTCACGCTGCGATGCATCTCCAAGGACCAAGGACATGAGCTGTTGACTGACATCCATGGCGGGGATTGTGGGAATCTCTCTTCGTCATGCACCCTCGTGGGCAAGGCGTTCCGCAGTGGTTTCTACTGGCCCATGGCGCTCAATGATGCCACTGAGCTGGTGAGATCCTGTGAGGCCTGTCAATTCCATGCCAAGCAGATCCACCAGCCCGCTCAGGGCCTCCAGACCATTTCGCTCTCGTAGCCGTTCGCGGTCTGGGGGCTGGATATCCTGGCCCCATTTCCCCGAGCAGCCGGGGGCTACCGCTACCTCTACGTCGCCATCGACAAGTTCACCAAGTGGGCGGAGGTGGAGCACGTGCGCACCATCCCAGCGGGCTCGGCCATCAATTTCATCAAGGGCCTCGTGAGCCACATTGGGGTCCCCAACCATATCATCACTGACAATGGCTCTCAGTTCACGAGCAACCTCTTCAAAACATATTGTGCTAACCTTGGAACGCAGATATGCTACGCTTCGGTGGCGCACCCGCGGAGCAACGGCCAAGCTGAACGCGCCAACGCGGAGGTCCTGAGGGGCCTCAAGGCGAGGAGCTTCAAGAAGCAATTCGAGGCCTGCGGCAGGGGTTCGCTCGATGAGCTTCAGTCCGTGCTGTGGTCCATCTGCACCATCGCGACTAAGCCCACTGGCGAGACCCCGTTCTTTCTCGTCTACGGGGCTGAGGCGGTCCTCCCTCATGAGGTCAAACATCGCTCCTTGTGGGTCTTGGCATTTGACGAGGCACGCCAGGATGCCTCGCGGGGGATGGACCTCCTACTTGGGGAGGAGGGCCGCCGCCAAGCCTCGCTCTATGCTGTGAGGTACCAGCAGGCGCTGCGGCGGTATCACTGCCATAGCGTCTGCTCCAGGACCCTCGAGGTGGGTGACCTCGTCCTAAGACGGGTGCTCTCCAGGGAGGAGATTCACAAGATCTCGCCTATGTGGGAGGGCCCGTTCAGGATCGCCCGTGTCTCCAGGTCTGGCACCGCACGCCTGGAGACACAGGACGGGGTCGCCATCCAGAATGCCTGGAACATCCAGCACCTCCGGAAGTTCTATCCGTGACCAACAAGCGCCATGCGCCTCTCAAGTCTCCGCCCGTGACACTCTCACGTAATAATGAGTGGGGCTGTACATGCCCCGGAGTCTCCTGAGTGCCGCCCCTAGGCCTCACGAGGGCTCCCACCCATGTCCTAGTGGAAGCCCCATGCTCCGCGCTGGCGGGAAGACCAGAAGACTAGTATAGGTGCCGGACGCGGCTGTTCTTTTTGCTTGCTTTCTGTAGCTGATTTGCCACTTCTTGGAATGAAATTTGAAGTTCTTGCTTCCTTATTTGAAAGGGTTGGGAATTTTTTCTCCTCATAGCATTCGCTCTTTCAGGTCTTGTTTTAGGGAGAGTGACAGTTGCCCGTCGCTCTTCCTCGCGCGTCTCGCTCATGGGGGCTGGGCACGGTGTGTACGCTTGGGCTCGCCCGCGAACACACCTCGCCAAAGCCTTGGTGTCTTGGCCTTTGGCGTCTTAATCCTCGCGCGACGCCCTCAAATGAGCCAACGGGCATGCACGCCCCCCTGAGTCTGTGCCTCCGGGCATCACGACACGGCGTACCAGCGTCCCTCGCTCGGGGGATCGCGTGGGGCACGGCACCTCCACAGGTCCCCTAACCCCGCAGCCACCGGATGCCTCCCGAGGCTTGAGGACCTTCGGATCCTCAAGAAGGAAACCCCTGGTAGGACCTCTCTGGAATGAGGGGCGCGCAGGAGGTATGAGCTCCAGGGAAGCACGCTCCCGCGGCATGGGAATCTACCGCAAGCACAGTAAGCTAAGTCATCCCAATCACGATCGGCAAGAACCCGTCAATTAGCAGCAACACGGATGTTAGGACGCAATATAAAAACAATAATATAACGGTGCAAGCTCCACAGTTCATTACATGCCCCGACAGGGCTTTCTACTTTTTTATGTAGGAAAAAGAAAGAAGCAAAAGCGGCCGCGCGACCACCGCGGCTCCCAAGACCCGGCTCCAGCAACACCCGCGCTCAATCGGAGTCCTCCTCCTGCTTCACTGGGGCGCGGCGGTGAGGCAGCTTATCACCCTCCCCGATCCGAGTTCGGCGGCATGGCCGCTCGTTGTAGTCGCCGTCGCTCATGCTCTCCCCAGAGGAGGAGCCGATGCTGCTGGAGGCATCACGACCGTCCTCAAGGGCAAATTCACCGCCAGAGATGCTACCGCCCCTCCGGACGTCGTTGTCGGAGGGGTGGATGCTGCATCATCGCTGTCGCTCTCCGGGAAGCACCCCAGGCACCTGCCGTCCTCCCCAAAGACCCTGACGTAGAGGGTCGCAGCGCCGTCGTGCCTAAAGTGGAGGGTACACCTCCCCTGCAGGCCGCGTGCGCGAGCGAACGACTGCCACCCAAGGTACAGGAACACGTTGCCGGAGGGGGCGACCTCGACCTCCACCCACGAGGCCCTGCTGCAGTAGCCAGAGGTCACCAGGTCCCCCGGCCGGTAGCGCGCCCGCGAAGAAGCGTGGGAGCTGGAAACAGACACCCGCGGGCCTCTCCGCCCACACCACGAACTCCGAGGGTGCATCGGCCGAATGGGATCGCGGGCGCGGTGGCCGAATGGCTGCCGCATGCCTCCCTCCTTGGCCGTGGCCACCCTGTCCGCAGGAGCCCCGCCGCAGGAGGGAGCGCCCCCATGACTGTCGAAGGCGGCGCCAGCCTTCGAAGGAGTGCGGCCACGCCCTCGGGGAGCCACCGCTGGCGTCGCGGCGTGCTTGCGGGGACGGTCGTGACCCCTTTTGGGCGGTGGCGAGCCTGGTCCCTCCTGCGGGGCTTTTCCCTTCTCCGCAGCCGAGAACCTCCTCACTGGTGCCATGGATGCTCTGGCAAGATGGCGGGATGAAGAAGAAGAAGGAGCGAGCGGCGAGAAGATGAAGATGAGCTGGGGGCTCCACCCCCTCTCCCATTTTAGGCGAAGGAAGGCTAACCGCCGGCCTCTCGCGCTCCAAGCAATGATGCCTTTTTGCATGCACCAGGCAGTTGTCAAGTCGAGAAGTTGCCGAGGTGGCATGGGGAAGTGGAGACGCCCACGTCCCATCAAGTGCGATGCATCAGCCTGGTCCGCAGGCGATTGGGGCCCGCGGCGCTTCGCCCTTGCCCGTTGGCTTCGCCTCGAAGCCAAGTCCGAGCGCGCCTTGGGCCCGGGGGCTACTGTCGGCATTCTGGGAACCAAGGTACCCAGACTTGCCTGCCTGCGGCCCATGGCGTGGCTTCATCGACGGCCTGGTATGGCCCATCTACAAGACTACCAAGACAAGACCCTGGCGAGGGGCCAAGCCTCGCGAGGAAGACGACGCCATGACCTCCCGAGGGAGCGGCCTCCCCTGGCTGCCTCCTGAGGAGCGGAGATTCCTATGCAGGTGCCCAAACCTCATGAGGTTGTGGTGACACAAGCCATGACGACCAAGGCCAGGTGGGCGCCAGCGGGCGAAGAGAAGACAGTTTCCTCTTTGGTGCTAAGGAGGCAAGCGCAGGCGTGGGTTCCCGAGGACTCACGCAAAGGTTTCCATTCCTGTGTAACGAGACCAAGACCAACAGGACGGCAGGACGGATGTCATCACCGAGCCCACCGCAGCGTCACGCCAGAATCTTTGCAGGCGAAGACCACCTTTCGTCAGGAAGATCTACTACTTGATCCCTTCCCGCCTAAGTTTCGAGGGAAGAGGACCAAGGCCACTAGAAATATAGGTTAGCCACCACCGTAGAAGGGGTCGACTCATTCTCACCCCGAGCCCTCACGAGGTTGTTCATCCTCAGCCCCTCATGAGGCCAATCCACCACAAAGCAGGAGTAGGGTATTACACCGCAAGGTGGCCCGAACCAGGGTAAACTGACGTGTTCATCTTCTTCCTTGTTCATCGAGCTAGGCCGTAGGGTGATGAGTTGGTAGGCTTGAGAGGATGAGTTCTTCGCACATGCCCCAGAGTTCGAACCTTCTTGGGTCTGCGGAGCCCTGAATCCGACAGACATGTTCTGTAATGCCACCTATTTAGTTTCTATATCATATAAGTGAATTATGCAATCTCATCTCTTTTAGCCAGCCATAATATATGTGAAATATGCAATGCCATCCTATTTAACCTGGCATCATATATTTGAATGATATCTTGCCAATCCTTTTCTTCATTACATTTCCATTTATTGGCAATGTTTGTACATTCAACTACTCTTCCTGTGAATTAGCCATTTGAGTGGGTGATAGAAAAATCTGGAGTGAAAACAAGGTCTTCAGAGCAGAATGTGCTACTTGTCGAAGCAGATCTCTTGCTGGGCCCCGAAGGCTCCTCAGAGATGGATTCAGAGACATATGACCAGTCCTATTCCCCCACCGTGGTGTATGCTCTAACTTGGCATAGTTATACTGCTCATATCATGCATATGGTGTCTAGCATTGCATAGTTTAGACATCATTGAAAGTGCTAGTTATCGACTAGAGGGGGGGTGAATAGGCGATTTTTATGAAAGTCTTCAAAACACGAGGTCTTTGAAGACAGACAATCAAATGGAACCTATATGATATGCAGCGGAAGATAAACTACTCTAGACAGACCATAGTCAAGTAAGCATTGTAATGGAAGCACGAGGACTAATAGCAGCTAGGTAGTACAACTCGGAATGGAAGACAGTATGAAGCCAAATAGGTAATAGTCTTCGCACAGTGAAGTCAAACAGATCAGGCAAACAAGCAATGACTTCATGAAGACAAACTGAAATGTAAAGGAGGTGGGGGATAGAACCAGTAGCTTGGTGAAGACAAGGATTTGGTAGACCAGTTCTAGTTGCTGTGACAACTGTACGTCTGGTTAGGGAGGCTGGGATTGAACTCAGAAGACCACGTCTTCACCTTATTCCCCATGAGCTAAGGACACCCAGTCCTCGCCCAATCACTCTGGTAAGTCTTCAAGGTAGACTTCCAAACCTTCATAGACTCCGTTCACCGGCGATCCACAATGACTTTTGGATCCTCAGAACATGATGCCTAACCGGCTGGAGGATTCACAGTCCTCAAGTGTAACAAGTCTTCAGGTCACGCAGACAGAAAGACTTCAGTGATGCCTAACACTCGTTGGCTCTGGGTGTTTTGGGCTTTGACCTCGCAAGGATCTCTCTCTCTCAAAGGCTTCGATGGTGGGTTGCTCTCAAACGACAAAAGTCGTGCACTAACTCTGAGCAGCCACCAATTTATGGTGGAGGGGGTGGGCTATTTATAGTCAGTAGGCAACCCGACATGATATGTCCGAAATGACCCTGGGTCACTAAGGAATCGACACATGTCCAATGGTCGGATTTCAAACACACGCAGCAGCTTGGCTTGGGCTACAGGCAAAGCTGACTCATCCAACTCTGGATAAGATTTGCTCTCATTGTCTTCGCTCGAAGACATAGGATTTTGGTTGAGCATCATGTCAGTCTTCTGACTTTTTTCACTTGGACCCCACTTAACAGTACGGTGGTTCCTATGACTCAAGAAAGAAGAAAATGAAACTGCGAAAGAAACTATGTCTTTGCACTCCATAGTCTTCAAGTGAATGTCTTCACAAGTCATTATCTTCGACGTGAATGTCTTCACGAACCACCATTGTCTTCAATGTCTTCATTCATTTTTAGGGGTCATCTCTAGTAGGAAAACCGAATCAATGAGGGACTTCTATCTATGTTATCCTGCAATTCTCACAAACACATTAGTCCCTCAACCACCTTTGTCGTCAATACTCCAAAACCAACTAGGGGTGGCACTAGATGCACTTACAATCTCCCCCTTTTTGGTGATTAACGACAAACTAGTTGAAGTTTTCAACGGGGATAAAAATATGTGTAAGTTAAAGAATGTGGTCATTGGCTTCATGAAGTTGAAAGGGCTCCCCCTGAAGATGTGCATATAAGTAATTTGCCTTTGAATGCAAATGCACATGGCAGGTTCTGCTTTGTGGAGATCTTCTTCAACTCACGAAGACAATTCATCATGCATATAAAAATGTAGTAAAGTTAATGACATGCACAATGAGAAATGGGCGTCTGCAGTATGCGGAATTTATCATCGCAATAAAAGGTAGCATCAAAAGTAGCAGACGACAATCAAGATTTAAGGGTTACAACTCAAAACCAACAGTTCAAGAATGAGAGTTGTAAAACTTAGCAAAAATAAGCACCCGACCCATATAGACCCGCTTGAAGACTATTAACTCATAAGCTTCTCCCCCTTTTGTCAGGAATGACCAAAAAGGAGTGAAGACATAGAGTGTCGTTCCCAGGCGGTGTTGGTGTAGATGTTGGGGCAGCAGGGTCGACGGTGGAGTTGGGCGGTGCAGAGGGGCCTGATGCAGAATCGTTATGTAATGAAGCCATAGCTGGTGAAGTGGCGTCGTCCTCTTCATCAATGACTCGTGCAACAACAGTTGGAGCCGAAGATGAATACTCAGAATCTTCAATGGAAGGAGTTGGACGCCAACTTGCTGACTGTGGAGGCCTGGAGTCAAACTTGAAGCGTTTAGTGAAGCCATCGGCTCGTAGATCGTCTTCAGAATAGAGCATTGTGAGGCTCTTCCAGGCACGCCGACAGGCTTCATGAGTAACAAAGGAGTTCTTGGTAGCAAGGATGCGAATGCGATTCACATCAACTAGGAGACTTTGCATCTGGCGCTTCATCCAGTCATGATGCCTATCCTGTTTTTGATGAAGTGACACAAGAAGCTCTCTGTCATTCCGTACACGAGGACGCTTCTGAGGCCTTTGGGCTACTGTGCTGGCTGTTGCATCAGTGTTGGCACGATGCGGCAGCCTGAGCTGACCGACAAGAGGACCAGCAACAGTAGTGGTTGGGTTCGGCACATGAATCCCTTCAAGAGGTTGAGTGAAGCTTTGGAAGGCAACATTTTGTTCGCGAACTGGTGCCTTGGCTGGCTCGGGATATATGGCTTCATGAGACATATCCAGTTCTGGCAGAAAGACAACATGGTTGCGCGCTGAAGCTTGATAATTGATAGTTGAGTAAAGCTTAATCAGTCGCATGACCCATGGAGCATAGAATTTGAGCCCGAACAGATCAATGCCAGAAGCAGCCAACTGACGGATGAAGAAGTCTTGAGTATTGAACCTGATGCCATTGATGATATAAAAGACCAATGTCTTCATAGTGCCTTCAAGCTTGGCAGGAGGAGAATGCCCCTTAATTGGCCATAAAGTATGCCTCAGTATATGATAGATAGTGCGGGGCAGGTACTCGAGGTCATTGACAAGAAATCCCTTGGGGTATTCAGCATCAACAGGCAAAGGCTTCATCATACTGAGCATCTGGCTCATGTTGGGCTCAGGCTTCTGAAAGATGCTCTGCAATTCTTGTTCATAACGCTGACAACCTGGCTCATAGAGATCGCCAGGAGTGGGCAGGGAAGTTAGCTCGATGATGTCTTGAGCTTTGGCTTCGTGATGTACATTGCCTGTCATCCACTCAAGGACCCATGTCTTCGGATCCCTGTTGTAGCCTGATATATGTAGAGTGGCATAGAATTGCAGCAAGAGTTCTTCATTCCAGTGCTCCTTGTCAACGACAAATGGGAGCAAGCCAACTTCTCGAAAGTAGTCAAGAGCTTCCTCAATGCAGGGGAGTCCAGCAATGGCATCGCAGCACATGCGCTTGTGAGGGAAGATCCTGTCCTGGTTGTACAAGATGCATGAGTAATAGCTTCGTTGCTAGTGGCTCCAGAACCTGTCAGAGGAGATCTTTTGTGACACCCTGGTTTTCGCTCCTGTTTTTTTTCCTTTGCGGGATTTGACTCCCGTCTTTTTTCTCGGTGTTATCGGATTTCTCCAGCTCCTGGGTATATGAAGATGGTCATATAGCCTTGCCTTTCCTATCCAGCCGGAGATTCTCTTCAGATCAACCTTGCCACCCAAGATTTTTCCGTCGAAACCCTACCTTCCGAGTTATCGGAAGGAAAACCCTAACTCCTGCAGTTACAAAGGAACCCCAATTTTCCTTTAATCTTTTGCCTCCCAAACTTTTCTCAGTGATCATCCTATCTCTATAAACCCTGGATATGCAAAAATATTGCCAAGTCATTAGCAATATTTTTCATTTATAATTAATTCCTTTTTATGCTGTTTAAAGGAATTAAATCCAGGAAAATATCTATCCATCTCCAAAGTTCATGCAAACTTGTGGAGATATTCTTTATGATCATATTGAGCTCCCATAAAAATATTGGCCATAATTAAATAGGGGGAATTGCATTTTCCTATTTAAAGCCAATATTGCATTTTGGGCAGTTTCTAAAGGAACTACCAATTTGGTAGCCAGGAAAAATCCCAAATAAATTATGGAGCTCATCCTATCCATATCTTCACCATTTCCATCAAAACCCAAGTCCCATAGTTCAAGGTTTGAGCACAGCATCCATTTGCAAATTCTGTCCAGATTTTTAGTTTGCAAAGGAAGTGCTTGAACCCTTGATCCTTTTCAGCTGAAATTTTTCATGGTGGTTAACATTGACAAATAACCCATGGATACCAAAAATCAGCTCAATCTATCCATCCATTCATCCACAGCATTTTTCTCAAGTTTCTGTCCATTTGGAAGTGCTATGAAGGAAGTACCATGTAGGCATTTCCAAATGAGCTGAAACTTTTCCAGTATCTCCATATATTCAAATAATTTCTCTCCACAAAAGTTCACTTCATTTCATCAAGCCAGATGAGTGCAGCTTCAAATTCCATTTTCTGGACCAGATTTGGCAGTTGTGAAGGAAGTATATGCAAATGGGGTCTAAATGACTTCAAATTTTGCCAGCATATACTCCTTCCTACCACATTACACTGTGACAAGGTTTCAACTCCCCACCCTCATTCATTTCTCCTCTAGTATCCAGTAAAGTTTGCTGTTAAAGTCTGTTTCTGCTAGTTTCACTCACCTCAGAGCCACCTAGCTTCTTCGAGTCACTTCTCTTATCTAATTGAGCAGTGAGGCATTTGTTTGACAAGCCTAGAGAGGCTGAGTCGTGCCAGAACACGCGGACCGCATGGTGACCGCGTAGGCAGAAGGCAGAACTGGCGCTCTGTGCCGCGCGTCGCCTCTGCCGACCGCTCCAGCCAGCCATGGCTTGTCCATTTGTGCTGACCGGACTCATCTCTGGTCATTTCCCCCTCCATCTTCTTCCTCGCCGCACCGCGACGAACGCCATAACTCTGCCACTGTTGCCGCACTATTACCACGTGGCTCCGGACACGCTCGAGCCCTCCCAAAGCACCAGCTAGCTTCCCTGCTCGCCCGTGACGCTCCCTGACACCGCGCGCCAGCCGGAGTCGTCGCATCCGAGCTCCAGGACCGCGGCCAGCTCATCCCACAGCCATCCTCATCGCTTCACCTCATCCGGCTATAAAAGCTGAGGCCTTGAGCCTCCCCGAGCACCTAGCACCACCTCACCAGCTTCTCCTCTTCCTCAACTTCCCTCCCGTAGGCTCGCCCGGTCGAATCCCTCACCGGAGCGTTCCAATTACTGGCGAGCCGCCCGCTCTCAATCCCTGCGTCCGGCCATTCCCAGGGCCCGTGGACCATCCCACTGGATGAACCCCTCCTCGGCGACCTTCCCCGCACCCGCACCAATCCTGTCCGGCCGCCGGAGCCCCTACATCGCCTGGGCCGGCCGCTCTTTGTCAGCGAGCGCCGCCGCGTCTTCAGCCTTCCCTAGTGCCCGTGCGACCACTCCCGGAGGCGGTGCTCGACGGCGCGCTCGTCTGTGACCTCACCCGCCCCAGCAGCTCGCCGGAGCTCGGCTGGCCATCGGGATCGGGGCCCCTGTCGCTGCTGTCAGGGAGAGAAGGGGAGGCGGAAGAAGAAAGAGGAGGTGGAGAGAGAGGGCACTGCGGGACCCACCTGTCGGTGACCCACAGGGGGTGGCCCAGCCCGCCACGTCAGTTAAGTGGCAGCGCCCGCGGGTGAGCACGCCTTCCCCACTGGGAAGTGTATTTCCCTGAAATGCGCGACCCGCTGAGCTGCCAGGGACCCCGTGGGAAATATTCTTTTCACAAATAGGTCCCTGATAGAAAAACCCTTGCAACTTTTTGCTCGTAGCTCCGATTCAGGTGAAACCAACGCCCACGTCTTCAGTTCGTCGAGCCCGATCCGATGGTATCACTTTCATAATGTTACACATTCTGAATATGACCATTTTGCCCTTGCCTTAAAACAGCTCCCCCGAGAGGGAATCTTTTCCGGCGAATTCTTCCGTGGCTTCATCGCACTTCTTCCCGGAGTAATCATCGGCCCCCAGGCAAGCTGACCATCTGATATATGCCCTAAAACATTGCTCTGTGATATTTCTTGCATGTTTAAATCAACATGCTTATGCTTTCTTGTGTAGTGGTGAGCTATATGTGACTCTGACGAACCCTTGCTTGCACTTTCTTCGATGATGGCACCACGCCTGAGTCTGAGCTGTTTTCGGCCGTCCGGGGTGGATGCCGACTTTTATTTCTCTTATCGGCAACTGTCCGTGTTCTGAGCTGCTTTTCAGCCGTCTCGGGTAGCTGTTGAATTTCTTTCCGTAGCGGTGACCCTATGCTCTGAGCTGTTTTTTTCGGCCATCTTAGGGAACTGCTACATTCTTTTTATCAACACCCTCTCATGCTCTGAGCTTCTTTTCAGCCGTCTTGAGCCGGGGTTGAGTTATTCTGGTAATGTCCCAGATCAGAATTGTAAAGACCATTTTGGTGGCTATTGGTTTCTTTGCCGATTTTGTGCAAGGGTTCCGATGGTCGTAACTTACAGCTCGAACTTATTAAATGATAACTTTCCATTTAAATCTTGTTTCACTAATGACTCATTATGATGTTATATGGAGATAGGTTGTTATGTTTCCACAGTTGTTACCTCACACATAGTTACCACCATGCTAAGTTATTGTGATGAATCACTAAGCTTGCTAAAATGAACTTAGTCGGTTGATCTTGAGTTACCTGTCCGGGCTTATCCGTGCAACCACATTTGCCGGTATGGGACGGCCTTGACTTGGTCTGATCGCGTGCTCTTTTATCGGTACCACCAACTAGGGAAGGTTATGCGTGCGCGCTGCCCTGGCCCGGTAGGCGACAATAACCTTGTGAGCCCAGTTGAGTTATTTGCCGGCGTCCCCGTTTGGGACAGTTTATTTGGCCACGACGGTGGCAGGTGTCACTAGTTGACACAGGGGCCACCCAGGACATGACCCTGGGAGGGTATGATTGTCGGTGGTACAGTAGAGGAGTCACGGGTCAGGCAGGTTTCATTGGAGCAACGCTGGTCCACCCGAATGGGATCACGAGGTCAGTGCTCCATAGTGTGGGTAAAGTGTGCAACCTCTACAGAGTGTAAAATCTATTCGAATAGCCGCGTCCACGGTATTGGACAGCCCGTCCGGACCTCTCTAGGTGATCAATCGGAACAGTAATAATAATGATGGAAGAACTCGTCTTATGCCCTGTAGTACTCAGTGGATCTGGAGTATTCTAAGGGTTGTGGAACAACCCGTAAGAGAGTAAGTTTATCAGATTTGCAGTGGAGATGCATAGACATCGGATGATGTCAGGGATATGATATGTTGGCCATGGAATGGCTATGAAAGTGATGGTCGGATGACCAAAAGACTTGGATTTGATTTGATTCAACATCGGATTGGATCATGAGAATGTTCGGAGTATGGAATATTTACTTAATATGCTTTATCTTACTGCATTTACTTCAGTAGTTATCTTGCTGGATAAACCTGCTATAACATGATAATTGATATTGTTAGCTAGTTATGCTATGTCATGACAATTAATATTGCTCTAACAACAAGTGCATGCTTGAATGCCAAGGATTGCTTTGCTTGGTGTATATGTTAGTTTGGTTTGCTTGCGAGTACATTCAAAAGTACTCAGCGGCCTTCAATGTGGCCAGGTTCACATAAGGATCCGTCGTCCGCCGATGAGGAGCGGAGCGTTCGTGGGCTAGGAGCGTAACCCAGTCAGATCCCTGTGGATTGGAGCCGCACCAGGACCATGCTGCCTTAGATAGAGCTTTTCCCGCTGCCGCCCCTCTTTGTAATATATCATGTAAGACTTATATATCCATTAATAGAAATGCCTGTGTTCATGATACTTGTTGTAAGCGCGCATGCCAGAGTGATTTCCTGGGCTGGTATGCGTGGCGACCGTCTGGCTACAGTGGTAATCAGGCGGGGCGCCACAATGGATGGTATCAGAGCAGCCAGGCTGACTATAGGTTACCCCTAGCCAGACTTCATTGCCTCTTGATTAGTTGAAAGCCCAGATGGATTTCAGCCATCTTTGCCAAGCAGGCATGGCTACTATTGATCATAAGGCAACCCCATAGGTTTTGGCTCCATCAGACCCCAACTCTCGTGACCTTTGCCTCCGGTGTGGAATGCTCGCACCCGGCAGCGACCCGCGAGCCCTGAACCCCTAGGTAAACCAGATATTCTTAACCTGCTTGCTAGCCATGGCATTTCTCTCCTTAACTCTAGTTTCCTCTGGGAAACGCGTATAAATTCCATCCTTTCCCTGACAACCATAGGATCGTTGACTAAGCCATTTTGGCTATGGTCCTGCATCGAGAGTGTGATGTTCCCTAAGGAAGTAGTAGGAGCTGGACACCAGTGCTACCAGGAGCATTGTGTGGCTTCGCTTCTAAATCTTTAGAGGTGCATCGAGTGTGCTATACTAGTTATACTCATAGATCCTCGGCCACATGTGTAAGGTCCGCAAATATTTGAGCTTTATTTGCTTTTTGGTTTTCACAGTTTTTGTTTCTTTTGTCAGTTCTGTTTCTTCGCTCCGACTGGATCCATCCGCAAGTGCCGTCAAGAAGACTAGCATGCAACTTGGATAATACACAATAATCCCAATTCAGCAAGAGTCAAGTCAAGCCAACTGCATGATATTCAGAACACCATCACCGGATCTATCAAGAATGAAGAATAGGTCAGAAGCATAATCTATGTGCAACTGACAAGGATAGAATATACCTGAGAAAGTTGGCCTCGGAATGGATCACACCTGAGGAGCAGTCAGATAAGCTACCAAGAATGAACACCAGTAAGGACAAAATTATTCCGTCCGCGATACAAGGACTATTTCAATCAGTGGGGTGAACTTTGAGTCTTTTCTCAATGGACTCAAGAACCATTTAGTACACACCGAAGACATATTTCAAGAATGTGAATATGCCATGAGCAACACCAAAACTCCGGTATGTTGGTATAAATTTCAAAGCAAATCTTAAAGCTCACCGGTGCAAATACAAAATTTTCTGGGCACTGTGACAAGGTTTGCAAGGAATATGGATGAGTTCACGGTTGCCCAGAATCACTGAGCTTCCAAGCATCTAGAATCAAGGAGCACCTAACATGATTGGAAACTCAGCTAAACCGAATGGAATTATCTGTCAACTGCTTATTATTGGCAACACTTGGTTTGAATGCAAAGGGTATTCCGAATTAATTAACAATGTGAGGTCTGCATCAGTCATGCAGCCTTTACAGCGGCAATGATCATACCAGTAGAAGGACAAGCAGTGTGCATGACAACAGAATATCTTCAGTCAAGGTATGGCCTATATCAAGTTTTGGCTCCGCTATGGGTAAAATTCCAGATACTTCGGAAGGAAGCCAGAATCGGCCATAGATCCGACTGCGTACACACTGAAAGGCTTCTGGTATAAGTATAAGGAACCCAGCCTTCCTCCGCAAGCTACCGAGAAGAGCTTATGACACCAGGCTGCCAATCTTCCTCGGTACGCCACTTGGTGAGAAAATCTTCTAGGGTACGGCACTCCAATCTTTTTTAGCATGCTACCGCGGAAAGCTTCCAGCATAAGACACCGGACCTTCCGCCGCAAGCCACATGAAGGTAAATTTCTGAGGTATGATACCCAGCCTTCTGCAGCACGCTACTTTGGCTGAAGCTTCAAGTATAAGGAATTCAGCCTTCTTCAACACGCTATCGTGCCCACAACAAGCTTGTTAGAAGCAAGAACTAGTCTGGACACACATCCGCCTCGGAACTCAGTGGTTATAAAAGGATTTATCCTACACCTGCATATGTTGTGAGCATGCAGTCCAGTGGATCAGTTCATGCGAGACACTCGTACATGGGAATAACTGTGTTCAGAGGAGAATTGGCCCCATGTTGAGAAGAAGAATATGAGCACAGCAACCCCTACGAGGTATGTAAGAGTAAGTTGTGAGAGCAAAGGTCTTCCAGCTGCGTCGAAAGAACATGACATGAGGGGCGGGAAAATCCACATCCACCCGCATGCCGCCATTCCCGCAACCCCTCATGTGCAGCTTCAATGCGCACAGCTGTTCAAGCTCCATCGCCCTCGCGAATGGAGTAGGGAGACGGAGGCGGCCGTGTGGAGGCTTGTATAATCTGATGATGAATTCCAGGGGTTGGTCTCTGACGTGGCCTTCCATCGGGGGAGGGGCGGCCGGTGGGGGTGCAATCAGAGCGCCACCCCATCCTCCTCGGCCCCGGGTGCCACGACGACGACGACCTCACCCCCTCCCACCTCCTCTCACGGCGGGCTCCGCCCCCGCATCTTTGGAGGGAGGAGGGAGATGCTGTTGAGCAGAAGTTCTCATTGCCGCCACTGGAGCAATGCCGCACCCCCGACCTCTCGCCATGGTGGGCGAGGACTGCTACAAGAATGGAAGGAGAAGGATGTGTGGAAAAAACGCCTTGCCCCATGTTCCCTTTTTATAGGTGAGCTGGGCAGGGGGCTAGATTTTTCCATGGAGGTAGCTGCCCCGTTCGCCTAGTCCGGCTCCTTCTTGCCATCAACGGCTCGAGGAATCAAGGCCGACCCCCTACACCAATCCATGACGCCTGGCTTTCTGCCATAGCACTCATTCCCGCGCCCTCCGCATCCGCCACCAACTTTACGCAATGCATGCAATACACGTGGCGGAGGCGCTTGGGGCGGGAAGGATAATGGGGTGGCGGTTACCGCCCCGTGAGCGTGGGACATGGGTACCCCACGAATCGTGGCCCATTATCTCTCCCACTACAATTGGCGTTACGTGACGTGCGGGAAAACCGAAAACTGATCCAAGCTCAAGTTAATGAAGAAGCAAAGAAGACCTCAAAGGACAAACCGCCGCAAGCCTCCTCGCCCATGTACTTGATAGGGCCTACCCCGACGACGCTCGGCAGCGCGTTCAGGCCAGGCCCGGGGGCTCCTGTCGGTGCAACAAACCCTAGGTATGTTGCCCAGACTGTACACAGGCTTGGAGGCAAGCATGCAACATCGAAGTCCAGACCAAGCAAGGAGAGATCAGCTCTTTGAGAGATCAAAGGGCGGATCAAGAAGACCAAGACAAGCTAAATGAGCAAGACACCACTAAGGGAAGGCCTCCCTTGTCGGGCAGGCGAGCCTGGCAAGATCGAGGTGGCCCCGAAGACAAGCCTCAAGACCGTCCCGGCAGGCCTGCTGGGCACGACGAAGGCAAACTACCCCGCCAAGGCTCCACCGCTCCACCTCCCAGCGACGCAAGTCATCCATCGGTGCGGTGTCAAGCCCCCAAGTGACTAAGTGGCTGTTATTCGACATGTGGCAGCCACTTCCTATGGAAATCACCTCCAAATGGCACCCGTCCAGAGACGTGTCAAGCAGACAGGCGAAAAGGTGGCCAAGCAGCCCGGCAAGGCTTGCCGGGCATGCCACGATGTGACACTAAGCGGCGCATTTAATGTGCTCTGCTCTGACTAAAGAGTTAGGTATGATAGCACTATTTGCTATCTAATCAGTACACAATGACTGATTTGCCACTGTGGTGACCCCTTGATCTATAAAAGGAGGGTCGTGGCCACCATAGAAAGGATTCAGACCCTTGTACACTCGTACGCGCGTAGCTGCCCTCGCCCCGAGGCAACCCTGCCGGGCAAGAGCACTGCGTTTCCACCACAATCCACCATCAATCCACCAAAGCAGGAGTAGGGTTTCACTCCTCGCGGCGGCCCGAACCTGGGTAAAACTTCCGTGTGATCTCTGCCGTGCTGCGCTACGTTCTCCGCTCTTTGTGTAATGTGCTCATCCCCCCTGCCGAACCACAAGGGGCTGATGGCCCCATATGTTGCCGTGGTTTCCCACGACACTCTCCCAGTAGTGATTTAACCATTTTGTTAATCTCCCTATCAGTCAGGGGTTTCTAGTTATAGCGTTGAGGGTCCTTCATATCACCGGTATATTGGCACATTAAGCCGTTGCGCCGGCTCACACTACAAAAAAAATACTCTTCCATGATGATACGTGTTTGTCACAGTAGGTCATGTTTTCTGTCATGCATGTACATCCATGACGATTTTATGACAGAATCAAGATAGTCATACCTGTGCTGTCGCAGAAGTGTTCCATGACAATACCAAAATTATCATCACGGTAGTGTCCACTTCCATGACGATAAATGGCACGTCATGGAAGTGTTTTCGTCAAGGGTAACCAACACGTGGCATCCACCGTAATGGGTCGCCGTTAAGCTATCGGGTTCCGGTTTGGATCCGATAACCCGTTAACAGCCCCGACCAATGGGGATTTTCCACGTGTAAAATTCTCATTTGCCGGAGGATCCACGTGTCGGCTCAGCGTTGGGATAGATGTCATCCACTCATTGTACGGGAGGCGCCTATGATACGTTGGCACGTGGCAAGACCCAACAGTGGCCCATTTAGGTGAAAGAGGCCGGCCCAGTCAAAATTAGCAGGCCGGCCCATATAGGGCCTACTTGTGTCTAGTCCATTTAAGCCCACGGCCCATACGAGATGTGCCAATTCAGCCCGTTAACTATTTGACACCATTGCAGCCCATCGTCAGTTCAAGCCTGTTAACAGCCTGCTATATATTTGGGCTCAATATCGGCCCCATGTGGTTTCGGCCTGTTAACGGCCCATTTAAGGGATGGGCCAATTTTCAGGATGTACGTCTGTCGGCCTTTTAGCGACCCATTTAAGTGTTGGGCCAATTTCCAGCCCGGTGTGTCTTTCAGCCCGTTAACGGCCCATAAATTAGTTGGGCCATTTGCAGTCGGACCTGAGTTTTGGCCTCTTAAGGGCCCATGCTCTTCATGACCAATACCAGCCCAGTTTTTCTTTCGGCCTGCTAAAGTCCCACAACACAGTTGGGCCATATAAAGTCTGAACTGACTTTCGGCCTCTTAGCGGCCCATGCTCTTCATGGTCCAGTACGAGCCCGCTGTCTCTTTCGGCCTGCTAAAGGCCCAAAATACAGTTGGGCCATATATAGCCCGACCTTAGTATCGGCCTGTTAACGGCCCGTGGAGTCGAATGGGCCCACTTGTTGCCCGCTTCGATGTCAGCCTGTTAACGACCCGGGACGTAACAGGGTCGAGCATTAACTGTTGGCTCGTTTCAATTATAGCGGCCCAATAGTGCTTTCGACCTGGTTACGGCCCATTAACTTAATAGACCCACTAAAGTTCGAACATGTCAGTAGGCCCAATTAGATAACGTCGATTCTAGCCCATCTATAATTTGAGCCCGTCACGACGAAAAATTATGGACAGGACAAAAACCGATCAATCAAAGGCCTATGAGAATTTTGGCCCATGCGAGCCCATTAGGGAAGGCCATTAAGGGCAGTGGGCCGCTTCCAGGGCCCACGACTGTTTGTGCTAACTAATAATTTCACTGCTTTTTTGCCTTCCTAGCGACCAGTTAGCAGGAATGCGAGGCGCACTAAGCAAATGTACGGCATACAAGGAAAAATGTTGCATATCCAGCATATATTACAGGAAATTACATCCACTGGGCAATCAAAGATTGATGCCAGTGCAAATAAATGAGCAGAACTTAACGATCTACAACCTCACAATCTGCAACCTCAGCGCGGATGACGCCCATAAGCATGTGAGCAAGTTCTTCCTTCTTTGCTACACTGTCTCTGAAAACATTGATCGGTTGTTGTTGCGCACGAATGTGCACCTCTGATTCCTCCACAATTTCCATGATTGCTTCAGCCAGTAATTCGTTCACAAACATACATTTTTTCTGTTGGATTCGAGACAGAGGAAACTCAACAGATTCAGATGGCGATTTTGGCAGGCTTGTATTATTGATAGTGGAGAGTGTCTTGACCACTGCATCATAACATAAATTAGGAGGGGAACCAAACAGATTAATCAAGAGTTATTGCCAAATTACCCGGCCTAGATTTATTGGAAAGAAACAATGGGGTTGCCTTCCTGTTTTTAGAGTTTGCCTTCTTATCTTCAGTAGCGTGCACCAAATTAACACACTAGCATTGCTATCATTGGCCAGGTCAGATAATAGGAAAGCAACATTGACACAACGAACATTTGGGCAACCAGACCATACCAGCCTACACCAAATTAACACAATATGGCACAGCTATCATCAGCCAGGTAAGGTAATAGGAAAGCAACATTGACACAATGAATGATTGGGCAACCAGAACAGCACTACAATTTAGTAATGTGCATGATATGAGATAGTACACTCATGCAGCTCAGTATGCAAAACTACCAGGTAGTTTTCCTTACAAAAATCAAGATTGTCGCCTTTAATTATACATTTTCCTACAAGTAAATTTAGATCAGATAAAGGTTAGATTCACGCCGATTAACAAAATACATGCTGATGTAAAAATTTAGTGATATACAACAGGTACTTACATCAGCATTGGAGCACAGAGAATTCCCGCAAGATACTTTCCTTGAACATGATCCCAATTTAGAAAGTCTTCTATCCTTTAAGCTTATTTTCTAAAAGAGAGATGGGTAAGAAACATGTAGAAAATATGATCTGAATGCTATAAAATTTCATGATGTGAGGATACGCACATGCTTTTTAGAATGGAGTTGCCATATTTTTGCTAGACTGGAGTGGACTAGTTCTTTGGCCACTTGAATCTACTTATTATTAGTAGGAGTTGGGTTTCTCTGTGCTGGAGAATTATCTATGAACACTGGAGTTGGTTTACTATCTCCTGGCATTTCAATCTTTTGCAAAGACCTTGTTTGTAACCCTTCAGATTATAACATAGCCGTCTTCCCCTTGCATGCCTTATATAGAAGAATGGTGCTTCAGTTATAAAACATGCTACGGTAGAGAGATGGAATAGGTACTGAAGAATAGAAAGGCATGACATATTGACATGTATTCCCTCCATCCAGAAATAAATGGATGTGTCTAGGTGTATTTCAGTTCTAGATACATCCATTTTTATCCATTTCTGTGACATGTAATCCAGACGGAGGGAGTATGATGTAAGAGCTAGGGATACGACAGGACAACAGAGTAAAAAAACACTAGTTGAATGTAAAACTATATGATAGCGGAATACATACAGAAAAACACTAAGGCAACATATGCATGTATGATTGGGAAACTAAGATGGCATTGCAACAGACCACTAGAACAACACTTCAATGTAAAAAAAACATGGTATGGTAGACAAATGAAGTACATACTCATGAATAACAATGCATAAGATATTCAGAAGCATGATGTCCAAACTAAGCAGATGGCATTGCGACAGAGTAGAATGACAGTACTTGAATTTGAAAACATGTTATCATGAATGGAATAGGTACTGAAAAACAGGAAGGCATGACATATTTACATGCATGATCAGCAGGCTAAGCACATGGCATTGCAACAGAGTAGATGCACTCCAGGACATTATATGCATGTTGTACCCATATCACGGGCCAAACTAGAGCAAGACCTTGTGGGGTGAATAGGATTCAGCATCTTTCTGGAAGTCTTCTGAAGAACTGCCTTTACATGTTCCATCATATTGGGTATCATTGACGTCAAGTTTGTTGGCCGTTACATTGCTCCGTGAGGTTCTTGTGGATATAGCAGTGTGTGCAATTATATCTGAAATGCATGAAAGATAACTAGTAGTTAGATTTATGTAATGAGTGCCTGTAGGAGATGACATAAATAGTAGGACTGGGCTTAACTAGCAGCAACAGGTCTCAAAAACTAAAGGGAGAACACAGATGAAAGCTACAGAATATGTATCGTTTGTACTCGAGATTAACTAGATGGCACACAAAAGTATTAAAGAACAACATAGGTCATACTAGAAGTGGTATAATCACCAGCCTGTGGGATAACATTGGCTGATGGATGATAACTATGGAACAGCGTTACCTAAAGAAAAAGTCTCTTATCTGAACTATGGAACAGCGTCAACTCCTGAACAAGACTCTTAAGAGATCAGCATGAATATACAGTGAAATGTGATAATCTATTTTCCATGCTTAGATGAATAACAAAGCCATAAATGTTGCACACAAGTAAGATGAGGGTACAACCTATCTGGCCTCCATCCATAGGAGTGAGCATCATGTGCCGACTTGTCGATGGCCCTGCAGTTGTTATGGCTGTCCATGTTGGGCACGCACATTCGATGCAGGGAACTGTTGAGTGGGGACTATAGCTCCCTTCTGGTGTATGCTTCCCTTGTTGGAGCAGCTGCGGTGAGAAGGAAGACGGTGTGGCTGAAGAAGCAGAAAACACAAAAATGTTAAGAACGACACATATCTCTGATCTAAAGAAATACCCTAAGAGATCAGCAGTAAGGTACGAGAGTGGTCACACGTCTGTTGACTGAAAACTAAATTGGGGTCACATGATTTTATTTTATTTTGGTACTGTCTGATCTACGCCGGATGGCTTGATGGCCATCCTGTGCCTCTCGGCTGACACTGTTCAGAATCTTCCCAGAAGAGCCAGTGACCACCGGCAGAGTAGCCTGCCTCTGCCGTCCCTGGCCGCGAGAGCTCCGACCAAAACCCCGCTCCCCGCCCCACCGCACTGCCGTGGTTGCGCCGCCCCCGGCTAATCCACAAAGACTCGCCATCATCCAGATCCGGCGGTGGCAGTACCTTCAACCCACGCAACTCTAAGATAGCCACCTAAGCGATGCTTCCGCGGCGAACTTGTACCCCCGCACCCTTACGTTAGACACTAGCCAACCAGCAGCCTAGGAGCTCCGCTGCCTCAAGGGGTGCTGCTTCCCATTGGGAATCGATTGGCCCAGAATAAAAATTCAGACAACTGATGCCTAAATAAAGTGATTTAAGATGAGTGTACGACCTATCTTGCGGCCCGGTGAAGTAGGCAGCTTCAGCTGCTAAGTCGGTGAGGCCGGCGCGATTGCGGTGGCTACCGGCGGCAGGAAAGCAGAGATGTCGCGACGGTCGACGGCTACAGGGAAGCAGCACCGGGGCCCTGGATGCATCCGAAGTTGGAGCCGCTCGGCGCCGTGCACAATGGCGGGGGTGAATCGGCTCTGGTACGGTTCACGCGACCGTCGTCGAGGCAGCTCCGGCAGCACGGAGTAAGAGGCACACGGCCCTGTGCATGATTGCAAACGGACAGCGTCTCCGGCATTGGGGAGGTGGGCGGCGGTGAATTTGATGTGGTGGGGGTGCCATGGAGGAGGGGCTAAGGTTTCGCGGCTGGGGAGAAGGGAGCTTCCGGGGAGAAGGTGATTTGGCGCCGACGATGTATGAATGGGGAATTGGGAGGGGGAACCATGTCTTACGGACGCATTTGTCTGAAATGTGGGGGGGAGTTACAGTTCTACCCCTGCCTTTAGGCTTCTGGGCTTGGGCCTGTGTACTGAGGGTCGAGGATAGTAGAGTAAATTTGCTTCTCCCAAATAGGGGACGCGAGCGATTTCGGGCCAGGAGGGCGTGTTTTGAAATAGTGGGCGCGAGCGATTTCGGGCGAATAGGGCGTGTTTTGAAATAGTCGGCGCAAGCGATTTCGGGCGAGGAGGGTGTGTTTTGAAATAGTCGGCGCGAGCGATTTCGGGCGAGGAGAGGGTGTTTTGCCGCCCATGGTTTATGAATTATTCGGCACCTGTCATTTCGGCCGAGGAGAAGGCGCGCTTGGATGAAGTTATGAACCTACCCTCGATGTACAACGGGCCAATTGATGCGTGTCCCACATAGGCTGGTAATTTCGCGTGTCCCATTTATTTGCTCGGGTGAATTCCACCGAGCAGAGGGTGTTTAGCGGTTCGTTCAAATTTTGGGAGAACGAGCATCCACGTCTACCTTACCAAGTCGATTCGAATCAAATTTCGAAATATTAGCTTGCCACTTCTTTTTTAGATGGTGAGATGATGCTCGGGACTAATGTGTTTTTACATGCTTGTTGCTAACGATTTACTATATGACAAATAGTTGACCCACTCAAAAACGGGAATCAAACCCAAAATGAAATATCTCGATTCAATGAAATAGCTCGTTCACCAGGTCAAAATAGTGAACAAAATCCAAAATTGAACACCTCAATTGAGTAGCATGTCGTACTGTATTATAGTACTCCATGAACATGTTGAAAGTCAAATTAATGAACTTGTTTGATACGCATATCTCCGTTCATGTGTGGATTGCAGACAACATGTTCTTCAATTCAAATATTTGAATGCAATTTTATATCGAAACATGCTTTATATCAGTCTTTGATGCATAAACACGACCTTCCCCTCTCCCAGACTCATGTTCTCTCTCTCACCGACAATCTTCAATTCTATCGCACGCATCCAAACACAAACCTTGTCAGTCCCTCTCCCTCTCTCTCTCTCTCTCTGTCTCTCTGTAGGGGGGGGAGGGGGGTCTTTCTAGTTCGCATGCACACTCCATGTATAGGTCTCTCTGGCACACTATGTATGATTCTCTAGTCCAAGCTAAATATCTTGGGTGCACTCATCGTACGCACACAAATTCCCTAGCTCATTGCCCGTAACTCTCTCACGCACCACTCTACCGTCTCGGAGCTCTTCCCTCTCTCTCTCAAACTCTCCATCTCCCTGGGTCACACGTACGCATGCATATCTCACTCGCACTCTATAGACCCATCTAAAACTCTCTCTCTCTCCCTCGTTCTCTCTCCATCTCACACGCACACACACACAATCTCACTCCTAGCTAAGTATGATTGCCTCTCACTCAATTGTAGGCACACGCAGTCCCCCCTATGTATATGACTAATACTTAGTCTCCATCACAAACATGTGCATTTTCTCTTTCCCTCACTTGGTCTATCTCGATTTCTCTCAGGGCATCTTTCTATCGCACACACACCTCATCCCTCGATCTCCCACCCATATAGTCCCCTCATGATCTCGAGGGGATCTCTCTATCACAAACACACCCTCTCTCCCTCCCCATGCGTCCATCTTCTCCATGCGTCCCTCTCGACCTTTGTCCCTTGTTGGCCAGACATCTATTGGACATGTGCTATCGGGGTGTCTCTCTCCGTTGCAAACAATCACGCACTAGCTATCTTCATGTATCTCCTCACCTTGCTTTTCTATCTCGGAGATGCATGCGTGATATGTTTGCATAAGAAATGAACACACACACTCTCTCTCTCTATTTTATCGTTTGTTGTCCCTCTCTCTTTCACACACACACTCTTTTTGCACACTCACTCATTGTCCTTCACACGCACTTGATCTCTCTCGACTTAGGCACTGTCTTCGGTCCATAGCATATAGATTTATTAAAAAGTCAAAAATCACAAAGTTTGTCCATGTACGTGGAGAAAAACATTTACATCTAGAACGGCAAACATATATCATTAGATTCATCATGAGATGTAGTTTCGTATGATGTATCTTTGGTATTGTAGATATAAATAATATTTGTGTAAACCTGGTCAAAGTTTCCAAAGTTTGACTTCTAAAAAATTTATATGCACTGCATTCTCGAACGGATGGAGTATCTCTTTCCCCGTCTCAGCTATCTGACGCACCACTCAGCCGTATCGGGGCTCCTCTATCTCTCTCAAACTTTATATCTCCCTGGTTCACACATACACATATCTCGCTCGCGCTACATAGACCCATCTAACACTATCCGCCCTTGTTCTCTCTCTATGTGACAAGCACCCCCCCTAAGTACCATAATCCCTCACTCCATCATAGGCACACGCACTCCCCCCCTAAGTATGACTATCTCTCACTAGCCGTCAGGAACACACGTATTGTCTCCTTCCATCCATACGTCTATCTCGATATCTCTTGGGGTATCTTCTATCGCGCACACACCTTGTCACTCGATCTCCCACCCATGTAGTCCCATCACGATCTCCAGGGGATCTCTCTGTCACAAACATACACTCTCTCCTCCCCATGTCTGCATTTTCTCCATACGTATCTCTCGACCTCTCTCCCTTGTTTGTCAGACCTCTCTTGGCCACGTGCTAGGGGTCTTTCCCTCTCGGTTGCAAACAACCACACACTATCTCCTCACCTCGCTTCCGCTTTCGAAGATGCATGTGTGATATGTTTGCATTAGACACACACGCTTTTTCTCTACTTTATCGTGTGTTGTCCATGTCTCTTTCACACACACACGCACTTTTTTCACTCACTCTTTCTATTTCACGCACACACTCTCTCTCTCTAGTTAGGTACTCTCTCACGTCCATAAACATATGGATGTTTTGAAAAGTCAAACCTCAGAAAAGTTTGACCAGGTATATGTGGAGAAAAACATTTACATCTGGCACGATCATTAGATTCATCACAACATGTACTTACTTCATACTATCATTTATCTTTGGTATTGTAGATATAAGTAATTTCTTTATAAACTTGGTCAAAGTTTCAAAAGTTTGACTTTAACAAAAATATAGGCACTACTTATCGAACGGAGGGAGTAGCTCTTTCTCTCTCTCTACTATCTCTCACGGGCCTCCCCTCTCCCTCAATCTCTCTATACCACGGGATTATACGGTCACTGTGTCAGCGTATAGCTCCGTATATTGTTTAGTTGACCGGTCAACCAGACCACTTGCTGCCTTGATAGCTCGTGTTCTCTATCTTCGTGTGCTGGCCCATGTGGCAGTGGGTGAAAATAAGTAAACTAGAGGCCCATCTGACACGAGGTGAAGTAACAGTAATGCTACACCCACGTAAACTAACGTATGGTTTTTACGTAAAAGAGGACATGGAAACAAAGGATTGGTTCGGTGGGGATGGAAGGGCCCACCCCCTTGAAAATCAGGGGGGAGAAGAAAAGTAGTTCGGAAGATTATGTAGGTTTAAGTAGCTTTTACGTAGATGTAAGATTATTGGTGAAGTAAACAAAGTTGAAACCACTCGCGGTAGCACCCCGCATGCTAGTAAATTGAGGGCACACTTCTTCCGCGTGAAGGACGCACTCGCGCACACTTCACCACTACGTGGCGGCATGCACACATGGACGCACTCACGCACAACCAGCACACAATACACACAAAGCACACGTGTACACCGGTGTCGCCGCCGGCTGAGATGGACGGCGAGGCAGCCAAGAAGCGGAGGAGGCTCGAGCCAAAACCGCATCCGGCAAGCCTAGACTTCATCAGCAGCCTCCACGATGACATGCTGCTCATCATCATTGGCCTCCTCCCCAAGAAATCTTCCGTGCGGACCACCCTGCTCTCCCAGCGGTGGCGCCCCCTCTGGCGAAGCGTCCCCCTCAACCTCATCGTCGACAGCTGCCTCTGCGACGGGCATTGCAAACGCATGGCCATAGTTTCCAAGATCCTTTCATCGCACCCTGGGCCAGCAAGACGCCTTGACATCTGCATGTTCAGTACCAACTGCAAGGTCCAAGCCAAGTTCGATGAGTGGTTCTTATCCCCCGCCCTAGATCAGCTCAAGGAGCTCAGGTTTGAAGCTGGACGATGTCACTCCTTACTACCGTCCGCGCTCTACCTCATGCCAATGCTGCGCCGCGCCAGTTTCAGCTCCTGCTATTTTCCCCAGATTAATGCCGCGCCCGCCCTTCTTCTCCCTCAACTCAAGCAGCTCGACCTCTTCGATGTTGGCATCTCGAAGAAGGCTATGGAGCACCTGCTCTGCAGCTGTACTACACTCGAGTACCTTCATCTTTGGTAGATCCACGGGTTCATTAGCCTCCACATCGCCTCGACGAATCTCTGATGGATTTATGTGTCTTGCTGGCCCCGCAATAGGACATCAATTGGGAAGAGATCACTCCAGTTGTTCCACATTATGGTCATTGAGAATGCGCCTTTCCTTGAGAGATTGCTTGTATCTAATCGAGAAGGTCCAATAAAAATCAGGGTCATTGACGCGCCGAAATTGACAGCGTTGGTGTACTCGTCTGCCAAATTCTCCGAACTCTTTATTGGATCCGTAATCGTTCAGGTACAACACTCATCTTCTTCTCCGTCTTCTTGAAATTCACATTTTTAAATTTCTTCTTGATGTATTTACGACTGTCATGCAGAAAATGATTCCCACAAGCTTGACCCAGTCTGTGCGCACAGTGAAGATCTTGGCAATAAAATCCATCGCCCCAATCTGGATCAAGTTGTTGGATTCCTTACATGCTTTCCATGCACGGAGAAGCTACTCATCGAGGTGAAACTTCTTTCCTATTAGTAAACGGTAATCACAACGTAGCTCAATTCTTTCATAATTTTCCAAATTATGATGACTAGTGTAGTGTTCAAAACTGCATCTACGCACTGCACCGAAAGAAATGTTTTTAGTATTTTTTCTCACGTGATCACCTGCATCATTTTTTTGTTGTACTACTAGTAGCCTAGGCTAGTCATAGTGGCAAGTAACTTAGACTAGTAACTCTATGGTTAGCCTAAGAGCAAGTACTACCTCCGTCCTGGTTTACTCTTCGTATTTTGTAGTATCAAAATTTGACCATAGATTTAACTGACAAAATGTTAATGCATGTCACTAAAAATTATATCGTTGGATTCGTATTTGAACATAATTTCAAATGGTATAATTTTTGGTGACATGCATTAGCATTTTTTTAGGTCAATCTATGGTCAAAATTTTATACTAAATACGAGGTAGTACAAAATTGGGCTATAACAACCCTCCACTATGTAGGCCAAAACACGTGCCAAATTCACTTCTGATGCATTTGGCATCAATGCCCCTCCATTGCTCACCTGGTGCCCCAATCTGGATCACCTACTTTGCTACGGTGCCAAATTAACTCACGCAATGAAAAAACACTTGCGTGGGAGAGGGAGAGGACTGAGGCAATAAAAAAACACTTGTTTGGGAGAGGGAGAGGCTGGTGTAGTTGGTTTGATTGATTTGTTTATACATGTGGGTCTGTGTGCACAGCGGTGCCAACTCTCTCACATCGCTAGAGCGGTGCCAAAATCTTTTGATTTGACATCGATGCATATTATGTGGCATACTTTTGAGAAATATGGCATTGGCCACATAGTGGAAGGCAACAAATGATCATGCTCTTCATGTGCTCCTAGGTAAATGAGAGGAAAGAGAAAGAGAGAGAGAGTGAAAAAATATCACTAGCCTTAGAGCCAACCCTATAGCCAACCCTATCGTATGAGCGAATGATACTGGTACCTCTTGATGACACGGCAATCTTATACAGCCAGCTGCTCTAATATGTTCTCTTCTTTGCAGATAAAAAAAGACCCAAAAGTGAAAAATGCGCTGCACTATAACAATCTCATCGAATGCCTTGATCTCCATCTTACAGAAATTGATTTGATCGATTACCGAGGCAGCACATCTGAGATTAAATTGGCCAGGTTCTTTGTTCTGGAGGCAAGTATGCTCAAGGTAATGAGGTTTGGCGTTCTCTGGCGCAACAATGAATGGCGTGCTGATCACCGCAAGCGTCTAAGCCTAAATGACAAAGTCTCCGCAGAAGCTGAATTTGTTTTTGAAACATCAAGTCGCTAGAGACTCAAAAATTTATTTGCCCATTAGTGACTTGTCAGGGCGGTGGATTTTAGTTTGTACGATAATGCTGCATCCACCTAAAGTAACAAAAGTTCTTACATAAACTTCCTAATAATTCCCTCTTCGTAGGTGCAACATTACTCCTAGCATTTGTAATATCAGTTTGAAACTTGTAATAGTACGACTATCTAGCACGAGTTACTATGTTACGATAAATGTTCGCGTGCATAGGTGCGGCAACGATATACCCATTACTCGAGTACAATATTTATTATTACCAGCAAGAGGCCCATGCATTGCACGGAACATCAAGATGCATTTATACGAGCTGTTTATCTTGTAGGAGACGAAGATGAACGAGGGAAGGCCTTATCTGCAAATGTGGAGAGGGGTGCGGGTATCTTTTTGCAAAATTGCCATAGTTTGCTTTCTATCCATCAGATATAGATTGGACGGTCTATATTGCAGGATGGCAGGCACACCATCATCACCAACTCGGTTTTTTTATAAGAGTTTCTCTATTTCTCTATACTACTCCTATAAAAACCTGAGGGCTCCTTTTATTCAAGGGAATTCTATAGGATTTTTGGAGGATTGAAATCCTTTGAAATTTTTCCTACGTTTCTCCTTTGATTCATAAGATTGAATCCCATAGGATTTTTTCCAATGGAAGGTTTTGTACTACATTTCATAGGAAATCTAACATCCACTCTAACCTCTTTTTACAATTCCTTTGCTTTTCCCGTGAAATCAAACGCTCCTTGCTAATCCTATAGGATTCAAGTGGCCATGACACTCCAATCCTATACTTTTCCTATTCCTGCGTTTTCAAAATCCTGCTGATCAAAGAGGTCCTGAGTTGGTGATGATGGTGTGCCTACCATCTTTCACCAATAGCCGTTGGATCTAGATCTGACGCATACAAAGCAAACTGCTGCAGTTTTGCAAAAAGATGCCCGCACTTGTTCCCTATTTACAAACAACTCCGTGTCTCTCACAATCAGCCTTATCTCTTCCCCACCACATCTAGAAGGCCATGGAAAAATCTGGCACGATGGCCGCTGCCGGCACCGTCCACCCCCAATCTTGGTGTTCCGTGCAATGCACGGGCATCTTACTCGTATAAGAAAAAAGTAGAGATACTCGTGGCAACGCACGGGAAATTATGTCGAACACGGCTAGTTGTAAGCAGGCTAGGGCTACAGCCATGATGATAGTGACTGCACACGGTGAGGCTGACTTTGGTATGCTGAACATGGCGCCTACACTCAGGTGTCATCTCCGGCGCAGGGTCTTGTCACTTCACTGTGATGAGCAGCACGTAATAATTTGACCAACGGGTAGTACAGTACTACTACATTGGTAGTACTACTACTAGTCTAGCACCACCGTCCGGATTTAGTAGTACTACTACCACGTCCATCTGGATTTAGTATTTGACTAGCAATATCTAGTAATGCATGTCACAAAAAAATATACTACTCCCTCTGTAAATAAATACATGGAGTATTGTTTTATTCGGTTTTGAACGTAGTTCCCGATGATATTATACACTCTCCCTTCCGGTAGATGGCTCAAATCTGAAATCTCATCAATCAGACTACTATTGTACTCACCGAGCGGTCAGCTTGGTAAGCTACCAACAAAAAATTGCAACCAAAGACTAGTTTCCAATGATATTATTTTTGGTTACATGCATGTCACCAAAAACTGTATCATTGGATTCGTATTTGAACATAGTTTCCAATGATATTATTTTTGGTTACATGCATTAACATTTTATTAGTTAAATCAAAGGTCAAATCATGGCGCAAACTGCCAAGGGGACCAATAAACTAGTAAACATCAAAGTTCTCTCGTTTTGCCCCAACTTGGTCTCGTTTAGATGACTATACTGCACCGGCACGGAGGGAGGGCCGAGGAGCAGATGGCCAACACACACGTGAATGCAACGTAGTCTGCACTTCTCATATAAAGGCTCCCCGCCAGTCCAATCTACGAAATCCTACGCACCTACGCACCCTAACCAAGGGCAAGAGTGATCACTCCAATCACAAGATCAGTTGACTAGAAGCTAGACCCATGGAGGCGATGAGCGCGAGCATCAGCCGGCTATGCCAGATGGTCCATGACGCCGGCCTACGGCCCGGCACCGAGGAACGTCTCCAGGTCGTGCTTGGGGCCGAAAGGGCGAGAGGCCTCTTGGACGACAGCTTCGTCTCCTTGTTCGACGAGGTCCTCGTTGGCTTCCTCGACAAGTTCACCGTCATCAAGAAGCTCGCGGACGACCTTGACATATGCCTCCAGCCCACACGCCCAGGCTCTGCGATGCCCGCCACCCTCAATGGCCTCTATGGTGACAACCTCTTCGATGCACTGGTGGCCCTGCGACTGCCCGCTGTCGAGCCAGAGAATGTCCACCTCAAGGTCGCGCTCGCCGCGCAGCGCCTGGCGCAGCAAGACACCATCGACATAATCACCCACGTCTACGCGCAAATCATCCACAAGGACTACTACATGCAAGAGGAGGACGATAGGATGCTGGCCTTCTTGGACCGCAGGGCAACCTTGGACGGCATTGTTCAGAAGCACGTTGAGCTCGCCGCCAATGCCGCTGCTCCTCACACGTTGGTTGGTGACCCGGCACACTAGGGCGTGAGGATGCCGTTGATGGATCCGTATGTATCTTTATCTTTCCGTCAATTCCATGTAGTAGTATATTGTACTAGTAATTATCTTACCTTTCGCATCAACTTCATAATTTTCGTACGTACTCCATGCATGAACCGCGCCAGAATCAAACTTCTCATTACACTAGGGAAAATCATTATTTCTATCTATCGGTCGCGCCATGGAGCAGAACCAAATTTTACAAGTTACAAGTTCAAAAGGAAAAGCCTGCCGTGTTCGCGTTGCACCCCCACACGGTTGGTCTGGCATGCCGCTCAAGGGGGAATGCGTGCTGTGTTGCATTTTCACTTATAAGTGGGACCGCAGTTGAGCAAACCGACTATCGGCAAACCCCCACCCTGCCCACTGTGCGATTGCTGAGTTAGAGAAAACAGGAAGAAAAGAGATAGCTGTAGCACGGACTCCAAGAAAATTGGTGTCAGATGGGACTCGTGTGGGTGGCGTGTGCCGTACTGCTAGATGTGAATGCTAGTTAGGGCCCATGCCACCCCACTATATCGAGGTGCTGGTTACATAGAGCGAACACATTATCTCTCCAGGAGTACGGTACACCACTAGTACTACTCACATTGTCGCGAAATTTCCTGGAGTCCGTGCTCAGCCCTCCTCTCTCTCTCTTCTTAGCCAGCCAGCAGATGCGCGGAGTGTGCCCATCGTCTGTTTGCTCACATGCGGTCCCACATGTCAGTGAAAACGCAAGACGACCCACTAAACCTGCACATCTTTCACCTCGACATGCTGGTGATGAAAAACAAATCCAATAAAGATCTTCGGTGGCCGCTTTTGGAGTTACTCAAGAGTAAGATTCTATTTACAGTTTAACCCAAGATGCACATCACGTGGCTTCAACTAGCACTCCATTTTCTTGCATGACACGACCTGGATGCTGGATGTCCCATGTGTCGGCAAAAGGAGGAAGAACTCGACCAAATCTTCTCCACATTTAGACCGGAGGAGTATGAAACACGGCAAGCCCTGTGCCTACATCATACTACGTACTACAAGCCCACCTCACGCAGTCACGCTATCACCATATTTCTCGGCCTTCGTGCGACACCTAGCTCTAGTTGATGGTATACTACTACTAGGACTAACTATTGCACTAGCATACTCCAATATTAGGTTGGCTCTATGTGATGTGGCAACTTCATATAACCAGATGCTGGCTATACTACTACAGTACTCACACTCCAAGAAGTGACTCGAAAACCATTCATAAATTGAGTTTATGACATGCATATGTAAATGTACCATTCATTACATACAACGAGTCATCAACACACAACGACAACGAGGATACATGTTGGATTATACATTGTTTCCAACAAAACATTCTAGTAAATACTAAAGTTTTTATCACACAACAAATAACAAGCAATGAAATGAACTTCAGCTCAACCAATCCTCGGCGTTGGAAATGCTTGCTTTGAACCATAAGTAAGCTTCTGGGAAGGGGAAGCTATTGTCAATATCGAGACCAACGCAGGACTCATCATCCAGGCTGAAGCGGCCTATATCAGGATGCATATTGTGATAGCCAGGGTAGGGAACCATAGCAATGTCTGAGGTATAGATACAGTTGCTTCTCATAAACGGTAGTAACGTTGTGCTAACAGCAGCTGGATCGCCTTTCACCATCATTGGATAGTTTTGTCCAAGGAAGAGCGAGTTTTCTCCAAGACTATTAATACGGAACCATGCAGAAGGTGCTGGCGCTAGCACACTAGTATCCATCCAGAATACCCTGCAACGGATGTTGGAATAGGTCCAGAGAGTGCGACCATGGGAGACAACACTTGCTTCCTTAGTAACATCAGCAGTGCCCTGTATACCTACAAGAAGAGGTGATCCATCGGAATAAGTTGCCAGGCGCCACTGAGTATGTAGGTCCTGCTCGTCCTCATGCTTGTGATCATCACCATCGTCATCTCCCCCTTGGTTATAATTTTTTTCAAGTATAGGTGGTAGAATGTTCACAGGACCTTGGAAACACAAGAAGGTTAATTAGTACGGGGATACTAACTCGCATGCACGTGGATGAAACAATTCTAATTACGGTGGAAGACAAACGTACTGAAACAATAAGGATTCCATGCAAAAACAGTGCCACGAGTGGTGGCAACAAACACAAGACTCTCGTATTGAATTACATCACAATACTCATCCGTGTACAGAAATTGATTTTTGAGAAATATCCATCGAGGAGTGGAAGTAAGGACGGCAACAAGATTGTCGAAGATAGCAACAACATGATAGTTCATGTAATCCCAAGAGCAGTTGGGAACTCGACAAATTGCTATCTTCTGTAGACGACAGTCACCATGATCGTATTTGAACCTACGTAGATCATCTGTGTGCTCAACCTCAGGGCACTCTGAGATTTTTGGAAGTGGAACCCGGTGATGAGTGTACACATTCACAAGTTACCACTCGCAGTTGTACCCAATATAAACAACCCAATCTCCATTTACGCCTGCCCAGGCCTTACCCTTAAGCGATGGCATGTTAACATCACACGTACCATTATCAAGCAGCATCAACTTGCACAAGGCGAGGCTTCCGTTGTCCCCGTGCCAGCGAGCTGGGTCATGCGAAGAAGATAGGGGAGATCAAACCGCTCCTGAACCCTTGGGTTCTTTGTAATGATGTTATTTGTTGAGTCGAGAATGGTATTGAACGAACCTGCCATGCTAGCCGAGGTGATGACGTTGCACCGATCAATGAGTTCCTCCACCACGTCATCTTTTAGATCGGGGCAAGAATAACGAGGTCATTTCCGGCCTGTTCCCTCCATGGAGAAGATGTTCGAACAATGGAAGAAGGAAGGGTGAAGGCAAATGGAGGGAGGAAGAGCGTGCGACAGCAGTTCCAAATCGAGAGGGAAAGGCGAAGAGGCGGTGGACGGTTGCCACGGTACAGGAAGAGGCACCCCGGCCTACATAGACATCCGTTCAGAAATTGTACAAAAGGACTCGCCGTCGTCTCACTGACATGTTGGAACGGGACCACATGTCAACGAAACATGGTGTGTCATTTCTCGTGCAAAATGCGATCTGGCCGCGTTGGCCCGAGGTGCCGCATTATTTCTCGACTGTATTTTTTTAATGGTGTGCCATTCAGTTTTGAAGCATGAATAACTGGTACTGTATGCAGAGAAAATATAAACTGCTCTACCACTACTCCACCTCTAGTACTAGTATCAAAAAAGATATATAGGCTGGAGCTTCAGCGCTTGCTTGCTAAGGGCTGCCCACTTGCTTCTCACACTATCACCCTCTCTCCAGATCTAAAAAATACGGTGGTGCCCCTCTCTCTCCCTCCTCACCGGTGGTCATAGATCCACCGGGGAAGAAAAGGACGTGCAACATTGGCGCACTCGTCGTTGGTGAGCGAGGTCACGCACTGACGACAAGGCTGTCCTCTCAGACCTAGCGCCCGCACGGGATGGCCTCCATCCCCAACCTCGCTGCCGTAGTGTGTGCGAAGGACGACGACCACGAGCGAAGCCACTTCCCGCCTACCCTCAAGTATGCTACCTCTTTTCGAACCATACCCTTGTTCTATTGCCCCATCTGCCACGTCGCTGCATGTGGATCTTTTTCCACTCCACCATCTCCCCAATTTGCTATCCTCTGCTCTGCTGGTCACGCAGACGAAAACCTTAATTTGCACTATTAAAGGAAACCCTACTTCATGCAGACTAATCCATGTCTGGGTTGAATAAGGAAAGGAAGGGAGAAAGTACCGTCGAAGAGACTAGGCATCGAACCCGCATCTAGGTTGAAAAGGGGAAAATCAGTAGCTAAGGAACGAGTCTCGTGTCTCTTGGTTAAAAAAGGTAGAAAGGCCTGACAACGCAATAGAGAATGACCAAGTCGATCTGTTTGCTGTCCTCACATAGGAAAAAGGTGGCTAAAGAGAACAAAAATAGGACGTAATCCACATATGCTGCCTGGATATTTGTTCCTCTGGGCAACCATCCCTCCCCCACCACTTTATGCATCCGTGGAGGTACATCATACTGGTGCGCCCACTATCCGAATGGGCCTCCCATGCTCTTATTGCCACTTTTTTTCTGTTAGTATAACGCCAGCGGTAAAGTCAAGCAATGCTACTGCTAAAGTGATGCCACATTTAACTAATGCCGTACTCAGTCTAATGCCACCGATAAATTTAAGCAATGCCATTTAATGTCACTGGATTATTTCAGGGTTAGCTGTTGATTGTGGATGTATTAAAGATTTTCAGCGAAGGCATTCTAATGCTGTTGCACAGCCATATACCAACGATGAAACTTGTAACAACCTTCAGATTTTTGCACTGTTAATGCTTATAGATTACATACCTCACTTTCATGAGATAAGTCAATTTTTTTGTATAGTGTCACTAAAATGCCAAGGCGCTGATGTCATTTTATTTTGCTTAAACTGCACAAAAAATTATGAAGAGAAGAGGAAAGGTCAAGAGTGGGCACCTCCTCCTCCGGCTGTTTTCTTGATTCGGTTGATCAAGTTTTTATGTTTGATCGATTATCAAGATTGGGATAGCAATTTTTCAAGTCCCCTCGAGTTCTAAATGATATTTACCTTGAAGGTACATGGTTTGCAAAAAAATTTATACTGTCATTAGTTAAAAATTCTAGTTACCTTCAGACTTTTGTATTTGGTTTAATGCTGCTTCACAGCTAGTATACCAATGCTGAAACTTGTTACCTTTACATTTTGTATAGTTAATGCTTATAGAAATCTTCCAGTGCTAGCTTATGGAAATCTGTTTAGTAAAACCATTGTACTGTACCCCGTAATAAAAAAACTACTCTACTGTTGCACTAGCCACTGGATTAGTGTATATTTGTACTATTCGAATGGTGTTGCATTAGTGTATGGACATATATAAGGTGTGGCAAGCTTTCCCAGATATGTGCTCAAGAAAACTACTACCTGTTTTTCTAAATACTAGATGTTTGGGTACTTTAAATTGAACTGCGAAAACATCTTATATTAAGGAACAGAGGGTGTAGAGTTCACTCAAATTATGCCGATAAAGCTAGTCACCCCTTTGTTAAAATTAATGTTCATTATGTTATCAGAGGAGGTCTGTATGTTTGTCTCTAATGCCTATCGATCACATACCTGACATCATGATGTAATGGTAAGTCATTGCTTTTTGTACAATGTCACTGAATTGTCAAGGTAGTGATGGCGTTTTATTTTAGTTGAACTGCACAAAATATGCTTAAAAGAAGAGGAAAGGTCAGGAATGGCTCAATCTTTCAGAAAATACTATGTTTGCCTTCCTGACATCAGCCATTGTTGCCTTATTTATTCCTTCAAAAAGGTGGTTAGAAACAATCTTGCTACCTTTTCCTATTAAGAAATTGGAATGCTTATATTTGTGAGTCTATGCTTCAACTAGTGCCACTTTTATAGTAATCACACTTTCAATATCTGTGCAATCAGGGATGCTCGATTTTAGTGGAACTGCACAAAAAGTCCAAATGGTTCAAGATCATGAGCGTGTTTTCTTCCAAACCGGTATATCCAATTGGTGGCACTATGAGCTGTTCATTACGAAGGTACATGGTTTGCTACTATCTTGCTACTATTTTTGTACTGTCATTAGATAGTAATATTAGTGGTTTGCCTATGAATTTATTGGCAGGGTGGACCTACATTGGAGGTGCAGGACATGATTCAATGATAGGATGCTCAATTTCGGTTGTATCAATTTCACCTCTTCCATCACTGCGAACATGGATATCCTTGGTCTGATGAAGAATAGGCGCCTGTACCAGCAAATCAATTCAGTACGAAATTGTCCAGGGTAAAACATGACAGTATCAAATTATCCAGTGCAAAACATGACAGATGGTAGGGGAAATGACTAGAAGAGATGTGTTTAAACCAAAAATACAAGGTGCGATATATGTTTACTAGCTGCTTGATATTTGTGCAGACAGATGTCTACCCATTGCTATTTGGCAAACAAACAAAGTGACCTCAATTTTGGTGGAACTACACAAGAGAATAGTATAGTCACTCCATGCAGTGCCATTTGAAAATAGACACAGAAAGATTGGATAGTCACTTCATGGACTGCACAAAAGTAGTACTGTACTATTTATTGGCCAACACTAGGTGCTTCATTGCTTTGGTCTGGCATCATTTTGCCTAAGTTAAAGTTTGTATTCCGAAAATAGTCTCACCATGTGATCGAGAGAAGACCAAATCATATTGCAGTGGATGTTTCTCCATCATGTGTGGTTCATTCTCATGGTTCCAGCTGTTGGTGAAACCACTTACGTTTGCAAGAGGAATTGTAGACTTCACAAACAAATTTGTCTTTCACTCTATACTGAATGTTGGCCCAGAGAAGCATCCATGTTAGTAGCAAGAACAGATGTTTTTTCTAGATCTTTGCTTTTGGAGCTACATATTTGTATATGATCTGTGAATTATTAAGATGCATTAACATGTTGATCTTATGTATGGGAATCGTACTAGTTAGTTGTGAATTTGGGCTACTAATATGAACATATTACAATGCCAGGCCTGTGAGTCTCGTGTGAACATTTCGAACGGATTGGCTCTTACTACTGTGCACAACATGATCCTTATTTCTGTGTGCTCAGTGTTTACAAGTTACTAGCAGTTCCTTATTTCCGTTCGCTCAGTGTTTACAAGTTACTGATCGATCACTAGCTAGCCTACTAATACGCTCCTGGCAGTTTTAGTTGCGACGCAAGATCCAAAGGTGAAAGTTTTTTGAATAAAAATGCCTACCTCTAAAGAAACTGACATGCTGTTCTGAAGAAAATGCCATGCGAATCTGAAGAAACTACCAGCAAAAATGTTCGCAAATGCCTTATCTCCCAGCGAACGTTCATCAGCTATTGTGATCCTACACGTACACTATCCGACCGACTCGATCCTATGAGATTAACCAGCGGATCATGCACGTATGTCATCTGGATGAATTGAGCGCACTCGTTTGACCGTCATGCTGACGTGTGACCCAGCATGGATGGGACGCACCACTGACGAGACGGGACGGCACAGTCATAATTTCAGTTTTTCTAGTTTTCCACGACAAGCTGGCGTGCTAAGCCATTCCTGCTTATGCATTGAATTGCGATGACCGCGATGACCGTCGCGTTTCCCGCGACATGCTGGTTCACCTACCTTCCGCCTATAATTACTGGTTCCCGGCGTTCTCTGGTGGCACCATCACCCAACTCGCCGTATCCTCATAAGCCCCCACCGGCCCGACGTCGCTCGCCACTTGCCCTCGCTCTCGCCACGTCCGTTATGCCCCCGCCCGTCCATAATAGGTGACGCCGGAGGCGGTCACCACCGGAACTAGTGTTCGGTTTTTCACCGGAAGGCAGACGGAGGGAGGAGGCATTCTATCGATGTTTAGATGGCAATGCGGAGTATGAGGGATTGTTGGAGCGCGACCGCCTGGCGGAGGAGCAGCGTATCACTGATTTGCGCCGCCAGCGGGGCATGGAGCAGCAGCACACCGACACTCTGAGTCGCGAGCAGAGCGCCCGCAACTGGGCCGACTACGTGGAGGCCGGCGCCCGGCAAATAGCCCTGGAGGCTGTCGGGCGTGCACGCGTTCACGACACCAAATTTTACTACCAGCTCGTCAAGTGGGTTTCCCTCTTAGAAGCCGAAGCTTCGGTGGACCACGCCGGCATGGAAAGGGCCAACGCGTGCGGGCAATGCGCCCTTTCGCACCTCTAGCAAGTCTGAGGAGAGGAGGAGGATGTCGGTGTCGGCGTTTAGCATGTACCGCACATGGCTGCCGGCGTCGTCTAGTTAGCTAAGAGTAAGTTAGTACTTGTACACTACTAGAGTATTAGTGGGAGTAGATAGTTAACCTGGCTATGATGGTTGTCAACGTGGAAGTTCAGTACTCTATATCTGGATCAGACCTGTTACTTTGCTCTGAATGTTGAACTTTCCGTTTGAACGTATGGAATGGGCTATTATTTTTTTAAATGGGCTGTATTTGTCCACCACGGGTTTAGAGGCTGACTTGTGGGCCTACTCGGTTGATGCGTACATAATCAAGAGATGATTGTACGTGGAGAGGATGACAGCAGGGACCCACCAGGGTCATGGCAGTACGCAAGGAAGTGCCTCCTTATTTCAAGCCAAAAAAATGGTTCCTCCTAATGAATTTCTGACATCTGGGTCCCATGCCATTGTCAACGTAGTCAATAAACGAGAGAATTGCACAACGAGTGGCTGACACCAGGGACCCAGCAGCTCGCCCAGTTCTTTTTGTTTTTGAGATGCAAGCAGGGTGTCAACTGTGCTGTGCGGGGCACTCTGGCCTGTCTAGCCAGCCTTTTATTTTATGTTTACCACAAGACCAGCCCAGTAGTTTTTTTTCTTTCTGAAAATGGCTAGCCCAGTTTTTTTGTTCTTTTGCAGAATACCCAACTGAAGGCTACTTGCTTTGTTAGCCCTGCTGGGCTGCAAATCTTTCAAGACGAGGAGAGTTTCATTCGGCTTGCCCAGAAAATGGGCTATCAGTAATGAGAAATGGGCTGTACATTTTTAAAACACATAAAACCGGCAATTAGTTTCAAATTTCTTTTTTTTCATTTCAAGATTTTAAATTCCATTGATTTTTACGCGTGGACAATTATTTGGATTTTTTATTGATATAAATTCATTTTTCAAATTAGTTTGAATGTGACTCAAAATTTCGGGATTAAAAACAGTTGGGACCGCACCGAAATATGCAAAATTTCATATAATTTTTTAACCGTGGCCAGAATATGGGCTGTAATGCTAACTAAATGAATATGACCTCCAAAAAAATCCTTAAGAATTAGCAAATGGGCTGTAAATTATTAGAAATAATGGCAGATGGGCTGTATGCTGTTTTCCACACATTTGAGGCTGACTTGTGCGCCTACTATAGGGTTGACGCGTATGCTTTCCTAAAAAAAGGTTGACGCACATGCAACGCCGTGTCAACTTAGTCAACACACGAGAGCAGTGACTGTTGGATGTCCATCCAACGGCCGTCGTGCTTCTTCAATCTCTGCTCTTCCTGCTCCAGCCACTCAAACAAGCGCTGACGGGACTGCCTGCTTCCTCCTCCCGCGGCCGGCTGTGCTGCAGCGCAGGCCTCACCGCCCCATCATACTCCCATCGCTGGCCTAGCCATCCCTCTACTCACCCAGACCTCCTGTTATTCTCCGGTGACGGTAGTCTCACACTGCAGCTGAAGCAGTAAACCCTCGTACTCCCCTTTGCGTGGGAAACAACTGCCGAGTCTTCCCCGGCTCCTGGTCATTCCCTTCCTAGGCCTCGACGTCGTCCCCGCCTTGGTGCTCTTGATGCAGCGTGGTCAACGTGGTCAAGGAACGACTTCCATCGAAAGAGGACTGTACGTGGAGAGGCTGACAGCTGGGTCCACGGCTGCAGCAAGGAAGTGCCTCCTTATTACATGCAAAATAATGATTCCTCCACCTGACAGCGGGGACCCACCGGAAGGGCCTTTGTATTTCACGAAAAAAACATTCCCCCCACTGACAGCTCGGACCCACTAGCTATATCTTCGAACGCAGGGAAGTGCCTCCTTATTACGCACAAAAAAATGAATACCCCAGCTGCTAGGTGGGACCCACCATATTTGAAGGCTGACTTGTGGGCCTACTAAGTTGATGCGGACGCAGGGCTTTGTCAACTTAGTCAATATAAATGATTCTAGTTGCGGTGACCGTACGATGTCCATCCAACGGCTGTCATGCTTCTTCAACCTCTGGTCTTCTTGCTCCAGCCGCCCAAACCATCGTGGGCTGTGCCGCCTGCTCCTGCCTCCCGTGGCCGGCTGTGCTGCCGCGCAGGCCTCACCGCCCCCTCCTACTCTAACCTCTGGCCAGGCCATCCCTCTACTCACCCACAACCCCTGTTATTCTATGGCGACGGCATCCTCACACTGCAGCCGAACCAGTCAACTCTCGTACTCCTCTCTGTGTGGGCATCCACTGCCGCGTCTTCCCTGGCTCCGCATCATCCCCATCCTAGGCCTCGCTGTTGTCCACCACCTTGGTGCTCTCGGCGCGGCGTGGTCAACATGGTCAAGGAATGACTTCCATCGGAAGAGGACTGTACGTGGAGAGGCTGACAGTTGGGTCCACGGCTGCAGCAACGAAGTGCCTCCTATTAGGCGTAAAATAATTATTACTCCACCAGACAGCAGCGACCCACCGGAAGGGACTCTATATTTTGCGGAAAAAAAAAATTCCCCCTGACAGCTGGCACCCACCAGCTACATCTTCGCACGCAAGGAAGTGCATCCATACTACGGGCAAAAAAATGATTCTTCCCCCTGATAGCTGGTACCCACCAGCTATATCTTCGCATGCAAGGAAGTGCGTCCTTATCCTCCCTGACAGCTGGGACCCACCCGATCGAAGCATACGTAGCATTGTCGCAAATGTGTATGTACATACTGGTCGATCGGTCTCTCTGCAGCGATGAACTGTGGCCGAGTAAGGAGCGGCACGTGTCGTAGTAGAGGCGCGGACGTAGCATGTCACGCAGTCCCGTCTATATCGTGTACACGTACGTACAGCCACACTGCAAGAAAGTAAATACGGCTACGTACATACATACAGGCGGCGTCTCAAACGCGTACAGCGACATTATCCTGTTCATCGGCAGCCAACCGGCTGGGTCGCAACGGAGGAAACAACGTCGTGTTCATCGGGAGGCAATGGAATACGTCATGTTCATCGGGAGCCAACCGGCTTGGACGGAACAGCCGAAACGAGGTCTGGCGTACCGCAGAACGGAGGAAACGGGCCTTCTGTTCGACCGCGTACGGTCAAAACGGGGTCCTGTTCATCGGGAAGGGTCTGGCGTACCGCAAAACGAAGGAAACGGGCTTGTGTTCGAGTGCCTACGGTCGAAACGGGGTCCTGTTGATCAGGAGGGGTGTGGCGTACCACAAAACAGAGGAAACGGACTTGTGTTGGAGCGCCTACGGTCGAAACGGGGTCCTGTTCATCCACTGGCTACTGCCTCGCTCCAGCCTCCACGAGCTACTGTTCATCCACCGTCGACCTCCTACAGCCTCCACTGGTTACTGTTCATCCACGGGCTACTGTTCATCCAGCCTCCACCGGCTGCTGTTCATAGAGCCTCCACGAGGTCCTGTTCATCCACCCCCAACCGGCTGGGGTGCGGCGGCCTCCTCGGGGGTCCTGTTCATCCAGCGGCAATGGCCTACTACCACGGGGTCCTATTCATCCAACCCCTACCGGGAACTGTTCATCGACAGCCAACCAACCGGCCCAACTCACCATGTCTCGACTCGTTCTATGTACCACACGCACGGTAGCAACGGTCACTGTTCATCGAGAGGCAACCCAACACCGGCTGGCTACGTCTCGCACGGGGGCTCGATCGGCTTCAGTAAGCAGCAGCAGTGATCGATCGCTCGGTTCAGTTAGCAGCAGCAGCGAAGGAATCACTCGGGTTTAGTCAGCAGCCAAGGGATCGATCGCTCGGGTTCAGTTAACAGCCAAGGGATCGATCGCTCGGGTTCAGTAACATGCGATCGCTCTGGTTCAGTTAGCCAACGCCTCGCACACACGCGCGTACACGAGAGAAACGCGCAAACCTCTGTGCATCGCTCGGCCCCGATGACCCACCGTAACCGGGAACTCCCCGATATTTTCCTCGCCCTCGCTTCTACCATGATTTTTTGCGTCACGGATGGCCCAAAGAATGTCATGCAACTGTGTCTCCGGCTCGCCCAGGATGAAAAGCCCATTTTCTGTCATGATTTTTTGTCATAGAAGTAGGAGCCCACCACATCTATGATGATACGTGCTTTTGTCACTATTATTGTCATAGAAGTGTCATAAGCATGACAGAAAAAATTTGTTCGGCCCAAAATGTCACGGATGTGTCTTTTTTTGTAGTGTCAGCAGCAATATCCTCCATGAGACCCAGCAGCGAGTCAAGTCGACTCTAGTCAGGCCGTTGGCTATTAAAGTCCTTATCTTTGAAAGAGTTGGCGCATATTGGGCGCATTCTGTAGCGGTTAATCGACCTGGGAGTTCGCTGTTGGTGCTGAGCCAGTAGGGGCGATAACCCGGCAGGGGGTTTTCTTCAGCCGGAGCAGTATTTTTGCAATGGAACCAAGTGCGGTTCCAGCTTTTAGGATGGCTTAGCAGTATAGCTGAAGGGAAGGTCACATCTCTCCGCCGCTGGATTGAGACACCTCCAAGCTCTAAACTGGGTTCGTCTGTCATCTCAGTCTGGCGGTTGATATAAAAGTAATCTTTGAAGAGGTCAACAGTGGGCTCTTCTTGCAGATACACTTCACAGAATACTTGAAGCTGGCATAGATTGGAGACGGAGTTGGGACCAATGTCTTGAGGATGAAGATTGTAAAAATGCAGGGCATCCAGGAAAAACTTTGACCCGGGTGGTGAAAAGCCACGGAGGAGGTGATCCATAAAAACTACAAGTTCATTCTCTCCGGGTTGTGGAATAGCTTCAGGACCGGGAACCCGCCAGTGGATAACCTCTTTAGCCGGTAAAAGACCCATGTCCACATATTCATTAAGTGACAGCTCTAAGACTTGGGAGACTTCCCAGTCGCAAGAAGTGGGAGCTTTAGACATAATTGGCCGGGTTAAAAGCTGTGGATAAGCGTATGGCGGGTTAAAATTGCAATGATAAACCGCCTAAAGGATTACATGATATCTCAGCAATAATGAGCCGGTTATGGATTAAAAAACTTTGCATTACGGTGACTCATTGAGAAATTATGAGCTGCCCTGACCATGGGAGTAAGGTGATTATCAAGCCGTCAAGATACGACGGGTTACATGATGATAGCATGAGCCAGTAGTGTACTGGCGGGTCATATGAGCAGAGATTTAATGAAATTATTGCTAAGTACGGAGCAACAGATTCTACTATAAGTATATTTGTAAGCCGCCTGAGAGGTGAAGGGTGGGGCAGCTATCTAAAGATTCAAGATTGGGAAATTCTGCTAAGCATAGAATAAACAAATTTTGCAATTTAAAGCTATATTTGTGGATCTATGGCAGTTCAAAAAAAGGAAATAATTGCAAAACCTAACGGTGGTAGCGGAAGAGCTAGTGGGCTGTTCATTGAATTGACGAAGAAAAACTACCTATGCGAGATACAAGGAGGAAGGCTAAAACTACTACCGCACTACTTCTACCCCGTTTTTGGATTGAAATACAAGTTTTATTCAAAAGACAAGATGAACCTAGATGAACGCCGACGAACTCTATGAACTCGGATGACCTAATGCATATCTGAGGGAAGAGAAGGATGATACTTGACGGTGCTGCAGGAGAGAGGACGCATGCCGCTGAGCTTTGGTCACAACAGGTTGATGCAGCGGCCTCGATGGAGCGACTGGCACAGTTCGACTGGTGCGGCGGAGCTCCGGTCGCGGCAGGCGTCATAAGAAAGAAGAAGAAGTGGGGGCGACGGGGTAAAGTAAAAGGAGATGGACCCCCGTTCCTATTTATAAGGAAAACGCAGTACAAAAAAATACACTTCCGTGATGATACGTGTTTGTCACAGTAGGTCGCGTTTTCTGTCATGCATGTACATTCATGATGATTTTATGACAGAATCAAGATAGTCATTCCTGTGCTGTCGTAGAAGTGTTCCATGACAATACCAAAATTATCATCACGGAAGTGTCGACTTCCATGATGATAAATGGCGCATCATGGAAGTGTTTTAGTCAAGGGTGACCGACACGTGGCATCCACCATAACGGGTCGCCGTTAAGCTATCGGGTTCCGGTTTGGATCCGATAACCCGTTAACAGCCCTGACCAATGGGGATTTTCAACGTGTAAAATTCTGATACGCCGGAGGATCCACGTGTCAGCTTAGCCTTGGGACAGATGTCATCCAGCCAATGGATGGGACGCGCCTATGATAAGTCGACACGTGGCTCGGCCCAATAGAGGCCCATTCAGGTGAAAAGGCCGGCCCGTTTGACTTAGTCAAAAGGTAGCGGGCCGGCCCACGGAAAGCCTGTTAACAGCCTGTTCGCATATAGCGCATTTACAGCCCGCTAACTCACGGCCCGTTATGGCCTATCCGAATTGGGCCCAGTAGCGTCATCTGGGCCATCCAATATGATTCCAGCTCATTGTAACTTCCGGCCCATGTATGGCCCGTGACGTCTTCTAGCCCACACGAGGCCCTTCGTAACTCTGGGCCCATTAAAGGCCCGTGGTGAAACTGGCCTACAATGAACAGTGTATCACTTTACACCCATTAACGGCCCATTATTCCGTTGGGCCATTTCCAGCCCGTGTTACCTTTCGGCCTTCTAAGGGCCCATTTATTCTTGTGCTCATTTCCAGCATTCGGCTACTTACGGTCCGTTACTGGCCTGTTCTACTTGTGGGCCAAATTCAGCCCGTGGTTACAGTAGGCCCGTTAACCCGTTGGGCTATTTACATAGCGTCATCAAATACTGCCCATTAACTACCCGTGATGCGTATCGATAGAATTAAGCTCATTATACATTTCGGCCGATTAACGACCCATAATGGTCTGGCCATAAACACACGATTTCCACTCTAGCCCATTTACGGCCCATTCTGCGGATCGTTATAGTACGACCCATGTTTGGCCAATCGATCATGCAGCCCGTAGAAGGCCCATTGATTATACAACCCGTCGAAGGCCCATGGATTCTACGGCCCATAGGAGGCCCATGGTCACTACAACAGGTAGCAGGACCATGGTTACAACGGTCCGTATGTTGCCCATGGTTATTGTGGCCTAGTTATAAAAAATAGGTTATTGTGGCCACAAGAAAAACGCGGAAAAAGACGCAGTAACTACAAGAAAACAACTAAACAAGACAATAAGGAAATAAATAAGCAAGCAACTAACGCTAGGCTATTATGGCTATTACACATATTACATCCACTGGGCATCAAAGTTCGCCACCAGTGCAAATATAGGGAACAAAGCAGCATATCACATACACTGGTTGTCAAAGTTGGCGACTAGTGCAAATAAATGCCATAGCAAAACAAGTCCAGAACTAAAACCACTTCAGAAGAGCTCAAGAAACAATATCCTGGGTGCCCAACCTACTGGCAAGATGCTTAGCAAGCTTATTAACTTTCTCTTGTTTGGCGCTTAAATCCTTCAGCGCTTGCTGTTGCACCAAAAAGTATGCATCTGAATTCTGCAGGGACATCCTCAGTCCTTCGGCTTCCTGTCACAGCACATTTGATTGATGTCTTTCAACTTGAAGTTGAGACTCAAGAAGCCGAACTGATTTAGGTAGAGAGTTCGAAGAGCTTGTACCAGCAGTAGTGGCCAGTAACTCGAACACTACATCAAGACAGGACTTTGGGGTTCTCTCACTGTCTTCAAGATAGTTTTTATCAGCTTTCTTGGAGACCAACAGGGATGTCTCACTATCTTGAACCTTATCTGCATTACTTCCTTTACCACTACATAACGAGGTACTCTTCTCCAATATTTTGTCCGCATTCTAAAAGAGAAACAAGCAGACACATCACAGGTTTACCATGTTGTATATGAAACTCATTTTGGTAAACCAGTTTAGCAGTAAGGTGGTTAGGATAACAGCATGAAACAAACATATATCTATGTACTATGGTCACTGTATGGTCTATATCATTCTAGTGTATGTTATCAAATCAAGATAGAGACAGTTCAAATCATATCTGTTTAAGACAAAGCAGCATAGACAGAATATAAGTGCGGGAAACCACACATCATGACATGAGAACATAACTGTTTATTCAATTGAAACTGAAATCAACATAGAGCAAGTTACAACAGCAAACCAGTTAAAGAAACAGGTTTAAAACATACCTGTTGCGCCATTGGAGTTTCAACTGCATCCTTCAAATTTGAAATTAGTTGGTATAAGTAAATATAGTAATGCAAGAGCAAAGGAGTATGAACCATAGCTACGAAACCTGACCTGAGAACAATTCTTCTTCTACTTTAAGCGTTGAGTTGGGGTTCGGAGTGGTGGTCCATGTGCTTTGGGCACTGTAGTTGCCTTACTATCTGGTCGTGTTTGGGTGCTCTGTGGTGGAGACGATGTTGTGTCAACTGGAACTGGGTTACTATCTGCTGGGGTTGGGGTTAGAAGAGGTGTAGCTGGTTGTCTGTCGAACTGGGTAGGGGTACAATCTACAAGAGTCTGGGTTATGTGTGGTGGGGCTGGTTCTTGGGCAAGTACAGCCGTAGTTCTATCTGCATCAACGGGTAGCACTATCTTTTCTGAAGACCGTGTTTTTACTCCCTTAGATACTGTCATCACCCCCTCCAATTCAAATGGCTGATAAACAAGAAAAGTGATTGAATGTACAGACATTGTATGATAGACAGGTGCAATGGATAGTGGGGAATAAAAGAGGGCATGAAATAATTCACATTTATGTTGTCTAATCAAATAGCATAGCATGACACAATTTCAAATATATGATGGCTAACTAAACAGGATAGCATGACACAATTTCACATATATGATGGCTAACTAAACAGGATAGAATGACATAATTCAAAATATGATGACTATGTAAACAGGATGACATGATATAACTATATGATGTGTCTATTAAAGTGGTTGGCATGCTATAATTCACATACATGCCGTCTATGGAAACCAGATGGCATGATATAATTCATGGATAGAATGATAAAATTCGAAATATGATGACTATGTAAACAGGATGAGATGATATAACTAATATGATGTCTTTATTAAATGGGATGGCATGGCATAATTCAGATACATGTTGTCTATGTAAACATGATGGCATGATATAATTCAAATACTGTATATGACTTATATACTAAGCAAGTAAGCAGATGGCAATCGCATATATGATGTCTAAACTAAGCAGATGGCATTCAATATTTTGTATATGATGTAAAAACTAAGCAATGCAAGATAACATACGCATGATATGAGTAATATAACCCTGCAAAGTTTGAGCATACACCTCAGGGGGAAAATAGGACTGGTCATGTGTCTCTGAATCCTCCTCTGAGGAGCTATCTGTAATCCGCAAGATATCTGCTTCAGCATGTAGCATTGTCTGCTCTGAAGACCTTGTTTTCACTCCAGATTTTTCCATCACCAATTCAAATGGCTGATGCACAGGAAGAGTAGTTGAATATAAGAACATTGTCGACAAATGGAATACGTGATACAAAAAAAGGATGGCATGATATAATTCTCATATATGATGCTTGGCTAAACAGCATGGCATTGCATAATTCACATACATAATGCCTTGCAACAAGATAGCATTGCATAATTCACATATATAATGCCTTGCAACAAGATGGCATTGCATAATTCACATATATATGGTAATTAGACACTAAACAGGTGGCATTCACACAAAGAATGTCTAAACTAAGCAAATGACATAGCAAGGCAAGACATCATATGCATTATATGAACAAGATAACCATGCCAAGTTAAGAGTATACACCTCGGGGGGGAATAGGACTGGTCATCTATCTATGAATCCTCCTCTAAGGAGCTATCCATAACCAGCAAGATATGCGCTTCGTGAGATAACATTGTCTGCTCTGAAGACCTTGTTTTCACTCCAGATTTTTCCATCACCATGTCAAATGGCTGATGCACAGGAAGAATAGTTGAATGTACTTACATTGTTGACAAATGTACTATGTAATGAAAAAAAAGGATGGCATGATATAATTCACATATAAGATGACTGGCTAAGCAGGATGGCATTGCAAAATTCACATATGTGATGCCGGGCTAAACAAGATGGTATTGCATAATTCACATATATGATATAGAAAGTAAACAGATGGCATTCACACAAAGCATGTCTAAACTAAGCAGATGACATTTTTAATGTATAAAGTAAGCAATGCAAGCCGCCATATGCATGATATGACCAACATCAGCATGGCAAGTTAGAGCAAAGACGTCAGGGGGTAAATAGGAGTGGTCTGCTCCCTCTGAATCCCCCTCTGAACAGTTATCTTCCTCTTGATTACAATATGGAATGGGGGGAGGGGGGCTGCCTTTGCGCCCACCATGGAGTGACGTCTGCATGAAATTTTATTGCCATGCAAGGCTCGTCTCTTTTGCTCTACATGTTCAGTACCATTGTGTACAATAACTGACATGCATAGGAATAAAACATAGTGAGATTATGTAAGGAGTGCGTGCAGAAATCTAGAGTGATGGTAGCAACCTGTGGACAGACCCAAAACCAGTGATAGCAGGCAGATAATAGCTGCCGTTAAAAAATACAGATAATTGCTCCTTTACTGTTTATTTCCCACCCAACATGAAAGTCATAGTAGACGCCCGAGATTAACCAGGTAGTAAATAGATAATATTCGTTGCTGCGCCGATATGTACCCCACAACAATTTAAAAACTTAAGTTTGAGCATTAGTTTGGAGCTGACTCGGAGTCTAACAGGTGAAGAGGACGATAAAGTAGCAGGTAATATTAAGCGATGCATAACGTAACCAGACACGAAAGGGTGCGACCTCTCTTGCGGACTCGTGTAGTCCTCAAGGTCATCTGCTCAGTTGATGATGGTAATGCAGTTGTGGTGGCTGCCGGTGGCATGGAAGAAGATCTGAGGCTGCGAAAGACAGTCTGGAGGGTGGATCCCTACTGTGCTAGACCCTTCCGTCGTTGGAGCAGCTGAGCTGGGGTGGACGACGGTGCGGCAAGAGCGGAACAAGCCACACAAGGTTTTCTTCGAAACCACTCTGTAACAGAAGTAATTTTGTAAGGGCTCGTTTGAATTGGAGGATTCTAACAACACAGGGATAGGAAATACACAGGAACAAGATAGGAATGCACGTGCAAAACAGAGCATTTGCAAATACCTGTCAATCTGGGTGTCTGGTTAACAGGAATGCAAAGAAGCATGGTCAAATTAAGTCAAACCACAAGAAAATATACAGTTATAATGCTATTATGCTACTATCAGTTAGTCTTGTTCTTCATGAATAAGAATTTAAAAAGGAGGGCCAAGTGGATATTAAAATTCCTACGGTTTTTCTTTGAAAGAGACACTAAAGGAACAAATAATACTTTGGACTCAGGCCACTGCCCTACTAGCTAAACTCCCAGGCCCATATACACATGCACAGCTCCAACGCGCAGAAATAAATAATGATGGCTTTCAAGAGAGTCCATCACGGATAGCTAACGTGCCTAGTACCCACTGCTTGTCATATAGGAGAAACTAACCGTATTCCTCATTACTACACATGCTAAGTGGACAATATATATAACCTGTAAGTAAAAAAACAATGCAACAACTGTACAACCTCTATGGCGAAGCCATGTCGATCCCAGCATCATTGGGTTGGTAGCTGAGGATGCTGGGGCTGATGTGGCTGTCGGAGGAGGGGAAGAAGATCTTAGGCGTCTGGAGGTGGAGTCAAGGGTACTGCTCCGCTGTGATGGAGGGTTTCATCGTTGGAGCAGCTCCGGTGAGGTGTACGATGGCGAGGCTGAAGCAGGACAAGAGAGACAACATTAACCGGAAGTGGTATTCTAATAGCATCTGCAATAGATGATGTAAATAAAATACATCACCAAAAAGTGCTAGATGTAAAATACATCAGCCGCTCATCTCTGAACTTAACTGCCGAAACTGAATTTAACTGTCGAAACTGAACGCACTAGTAGCAGAAAAGCAGTGCACTAATAGTTTTGGCCACTTGAGCACTAGTGGCAGAGGAGCAGTGATTTAAATTGGTAGCCGCTCCAGCAGGGAACGTACTACCAGAGAACAGCCGGGGCAGCTGGTCCTGCAGCAGCAGCAGCGCCCGGAGCAGCAGCGCGCGCGAGAGCCGGGGCAGCTGGTCATGTAGCAGCATCTCGGGTAGCAGGAGCAGGGACTCGAGCTAGAGCTGGAGCTGCTGCTCGTGCAGTAGCAACGCGAGCAAGAGTAGAGTAGCAGCCCAAGCAAGAGCAAGAGCAAGAGCAGCAGCGGGAGCTAGAGCAAAAGCAGACGAGGCAGGGGACCGAGAGCAAGAGCAGAGCAGCAGCGCGAGCGAGGACCGAAGCAGCAGCAGCAGCACGGCCAGCAAGAGTCGCAGCAGCAGCAGCAGCACGGCCAGCGAGAGATGGAGCAGCAACAGCTCCAACTGATGTGGACGTCGCAACCTAGCGATCGAGGGTGTGGAGGAAGTGGCCGGCGACGCCGCCGTAGATGGAGCCGCGCCATGGCGGCTCCAGACCGAGCACCGGCAGCACCGTGAGATCGAATCAAGAAGAAAATTCAGCGATTACTGTAGAACCTCTTTGGTGGCGCCGATTAGGCCTGAGCTTCATCCCAAGAATCGGTGATGGTGCTGCTCTTCCAGTGGTGTAGGTGGAGACGGCGCTGTGGGAATGTAGGTGGCACGATAGACGAGGCGAAGGTCGGGGCAACTCCTTGGAGGTGGAGGACGGGGTGGCTGAACCGGCGGGACGACGAGATCGACGACGGATCCTCATCCGGTGCGATGGATGAGGGACGTCGAGCTGTTGCGGTGGACGATGTCATCGGGGAAGAGGCTCCGGCTGGGTGGCGGACGGAGGAGGGTGTGGGGCTTCACGGGTTTTCGCGGCCTCGGTGTACGAATGGGGGGCGGAGGGGATGGGAGGGGGGAACCATGGCTTAGGGACGCACTTGTCCGAGATGTGGGGTAAGTTACGAAAGTAGCCCCACCGATTTGAACTAGGTGGTTCTTTCGGTTCAGGGGTGTCACGTGAATTTCGCGTCTCGGGATTTCGTAGGAGGTGGGAGTTTTCGCGCGCGTTGTAATTTTGGGATAGCAAGGCGCGGGTTGAGATGGAGGGAATTTTAGGAGCACAACGAGACAAAGAGATAGCTTAAAATTTTGGGATAACAAGGCGCGGGTTGAAATTTCCAGGCAAGCCTAACGTGTATACTATATCAAATCAATTCGCACTTCCCTCGATGAAAAAAACAAAAAGAAATCAATTTGCACCACACAAGAGAGTCTAGTCCCGTGTACTGTACCAAATCAATTCGCACTATAAATGCCATTCAAAACTTTGAATCCATGTTATGTTCAATTAAAATATTTTGCTACGTGTATAATGCATGCAACCTGCTACTCAAATGAACATTTTAGTGCATTCCAAACGTATATACTACGCTTCAATATGAACTAAATTTGAATCCGTTTCTCTATTTGAATAAGATCTACAATCATGATTGTTATCAAGTTTAACCATTTGAATTCGTTTCTCTATTTTAATAACATCTACAATCATCATTATTGTCAAGTTAAACCATCATTTGTATATTATCTTCACAGCACACCACATGATTACTGTCGAGGTAGATATGAACTATATGTACTATATGAACTCGAACTCGATTTTTTGAATCCACTTTATGTTTATTTGAAATCACAATACATTTCAAGCTCTAGCTAGATCTTCATAATCTAAACCATGTCTCATATGTATAATGTGTTTACCACATAATGTATGGTGCCCCGCCCCCTACGCCTACAAGTATTTAGCTGTGAGTTGCAAACGCCACACATTATCAGAAATTCAAATAAAATGTGAGATGGTCGATATATAGTATGGTTTAGATTGTTCGATATTTAGTTGTGAGCTGCAAACGCCACATATTATCACAAAATCAAATAAAATGTGAGATTGTTCGATATATGGTATGGTTTAGATTGTTCGATATTTAGCTGTGAGTTGCAAACGCCACGCATTATCACATTATAGTATAACATGTCCAAAACCACACCACGCGTATCACCGCTATATTCATGCATGCATATGTTGATATGTGGCACCCCGGCTCAGAGGAAACCGGAACGCCCCGTATTCCAGTCCTAGGGACAAGTCCACTGGAATACGGCACTATTGGCATAGAACAAATCAGCTCTTTATTGCTATAAATATGGTTACAAAGATTACATCAACACGGCGACACTACGCCTGCTCAAAATAGCTCTATGCTAACAGCGGATCGACCTGAGGAGGCGGAGTATCTCTCGGCAGCGGAACAGCGTCGGCGGTGATGGACTCCACTCTGCAGGGACTCTGGCTAGAACGCGTATCCTAGCTCGCGCAATCAACATCTTCGACAAACAAGCAGTCATGGCATGACCTGCAAACTGGCATGACACGCCAGGTGAGTACTTTGAATGTACTCGCAAGCTCACAACAAACATCAGCATTAAGGCAAGACAACATCATAGTAATCAAGATTAAGTTAAGATTTATTGTTACCGAAGGAATGGTTGAAATGAGCAATAACAAGCTACTCTTCCTGCATTCTGGTGACCAACTCATGATCACTCCAAGAACATCCAACGATCATCCTCGAGATCGTTACCAATACTTGCCCATGGCATACTGTCCAACTGTTACCAAACTCACATGAGTTCTCCCATCATTACTGTCATTATAACGGTTGATCTCCTATAGAGGTCTGGACGGGCTGTCCAATACCGTGGACACGGCTATTCGAATAGATTTTACACTCTGCAGAGGTTGTACACTTTACCCACACCACGGAACTCATGGCCTCGTGCTCCCATTCGGGTGGACCAACGACGTTCCGACGAAACCCGCCTGACCCGTGACTCTTCCATCGTACGACCGGCAATCATACTCCCTCTTGGAGTCAAGCCCTGGGTGGCCCCGTGTCCTCAAGACACCTGCCAGCGTCCTGGCCAAACAAACTGTCCCAAACGGGGACCTGGATCCAATAACTCAACTGGGCTCACAGGGTTAACGCCGCCTACCGGGCCAGGGTAGCGCGCGCGCATAACCCTCCCTCTTTGGAGGTACCGGTGGAAGAGCACGCGGTCAGACCAAGTCAAGGCCGTCCCATACCGGCAAATGTGGCTGCACGAATAAGCCCGGACATGTGACTCTCGATCAACCAACTAAGTTCACTTATTACCAGGTTGTTTCATCAAGTTAACTTAGTTGGTCAAATTAGGCATCTTATCCTCGAACAATCTTTCTGTCACAGCTGACACTCCGGTATCATAGTAATCCAATAACCGGCATGCTTAGGCTACTGCTACTAGTTCATATCCACAAATGCCGGATGGAATCCCAAAATAATCATAGACGGTAATCTCAACATCGTAACCTCAACGAGTGGGTAAACTACTAGTCATTAACAATCCGGTATTCAACATCTACTCATGCATGTCATAATCCAATCCATGCTACAGATAACATTCTTGCTATTAAAGTAATTAATTAAACTATGATATTGCATTGCAATTATGCAGATGAGGGTTGTGGCTTGCTTGGAGATGAAGGAGTCATCGGAATGAAGTGCGGAAATGTCGCGGGGACGAATGCCGGAAACAGTTCTCTCTCGGAGGGGCTGTTTACGGCAAGGGCAAAATGGTCATTTCTGCTGTGTCAACACAGCATGAGAATGACACCATCGGAACGGGCTCGATGAGAAGAAGACGTGGGCGTTGGATTCACCTCGATCGGAGTTTCGAGGAAAAAGTTGTGAAGGTTTTTCTCCCGAGGACCTATCTGCAAATAAAGTCTTTACAAACGGGTCCTCAGCAGTTTTTGAAAAAAGAACTGCGCGCCCAAGGCTGCCTTGGGCCGAAAGTGGCCAAGGCCTGGGGTTAGCTGGGCCGCGCAGCGGCTGCTGCAGCTGGGCCGGCCCACGGCTTCCCCCCTTTTAAAAAAAAGGGCCCGGCCTGGCCGATCGTCGTCTTCTCCCTCGCTCCCCTGGCCAAAACAGAGGAGGCAGGGGAGGGGCTCGGCCGGCGACGCCCCCCGACGGCTCCGGCAGTCCCCGGATCCGGCGAGGCCACCGGATGGACCAGGGAGGCGCGCCACGCCCGTCCAGAGAGGGGGCAGGCGCCGGGGAGGGCGGAACGACGGCGTGCCACGGAGGCAGGACACGGCGGTGGTCGGATTTTGGGCACGCAGCCACGGCCACTCCGGCGAGGGGGCCAGGAGGTGGGAAGGGCCGCCGGAACAAGGGGAATCCACAGGTGGAGGTAGAAGGGGGAGAGGGGGCTTGGCTCAAGCGAATTTGAGAGGAGGGCCGGGTCGGCCATGGTGGCCATCGGCGGCGAGGAGAGGTCCTGGAGCCTCGGGGAGGGGTCGGGGAGGAGTAGTGGTGCGAGGGGAGCTCGGTGGTGAAGGCAGAGGGGCCTCGGGGGCTTAAATAGCCGGCGGCAAGTGGGGGGGGAGAACGTGGCCGTGGCGCCACGTACGCTAGTTCCCGGTGCTTCCCGAGCTCTCTTGGAGGAGGGGGAGGACTCTAGGAGGATCCAGGAGGGACGGGGAGAACCCAGGCGAGGCCGAGGAGGTTCGGGAGGAATCGAGGAGAAGGGGACAGAGGAAAACGACGGCGCATGTCACGTGCCGAACAGTGCAGAGCTCGTCGTGGCGTAGGGGAGAAGAAATCGGAGGGTAAGAGAGTTCCAGAGTGAAGAATGGACCAAGGAGAAGCTGCTGGACATGAAGAAATATCGAGGGAGAGAAGGAATCGGACGAGTACAGCGCCGAGACCTCTAGCGCGCGCTGTTGGCTGATTTGACCCGTGGTCATCGCGTGAGCGAGGCGATTCCACGTGTACTAGTTGACCAAACTATGTCAGGTTGATCAGTCATTCACCGAGTAGGGTCAAGGAGGAAAGAAACAATCACAGTGGCGCCTGAGTTGACCTCAGCTGGCAGTGCTTATCTGGAACAGCAAACTGCTTGATGTGAACTGAGAGAGCTTGAGCAGGAGAGAAACTCTGATGTTTCGCACCGGGTGATCAAACACTAAGATGACCATCTCTGCCAATTTTCAGCTCATTTGGATGAGTAGAAATAGCACTTGCTGTACAAATGCCTCTACTGACCAGATTGACAAGTCTTGAAGTGGCACTCACATGAAGTGGCTACTTGAGCTGAAAATGGGCATAGGTGGATGATTTGTTCAAATGAGGTTGCCATAAAAATTTCATGCCATTTGGACAAGCCAAAGTGGCACTTCCTTCATAATGGTCCTCTCTGACCAGAATCTATGAAAAGAAACTGAGGAAAAATGGCTATATAGATTGAGCCCAAACTTTGTGGAGATGGATAATATGGATAGGAGGATGTCCTGGTAAATTTTTAGATTAAATGAAGCAATATAAAATATTGTTGCTTCACAACTGAAAAATATGACCAGAATCTAAGATTTGATGTTCTGCTCACATAGATGACTATATAGGGTTGAAACTTGGTGGAGAGTCATTATTTGAGCACATGAATATGCTTGTAAAATTTCAACTCATTTGGATACTCCTAACTAGTACTTCCTTCACAAAGATTCCAGTTGCCCAGAAACTTTGGAAATTAGCCAAGGGAGTTTTAATATCCAAATAAAGTTGCATTTTGGCATGTGGCAATGATATGGATAAGAAAGAGTGCACAAAAAGTTTGAGAGCAAGCAAGCAAATATAAATGGTACTTGCTTCACAAACTGCCAGCTGGGGCAGAATCAAAAAAGGAATATTTGTGAAATATTTTTGGACATGGCAAGGAATATTTTGACATATCTGGATAAGATATGTCCCAAAGGATTTATGAGAATTATTTGGGAATTTTGGGAATGATAGAAATATGAGTTGTTTCACAACTCAGAGCTGACAGGGTTATTCCTTTAATAGAAAAAGGAATATTCCCAAGAAAAGAATATTGGGATTGGTCCAAGATGGAAATGACAAGGTCTTGGGATGATTTTGAGGTTGGCAAGCCACTTGGGAGAGGAATCAAGGGTGATCTCTCCAGGTTTCAGGACTACTAAGCCACAGAAAAGCAAATCCAGACCAAAATAAAAAGGAAAAAGAAATGGGCAAAATCCAGGGTGTCAAATGATAACACTATGATCTCTTATTCAAATATATGAATCCACTTCAATATCGAATTATGATCTTTGTTAGTCTCTTACACCCACACAATCCTCTAATCTTTGTAGCTAACCCTAACTTTCTCTCGTGCATGCACACGCCCTCCTCGCCCTCCCCCTCCCTCAGCATTCTATCCATCGCGCACATTCATTTTTTTCTTTAGGTCATTCTCCCACGGTCTCCACAACTCCTTCTTTCCGACACACACCGATCGATAAACCTCTCTAGCAATGTCTGCCTACCACATACACACACACTTTCCATCTCCTCCTTTCTCTGTCCATGCCTCGTGTCTCTCATACGGTCCCACACACGTGTAAACTCTCGCCCCTCTTTTCATCGATCTCACAATCGCACACTCCTCCCCCTATCTAGCTAGTAGGCCTCTCACACCACCTCCTAGCTCCATCTCTCTCTCTCTATCCATCTCTCTGGGCCTTATTTGCCTCTAACAAATGTATGTACACTGACCGATCTCCCACTATACATATAGCTAGCTAGGTCGTTTATAACTCGTTTTCCGCACGCGTCGATCGATCTACCTCATTAGTTATGTCTCTCCCTTCCTCCGACAAACAACATTTGATCTACCGATCTAGTTAGGTCTGCTTACCAAACACATGGTCCCCCTTCATCATCCATGCATGCCTCCCGACACATCTATCACGCACACGCACACACAGAAACACATCCCCACTCTTCTTGATATTGCAGTTGTACCCTCAGTTTGTCTAGTAGGCCTCTCCCACCATCTCCGAGAAGCCCTCCGGCACTCTACCCCCCCCCCCCCTCTCTCTCTCTCTCTCTCTCTGTCCCAACCTATTTCCCGTCCTTCACTTATGTATGGATGTCAACCGATCTCCCTCAAGACATGGCTAGGTCTCTCCTTTCCAACACATATACGAGTTGATCTACCTCTCTAGTTAGGTCTCTGCCTCCCCACACACACACACTGATGCATCGAGCGCTCTAGTCATGTCTCCCTGCCACACACAAAATTGCCCTCTCCCCTCTGATGTTCCAGTAGGTTAGTCGCCCTATATCTTTGACGTGCACACACACCATTTCGATGGCTCTATTCATCGATCTCGCACCCACACACTTGATCCTCTCTTCGACTCTATTGATATGTATGACCCCTCCCTCTCTTCTCATGGACCGCCCCCTCTATATATGATATAGATAGGCCTCTATTTAACACACATTGCATGTGTCACATTTTTGTTTGAGACATCATCGACACATATTCCCGCAAGTACATTCACGAAATCACCCCCCCCCATAACAAAAAACACTCACGAATGCACACGGCATCTCTGTAGGTTTGTATCTCTCTCACACACACCCACGGAGGTGGGGGACATGCACGAAGAGAAGAGGTGCACGCACGGCGCACGTACTCCCGTCTCTTTGCCAACCACACCCGCGCGGGTACACGGTGGAGCTCAATTCTGTACGAAAAGGCAGCCCACGTGGTAATTTGACACGTGTACTGGTTGTCCACTTGATGGAGGATCATGTACAACGGGTGAACAAACAAATTGCGACTTGACGCGTTATTTAAAAAAAAGAGGCAAACCATGTGGGGCCTACCTTAGAGGCAAGGCTCTATACACTGGAGATGCTCTGTACTACTTTTGATGTGTCCCGTCAACTCGCAGAACGAGGAGAAGCTTGCTTAGTACGCCCTCTCCACTGCCCATGGGCGCGGTGGCTCGCAGAGTCGCAGGACGAGGAGAAGCTTGCTACAACTACGCTCGCTCCCTCGCCCACGCGCGCGGTGGCTCGCAGGACGAGGAGAAAATTTTACTACTCCCTCCGTTAGACGTATATATACTCCTCGTCCCTACCTTGTTTAGAGAGATTATCATATTGTTTCAAATATATGTCTTTTAGCATATTTCAATATGAACTACTAGTACATACTCCAAACACTTATGTATATAGACGTATTTTAGAGTGTAGATTCACTCATTTTGCTCTGTATGTAGTCCATATTGAAACGGACATAGTAGTACGCACTCTCCCTCGCCCCTCGCCCCTAGACCCTCGCCCACGTGGTGGACATGTAGCAATTCATTCGGTCTCAGATAGCCAGAACCATATACAGTAGTACCATAATTGCTCGACTTCCCGAAGAGGTGAAGAGCCAAGCGCAAGGTTATAATATTTTTGAGATGCCAAGCGCAAGGTTTATAGGAGAACGAGTAGTAGTAGTAGTACTAGTAGTACATAGTGTATGAGGAAGAAGCAACAAGAATGTATGTTTTGCGTTACAGTCTCTTCTTATAGAATGTGCTAGACCTAGTGGACCTCATTGTTGCAATGGGAGTATCATAGATGGCACGATTCAGAGTGGTGGGTAGCGGGAATAATATTTGGAGCTGCTTAGTCTTAAACCCCATGAAGAAGTCCCATCTAAAGGAATAGGCATCCTCTACACGTGCTCCTATGTCAAATGAGTAAATGAGACAAAAAGAGAAAGAGACAAAGTAAAAAAATCACCAGCCTTAGAGCCAGCCCTATTGTATCAGTGAATGATATTTCTACATCATGATTGACATGGCTATCTTATTAACCATGCTGCGGAGGTAGCAGCGGATTTTTATTTATTTGCAGAGGTAGCAGTGGATGGATATTCAACGAGGAGTGAAATGATGACTGCTTCCTCGGTTAAACATAGAGAAAGGTGGGCCTCATGATTTGACGGCTCATTAGTCATTATTACTGCCTATACTCTTTGCCCATATAATAACCGCGTGGTAGAGTAGTTGGCTATACTTTTAATAACCATGCTCGAAGAGAAGAGGTGCACGCACCCCCACACGTACTAGTAGCACTCTTTGCGTCTTCCCCAACCACACACGTGACATGGTGGAGCTCATTTCTGTATGATGATGCAGCCCACGTGATAATTTGACACGTCTAGTAGCACTTAATGGAGGGTCGGGAACCACGCATGAACGGTTCCGTGTTGTTTAGAAATAAAGTTTTTTTTCTTTAGTTGCACGTACGCGTATAAATAGGTTCATATGGAGAGAAAAAGAAACCGCTCCACTATATATACATAGCCAGGAGCCTACACAGTTGCTTGCTGGGGTTTCTCTCTTCACACTCTCTCGCACAAAACGACTATGGCCAAATCTCTAACATCCGGGTGGATCACGTCCGCCAGGGGAAGGGGTGGATGCTTTGTGTAGATGCGTCGCCGTCGCCGACGGGGAAAACCCACTATCGGCGCGTCCCGATCAGGGGTCCCCGCCGTTCTCTCTCACAAAGCCGGTGCGGTTGCCTCCGCCCCTTGCTCACTGCCGCGACATGGGAAGTTGCCGCCTCCCGCCACCCTCCTCTAAGCTAGCTACATCCCGACATCCCTCAGGTACAACTTCCTTTACAGCTGGCTTGCACCACTGCCCCAGCTGCCCACATCGCTCCATGTTGATATTTCTCTACTTCTTTGCCCCGCACATACCTCTACTAGCTTCTACTGTATTTGTGATCAGTTTATGTCTCATAAAAACTAATCCCACTAGTCTTATTCTAATCACAGTTCAATTTCTTTGCCATAGGGATGCTCAGCTCGATTTTAGTGAAACTGCATAAAATGATCCGATGGTCAAAGGGTTGGAAACTTCATTCCTTCGGAAGGTTCAACCTCACCAACAAATTAAAGCCTGGTTAGGGTTTAGGGTTCAAGGCCTAGGGACTGCATGGATCAATTTTTTTAGTTGTCTCTATTCCAAAGTAAGTGTCAACTTTAGTACAACTTTGTACTAAAGTTGGCAAAGTTGGCATAAAGTTGAGACACTTATTTTGGAATGGAGGGTGTATTGGCTATGATCTGTGAATCATTGAGATGCAATAGCATGCATGTTAGTCTCCTTTGTATTTGATGGAATGTTGCAATGGGGCAACCTTGGATGCAATATACATGAAACAGAAGCTGAAAGCTACATAACATTGTACATTTTTCGCTGCTTTCGTATTTTTGCTAAGCTGCCGTGTTTTCGCTGATTTCGCACTCCTCCACTGTAAGAGTGGAGAAAATTGTAAAGAGTGGACACGCTCTACCTCCTTTCACCAAAACGTGGGACATCCAGCATCCGGTGCATGTGTCATGCACCAAAGTAAAGTGTACAGTACAAGTGAGACACAACACCGTCGTACCACCTCAGTAATAATGACCAATGGGCCATCAAATCACCTAGACCCGGCAGTAAGTTGGACGGACAAAGCAACCATCACTCTTTGTTGAATCCGCTTCTCCCTTCAATGCATGCGCCAGTGAGAGGTCGCGTCCGCTCTACCCGGGCATGAATGCGGCACCTATTCTCTGGAGCGGCGCTGACCGTTTCAGGCGGGAAGCGCACGTGGGCGATGGAGGGGCCTTGGGTGGGCCAGGGTGGTCAGTCAGGAGCGGGTGTGGCAGCTGTCCCGACCAGACGCCCGGAAATGAGAGGATGCACCGACTCTCGCGGCTTCGTAGTTACTCCCTCCGTTTTTATTTACTCCGCATATTAGTTTTGGTCAAAGTCAAGCTTTACAAACTTTGACAAAGTTTATAGACATAAATATTAACATATACAATAACAAATCAATACCATTGGATTCGTTGTTGAATGTACTTCCACATCATATAGATTTGTTATGCTAAATATTTATATTCTTTTCTATAAATTTGGTCAAACTTTACAAAGTTTGACTTCAGTCAACTCTAATATGCGGAGTAAATAAAAACAGAGGGAGTAGTAGTAGTACTACACACCATCTCTCTGTAGGTCGATGTATCGCTCTCTCTAAGAGCAAGTACAATAGTGGGCTATAAGCTCACTTACATGGAAGTTTTGCCTATGTGGAGGAGAGAGACAAGGAAAAAGTAAAGGAATGGGCTCTCATGCAAGAGCCAGGCTTTACGCGTGCTCCTAGGCAAAGGCATTTAATGAGAGGAAAGAGATAGAGAGAAAGTGAAAAAAGGAGCTTATAGCCAACCTTATAGCCCACTCTATTGTATGACCAATTAATAATGTTAACTCTTAGTGACATGGCATGTCCATATAGCCAGCAGTTGGCTATACTATTAACCATGCTCTAACACACACACGCTGTTAAAAAAACACACATACACATGCACACACAGGTTCATAGAATAGGAATATCGTGGGAGTGGGAAGCCACAGGAAGTGAAATAAATGGAGTACGTACAAGAAGAGAAGAGGTACACGCATGTCCGTCGGAGACACAGTCGCTGCCTCGCACTATAGCGTTTAGAACACATGAAAAAAGAAGCCAATAATATTTATTTTTTTGTTGGCATGTATTAGCAGTTTACTACTTCCCGACTAATCTCATTTTCTTTGTTTTACCATATTATTACAGTCTTATTTTCACTTCTTTCCACCACATGCTCACATTCCAAGGTGCATTAAATTGATGCATGCAAGGATTAAAAGAAACCAACCAGTGCATGTAATCATTCCTACACATTTAGTGGTCGTCCATGAAAATATTGTAATTAATGCAGATTAAAGTTTGAGTAATTTTGTAAACTACGAGACGGAGTACATTTCTCCACTCATCATCTGCCTTGGTTGATGAGATTTCAAATTTAAGCCCTATAAACCGGAAAGGAGGGAGTAGTTAAAATTTTTGGTCAAACTTTGACAAAAAATATATGACGTGGCATAAAAACCTGGACGGAGGTAGTAGTACAAGATACGTTGGCACACTGACTTAGGCCGAATACAAGTGCCCGCTCATTATTGGAAGAGAGCAAAGTGTACATACAAAGTAATTAAAATTGAATTTCTCGAAAATATTTAAAATTGGAGGATGGTGCAGCCCACGTTTCCGATATTTTGACCGTGTGTGGTTCAGTTGTTGTTCACTTTGGAGGGTCGTGTACCAGACATGAACGGTAGTAAGTATGACCGGGAGGCGTGCAGCGTTAATTGCGAGTTGACTCCTTCGAGCGTTGAACTTTCTTCATGTATTAGCATTGCCCTAGTAGTTTTCTTCACTACGTTAAATAAAGAGTTCCGTTTCGTGCGCAATTTATAACAATTTTTAGGGAGAGTAAAAGAAAACCACTCCAACTATATACATTGCAGCCTCGGCGCTTATTTTCTAGGGTTTGCTCTCTTCACACTCTCTCTCCACTATATACATACACGCTGGAGCCTCAGCGCTTGTAGTTGCTCTCTTCACACTCTCTCACCTGCTCCAGATCTAAACAAGATTGCGTTGTCCTCTCTCTTTCTCTCCCCCCTCACTGCTGATCAAAGAGCCGGCAGGATCCTGTCTACCGAGGAAGGGAAGGAGGCTTAACGCTGTCACCGTCGATGAGGGAGGGAATCCACTACCGGCGCAGCTGTTCTCTTTCACCCACCGGCGGCGCGGGAGGGCCTCCGAGCCCTTCTTCCTCGCGTCCATACATAGTGTGGGTAGATCGGCCTCCAGCCGCCCACTGAGCCACACCCCGAGAACCTTAAGGTATAATTTACTTAATCCACATGCATTGCTCTAGCTGCATGTGGATTTTTTCCGCTTCTGCACTCGAATCTAGGTGTAGGATCATTCAGGAAAGTAGTGGGGAAAGTTGTATAGAATGAATCTAGGACGTGGTTCAAAGAGGAAAGGACGGGGGAAAGTAGTACAGACTGGCTATCCAGCACCTATGTTGGTCGAAAAGGGAAAACAATGACAAACGCAGTACACACATCTGTAACAAACTGATCTTTCTGTGGGTGGGGGACAAGGTTGTAGAGTTTGATCAGGACTAGATTTGCTGCCCTCACATAGGGAAAGGTGTCTAAAGATAACAAAACTGGGACCAACACAAATATGCTCCTTGGTTGCTTGTTCTTTGTTGCAACAGACTGTGCATCACCCCTTTATACATCGGTAGATGCACATGGTGCTGGTGCGTCCACTGTCCCGTACAACTCTTTAGCTGTTGTTAATCTAATAATGTCGCTGGAAAATTGAAGCAATGCCACAGTTAAAAGCAAATTACATGCTTAACGAATTTTATTGTTAATATAATCTCTCTGTTAATATAATCTCTCTGTTAATATGAATCAATGCCACTGTTTGAGAAATGCTACTGTCTTGCTTTCTTTCCCATTTAGGTAACTAAGATGCTTCTTTTTGTGGGCTTCTGTGTCATCCGCTGTTATTGACCAGTAATTGTTTCCTTTGCACCTCTGTGTAAACAGGGTTATCTACTTCACCTCGTTGCTATTGCGACCTTTTGTTGCACTGCACAAAACACAAAAGTGTTTTGTGCAATTCAACCAAAATGTCACACCGACAACATTGCTTGATTGCTTGATCTTAGTGGAACTACACAAGAGGAGATCTAACTTCCTATCTGTGTTGGCAAATTTGTTTCAGATCTTCTTCTTGTGAGTTGTTTGAATTCCGCGTCATGAGAGGTCAGTAATGGCCTTCTTCCACATGATTGTGCAGTGTGCTTTCATATGTTCTGCTACTTATACGGTAATGTTGCTTGATTTTAGTGAACTCCACAAAAGGAGACCAGACTTCCAATCTGTATGTGCACCGTAATATCCCATTGAGGTAAGATAATGATATTTCACAACTGTTAGCCTGTATTTTGCTACTGTCATCAGAAAAGTAATGTTGTTGTTTAGTGCTATACTTGTGCTCCCTAATTGACATGCCAAATCTTACATTGAAGGTGAAGCTTGTCTGTTATTGAACCAAGTGATGAAGGGGAAGAACAAGCGGAAGAAGAACAAAAATCAACTCCCGGTGCTGTAATGAAGCACTGGAACTGTGATGACACAAGTAATGATATAGTTTTGCATCTTAATTTATTGCTATGGCTGGAACGGGCAATTGTTTTGCCAGTGTGATTTGATGCCACTCTTAATGTAATATGTAATTATCTCTACTTGTGCAAATAGGGATCTTGTTCGAAGATAACATATATTTTAGTGGAACTGCACAAGAAGATGTTGGAAACATTAAACTAATCGAGGAGTTTATAGTAAGCGTGGCAACCACAGTAGATAATAAAAGATGGTTCCGGAGAAGTTCTTCATCTGCATGCTCTACACAATAAGCCTCCTGACAAATGTTGGTACCGGCCCATGGATTTCATCCATATGATTGAGATTTGTCATCTCTATTGGTGTTGTGCTACTGTTTAGCTACTCTCATGAGAAAGTGGTATTGTTTCGCATGTTAATCTAAGGCTGCTAATAAATTGATGCACCGGTTTGCCACCATTATAGCCACTGATAAAATTAAGTAATAATACAGTTCAAGTTGAGCTGCTATGTTTTGTATCATATCATTTCCTATGAGGATAATGAGGAGATGCATCTCTTTGTGACTATACATTTCATCAGTTACTCCCTTTGTTAATGTAATGGCTGCTTTAAATATTTCCATTCCTTTTTTTCGAGCAAACAGGGATGCTAGCATTTAGTTGTTCTCTTGTCTTTGCACAACAGGATCATCCTCCTCTGAAGAAGAATATGGAGTACGTGAAATGCCTAGTTTCGATTATGCCAGGATGAAGAAGCCCAGTCTATGTTCTCATCAAAAGGAGCAGTTGAAGGATGGTTACATTACTCCCCACAAGACCAAACTAACTTCAGCTCAGAAGGACTCACAGATTTCCATCTTTTTTGCTGTAATGGGCAAGTACAATGTTGTTCTAGGATTCTTTCTGGTGAGTTCCATTTTTTTAAATGTGTGCTCTGCATGGAGCATGTAGGTGCCTATTTAAACTGTAAATTCAAAATACAGTTTGCTTTACTAATCATTTTTTGTATTTATGCAAACAGGGGCACTCAGCTTGATTTCAATGGGAACTGCACAAAATGTTCTGATGGTTCATGCCCATTATACTTCATCATGCCCAATACATTGAATGTTCTCGAATCATTCATTTCCACCTCCAGCCACAAAATTAGCTACAAGAAAGGAGGTGCCGACATGTTCAAGGCGTTGCAACATATAAAGGCGAAATCATACAAGCTACGCGCGAATTTGGTTGATTTTGGTGGAACTGCACAAAAAGAACAACTGGTTTATTTAGCACGAGGTGCCATGTCAATGTCCAAACTAATGGCAAACCCCGCCCATTCCACAATCGTAGGAATTTGATATTTTGGAATGGGAAAACCTTGTCAAAGTTTGCTCATTGATGTACGCAAAAAGACACGCATTTGATATTTTGGAATGGGACAACCTTGTCAAATTTTGCTCATTGATGTTAGCAAGAAGACATGCGTTTCATATTTTCGAATGGGACGCCCTTTGCTGTCAGCAGCATCGATCGATTTTTCTTTACTCTTTAGTTGTGAAGTACTACCTCCGTCCTGGTTTATTGGTCCCCATTGTAATCCGTGCCAAATTTTCACCATAAATTTAACTAACAAAATCTTAATGCATGTCACTAAAAATTATATCATTGAAAACTATGTTCAAATACGCCAATGATATAATTTTTGTTGACATGCACTAACATTTTGTTAGTTAAATTTTTGGTCAAAATTTAGCACAAATTACAGAGGGGACTAATAAACCAGGACGGAGGTAGTAAATATTGGCTTTGACATGTGAATCACTGAGATGCATAATCATCGATTGTTTTGAATGTTCTCTATGAATTGCCAGGCCTGTGAGTTTGATTGCAATGTACAGGCACGCTAAAAAGCTGCTCAAACTTTTTGTACGTGTGAAACTGCTGCAAATGAGGTGATCACCGTGCGTCCTGGGAATAATGCTAGTACGTATTGTTTTGCATGTTCATCCAATGCCAGTGATACAAGAATTTGAACTAATCGAACTAAATTCATTCATACACGGCGGATTTCATATAAACATGCCGGATTTCATTACATTTCATACATTCTTCAACTAAAAAGGGGTGCGCTGGAGGTATAATTAATTAACCTAATCTATGATCTCCGGCGCCCATTTCCCGTGTCCGGCTGAGCCGAACAGAAGCTTGTTCTCCAGAACAGCTCTCCGACTCCACGTCGCCGCCAAGAAGCTAATCGGCTATCAGTGTTCAACCCTCCAAGCTTGGCTTCAACCAGAGGGTAGCAGCAGTGGCCTTACTTGGACCCGAGCGGCGGCGACCTACCGTGTTCTACTCTTCCTTGTTTTCTGTGTGGCACGGCCTCGTTGGCAGCGGGGCAGGGCTCGACGAAGCCGGCGATGTCCTCTGTCTCGTTGCCGGTGGGTCGGCGCCTCGGCAGAGCAGGGGAAATCCTTCCCCTCATTGCCGGCAAGGCGGGGCCTCGGCAGAGCCGACGATGTCCTCTGCCTCGTTATTGGCGGGGTGGGCCTCGGCGGAGCAGGGCCTCGCCGAAGCCGGCGAAGTCCTCCGCCTCGGTGCCGGCGGGGCGGGGCCTCGGCAGAGCCGGCGGTGTCCTCTGCCTCATTGTTAGCGGGGCGGGGCCTCGGCGGAGCAGGGCCTTGCCGAAGCCGGCGAAGTCTTCCGCCTCGGTGCCGGCGGGGCAGGGCCTCGGCGGAGCCGGCATTGTCCTCCGCCTCGTCGTCAGTCTCGCCAAACAGGGCCTCGCCCGCTTCATCGCCCTCTTTGTAGGCAGCCGCAAACTCCGCCACCCGCATGCGGTACCGCCAGCGCGCGAGGTGGCTCTCGCGGGCGGAGCGGTACGACTCGAGCAGCGCCTCCTACTTCGCCCGCTCCGCGGCGATCTGCTCCTCCGCCTGCAGGTGCTCCTGGAGGACATGGTGGTTGTAGGCGGCATCGGCCTGCGCCTCCTGGAACTGCTCCTCACGCTTCTGCCTCACCATGTCCATGTATTGGAAACGGTCCTCACCGTGATCATGGTGCAATGCACCGGCGAGGATGGCGCGGAGGAGGGGGTTGGCGCCGGATCGTTGACTACCACGTTCTCCATTGGGAAGTCGTCATCCTCCGACTGCCTGCCGGCCAGCCGGTCGACAGCAATGGCTGCCATCTCCTTCTTGTCCGTCGTCCGCCCGTCCCGAAGAGTGCTGGAGCGCGAGGAAGCCATGGTGGGAGTGGTGTAGATAGGAGAAAGGGAACGGAGGCGGATGACTACGGCTATGGCCGGCGCAACAGTTTATATAGCAATGGTGGGCGGCGGAGGGACGGACGGGTGGCGCCGTAGTAGCCACCTCGGCAACCGCGTATCATTAATGTGGGCCACAGATGGATGGATGTCACTTGTGTCGTTTGAACATGGAGCAATCGCCTGCACTGGGAAGCGGCGCGGGCGACGCTGACAGTTTCGGGCGGAAAGCGCGTGCGGGCGAGGGAGGCAGTCTGGGTGGGCCAGGGTGGTCAGACTCGTGCTTGGCAGTGGGTCGGTCCAGCAGCAAGACATGCTGGCTCGCCAGCGAGCTCGCCGAGCTGAGCGACCACAATCAGACGATGGACGTGGCTTCCGACCAGGAGCCGGCGCCACCGCCCAAGCTGGTTCATGCCGTGTTCACCATACAGCAGGTGTGGCCGCACTTCGACGCCCTAATGGCGGAAGAGCTACCAGCGTAGGAGGACCTGTGCTGCAACCTCCGTCTCCTCAACGAGCACCGGCTCACAGAAGGACGAATCGCCGGTGAACAAGCGAACGACAATGCCATCGCGGACATGTGGCCCTATGATCCTGGCTTCCTGAATGAGCAGCGGGCGTTGTATCAGAGCATCCGTAGGGCCCGCGAGGCCCTCTCCATCGTTCTTCGAGTTGTTGCGCTCGCCGTGGCGCCGCCGTCTCACGTTGTCAACATGGTTAACGAACATGAGGAATGAGGCGATGACTTAACTTGGAGAGGATGATAGTGGGGACCCACCAGGGCCATAGCCGCACGTACGCAAGTGCCTCCTTATTATATACAACTATAATTTTTTTTCTTCCTCCTGATTTCCTGACATCACGGTCCCACACCATTTTCAACCTATATAGTCAATAAACAAGAGAATTGCACAAGGAGTCGCCGACAGCTGGGACCCAGCAGCTCGAGCAGTATTTGTGTTTTTGAGGTGTAAGCAGAGTTTTTCTTGAGCGATGTTTTTGTTGTTGTTCAGAGGAGAGCAGGGTATCAACTGGGCGGGCTGTGGCCCGTCTAGCCCAGGCTATTATTTTATGTCGACCAAATATCCAGCCCAGATATTAAATTTTTTCAAGCTGAAAATGGCTAGCCCAGCTATACTTTTTTTTGAGGAATACCCAGCCCAGGTCGACTTGTTATTCTCCGCCCCGCTGGGCTACAAATCTTTCCTAGGAGGGATGCATTAGGCTTAACAAGAAAATGGGCCTTAAGAAATAATAAATGGGATGTAATTATAAAATCTGGGCTGTAACTATTAAAAAAATGCACCAAACACGTAATTAGGTAAAAAAATATTATTACTGGATTTTGAAAATTTTAATTTCATTACTTGTTGCGCGCGCAATATTTCGTTGGGTTTTTATGTAATACAAATTTATTTTGAAATTATATCTAATTTGACAAAAAAAATTGGGATAAAAATATTTCGGATCCCATCAAAATGTGGGAAATTTTATTGAATTCTGTTTTGAATGGTTGGTTGAAATTATTAATCATTGTCCTAGCTAGAAAATGGGCTGTAATTTTAACAAACTGTAAATGGGCTGTAGTAAATTCCATTAGAATTCAGAAATGGGTTGTACATTCTTACAAATCGCAAATGAGCTATATGTTCTCTGCCGAACACTTGTGGGCCTACTAAGTTGACGCGTACGCAAGGCTTTGTCAACTTATAGTAGACACACGGTTCTAGCAGCAGTGGCCGTTGGATGTCCATCCAATGGATGTCATGCTTCTTCTTCAATCTCGGATATTCTTGCTTCAACCGTCCAAACCACCGCCGGCGGTACCGCCTGCTACCGCCTCGCGTGGCCGGCTATGCTGCTACACAGGACTCACCGGCCCACCCTACTCCCATCACCGTCCAGGCCATTCCTCTACTCACAACACCTCCTGTTATTCTCTGGCGACGGCGACCTCACACTGCAGCCGAACCAGTGAACCCTTGTACTCCCCTCCGCATGGGCATCCACCTACCTCGTCTTCCCTGGCTCCGCATCGTTCCCTTCCTAGGCCTCGCCGTCGTCCATCGCCTTTGTGCTCTCGGCGCGGCGTGGTCAACATGGTCAAGGAACGACTTCCATCGGAAGAGGACTGTACGTGGAGAGGCTGACAGTTGGGTCCACGGCTGCAGAAATGAAGTGCCTGCTATTACGCGTAAAATAATTATTACTCAACCAGACAGCAGGGACCCACCAGAAGGGACTCTGTATTTTGCGAAAAAAATGTTTCCCCCCTGACTGCTGGGACCCACCAGCTACATCTTCGTACGCAAGGAAGTGCGTCCATATTACGGGCAAAAAAATTATTCATCCCCCTGACAGCTGGGACCCATCAGCTATATCTTCGCATGCAAGGAAGTGCGTCCTTATCCTCCCTGACAGCTGGGACCCACCAGGTCGAAGCGTACGTAGCGTTGTCGCGAACATGTACGTACATACTAGTCGGTCGGTCTCTCTGCAGCGATGAACTGTGGCCGAGTAAGGAGCGGCACGTGTTGTAGTAGAGGCACGGATGTAGCATGTCACGCAGTCCCGTCTATTTCGTGTACACATACATACAGCCACGCTGCAAGAAAGTAAATACGGCTACGTACGTACATACGGGCGGGGCCTCGAACACGTACAGCGACATCGTCCTCTTCATCAGCAGCCAACCGGCTGGGTTGCAACGGAGGAAACATCGTCTTGTTCATCGGGAGGCAATGGAATACGTCGTGTTCATCGGGAGCCAACCGGCTTGGACAGAACAGCCGAAACGAGGTCTGACGTACCGCAGAACAGAGGAAACAGGCCTTCTGTTCGACCACGTACGGTGTCCTGTTCATCGAGAAGGGTCTGGCGTACCACAAAACGGAGGAAACAGACTTATGTTCGAGTGCCTACGGTCGAAACAGGGTCCTGTTGATCGGGAGGGATGTGGCGTACCGCCAAATGGAGGAAACGGACTTGTGTTGGAGCGCTACGGTCGAAACGGGGGTCCTGTTCATTGGGAGGGGTGTGGTGTACCGTAAAACGGGACTCCACGGGCTACTGTTCGCCCACCGTCGACTTCCTTCAGCCTCCACCTTCACTGTTGATCCACCGCGTCTTCCTCCTACCTCCACAAGCTACTGTTCATCCAGCCCTCCACCGGCTACTGTTCAACCAGCCCTCCACGGGGTCCTGTTAATCCACCCCCAATCAGCTCGGCTGTGGCGGCCTCCTCTCGGGGTCCTGTTCATCCAACCCCAACCACATACGCCTCGACTCGTTCAACCAACCCCCACATTCACTGTTCATCAAGAGGCAGCAGGTTCGATCGGCTTCAGTAAGCAGCAGCAGGAGCGATTGATCGCTCGGGTTCAGTTAGCAGCAGTAGTGAAGGAATCGCTCAGGTTCAGTTAACAGCCAAGGGATCGATCGCTCGGGTTCAGTAACGTAGCTAGTGCAATCGCTCGGGTTCAGTAAGTGAACGCCTCGCTCGGGTTCAGTTAGAGCCAAACGCCTCGCACACACACACGTACGTGTACGAGAGAAACACGCAAACCTCCGTGCATCGCTCGACCCCGACCACCCACCGTAACCGGGAACTCCCTGAAATTTTCCTCACCCTCACTTCTACCATGATTTTTGCCGTCATGGACGGCCCAAAGAATGTCATGCAGGTGCATCTCTGGCCCGCCCAGGACGAAAAGCCCATTTTCTGTCATGATTTTGTGTCATAGAAGTAGGAGCCCACCACATCTATGATGATACCGGGTTTTGTCCCAATTATCGTCATAGAAGTGTCATAAGCATGACAGAAAAAAAATTCATTCGGGCCAAAATGTCATGGATGTGTCTTTTTTTTGTAGTGAAGGGGTGGAACAGTAACACGCATGCACGAGGATCGAGGAGGTGTCATAACTATGATAACAAAAAGGGCGCCTCAATTTTCGGAATGGGCGAATAATGCGAAAGATCCGTTGTGATGTCATGAGGATTTTTCTAAATTTATGAAGATGACATCATCCTTTTCCATGGCGGGTTATGAAGCTTTGTTCAAGGCTAAACGCTTAGAAGAATCAAGGAAGACTCGCCAACCAGAGAGTGAAGATTGACATGAACAAGTTCAAATCAATCTGGGGCCTAATGTTGGGGATATGACCCCATGATATGGCCTGCCCTAGAAGGGACGGGTTAGGATGTAGGCGACTCAACAGTAAGGCCTTAGACAGGCCCAAGAGACCAAGACACGAAGCCAGAGAGGCGACTTACGTGGTGAGCCGGACGAAGGCCCAGAGCCAGGAGACGGTGCGTGACCCGGAGGTGTAAGCCGCTCGATGGCGACTTGCCTAGCAAGGCAAGGCGACTTAGAACCAGGATCGGTCATGGCGTATGACCCGACCCACACTCTTGTAAGCCCAGGGCCTTGACCTGTATATATAAAAGCGAGTCTCTGCGGCGGGTAAACCTAAGTGGCAATCAATCGAGAGCATGGTTAAGCGAATCCGCTCCCTTGTAATCGATACTCAAGCAATACAACTCAAAGCATGATGTAGGCTTTTACCTCGATCTCGAGGGGCCGAACCTGGGTAAACTTGTGTCTCTCGTCCCGCTCAACTTCTTCAAGCAAGTCACCGTAGCGATGGCCTCGCACCTAAGTCCTTTCACTAGGGCATCTGCCGTGTTAACCCAACGACACCCTTGTTGCTAGATTTTACTTGTGGCATATAAGTAGACAAGAGGAGACATTTGGCAATGTAAGAAGAACTCTTCTTTCGAATATCATCTTTGATAGCTTTTAGAAACTCATGCTCTTGCTCTAAATTTAGCTTCTCGAAGCATAGCTTCTCATGAGTTCTTAGGAGCTCTCTATGATCCTCTTGAGTTGTTTCATGACACTAGTGCAGAATCGGGCTATTGTCCCATTTTGTAAGGACCTTTAGTGCCGGTTCTGCAACCGGCACTAAAGGGTGGGGACTAAAGCCCCCACCCTTTAGTGCCGGTTCATCATGAATCGGGACCAAAGGCCCACCACGTGGCACGAGCCCGCGCCGGGGGGCACACCAACTGGGACTAAAAGGTTTAGGGTTTATTTTTCCTTTTAATTTTGTGTTTTCCATTTAATTCTTTTTCATTTCAAACATATTTTACGCTACTACATATTGTACACGTTATGCATATATATAAATAGAATTTCTCGTAGAACCGATCATATATATATCATCGAATTTCTCGCACGACCATTCATACACATATATATATATACAATTTGGTATATACAATTTCTCCTACAATTTGTAGATCATTACATGGAGGCATTACATCTTGTAATGGTATTCTCCTTTGGGATCTATGACCTGGTCGAGCAAAAATCCCGCTATTTCCTCTTGAATTGCTCGTACGCGATCCTCTGGTAGGAGCTTATCCCACATCTCCGACATCTTTAAAGAAGGAGATCAATATGAATGTATTAATTAGTTGTGTGTATATATATATATATTAGATAATGATGTTAAAATTGTGAATAGTGTTCTGGCAAACGTACCCAAAGTGATCTAGTGCTCCTTTCGGACGTCATCATGCGAATGTTCTCACAAACATAGTATGCACATAAATTATTCCCCGACGCCTGCCTCAGGGCCTTTATGAGAATATAATTCAATCAGATAATAATTAATCAAGCATGGTAATGGTATTGAAACTAGAATTAAAGAGATGGTAGCTAGCTAGTACTACTTAATTAATTACCTTGGATCGACACCATTTTAGCTTTTGTTTCCATGAGCCTTCAACCTGTTTGATGAACTTTTCCCAAGCCCTGCCCGCCGGCAAAGAAAATGAATAAAGGAGTTATTAATTAGTTGATATCAGGAAAGGAACTAAAGAGGCCGACATATAGTTCGATAAAGATTGAAACTACCTATCGACCATCCCCCTCACGATTGTGTAGTCATTAACATTTTTAAGTAGTGAGTCCAGTACTTGAACTTTCCCCTCGTCAACTTCAATGATTAGCAGGATCCAGTGAAAACTGCATGCGCACACATTTGTATAATTAAGCGGGCATGTGCATAACTCATCAACTACCCTTATTAACATCTAGTAAGCAAAAACAGAATTTGTAGTACAAGACAGTGTCACTCACCCGAAGTTGTAAGGAAGTAGTATTTCTGGTTGGGTATTTAGGTGCTTCAAGAAATGTAGCAAGGTTTTCTCTGTGTATGGTCAATCATATTCTTGTAACCATGTCTTTTCATTAATGGTATTTGGGTCAATGAACCCAATGCCATAGCGTCCAGCTTTATTCATTTCATACATCTCCATTCTGCATAATACCACAGAAAAGAATATAGTGAGGATAATTACAGGTAATGAACGAGCACTACAGCTAGCTAGAGACTTAAATTACAGAAAGAAATCACTTACAGACAATAGCAACTGACGATAGATTTGTCGAGTGCGTCTTGATTGAATAACTGAAACATTTCTTGAAACTCAACCCACAGATCTTTTTCATGGAAATAATGCTCTGCCTTGACACTCACCATGAGGGACTCTCGATCGGTAGTCTTTACTTCTCTCATGAACAGTTGATGCAATTCATACATTCTCATTGATAGCCGTGGGATCTGCTCAGGCTTGACCATAGGTTGGCCGCGGACATATTTCCATTGTAGTTCCTCCTCTTTAAATGTTTCGAAGTCCTCGATGCCTAGGAGTTGTTCTACAGTGACACCGGCCTCTTCTGCCTGCCTTCTATGATCGTCGGTTATTACCAGCTGATCGGTGCTGGGGATCGATTGCACCGCCTGTTCTCCCAGCCGGGGAACAGTGTTCCCGCTTTTTTTGGTAGCTGCTTGGCCCAATCTCGAGCTCGACTCCTTCTTTTTTTATGCTTCATATGACTTCTTGATTTGGCGCTCATAGTCTGAGTCCCTATGCTTGATAGCTGGTTGAGCCATATCAATAAAGTGCTGAATGACATGCTCAGGTACTTTCTCCTCTGGCGGCGGGGGCGGTTTTGGTCCAAAATGGGCCTTCACTTGGGCAGTGACTTCGGCTTTGTTTTCCTCTTCAGTCAAGTGGTAAGGCAACCTCGGAAGAGGCTTGAGGCTTGGACCAAATTTGTATTTCTTGCCTCATGTTGTACCGCTAGCTGCCGTAGCTGTGGTGCCTCTCTTCCGCTGTTGCTTAGGCGGCAGAGCCCGCTGAGGCGGCGAAGACGGCTGACGCGGTGCCTGACTTGGAGGAGGAGTCGGCTGATGCGGTGCCGGACTTGGAGGAGGAGGAGTCAGCTAACGCCGTGCCAGACTTGGAGGAGGAGGAGTGGGCTGATGCGGTGGCAGACTTGGAGGAGCAGGAGTCGGCTGACGCGGTGGCGAACTTGGAGGAGCGGGAGTCTACTAACGCGGTGGCGGACTTGGAGGAGGAGCCGGCTGACGCGGTGTCGGTAGCCTTGGAAAGATGATGCAATCCATTCTCCATAGAATGATATGATGTATGGCCTCTCCCAGTGTGCGTTCGTCGTCACCTCCAGGAATGTCAAGCTCTAGCCCTGAATATCCTGCCACCACTTCATCAACCCCGACACGAGCATAGCCAGCTAGAATCGGATTGCAATGGAAGGTTGCTTCAGGGGGATTTGTATAAGCATAGCCGTCCGCCACCTTCATGGATATGTTCTTTATTTTAAAGTGTAGCTCACAAGTTGTCGTATCTATGATATCATCCACAGGGTATCTATCTAGTACTGCATCATCGCTTAGGGCAGAACCCACGCTGCTTCTCGGCATGGATGCGACGGTGCTATCCAATGCTGGATCCGCTAGCTGCTGCCGCTGCTGAGACCCCCTTTCCTGGCTAAGTGAGTCGATCTGCTACTGCTGCCGCTTGAAAGCGAGTTCCAACTCCGCGTGCTTTGATTCTAGGCCTTGAAGGCGGTCTGCTTCCTGCTTCCTCTGCTCCTCCTCTAGCTTCCTCTTCTGCTCCTCCTGCTGCTTCTTTCTCGCACGGCTTCTGTAGTCGGCGTTCCAGTCCACAAACCCCTCAAACCACGGAACAACGCCTTTGCCTCGTGTTCTTCCCGGGTGTTCAGGATTCTTCAGGGCGCACGTAAGCTTGTTGTTCTCTCTGTTGGGCGTGAACACCATCGTTCGAGCCTCTTCTATTGCAACAAGTAAACTGTCGGTGGCTCCTTTAAGACTTGCCCGCTCCAAAACCTCGCATGTCTTTGGGTCCAACTTCCCCCCATGCGCATAGAACCAAGTCGTGCACCTGGGGGGCCAGCTCAATGTAACTAGAGTGACCCCTGCATCCATCATCTCTTGCTCAGCGAGATCCCACTTAGGCCGGGCCACCTCGTAGCCATCTGGCCCCAGCTTATGGTGCCACTGCTTTTTCGCGGCATTAATCTTGTTTTTTCTCGACCGTTCCTGAGCTACTTCCGATTCCTTGAAGTTCATGAAAGCATCCCAGTGAGCTCTTGACTTCTCCAGTGTTCCCTTGAATTCTGGAGTCTTCTTTCCTGCATTGACGTACATGGCCCATATATTTTTCTTATGGTTGTTGAATGCTATCGCCATCTTCTTAAGAGAAGAGTTCTTGACTTTCTCCAGATCTGCATCTGTCAAATGATCTGGTAGGATGAAATATGACATGAGAGATTCCCAAAGAAGATCTTTTGCTCTTTGGTCGACAAAAGTAACATCTGGATCTTCCTTTGCTGGCTTTTTCCATTCTTGAATGAAGATCGGGATTTGGTCCCTGACAATAACTCCGCATTGACGAATGAACTTGCTTGCATTCTTCTTAGGTTCACGCGGTTCGCCATTAGGTTTGATGGCATCGATGTTGTACTTTACGCCATCCTTCAACTTTTTGGCCGGGCCTCAAACTGTCCTGCTGCTTGTTGAAGATTTGCTCGATCCAGAGGGCTAAAAGAAGAAAGATCGATTCGTTTATATATATACAAATCTATTAAAACATGTGATGAGCACCAGATGCCTACTTATATAAATATACCTCGCCGGTCTTTGTTATTTGAAGAACAACATTTCCTTCGTCATCATTGTTCTGGACTTCATCTATTTGTTCGTCTTAATCAAATATCATACCCTCACCAGTAGGGTTCAGATATTGCGAGCCGTCATCTTCTTCATTCCCATCTGGGCTCAGGGAGCGTATGATGTCGAACAGAGTCTCTTCTCCTTCTCTGTTGGTATTCTCTATAGCTTTTATTTAACTAATCCAGAAGAAACATAAAACAATTTAGTATTCAAATGAGAATGCATGCATGCAATCAATAAGGAAAAACTGAATCATAGTAGATAATATGCATCTCGTATAATCCAGATAATTAATATGCATCATCGAATATAATCTCGAATACATCGTCTCAAATATTATCGAATAATATAATCTCGAATACTTCGTCTCGAATATTATCTCGAATACATCACTAGCTAATGCAGATCGAATATTATCGAATAATCTAGTTCACTCATGGTGGACACCCAAAGATAAGGATCCATCACAGGATCATAGCTCGGGTGAGATCCCTGAAGAACCTGCCAGGTATTGGCGAACCTGATGTCCAACGCAACCATGTAGCGATGAACGTGCTCATCCTCCTCCCTAACATGGTGACGTACCACCTCCGCGGGGGACGCCAGCCTCCGCACCGAATGTCACCCACGCGCCCGCCACCGAAGAAGCTCCGGGTCGATGACGGGACCTGGGTTCCTCACCAAGATGCGCGCCCCTGAAGGTAGCACCTCCCAGTGCCAGCCCGGCGGAGCCCAGTCCCGGACATGGTGTCTATGAAGCAGGACGTCATCACGAACGAGTCGATGATGAGGATGCGTGCTGGGCATCGTTGACGTCGAGAACAAATTCTATGCGAATTTAACATTTTTTAAATGCTTGGATTGTGATTTCTTATATACGATCGAGGAACCTTTAGTCCCTGGCTAGGAACAGGATTGAGAATCATAACGGATTCTCTTAACCTTAAAGGGATTTAACAAAATGGCGCCATTCTAGATGTGCAAAAAATGGTCCATATTTTTCCTGATCTCATCTACCCTTCTATATGGTCACGTTGTCTAGTGTCAAAGGATTCAAGAAAACCATGGCTTCATCATTAGCCGGAAGTAACAGGTGCATGATGGTACGAAGCTCTCCAAAGTTGTTTTGGAATGGAGTCCTGGATAGGATAATTAGCTTTTTGGTACGAAGTTCAGCAAGAGCCTTCTGAATATCGCTATTTGGAAGGCCTTTGCTGAACTTCATACCAAAAAGCGAATTATCCTATCAGGAACTCCGTTCCAAAACAACTTTGGAGAGCTTCATACCATCATGCGCCTGTTACTTCCGGCTAATGATGAAGCCATGCATGGATTTCATCAATACTTTGACACAAGACAACGTGACATATAGAAGGTTACGTAGATGAGATCAGAAAATTTTTGGATCAACTTGTGCACATCCATAATGGGGGCATTCTTGATAAATCCCTTATTAAAGGACTAAGAGAATCTATTGTATACATACATATACTAATTAATTGCAAATACATAACAAACTTTTGCAAATACAACATTAAAATATGCAACTTTTGCAAATACTAATTGCTATACATTGGATCAAATGTCAAAATTCATGAACTTTTTTCTATACATTGTATTCATACATATATATACTAATTTCTATACATATTGGATCAAAATGTAAAAAATCCACAAATGTCAAAATTTCTTAACTTTTTTCTGTACATCTAATCATCTAGTGAAAAAAAGTCAAAATTCTTATAAAAATGTCAAAATTGCTATACATATATACTAAAACATAAAAAAATACATATAAATCATCTAACTTAAGAAAATATGTGTGTGTGTGTTCATGCATATATGTGTGTGTGTGTGTGGGCTCGGGGAGGGGCGGCCATGGCGGCACAGGGGGCGAGGGAGAGGGGGGAGCTCACAGCGGGGCGACGGCGAGGCGAGTCGGGGGCGGCGACGGTGGCGCGGCGAGGAGCTCGGGGCCGGAGGAGCGGGGGCGGGCGGTGTCCCGGGCGGCGTCGGGCCAGGCTCAGGGAGGAGCGGGCGCGGGCGGCGTCGGGGATCGGCACGAGGAGGCACGGGCGGCTGGCGTCGGGGGCGGCGACGAGCTCCGACGTCGGGGAGGCGAGACGGCGACGGCGCGGCGATGTCGAAGAGGTCGAAGAAAGCAGAGAAACTGAAAATTTTGAAGTGCTCTATATATATGCGCCCCCCTTTAGTCCCGGTTGGAGCCACCAACTAGGACTAAAGGTCACTTTTGGCCAGCCGAAGCGGCGGGAAGCGCACCACCTTTAGTCGCGGTTGGTGGCTCCAACAGCGACTAAAGACCCCCCCCCCCTTAGTCCCGGTTGGAGCCACCAACCATGACTAAAGGTGGTGCGCTGCCAGGAGAGGGGCGCGGTGGATGTTTAGTCCCACCTCGCTAGTTGAGGGGAGCCAGCACCTGTTTATAAGCCCCGGCGCAGGCACTGCATCGAGCTCCTCTCTAATGCAGGCCTTCTGGGCCTATCTCATCCGCGCTGCCTTGGTGGGCCTACTGGGCCTTGCGGGCCTGCATCCTGGCCCAGCCACAGGTTGGGTTTCTAGTCGTATGAAGGCCGTTGTGGCCCAGTAGGCGGGCTTTTTAAAAATTTATTTATTTTTCTTTATTTTTGTTTTCTGCTTTATTTATTTTCTTTGTTTTTGAGTTGTTTTTTGCTTTATTTAGAGTTTCTTTGTGAATCTTTTTGCTTTAGGTAAAAAAATTATAAACTTTCTGTTGGTGCCAGTAGTTTTCAAATTTGAATAGTTTAAATTTGAATTATTTGAAATTTGTGTGAATCACTAGTTTGTGAAAAACTTTAATTTAAAAATAGATTTTTCAGTGATTCCTTTTTCTTCTGTTTAATATTAGTGTGTTTTATCATTATATTCAATTTGGTAATTCTTAGGTTATTTAAAAAAATGAATGCCTTTGTAACATATGAGTTTTCGTCCGAAACCTTGATACTTCGAAAGAGATTGTCCATTTTGTACACGAAGTGCATCCAGTTTTTGCCGTAACCCTCTCAACTTTTTAGCACATGCTATGTGAGTGAAATGATGATACCATGCCAACTTTCAACCTTTTCAGAGTTCATTTGTAGTTCTTTTCAATTTTAGGGTCATTTAGCTCAAAAAATCAGTAAATGCATGAAAAATAGCAAATGAAGTCAGAAAGGGTTGAAAATTGATGACATGGCTTCAAATGGTGCATACTGAACGCACAAAAAGTCTGGAGTTGAAATAAGTTTTAAAAAATGAAATGCCTTTGTAACAGATGAGTTTTAGCCCAAAACCCTGATACATCGAAAGAGATTGTCCATTTTGTACACGAAGTGCATCCAGTTTTTGCTGTAACCCTCTCAACTTTTTTGCACATGCTATGTGGGTGAAATTATGATACCATGCCAACTTTCAACCTTTTCAGAGTTCATTTGTAGTTCTTTTCAATTTCAGGGTCATTTAGCTCAAAAAAATCAGTAAATGCATGAAAAATAGCAAATGAAGTCAGAAAGGGTTGAAAATTGATGACGTGGCTTCGAATGGTGCATACTAAACGCACAAAAAGTCTGGAGTTGAAATAAGTTTAAAAAAATGAAATGCCTTTGTAACAGATGAGTTTTAGCCCAAAACCCTGATACTTCGAAAGAGATTGTCCATTTTGTACACGAAGTGCATCCAGTTTTCGCCGTAACCCTCTCAACTTTTTTGCACATGCTATGTGGGTGAAATGATGATAACATGCCAACTTTCAACCTTTTCAGAGTTCATTTGTAGTTCTTTTCAATTTCAGGGTCATTTAGCTCAAAAAAAATCTGTAAATGCATGAAAAATAGCAAATGAAGTCAGAAAGGGTTGAAAATTTGTTTGTACATAATATTTCTTCGTGTTTCAAATGCCAAAACACATAAGCACCCTAACTATTACAAAGATTCCCTCCGGTTTGTCCGAAGTGGGACTTTCCAGATATATAAGTCCGGAAACTCACTAGAGAAGAAAGTGATGACAGTGAAGCCGGTCACATCCCAGAGGGGGATCTTTGGGTGTAAAACTTTTTCTTCGCGTGTGTCCCTTTGCGCCATAACCATGCACAATCTTCATCATTTAACTGGATGCTCGGGTCAATATTCACTGTGAAGGGAGCAATTTCATGAAACTTTTCATAATCTTCTGACATGTCTGTCTTGTCCTCCACTCCCACGATTTTCTTTTCCCTGAAAGAACTATGTGGCGCTTTGGCTCATCATATGATGTATTCGCTTCCTTATCTTTTCTTTTTCTCGGCTTGGTAGACATGTCCTTCACATAGAAAACCTGCGCCACATCATTCGCTAGGACGAATGGTTCATCTGCGTACGCAAGATTGTTGAGATCCACTGTTGTCATTCCGTACTACGGGTCTTCCGTTACCCCACCTCCTGTCAGATTGACCCATTTTCACCGAAACAAAGGGACCTTCAAACCACGTCCATAGTCAAGTTCCCATATCTCCTCTATGTAACCATAATATGTGTCCTTTCCCCTCTTGGTTGCTGCATCAAAGCGGACACCGCTGTTTTGGTTGGTGCTCTTTTTATCTTGGGCGATCGTGTAAAATGTATTCCCATTCATCTCCTACCCTTTGAAAGTCAATATATTCAAAGATGGTAACTTGGACAGCAAGTACAGCTCATCTTCAACAGCGTCGTCATGCATAAGATGTGTCTGCAACCAACAAGCGAAAGTCCCCTTTTGTTCACGTGTAATCCAATCGTCAGACTGCTCCGGGTGTTTGGACCATAGAATATTCTTGTGTTCCTCGATATACGGAGCCACCAAGGAGGAATTTTGTAGAACTATGTAGTGTGCTTCAGTGAGAGAATGCCCGTCCATACATATTATTGCTTTCGGTCCTAGCGTGCCTTTTCCACCCAGCCTGCCCTCATGCCGCGATTCAGGAACACCAATCGGCTTAAGGTCAGGAATAAAGTCAACACAAAACTCAATGACCTCCTCATTTTCATGGCCCTTGGAGATGCTTCCTTCTGGCCTAGCATGGTTATGAACATATTTCTTTAAGACTCCCATGAACCTCTCAAAGGGGAACATATTGTGTAGAAATACAGGACCCAGAATGGCAATCTCTTCGACTAGGTGAACTAGGACGTGCGTCATGATATTGAAGAAGGATGGTGGGAACACCAACTCGAAACTGACAAGACATTGCGCCAAATCATTCTCTAACTTTGGTATGATTTTTGGATCGATTACTTTCTGAGAGATTGCATTGAGGAATGCACATAGCTTCACAATGGCTAATCGAACGTTTTCCGGTAGAAGCCCCCTCAATGCAACCGGAAGCAGTTGCGTCATAATCACGTGGCAGTCATGAGACTTTAGGTTCTAGAACTTTTTCTCGGCCATATTTATTATTCCCTTTATATTCGACGAGAAGCCAGATGGGACCTTCATACTGAGCAGGCATTCAAAGAAGATTTCCTTCTCTTCTTTGGTAAGAGCGTAGCTGGCACGACCCTGATGTATGCTGCCTTTTCCGTGCATACGTTGCTGGTCCTCCCATGCCTCCGGTGTATCTTTTGTCTTCCCATACACGCCCAAGAAGCCAAGCAGGTTTACGCAAAGATTCTTCGTCACGTGCATCATGTCGATTGCAGAGCGGACCTCTAGGTCTTTCCAATAGGGTAGGTCCCAAAATATAGATTTCTTCTTCCACATGGGTGCGCGTCCGTCAGTGTCATTCGGAACAGATTGTCCGCGAGGACCCTTTCCAAATATTACTTTTAAATCCTTGACCATATCAAGTACATCATCACCAGTACGGTGGCGAGGCTTCTTCCGGTGATCTGCCTCACCTTTGAAATGCTTGCCTTTCTTTCTTACGGGATGCCTGCTCGGAAGAAATCGACGATGTCCTAGGTACACATTCTTCTTACAATTATCCAAATATATACTGTCGTTATCATCCAAACAGTGCATGCATGCGTGGTATCCCTTGTTTGTCTGTCCTGAAAGGTTACTGAGAGCAGGCCAATCATTGATGGTCACAAACAGCAACGCATGTAGGTCAAATTCCTCCTGTCCGTGCTCATCCCACGCACGTACACCTTTTTCATTCCACAGCTGTAAGAGTTCTTCAACTAATGGCCTTAGGTACACATCAATGTTGCTGCTGGGTTGCTTAGGGCCTTGGATGAGCACTGGCATCATAATGTACTTCTGCTTCATGCACAACCAAGGAGGAAGGTTATACATACATAGATTCACAGGCCAGGTGCTATGATTGCTGCTCTACTCCCCAAAAGGATTAATGCCATCTGCGCTTAGACCAAACCATACGTTCCTTGCGTCATCTGCAAAGTCCCGCCACTTTCTCTCGATTTTTCTCCACTGTGACCCGTCAGCGGGTACTCTCAGCTTCCCGTCTTTCTTACGATCTTCTCTGTGCCATCGCATCAACTCGGCATGCTCTTTGTTTTGGAACCAACGTTTAAACCGTGGTATTATAGGAGCATACACATTACCTTGGCAGGAATCTTCTTCCTGGGGCGCTCGCCCTCAACATCACCAGGGTTATCGCAGCTGATCTTATAGCGCATTGCACCGCATACCGGGCATGCATTCAAATCCTTGTACTCACCGCGGTAGAGGATGCAGTCATTAGGGCATGCATGTATCTTCTGCACCTCTAATCCTAGAGGGCAAACAGCCTTCTTTGCTTTGTACGTACTGTCGGGCAATTCGTTGTCCTTTGGAAGCATCTTCTTTAACATTATCAGCAACTTTTCAAATCCCTTGTCAGATACACCATTCTCTGCCTTCCATTGCAGCAATTCCAGTGTGGTGCCCAGCTTTTTCTTGTCAGCTTCGCAATTTGGGTACAACAATTTCTTGTGATCCTCTAACATGCATTGCAACTTCAACCTCTCCTTTTCAGTTGCACAGTTTCTCTTTGCATCGGCAATGGCTCGACCAAGATCATTAGCGGGCTCATCTGATGCCTCTTCTTCAGCTTCTTCCCGCATTGCCGGCTCAGCTTCTTCCCCCATTGTTGTACCATCGTATTCAGGGAACCCATGGCCAGGATAGCTGTCGTCGTCCTCTTCTTCTTCATTGTCTTCCATCATAACACCTCTTTCTCCGTGCTTGGTCCAAACATTATAGTGGGGCATGAAACCGGACTCAAACAGGTGGACGTGAATGGTTCTTGACTTAGAATAATTCTGATCATTCTTACAGACAGCACATGGACAACACATAAAACAATCCGCCCGCTTGTTTGCCTCAGCCGCAATTAGAAAAGTATGCACGCCTTTAACGAACTGGGAGAGCATCGGTCATCGTACATCCATTGCCGGCTCATCTTCATTACACAACACCGAAAAGACCAAATTAATACAAGTTCATACATAAAGTTCATACACACTTATTCTCATAAAACAACATACAAACTCTCTAGCTAAAGCATTTAAATGCATCAACAAATGCGATCAAGATCGCAACTAAGGTAACAATTGATCCAACAGCATAATGATACCAAGCCTCACTATCAATGGCATATTTTCTAATCATTCTAATCTTCAAGCGCATTTTCTCCATCTTGATCTTGTGATCATCGACGACATCGGCAACATACAACTCCAGTTTCATCATCTCTTCTTCAATTCTTTTCAATTTTTCTTTCAAATACTCGTTTCTTTTTCAACTAAATTTAACCTCTCGACAAGAGGGTCGGTTGGAATTTCCGGTTCACATACCTCCTAGATAAAAATATCTATGTCAACTTGATGGGCATAATTTGTCATAAACACGAAATGCAACAAATAGTTATAAAAGATAATATACCACATCCGAATCATAAACCGGACGAGGGCCGACGGGGACGGATATCAAAACCATGCCACTATGTATAACAAACAACGTACGGGTAAGAAAATTATACAAGTTACTATATATCTAAATCACACAAACATGATTTTTTTATAAAAAAGATAAGAACAAGAGGCTCACCAAGGTGGTGCGGGCAATGGGACGGTGCGGGCGATCGACGGTGGTTAGGACGGGGACGGGAAGGCACTAAGTAAACCACACCTATATATGCAAACTAGGAATTAATTTGAGCTCAAATTGCATATAAATCAAATAAACTACCACATGTAATTACTCCCAAACTAAAACCCACAAATCACTATACTTATAGAGCATTGCAAGAGCTAATCTAGCAATGAGAGATAAAAGGACAAAGTTGCTAACCTTTGTGATCACTTGGATGGATGGGGAGCCTTCAAATCTTGACAAATTTTGGGCAAAATGAAGGATGAGCTTGAGCTTTGGGGAAGAACAGAGAGGAGAGAGAGGAAAAGGGAAGAACAGAGAGCTCGATCGCGGGCTGGATGAAGAGTTTATATAGGAAAACCTTTAGTCCCGGTTCATGACACAAACCGGGACTAAATGTGAGCTTCTTGTACCGGTTCGTGACATGAACCGGGACTAAAGGGGTTGGTGGGGCCCTAGCCTGACACCAGCTTGCCACCACCTCTTTAGTCCCGGTTCATGGCTTGAACCGGTACTAGAGGTTCAACACAAACTGGGACTAATGATGCCCACCCACCTAGCCGTTGGAACCGGCACTAATGGTCACATTAGTGCCGTTTTGTTTACAAACCGGGACTAATGTGTCTCACATAAAGTAGTTTTTCTACTAGTGTGAGCTAACTTAATATTCTTTAATTCTTTAGTTAGATGCTCAATCTCCTTCTTATCATTTTCATTCGTTTCATCTTGATTAGCATGATTACTAGCAATTTCATCATAGTTTTCATCACTAGTTTTGTCAACAAGTAAATCATCATCACCTAGCAAATCATCTTCATCACTATTGAAATCAAGATACTCGGGGTGTGATACCTTGGGGTCTTTAGCCATGAAGCATCTTCCAATTCCTTCATTTGGTGAATCAACTATGCCGTGGGAGTTGGATGATACTAGAGCAAGTCCGGCAACACCTTCATCTTGAGTATATTCGGAGTCGGAGTGATAGCTTCACTCGGAGTAGTTGTCGGAGTCGGAACTGGATACCCATTCACCAACATGAGCTTGATATCTTCGTCTTGTGTGGCTCTTTGATGACTTGTCCTTCCTTTCTGAATCCTTGATTCTTCGAGAGGATCTTTGTTCATAATGATCATCTCTACTCCTTCTCTCTTGGAGGTGATTCATCTCTTCTACTCCTCCTTTTTGGTGAGTCTTCTCTTTTCTTGTAGGGAGCCGTACACTGATTGGAATAGTGTCCGGGTCTTCCACAATTGTAGCAATTACGATCACAACTAGAAGATCTTTTGTCATTGTAGGACCTTGACTTGGAGCTTCTCTCTTTGCTTCTACTCTTGTATAATTTGTTGAAGTTCTTCACCATTAAGCTCAATTCTTCATTGGAGACTAGATTGTCACTTGATGTTGTAGGAGCATCACTTTAAGCTTTGCATGCACCACTTGACTTGTTATGGAGCTCTTCCTTATCCTTGAGTGACATCACATGAGCAACAATTCTACCAAATGACTTCCATGGGCTTGAGATCTTTGTAATTGGGCATCATTTGGATCAATGTGCACACGGTATCATATTTTCCATCCAAGGCTCTACGGATCTTCTTGATGATGAATTTGTCGGTCATCTCTTCACTTCCTAAGACGGCAATCTCATTTGTGATGAGAGCAAGCCTAGAGTACATTTCGGTGACTCCTTCACCATCCTTCGTCTTGAATTTGTCAAGTTGACTTTGAAGCACATCCAACTTGGATTCCTTGACAGACTCGGTACCTTCGTGCATATCAACCAAAGTATCCCAAATTTCCTTTGCATTCTCAAGGCGGCTGATTTTGTTGAATTCTTCGGGGCACAATCCATTGAAGAGAATATCACAAGCTTGAGCATTGTATTGCAACATCTTCAATTCTTCCGTGGATGCTTCTCGATCCGGTTCTCTACCATCTTAAAAGAATTCACCTTGCAAGCCAATACGAACAATAGCCCAAACAACGGGGTTATGACCAAGAATATGCATTTTCATCTTATGCTTCCAACTAGCAAAATTTGTACCATCAAAATAAGGACCTCTACGGTGGTAGTTACCCTTGCTAGACGCCATACTCTCCTAGGTTGTCAAACCAAGGCTATGATCACCAAAGCTATGGAAATCAAGGCTAATGGAGACCAAAGCTCTGATACCACTTGTAGGATAGAAAGTATGTCTACAGGGGGGTGATTAGACTACTTAACCAAATAAAAATCTATCATTTTCCCAATTTTAGTTGTGGGCAGATTTTAGCAATTATGACAAGTCAAGCAATCAACCTACACATGCAATTCTAAGAGTATAGCAGCGGAAAGTAAAATATTACACATGAAGGTAAAGGGAAGGGTTTGGAGAAGGCAAACGCAATGAAGACACGAAGATTTTTTGGAGTGGTTCCGATAGGTGGTGCTGTCGTACGTCCACGTTGATGGAGACTTCAACCCATGAAGGGTAATAGCTGTGTGAGTCCATGGAGGGCTCCACCCACGAAGGGTCCATGAATTAGCAACATTGTCTATCCCACCATGGCCATCGCCCATGAAGGACTTGCCTCACTCGGGTAGATCTTCATGAAGTAGGCGATCTCCTTGCCCTTACAAACTTCTTGGTTCAACTCCACATCTTGTCAAAGGCTCCAAAGCGACACCTAACCAATCTAGGAGACACCACTCTCCAAAAGGTATTAGACGGTGTGTTGATGATGAACTCCTTGCTCTTGTGCTTCAAATGATAGTCTCCCCAACACTCAAGTCTCTCTCTCTCTCTCTCTCTCAGAGTTTTGGCTATGGTGGAAGAACGATTTGAGTGGAAAGAAACTTGGGGAAGGCTAGAAATCAAGGTTCAAATGGTAGGAATAGAATCTCTTGACTCAACACATGAGTAGGTGGTTCCCTCTCAGAAAATGGATGGTGGAAGTGTAGGTACGTTCTGATGGCTCTCTTCACTTATGAAGAGGGGGTGGAGGGGTATATATAGCCTCCACACAAAATCCAATGGTTACACACTTTTGACCCATCTCGGTGGCGCCGATTGTGAAACTCGGTGCCACCGATCAGTACAAAAATATGAACGTTAGGAATCTCGGTGGGACCGACTCGAACAATTCGGTGGGACTGATGTGCTAGGGCTTAGGGCAAACTTCATCTCGGTGGCATCGATTGCAACAACTTGGTGGGACCAAAGTGAAGCAATGAGCAACAGGGAAACTATCAAGCCACTCGATGGGACCAATTGCAACATCTTGGTGGGACCAAAGTGAATGCAACAAGTCACAGAGCGCTGGCAAGGCCATCTCGGTGAGACCGAGATCCATATCGATGTGACCGAATTATTAGGGTTTATGGCAGTGGCTATGTCAAGATGAACTCGGTGGCTCCAGATCGGAAGTATCGGTGGGGCGGAGTTTGGAAATTAGGGTTTGGACATATTTGGATAGAGAGAGTGGCTGAGGGTTTTGGAGCAATATCACTAAGCACTTGAGCAAGTAGACCATTAAGCAACACCTCATCCCCTTTTAACAGTATTGGCTTTCCTATGGACTCAATGTGATCTTGGATCACTAAAATAGAAATGAAGAGTCTTGAGCTTTTGCCAATCCTTGTCCTTAGCATTTTGCGGGGTCCACATCTCTATTTCATGCCATGCCAATCACTGAACATCCTGGAATATTTATCTTGAATGGATATTAGTTCAATGAGCTATATGTTGTTATGAATTACCAAAACCACCCAGGAATTAGTTGCACTTTCAATACCAAACGGAGTCCAAATGGAACAAAACTTTTTGATGATTTTTCTTGTACAACAAGACACCTAGGAAGCTTTGGGAGGAGGCCAAAAGGGCCACGAGATGGCCACAAGCTCGGAGGGCGCACCGTAGGGCGCACGCCCCCAAGCTTGTGGGCCTCTCATGGCACTTCCAACCCTAATTTTTCTTCTATAAGTACCCGAATATTCCCCGTAGACCAGAGGGCACACCAAAAATACTTTTCCGTCGCCGCAAGCTTCTGTTCTCGTGAGAACCCATCTTGCGGCCTTTTCCGGTACTCCGCCGGAGGGGATTCGATCACGGAGGGCTTCTACATCAACCTTGCTGCCCTTCCGATGATGTGTGAGTAGTTTACCACTGACCTACGGGTCCATAGCTAGTAGCTAGATGGCTTCTTCTCTCTCTTTGATCTCCAATACAATGTTCTCCTCAATGTTCTTGGAGATCTATTTGATGTAATCTTCTTTTGCGGTGCATTCATTGAGATCCGATGAATTGTGGGTTTATGTTCAGATTATCTATGAATATTATTTTAGTATTCTCTGAACTCTTTTATGCATGATTTATATTGCTTTGTATTTCTTTCCAATCTATTGATTTGGTTTGGCCAACTAGATTGATTTTTCTTGCAATGGGAGAGGTGCTTAGTAATGGATTCAATCTTGCGGTGCTCAATCCCAGTGAAAGAAGGGGACATGACACGTATTTGTATTGTTGCCATTAAGGATAAGAAGATGGGGTTTATTCATATTGATTGGATCTATCCCTCTACATCATGTCATCTTGCTTAAGGCGTTACTCTGTTCTTGTTAACTTAATACACTAGATGCATGCTTGATAGCGGTCGATGTGTGGAGTAATAGTAGTAGATGCAGGTAGGAGTCAGTCTACTTGTCTCGGACGTGATGCCTATATACACGATCATTGCCTTAGATATCTTCATAGTTATTCACTTTTCTATCAATTGCTCAACAGTAGTTTGTTTACCCATCGTATGCTTTCTTTCAAGAGACAAGCCTCTAGTGAAAACTATGGCCCCCGGGTCTATCTTTTATCATATTATTTTTAGATCTATAAAACCAAAAACACAAAAATACCTTGCTGTAATTTATTTGCTTTTATCTTATTCTACACTTTTACTTATCTTTTATATCTATCACTATCAGATCTCATCCTTGCAAGTAACCGTGAAGGGATTGACAACCCCTTTATCGCGTTGGGTGCAAGTATTTGTTTGTTTGTGTAGGTGCTATCATTGGAGACTTGTGTGTTCCTCCTACTGGACTGATACCTTGGTTCTTAACCAAGGGAAATACTTATCTCTACTTTGCTGCATCACCCTTTCCTCTTCAAGGGAAAAACCAACGCAAGCTCAAGAAGTAGCAAACACCCAGCACCCAAAGAGTTTTGAGCATCACTGAAGTCTTTCTGATCCGCGTGAATTGAAGACTTATTACACCTGAAGACTGAGATCTTCTTGTCGGTTAGGCGTCGTGTTCTGAGCATGCAAGAATTAGTGTGGATTGTCGGTGGACGAAGTCTGTGAAGGTTTGAAAGTCTACCTTGAAGACTTACCTGAGTGATTGGGCGATGTCTTGGTGACCTTAGCTCAAGGGGAATAAGGTGAAGACAAGGTCTTCTGAGTTCAATCTCAGCCTCCCTAACTAGACGTACAACTGTTACAGCAGCTGGAACTGGTCAAACAAATCATTGTCTTCCCCGAGCTACTGGTTTCATCCTCTCACTCTACTTTACTTACAGCATCATACCTTTAATACATTGCTTACTTGTGTGTGTTTGAAGATATTCCTTGGAGGCATTAATCTGTCTGCTTTTTTGTCTTCATGCCTCTTCTGTTTATCTTCAATGCATGCATCCATGTATGATGTCTACACCTGCAATGCTTGCTCATCTTAATCATCATTGCTGTTAGATTATGTATCGCTTCCGCTCTCTTCGAAGACATTGTGTGTTTTTGAAGCCTTTCATAAAAATCGCCTATTCACCCCCTCTCTAGTCGATAACTAGCACTTTCAATTGGTATCAGAGCAAGGTGCTCCCTTGTTCTGTGTGATTCGGTTTAACCACCTGGAGTTTTAGCTATGTTGACTGCAGGGATAATCAAGGTCTCTGCTGCGTTCCCCATCTTTGATAGCACTGATTACCCCTACTGGAAGAATAAGATGCGCATGCATCTTGAAGCCATTGACAACGACCTCTGCTATGTCATTAGGAGTGGAGTTCCCAAGGTCGGTGAAGGTGTCACCGCTGCTGATGTGAAAAGGTTCGTGTAACTTGACTCGACCGCCAAGAACATCATCTGTGGTCATATGACCAAAGGGCAGTATGGTCACATGAGTGCCCTGGAATCTGCGAAGCTAGTCCGGGACTGGCTCTCTAAGGTCAATGAAGGCGTCTCAACTCAGAGAGACTCAAGAATCGATGTTCTTCGCAATCTCTTGAACCGCTTCAAGAGGCTTGACAACAAAAATGTCCAGCTCACCTTCGACCATCTTACTGATATCACAAATGAGCTTCGTGCACTCGGCACCACTGAAATCACCAAGCATGAAGTCGTGAAGAAGCTATTGAGATCACTTGACAGCTCATTTGACACCCTATCACTGATGATCCAAGAACGTCCAGATTTCAAGGAGCTAGATCCTTCTGATATACTTGAGAGGCTCAGTACTCATGAATCCCAACTATCTGAGAAGCGAGACATCTATGGCCCTAACTATGGGTGATCCCATGCTTTGAAGGCAAAGGCTGAATCCTCATCTGAAGACTCTAAATGAAGTTCAAGTTGCCATGAAGACTTTGGCAAGGACCTTGCAATGCTTGTGAGGAAGTTCCAAAAGTTCTCCAAGAAAAACGCTTCGGAAAGTCTTCAAAATACAGCTCGAAGAATGCTGAGGCTTCCACTCGTGACTACAAAAAGAGAACTTGCCACAAATGCAAGAAACCAGGACACTACATATCTGAGTGTCCTCAATGGGAAAAGGAAGCCAAGAAAAAGAAGAAGAGCAAGGAATATGACTCTGACGAAAAGAAGAAGAAATCCTCAAAGTCTTCTTCAAAGTCTTCATCTCACAAGAAGAACTCGTCTGGCAAAGCTCGTGCATTTATCGGCAAGGAAATGGATTCAGAGGAGGCAGAGGTGGAGTCAAATTCAGGTGTGGCAAGCCTGGTTCTGGCTTCAGCTTCGTCTCTAAGTCCATCTTCAGCACTGAAAACAATGGTCACATCACCAACGCTGAAGCCAATGATGACAACGACTCTACTCCTACCTATTACTTCATGGAAAAAGGCGCTAAGGTAACATCCCGTGCTGCCTATGTAGGAACAAAGTATGTCTACCAGAGGGGGTGGGTGAATGGGAGTTTTAAAATTTCTTTGGAAATATCAAAACTCTCGGAACCCAGCAACGAAGCGAATGTAAACAGAGTACAGTGAGCGAATACAAACTAGCGAATGGAATCTAAAAGCATGCATTGAGACAAATCACATGATTGAAACAGTTCAAATGTAAAGAGAAGTAGCAGATGTAACCAGTGATGCTCGATGGCGACAAGGAATTTGGTAGACCAGTTCGTCCTTCTGCACAAGGACTACGTCTGGTTGGAGGGGTTGTGACTTAACACGGAAGATAAACTCTCTTCGCCCTATTCTCCTCGACAATTGGTTCGTCAACCAATGTCGATCACTCATGGTAGATACTTGCAGCTCTCAAGACTAATAGGTGGAGCGTACTGGACTTAGATTCGAGTGATGTTGAACCACTATCTAATTTTTCAGCTCTAGGGGTTTTCTCTCAGTGGATTTTAAACTCAAATCACTCTGGAGAGGGGGTTGCTCAACAATCTTCTCACAATCAAACAAAACAGCCACTGGACAAAGCTGGCGCGGGGTGGCTATTTATAGCCGCAGCCTTCCCTAGTGGGAAATGACCATTTTGGACACGCGGTCCAGCCAATGGCCAACCGACATGTTTACAATGGTCGGATTTCAAAGAGCAATGGTAATATTACTTGAGGACCAAGTAATGCTAACTCCTCGGTCAGAGACAAATCTCTCACAGCGAAGAAGATCATAGTCTCTTGCTGGTGAGTATTTGCTCGAAACACAAAGAGATTTCTCTCGCAACTTTCATAGGATTTGGGTTTAGCATTAGAGACTCAAAACTTCGAACGCTATACCCCTCTTAGTAGTACGGTGGTCCTGTGACTCAATAAAGAGAAGAGAAACAACGAAATAAATGCTGCATCTTCACTTCATCTTCAATCTTCTCGGTTGTAGTCACTTCCTTCGGACGAGCACTGAACCAATTGCTTCATGTCAGCAATTTTTGAGGGGTCACTCTTGTTATCATAATCTTCGGTGATAAGCTTCACTGCCTTGCAGGGGATTATCTTCGTCGTTTGAATCAAACTCCTCTTGATTCCAGGGACCTGTTACTCTGTGTGCACTAGCAAACACATAAGTCCCATACTGTTTATGTCAACAAACTCCAAAACATAAGGAGGCAAATTATTGCACCAACAATCTCCCCCTTTTTGGATGATTGTTGACAAAATAGATAATCATCAAAGTGAAGATAGATAAGTGAAAAGTAATTTGAACAAGAGTGAATAACTGTTACTTTGCTCGATGATGAAATAGACTCCCCCTAAATGTATGCAGGGATAAAGATATGAGATTAAATCTCCTTTAAATATTGAAGTATACAGAGGAAATTTCAATCATTCGAGACAATGATTCGCACTGATGACATATAATCCATCAAGATCGTAGTGCAATCATTCATAACTTTGATAATAATTCCACCTGCAAAACAAATGCTTCGAGAGAAATAGTGCAGCACGCGGGGTTATTAACATTACAGCACAGAAGTTTTACAACTTAGAACAGATAGGCATAAACCGGAAGTTTCAAACTAGCATGAAACCAAACCAAGGGAAAATAGAAACCAAATCTATCGAGACTCGATGTAATTCTCCCGCTTTTTGTCAGCTAGTGTCAAAAAGGCGACGAATAATATGAGTGCAAAAGCGCAGAACTTGGTTCACTCGGCGGCATCTCCAGAAGAACTGTCCGAGGTGATTTCATCTTCGGAAGTGACTGGATTGGCTTCGGCTTCAGTGGCAGTGGATTTTCCTTTAGGGATAACAGCTTGGGGCTGAGAAGATGAGGGCATATCTGGGGCAGCCGCATGAGGAACTCGGGATAGCACATTTCCTTCAGCAGGTTTCACAGTTGGAGAGGTGGCTTCAGATTCTTCAAGGAGTTTGTGAAGCTTGAGATGCAGAAGATCAGTGGTTGGCTCATTGGCAGGTAGAGAAGGAGTACTTCGATCTTGGAAATCTTCAATAGAGAAGCCTTTGTCTAATTATAGAGCTCTTGGAGATTGACATTCAGGAGTTGTTTCTGGGTAAAGAACTTGCGAAGCAATTTCCAGAGCCTTTTCTTGTTTTCATCCACAATCAGATGCATGATTCTTGTTCGATTGTTGAGAGCATTTAGCTCGGAGGCGAGATGTTCTTTTTCGCGTCTATCCTCAGCGATGTGTTGTAGCAGCAGTTGTTGTGTACGCAAACTGACTTCGAGTTGCGATGGAGGTTGAAGCGAAATCTTTCGGTCGCGCTGAGGTAGACGTGGCCCGTCGAATTTCTTGTGATAATCCTAAGGGCTTTACGTGGGTGATTTACCCGAAGAAATATCTTCCATGATTTGCAAAGTTTCGCGAACAGGAGGTATGAAGCTTTTGTGACTTTACTTCACCAGATACACTGTGGGCATAGCGTGATCAACAACTTTCTGGATCCATGGCGCATAAACTTTGAGGCAGTTCGGATACTGAGCAGAATCCTCCAAAATCCGCAGAAACATGTCCTCAACATCGAAGATATACCGCTCAGAGATTGCATAGATAGCATTCCGAAGAACATCTGAGATGGAATTATCTATATTCATCCTGACCAGAGGGCAGATAGAGTAAGAGAGCATGTGATATAGTGTCTGGTCCTCGAATGTTTAATGCTCAGGCCTGGGAGGACCAGTGTAATCACGAATCTTGTCTTCATCCATGGTGCAATGAAAAGTTTCATCTGAAATGACATCAATGTTGTGCACCCGAATTTCATTGTCACCATGCTCAAAGCGAGGGAAATGGAAGTACGAGACAAAATCTGTTGAAGTGCATTTGATGCATTTTCCTTTAGTCATCCACTCCATGATCCATTTTGAGCTGTCAGATTCATCACCAGAGATGTACAGAGTAGCATAGAACTAAAGAATAATCTCTCTGTTCCAAGGATGTTCGAATGCAAATACGTTGGTGAGGTAGAAATCTTCTAGATCTTGTAGCAACTGATTGAAGCAACCTATATTTTTCATAGCTGGGATGTCTTGGTATTCATGCGGGAATATCTTTTTGCTGTCATAGACGACCCGAGTGTAATATATGGCATGTTCCTTTGTCCAGAAGCGAGCTGATTCAGAAGTGCACGACCCATTATACAGACTATCTTGAAAGAATTGGGGATGTGCATTCCGATTGAAAAGAGGACCTTTTGCGCCAGCTCCTGCCGAAAACAAAGGTAGTTCTTCACGGGGGTATGGGTATTTGAATTCGTCTTCAGGTGAGATGAATTCATCGCCATATACAACAGAGTCAGTATGGTGAGCAGAAACAGATTTTCGTTCGGAGGGACCAATGTCTTGTCTTCTTGGCGTTGTGTCGATAGACAACTTGAGTGGTGATTGAGCTGGTGGCACAATAGAGGGAGCTGCAGAGGTAGTAGGCAACAAAGCCGATTCCTTCACTTTAGGCAGTGGGGCCGAATCAAGCACTGGGGGTGGTTGAAGTTCTTCCACTGGAACCTGTTGTTGCTGAACAGTTGGAGAAACCGATACTTTTGATGATTCATGAGCAGGAGAAGCTTGGGGCTCGGAGCAAAGGATTTCACCTTCCTTAGAAATAATTCGCTAAGAAGGAATATCAGCTTGAACAGGGGAGGCCACAGGCACTGATTCAGTTGGCCTTGGCGAGGGAGGAGCATCTGAGTCTTTGACTGGGGTTTTCGAAGGAATAGCTAGCTTAGGAGATTTTTCTTTCTGAGGTTGGGCCTCTAGGCGATCAGATGACTTTGCTGCCAGAGCAGGAGGTACATTTTTCTTCGCAAGTTTCTTTCGATGCCTCTTCTTTTGCCGAGCAGCTTGATTAATATGGCCCTTGACAAGATCATCATAGCCAGTAACCTTTGCTTGATGCTCAAGATAGATCTTGTGAACAATTTCATCTAGATCCGTGTGAAAATGCAACCTTCTGTTTCGAAGGAGAGTCAGGGCATGGTTGATATCCTTGTAGGAATCTTCGAGTGCTTTAATGACAAATTTTGAAGAAGCAATTTTCATTCGATCATCAAGATCATTCAGTTCGGTAGAAAGAGTGTTGATTTCAACTGCATCTTCTCTCATTTCTAGAACAAAGGTAGTATCCTGTGAAATAACTTTAGGAGGAATAGGCAGAGAGGCCACTTCACCATCGAATGGATTGTCCACAAATTTATCAAGCTGTTCCATGATGAACACATGATTGTAGTAGTGAGGAGCATCAGACTTGGCAGTTGTAGCAGTTTGCACTGGAATTTGCTCGAAAGGAGGTTTAGAAGCCAAAGGCTTAATTAATGTGGGAGCAAACTTAGCAGCCTTCTCCTTCGGAGCAGTAGCTTAAGGAGCATTGTGCTCGAAAGTAGGCGCCTTGATTTTCTTCAAGTTAGGCTTGGGAATCCGTTCGCCTGGCTTTGCAGTACTAACTGGAGCGTCAACGACCAAATCCTTTAGATTGATAGCTTCTGGATGAGGAGTTGTATTCACATGCTGTTGCATAGTGACATTGGTAGGTGGAGTTTTCCTGGTAGAGATCTTCTTCCGTGGTGCTTCTGGAACAATAGGAACCCGAAGATCAGGCAACACTGTTGAAGTGGTGATATTCACTTGCTCGCTGAGAGTAGCAGCAACTTCATCCTTTGTGAGCGGAGGATCATCTTCATCAGAGGATTTATCTATAGCAAATTCGTCGGCTGATACAATTGTTTTCTTCTTTGGTGCACTCTTTCGCTTCGATGCAGCAGAACTGGGATCATGCTTGTGTTTAGAGCGACCTTTAGATTTTCCTTTGGCCTTTTTCTTCATTACATCTTCTTGAAGAAGGCGACGGTTCTCCTCTTCACGAGCCCTTTTCTTTTTTCCCTCTTAGCTCGCTTGGTGGCATTTTTCTGATGCTTAGCAAGCTCATCAAGATAAGATTCGGGTGTGCGAAGGGAAGACTCATGAGCATTTGGTGGAGGCGGCGGTCTCTCCTGGGGATCATTTGGTTTGAGGAGAGCAATTTCCCGGCAGTCACCCCATGGTGGATGAAATGCAAAGTTTTGAGCAAACCGAGGATGAACCAATTCATAATTGAACCATTTGCGCATCCAGTGGCGTTGAATCCATTGCAGACGCTTATCTCTCTGCTACTTAGTTTCTCTGAGAGCAGTATTATATCGATCATCGAAGATGTATTCAGTTGTGTTTGTATATGGTTGCCTGCCACTCTTTTCTTCTTCGAAGCATTCTCTTCTTGCTTGTCGGCATTTTGTTCAGTTCTCTTTTGCTTGCTGGTTGATGGGCCTACCGTTGGGCCCTTGGTCTTCGGAGCTTTGGACTCATCAGCTCTGCCTAACATCATCTCCATCAGCCATGCTCACTGGTCGAGTAGAATCCTCAACTGACTGCATTCACCTGTGAATAAGGATAGATGCGAGGGAAAATGGGGAAAAGGTTACGAATGCTCACAGCGAAGATTTTGAGAAGGAAAACATTTTGAAGAAGAATTAGATGCAGACTTTGAGAAATGTTTCGAATGGAAGAAATGTGTAGAATGAGCTAGTAAGTTCAAAGAATATACTAGTCAACATGCTAAGAATTCCATTCATACGAGGCATAACCCAAGATCTGAAATTTTTCAGATGCGAGGGACAACTACAAACCACACCCGCACAAGTTACCTATCACTAAAGATCTGAGAAATGCGGTAAATACAGGTAATTTCTACTGTGGACAAACTCGAACAGGATGGATGGAAGAACGAGTTCGCACTACACATACCCTAACTCGGTGATGTGCAGCAGCTATGGCTGCACGGGGAGGAGGATGATCCGTGGCGGCGAGGAATGACTCCGGTGACCTCTTTTTGGCAGCAAAGCAGAAAAGATGATCGATGACATCGAGCTCAAGGTGGAGCAGTGCAGTAGGGCTTCAGAAAGTGATGGTGGCGCAGAGGATAAGTGGATGAGGGAGCAGTGGCGATGCAGTATATATATATGAGGAGAAATAACCGCATCGGGTGAATCTGATTGGATGACCACTGTGAAAGGACTTTTGCGATTCAACGGTCCCGGAAGAACGGCAGTTGATGAAGAGCATGTGGCAGCCGTCATCAAAGATCGTGGTCCTGACTTGGGCGAGAAACCCCAAATTTTGGATGGCTTTCGCCAAAACTAATTAAGTTCAGAACGAACCTTTAATGTGGTCAAGGACACCAGATAAAGTTTTGTTACAAGATGAAATATGAGCATTCATAACGGAACAACATAGACTAGAAGAGATAGAGTAGAGGGAAAATAGGGTCCTAGGCATTTCACTCAGACAAAGAAACACAAACACCCGAGAGAAAAGCTATGAGTGAAATACATTCGGACTAACACAAAATCCTTCAACCGAAAGGCAACTCAACAAAGGAAAATTATGGTGGCGTGACTGATATTCTTTGTCGTATCTACTTTTCCTCACGCTTTTGCTCTTGTTTTGGACTCTAATTTGCTTGATTTGAATGAAACTAACCCAGACTGACGTTGTTTTCAGCAGAACAACCATGGTGTTGTTTTTGTGCTGAAATAAAAGTTCTCGGGATGAAACGAAACTTTTTGGAGATTTATTTTACAATAAAAGAAAAATATTGGAGCCAAGAACCACTGGAGGGGGGCCCCTGGGTGAGCACAACCAACCAGGGCGCGCCCCCCTCCAGGCGCACCCAGGTGGGTTGTGCCCACCTGGTGGCCCTGCAGACCCTGATTCCGACGCTATAAAATCCTATTTTTGGAGAGAAAAAAATCAGGGAGTAATAATTATCGCGTTTCACAAGATGGAGCCGCCGCCACCTCCTGTTCTTCATCGGGAGGCCAGATCTGGAGCCCGTTTGGGGCTCCGGAGAGGAGGATCTTTGGTCTTCATCATCACCAACCCTTCTCCCTTCGCCAATTCCATGATGCTCCCCACCGGGACTGAGTAATTCCTTTGTAGGCTCGCTAGTCGGTGACGAGTTGGATGAGATTCATCATGTAATAATCGAGTTAGTTTTGTTAAGGCTTGATCCCTAGTATCATCTATGTTCTGAGATTGATGTTGTTATGATTGGCCATGCTTAATGCTTGTCACTTTGGGCCTGGGTGCCATGATTTCAGATCTGAACCGTTTATGTTTTCACCATTATTTCTATGTTCTAGATCCGATCTTGCAAGTCATATTCACCTATTATGTGTTATGATCCATAAACCCTGGGGTGACAATAATCGGGATACTTTCCGGTGATGACCATAGTTTGAGGAGTTCATGTATTCACTATGTGTTAATGCTTTGTTCCGGTTCTCTATTAAAAGGAGGCCTTGATATCCCTTAGTTTCCTTATGGACCCTGCTGCCATGGGAGGGTAGGACAAAAGATGTCATGCAAGTTCTTTCCATAAGCACGTATGACTATTTACGGAATACATGCCTACATTATATTTATGAGCTGGAGCTAGTTTTGTATCGCCCTAGGCTATGACTGTTATATGATGAATATCATCCAACGAATTCACCGATCCAATGCCTACGAATTTTCCACATATTGTTCTTACTAAGTTACTACTGCTGTTGCTACTGTTACACTTGCTACAAAATCATTGCTATCACTGTTACTGTTACTGCTACTATTATCACTGCTATCAAAACTATCATATTACTGTGCTACTGATCACTTTGCTGCAGATATTTAATCTCCAGGTGTGGTTGAATTGACAACTCAGCTGCTAATACTTACAAATATTCTTTGGCTCCCCTTGTGTCAAATCTATAAATTTGGGTTGAATACTCTACCCTCGAAAACTGTTGCGATCCCCTATACTTGTGGGTTATCAAGACCTTTTTCTGGCGCTGTTGCCGGGGAGCATAGCTATATTTGTTGAGTCACCTGGGATTATTATCTATTTATCACTATGAAGAATCTGAAGGATACAAAAACCAAGATCGTTTCCTCTAGGACGAGGGGAGGTAAGGAACTACCATCATACTCTGCACTTGATTCACCTTCTGTTTTGAGTAGACTTGCAACACCACCACATGCTATGAATCCTGATATGTCGCAAGTTACTGATGATGCTACTTCTGCTATGAATGCTAGTCATGATGATGCTAGTACCTTGCTTGATGATAATATGCCACTGGGTGAATTTCTTGATGAACAAATTGCTAGAGCTAAAGATATTGAGAATGCTGAAACTGATGAAATTATTGAAACTGATGAAGTACTTGAAATTGAAAATCTTGAAACACCTATTAGGCCTAGCTCCCCTAGATATGAATTGCCTAAGATACCTGAAGGTTATGTTATGGATGAGGAGACAGCTAGAGATTTTATTGCTTGCAATGATAGGGATGATCTTAAGAAATTACTATGCAAACTAAAAGAAAAATCCTTGAATGCTAGAATGAAATGTGATCCTAAGTTTGCTACTTCACCTATCTTTGTTGATGATAAGGATTATGAATTCTCTGTCGACCCAGAGTTAATTACTTTGGTTGAATCTGATCCTTTCCATGTCTATGAAACTGAAACTGTTGTGGCACACCTTACTAAATTGAATGATATAGCCACCCTATTTGCTCATGATGAGAAGATTCGCTACTACTATATTCTCAAATTATTTCCATTCTCATTAAAGGGTGATGCTAAGATATGGCACAATACTTTTGCTCCTGGTTGTGTGCTTAGTCCCCAGGATATGATTTATTACTTCAGTGAAAAATATTATCCTGCTCATAAGAAACAAGCTGCCTTACAGGAAATATTTAACTATGTGCAAATGGAAGAAGAGAGTCTCCCACAAGCTTGGGGGATGCTTCTCCAATTGCTTAATGCTTTGCCTGATCATGCTCTTAAGAAAAATGAAATACTTGATCTCTTCTATAATGGACTAACCGATGCTTCTAGGGACTTCCTAGATAGTTGTGCCGGTTGTGTTTTCAAGGAACGAACTACTGAACAAGCTGAGGAATTATTGAATAATATATTGAAAAATTATGATGATTGGACTCTTCCTGAACCACCGCCTAAACCCACTCTGAAGAAGAGGGGTATCTTATATCTAAGTCTTGAAGATATGCAAGAGGCAAAGAAAAGCATGAAGGAAAAAGGTATTGAAGTAGAGGATGTTAAAAATTTACCTCCTATTGAAGAAATACATGGACTTGACAGACCACCACCAAAGGTGGTAGAGGAAAATTCTTTAATGAAATTTGATGAAAGTGATATTCCTTACAATAAACATCCTAGTCAATGCCTTTATGAGTTTGACAACTACATTAGAAAACAATATCACTTCAATGAAAATGTTATGAAACAATTGAAATACAACTCCAATATGATTGCTCGCATGAGTGACTTGTTATTTAGAATTAATAATGATGTGAGAGGTGTAGGAAAACATGCTTCTATGGTTCAAACTCAACTAGAACAAGTTGCTAAATCTCAAAGAGAGTTGCTTAGTGAAATGAATAATAATATAAATGACTTTGCTGTTAGAGTAGCAACTAGAGGAGCTAAAATGACTCAGGAACTACTTTATCCTGAAGGACACCCTAAGAGAATTGAACAAGACTCTCAAAGAATTAATAATGATGCACCCAGTACTTCTAGAAGGAAGAAGAAAAAGAAAAATGATAGGACTTTGCATACCTCTAGTGAACCTGAAATAGAAAAACCTCCTGATAATAATAATGATGTTTCTATTTCTGATGTTGAAACTCAATCTGGTAATGAACATTCATCTAGTGATAATGAAAAAGATAATGATGATGTTCATGAAGACACTCAACCAGACAATGATAAACAATCAGATAATGATGTTGAGATAGAACCAGCTATTGATCTTGATAACCCACAACCTAAAAATAAAAGATATGATAAAAGAGGCTTTGTTGCTAGAAAACATGGAAGAGAAAGAGAACCATGGGTTCAAAAACCCATGCCCTTTCCACCTAAATCAACTAAGAAAAAGGATGATGAAGAATTTGAACGCTTTGCTGAAATGCTTAGGCCAGTCTTTTTGCACACTCGCTTGACTGATATTTTAAAGATGGCCCAATATGCAAAATATATGAAAGACATCATCACTAATAAGAGAAAAATACCTGAAGCTGAAATCTCCACCATGCTTGATAATTATTCTTTGAAGGATGGACTACCTAAAAAACTTGGAGACCCAGGAATACCAACTATACCTTGCTTCATCAAAAGAAACTATGTTAAAACCGCTTTGTGTGATCTAAGAGCTGGTGTTAGTGTTATGCCTTTCTCCTTATATAAAAGACTTGATTTGAATGAACTCACACCTACTGAAATATCTTTGCAAATGGCTGACAAATCAACTGCCATACCTATCGGTATTTGTGAGGATGTGCCCGTTGTTGTTGCAAATGTTACTATCTTAACTGACTTTGTTATACTTGAGATGCCCAAGGACGACAACATGTCGATTATCCTTGGTAGAACCTTTTTGAATACTGCATGGGATGTTATTTATTGCAATAAAAGCAAGGTCACTTTTCATATCAATGGTAATGAACATACGCTGCACTTTCCGAAGAAACAATTCCATGTGAATGGCATTAATGTTATTGAAAAATCTCCGACACTCACTATTGGAAGTTTTCAACTACCTCTACCTACTGCCAAAAAGAAATATGATATACTTATTGTTGGGGACATGCATATCCCCGTTGTGGTAACTTAGTGTTTTACAAAAGTTCTTCGGTTTCATGCTAATCGAAGGTGGTTGTTAATAAGACTTGATCAACCTTATTAATGGATCATTTTTGAGAGGTATGAAGTTGATGAATTTAGTAAGCACAACCTTCCGCTCCCAACTTTTATTTTCTGTTTTTCTTAGTTAAATAAAATAAAATGCCATGGTTTGTCTATTTTCTGAACTTCCCGTGCAATAAAAAATGACCCAAAAATAAAAGTTATCAGAATGCCCTGAAAATTTAATACGATTTTTTTCTGAATATTTCTGAATTTTTAGTACAAAAAACATCAGAGGGGGGTTCACCAGGTGGGCACAACCCACCTGGGCGCGCCAGCAGCCCCAGGCGCGCCCTAGTCAGTTGTGGTCCCCACGTGGGCCCCCACACTTATCTCTTTAGCCCATGTCATCTCCTACTTCCAGAAAAAAAATCACCATTGCTCTCTCTTTTGTGTTCTTGCTCTCAAACCCGCGGATTTCAATCTCTTTGCTCGAAGCACCGTTTCCAAAACTGTTTGGGGGATTGCTACTTGGTATGTGACTCCTCCATTGCTCCAATTATTTTTTGCTTTAGTGGATTATATTTTGAATAATTAGCTACTCTTAGTGCTACTATAGATGAGCTTGCATGTTGAATTATTAGAGTTATAAGTAGTTTGAATGCTCAACATAGCCTCTATGCCTCCTTATGAGTAGTTGCTATCAATCTTGTGGAGTTTTGTTGACAAAAATTTTGTGGACTAAAATTTTCAGAATTTTGTTCATAGGAATAAGATGAGTTTCTTTAGGAAGTTTTCCTCCAAGAAAAGCGCTAAGGGAGTCATTGGGGAATCATCGGACAATGACCTCCATACTCAGAGGGCGGAGGTGCGGCCGTGCGAATGGATGCATAACCCCTTCATGGATGGAGCCGGGATCCATCAAGAGTTCGCACAATTTGCTGCTAATGCTGGGCTTACTAACTTCATCGCAGCTGAGTGTGAACAGAACCACCTCCTTAAAAATTCCTTTGTGCAAAATTTTCATTTTCTGAGTAGGAATTACCCCCCTGAGGTGCAGTTTAATTTATATGTTGAAACCCGTCAGATGCCACTCACTGATTTTTGCAATGTATGCTTGATCCCTTCTGACGGGGAAATAAGAGAGCCTCGGCCTGCAGAGTTTGAGGATTTTTATCGTACTCTGCCAGTGAGAGATGAGAGAGGCGTGTCGAGTGTCACTGCTACTATATTGCAGTTTCCTTCTGTGCATTATTTTGCTCTATTCATCTCTAAGTGTTTAACTGCTAGAGAAAAGGTTGGTGCACTCAGTGCTCCCGACTTTGCCATCTTACACCTTGCACTTTATGGCGATAATACCTTTAGCCTCGGGGCTATTATTGCACATCGTCTGCACCTTAACCAAACCAAGGGCAAAATTCATGGCGATATTTATGCTACTCGTTTAGCAAGTCACTTTAACGTTCAAATTCACCAACATGATTATCGCTTACCCAATGTTTATTTAGATCACCAGGCGACGGCGGATCACCAGTTTACTGATATTGATGACTCTATTAATAATATTCCTTACAACCTGGTTTTCAGTGTGGATTCCCGTGATATTATTCCGTTGCCTGCACCTACTTTGTTTGATTCTATTGCCAGGGGCGGATACAGGATCATGTCTGAGGACATTATTGCCTACCGGAATGCCCAGGCAGAGGCAGAGGAGGAGCCTCAAGAGTGGGATGCTCAGGTGCCCACTCCACAACACTTCTAGATGGGACCAGATGGCTACTACGAGTGGCGATTACCAAGCTAGGCCAAAAGCCTAAGCTTGGGGGGTATGTATTTCCACCGACATTACATTCATGTTCACCCATTTCATTCTAGTTGTCGGTGTTCACACTTTTTCATTGTATTATCCATGTTAGATTTATTTTCTCGCTTTCTTCTTGTGTGTTTGAAAAACTTTGAGAAAATCCCAAAAAAATGTTTCTTGCTTCTTTTCAGTTTTTCTTTCTAGTTTAGTTAGTTGTAGTATTAAAAAGAAAACCCAAAAAGATTTCCTTGTTCTTCTTTTGCTTGTTGGGAGCTTTCCCGTGTAAATAGTTTTTCTTGTTTTTTGTTTTTCTTTAATTTACTTTCTTCATGAAAAACTAAAAACTCCAAAAATATTTTAGTGTGTTTCTCTGAAATTCTATTCTATTTTATTGAGTCATACCGAGAAGAAGACCACGATGAAAATGTTGAGTGGCTCTCATATGCATTTCTATTTGATCTAACAAAGATCCCATATTACCTTATCTTCTCCTTTTGAATAAAATGTTTGCAGATTCCAGCTTAGTCCACGACACTCTTGCACTATTATCATTTTCATATCATTCGGTCGTGCAAGTGAAAGGCAATAATGACGATATTTGAAGAACTGGCTGTAGCAGAGAGAAACGGGTATGAACTCAACTTGTTCTGTTTTTGTAAATATTCTTAACCTAGTATCCATGATTCAGCATATTATGATCAAACATGTTTGCAATGAAAATTAGAGATTATAGTTTCTCATGCCATGCTTAAGTAGCTAGGAGTGGATAATGATTTATCTTGGATGTCAACATGCATTAAAATGATTGTGATGTAGTATGATGACATGGTATCCTCCTCTGAATGTTTCAAGTCGCTTGACTTGGCACATGTTCATGCATGTAGTTGAATCAAAACCAGCATAGCCTCTATGATATTTATGTTCATGGTGTCCATATCCTACTCATGCTAGTATTCAATGTTAATTATTCATAACGCATGTTCATGACCGTTTTCGCTCTCTAGCTGGCCGCTTCTCAACCTATTTGCTAGCCTTCGCTTGTACTAAGTGGGAATACTACTTGTGCATCAAAATCCTAAAACCCAAGTTATTCTAGATGAGTCCACCATATCTACCTATATGCGGTGTTACCCTGCTGTTCTAAGTAAATTTGCATGTGCCACATCTAAAAAACTTTAAATAAACTTCTGTTTTTGTGTGCCTAGATTGTTCATAGAGCGATAGGGGGTAGTCGGTATCTTCCATGCTAAGCGGGTTATTCTCATGATGAGTGTTTATTCACTCGTCCTTGCACGAGAGGAACGGTAATAGGGATTCCCAGTCCCAAAATCAAAAATTGCAAATAATTAAACAAAACTCCCCCAAGACTGATGTTGGTATGGACGGTACCCGTGGATTCGGCTAGCCATATAGTGTGTTTGTTGGTGGAGGGGGAGTACACCTTTACTTTCATCGCTTGGGAACCGCCACTAATGTGTTTAGCATGGAAGATATTGATAACTTTTGGTCGTGAAGTAAGCAGGAAGGGTGCATTTCCCAAAATTTCATTTATCTCTGTTTTAAAAATCTGAGCTCTGGCACCACTGCAAATCCATGCTTCCCTCTGCGAAGGGACTATCTATTTACTTTTATGTTGAGTCATCACCTTCTCAAATAAGCGCCAGATCTGAGAGCACTATTGTCATCCTCATGCATTGTGCATAGTTAATGTTGGAGGCATCATGACTGGATCTTTTCTACCATGAATTACAATGTTTAGTCATTGCTTGAACTTTGGAGGTGCTCTGCATTTATGCTTTACGGTCTCAAAAAGGGCTAGCGAGATACCACTGTTGTCATAATATATCACGGTTGTTTTGACAAAGTGTTGTTATTTGAGATATTTTATTATTTCTTGCTAGTTGCTTATGCCATTGATATGAGTTAATATAATTTCTAAGAGTTATTGTTGACATGGTTAGTCATAATCTTTGCAGAAAACCTGGGTGCTACTTAAGCTTATTTATGTAAACAAGAACAATAGAGTTCGTAAAAGTTTTTCTTTTTCACTTTCAGTTTGTCAACTGAATTGCTTGAGGACAAGCAAGGGTTTAAGCTTGGGGGAGTTGATACGTCTCCATCGTATCTACTTTTCCGAATGCTTTTGCTCTTGTTTTGGATTCTAATTTGCATGATTTGAATGAAACTAACCCGGGTTGACGCTGTTTTCAGCAGAACTACCATGGTGTTGTTTTTGTGTAGAAATAAAAGTTCTCGGAATGGAACGAACCTTTTTGGAGATTTATTTTACAATAAAATAAAAATACTGGAGCCAAGAACCACCGGAGGGGGGCCCTGGGTGAGCACAACCCACCAGGGCGCGCCCCCCTCCAGGTGCGCCCAGGTGGGTTGTGCTCACCTGGTGGCCCCGCAGACCCTGATTCCGACGTTATAAAATCCTTTTTTTGGAGAAAAAAATCAGGAAGAAAGAATTATCACGTTTCACAAGACAGAGCCACCGCCACCTCCTGTTCTTCATCGGGAGGCCAGATTTGGAGCCCGTTTGGGGCTCCGGGGAGGGGGATCTCCGGTCTTCGTCGTCACCAACCCTTCTCCATCACTAATTCCATGATGCTCCCCACCGGGAGTGAGTAATTCCTTCGTAGGCTCGCTGGTCGGTGAGGAGTTGGATCAGATTCATCATGTAATCGAGTTAGTTTTGTTAGGGCTTGATCCCTAGTATCCACTATGTTCTGAGATTGATGTTGTTATGACTTTGCCATGCTTAATGCTTGTCACTTTGGGCCCGGGTTCCATGATTTCAGATCTGAACCATTTATGTTTTCACCATTATATCTATGTTCTAGATCCGATCTTGCAAGTCATATTCACCTATTACGTGTTATGATCCGTAAACCCCGGGGTGACAATAATCGGGATACTTTCCGGTGATGACCGTAGTTTGAGGAGTTCATGTATTCACTATGTGTTAATGCTTTGTACCGGTTCTCTATTAAAAGGAGGCCTTAATATCCCTTAGTTTCCTTATGGACCCCGCTGCCACGGGAGGGTAGGACAAAAGATGTCATGCAAGGTCTTTCCATAAGCATGTATGACTATTTACGGAATACATGCCTACATTATATTTATGAACTGGAGCTAGTTTTGTATCGCCCTAGGTTATGACTGTTATATGATGAATATCATCCAACGAATTCACCGATCCAATGCCTACGAATTTTCCACATATTGTTCTTACTAAGTTACTACTACTGTTGCTACTGTTACACTTGCTACAAAATCATTGCTATCACTGTTACCATTACTGCTACTATTATCACTCTTATCAAAACTATCATATTACTGTGCTACTGATCACTTTGCTGCAGATATTTAATCTCTAGGTGTGGTTGAATTGACAACTCAGCTGCTAATACTTATAAATATTCTTTGGCTCCCCATGTGTCGATTCTATAAATTTGGGTTGAATACTCTACCCTCAAAAACTATTGCGATCCCCTATACTTGTGGGTTATCAGTGACCCACCGCGTAAGAATTGTATGACCCCGAGCATCGCATGATTATCGTGGCACCCGGTTAGTCTAGTTCTTCGTTAATGTATTCACTATCAGAAAGAAAATTTCACTTTGTCAAAAATTTCAAACTCTTCGAGTGTTGTGCACCCATTCCTTCTAAGATGTGGAAGTGATGGTACGGGTGCTGAGTCTAGCTTACTGCACGTTTGTAGAATCCAAGATATTTAGCTCACACCGTAACACACAGAATCTTTCCTCATCGAGAGGCTTGGTGAAAATATCAGCGAGATTATCTTTAGTATTGATGTTACTAATAACAATATCCCCTCTAGCAACATGATCACGAATGAAATGATGTCTGATGGCAATATGCTTGGTGCGAGAAACCTGCACTGGATTATGTGCAATTTTGATTGCACTCTCATTGTCACAATATAGAGGAATCTTCTTGACCTTGGTGCCATAATCCTTCAGAGTCTGCTTCATCCACAATAACTGAGTGCAACACACGCCAGCAGCAATATATTCGGCATCAGTCGTAGGGAGAGATTCACAATTCTGCTTCCTTGATGACCAACGTACCAAAGATCTACCGAGGAAATGTCATGTCCCCGTAGTAGATTTCCTATCAACCAGGTCACCTGCGTAATCTGAGTCTGAATATCCAACGAGATCAAACTGTGCTCCCTTAGGATACCATAAACCTAAGGTGGGGGTGTGAGCCAAATATCTCAGAATACGCTTGAACGCTTGGTCATGCGATTCTTTCGGTGCAGCTTGATAAGGAGCACACATACAAACACTCAACATAATATCAGGTCTGGATGCACATAAGTAGAGTAAAGAACCAATCATCAAACAATAATCTTTCTAATTGTAATCCTTACCATACACATCTGCGTCCAGCTTACCATTTGTGGGCATTGGAGTTTTGTAGCCCTTCAGTTTGCAATCTTGCATTTTAAACTTCTTCAGACAGTCTCTCAGGTATTTCTCCTGAGATATGAAAATTCCATTGTCATGTTGACGTATTTGCAGTTCGTGAAAGAACTTAAGTTCACCCATCATAGACATTTGATATTTCTCAGACATCATTCGCCCGAACTCCATGCTGCAAGCATTGTCAGCACAGTCAAAAATAATATCATCCACATAAATTTGACACACGAATAGATCACCATCAATAGCACGTGTGAAAAGAGTTTAATCAGTGGATCCTGGCTTGAACCCTTTGTCAAGCAGAAACCTCTTCAAGGTGTCATACCAAGCTCGAGGGGCTTGCTTCAGCCCATATAGAGCCTTTTTCAACCTGAAAACTTTGTTAGGAAACTGAGGGTTTTCAAAGCCATGTGCCTGCCTAACATACACTTCCTCATCAATTTCACTATTTAGGAAAGCACTTTTCACATCCATTTGATATAGCAGGATATCATTGTAGTTTTGCATAAGCGAGAAGAATATGAATTACCTCAATGCGAGCAACAGGAGCATAAGTTTCACCGAAATCAATACCTTCTACCTGTGTATACCCTTGAGCGACAAGACGTGCTTTGTTTCTCACAACAATGCCATTTTTGTCTTGCTTATTCTGGAATATCCATTTTATGCCAATGATATTGTGCTTCTTAGGATTCGGCTTGTCGACCAATTCCCATACATCATTCAATTCGAATTGCACCAACTCTTCTTGCATGGCATTCATCCAGTCGGGATCATTCATCGCTTCCTCATACTTGGTAAGTTCTGTCAATGAGACAAAGTAGAAACTGCCACAGTAGTTAGCCAAATGAGTGCTAGAACGAGTTGTGGGTCGATAGCCTGGATTCTCGAGATTGTCGAGAATTAATGCATGGTCAACTCGATTAGCCACTCGAGAGTGATGATTTTCATCTTGATGATCATTTTCGTTTTCCTCATCATCAGCATCGGGATGAGCATTTGTGTCGCCATTTTCATCTGGATTGCCATTTTGATTGGCATTTGCATTCTGGTTGCCATTTGTGTTCGGAATGGCATTTTCTTTGGCAGTGGCTTGGCGAGTTCTACTTCGAGTCATGGGGGCATCATCGTCGGAAGAGTCAGGTACATTTCCTTCAACTAGCCTGATGCTCCCAATGGCCATTTGCCGAATAGCATCTGAAATCGGTGGTTCATCTATCACAATAGGCAGGTGCTCCTTTTGGGAGCCGTTAGATTCATCAAACCACACATTTACCGTTTCCATAACTTTCCCGTGGTGAGAGTTATAGACACGATAAGTATGCGAGTTTGAGCCATAACCAAGAAGAAAACCTTCATGTGCCTTAGGTGCAAACTTGGAATTATGATTCATGTCACTAATATAGCAAGGTGCACCAGAAACACGTAAATAAGAAACATTTGGTTTCTTGCCAGTGATGAGCTCATATGAAGTTTTCTTAAGGAACTTGTGAAGATAAACACAATTCACAACATGACAAGCAGTGTTAATAGCATCAGCCCAGAAGCGAATAGGAGTTTTATACTCACTGAGCATTGTTCTTGCCATTTCAATGAGAGTTCTATTCTTTCTATCAACAACTCCATTCTGTTGGGGAGTGTATGCGGTAGAGAACTCATGAGTTATACCATTTTCGTCGAGAAAATCTTTGATATGAGTATTTTGTTATCTCGATACCATTGTCGCTTCTCATATGCTTAATTTGCACATCATATTCTTTTTGGGCCTTCTTAGCAAATCTTTTGAAGATGTCTTGGGTGCAGGTTTTGTCTTCGAGAAAGAATACCCAAGTGTAACGAGAGAAATCATCAACAATAACCAGACCATAATGACTACCTCCAAAACTTGCATAGTTTTGAGGTCTGAATAAATCCATATAAAGAATTTCTAGAGGTCTTGTTGTGGTCATGACACTTTTTGACGAATGATGCTTCTTGGCCAATTTACCGGCCTCACACGCACCACAGAGACGATCCTTGTCGAATTTCACATCAGGAATGCCACAGAGATGAATTTTCTTCATGAGAGTCTACAAATTTCTCATACCTGCATGACCAAGTCTTCGGTGCCACAGCCATCCTTCAGTTGCTTTTGCAAGCAAACAGATTTGGACTGAGGGACCCTTAGAGAAATCCACAATATATAAATCACCCTTTCTATTTCCCTCAAAGACGAAGGAATTGTCGGAGGCCACAAAGACGATGCATTTAGATATGGAAAATAGAACTAGCATGCCTAGATCACAAAGCTTGCCAACTGACATGAGATTGAACTCAAGAGACTAAACAAGTAAAACCTCATCAATGTTCTTGTCTTTGGATATAGCAACTTTACCTAACCTAATTACCTTTCCTTTGTTGTTGTTGCCGAAAGTAATATACTTCAGAGATGAAGCAGTTAAGTTGTGGTCGACAAACAATGACTTGTCTCCGGTCATATGACTAGTGCATCCACTATCCATTATCCATTCGGTACACCCGGAGACATAGTCCTTTTCTGTCGAAGCTTTGGCCATAAAGCAGTATGCAGGAGATTTGTCGTCGCTTGAATGATTCTCGAAGAAGCTTGATGCAGGGGTGGAGGCACATGCTATACCAGCCCTGCCGGAATCAGAATCCTCATCAGATTCATCAGCTTCTTTAGAGTCAAATGACTCTTCTTCATAAGATTCCATCTCCTTGCCGATGTACACCTTGGCCTTGCAAGAGGTATTCTTGCGGTTGGAGGAGGACTTGGAGGGATTCCTTGAGGAAGATCTTGACGAAGACTTCGAGGTGGAACTGTCCTTCTTCTTGAAGAACTTCTTTGTTTTCTTCTCATCATCGGAGTCATAGTTCTTGCTCTTGCCTTTGCCATGGTAGTTTCCTGAATCATATCTTCCACTGGCAGGGATTTCAGCTTCCCAGAGAGGGCAGTCTGAAATGAAATGTCCTGCCTTTTTGTAGTTGAAGCAGGTGTAATCTCGAGAAGGTTTTGATGAAGATTTTGAACCGCCAGAGTTGTTGGATCCCTTCTTCTGAAACTGGTTCTTCCTGTGAAGGTGCTGGAATCTTTTTGTGATTAATGCGAGATCTTTGCGGATCCTTTCTGGGTCATCTGAATCTTCTTCGGCATTTCCTTCGGAGGAAGAATCAGCCACAGCCTTGAGAGCATGACTTTTGCGATGACTTGAGCCATAGAGATCTCTCTTTTCTTCTTCTTGTTCCTCGCGGGTGTTTAGCCTTTCCATGATATCAGCAGAGTCGAGAACTTTGAAATCAGCTCGTTCCCTAATCATTAGAACTAGTGTGTCGAATGAGCTGTCAAGAGATCTGAGCAGTTTCTTCACAACTTCGTGATCAGTGATGTCTTTCACGCCGAGACCTTGCAGCTCGTTCGCAATGTCACTCAGATGATCGAAATTTGCTGACAGCTTTCATTTCCGATTCGCTTGAACCGATTGAACTTCGCTAGAAGAGTATCAATGTGAGCTTCTTTCTGAGTTGAAACACCCTCATTAATCTTTTCGAGAATGTCCCATAAATCCTTCGCAGTTTAACACTAACGATAGCGAAGAAATTGAGCCCGAGAGAGATGGCCACCAATTTCATCTTTAGCTTGAGCGTCCATCTGAATGAGTTTCTTCTCGAGGTCAGTGGGGGCCTATGGTATTTCAACCGTGAATCCAAACTGCACCATGTTCCACATATCATCGTCAATAGCTCAGAGACAAATCTTCATCTTCTCTTTCCAAAAGGGATAGTCCATCCCATCGAAGATAGGAATCTTGAGATGCGACTTGTAGCTCACTGAAGACATACTTAAACTCCAAGGTGGTTAGACCAAAATGAGCAGAGTCAAGGGGTACCTTGCTCTCATACCAATTGTAGGAATGAAGTATGTCTACCAGAGGGGGGTTGTGATGCCCCCGATTCAATCGTACACTTATCATGCACGCAAACGTGTACGATCAAGATCAGGGACTCACGGGAAGATATCACAACACAACTCTAAACATAAATAAGTCATACAAGCATCATATTACAAGCCAGGGGCCTCGAGGGCTCGAATATAAGTGCTCGAACATAAACGAGTTAGCGGAAGCAACAATATCTGAGTACAGACATAAGTTAAACAAGGTGCCATAAGATGGCTAGCACAAAAGTAGCAACGATCGAAAAGGCAAGGCCTCCTGCCTGGGACCTCCTAAATACTCCTCGAAGCCGAACTCCATGTAGAAACACCCTCGGGATCCTCTAGCTCCTAGACTCCAACATCTGGTTGCGACATCCAAGAAGAATGGAAAAGAGGAAAAAAAAGGGGAGCAAAGCAACCATGAGTACTCATCCAAAGTACTCGCAAGCAAGGATCTACACTACATATGCATTGGTATCAATGAAATGGGTAGTATCTGTGGACTGAACTGCAGAATGCCAGAATAAGAGGGGGAGAAGCTAGTCCTATCAAAGACTACGTTCTGGCAACCTCCATCTTGAGCATGTAGAAGAGAGTAGCTGGTAAGTTCACCAAGTAACAACGTATAGCATAATCCTACCCGGAGATCCTCTACTCATCGCCCTGTGGAAGAGCGATCACCGGGTTATCTCTGGAACTTATCTGGGTGTGTTTTATTAATTATCCGGTTCTAGTTGTCATAAGGTCGAAGTACAACTCTGGGTCATCCTTTTACCGAGGGACACGGCTATTCGAATAGATAAACCTCCCTGCAGGGGTGCACCACATTACCCAACACGCTCGATCCCTCTGGCCGGACACACTTTCCTGGGTCATGCCCGGCCTAGGAAGATCAACACGTCACAGCCCTACCTAGGCTCAATAGAGTGGCCAGCATGCCGGTCTAAATCCTAAGCACGCAGGAGTCTGGGCCCATCGCCCATTGCACACCTGCAAGTTGCGTACGCGGCCGGTGAGCAGACCTAGCAACCTCCATTACAAAGGAATTTGCATTACGCGGTCCAACCTGGCGCGCGCCGCTCAGTCGTTGACGTCTAAAAGAGCTTCGGCTGATACCACGACGTCGAGTGCCCATAACTGTTCCCGCGTAGTTGGTTAGTGCGTATAGGCTCGTAGCCAGACTCAGATCAAATAACCAGATCTCGTTAAGCGTGTTATTTGAAGTATCCGCGGACGCCGACCAGGGACCAGGCCCACCTGTCACCTAGGTGGTCACAACCTGCCCTGTCGCTTCGCCTCAAAGAATCACGCGGGGGCTGTCGGGAACCCAGGCCCATCACAACCTGGATGGAGCCACCTGCCCCTTCAGCCCCCACATCCGAATAGTAACATAAGTATGTAATAGTATATAGTATATAGCCGTGATCACCTCCCGAGTGATCACGGCCCGATAGTATAGCATGGCAGACGGACAAGAATGTAGGCCCACTGATGATAAACTAGCATCCTATACTAAGCATTTAGGATAGCAGGTAAGGTATCAACAATAGTAACAAGGACAGCTATGCAGCAGTATAGGATCATACCGATGAAACGGTAACACTACTCTAATGCCAGCAGTAGAGGGAAAGAGTAGGCGATATCGGGATGAACAAGGGGGGTTGGCTTGCCTGGAAGCTCTGCTGAGAAGGAGGGGTTGTCAACACCGTAGTCGATCAGGGCAGCAGCGGCGTCAGTCTCGAAGTCTAACGGAGAGAAGAGGTGGAAGAAACAATAAATACAATGCAAACAGATGCATGATGATGCTTGACATGGCAATAAACGGCTATAGGTGTGACCTAACGTGGTACTAGGCAATACTGGCAAAGGGGGGAAACATCCGGGAAAGTATCCTCGGTGTTCGGCATTTTCGGACAGACGAACCAGAGGGGGACGGTTGCATGTTCGCTATGTTAGAGATGCGTGGCAGATGAACGGACCGCGTATTCGGATTCATCTCGTCGTTCTGAGCAACTTTCATGTACAAAGTATTTTCATCCGAGTTACGGATTATTTTATATGAATTTTTAAAGATTTAATCAATTTCTGAATTTATTTTAATTCAAAATTAAAAGACAAAACGCTAAGTGTACCCAGCAGGGTACACTGTGCCTGACATGTGGGCCAGGGGGACCCAGTTGACCAGTCAAAGTTTGACTGGTCAACAGGGGGTGGGGCCCCCTGTCATACACTGATTACTAATTAACAGGATTAGTTAGTTAATTTGCAGGTTAATTAATGTCAAGTTAATTAAGCAGACTTAATTAAGTTAATTATTTATTTATTTAAAAAAAATTAAACGATCTCAGGGGCGTGGGTCCCGGCTGTCAATGGGCTAAAGGCCATAGCGGGTGCGGGCATCAGGCGTAGCCCCAACGTGCGCAGGTGGCGGAGCGGCCACTGAACGGGCGCTCGTCCGTAGGGACGGCGAGACCATGGCCGGCGGGCGGAGGTGAGGCTAGGGACGCCGCGGGGCGTAGGCTAGGGCTGGAGGGGGCGGAGCCAGGGCGACGCAGAGTAGTGGGGGGACGGCAGCCGGAAGCGGTGGCGCGGTAGAGCAAGGGGCACAGCAGGAGCTGGCCGGTGTGGGCGGCGAGCGGGGCAGCGGTCGACCGTGGGGACAGAGGCGAGCGCTAGCGTGGCCACGCGTGGAGGCGCGGACGAGCGAGGAGGCAAAGCAGGGCAGCAACAGCGCGCAGCAGGGGCCGTCGGCGGCGGCCAGCGCAGCCAGAGGAGCCAGTAGATGCGGGGCGGAGCCCGGGCGAGCAGGTGGGGGGGGGGGCTGCGGCGGCTGCATCGGTGGAGCTGGCGAGGCGGGGCAAGGCCGCGCACGGGCCGGGCGTGCGATGGCCGCGGCGAGCGTGCATCGGGCGCGGCCGGGTCGCGCGGCGACCGTGGCGGAGTGCGAGACAGAGAGGGAAGAGGAGGCCGGGGGGTGGCCTCACCGGTGCTGCAGGGGAACAAGGGGGTGGCGTGGCTCGATGGCGCCTTTGGGAAGGAGGACGAGGAGGCAACGACGACGGCAGGGGGGCGACGAGGTGGCTCCGGTGAGGTCCGCGGCGTCGGGGGCGGCTCATCCCCGATCCAGATCTGGATCTGGGGAGGGGGGAGAGACGTGGGGAGCGATGGGGGGGGGAGTGGGGCGACGGGCTCTAGGATTCGGTCGGGGGTATGTGTAGGCCGGGGGTGGGCCGGCCAGCTGGGCTAAAGCCCAGTTGGGTCGAGCGGGAGTTTTTTTTTATTTAGTCTTTTCTTTTTCTTATTTTCCTTATAGTTTCTGTTTAATTGTTTTCTTTTAGTTTTAATTTGTTTTAGTTTTATAAAATACAAAAGTTGTATCTAAATTAGTATTAATAATTATGCCACTACCACAATTAACTTGGCACCTAAAATAAAATAATTTGTAATCGTTTATTATTTTAAAAGCATTTAAATAATTGTTTTGCTACTATTTTATTCATTTTAGAGTATTTAAACATTTTTATAAAAGAGTGGTTTCTTCGCCATAATTACCTATGCATTATTTGGCACAACCCAAAAAATTAAGTTTTAATATTTGAAAACCTTTAATGTTTGACTTGGTTTTGAATTTGAATTTGAATCGGTTTCGAATCAATGCGAGTTTATCAACAGTAACCGAGGTGACATGGCATCATTAGCAGAGGTTCATTGTAGCTTAATTATCCAAGCGTCACAATTCTCCTCCACTACAAGAAATCTCGTCCCAAGATTTAGGAGGTAGAGTAAGGGGGAAAGAGTTGGTTACAGAATTCTAACGAGTCTTCTCGATCTTGGTTGCTCTTCTCGAAGTGGTCGACCCATTACGTTGGTGTCTTCATTTCTCTGCTTCAGGTCATCATGATGAAGTCGGCATCCTTTCTTCGGGAACTCCATCGTACTTACGAAAGAATAAAGGGTGGGTATTCTAGGAGAACAGACCTCTGCAAGGTTGACTATCTTGTCGATAACATCGGGGAAGGTGGTGGAAAGTAACTCTTGAATTGAAACTTAAGAAAATATCGAGAGCAAAGTAAGAAGATACCATGAGAAGTTTTGAACGGGCACGCAATTGTTCGATGCCTGAAACTGGGCGTGAAAGGGGTTCAGAGCAACGGGAATAAGTATTGTGTCTGTGACCAGAATTGATGATCTCTCAGATCGTGGCTCGTGAATTACATACGAAGTCAAGCGCGATGAATACCTTTGGCAACAGGGGTGTACAGGAGAGTCAGGTTTTGATCTAGTGGAACTATGGGTTATGGGACCACCATGTGGGTTAAAGTAAGAGGGGCGGTGACATCTTGCATGGTCATGATAGCAAGGCATGTCAGGAAATAGCCTATCAGTTATGTTGGCAACAACGTTGGTACCAAGGGCGAGGGACGAAGAGAACCATTTTCCTGCTCATTGAACGAAGCGGACCAATAGGCAAAGTTGTCATCCATCGGTGGTTACCGGAATGTCATCAACAATAGTAACAGGGTCTTGCTGACAGAATTGTACACCGAGGTGTTTACATAAGCAGGAGAATATAACTGCTTAGATCATATAGATCACAAGAAAGTTTAAACCAAATAATGGAAAGGAAAATATGATTATCAGATTAAACAGAACAATGGAAAGGAAAATGTGTTTAAACACATATTTCAGGGGTATATACTTCCCAAGGACAAGCAGAGCATGACATCCATGATAGGATAGAAAGTAGAAAACCATTTAGGAAAGGGGAGAGGAATTTCATGACATTACCCAAACAATGGTGTTTGAATAATTGATAAAGAAAATTTAGCATTATGCTTCAAATGTTCTTATTGATGATCGGAGTACCACAGACATGCTTTGAGATAGCATTGACATGGTAATCAGGTAAGGATCAGACTTTGGATACAAAAAGGGTCCAGGAACAACTTATAGAATAAGTCTTACAATTTCCTCATGGAAGAATGGATAACCTTGCAAAAAAGGAAACTATAACAATAGGTCCTCCGGCCAGGTGTGCTAGGCATGACATCACCTTACCGGGTCATGTAAAGATGTTATAACTCTTGGAAATATGTTCCAACCATCATATCTAACCGAGATTCAGATCTGATTGGTGTTAGGATACCTCAGACTCAGGATGTCTGAGAAGAAAAGGTGCAACACAAATTGACGGGATGACAATGTAAGATTCTCGGGAAATGAACTATGGAAGCGAGTTCCGAAACAAGAGTTCATCATTAAACCAATGAGAGGATTAGGAGGTGGCTGATGGACTTAGCGACAATTCATCAAGATTAACAAATGATGGATTTCCACAGTTATGTGAACAAGGAGGTAACATTTGTCAGATCAAATGATATAATGATGTATGCTCGAGGAAAACATACACAATTAAACATTGGTTGAAAGGTGCACCCGAAATATGGGCTAGGTAGCACGATCAATGTTCGAATGATGATTCAATAAGCAATAGACTTAGAATGAAACTAACGACCATTAACTTCAAAGCAATAGGGTTGCTAGAAGTTTTGAACTTACACATCACAGACCATTTGTCAGTATTCTGGTTAGAAACAACATGGGGACCAAGAAAAGAATGGTGATGGTAATAAGTATCACTTGTATTAAGAATTCTTAAGAGGTGGAGCAATCCTCACAACATCCTTGACATAAAAGACAGTAATACTTCAAGGTAGCACATAATACAAGCATGGATAGGAAGTTGCATCCATAACATGAACAAGATTGTGATGAAAGGAAGGTAAGGATGTCGTTGGTGACTCAAATTACCAAGTGACGAGGATGGCAATTATCATCATGAATTCGATTGATATTCTGGAAGGAGTCAAAATGTTGATCGTGATCACGACAAATTTTGTCGAGAGGCTCCACGAAGAAACAATCGAACAACGACTACATCAAGCAAAATGACTAATGCAGCGAAAGATTATTGGAACCACGGATACGACACCATCTCGGAATCAAGCTTGATGTTCAAGGTGAAACGATAAGACAAGGAAGATCGACGTAAGCTTAGCTCATCGTCGAAAGTTGTGCTCCGAGAATAAGGACCAGGTAGCACAGTTAAAATCAGCACGATAATGATATAGCCGAACCGGCTAGGAATGACGTGATGGGGTATTAAACTTCCCAACAACAAAGTACTAGAAGTACTGAATTGCAGTGCGGATATGATTCACTACTCGGCATTCTCGATTGATGACAACCCAGAACCCGTGGAGTGACTAGGACAGGGAAAGGTACTACTTCATCAGAAATTCATAAGATGTAGTGCGATGGTGTGATATCCTCGAGATACCAGGGGGTAATACTCGAAGGTAAATCAAAATAGAGGTTGGGCAGGCGTATTGATCTGCAGAAGGAAAGTGCTTTCACTTCTCCGAAAAATGGGATCAAAGAAAAACAATCATGGTCAGAACCATGGTTGCAAAGGACCAAACATAGATACCAGATGAACTTATAACATGGGGATTATTATTATTTACAAGAAGCTTCCATGATAAGTTCCACATCGGGTCCATGGGCATGAACACAAAGGTTCAAGGTCGACTCCCACTTCTTCAATGCCTAACCTTTCATTCACTTCTCGTCTTCGAAGAAGTTGTATGGTAGAAAATTATCTGCTAAAATACTAGAAGGGTATGACTCATGAAAACTTTTGGGTTCATATGGTTTTAGGGAAGGTATAGATTCAACCCATCGGGGCATCTTAGGAACATATACCAAAAAATTCAAGAGTAAATAACACAAGCTCGAAAGCAGAGCATGGTTGGCCAAAATCAGAGAATGGGATTTACCAATGGCATTATGTATCAGGGAAATAACTCCTCGAGGTTTTTGTATACGAAGGCACTGCCAGATGAAATCCAACAAAGGATCTGGTGGTCCACAAGGGATCTGCTGTGAGCATCGGTACTCAACCAGAAGAAGAAAGAATGCAAGGAGATCGGATTATAGAAACAACTGACTAATTCAAGCTCAAATGCAATGGAATTATGATTTCCAAATCAAGGGATCAGAAGCAAACGCTCTGATTAAGGATGGATAAGTTGAGTAGGCTTAGGGGTACAATCGATGGCAATTTGATTTGTCGAGATCCAGCTCATGTTTAAAATGACGTCTGGGCTGGAAGGATGAATTCTAGTTGCGACTGATGATTGCGACCATTCACAAATATATCAAATCAACGGACTCAAAATGATAATGACAAGGGATGACAATAAGATTACGAGACTTATGGGATTAACCATAATGCAAGCAAGCAAGAATTTTAAGAGTAATAGGCTGCTCAGGATTTTTGGAAGACCGAATGGTATTTCCAAGACTTTTGTGGAACACATGAACAACTGGGAATGAGCGGATACTCGATAAGTGCGAGGAATTATCCGTAGGGGTATTTCTGCGGCAAGGAACTACAAGGCAGTGGCACAAGGGATTCTTAAAAAGTTGGGGAACAAATCAATGTATTCTGTAATAACCAGAGCAACTGGGAGTAATTGTATGAATGACAAGTGTATGTCGTTATCCATATGGATATATCGGTAGTAGGGAATTGAAAAGGCAGAGGGCACAAGGGTCTCGGAAACATCGAAGAGTATCTTCAAAATCTTCTGCTGAAGCAGTCGATCATCTAGGCTCTCCGGCAGGAAGTGGTTACAAGAACCTAGAGTTAGAATTAGCAAAATCATTTACCCGAATAGAAGAGAGATCAGAGTCCCGGAGCATAGACGAGGAATAAAAGATCCTAGTAGCACTAAATGGCGACGTGGGCCCATAAGCCACACAGCCATGTTAGTAAAAGTTTTTTTACTGACTAGACTCAACTTCGGCCAAGGAGTTGCAAAGGGGGATTCCTACAGGCAATCGGCTCTGATACCAACTAGTGGCGCCCCTGATTCAATCGTACACTAATCATGCACGCAAACATGTACGTTCAAGATCAGGGACTCACGGGAAGTTATCACAACACAACTCTAAACATAAATAAGTCATACAAGCATCATATTACAAGCCAGGGGCCTCGAGGGCTCGAATACAAGTGCTCGAACATAAACGAGTCAGTGGAAGCAACAATATCTGAGTATAGACATAAGTTAAACAAGGTGCCATAAGATGGCTAGCACAAAAGTAGCAACGATCGAAAAGGCAAGGCCTCCTGCCTGGGACCTCCTAACTACTCCTCGAAGCCGAACTCCATGTAGAAACACCCTCGGGATCCTCTAGCTCCTGGACTCCAACATCTGTTTGCGACATCCGAGAAGAATGGAAAAGAGGAAAAAAAAGGGGGAGAAAAGCAACCGTGAGTACTCATCCAAAGTACTCGCAAGCAAGGATCTACACTACATATGCATTGGTATCAATGAAATGGGTAGTATCTGTGGACTGAACTGCAGAATGCCAGAATAATAGGGGGAGAAGCTAGTCCTATCGAAGACTACGCTTCTGGCAGCCTCCATCTTGAAGCATGTAGAAGAGAGTAGCTGGTAAGTTCACCAAGTAACAACGTATAGCATAATCCTACCCGGCGATCCTCTCCTCGTCGCCCTGTGGAAGAGTGATCATCAGGTTATATCTGGAACTTATCTGGGTGTGTTTTATTAATTATCCGGTTCTAGTTGTCATAAGGTCGAAGTACAACTCCGGGTCATCCTTTTACCGAGGGACACGGCTATTCGAATAGATAAACTTCCCTATAGGGGTGCACCACATTACCCAACACGCTCGATCCCTCTGGCCGGACACACTTTCCTGGGTCATGCCCTGCCTCGGAAGATCAACACGTCACAGCCCTACCTAGGCTCAACAGAGAGGCCAGCACGCCGGTCTAAATCCTAAGCGCATAGGGGTCTGGGCCCATCGCCCATTGCACACCAGCACGTTGCGTACGCGACCGGTGAGCAGACCTAGCAACCTCCATTACAAAGGAAGTTGCGTTACGCAGCCCAACCCGGCGCGCGCCGCTCAGTCGCTGACGTCTAAAAGAGCTTCGACTGATACCATGACGTCGAGTGCCCATAACTGTTCCCGCGTAGTTGGTTAGTGCGTATAGGCTCGTAGCCAGACTCAGATCAAATACCTAGATCTCGTTAAGCGTGTTATTTGAAGTATCCGTGGACGCCGACCAGGGACCAGGCCCACCTGTCACCTAGGTGGTCACAACCTGCCCTGTCGCTCCGCCTCAAAGAATCATGCGGGGGCAGTCGGGAACCCTGGCCCATCACAACCTAGATGGCGCCACCTGCCCCTTCAACCCCCACATCCGAACAGTAACATAAGTATGTAATAGTATATATTATATACCCGTGATCACCTCCCGAGTGATCACGGCCCGATAGTATTGCATGGCAGACGGACAAGAATGTACGACCACTGATGATAAACTAGTATCCTATATTAAGCATTTAGGATAGCAGGTAAGGTATCAACAGTAGTAACAAGGACAGGCTATGCAGCATTATAGGATCAAACCAATGAAACAGTAGCACTACTCTAATGCAAGCAGTAGAGGGAAAGAGTAGGCGATATCAGGATGAACAAGGGGGGTTGGCTTGCCTGGAAGCTCTGCTGAGAAGGAGGGGTCGTCAACACCGTAGTCGATCGGGGCAGCAGCGGCATCAGTCTCGAAGTCTAACGGAGAGAAGAGGGGGAAGAAATAATAAAAACAATGTAAACAGATGCATGATGATGCATGACAAGTCAATAAACGGTGCTAGGTGTGACCTAACGCGGTACTAGGCGATACTGGCGAAGGGGGGAAACATCCGGGAAAGTATCCCCGCTGTTTGGCATTTTCAAACAGGCAAACCAGAGGGGGACGGTTGCATGTTCGCTATGTTAGAGACGCGTGGCAGATGAACGGACTGCGTATTCAGATTCGTCTCGTCGTTCTGAGCAACTTTCATGTACAAAGTATTTTCATCCGAGTTACGGATTATTTTATATGAATTTTTAAAGATTTAATCACTTTCTGAATTTATTTTAATTTGAAATTAAAAGACAAAAAGCTAAGTGTACCCAGCAGGGTACACTGTGGCTGACATGTGGGCCAGGGGGACCCAGTTGACCAGTCAAAGTTTGACTGGTCAACAGGGGGTGGGGCCCCCCTGTCATACACTGATTACTAATTAACAGGATTAGTAGTTAATTTGCAGGTTAATTAATGTTATGTTAATTAAGGAGACTTAATTAAGTTAATTAATTAATTAATTAATTTTTATTTTAATTCTTTTTTAAATGTTCTCAAGGGCGTGGCCCCTGGCTGTCGATGGGCCAAAGGCCCTAGCGGGTGCGGGCATCGAGCGTAACCCCAACTGGCGCGGGTGGCGGAGCGGCCACTGAACAGGCGCTCGCCCGCAGGGACGGCGAGACCATGGCTGGCGGGCGGAGGCGAGGCTAGGGGCGCTGCAGGGCGCATGCTAGGGCCGGAGGGAGCGGAGCCAGGGCGACGCAGAGCAGTGGGGGGGGGCGGCAGCCGGAGGCGGTGGCACGGTAGAGCAAGGGGCACAGCAGGAGCTGGCCGGCGTGGGCGGCGAGCGGGGCAGCGGTCGAGCGCGGGGACAGAGGCGAGCGCTGGCATGGCCATGCGTGGAGGCGCGGGCGAGCGGGCAGGCGAAGCAGGGCAGCAGCAGCGCGCAGCAGGGGCCGTCGGCGGCGGCCGGGCGCAGCCGGAGGTACCAGTAGATGCGGGGCGGAGCCCGGGCGAGTAGGTGGGGGTGGGGGGCTGCGGCGGCAGCGGCTGCGTCGGTGGAGCTGGCGAGGCGGGGCAAGGCTGCGCACGGGCCGGGTGTGCGATGGCCGCAGCGAGCGCGCATCGGGCGCGGCCGGGTTGCGCGGTGCACGCGGCGACTGCGGCGGAGTGCGGGACAGAGAGGGAGAGGAGGCCAGGGGGGTGGCCTCACCGGCGCTGCAGGGGAACAAGGGGGCGGCGTTGCTCGATGGCGCCTTTGGGGAGGAGGACGAGGAGGCAACGATGACGGCAGGGGGGCGACGAGGCGGCTCCGGCGAGGTCCGCGGTGTCGGGGGCGGCTCGTCCCTGATCTGGATCTGGGGAGGGGGGAAAGACGTGGGGAGCGATGGGGCGCTGGAAGTGGGACGACGGGCTCTAGGGTTCGGTCGGGGGTATGTGTAGGCCAGGGGTGGGCCGGCCGGCTGGGCTAAAGCCCAGTTGGGCCGAGGGGGAGTTTCTCTTTTTTGTTATTTAGTCATTTCTTTTTCTTATTTTCCTTATGGTTTCTGTTTAATTGTTTTCTTTTAGTTTTAATTTGTTTTAGTTTTATAAAATACAAAATTTTTATCTAAATTAGTATTAATAATTATGCCACTACCACAATTAACTTGGCACCTAAATAAAATAATTTGTAATCGTTTATTATTTTAAAATCATTTAAATAATTGTTTTGCTACTGTTTTATTCATTTTAGAGTATTTAAACATTTTTATAAACGTGCGGTTTCTTCGCCATAATTACCTATGCATTATTTGGCACAACCCGAACATTTTAGTTTTAATCTTTGAAAACCTTTAACGTTTGACTTGGTTTTGAATTTGAATTTGAATCGGTTTCGAATCAACGCGAGTTTATCAACAGTAACCGAGGTGATGTGGCATCATTAGCAAAGGTTCATTGTAGCTTAATTATCCGGGCGTCACAATTCTCCTCCACTACAAGAAATCTCGTCCCGAGATTTAGGAGGTAGAGTAAGGGGGAAAGAGTTGGTTACAAAATTCTAACGAGTCTTCTCGATCTTGGTTGCTCTTCTCAAAGTGGTCGACCCATTACGTTGGTGTCTTCATTTCTCTGCTTCTGGTCATCATGATGAAGTCGGCATCCTTTCTTCGGGAACTCCACCGTACTTATGAAAGAATAATGGGTGGGTATTCCGGGAGAACAGTCCTCTGCAAGGTTGACTATCTGGTCGATAACATCGGGGAAGGTGGCAGAAAGTAACTCTTGAATTGAAACTTAAGAAAATATCGAGAGCAAAGTAAAAAGATACCACGAGAAGTCTTGAACGTCCAGGCAATCGTTCGATGCCTGAAACTGGGCATGAAAGGGGTTCAAAGCAACGGGAATAAGTATTGTGTCTGTTACCAGAATTGATGATCTCTCAGAAGGTGGCTCATGAATTACATACGAAGTCAAGCGTGAGGAATAGCTTTGGCAACAGGGGTGTACAGGAGAGTCAGGTTTCGATGTTGTGGAACTATGGGTTATGGGCCCACCATGTGGGTTAAAGTAAGAGGGGCGGCGACATCTTGCATGGTCATGATAGCAAGGCATGTCAGGAAATAGCCTGTCAGTTATGTTGGCAACAACGTTGGTACCAAGGGCGAGGGACGAAGAGAACCATTTTCCTGCTCGTTGAACGAGGCGGACCAATAGGCAAAGTTGTCGTCCATCGGTGGTTACCGGAATGTCATCAATAATAGTAACAGGGTCTTGCTGACAGAATTGTACACCGAGGTGTTTACATAAGCAGGAGAATATAATTGCTTAGATCATATAGATCACAAGAAAGGTTAAACCAAACAGTGGAAGGGAAAATATGATTATCAGATTAAACAGAACAATGGAATGGAAAATGTGTTTAAACACATATTTCAGGGGTATATATTTCCCAAGGACAAGCAGAGCATGATATCCATGATAGGATAGAAAGTAGAAAACCATTTAGGAAAGGGGAGAGGAATTTCATGACATTACCCAAACAACGGTGTTTGAATAATTGATAAAGAAAATTTAGCATTGTGCTTCAAATGTTCTTATTGATGATCGGAGTACCACAGACATGCTTCGCGATAGCATTGACATGGTCATCAGGTAAGGATCAGACTTTGGATACAAAAAGGGTCCATCGGGAACAACTTATAGAATAAGTCTTACAATTTCCTCATGGAAGAATGGATAACCTTGCAAAAAAGGAAACTATAACAATAGGTCCTCTGGCCAGGTGTGCTAGGCATGACATCACCTTACCGGGTCATGTAAAGATGTTATAACTCTTGGAAATATGTTCCAACCATCATATCTAACCGAGATTCAGATCTGATTGGTGTCAGGATACCTCAGACTCAGGATGTCTGAGAAGAAAAGGTGCAACACAAATTGACGGGATGACAATGTAAGATTCTCGGGAAATGAACTATGGAAGCGAGTTCCGAAACAAGAGTTCATCATTAAACCAATGAGAGGATTAGGAGGTGGCTGATGGACTCAGCGTCAATTCAACAAGATTAACAAAAGATGGATTTCCACAGTTATGTGAACAAGGAGGTAACATTTGTCAGATCAAATGATATAATGATGTATGCTCGAGGAAAACATACACAATTAAACAATGGCTGAAAGGTGCACCCGAAATATGGGCTAGGTAGCACGATCAATGTTCGAATGATGATCCAATAAGCAATAGACTTAGAATGAAACTAACGACCATTAACTTCAAAGCAATAGGGTTGCTAGAAGTTTTGAATTTACACATCATAGACCATTTGTCAGTATTCCGGTAAGAAACAACACGGGGACCAAGAAAAGAATGGTGATGGTAATAAGTATCACTTGTATTTAGAATTCTTAAGAGGTGGAGCAATCCTCACAACATACTTGACATAAAAGACAGTAATACTTCAAGGCAGCACATAATACAAGCATGGATAGGAAGTTGCATCCATAACATGAACAAGATTGTGATGAAAGGAAGGTAAGGATGTCGTTGGTAACTCAAATTACCAAGTGACGAGGATGGCAATTATCATCATGAATTCAATTGATATTCTGGAAGGAGTCAAAATATTGATGGTCATCACGACAAATTTTGTCGAGAGGCTCCACAAAGAAACAATTGAACAGCGACTACATCAAGCAAAAGGACTAATGCAGCGAGTTTATCAACAGTAACCGAGGTGACGTGGCATCATTAGCAGAGGTTCTTTGTAGCTTAATTATCCGGGCGTCACAGGGGTGAATGGGAGTTTTAAAATTTCTTCGGAAATTTCAAAACTCTCGGAACCCAGCAGCAGAGCGAATGTAAACAGAGTACAGTGAGCGAATACAAACTAGCGAATGGAATCTAAAAGCATGCATCGAGACAAATCACATGATTGCAACAGTTCGAATGTAAAGAGAAGTAGCAGATGTAACTAGTGATGCTCGATGGCGACAAGGAGTTTGGTAGACTAGTTTGTCCTTCTGCACAAGGACAACGTCTCGTTGGAGGGGTTGTGACTTAACACGGAAGATAAACTCTCTTCGCCGTATTCTCCTCGACAATTGGTTCGTCAACCAATGTCGATCACTCGTGGTAGATACTTGAGGCGATCTCCGAACCTTTACACACTACTTCTTTGAGATCCACAATTACTCTTGGTCTCTAAAGAAATTGACACCTAACAGTCTAGAGAGTTTGCAGCTCTCAAGAGTAATAGGCGAAGCGTACTGGACTTAGATTCGAGTGATGCTGAACCACTATCTAATTTTTTGGCTCTAGGGGTTTTCTCTTGGTGGATTTAAAATCAAATTGCTCTGGAGATGGGGTTGCTCAACAATCTTCTCACAATCAAACAGAGTAGCCACCGGACAAAGCCGGCGCGGGTTGGCTATTTATAGCCGCAGCCTTCCCTAGTGGGAAATGACCATTTTGGACATTCGGTCCAGCCAATGGCCAACAGACACGTTTACAATGGTCGGATTTCAAAGAGCAACGGAAAAATTACTTGAGGACCAAGTAATGCTAACTCCTCGGTCAGAGACAAATCTCTTGCAGCAAAGAAGATCACAGTCTCTTGCTGGCGAGTATCTACTCGGAACACAAAGAGATTTCTCTCGCAACTTTCATAGGATTTGGGTTTAGCATCAGAGAATCAAAGCTTCGAACACTATACCCCTCTTAATAGTACAGTGGTCCTATGACTCAATAAAGAGAAGAGAAACAACGTAATAAATGCTACATCTTCACTTCATCTTCAATCTTCTTGGTCGCAGTCACTTCCTTCTGACGAGCACCGAACCAATTGCTTCACGTCAGCCATTTTTGAGGGGTCACTCTTGTTATCATAATCTTCGGTGATAATCTTCACTGCCACGCAGGGGATTATCTTCGTTGTTTGAATGAAACTCCTCTTGATTCCAGGGACCTGTTACTCTGTGAGCACTAGCAAACACATAAGTCCCATACTTTTTACGTCAACAAACTCCAAAACAAAAGGAGGCAAATTATTGCACCAACAGCCTACTTTGAAACTTCAAGTGAAGATGACTCTGAGTGTGAATCCAAACCTAGCTATAAGACACTTGCTAAAATTGCAACTGAACAACAAACTGCTATAGAAAAGATTCAAAAACTGCTAGACAAAAGGGAAGACCTGTTGGGCTAGGAAATGAATCAAACTCAATCCTTAATTGAAGACATAAAAAAATCTTCGAGAGTATGAGGACCTTCAAAGTTGTCATGAAACCCTCTCAGCTGATCATGAGAAGCTTTCCTATAATTATCTTCAAAGGAAGCAAGATCTAGAGAAACTGAGAGCATCTCATGATGATCTTCGAATTGAAAACGATTCACTACTCGCTCAACAGATCAGTTCCGCCCAGGAAGAGTTTATGCCACCTTGCTTAAAATGCCTTGAGTGTGATAATGCTATCTCTACTACTGAATGTTCAAATGCTTCAGACATTGCAATATCTTCAACTGCTGATGTGGTTTCTAACCCCTCATCTGAGGATACCACTACTACTGCTGATGAGAATGCTAGGTTGAAGACATTGCTTGAAACAGGCATGTACAAAAGCCTTAAAGGGCATCAGACTCTTTGCGATGTCCTCGAGAAGCAGATCTTGAACCGAAACCCTAGGAAAGAGGGTGTTAGTTTCGAAAGGAACATGAATGCTGATGGATCATACTGGACACCTGAGCAGTACCCCAAAACCACATGGGTTGCTGCAAAGGAACCTCCAGTGGATCCATCCACATTATCTGGCTACAACTGTGCTAACCCTATTATCATTGATGAGTCATTTGACTCCAATTATAAATTGTTCAAAAATCAAAATGGTGATGTGTTTGCCAGGTTTATTGGAACTAACTGTAGGAATGGTTCTCCTATGAAGAAGATCTGGGTTCCCAAAAGTATTCTTGAAAAGCTTTCTGTGAATGTCATCATGACACCATCAGGAAGGAAGACAAACCCCAGACCAAAGGCTTCAAATGGTCCAAAGTCCTCGTATAGACAGAGGAACTCGTATGGTCATCCTAACGCCAATGTTTTGCAGGGAAACAATGATCAGGCTTATGAGTACGAGCCACTATTCTTTGAACCATTATGTTCACAAATCAAAGAATTTCTCTGCTTATTCATTTGAGTATTATACACCCCCTGCGAAGCTATTTGCTAGGGCTTCAAAGCCAAAATTCTCAGATGCTGCACTTAGACTCATTGCTTCTAAGCCACCCTTCAGATGTGGGTGGTTAAGAAGAATTCAATTCTCTTGAAGGATTGGGTCTCCAGCCAAAATGCATTGGGTTCTGAAGACAATGCTAGAGACCTAAGAAAACTTGTTAGGCGCAAGTTAAAGTGCCCAAATGGTCTTATTATATACTTCACTCATGATTTTATTGATGATCATCATGTCATATCCTCCAAGAAACTTACCTATATTGAACGCCTACATCGATATATGTTTGTTCTTTACAACATTCTGTGTGAAGATTATCCTACTAACTGCACTGTAGGGTACATCTCCGAAATTTACTAAATGGATCCTGGACAGTGGCTGCACTAATCACATGTCTGGTGACCGAAGTCTTCTCATGGACTCTACTCTTTGACCATCCTCAAAAATTCACATCACATTTGCTGACACTGGCAAAAGTAAGGTATTGGGTCTAGGTAGGGTTGCTATCTCAAAGGACCAACACATGGATAAACTGATGCTTGTTGAATCCCTTGGATACAACCTAATGTCAGTGTCAATGCTTTGTGATCTTGATATGATTTTCATCTTTGGAAAATATCGATGTCTTGTGCTAATGGCTTCTGACAAATCTCGTGACTTTGAAGGTTCTCGAAGAGGTGACTTGTACATGGTAGATTTCTCCACAGGACCACAACTTTTAGTATGTCTTCTAGCTAAAGCTTCAGAATGCTGGCTTTGGCATCGAAGGCTAGGACATGCGGGCATGAGGAACTTGCACACCCTTGTGAAGAAGAAGCACATCATAGGGATCAATGGCGTCAAGTTCAAGAAGGACCACCTATGTGGAGCCTGCGAAGTCGGGAAGATGACTAGGGCCAAGCATCCCTCGAAGACAACCATGACTACTACACGTCCCTTCGAGCTGCTACACATGGACTTATTTGGCCCTACTCACTATTCTACCCTTACTACCACTGCACATCTTTATGGCTTTGTGATTGTTGTTGATTATTCTTGATACACTTGGGTGCACATATTTCTGTATAAGACTGAAGTGCGGGATGTCTTTAGAAGGTTCGCCAACCGTGCTATGACCAACTATGGCGTCATGATCAAGCACATCTGGCGTGACAATGGCACTGAGCTCAAGAACAATGGGCTTAACACTTATCTTGACACTCTTGGCATCACACATGAGTTGTCTGCTCCATACACCCCTCAGCAGAATGGCGTCGTAGAGCGCAAGAACAGGACTCTCATTGAGGTGGCACGGACGATGCTTGATAAGTACAAGACACCATGCAAGTGGTGGCCTGAAGCCATTGATACTGCATGCCATATCATCAACATAGTTTATCTTCACAAGTTCTTCAAGAAAATATCCTATGAGCTAATCACTGGTAAGAAGCCAAATGTAACACTACAAAAAACCCACTTCCGTGATGATACGTGTTTGTCACAGTAGGTCATGTTTTCTGTCATGCATGTACATCCATGATGATTTTATGACAGAATCAAGTTAGTCATACCTGTGTTGTCGTAGAAGTGTTCCATGACAATACCAAAATTATCATCATAGAAGTGTCCATTTCCATGACGATAAATGGCGCGTCATGGAAGTGCTTTCATCATGGGTAACCGACATAGTGACATGTGGCATCCATTGTAATGGGTCGCCGTTAAGCTACCGGGTTCCGGTTTGGATCCGATAACCTGTTAACAGCCCGGACCAATGGGGATTTTCCACGTGGAAAATTATCGTTGGCCGTAGGAAACACGTGTCGGCTCTGCTGTGGGCCAGATGTCGCCCATCCAATGGAGGAGACTTGCCTATGATACTCAACATGTGGCAGGGCCCAACAGAGGCCCATATAGGTTAAAAAGGCCGGCCCAGTCAAAGGCTCGTATGATTTACTCAGATACTAGTGGGCCGACCCACTAACGGCCTGCTTAAACATGGCCCATTTATGGCCCACCACCAGATCTAGCCTGTTAATTGTTCATCGAGTATTCGGGCCCAATTACGGCCCATTGAGATTTCGGCCTGTTAGAGGCCCGATGTAGACATGGGCCATATATGGTCCGACGCGACATCCGACCCACTAACGGCCCGTGATCAAGGTGGTAACAGTTCAGCCCATCGTGACTTTGGTCCTGTTAAAGGCCTGTCGTATAATTCGGCCCGTTGATGCCTCTACTGAGCTTTCGGCCTCTTAAAGGCCCATGATATCAGTGGGCCAACGAAGGCCCGAGATATGTTTCGGCCTGGTAACGGCCCATCAGATAAATGGCCCAACAATGGCCCAGTCTACATTTCAGCCTGCTAAAGGCCCGTGGACGACTATTGAAAACTGAGGCCCAACATGCATTTTAGCCTGCTAAAGGCCCACGGTATCTTCTGGGCTGTAATAGGCCAGCAGAATATTCAGTCTGTTAATGGCCCGAAGTTACATGGGCCCAACTAAGCGCTAGGTCCACTAAAGGCCCAACTAAACTTTGGGCCCAATGAAGGCCCATGTAAGTTGTGGGCCTGGTGCACAGTCTCCATGAAGGGCCCCAATGGCCAGTCAGCGCAGGCCCAAGAAAGTTGTGTGCCGACCCAGTTGTGGCCCGCTAAAATGCAGGCAAATGTTTTGGCCCGGTCGACTACATCAAATTTTTGCCCTTTTTTTCAGATAGCGAATGATTGCATATACGGTAACTAGTAGGAATTAAGAATAAACCTACTCTATACAATAAAGAAATTATGGCATAGTAACTTAGAATAAACCTACACTATACAATAAAGGATTTATGGTATACTAGCACACATACCCGTGCGTTGCAATGGGAGAAAACTACACTACAAGTCTTCCCTGTGCATTGATGATTGGTGCCAGCGGGTCAAGTGAGGTGGAGTTTTTCCCGATGACATGGGCTTTAAGAAACACTGTAACAAAGTAAGGTGCCATCAAGGAAACTAACGCCACTTAGAAAGTGGGAGAACAGCTCTAGCTCGTGGCCAAAGACACTGTGTTGAGGATAAGGATGGCTAGGTCAGCCTAAATGCTAGGCGACTGGTTGCAGGGCTAGAACATATGAGACATGCGAGGAGATCGGAGAGGCTTGCCCCATCAAATAAATGTCACGGTAACAAAAATAGCCTAATAATCTACTGTGACATTTTGGTACTGGATAACCCACTCCGGTGCTCGTGTAATCGTAGAATATTTTACTTTTGGAAAATGTTCAATGACACTGAGCTTTTCAAAAGAATGGGAGGATCATACAAAAGGTTCACCGCCACAGGTCGGGGAGGCGACGAAGAAATCGGGCCTGCTTTTTTTAGGGTACCGGTCCTCCTAGTAATTTGATACGGAGCGAAAAGCAACGCCATGATTTGTTGATCCAGAGCAGGCCCGATTTGATCTGGAGCTGGCCAGTTGAGACAAATTTGTTATCGCATAACCTAGACGGGCCAAATTTCCTATTGCTATCTCATGGCCCGGACAGGACAAACGCATCGTTGGTTCTGTACAATTTAGTACCACCTTGCTTAGAACAAAATAACGAATATTAAGGGATTATGTACAATTTAGTACCACCTTGCGTAGCACAAAATACCGGATATTAAGGGATGACGTATGGAGAACTATGAAAGATTCGCTCCTTTTATATTAGGTATAGATTACATCCACTGGGCATCGAAGTTCGCCACCAGTGATCATAAAGCGCAACAAAGAAGAAGATTACAAAAACTAGGCGCCATTGCAGCGTAATAAAATAATACTGAACCCAGACCACTTCCAAGACAGTTGAAGAAAGGTTAGCCATGCGCGGGAGCTACTACGCAAGCAGCTGAGCAAGGATGTGAGATTGTCCTAGCATGTCGTTCATACCTTCCAGGTGTAGCTGTTTAGCAATGAGGTCCTGATTGGTGTTCTCCGCGATCTTCCTTAGAGATTGGACTTCAAGTCGAAGTTGAGTTGCAGAATGCCTTTCTGCTTGAACTTGAGACTGAAGAAGTCGAACTGATTCAGGCAGCAAATTCTGTGAGCTTGTGTGAGTGCTAGTCTCAAGTAACTTGAGCAATGCATCAAGACATGACTTGGGGGTTGCCTCGCTATCTTCAAGATGTTTTGCCTTCTTTGCTGCAATATATGATGGGTTTGTCTCACAGCCTTCAGCAGACTTGTGCATGCCATCAGGAATATCACCCTGAAACAAGTAGAGAGATGACATGTTTTGCACGTATATAAACAAAGATGGTAACTGTGCTGTCAATTCCATCCAATTTCAAATTAGAAAATAAAGAGATAGTTAAAAATGTCAATAGCATAATTTGGCATTGTTCATAATGCGGGGAGCTTCACCACACTACTGGATTACCATATCAACAAAACAAGCATAGATGAAGGGCAAAAGACAATCATTGTATCTATTTTGGTTAATGTGCATGGCATGTTGTTCATATCATCAGCCACATCAGTAAGATAAAGCAGGAAATGACAAGGTGCAAATGTGGGCTGCCTCACCATACACTGGGTTATAGATCAACAAAAACAAGTATACATGCAGGGCTAAAGAAAATCATTGGATCTGTATTGAGTAATGTGCATGGTATGAATAAGGAATTTGGTTTTAAAACTAATACTTGGAACTTACAGTTGTTGCGAACATGCATTTTGATAGAAACAACAAACTAAACAGCAGTTGACGATAGGGAGTATGAGCAAATTAAACAGTAGTTGAGGATAAAGGCTTTAGAAGGACTGACTTACATTAACAGTTAACACCGGCTCTATAATGCCCTTCTCCATGTCAAGGGAAGGATAACTCAAGAATTTCAACACAGAATATTCTTCATAAGCATTGCCTGTACTCTACATTTTATAGAGAGTAATTATAGATATGAAAATACTGGAAGGGATAGAGGATAATGAAGATAAGATGCAGATTGATGCTACATAATCAACTACCTATCCCTATAAGTACAAGCATTACAGGACAAAATGTACTGACAAGAGCAATGGGCTACACTTCTGCGCTGGCATTGTTTGTGTATCCAACTTTTTGGTAAGATTAAATATAGATCTGATATTTTTTAGTAAATGGTGGGTGAGGGAGATAAGATGCAGAATGCTACACAATGAACCAATCAGTCCTTCCCATAATATAAGAGTGTTTTGTACACTGGTGTACTATACAAAACACTCTTATATTATGGGACGGAGGAAGTAGCTTTAAATGTAAGTATAGTGATAGAAGACGTTCAGTCCTTACAAGAGGACGGCAGAGATAAACCTCTTCAAAAGCATTGGGTTGATTCTAAATTTATGTAAGAGTCGATACGGATCTTATAATGTCCACTAAATGGAGGATAAGGAGGCTAACATGTGCAGTGATGCTACATAATCAACCAGCTATGAAAGTAAGTATGGTCATACAGGGCAAGAGGTACTCACAAGAGCAATGCAGTGTGCAGTATAGTCGCGAGATTCTATGGTCCCTTGAGAATGAATATTCTTCTGCAAACAGTTTTCATACAAGTGAGACAATAAGGCACATGCAGAAATGTAGTTCAGATTGTGATGTAATATCATAGACAGTACCTTGTGCTGCAGACAAGACCAATGTGCAACAAGATTATTCCAATCACTGTCTACTAAATGTAGCACCGGAGACTTTATAGAAGTTTCATTTAGAAGCTTGCCATCAAAGTGCGCTTGCCTTAGGTAGGAACAATATTTCATCAACGAGTGCTCGAAAAGCGCAACCAAGCCTTGCTCGTCTTGACTATCCAGTTTGATCCTCGCCTATTTAAAAGAATGAAATCTTGTGTCTTCTTTCAGCAGAAACATATGCAGTAATTACCATGAATAACATTAGTACATTACTTACGCGTAAGTTGCCGAGGAAGATTGGAAATTGTTCTTTGTCTGTGGTATAATCTTTACACGAAGGAAAGATGCGCACAAAGTTCCTGACAAGAATATAAGCTTCGTCGTATAAACTGGGAAGAAGTGGAACAGGGGTCCTATTTGCTGCAATTGGGGCTCTCGTTCGAAAAGGGATTTGGCAACTAGATTTGGTGTACTCTTTGCTGGAATGGGGGTTTTGCGTCGTAGAGCTGGTGCTATGTTAACTGGCATCATCATATTGTTTGTTGCAGTTGCGGTCTGCTGTGTTGGGGCATCAGAGATGGCCAGTGTAGTAGGGCTAGAGTCTGCTAGATTTGTGGCCGTGTTTTCTGGGTCTGGTGATATTGCAACTACACCTAATGGGCTATTTGATTTATCAGGTGTCACTACCTTTTCCAAATACTTTGTTCGTGCTCCTTCACGATCAGCAATCGCGCTCTTCCTTTTGAACGTCTGATACACAAGAACAACATTTGAATGGATAAATATGGTATGATGACAGATGGAATATGTACTGAAAATGGACAGGTAGGCGTATTCACAGACATGATGTGTAAACTAAGGAAATGGTAGTGCAACAAAGTAGAAGCAATGTAAAGCATTAGTTGCAAGATATGTGCGACAAATATAACCTTGCAAAGTTAGAGCAAGCACCTTGATGGGTGAATAAGATAGGTCATCTGCCTTTGACTCATCCACTAGTGAGGTACATTGACTTAGGTCTCCCTCTAGCTCAGAATCATTGTTAGGATCATATTCTAAACATGAATCTGTAGGTGGAGAGCGTTTGCAGTGCATTGCATCCAGACTAGATCTCAGTCCCTTAATGCCAAGTTTGACAGCCATGGCATTGTTCTGCTTTATTCATTTCATGCGCGCAAGCTCGTAATGATTATGATGTTGTTCAGTATCTGAGATTCATGAAAACATAAAAAGTAGTCATATTATCTATGGAATGCATTGCGGATTCAACTCAAAGAGTGTCTCCCTACGTACAAACCCCTGCGTATACAAAGTTCATCCCCCAACCATGCTGACCAGACCACACACAGAAATACAAACCTCTTATGTCTCTATAACGGGTGGACAGACATTTCAAAACTGAAGTAGGAACATTAGAATCATATCAAATTCGTATTTGAACAACTAAACTAAGGAATTATGAGTGGCATAATGTTTAGCTTCAAGGGTGGAGTGCTGGTAGTGCGACACAAAGCAAGTAGGCAGATTGTATTCCATGTAAAGATCGTAGTCTATGTAAAAGGTGGATATGACACTTTTCTTTCTATACAATGTACTGTTCGTTGCCCACACAGGATGGAAGAGATCACATAGAGAAATACTATTCACTCATGTCTGCGGTTCCAGTATTTTGAAACAGGGTGGTCCACCCTAAAAGAATATTGACAACAAATATGACAAGGCAACCATACAGGTACTAAATCAATCATTACTTGTGAGCTTACTAGGACAAGTATGCAGAATTATAACTGTAGTAAGAGACCGTCCAAAATCTGAATCAAGAAGTTTGTCTAGCACTTGTTGTTTGCACCTAATCGAAGTGAATAATTGGATATGATATCGAATGAGTAAGAAAGACAAGTAAAATTGTCAACAAACCTGGCCTGCAGTAGTAATCTGGGTCAATGTCACTATGACCAACAATCCAACATGACTAGTGTCTGTTCCTAGGGCCGGAATTTTGAAACCCTGTGAACTTTACAGGTACTAAAGATTACTAAAATATCTGAACCATTAAGTGTAGGTAGCACTCAATACACAACAAACCCTAATGACTGTCCTGCCTAATGAGTAATGAATCAATTAGAAAATGGGTGATGGGGAGTGGCTGCTGAGTGTTGAGGACGTATCTGAGGATAAATCGGGTTGGCTTAGTGGGTGCTGCAGGCCTGAGCCCTGAACGGACTGGGAAGGTAGGCACGGCGGCGCGCCCGGGCAGCGGTGACACTGTTGGGCGAGCAGCTCCTGACCTTCTGTTAGTCCGACGTCTCCTCCTAACACTACTGCAGGATGCTGCTAACGCGACACTACAATCAGAGACCCTTCGACAAAACTGTGTGCGATGCATTAATCGTAAATGGTGGTGTAATAAAATCGTCAAAAATGAGACGAACTGTTTGCGATTGCGCAGTCATCAAACACGATTCAGATCAGAGATGCGTGTGTGATGCGTGGCATACGGTTAATCCATACAAACTGCTTGTGATGATCCAGAACAACAGAAACGGTCGGCCAGATGAGGGCGTGTGCGATATACGGCATACAGTTTACTAGGATGAACTGTGTGTGATTAGGCAACACAATAGAAACGGTCAGCCAGATCAAGGTGTGTGCGATGGAGGGCATACAATTCACTCGAATGAACTGTTTGCGATGAGCCAAGACAACAGAAACGGTTCAACTGAACAAGATGTGTGTGATACGTGGCAAATAGGTCCGTAATCAGAAGTGTGTGCGAAGACCAATAATAACACAGACGATTGATGCTAATAAGCCATGTGATTTGCTCTGTCTATAGAAGAATGACATATATATAACTAAAATAAACATCCAATTACATAAGTGACTATATAGATCATTCATACACACCTCAATAAACAATTGCGTGCATTCTAAACTAGGAGAGACGATCGTCTAGTCATCTACTTCTTTTGACGCTCGCGCCACTACTCTATGGCTCGATCCCTGGTCTGGGGCAGGACGAAGACACTTCCTCATGTCAACGATCCGCCTGTACATCTCGTAGCTTGTGTACGCGTCCTTGGCAGCGTACTTGACGTGTTCTTCATCCAGTCTCTGATGTCAGGCACTGTGCCAGGCGTTCCTGTCCTTCTTGCTCTCATCCTTCATCTTCATGTAGTAGGGGTCGATGATGACCAAGGCAAGGTCAACCAGGGAGTTCTGTTTGTTGTTGTCATTGCCCCGGACCTTGTAGTGGTCATGGATGTTGACAAGATTCAGGCAGGTCAAGCCCGAAACCTTGAGCGCTTTTAGATCATTAGTGGTGTCCACCGTAGTGAAACTGTAGTCGGAGCTGTTGATAAACCTGGAGATACGCTCGCAAGTCCTTGTGGCCAGGTGGTAGTGGTAGACGAGGATGTCATGTCGCACACACAACTGGGCGACGGCAACCTTCTGATCTTGACCGGCACGACCGCTGGTGAACTCGAGGTCGAAGCTGACCACTTGGTACTTATCCTCAGCAAGAAACTGCTCCATAGTTTGGATGGAGCTCTCCACCGAGACCGGCTCGTTCGTGTACACCACCGAGAGGTCCTCTCCCCTCATGTGGGTGTCCACTACGTGATGAGTGGTGAACTGCCCCCCGTTGTCGTCGTCGACCCCTGGGAGCACCATTGGAGCCACGGGGAGCGCCATTGGAACCGCTGGATGTCCTCTCTGTATGTATCGTCGTGGGTGTTCTTATTGTGTCATGTGGCGCGAGAGATGAAGGTAAATTGCCGCGGGAATAAATGGGGGCCGGGCGGCCTGGATTCTCGGCGCGTCCGCATGGCAGTTTTTGCAGCGGGTAACTGCATAGTGGCACCGCGCCCGATGCAACCGCATGCATAATGGCAGCATGAACATACGTGATCGTGCGCCGGCCCCAAACACTGGCAGCGCACATGGAGGGACGATGGCAGAGCGCGCGGAGGGATGCGAGTAGAGCGCGCCACGGCCGCCTCAACCGCGAGCAACCACACGCATAGAGCAGTTGAACACGTAGGGAATAGTCGTCTACCAGCCGGCCGGCAGTTGCGACGCTGCGTAGAGAGCGGCCATGTGCTACTACCTCCGTCTTGGTCTATTAGTCCCCTTTATATTCTGTGCCATATTTTGACCTTAAATTTAAGTAACAAAATGTTAATGCATGTTATAAAAATTATATAATTGGAAACTATATTCAAATACGAAGCCAACGATATAATCTTTGGCGACATGCATTCATATTTTATTAGTTAAATCTCTAGTCAAAATATGGCACAAAAATAGTAGGTAACTTAAATTGCAAACGTTTTTTTTATAAACCGTATGTGTATGTGTCCTTTCGTCCTCCTCTCGCATGTCTTGTCACCCCGCTGCCGCACACGGCTTCGAGCGCAAGCTTGAGCAGCGCGCGGGGGTGTTCTTTTGGCCAAACGGTGGCTCAAAGTGGCGCCAATGAACCGTCGATGAGCCCGTTCCTGCGCAAGCTTCCCGCACGACTCGGTGAAATCCCCCAAAATCCCAATGCTTACCGGCCTGCTATATAAACCCTCACGACCGGCGAGTTCTGCGTCGCATTTTCCCCTCCCTCCCTTTAGCTTATTTCGTTTGCTTCTCCCACAATCGCCAATGGCACTGGTCCATCATCGTCGCACAGCCACTCTATCGTCATTAGAGGACATCTCTAGCTGGGAGGCTACACCGCAGCGGCGGCGCAGTCCCCGGCGTAGTGTAGTGCGCGTGGCATCCCTGTTGGGTGTGCGCGAAACACCCACCACACGCTCCGCCGCCGCTGCTCGTCGGCAGCTGTTGCCGGCCGCCATTGCCGCCACCCCACCGTCTGCCGCCGTGGCTGCCACACCACCGTCAAAAGTCAGGGCCATCGCCCGCTCCATTGCCGCGGCCCGAAGGCGGGAGGTGGCCGTCGTGGTCGCCACCCCACTGTCGGCCACTGTGGCCATCACCCGCTCCGCCACCACGTCCTGAAGGCGGGAGGTGGTGGTGGTGGCCGCCACCCATCTGTGGCACCCCGGCTCAGAGGAAACCGGAATGCCCCGTATTCCAGTCCCAGGGACAAGTCCACTGGAATACGGCACTGTTGGCATAGAAAAAATCAGCTCTTTATTGCTATAAATATGGTTACAAAGATTACATCAACACGGCGACACTACGCCTGCTCAAAATAGCTCTATGCTAACAGCGGATCGACCTGAGGAGGCGGAGTATCTCTCGGCAGCGGAACAACGTCGGCGGTGATGGTGTCCACTCCGCAGGGACTCTGGCTAGAACGCGTATCCTAGCTCGTGCAATCAACATCTTCGACAAACAAGCAGTCATGGCATGACCTGCAAACTGGCATGATACGCCAGGTGAGTACTTTGAATGTACTCGCAAGCTCACAACAAACATCAGCATTAAGGCAAGACAACATCATAGTAATCAAGATTAGTCTGAGATTTACAGTTACCGAAGGAATGGTTGAAATGAGCAATAACAGGCTACTCTTCCTGCATTCTGGTGACCAACTCATGATCACTCCAAGAACATCCAACGATCATCCTCGAGATCGTTACTAATACTTGCCCATGGCATGATATCCGACTGTTGCCATACTCAGATGAGTTCCTTCCTTCATTACTGCCATTATAACGGTTGATCTCCTATAGAGGTCTGGACGGGCTGTCCAATTCCGTGGACACGGCTATTCGAATAGATTTTACACTCTGCAGAGGTTGTACACTTTACCCACACCACGGAACTCATGGCCTCGTGCTCCCATTCGGGTGGACCAACGACGTTCCGACGAAACCCGCCTGACCCGTGACTCTTCCATCGTACGACCGGCAATCATACTCCCTCTTGGAGTCAAGCCCTGGGTGGCCCCGTGTCCTCAAGACACCTGCCAGCGTCCTGGCCAAACAAACTGTCCCAAACGGGGACCTGGATCCAATAACTCAACTGGGCTCACAGGGTTATCGCCGCCTACCAGGCCAGGGTAGCGCGCGCGCATAACCCTCCCTCTTTGGAGGTACCGGTGGAAGAGCACGCGGTCAGACCAAGTCAAGGCCGTCCCATACCGGCAAATGTGGCTGCACGAATAAGCCCGGACAGGTGACTCTCGATCAACCAACTAAGTTCACCTATTACCAGGTTGTTTCATCAAGTTAACTTAGTTGGTCAAATTAGGCATCTTATCCTCGAACAATCTTTCTGTCACAGCTGACACTCCGGTATCATAGTAATCCAATAACCGGCATGCTTAGGCTACTGCTACTAGTTCATATCCACAAATGCCGGATGAAATCCCAAAATAATCATAGACGGTAATCTCAACATCATAACCTCAACGAGTGGGTAAACTACTAGTCATTAACAATCCGGTATTCAACATCTACTCATGCATGTCATAATCCAATCCATGCTACAGATAACATTCTTGCTATTAAAGTAATTAATTAAACTATGATATTGCATTGCAATTATGCAGATGAGGGTTGTGGCTTGCCTGGAGATGAAGGAGTCATGGAAATGTCGCGGGGACGAATGCCGGAAACAGTACTCTCTCGGAGGGCTGTTTACGGACAAGGGCAAAAGGGTCATTTCTGCTGTGTCAACATAGCATGAGAATGACACCATCGGAACGGGCTCGATGAGACGAAGACGTGGGCGTTGGATTCACCTCGATCGGAGTTACGAGCAAAAAGTTACAACCAGTTGAAATCCAGGGACCAATCTGCAAGAAAACCCTACAAACAGGTCCCTGGCGGCTGAAAATAGAAAGCGTCTTTCTCTGAATTACGCCTTCTGCACGAGAAAACGTATTCTCAGCCGCAGTACAACAGGAATACGCTTTCCAGTAAGAAAAGCGTAATTTCACCGAAGAAAGAACAAAGTACGTTTTCAAAAGATGAAAGCGCACTTTGGAGTTACGCTTCCACTTACTGCACCGGGCCCGGGCGTTGACCTTGCCGTGACGCTTACAGGCGGGCCCCGCTTACCTCTCTCTACCCTCTCGCTCCAGTTCGTCTTCTTCCCCGCGCTGTGCCTCGCGTGAGACAGAGGAAGGGAGCAGGGGAGATGGGCGCTAGGGGGCCGGCCAGCTCAAGCCAGCTCCGGCCGGGCTGAGGCCACCGGCGGGACCACAGGGCTGTAGCGCCTCCGTTCAGAGGGTCGTCCGGCGCCGGGGAGGAGTAGGGAGGCGGGGAGGGGCGGCGCCAGGAGGAGGACAGAGAGGCGGGCGGTGGTGATGCTCTCCGGCGAAACAGGCAACTCCGGCGAGGGCGAGTGGGTGGGGCAGTTAAACGGGACGAGGAGGAGCTGGTGGAGAGGTTGGAAGGAGGAGAGGAGCTCGGCTGAGCTCCAATTTAGGAGAAGGGCCGCGGCGGCCATGGCGATGGTGGTGGCTGGAGAGAGCTTCTCCCGCTCGGGGAAGTGGCTGGGCGGGACCAGAGGAAGACAGGGAGGTGGCTGGTGAGCTCGGGAGGGGCTCGGAGGTCCTTATATAGCCGAGCGACGAGGAGGTCCGGGCACGGCCACGGTGCCACGTGCACCGGCGTCCCGATGCTTCGGGAGCTGTCCTGGAGGGGAGGAGAAGCATCCGAGAGCTTCACGGAGGGCGAAGAGGGTTCAGGAGCGGCCGGGGAGGTTCGGGAGAGCTTGGGGCGACGGGACTCATCGACGGCAGAAGCGGACAGGGAGCGGCGCGGCTGCGCACTGCGCAGGAAGAGACGGGAGAGGGGGGGAGAGGGGTGCAGCGCAAGGGCGACGATGAAACGAAGCCGCTGGACATGAGGTGGTGTCGAACGAGCGAGGAAACGGACGAGGCCAAGGGTCCCATGCACAGAGCGCGTGATTTGGCAAGTCAAACACGTGGTCACCATGTGCATATGGTGCCACGGCCATGTACTTGGCACGAAATCTTGTCTGGTGTGTAGTCCCTCCAAACTACATTGCACCTGAGGTGATAGATCGACTATAAAAGCTCTGAGGTGAAGTGAGGGTTCACTGAAACTTTGCTGTATCAGACTAAATCATGATACAGTGATCAACAGAGATGATCTAGGAGCCAAATAAGTTGTCTGGGATGTTTAGATGGGGAAGGACCATAATCCTGTGGGTTTTGGAAGTAATAGGACCAATATACATCATGGTTGCTTTGCAACAGCACAAATTGGTCCAGAATCAAGATCATGATGGTGCACTCAAATGAAGAAGCCACTTGAGCTGAAATTTGGCAAGGCGGGGTTATTTGGACATATGAAGATGCTGTAAAAATTTCATACCAAATGGACATGCCAAAATGGTACTTCCTTCACAGCTATCTTCTCTGTCCAGAAACTTGCAAAATTTGCACAGGGCAATTGGATTACGGAATTGGGCCAAAACTTGGTGGAAGGAGTTGAAATGGATTTAAGAATGTCCTGGTAAATTTTCAGCTTAAATGGAGCAATATAGAATATAGTTGCTTCACAACTGAAAAATATGACCATAAGCTAGGATTTGATGTTCTGCTCACATAGATGACTAGATAGGGTTGAAACTTGGTGGAGAGTCATGATTTGGGCAAATGAAGGTGCATGCAGAATTTCAACTCATTTGGATACTCCTAGCTAGTACTTGCTTCACAAAGATTCCAGTTGCCCAGAAACTTTGGAAATTAGCCAAGAGAGATTTAATATCCAAATAAAGTTGAATTTTGGCATGTGGCAATGATATGGATAGGAAAGAATGCCCAAAAAGTCTTAGACCAAGAAAGCAAATATAAAGGGTACTTGCTTCTCAATTTGACAGATAGGGCAGAATAGGAAAAAGATTATTTGTGAATTATTTTTGGACATGGCAAGGAATATTTTGACATATCTGAGGAATATATGACCCAAACAATTTATGAGAATTATTTGGGAATTTTGGGAATGATAGAAATATGAGTTGCTTCACAACTCAGAGCTGACAGGGTTATTCCTTTAATAGAAAAAGGAATATTCCCAAGAAAAGAATATTGGGATTGGTCCAAGATGGAAATGACAAGGTCTTGGGATGATTTTGAGGTTGGCAAGCCACTTGGGAGAGGAATCAAGGGTGATCTCTCCAGGTTTCAGGACTACTAAGCCACAGAAAAGCAAATCCAGACGAAAATAAAAAGGAAAAAGAAATGGGCAAAATCCAGGGTGTCACAAACCTACCCCCCTTAAAGAAATCTCGTCCTCGAGATTTGGTTGCTCAGGGGTTAAACCTGAATATTCCCCTTTGAGGAAACCGTTTCCCACTCGGGTTTCCTTTTTACCTTTGTATTCTGCTCCCGCTGGTTACTCGGACTGACTGCCTGGCCCTGTTGTGATTCGTTTCACTGGATCCTTATTCTGACAGGTCTTTCCTCATATATTATTCTGACTTTAATCCTTTTATGTCCAATGGCCTGCCTAGGTGCAATGAATTATCCTAACTACAATACCCGTCCTTCACGCAAGCCCGAGAGTTGTTCCTTATGGACGTGCTGTGATGAAGTCCAATACGGATGATCGTCCATTGACTCGTGAACAGATCCTCTCGAGGGACATGAAATCTTTTACTCATCATGCTTGGGTGTCCTCAAAGGGCTGTATGTCCTCCAAGTTTGAAACAGTACTGTGATTCATATCGTTCTCCTTCTCGCATGGTTTACTGAATCATCTTTGGTATCTGTACTATCTCAGGTATCACATTCGCACCGAAGATTTAATTGTCACCTGTCGTGACCAGCATAAAGGTGTACGGTGATATTATCCATAGACTTGACTGACAGTGGTCCTGGCAGCAGAATCTTGTTCACGGCAGGTTATTCTTTATCTGCTTCCCATATGTGAGGACATGTGCTGCGAGACTATTGCTCATCCTTCTGAGTGCTCAGTCTGACAGGCTTGACTATTCTCTTCTGATGATTCTGGGAATATTTAGTTGGCTGAGCGGGTTGACTCGATATGGGGTCCTTGCAAATAGATTAGACCCCGTGGTGTGTATCCCCATGGTGACCGGTATCGAACCAGTCTATTCTGGCATTTGTACCAAGTTGATCATGTAACCATTATCATATCTATATGGCCAATCTTGCTCCTTCATTATGGTTTTCTTTACCTGGATCCTTAGCTGAAAGGGCTTGGCCTTATGTATTCTCGATTCTTCGGGTGACCATGGGTACTGCCAGATGCAACGTTCCGGCAGGCATATTACTTTACAAGTTGTAGCTGTAGGGTAACGACTGTCTGAACCCTTGGATGAAATCGGCAAATAAACCAGTAGCCACCAGAACGGTCTTTACAACTCAGATCTGGGACATTACTGGAGTAACTCAACCCCGACTCAAGACGGCTGAAAAGCAGCTCAGAGCATGAGACGATGTCGATAAGAAGAAAGTAGCAGCTCCCTAAGACGGCCGAGAAACAGCTCAGAGCATAGGGTCACCGCTACGGAAAGAAATTCAACAACTGTCCGAGACGGCCGAAAAGCAGCTCAGAACACGGGCCAGTTACTGACAAAAGAAATAAAAATCGGCATCCACCCCGGCCGGCCGTAAACAGCTCAGTACACAGGCGTGGTGCCGTTACTAAAGAAAGGCAGGCAGGGGTTCAGTAGCGTCCCATACAGCTTGCTACTACGCAGACAAGCACAGGTATGTTAATTGAAACCGGGCTGACATCCTGGTCTGAGTAACTCATGTAACCTTGGCAGCATGTTCATCATTTCCATAAAAACATGTGTAGCTGGCACTTGATTTCTGAGGCAGGCTTGTGTCCTGACTGGTTCTTGCATTCCGACCAACGGTTGCGGACCTGACTCTTGGGATGCATTGTCATATGCTGCCAACTGTCTGGGGAGTATCTTGTACTCTGAGGCTTCCTTTTTGCCACATACGGACTGAGTGCATATATCTATTCCTTAATGTTTCTGCTGTGAAGGTTGCAATGATGCATACTGGATGCTAATAATCAATCCAAAATACCATTGGTAGTCAGGCTAGGTATTTCCCGATATCAGGCAGTCAGCGGAAAATTCCATATTGTTGAGCTGAGCCTCCAACTAACTGTCTCTTCACTGATTTCTTTGAGTCCGGTGTCGGGGAGCAACTTCCATAAGGGGAAATAAGGTAACACCAAGGACCCGACGAAAGAAGCAAAAGAAAAGACTAAACAAAAGCACACAAAGCACTAAGATCACACACAAGCAATATATTACAGCTACTCACAGCAATAATATGCATGCCTACCTAAGCACACAAATCTCGCGGAGACTCCGGTATTACGGTCTAACATGCTGTGGCGATGTGCACGAAAGGAAGTCAAGGTGTGGAAGGAGTTGGTGTAAACAAAGGTACACCAAACACGGCTTAACACTGGTTGCAGCTGGAAGGATACTGAGGCGAGGACGGACTTGATGATCGTGGATCGGAACACGGAGGTCACGACCACATCATCATCAAGCGTACGGAAGAAACCGTACTTGTCCTGGGAACGGATGGCGATGAAAAGAAAGGCTTGCTGGCATTGCCCTTTTCTGATAACCAAGATCAGTAAGGGTTGCCAAGGCGGCTAGAGGGATGGCACGATCCGGGATAGAGACATGTCTATCACCAAACCATAGGGGTGGCTAAAGAGGATATATTGGTGTGGTACCTGTGCATCAATCCTGCAAAGGATCGATACACAAAGCACCTAGGCATCCCTCCGCTGGGACGAAGATGACACCAACCACCAAGAAAAGATATGCAACTGGATGGTACAGGTAGTGGATTGCCGCCTATACTCACCAGATCAATCGTTAGTGATAACTAGTCTATATGCATGCTATGCAGCAAACAAATGCAACAAACAAGTGCAGCAAACCAACTAGACTCTATACTACCGGTTCTAACGCTCGCACCTAGACTGCGCGTCCTATAGCCAGACCTGCTCTGATACCAACTCCTGTGGCACCCCGGCTCAGAGGAAACCGGAACGCCCCGTATTCCAGTCCCAGGGACAAGTCCACTGGAATACGGCACTGTTGGCATAGAATAAATCAGCTCTTTATTGCTATAAATATGGTTACAAAGATTACATCAACACGGCGACACTACGCCTGCTCAAAATAGCTCTATGCTAACAGCGGATCGACCTGAGGAGGCGGAGTATCTCTCGGCAGCGGAACAGCGTCGGCGGTGATGGACTCCACTCCGCAGGGACTCTGGCTAGAACGCGTATCCTAGCTCACGCAATCAACATCTTCGACAAACAAGCAGTCATGGCATGACCTGCAAACTGGCATGACACGCCAGGTGAGTACTTTGAATGTACTCGCAAGCTCACAACAAACATCAGCATTAAGGCAAGACAACATCATAGTAATCAAGATTAGGTTGAGATTTACTGTTACCGAAGCAATGGTTGAAATGAGCAATAACAGGCTACTCTTCCTGCATTCTGGTGACCAACTCATGATCACTCCAAGAACATCCAACGATCATCCTCGAGATCGTTACTAATACTTGCCCATGGCATGATATCCGACTGTTGCCATACTCAGATGAGTTCCTTCCTTCATTACTGTCATTATAACGGTTGATCTCCTATAGAGGTCTGGACGGGCTGTCCAATTCCGTGGACACGGCTATTCAAATAGATTTTACACTCTGCAGAGGTTGTACACTTTACCCACACCACGAAACTCATGGCCTCGTGCTCCCATTCGGGTGGACCAACGACGTTCCGACGAAACCCGCCTGACCCGTGACTCTTCCATCGTATGACCAGCAATCATACTCCCTCTTGGAGTCAAGCCCTGGGTGGCCCCGTGTCCTCAAGACACCTGCCAGCGTCCTGGCCAAACAAACTGTCCCAAACGGGGACCTGGATCCAATAACTCAACTGGGCTCACAGGGTTATCGCCGCCTACCGGGCCAGGGTAGCGCGCGCGCATAACCCTCCCTCTTTGGAGGTACCGGTGGAAGAGCACGCGGTAAGACCAAGTCAAGGCCGTCCCATACCGGCAAATGTGGCTGCATGAATAAGCCCGGACAGGTGACTCTCGATCAACCAACTAAGTTCACCTATTACCAGGTTGTTTCATCAAGTTAACTTAGTTGGTCAAATTAGGCATCTTATCCTCGAACAATCTTTCTGTCACAGCTGACACTCCGGTATCATAGTAATCCAATAACCGGCATGCTTAGGCTACTGCTACTAGTTCATATCCACAAATGCCGGATGAAATCCCAAAATAATCATAGACGGTAATCTCAACATCATAACCTCAACGAGTGGGTAAACTACTAGTCATTAACAATCCGGTATTCAACATCTACTCATGCATGTCATAATCCAATCCATGCTACAGATAACATTCTTGCTATTAAAGTAATTAATTAAACTATGATATTGCATTGCAATTATGCAGATGAGGGTTGTGGCTTGCCTGGAGATGAAGGAGTCATGGAAATGTCGCGGGGACGAATGCCGGAAACAGTACTCTCTCGGAGGGCTGTTTACGGACAAGGGCAAAAGGGTCATTTCTGCTGTGTCGACACAGCATGAGAATGACACCATCGGAACGGGCTCGATGAGACGAAGACGTGGGCGTTGGATTCACCTCGATCGGAGTTACGAGCAAAAAGTTACAACCAGTTGAAATCCAGGGACCAATCTGCAAGAAAACCCTACAAACAGGTCCCTGGCGGCTGAAAATAGAAAGCGTCTTTCTCTGAATTACGCCTTCTGCACGAGAAAACGTATTCTCAGCCGCAGTACAACAGGAATACGCTTTCCAGTAAGGAAAGCGTAATTTCACCGAAGAAAGAACAAAGTACGTTTTCAAAAGATGAAAGCGCACTTTCGAGTTACGCTTCCACTTACTGCACCAGGCCCGGGCGTTGACCTTGCCGTGACGCTTACAGGCGGGCCCCGCTTACCTCTCTCTCCCCTCTCGCTCCAGTTCGTCTTCTTCCCCGCGCTGTGCCTCGCGTGGGACAGAGGAAGGGAGCAAGGGAGATGGGCGTTAGGGGGCCGGCCAGCTCAAGCCAGCTCCGGCCGGGCTGAGGCCACCGGCGGGACCGCAGGGCTGTAGCGCCTCCGTTCAGAGGGTCGTCCGGCGCCAGGGAGGAGTAGGGAGGCGGGGAGGGGCGGCACCAGGAGGAGGACAGAGAGGCGGGCGGTGGTGATGCTCTCCGGCGAAACGGGCAACTCCGGCGAGGGCGAGTGGGTGGGGCAGTTAAATGGGACGAGGAGGAGCTGGTGGAGAGGTTGGAAGGAGGAGAGGAGCTCGGCTGAGCTCCAATTTAGGAGAAGGGCCGCGGCGGCCATGGCGATGGTGGTGGCTGGAGAGAGCTTCTCCCGCTCGGGGAAGTGGCTGGGCGGGACCAGAGGAAGACGGGGAGGTGGCTGGTGAGCTTGGGAGGGGCTCAGAGGTCCTTATATAGCCGAGCGACGAGGAGGTCCGGGCACGGCCACGGTGCCACGTGCACCGGCGTCCCGATGCTTCGGGAGCTCGCCTGGAGGGGAGGAGAAGCATCTGAGAGCTTCACGGAGGGCGGAGAGGGTTCAGGAGCGGCCGGGGAGGTTCGGGAGAGCTCGGGGCGACGGGACTCGTCGACGGCAGAAGCGGACAGGGAGCGGCGCGGCTGTGCACTGCGCAGGAAGAGACGGGAGAGGGGGGAGAGGGGTCCAGCGCGAGGGCGATGATGAAACGAAGCCGCTGGACATGAGGTGGTGTCGAACGAGCGAGGAAACGGACGAGGCCAAGGGTCCCATGCACAGAGCGCGCGATTTGGCAAGTCAAACACGTGGTCACCATGTGCATATGGTGCCAGGGCCACGTACTTGGCACGAAATCTTGTCTGGTGTGTAGTCCCTCCAAACTACATTGCACCTGAGGTGATAGATCGACTATAAAAGCTCTGAGGTGAAGTGAGGGTTCACTGAAACTTTGCTGTATCAGACTAAATCATGATACAGTGATCAACAGAGATGATCTAGGAGCCAAATAAGTTGTCTGGGATGTTTAGATGAGGAAGGACCATAATCCTGTGGGTTTTGGAAGTAATAGGACCAATATACATCATGGTTGCTTTGCAACAGCACAAATTGTCCAGAATCAAGATCATGATGGTGCACTCAAATGAAGAAGCCACTTGAGCTGAAATTTGGCAAGGCAGGGTTATTTGGACATATGAAGATGCTGTAAAAATTTCATACCAAATGGACATGCCAAAATGGTACTTCCTTCACAGCTATCTTCTCTGTCCAGAAACTTGCAAAATTTGCACAGGGCAATTGGATTACGGAATTGGGCCAAAACTTGGTGGAAGGAGTTGAAATGGATTTAAGAATGTCCTGGTAAATTTTCAGCTTAAATGGAGCAATATAGAATATAGTTGCTTCACAACTGAAAAATATGACCAGAAGCTAGGATTTGATGTTCTGCTCACATAGATGACTAGATAGGGTTGAAACTTGGTGGAGAGTCATGATTTGGGCAAATGAAGGTGCATGCAGAATTTCATCTCATTTGGATACTCCTAGCTAGTACTTGCTTCACAAAGATTCTAGTTGCCCAGAAACTTTGGAAATTAGCCAAGAGAGATTTAATATCCAAATAAAGTTGAATTTTGGCATGTGGCAATAATATGGATAGGAAAGAATGCCCAAAAAGTCTTAGACCAAGAAAGCAAATATAAAGGGTACTTGCTTCTCAATTTGACAGATAGGGCAGAATAGGAAAAAGATTATTTGTGAATTATTTTTGGACATGGCAAGGAAAGGGTTTGACATATCTGAGGAATATATGACCCAAACAATTTATGAGAATTATTTGGGAATTTTGGGAATGATAGAAATATGAGTTGCTTCACAACTCAGAGCTGACAGGGTTATTCCTTTAATAGAAAAAGGAATATTCCCAAGAAAAGAATATTGGGATTGGTCCAAGATGGAAATGACAAGGTCTTGGGATGATTTTGAGGTTGGCAAGCCACTTGGGAGAGGAATCAAGGGTGATCTCTCCAGGTTTCAGGACTACTAAGCCACAGAAAAGCAAATCCAGACCAAAATAAAAAGGAAAAAAGAAATGGGCAAAATCCAGGATGTCACACCATCGTCGGTCGCCGTGGCCGCCAGCCCACCATCGACCACCGGGGTCATCACCCACTCTGCCACCGCCGCCCGGAGGTGGGAGGCAGAGGTGGAGGCCCGCACGTTCGTCAGCGACCTTGCGCGCTACATCGAGTTCCTGCGGGCAGAGGAGGAGCACCTCGTCGAGCACGCAAAGAGCCTTACCGCCGCCGTGGCCGCAGCACACGCCACCGCAGAGGCGAGGAATCAGGAGATCTACAAGGAGTCCCGCCACTTCGAGAGGGGTCGTCTAGAGCGGCAGAGGGCGTTCGAGGTGAGCGTCGCTGAAGGTGCAGCAGCGGCAGGCACCATATTCAAGTTGTCCATCTCGTCGGTAGGCTCCTCCTCCTCTGCCTCTTACTGAGCGTGCTCGCCAGAGGAGAGGCTGCTGGAAGTAGTACAAAGCCCCTCTGTAGTAGTAGTAGTAGTATTTAGGGGCTATTTTGTTCAGTTCATCTGACTATAGATGTGGTTAAACTGTACAACGTACTTAAAATTAGCTAGTATATATAGTTGAACTAGCTATTTCAGTACTTGGTTGGCAACAATTGGTGAAAAGTTTGGTCGGTTCAGCTGTCGAGTTGAACTGTTTGTATAAAGAACGACTGCTTAATCTATGAATGAAATCTATGCTTAATTACTGAATTTTAGTTGCAAAAATTAGATGGTGCTAGTGATTTTTAGCTGCAAATTTTGACAAATGGCAGTGTTACAAGGTTGACAAAGGGCAACATTACTAGATCAACAAATGTCAATCTTTCCAGTTTGACAAATGGCAATATACCCAATATGACAGATACAAATCTTACCTAATTGTCTGTACGTCGCACACGGGTCATCCGAAAAACCGTTTGCGTTGAAGGGATGTACAAATCCTGCGTGCCAGATTTTCTCTTGGCTTAGGGGCGAAGGAACCATAGCTCTCGCTTTGCATACCGTATACAATCTGAACTATTTGCGATGAAGGTATGCACAAATCCTATGCGGTAAATTTTTCCCATTGCTTACTGGGGAAGGCCGTAGCTCTCGCTTTGCATACAGGTGTTCTATCTAAAACGTTTGCGATGAAGAGCTCCACAAATCCTGCTCGGCACATTTTCCCTTGGCTTACTCGGGAAGCTGTCGGTTTGCATACGGGTGTTCTATCTTAAACATTTGCAATGAATGTTTTAAATTTGAAAACCATTGATGTTTAAATAAAATCGTTTGATAAGTCTGTACATTCAGAGAGAAGAACACAAGTTTCCTCAAACCATATGCTTCATTTAGTCACACTGCGACTTTATATTCATACGATCGAGATACAATATTAAACCCAAAAAAACTAATTCTGGTGGCGGCGGAGGCGGCGTGCCGCGCCAGCGTTGTCATTGTCGTCCTTCGGGACGCCGTTGTTGAAGTCTTCAAGGCAGCACAGAATGTTCTTCACTTGGAAATCAAACATTCTGTCATCGCGCGATCGACGGGCGGGGCGCGGGAGGACGGCAACTCGCGGTGCTGCGAGGTAGCGGCCGACCGTGGCATCCCATGACGCTGAGGGGGGCGCGTGCACGGGCACGGGCACGGCGTGTGCAGGCAAACGCACGGGGATCGGCGCCGCGGTGGGCGCAGGGACGCGCACGGGCATGGGCGCTGGTGCTGGCATGTACACGAGCTCGCGCGGGTCCGCTGCGACCTCGCTGACGCCCGCGGCTTCCAGCTCTGCGATAGTGCTTGGTGACTAGCCCGTCAATGCTACGGGGATGGTCGCTGGCGCGGGCGCGGGGATGGGGATGGGAGCTGGGACAGGCACGGGGGCAGCAACCGCCACGGCCAGTTGGTTCAGGGCCATGTCCATGAGGCCCCATTCCTCCTTATTTTCTATCTCGTCCGGCTCGGAGTCGACTTCACCAAACTATAAGACTAGTGGCAGATGATCCTTCTGCGCCATGGCGTTGGTGGAGGTTCGCAAGAGGGGAATGGGAGGCGAATAGTAAGGCTGCCCGTATTAAACAGTGGCTCGGACGCCATTAATTGAGAGGATGCGAGCAAGGTGGGCGGCCATGGAAGTCAAAGGGCTCGCTTCCCACTGAGCCTGCGCAATGTACAGCTCGCACGATTCCCGGTGAGCCTGCCCATTGGAGGACAGCTTGCACGCCTCCTGGTCAGCCTGCGCAACGGACTGCGCTCGCATGCCTCCCGTCTACTCAAGCAGCTGTCCACACGGCACCTCCTAGCCATTAAAAGTTTGACGCGTGGCATCACGTGAATGGTTAATAGAACACCCATGATTTAAATTTATACAAACGTTTGAGATGATAAGGTGGCAGCTATTTGTTTTGAAATGCGTTGTTGGATGTTGATTCGAGTGCGCCTTCTCTCAAATTGGACACGAAAAATACCACAGCATGTCGGGTGCCATTCCATGATAGAATGCCAAGTTTCATGAAATTCAGACGAGTTTTGGATTTATGAGAATTTAAAAACAAAGTATCTGAACATTTTGCCAGCAAGCAACGGTGCCCTGGTGTTTGAAATTCATTCTCATTTCTTGCATGGGACCTAAGCATGCACCCAAGGACACACATTTGATTTTTGAACCGATTTTTCTGCACTAGAGCATGTGCATGTGGTTCAAATTTGTATTATGCGCATAAAATGCCTACAAAACAAAGTTAATGTATAAAAATGTCCAAACAAACCCCAAAAATTCTAAATTTTAACACGACACTCCTGTTGCTCTATGTTTCCACTAGGACAAAAATTTAAAGCAAGAGGAGGCAACGAATATCGTTTCATCCACGAAGGAGGCACATTCCCTACTGGAACCATGAGGCTTGTTGTGAGAAGCTTATACCCAAACCTGGCCCAAATGGGACAATGTTTTTACCACAGCATGTTGATGCCGTTCCATGATAGCATGCCAAGTTTCATGAATTTCAGACAAGTTTTGGAATTACTAGAATTTTAAAACCATGTATCTCAATTTTTGCGGGCAAGCGACGGTGCCCTGGTGTTTGAAATTCATTCCCATTTCTCGCATGGGACCTAAGCATCCAGCCAAGGACACACATTTGATTTTTCAACCCATTTATATGCACTTGAGCATGTGCCTGTAGTTCAAATTTGAATTATGCACATAAAATGCCTAGAAAACTCAAATAATGTATAACGAACCCTGAAAATTCCAAATTTTAACACAACACTCCTGTTTTTCTATGTTGACACTAGAAAAAATTTGAAAGCAAGAAGAGGCAACGAATATCATTTCGTCCATAAAGGTGACACATGAATTCCCTACCGGAACCATGAGGCTTGTTGTGAGACGCTCTGGTTTGTGAGAAGCTTATACCCAAACCTGCCCCAAATGGGACAATTTTTTCACCACAGTATGTTGATGCCGTTCCATGATAGCATGTCAAGTTTCATGAATTTCATATGAGTTTTGGATTTACTAGAATTTTTAAACCATGTATCTCAATGTTTGCGGCCAAGCGACGGTGCCGAGGTGTTTGACATTCATTCCCATTTCATGCATAGGACCTAAGCATGCAACCAAGGACACACATATGATTTTTCAACCCATTTTTATGCACTGGAGCATGTGCATGTAGTTCAAATTTGAATTATGCACATAAATGCAAAAAAACTCAGTAAATGTATAAAATGTCCAAATGAACCCCGAAAAATTCCAAAATTTAACACGACTCTCCTGTTGTTTTATGTTGACACTAGAAAAAACTTGAAAGCAAGAAGAGGCAATGAACATCGTTTCGTCCACAAAGGTGACACGTTCCCTACCGGAACCATGATGCTTGTTGTGAGAAGCTCAGGTTTGTGAGAAGCTTATACCCAAACCTGCCCCAAATGGGACAAATTTTTCACCACAGCATGTTGATGCCGTTCGATGATAGCATGCCAAGTTTCATGAATTTCAGACAAGTTTTGGATATACTGGAATTTTTAAACCATGTATCTCAATGTTTACGGCCAAACGACGGTGCCGAGGTGTTTGACATTCATTCCCATTTCTTGCATGGGACCTAAGCATGCAACCAAGGACACACATATGATTTTTCAACCCATTTTTATGCACTGGAGCATGTGCATGTAGTTCAAATTTGAATTATGCACATAAATGCATAGAAAACTTAGTAAATGTATAAAGATGTCCAAACGAACCCCGAAAAATTACAAAATTTAACAGCTCCTGTTGTTCTATGTTGACACCAGAAAAAAAATTGAAAGCAAGAAGAGGCAACAAACATCATTTCATCCACAAAGGTGACACGTTTCCTACCGGAACCATGAGGCTTGTTGTGAGAAGCTCTAGTTTGTGAGAAGCTTATACCCAAACCTGCCCCAAATGGGACAATTTTTTGACCACAGCATATTGATGTCGTTCCATGATAGCATGCCAAGTTTCATGAATTTCAGACGAGTTTTGGTTTTACTAGAATTTTTAAACCATGTATCTCAATGTTTGCGGCCAAGTGACGGTGCCAAGGTGTTTGACATTCATTCCCATTTCTTGCATGGGACCTAACAATGCAACCAAGGACACACATACGATTTTTTAACCCATTTTTATGCACTAGAGCATGTGCATGTAGTTCAAATTTGAATTATGCACATAAATGCATAGAAAACTCAGTAAATGTATAAAAATGTCCAAACGAACCCTAAAAAATTCCAAAATTTAACACGACTCTCCTGTTGTTCTATGTTGACACCAGAAAAAAATTGAAAGCAAGAAGAGGCAACGAACATCGTTTCGTCCACAAAGGTGACACGTTCCCTACCGGAAACATGAGGCTTGTTGTGAGAAGCTCTGGTTTGTGAGAAGCTTATACCCAAACTTGCCCCAAATGGGGCATTTTTTTCACCACAACATGTTGATGCCGCTCCATGATAGCATGCAAAGTTTCATGAATTTCAGACGAGTTTTGGATTTACTAGAATTTCGAAACCAAGTATCTCAACGTTTGCCGGAAAGAGCCACAGTGCCGAGGTGTTTGAAATTCATCACCATTTCTTGCATCGGACATAAGCATCAACCCATGGACACATATATGATTTTACAACCCATTTTGGTGCACCGGAGCATGTGCATGTAGTTTAATTTTGAATTCTGCACATGAAATGCCTAGAAAACCAAGTTAATGTATAAAAATGTCCAAACAAACCCTCAATAATTCCAATTTTTTCGACGACACACCTATAGTTGCATGCCACTGCAGATAAAAGTTCTAGCAATTCATACACCCTCCTTTGCCGATGTGACCCAATTATGCATTTCAAATCATGACGAAAAATCAAGTAGACCGCACACAGTTCATTATCACCAACCGCGTGAGATGCAGTACAAAATATCTCGGAGCACCGTCGGGGTTGTACGTATATGGCTTACGCGAGAAGGTGCGTCTGCTACAGTCCACAGACGGCGCGTCAAGGACACTAGCTCGCTCCCCAAATATCATTTCACTGTTCAATCATCGCCGGTGAAAGATGGGGACGTGGACCCGTGTGGTGAGGGCCACTTCGGTGGCCCACTCCGGCGAGAGCGCGGCTGCAGCCGCCATGCGCGTGGTAACAAGCTGCGTGAGCGCGGCCGCAATCTACGACTGGGCGGCCAAGGCAGCCCAAACACCGCTGTTGCTGCTCAGGTGGCGGCTGCAACAACTGTGTTGGGGATAGCAACTGGCGAGAGCGGCATAGCAGTTGTCCATTCCGCTGCGGCGGCCTTAGCCCTAATGGAGGCCGCCCACGACTATGTCGAGGCCGCCCACGCCCAGCTCGTGGCGGTCACCACACAAATCGAACGAAGCTTCTCCGACAATGGTCGGCAACCCACGGCCGAAGAGTTGGCAATCGCCGAGAGCGTTCAAGCAGCCGTCCGTTCCTTCGCGGCATTCCTTGCCACGACGGAGCCCGTCCAAGCCCAGATCATGGCGGCCCATGCCCAGCTCATGGCAGACTTTTCCAAATTGATGGCGGACGCGGATGGCGAGATGCTTGCCGAGTATGGTGCGATTGATGCCACGGAGCCCCTTCCCCAGGAGATCGTCGGGCACAAGCTGGACATGGAGGAGGCGGTGGAGATTGACGAGCGCCAGCCGGAGTAGTACTCTTTGTTTAATTTAGAGCACCGATCTTTAATTTGTTAGGGTAATGTTTAGGTCAGCTAGCTCTGTTTAATTTCTGAACTTGCTCGATTAAGAAGTGTGGGTGTGCTGTAGGTTCCTTTGTGTACCCAAATTATGCAATGACGTGGATCACCACTGTAACCAGGGATATTTGGACCAAAATTGCACGTTCAAACTCATCACACACGGGGTAAGCTATATGAATCGTTTGTGATGCTCACATATCATACACAGTGCTGAATAAGGGACCATGTATTATGACACTTTGCGCGCCAATTTTTTCGCTGCACCGATCCAAATTTTCGGCTTCCGCGGAAATATCTACCTCCCCGCCCCTTCCCCCTTACAAAAAGCAACATTTCCCCTATTTTCGCCTTGCTTTCCAAGTTCAAACCTTCACTCCTTGCTTGCAGTGCCGCCTCCTCGCTGACGACCCTCCTTCACGCTACTCAGCCTCGTCGATCCAGGCAGGTAATTCACACCCGACCCCCATCCTCCTCCTACTTCCACATCCCACATGCCCTGACCGCCGGCGCGCCACCTTCCACCCAAATCACCAACCCCTCCCCCAAATAAGCACCGCCCAAAGCCATGGTGCACGCAGTATAGCCAGGAGCTCAAAGAGCATTTGGCAGTGGAGAAGCAAATCGCGGCCGCACGCGTGGATGAGGTCGTGATGGCTGCCATTCATGCCGACCCCCAGATCTTGGAGGAGCACCTCACTGTTGAGGCCACGACGCTGCGACGTGTTTGGCTGCTTTAAACGACAGTTCGTGGCATTTTCTCGAGGCCACCGTCGGTGCCTTCAACGAAGACTACGAGGTGTTTTCTCTGCGTGTCCGTGCTTACCTCAACCCGAGAGCCAGCAGGTTGGTGCCCGGAGTGGCTCAGGCAACTCACCACTATGAGGAGGGCACCCACGATGTGGAGGCCTCACACTCTTCCATGTCCAAGGAGCCAATCATCATCGATATCTCCGACGATGAGGAGTATCTTGTCTTATTAGCTCACTATAAGGACCTATGTTCGGTTAGCTAGCTACGCCGATTAAGCATGCTCGGTTTACCCGTTGCATGTGCTGCTCCTGCCTTTCCTTAACAAATTCTAGTGAATTGTCCTATCTACTTTTACCATGCAATCTGTTGCTCTAGTGTATATGTTCTATATGTCGTGCAATGTGGTGCTCACTTATTAACTGTTTGGTTAATTAGTTGTCATGTTCAGTTAACTGTTTGGTTCAATTCTGCAATGTGATGTTCAATTCTTCAGGGTGCAATTTTGTATTGTCTTCCATGTGAGAAATAAATCGAATTTATCTGTACAAAATACATGAGAAACAAATACAATTGCCATATTTCCAAGTTGTCAAGCATGCTTGGTTTGCTTAACTATCTGAGCTTCTAGTATGTTATATATTGTGCAATGTGGTGCTCAGTTAATGTTTGGTTCATTTGTTGTGGTGTTTAGTTAACTATTTGGTTCAAGTCTGCAATGCGATGTTCAATTGTTGTGGGTACAATTTTGTATTGCTATGCATGTGAGGAATAAATCGAATTTGGCTGTACTAAATACATGAGAAACATATACAATTGCAGCATTTCCTAGTTGTTAAGCATGCTTGGTTTGGTTAACTGTCTGATCTTCTATTAGGAGTATGTTATATTTTGCAATGTGGTGCTCAGTTAATGTTTGGTTCATTTGTTGTGGTGTTTAGTTAACTGCTTGGTTCACTTCTGCAATGCGATGTAAAATCGTTGTGGGTAGAATTTTGTATTGTTATGCATGTGAGGAATAATTCGAATTTGGCTGCACTTAATACATTAGAAACATATACAATTGCTATATTTCCTAGTTCTTAATCATGTTTGGTTTGGATAAATGGGTTTTCCATGTGGCTCGAATTAATCTGATGAATCTGCAATGTGTTTATTTTTCATCAAAATATTTTACAGGAAAACAATGGGAAGCACTGATCTTTACAATAGAGGTTTGCACATGCATGGTCCTTTGTCTAATAGAACCATTCTAAATATTATGTTTTTAACAATTTGGTCTTGCACATGTAGGTCCTGCTGACAGAGGTTTTGACCCATTGTTCGACCCTTTTTGCCTATGGGGAAATGAGTTGTCCATGAATATCAGTCAAGTCAAGAAACTCAGAAAGATTGTTAGGATAAAGAAATTAGCGACAAAAAACAACAAGATCTTTGTCTGCACAATGAAGAAGACATCAGTTCACTACAGGATGGTACTAACTGTTATACCTTGTCTTTTTTATTCCTTTGCGCCATTTCAAATCTAGAGAAGATATTTATGCATATCCTTGTTTTCAGGGCTTTCCAAAGCAGTTCATTGATGATTACCTCTCAAACCACCTGTATGGTCAGGAGGTGAGGAAGGTATTCATACAACACCAACGGTTCAATATTGAAGTCTTCCTGAAGAGGATGAGCGATGGACGGTCAATCATCCACAGGCACTGGCCTAAAGTTGCAAAGACCTTCAAAACCAATGAAGGCTCAATATTTGCCTTCCACTTCAGCAGTTTTCTAGATAAGATTCATCTATCTATGTACCGTCTATGATGCTAATTTCGAAAGGTTATAGATGTTGCATGTGAAACTTGGTGCTGGTGCAGTTGTGTAATGGGGTAGCTGAGTGCTGAAGCTATATGATGTTTTACACTGATGTATTTCAATTATGAAATCCTGCTTCCTTAATACGAAAATGAAATATATTGTGTGCTTAATATGAAATGTCAATTAGATTAATAAATGGATTATTAATAATAGGCCAATTAGCCTGCTAATTGGGTTTTTCTCTTGCAAACGGTTATTGAGAAAACACCGTGGGCGATGACCTCAGACAACGCACACAGTTTCTAGGAATAAAACATGTTGGATCAATGAACAATCGCACACGACTTCCTCTTGAAAACTGTTTGCGTTATGCCACCATGCGCAAACGTTTACCACATAAAAAGTGTGTGTGATGGACAACCTATGCCACACAGTTTCTTCTATGCACCATGTGTGATGCATTCAATAACGCAAACGGTAAAATTGTTAATATCGTCTACAATGACAACGCTATCACAAACGATTTAATGGGGAAAATTGTGTGTGATGTACGTACGAACGGAAATGTTTTCTCTGGATTGACTGTGTGGGATGTACATACGAACGGAAACGTACTTCTTGGATTGACTGTGTGGGATGTACATACGAACGAAAATGTATTCCTTGGATTAACTGTGTGGAATGTATATACGTACAGAAATGTTTGTCTGGGCTTGACTGTGTGGAATGTATATACGTACGGAAACGTTTGTCTGGGACTGACTATGTGGGATGTACTTACGACCGGAAATGATTTGGCATGTATAATTGTATTTTTTTAACACGTATGTACGTATAACCGTATTTGATCACTTGCCCGTCGCATACGAGCTCATTTTGCCCAGCGTGTGTGACCGGAGGGCCTATCCCCGACAGTTTCTGGGTCTTGTGGGAAGGACCCCCCCTATCGCCCACACTCACTTGGCGACGGTTAAAAATGCCGTCGCGGAAAGGGGTTAAAACTGTTTGTATAGCACCTCATTGTACGAGTGTAAAGTCATGCCGTCCGGGGACGGCAAGTCACCGGCGAGGCAGGCGGCTAGGGGCGAGTAGAGATCGGAAGCGCAGCAAAACAAAGGGGAATCCGGGTATGGGCCGACCCAAAATCCCAGGGTGGGCCGCGGCCCATCGTGGCCACCCTGTAGATCCACACTCCAGCGGCGTACATGCATTTTCGAAACTAAATTAGGAACATTTAACTGACCAATTAAACGACTCTATTTTAATAATATCATATTCGTATTTGAACAACTAAGCTTGTTTAGCTTGATGGGTGGAGCAGTGCTATTATGACACGAAGCACTTAGGCTGATCGTATAGTGATCATAAAAGGGGGAAACCCTAAGCATGATCAATTAAACCCTACTATGATTGTGCCATGGCAGATTTGAAGCAGCAAACCGCAGAAATGCTACTTAGCAACCATTGTTTGGTTCGAACTAAGAACTAAATTCTAAGAGCTGAAAAGAAAGTACATTAACCAAGTTAGGATCTATTTTCTGGTTGAGATAAAAAAGTTGAGCATATATGAAGTAGTACCACCTCTCTTGCGGCACCGTGTAGGCATCTGGGGTGCGATGGCTGTCGGTGGCGTGGAAGCAGATCTCCGACGGTAGACGGGTGCATCGGGGGATAAGTCCCATTGCGGTGGACGAGAAGGTCGCCGGAGCGGCCCCGGCAAGGAGGACGACGGCAAGATGAAGCAAGAGGACGCGATGCAAGGCTCCTGGTCCGTCACCGTGGATGAGAAACATCCATCTATAACAGTGGACGATGCGGTCTTGGTAGCTGCTCCGGCATGGTGGAGGACGGCGGCGATGGATGGGGTGGCGGATGGAGGAGGCAGGTGTATGGATGGTGTTCTAGCGCGGACAGTGTATGAATGGGACAATGGAGGGAGAGGTACGGGGAATCATTTCTTTGGGACGCGCTTGTCTAAAATGTGGGAAAATTACGAACTTAGCCCCCGTTTAAAATTTGGACGTCTCGTCGGTTGGGGATAGGATGGTAATGTCGCATCTCCCCAATATTTGCCCAGAGCGATTTCGGGCGAGGAGAGGGTGTTTTGGCGCCCACGGTTGGTGCCCACGGTGTATGAACGGGGCTGCCAGGTAGTGCGGTTGTGTCATGTATGAGTGAAGTTACAAACCTGCCCCTATTAAAAATATTTGCCTACATCGATTTCGGCCGAGTCGAGATTGTTTTGCCGCCCATCGTGTATGAATGGGGAAATGGAGGGAGAAAGAGAGGTCTTTCGGACGAGCTTCAATCAAATGTGCTTTGCCACTCATGTTTGGCACCCACCGTGTCTAAATGGGCTCAGAGGCGGTCGTGTCACGTCTGATTGAAGTTACTAAACTACGCCTATTGATAGCAGTGAAAATCGGGCCGATGGGTTGTCCGTGTAAGGGGTAGATAGTAATTTCCATCTCGCAAACACTGGCTTTGGGCAGCCGACGTGGGAGTGGATGTTTTGCCGCTTCTTTCAAATTTTGGGACAATAAGCATTCACGTTTACCCTGGCAACTAAATTTGAATCCATTTTCTATTCTTATACGAATCTTTATAAATCAATCTATGTTTTATTATAAATATTCAAAAGCACAACAAAGATGTATTCCACTATCATATATGAATATGATTTACAAATGCCGATACTCGAATTCAGAAGGTAGAATCCAATTTAAGGTGAATTCGAATATATGAAACCAATTTATGTCCAACTCAAGTGTAACATGTATGACACACGCAACATATAGTGTACTCCCATTTATATATGTACACAAGTGATGTCTCAAGATTCATAATAATGAGTCAATCAACCAATAATGTACAAAACTAACAGACATGTAAACACTTATAGAGTATATGGTCAATAATATCAACTAACATACATAAGCCAGGCCGTTGTACATTTTTTGCTAGAAGAGCATCATTTTATTAGCAAAGCTAGTACAACATCTTGGCCCTTTCAGATGCCTGCCACTTAAGGACCATCTATACTACTATTATTGCTGAATGCACATTCAGCCCGATTGGCATATTTATAGGTCTGGCATAGCAAACAAAATGAAACAAAAAAATGAAATGTCTCACAGTCTTATCAATCAATACAGATTCATGCTAAAAAAAATACAGACCAAAAAAAACAATTATTACATGATCTCTAAAACAAATGGTTTGATCGATTACATGAACAAACAACCCAAAGGTTATTCAATGATGGAAAAAACATTTCACCTATGATTTACCAAGTGGGATTTTAATTTGCTTTTTTCCTTCAGGACCTTGACAATGCGGTCAGTCTCAGCTTGCTTCGTTTTGAAATCCACCAAATATTTAATTGTTGTCTTGAGTACTGCTTGTGATTGTGTTGTTTGCTTCCTCAACATGTCAACTTCATCTCTAAGTGCAGAAGCAGAATCTCTTTTACCAATAGTTTAGCCTCTAGAGAATCAGCAGTTGGCACTTCATGATGCATGATTGGGCCGGTGCCACTGCTCTGGCATAATACAACGTCCATGGGGACCCCGCTCTTTGATTTTGGGCTAACCTGTTTTGCCATTAAAGTTTCGATTGGATTCGAAAAGTTGAAGTTAGCAAAACATCTCAAGTGGGAGTTAGAACAGCAACCAAGTGAAACAAACAAGGAATTAAAGAGTTTCGATTGGATGCTGAAAAGTAGTTATTAACATCATTGCAACCGGCTGCAGCAGCAAAGCAATTAAACAAACAAGTTTTGCAAAAGGTACCTGTTGTGGCATTGGAGTTTCTCTTGGATACTGAAAAGTTGAGTAGCCAGTAACTTGATTAGAGCAACCGGTTGCAGCAGCAAAGCAGTTAAACAACAAGTTTTGCAAAAGGCACATGTTGTGGCATTGGAGTTTCTCTTGGATCCTGAAAAGTTGAGTAGTCAGTAACTTGATTAGAGCAACAAGTTACAGCAGCAAACCTGTTACACAAATAAATTTTTGAAAATGTACCTGCTGTGCAATTGGACTTCCAATTGGATCCTGAAAAGTTGAAGTTGGTAAGATGATTACATCAACAAGTTATAGAACCAAACCAGGTAAACAAGGAAGTTTTTGAAAACATACCTGTTGTGCCACCGAAGTTTTAGTTGGATCCTGCAAACTTGAATGTTAGCAATCATAAATAAAGTGTTGCAAGAGCCATAAGAAACTAACATTAAACTAGTAAAACTAACTAGTTTTGGCAACGTATTTAATTACACATGAACTAGTAAAACTAACAAGTTCTTGGCAACGTATTAAAGTAAAAAGTCGGTACCGTTTACCAGCAAAACAGACATCTGTTAATTTCTTTGATGTAAGCAAAATAATTCTGACACATATATATAAGTTAAAAAGACGTCGTCCCTCATATAAACCTGACATTTGTCTGTCTATGAACATGCAAACATTACTAGTGCTACAAGTCATAACAGCAAACCATTTAAACAAACAGGGTATCAGAAGGTAAATTACACATGAAATTTGCTGCACCCTAGAAGTAGATATGACCATCTATGTACGTGCTTAAGTAGCTCTTTAAATTCAGGCAAACAGGTAATTCTATAAATAGTAAGTATTAAACACATATATAGGCGCAGTCTATAATAGGATTAACAGGCTATGGCATTATGTAATCAGTAGCAAACTAAATTAAGCCAAGCAAGGTAATTGAACAATTTTGCAATCAGAGAAGCAGGTAACTGAACTTACGCTAGCTCTTTATACATGCACACTGCAACTTATTTTTCGCTTACAGGGTTCTACGAAGGAGTCCATGGCATCAATTGCTTGGATATGCAGTCCCAATACTTCTTTCTTACCACACTGCATTGGTAAGTCGAATGGTTAATCTAATAAGATGCTACATCCTTGATATGTTATATGAGGATGGGTTGTCATACTAGTTGTAGCAACACACATCACACAGGCTTTTACTGTATATTTCATGCGATTACATTTGGCATATCGAGATATAAGCGATCTACAATACGATGAAAAGACTGACATCCTTCACATTATTGGCGAACTCAGTTCATAGAAACAAGCAATTCAACCATTATATGGGTAAATCAAAAGCGCCACTGGAATATTTTTCACTACCCCAATCATACACGCAAAAAGGGGCGGCACCACTCTAGGGGCTGGTATGGGCGGCCGCCTCGGGTGGCTGGAAAGTGCGCGCCTAGTTTGAGTCGTCCAGGTTGGCCCAGGCTAGTTTTGTTCGTCCCAGCGCACGAGCAGACAGTGTAAAAAATGAAGAAAAACGTTTCAATTTGGATGGGCCAATAACGTAAGTGCAAGGTAGGCCCTACAGCAGGCTCGCGGCCCAAACGAGCGCCTCCAATATCGATCGACAGCAGGAAAAATCCCCAATTTGTTCGCTCCAGCCTCCAGTCTGGTTCGCTCCTACCCTAGCCCCCACTGGACAGACCAACAGAGCTCTTCCTCACGCCCTTGTTGGACGCCGGTTGCCGGGCTTCAAGCGAATGGAAGGAAAAGAAGATGAAGATCCAACCCTAGGTGTAGCCTACGTGGGATGCAGTGGCGGCAGCACAGGCATGGCATCGAGCTTGCGCAAATGGACAATCGCAGCTTGCAAGAGCAGCATGCACAACGAGCAGGTACATCACATCCCTGATTATATCTAATTCAACTGTTCAATTTCTGGCCATTAGTTAAACCTGATGGTGCTGTAAAACTACTTGTATGTAGCCACACAAATCATACACGCAGGGCAGTACGAATTAAATGAAATGCAGGGACTTACGCTAGCTCGTTGTACAGGCTCACTGCAGCTCTGCTTCCGCTTGGGATGTTCCATGTACAGGTCCATGTTACCACTTGCTTGGATGTGCAGGCTCTATGCTCCTTGCATCCCCCTCAGCATTTTTGGCACGGCGAATGGTTGATCAAATGAGAGGAATAGACCTTGCTGTTGTACCAAAGGACAGGTATTTACAAGGTTATAACGGCGTGTAGGATGTGTACCAGATCCCGTAGTTCCATCATGCTTCGCTAAAAAATGGTTTTGCTTGTTTCAGATGATATCTCCAGAAGAAAATGAGAGTTAAAGTCAGAGTTTGCATAGGCATGTAAGATAAGAGAGCAGTAAAAGGATATCCAAACATCGTCGGAATAGTGCACATGGGAGTGATATGTGGATACCTAGTTCGGGCCGGCGTTTGGGCATGCTCGCCTAGAGTGCGGGTCACTTCAGAGCCATTGAGGGTGATGCGCTGGCTGGCCGCGTATGGATGCAGATCTTGAGCGGCAGCGGAGTGCTACGATGCGGTGAAGCACCAACGGCCTCGGGGGGTGGAGGTCGGCGATGTGCTCGGTGAAGTAGCCCCGGTGAGGTGGGAGACGGCATCGGTGAAGCACACCTGATGCGGTGGAAGTCGGTGTCTGTGAGGCACGTCGGTTGCGGCAGCCGACGTTCTCGGTGGACCACCTGGTGCGGTGGATGAGGGCGTAGATGAGGCAGCTCCGGTGTGGTGGTGAAGTGCGACCGTCGTCTTCGTCGTCGTTCGGCACTTAGGTGGGGAAAGAGACGAGACGGGGGCGATTTGAATTTTGCTTGGGTTGGCGGCAAATTAGGGATTTCAGCGCTCTGGGCGCGGAAGGGGACGGGGGGGAAGTGAGATTTTGCAGGGCTGGACTTGGGGCCGCCAGATATTTCAATCTGAAACGTGGAAGCGCGAACTTTTTTGTCGTCGTTCTTTTTTTTGGGGGGGGAGGGAGGGGTGGGTGCTAGCGTCCGTACGACACGACCACCACGACATGACCCTGGTCTGCCTGGTGCGCCTACATTTGAGAATGTAAATGAATCTTCTTTCATTGGCAAACGAATCTGTATGTGTTACCATGCCCGTATTTTCCTTGCAAATAATTAGTCCTTCGAAACGACATACTATAAATTAATTAATGAAGAGTTCTTTGAATTAGAGTGTGTTTGTCACATAGCGATCTCCAATTCTAACATCGATTTCGCATTTCACGGTATCCACGCTACTTTCTTAATTCAAATTCATATGTATAAGATGAACACTATTGTAGTGAGAAAACTTTGGATGGATTCAAGCATATGACAACACACATACAAAATACCACAACAATCGAGTCAATATCAACTTTTGCAAACCTACTATGGCACGAATTCGAAATAATTATGAATCCATATGCATGGTCCTTAATTCAAATCTTACAATGTACACTAAATCGAAACGTCAATATTAAGTCTAGTAGTATCTACATTCAAATGTTGTTTTTACCCCCCCCCCCCCCACACACACACACGCTCGGCACACACGGTACATACTTCCTCTATTGATCAATCTTCCTCTCCTAACCACCTTACAAAGCTATTGGTTTCCGAGACACGCTCATTCTTTCTCTCCATGTTTCAATCTTTAACTCTCTCAAATACACAACCCCCCTTTTCCACTCTATCAACAAATGTATCTCTCTCACACACCCACCATTACACTCCATGCTGAGCTCTCTCTCTCCCTCCCACCCTCTCTCGCTAGATACATGCATTGCCTATCTAGACCCCCCCCCCCTCTCGCGTGCACACACGCACGTTGTCTATCTAGGTCACTCTCTCGAGATGATCTCACTCTTTCTTCTGCATGGCAGCCCACACTCGCTCAATGTCTCTCTCTTTATCTAAGTCTCGATTAACATCGCTTTCTCTCACACACAAACGATATATCTCCTTGTTCGGGCCTCGATCGACACGCTCTATACTCTCTCATGCAGATTGTCTATCTACGTCAGTCTCTCCAAGCCGTCCCACTCTTTCGACCTCATGGCAACCCATGATCGCTTAATCTCTCTCTCTCTCTCTCTTTATGTATATCTTGATTGACCTTGCTCTTTCTCACACAAACGATATATCTCCATGTTTGGGCCCAATTCGACATATTCATATTGTACTGGCAAGATGCTCGTGCATTGCACGGAACATCAAGATGCATTTATATGAGTAGTTTATCTTGTGGGAGATAAGGATGAATGAGGGTAGGCCTTATCTGCAAATGTGGAGAGGGGTGCGGGTATCTTTTTGCAAAATTGTCATAGTTTCATTCCTATTCGTCAAATATAGATCGGATGGCCTATATTGCAGGATGCCAGGCACACCATCATCACCAGCTCTGTTTTTTTATAAGAGTAGAGACACTCTCTCATGCACATTGTCTATCTAGGTCACTCTCTCCAACCCGTCTCACTCTTTCGACCGCATGATGACGCACACTCGCTCAATCTCTCTCTCTCTTTATCCATGTATCGATTGACCTTGCTTCCTCCCACGCACAAATGATATATCTACCTGTCTGTGACTGGATCATCTCTCAAGCTATCTCTTACAGCCCTCACCCTTCACAAAAGCTCAATCAGACAATATCTCTCCAGAGCATATATATCTTTTTAATGAATGCTGGGCCACACTCACTTTGTCTCTCTATCTATCTATGTCTCGCTTGACCTCGCTTTCTCACGCCGTCTCTTCCACACATTGAAGCTACCTCTCCATCCCTCGAAGTGCCGGAGCTATTTACATTGCGAGGGGGACTCCACCCTTGGTTTAATTTGTGAAGGCATTTATTCCGATGGGTTTAGATTATATTTTTGTAGCATTTGGACCACAACTACTCCAAACACGGTTGCGACCCCCGCCCCTCCCCCAATTGATTTCCCTCTGGCTCGGTCACCGCTCTCTCGCACGCCCTTTCTCACCTTCCACGTCGCACCATGGTATTTTTGCAAAAAACTCCGGTGTTCTCTTTAATAATTACAAATAAGCTTCAAACTACACATCGAGAGTCCACCTGTAATGGAACAATTTTTGACCCAGAAATTAAAGTACTACAAACTACACACCTGGGGGCCCACCTGTCATGGAACAAATTTGGACCCATATATCAATTAAAAATGAAAAAGGACGATGATCGAACATGTGACCAGGGCCTTCCAGACGCACGTCAATAGGTAACATAGTAGCAACGTTTATTGGACTCCCCTTCATTGATATATATTTTTTATATTACCACAACCTATTTAATGGATAACATGTTTTTATATTAGTTTTAGTAGATTAGTGGGACCGGCTCATCAGCACATACTATTCCCCTTCACTTACTGGTGGGTCCCATGTCTGCTCTCTCTCTCTCCTCCCCTTCTACGTTTAGACGCACGGGCAAATACGAAGAACACGTGGGCGGTGTTGCCGTTGACCGTATCTGGACTCGTCCACAAGTTACGGCACCAGTTTCATGTACTAGCAGTACTATATGTAACAAGTTTAGGAACAAAAGTGACTGTGACGGACAATTTAGGCTAGTAGTAGTACTATTTATCTACTAGTAATAATTAAATGCGTGGATAAATTTTTATATTTACGACTTTTTATAATTAATTGATACGGCTCTAGCAGAACATTCAATCGATCAAACCATAGGTTTCATTTAGTCTGACTGGGACTTTTACATTCATACCATGATCGAACTAAAATAAACGGAAATGATAAATCCCAAATGTTTAAATTTTAAGCATGGTAATCCGAACATTTTTCCTAGCAAATTTAGATCACGCGACATCGGTGGAGGCGTCTTACGGTTGGAAGCGGATCCTCTACCGTGCTCTGTGTGTCGTCGGGCCACTGACCGGCGGCGACGGCGGCGTCTTGCACCGTTGTTGACGTACTCCTGTACGTTGGCCCTAGCTTCAAGGAAGGCCAGAATGTTCTGGACTTCGGTCTCCAGGAGTCAACTGGCGGGAGGCGGTGACTGGCATTGGTGCAAGGAAGTGGTCGACGGTGGCAATCCATGCCGCTGATGGGAGCACTGGCACCGGTGCGGGGACAGGCCTAGCAACGGTGCGGTGGAGACATTCGTGTGCACGGGCACCGACACGGGCACGCGTGTCAGTGCACACGCTGGCGCATGCGCTGGCAGGTGCACGGGAGCGTGAAAGTCAGTGGGGACCTCGTCGAACCCCGTGGCTTCAAGCTCAGCGACAAAGTGCGGCTCCCAGCCCATCAATGCCACGGGGATGGGTGCTGGCGCAGTCGGGGCGACGGGAGCTGGAATGGGAGCGGGGACAGGCGCGGTGTCTTCTCGCATGGCTAGTTCAAGCTCGTCCCAAAGTGCCTTATGTTCTTGAGACTCCGGCTAGGTATCTTCCTCAGGGAACTGGAAGACTAAGGGCAGCCTTCATGATGCGGCATGGCTTATGGTGAGGTCATGTTGGTTGGAGGTAGACGACAGGAGAATCGGAGAGGAAGAGAGAAGATTGTAGTGAGATTGGGGAGTGCAGCGGTGATTTAAACTACGGCGCCGGCGCCATTAAAAGTGGGGGCAGTTGGGAGGAAGGTGGGAGGCGGAGCCTGGTCAAAGGGCTCGCCTCCCGGTGAGCCTACGCAGCGGCCTGGTTGCACGCCTCCCGGTCAGCCGTTGCAGCAGTCTGCTCGCACGCCTCCTGTCGACTCACACGCTTGCTCGGACGGCACCTGCGATGAGAAGCGGGACTCGTGGTGGCACGTAGGTCAAACACCCATGGTTTGAATAGTGAAACCATTCGTGTTAACGTGACATGTCTTTGTTCCAAAATACCTTGGCTCTTCGTTTGTGCAACTTTTCATAAGCAGCTTGTCTCAAATTGAACAAAAAAAATTACGACGGCCTATTCATGCCATATCACGAGACCATGCTCAGTTTCATGAATTTCATGTCAGTTTTCGATTTTCTAGAATTTAAAATCCAGGATTCGAAACAATATCATAACTTGCATCATGAAATAAATTTTCAAGCGATACATCTTTACTGTTGTAGATGTTAATATTTCTTAAGAAAGGATTTGGTTAAACATTTTGCTTAGTTAGACTTTAGACAAGTTATATATGCATAGTAAAAGGATAATCCCTCCGTATCAGTGCATTTCCTGGTATAGTAACTCTAGTAGGCACGAACAAACGGAGCTCCATTCTGTGCTCATCCTAGTGTAGTGCTATTAGTACTAGGCAATGGAGTTGACGGGTGACCTTGGGTAACGGCGACCGAGGGAATTGAACCGTGCTCGGCACGGTAGGTAACATGGGCTGGTTACTAAAGCATCCCGCCATTGTTCATCGGTAGTCTTCATGGACCGGGGACATGAGGGGAATTTCCTAGGGCTGGAATTCTGGCCGCAAGATATTTCGACTCGAAACGCGAAGGCTTGAGTGGAGGTGCTGATAACCCACAAATATAGGGGATCACAACAGTTTTCGAGGGTACAGTATTCAACCCAAATTTATAGATTCGACACAAGGGGAGCCAAAGATATTTGCAAGTATTAGCAATTGAGTTGTCAATTCAACCACACCTGGAGATTAAATATCTGCAGCGAAGTGATCAGTAGCACGGTAATATGATAGTTTTGATAGCAGTGGTTATAGTAACAGTAGCAGTAACAGTGATAGCAATGATTTTGTAGCAGGTGTAACAGTAACAGTAGTAGTAACATCTTTTGTCCTACCCTCCCGTGGCAGCGGGGTCCATAAGGAAACTAAGGGATATTAAGGCCTCCTTTTAATAGAGAACTGGAACAAAGCATTAACACATAGTGAATACATGAACTCCTCAAACTACGGTCATCACTGAAAAGTATCCCAATTACTGTCACCCTAGGGTTTACGGATCATTACACGTAATAGGTGAATATGACTTGCAAGATCGGATCTAGAACATAGATATAATGGTGAAAACATAAACGGTTCAGATCTGAAATCATGGCACTCGGGCCCTAGTGACAAGCATTAAGCATAGGAAACTCATAACAACATCAATCTCAGAACATAGTGGATACTAGGGATCAAGCCCTAACAAAACTAACTCGATTACATGATTAATCTCATCCAACTCCTCACTGACCATCGAGCCTACGAAGGAACTACTCACTCCCGATGGGGAGCATCATGGAATTGGCGATGAAGGAGAGTTGGTGATGACGAAGACCGAAGATTCCCCTCTCCGGAGCCCCGAACGGGCTGCAGATCTGGCCTCCAGGTGAAGAACAGGAGGTGGCGCTGGCTCCGTATTGTAAAACGTGATGAAACTTCCTTCCCTATTTTTTTCTCCAAAAATAGGATTTTATAGTCCTAGAATTAGGGTCTGCGGGACCACGAGGCGGGCACAACCCACCAAAGCGCGCTAGAGGGAGGGGGCCCGCCCTGGTGTATCGTGCCCAGCCAGGGCACCCCCTCCGGTGGTTCTTGGTCCCAGTATTTTTTATTTATTCTAGAATAAATCTCCAAAAAGTTTCATTCCAATCCGAGAACTTTTATTTCTGCACAAAAACAACACCATGGTAGTTCTGCTAAAAACAACGTCAGTCCGGGTTAGTTTAATTCAAATCATGCAAATTAGAGTCCAAAACAAGAGCAAAAGCGTGAGGAAAAGTAGATACGACAGAGATGTATCAACTCCCCCGAGCTTAAACCTTTGCTTGTCCTCAAGCAATTCAGTTGATAAACTGAAAGTGGAAAAGAAAAACTTTTACAAACTCTTTTGTTCTTATTTACATAAATAAGCTTAAGTAGCACCAAATTTTTTAGCAAAGATCATGACTAACCATGTCGACAATAACTCTTAGAAATTATATTAACTCATATCAATGGTATAATCAACTAGAGAGCAATAATAAGATACATCAAATGCCAACACTTTGTCAAAACAATCATGATATAATATGACAACAATGGTATCTCGCTAGCCCTTTCTGAGATCGCCAAACTTAAATGCAGAGCAACTCCTAAGTTCTAGCAGTGACTAAACATTGTAATTCATGGTAGAAAAGATCCAGTCATGATGCATTCAACATTAACTATACACAATGCATGAGGATGACAATAGCGCTCTCACATCTGGCGCTTGTTTGAGAAGGTGATGACTCAACATAAAATTAAATAGATAGTCTCTTCGCAGAGGGAAGCAGGGATTTGCAGAGGTGCCAGAGCTCAAAGCTTAAAACAGAGATAAATATAATTTTAGGAGGTAGACCCTTCCTGTCAACATTACGACCAAGAGTTATAAATATCTTCCATGCTAAACACATTAGTGGCGGTTCCCAAGCGATAAAAGTAAAGGTTTACTCCCCCTCCACCAACAAACATACTCCACGGCTAGCCGAATCCACAGGTACCGTCCATACCAACATTAGTCTTGGGGGAGTTTTGTTTAATTATTTGCAATTTTTGAATTCGGGACTGGGCATCCCTATTACCGCCCCTCTCGTGCAAAGGACAAGTGAATAAACACTCATCATGAGAATAACCCGCTTAGCATGGAAGATACTGACCGCCCATGTTGCTCCATGAGCGGTCCAGGCACACAAAACATATTTTCATTTGAAATTTTAGAGGTGGCACATGCAAATTTACTTGGAACGGCTGGGTAATACCGCATATAGGTAGATATGGTGGACTCATCTGGAATAACTTTGGGTTTTAGGATTTTGATGCACAAGCAATATTCCCGCTTAGTACAAGCGAAGGCTAACAAATAGGTTGAGAAGCGGCCAGCTAGAGAGCGAAAACGGTCAAGAACATGCGTTATGCATAATTAACACTGAATACTAGCATGAGTAGGATATGAACACCATGAACATAAATATCGTAGAGGCTATATTGGTTTTGATTCAATTACATGCATGAACATGTGCCAAGTCAAGCCACTTGAAACATTCAGAGGAGGATACCATATCATCATACTACATCACAATCGTTTTAATGCATGTTGACATCCAAGATAAATCATTATCCACTCCTAGCTACTTAAGCATGGCATGATAAACTATAATCTCTAATTGTCATTACAAACATGTTTGATCATAATATGCTGAATCATGGATACTAGGTTACACATATTTACAAAAACAGAACAAGTTGAGTTCATACATGTTTCTCTCTGCCACAGTCAATTCATCAAATATCGTCATTATTGCCTTCCACTTGCATGACCGAATGATATGAAAATAATAATAGTGCAAGAGTGTTGTGGACTAAGCTGGAATCTGCAAACATTTTTTTCAAAAGGAGAAGACAAAGTAATTTGGGCTCTTTGTTAGATCAACAATAATACATATGAGAGCCACTCAACATTTTCATCGTGGTCTTCTCCTTGGTACGACTCACTAAAAAGAAAAGAATTTCAAAGAAACATACTGAAATATTTTTGGAGTTTTTAGTTTTTCTTGAAGAAAGCAAATTAAAGAAGGGAAAACAAAAATGAGAAAAACAATTTTACATGGGAAAACTCCCATCAGGCAAAAGAAGAACATGGAAATCTTTTTGGGTTTTATTTTTAACACTACAACTAATTTAAACTAGAAAGAAAAACCGAAAAGAAGCGATAAATATTTTTTGTTTTTTCTCAAAGTTTTTCAAACACACAAGAAGAAAGCGAGAAAATAAATCTAGCATGTATAATACAATGAAAAAGTGTGGACACCGACAACTGGAATGAAATGTGTGAACATGAATGTAATGTCGGTGGAAATATGTACTCCCCCAAGCTTAGGCTTTTGGCCTAGCTTGGTAATCACCATCCATAGTAGCCTTCCGGTCCCATGTCGAAGTGTTGTGGTGGTGGCACCTGAGCGTCCCACTCCTGAGGCTCCTCCTCTGCCACTGCTTGGGCGTTCCGATAGGCAATAATGTCCGCTGGCATGACCCTGTATCCGCCCCTGGCAATAGAATCAAACAAATCAGGTGCAGGCAACGGAATAACATCACGGGAATCCACACTGAAAACCAGGTTGTAACGAATATTATGAAGAGAGTTAGCATCATCATTAAACTGGTGAGCTACCATCGCCTGGTGATCTAGATAAACTCGGGGCAAAGGATAATCATGTTGGCGTATATGAACATTAAAGTGACTCACTAAGCGAGTAGCATAAATACCACCATGAATTTTGCCCTTAGTTATGTTGAGATGCAGACGACGTGCAATAATAGCCCCTAGGCTAAAGGTGTGATCATTGTGTAGTGCACGGTGTAAAATGGCGAAGTTGGGGGCACTGAGTGCACCGACCTTTTCTCTAGCAGTTAAACACTTCGCGATGAATAAAGCAAAGTAATGCACAGAAAGAAACTACAAACTAGTAGCAGTGACATTCGACATGCCTCTCTCATCCCCCACTGTCAGAGAGCGATAAAAGTCTTCAAACTCTTCAGGTCTAGGCTCTCTTAATTCCCCATCAGAAGGGATCAAACATATATCACAAAAGTCAGTGAGCGGTATCTGATGGGATTCAGAATACAAATTAAACAGCACCTCAGGAGGATTATTCCTACTAAGAAAATGAAAATTTTGCACAAAGGAATTTGTAAGGAGATGGTGTTGGTCACACTCAGCTGCGAGGAAGTCGGTCAGCCCAGCATTTGCAATGAATTGGGCGAACTCTTGATGGAACCCGGCCCCCTCCATGAAGGCATTATGCGGCCATTCGCATGGCCGCACCTCCGCCATTCTCGGAGTGCGGAGGTCATTGTCCGATGATTCCCCAATTACTCCCTTAGCATTCTTCTTGGAAGAAAACTTCCTAAAGAAACTCATCTTATTCCTATAAATAAAATTCTAAAAATTTTAGTCCATAAAAGTTTTGTCAACAAAACTTCACAAGATTGATAGCAACTACCCATAAGGGTGCATAGAAGACATATCAAGCACTCAAACTACTTAGAACTCTAAGAATTCAACATGCAAGCCAGTCTATAGCAGCACCAAGAGTAGCTAATTATTCAATATATAAACCACTAAAGCAAAAACTAATTGGAGCAACAGAGGAGTCACATACCAAGTAGCAATCCCCCAAAACAGTTTCGGAAACGGAGCTTCGAGCAAAGAGATCGAAATCCGCGGGTTTGAGAGCAAGAACACGAGAGAGAGAGAGAGAGAGCTATGGTGATTTTTTCTGGAGGTAGGATGACATGGGCTAAAGGAGTAAGTGAGGGGACCCACATGGGGACCACAACCCACCAGGGCGCGCCTGGGGTTGTTGGCGCGCCCTGGTGCCTTGTGGTTACCAGGATCACCCCCCCCCCCTCTGATGTTATTTATCCCAGAAATTCAGAAATATTCAGAAAAAAATCATGTTAAAATTTCAGGGCATTCTAAGAACTTTTATTTTTGGGTCATTTTTTATTGCATGGGAAATTCAGAAAATAGACAAAACATGGCATTTTATTTTATTTAAATAAGAAAATAGAAAACAAAAGGTGAGAGCAGAAGGTTGTGCCTACTAAATTCATCGACTTCATACCTCTCAAAAATGATCCATTAACAAGGTTGATCAAGTCTTATTAACAACCACTTTCGATTAGCATGAAACTGAAGAACTTTCACAAAACACTAAGTTACCTCAACGGGGATGTTAATAACCCCAACAATAAGTATGTCATATTTCTTTTTGGCAGTAGGTAGAGGTAGTTGGAAACTTCCAATAGTGAGTGTCGGAGATTTTTCAATAACATTCACTTTGAATTATTTCTTCGGAAAGTGCAGCGTATGCTCATTACCATTGATATGAAAAGTGACCTTGCTTTCATTGCAATCAATAATAGCCACTGCAGTATTCAAAAAGGGTCTACCAAGGATAATCGACATGTTGTCGTCCTCGGGCATCACAAGTATAACAAAGTCTGTTAAGATAGTAACATTTGCAACAACAACAACGGGCACATCCTCACAAATACCGATAGGTATGGCAGTTGATTTGTCAGCCATTTGCAAAGATATTTTAGTAGGTGTGAGTTTATTCAAGTCAAGTTTTTTATATAAAGATAAAGGCATAACACTAACACCAGCTCCTAAATCACACAAAGCAGTTTTGACATAATTTCTTTTGATGGAGCAAGGTATAGTTGGTATTCCCGGATCTCCAAGTTTTTTAGGTACTCCATCCTTAAAAGAGTAGTTAGCAAGCATGTGGAGATTTTAGCTTCAATTATCTTTCTTTTATTAGTGATGATGTCTTTCATGTATTTTGCATAAGGGGCCATCTTTAAAATATCAGTCAAGCGGGTGCGCAAAAAGACTAGTCTAAGCATTTCAGCAAAGCGTTCAAATTCTTCATCATCTTTTTTCTTAGTTGTCTTAGGTGGAAAGGGCATGGGTTTATGAACCCATGGTTCTCTTTCTCTACCATGTTTTCTAGCAACAAAGTCTCTTTTATCATATCTTTTATTTTTAGGTTGTGGGTTATCAAGATCAACATCAGGTTCTATCTCAACATCATTATCTGGTTGTTTATCATTGTCTGGTTGGGTGTCTTCATGAAAATCATCATTATATTTTTCATTATCACTAGATGAATGTTCATTACCAGATTGAGTTTCAGCATCTAAGATAGAGACATCATTATTATCTTCAGGAGGTTTTTCTATTTCAGGTTCACTTGAGGTATGCAAAGTCCTATCATTTTTCTTTTTTCTTCTTCTTTTTAGAAGGACTAGGTGCATTAGTGTTAATTCTTTGAGAGTCTTGTTCAATTCTTTTAGGGTGACCCTCAGGATAAAGTGGTTCCTACGTCATTTTGCCTCCTCTAGTTGCTACTCTAATAGCAAAATCATTCATATTATTATTCATTTCATTAAGCAATTCTCTTTGAGATTTAGCAACTTCTTCTAACTAAGTTTGAACCATAGAAGCATGTTTTCCTACACCCCTAACGTCATTAGTAATTCTAAATAACAAGTCACTCAAGCGAGCAATCATATCAGAATTATATTTCAATTGTTTCATAACATTTGCATTGAAGTGATCTTGTTTTATAATGTAATTGTCAAACTCATAAAGGCATTGACTAGGATGTTTATTATAAGGGATGTCACCTTCATCAAACTTTAATAAAGAATTTACCTCTACCACCTATGGAGGTGCTGGTGTGTCAAGTCCATGTATTTCTTCAATAGGTGGTAAATTCTTAACATCTTCAGCTTTAATACCCTTTTCCTTCATACATTTCTTTGCCTCTTGCATATCTTCGAGACTGAGAAATAAGATACCCATCTTCTTCGGAGTGGGTTTAGGCGGTGGTTCAGGAAGAGTCCAATCATCATAATTTTTCAATAGATTATTCAATAATTCCTCAGCTTGTTCAACAATTTGTTCCCTGAAAACACAACCAGCACAACTATCTAGGAAGTCCCTAGAAGCATCGGTTAGTCCATTATAGAAGATATCAAGTATTTCATTTTTCTTAAGAGGATGATCAGGCAAAGCATAAAGCAATTGGAGAAGCCTCCCCCAAGCTTGTGGGAGACTCTCTTCTTCAATTTGCACAAAGTTAAATATTTCCTGTAAAGCAGCTTGTTTCTTATGAGCAGGAAAATATTTTTCAGAGAAGTAGTAAATCATATCCTGGGGACTACGCACACAACTAGGAGCAAGAGTATTGTACCATATCTTAGCATCACCCTTTAATTAGAACGGAAATAATTTGAGGACATCGTAGTCACGAATTTTCTCATCATGAGCAAATAGGGTGGCTATATCATTTAATTTAGTAAGATGTGCCACTACAGTTTTAGTTTCATAGCCATGAAAAGGATCAGATTCAACCAAAGTAATTAACTCTCGGTCGACAAAGAATTCATAATCCTTACCGGTAACAAAGATAGGTGAAGTAGCAAACTTAGGATCACATTTCATTCTAGCATTCAAAGATTTTTCTTTCAGTTTGCATAGTAATTTCTTAAGATCATCCCTATCATTGCAAGCAAGAAAATCTCTAGCTATCTCCTCATCCATAACATAACCTTCAGGTATCTTAGGCATTTCATATCTAGAAGAGCTAGGTCTAATAGGTGTTTCAATATTTTTAGTTTCAAGTACCTTATCAGTTTCAAGAATTTCATCAGTTTCAGCATTTTCAATATCTTTAGCTCTAGCAATTTGTTCATCAAGAAATTCACCTAGTGGCACATTATCATCAAGCAAGGTACTAGCATCATCAGGAGTATCATTCATAGCAAATGTAGCATCATCAATAACTTGCGACATATCAGGATTAATAGCATGTGATGGTGTAGCAAGTCTACTCAAAACAGAAGGTGAATCAAGTGCAGAGTGTGAGGGCAATTCCTTACCTCCCCTCTTCCTAGAGGGAATGATCTTGGTTTTTGTATCCTTCTGATTCTTCATAGTGATAAATAGATAATAATCCCAAGTGACTCAACAAATATAGCTATGCTCCCCGGCAACGGCGCCAGAAAAGGTCTTGCTAACCCCCAAGTATAGGGGATCACAACAGTTTTCGAGTGTAGAGTATTGAACCCAAATTTATAGATTTGACACAAGGGGAGCCAAAGAATATTTGCAAGTATTAGCAGTTGAGTTGTCAATTCAACCACACCTGGAGATTAAATATCTGCAGCAAAGTGATTAGTAGCACGGTAATATGATAGTTTTGATAGTAGTGGTAACAGTAACAGTAGCAGTAACAGTGATAGCAATGATTTTGTAGCAGCTATAACAGTAACGGTAGCAGTAGTAACTTAGCAGGAACAATATGAGAAAATTTCGTAGGCATTGGATCGGTGAATTCGTTGGATGATATTCATCATATAACAGTCAAAACCTAGGGCGATACAAAACTAGCTCCAGTTCATAAATATAATGTAGGCATGTATTCCGTAAATAGTCATGCGTGCTTACGGAAAAGAACTTGCATGACAACTTTTGCCCTACCCTCCCGTGGCAGCGGGGTCCATAAGGAAACTAAGGGATATTAAGGCCTCCTTTTAATAGAGAACCAGAACAAAGCATTAACACATAGTGAATACATGAACTCCTCAAACTATGGTCATCACCGAAAAGTATCCCAATTACTGTCACCCTGTGGTTTACGAATCATAACACGTAATAGGTGAATATGACTTGCAAGATCGGATCTAGAACATAGATATAATGGTGAAAACATAAACGGTTCAGATCTGAAATCATGGCACTTAGGCCCTAGTGACAAGCAATAAGCATAGCAAAGTCATAACAATATCAATCTCAGAACATAGTGGATACTAGGGATCAAGACCTAACAAAACTAACTCAATTACATGATGAATCTTGTCCAACTCCTCACTGACCAGCGAGCCTATGAAGGAATTACACACTCCCAGTGGGGAGCATCATGGAATTGGTGATGAAGGAGGATTGGTGATGACGAAGACCGAAGATAGCCCTCTACGGAGCCCCGAACGGGCTCCAGATCTGGCCTCCCGATGAAGAACAGGAGGTGGCGGCGGCTCCATATCGTAAAAGGCGATGAAACTTCCTCCTCTATTTTTTCTCTGAAAATAGGATTTTATAATGCTGGAATTAGGATCTGCGGGGCCACGAGGCGGGCACAACCCACCAGGGTGTGCCAGAGGGAGGGGCGCGCCCTGGTGTATCGTGCCCAGCCAGGGCACCCCCTTCGGTGGTTCTTGGTCCCAGTATTTTTTATTTATTCTAAAATAAATCTCCAAAAAGTTTCCATTCCAATCCGAGAACTTTTATTTCTGCACAAAAACAACACCATGGTAGTTCTGCTGAAAACAGCGTCAGTCCGGGTTAGTTTCATTCAAATCATGCAAATTAGAGTCCAAAATAAGAGCAAAAGCATTAGGAAAAGTAGATACGATGGAGACGTATCAGGCGCGAAGTTTAATATCATGGTTCTTTCGGTTGGGGTTGGCTAATGTGCGTACCACACACGCCACCAGCAGGACACGAGCCCGGGTCTGGCTGGTACGCCGTCGGGTGCTACCATTCGAGAGTGCAAAGGAATCTTTTTTTAAATTGCCGAAGGAATCCTAGGCTCTCCCAACTCTTTTTCCCTTTGCGTGCTCTCTCATCTTTTTTTACCTTTTCCTGTTTAATCATTCTTTTTTCTAACAGATTAGAATGCACTTCAAAATATTTATCTTTCAAATACTAACTCAAAATATAACATGTTATATATGAAAAAATCTTGAGAAAAATGTGTATAATTTTTTTAAATATACATACATACCTGAAAAATCCTTTTGTCGGCCTAATTCTTTACGTCGCATTCGTCCGAGTGAGGCACAAATGATACGCATGGTTTTTTCGCTCATCTTCCCGTGATATTCCATCTGAATCTGTTGAACGTGGACATAGGACTCTAGATATATACATGTATAAAAATATCAGAACCAACACACTTCTTCAAAAAATAGGCTCGCCTCAGCAAAGTCGTCGCCGCCTCCAGTGGCAGCCCTCGCGCGGACGCATCGATCTAGATGCCATGCAACACATTTCCGGTCAGGTACGTTAGTACCACTATATTGTTCGCATCAGTCGCTGCTTCCATCAATCAATCATCAATGGTATAAAGGACTCTGGATGATCACATGGTATGCACATATTAGCATAGGGAAGTTGGTCATCTTGTGATTGATTATACCATTTATACGTATATGCACTTCATGGAGAGACCGGGACAAGAAGTACTGCTATCGCAGCTTTTGATCGCCCTAAACATACTTGTGATTTCACATTGATTAGTCTACAAGTTTACAATGAGATGGGGAGCTCGCAGATGTTGGGAACCAGGTTGGCTCTGCATGCCTCGCTTCCCTTGAGTGGGAGCTCACAGGAGAAGTAGGTCTCTCGCTGGGAGGCCGACGCGGTCATCCCTGTTGAATCGGCCCCTCACATATCTTCTCCGACTCAGAGCTCAAGCTGATGTACATGCCTTTGCCTGCTGACCAACTAACCGTCAACTGCAAAATCACCTGTAGTAACGGATGTCGCGAAAGCTAGGTAGATGCTTTCTACCGGACCATACAGTATTTGACACGTACTCCCTCTATAAAGAATTGAAACACTCTTATATTTCTATATAGAAGGAGTACTATTTTTCAAGTTGAATATACTTTTAGGTAACCTACATCTTTCTTACCCTTCACCATCGGTGGTACCAAATTTTTCCATGTGCGTGATCCCACCCAAATATATTCAATGCAACATCATAGGCTTCTATTGTAGCTATAATGATTACCACCAAGGGATGTGGACACTAGGTCCACGAGGAGAATTTGGTTATGTAACCCAGATACAAGCAAATCAATATCATTAATTTTGCTGACAAGGAAAGTAAAACAGATGGAGGCTCCAGTTAATAAGATGGCACTCAGAGTAGGCCTTGACCTCCACCTCTCCTTTCTAACTAGCATTTGCTTAGTATGATGATGGAAACCACAAGGGTGTGTACATAATAAAACTTGCAAAAGGGGAGAAGCATGAATAGGTTGATGACAATGACGAGACGGAGCAATTGTGATAAGTGGCGAAACATAAATTTCATTACCCCGTTGCAACGCACGGGCTCTTTTGCTAGTGTATTACAATGCCCGTATTTTCCTTGCAAATAACTGATCATTCCAAGAGGCACGGTAATTGATTTATGATGAGTTCTTGAATTAGAGTGAGTTTGTGATATAGTGATCTCAACGTGGATTTCACATTTCATGGTGTCCACAGTAAGTTTTTCATTGCAAATTCAAATTTACAAGATGAACGGTATGGTGGTGACAAAACTTTGTATGTATTCAAGCATATGCCTACACACACACATGAATACAACAACAATCCAGTAAGTATAGTGCATCTATTTTTCCAGACCATGCATGTATGACACGAATTCAAAAATAAAAATGTAAGCCATGCATGGTCCTTAATTCAATATTTAAAACACAACGGTAAACTGAAAGATGAATATTAAGTCTCATACTATGTACATGCAAATGTTTTGTTTAGGTATCTCCATCGACCCCCCCCCCCCTCACACACACACTTCATGTATCGATCGATCTTCATTTCTTTGATTTTATACAGTATTACATTGAGTAGAGTAGAGGGAGTGGCTCATCAACACGAGCATGAATGTTAACTCACTTACTGGTGGGTCTCATGTCTGCGAACTCTCTCTCCTCTCCATCTAGTACAACCTTTAGACGCACGGGCACACACGAAGAGTGGTGCGAGCTTGCCATGGTGTTATTATAACTAAAAAATGCTTGGAAAATAGATGAATCGCCTAGAACAAGAGACGTTGTGGCTGGTCGAGATGGTGCTAACCACACCTATCCTCCGTGCCATGTTAGCATGATGAAGCTATGTGGCTAGTGGGGTGTTTTCAACCGACTGGCTGGGTCCTGAGGTCGAACCATAGGTAGTACAGTATATTTTTACATGCACATTTTCCCTCTGTGCCGAGACGTGGCACACCCTACCGCGCGGTTTCTGGGTCCTTCCGGGTGGTGCATGCATTTTTTTATTCCTTGCCAAGACGTGGGACGCCCTACCATGTGTTTTCTGGGTCCTCCTCGGTGGTAGCGCCAAAGCAAGTAAATGAGTCATCAAATCACAAAAGCCCACCTTTCCCGCCGAGTACATCAGTGAAGCACGGTGGCTAGCTAGTTGGGCTAGTGCGACCGATTTGCTAGGCCGCCGCCACATTTGTTTTTTCACCCCCTTTTTTCTATCCTTGCCGGTAGGTAAATTTAAATATCCACCGCTGTGTTGCTCAAGTTTTGTGTGCGGCAGGCGTGGCAGGATTTTTATTTTTTTGATTGACGGGAGCAGGCGCAGCAGCAAATAGTCATGATGACCCCGGGTGGTGCTCACCAATGTGAAAAGTCGTTGACTGGTGTTTTCTGTCGGCGTTCTGGGATCGGGGTACCCAGACCTGCCTACCTATGGCCCATAGCGTGGCCCCATCGACGGCCTGGTATGGCCCAGCGGCAAGCCCCCAAGACAAGACCCTCGCAAGGGCCCCCTGGCCTCACGAGGCGGATGACACCAAGACCCCCACAGGAGCGGCTTCCCTAGGAGCAGAGATTTCTATGCAGGTACCCAGCCTCCCGAGGCTGAGATGACATGAGCCATGATGAGCGAGGCCAGGCGGGCGCCAGCGGGTGCAGAGGAGACAATTTCCCTTTCGATGCTAAGGGAGCAAGGACAGGTGTGGGTTCCCAGGAGCCCTCCAAAGGTTTCCATTCCGGTGCACCAAGACCAAGACCACAAGCTCGGCAGGATGGATGTCACCGCCGAGCCCACCACTGCGTCACAACCAGGAGCTTTGCAGGCGAAGACCACCTTTCGTCAGGATAAGATGTACTACTTGTCCCCTTTCGAATTGGCCACTGTGGGATCCCTTCTCGCCTAAGTTTTGGGGGAAGAGGACCGAGGCCACTATAAAAATAGGTTAGCCACCACCATAGAAGGGGACGGAACCCGGAGAGTTGAACCCACACCACGAGAGCCCTCGCGAGGCTGTTCATCCACTGTACTAGTTCATCCTCAGCCCCTTGTGAGGCCAATCCACCACAAAGCAGGAGTAGGGTTTTACACCGCAAGGTGGCCCGAACCTGGGTAAACTGCCGTGTTCATCTTCCTCCCCACTCGCGCGAATCCGACGAGGCTAGGCTATAGGGTGGCGAGCTGGAAGCTTGAGAGGTTGAGATCTTTGCACACGCCCCAGAGTTCGAACCTTCTTGGGTCTGCGGAGCCCTGAATCTGACATTTGGCGCACCAGGTAGGGGCGTGTCGAAGTCCTTCTTCCACCTCCACTTTGCTTCTACTCCGTCGCTCCCATGGCCGATGCACGCCGTATCCGCGTCGTGCGCAGGGCCGCTCGTGTCGCCCAGACGGCACCCGTGGGCAATGGCTCTCCTCGCCGCTCTGCCTCCCCCGTGGCTAACGCTGCCACTGACCCTGCTGCTCACGAGCAGCAGGATTCCTCGCTGCCACCCTCCATGCAGTGTGATGGTCGGACAGCTACTCCGTCGCCTACTCCTGCCACGGTGTTGTATTCCCACATCCGCCACGGGCCGGCAAACGCGCAGGCTGCGCTGCTCATGGCGCACGAACTCCTGCGTTACCGTCCCGCCAACGACCGCTACAATGACTGGCTTGGCCGCATCACCGAGCTCGTCAACGCCGCCGGTGAAGCCCCTGCACCGCCACGCTCACTCCTTCCCCCACCGTCCCAGGTGGGCGACATGGCTCACGACTCACCTCCTCCTCCCCTGCGCGGCGCCAACCCCGAGCCCATGCATGATGCGCTCCAGCATGACCTGCCGCACGGAGCGCCAGCGCGCGATGAAGCGAGCTGCCAGGTGGTCCAGCGGCTGCAAGCCGATGCGTGCGCTCCCAGCGCCAGCACCAGGACCACGTGCCGCAAGAGGTTGCGGCGCGTGGGCATCAAGACCGAGCTCACCCCATGCGCGCTGGTCCCGTGAGCGCGGCGGGCTGCCGCGCCTTCACCCCGGAGCTGCGCCGCGTCGTCTGGTCCGGCAAGTTCAAGCCAGACCAGCCTCCGCGCTATGATGGCACCCCCGACCCTGCGGAGTTCCTCCAGCTCTACGCGCTGAGCATCGAAGTGGCAAACAGTGACGAGAAGGTTATGGCAAATTGGTTCCCCATGGCCCTCAAGGACGGCGCGCGCTCTTGGCTCTTGAACCTCCCAGAGGGGTCGGTTTCCTCCTGGAAAGAGCTCCGCGAGCGCTTCCAGGGCACCCGAGACCGCGCTCCTGCAGTGGGTGACATGCGGCATGTGAAGCAGCAGCCTGGCGAGACCCTGCACAAGTACATACAACGCTTCATGAGTGTTCGCCTCAAGATTCCGAAGGCGTCGGACGAGGCCATCATTTCGGCGTTCACTGACGGCGTCCGGGATGTCAAGATGAAAGAGGAGCTCGCCATTCATGAGGACCTGTGCTCGGCCCTGGAGATGTTCAACCTGGCGAACAAGTGCGCTAGGGCCGAGGAAGGCCGCCTCTCCCTCCTGGAGCTTCGCGAGGTCGACCCTGAAGACAAGAAGGCCAAGGCTAAGGAGGCAAAGCGCAAGGGCCCCGCTGTGCTCGCGGCCAAGCCTGAGATGAAGCGTGGTCCTGACCATGACGAGCCTCCCAGGGGCAATTGCCCATTCTGCATCTTCCACAACGTCCAGACATGGTCTCGGAACACTGGAGTCCGAAAGGTCGAACGTGAGTCATATAGTAGATATGATCAACATAGAGATATTCACCATTGAAGAATACCCCATCTCACATGATGATCGGACATGGGTTAGTTGATTTGGATCACGTATCACTTAGATAACCTGAGGGATGTTTATTTAAGTGGGAGCTCATTAGTAATTTGATTAATTGAACTTAATTTATCATGAACTTAGTCTTATAGTTTTGCATATCTATGTTGTAGATCAATGGCCCGAGCTACCGTTCCCCTGAATTTTAATGCGTTCCTAGAGAAAGCTAAGTTGAAAGATGATGGTATCAACTACACGGACTGGGTCCGTAACTTGAGGATTTTCCTCATTGCTGCACAGAAGAATTATGTCCTTGATGCACCGCTAGGTGACAAGCCCGCTCCCGCTAGTTCAGTGTGCCATGCTTTACGGCTTAGAACCGGGACTTCAACGATGTTTTCAACGTCATGGAGCATATGAGATGTTCCAAGAGTTGAAGTTAATATTTCAAGCAAATGCCCGGGTTGAGAGATATGAAGTTTCCAACAAGTTCTATAGCTGCAAGATGGAGGAGAATAGTTCTGTCAGTGAACACATACTCAAAATGTCTGGGTATCATAACCACTGGACTCAGCTGGGAGTTGATCTTCCAGTTGATAGTGTTATTGACAGAGTTCTTCAATCAATGCCACCAAGCTACAAAGGCTTCGTGATGAACTATAATATGCAAGGGATGAATAAAACGATTCCTGAGCTCTTCGCAATGCTTAAGGCCGTGGAGGTAGAAATCAAGAAGGCGCATCAAGTGTTGATGGTTAACAAGACCACTAGTTTCAAGAAAAAGGGCAAGGGAAAGAAAGGGAACTTCAAGAAGAATGGCAAGCAAGTTGCCACTCCCGGGAAGAAGCCCAAAGCTGGACCCAAGCCTGAAACTGAGTGCTTCTACTACAAAGGGAATGGTCACTGGAAGCGGAACTGCCCCAAATACTTGGCGAATAAGAAGGATGGCAAAGTGAACAAAGGTATATTTGATATACATGTTATTGATGTGTACCTTACTATTGCTCGTAGCAGCGCCTGGGTATTTGATACTGGTTCAGTTGCTCATATTTGTAACTCGAAACAGGAGCTGCGGAATAAATGAAGAATGGCTAAGGACGAGGTGACGATGCGCGTCGGACATGGTTCCAAGGTCGATGTGATCGCCGTCGGCACGCTACCTCTACATCTACCTTCGGGATTAGTTTTAGACCTCAATAATTGTTATTTGGTGCCCGCATTGAGCACTAACATTATACATAGATCTTGTTTATTGCGAGACGGTTATTCATTTAAATCGGAGAATAATGGTTGTTCTATTTATAAGAGTAATATCTTTTATGGTCATGCACCCTTGAAGAGTGGTCTATTCTTGTTGAATCTTGATTGTAGTGATACACATATTCATAATATTGATGCCAAAAGATGCAAAGTTGATAATGATAATGCAAAATACTTGTGGCACTGTCGTTTATGTCATATTGGTGTAAAGCGCATGAAGAAACTCCATATGGATGGACTTTTGGAATCACTTGATTATGAATCATTTGATACTTACGAACAATGCCTTATGGGAAAGATGACTAAAACTCCGTTCTCCGGAACAATGGAGCGAGCTAATGACTTGTTGGAAATAATACATACCGATGTATGCGGTCCAATGAGTGTTGAGGCACGCGGCGGGTATCGTTATTTTCTGACCTTCACAGATAATTTGAGTAGATACGGGTATATCTACTTAATGAAACACAAGTCTGAAACATTTGAAAAGTTCAAAGAATTTCAGAGTGAAGTGGAGAATCGTCGTAACAAGAAAATACAGTTTCTACGATCTGATCGCGGTGGCGAATATTTGAGTTACGAGTTTGGCCTTCATTTAAAACAATGTGGAATTGTTTCACAACTCACGCCACCTGGAACACCACAACGTAATGGTGTGTCCGAACGTTGTAACCGTACTTTATTGGATATGGTGTGATCTATGATGTCTCTTACCGATTTACCACTGTCGTTTTGGGGTTATGCATTAGAGACAGCCACATTCACATTAAATAGGGCACCATCTAAATCTGTTGAGACGACACCGTTTGAACTGTGGTTTGGCAAGAAACCTAAGCTGTCATTTCTTAAAGTTTGGGGTTGGGACACTTATGTCAAAAGGCTTCAGCCTGATAAGCTCAAACCCATATCGGAGAAGTGCGTCTTCATAGGATACCCTAAGGAAACAATTGGGTACACCTTTTATCACAGATCCGAAGGCAAGATCTTTTTTGCCAAGAATGGGTCCTATCTAGAGAAGGAGTTTCTCTCGAAAGAAGTGAGTGGAGGAAAGTAGAACTTGATGAGGTAATTGTACCTTCTCTCGAATTGGAACGTAGCACATCAGAGAAATCTGTTCCCGTTATGCCTACACCAACTAGAGGGGAAGCGAATGATAATGATCACAAAATTTCAGATCAAGTTGCTACTGAACCTCGTAGGTCGACCAAAGCACAATCCGCACAAGAGTGGTACGGTAATCCTGTCCTAGAAGTCATGTTACTAGACCAAGGCGAACCTACGAACTATGAAGAAGCTATGATGAGCCCAGATTCCGACAGATGGCTTGAGGCCATGAAATCTGAGATAGGATCCATGTATGAGAACAAAGTGTGGACTTTGGTGAACTTGCCCGATGATCGGCAAGCCATAGAAAATAAATGGATCTTCAAGAAGAAGACTGACGCTGATGGTAATGTTACTGTCTACAAAGCTTGAATTGTCGCGAAAGGTTTTTGACAAGTTCAAGGAGTTGACTACGATGAGCCTTTCTCACCCGTAGCGATGCTTAAGTCTGTCCGAATCATGTTAGCAATTGCCGCATTTTATGATTATGAAATCTAGCAAATGGACGTCAAAACTGCATTCCTTAATGGATATCTTAAAGAAGAGTTGTATATGATGCAACCAGAAGGTTTTGTCAATCCTAAAGGTGCTAACAAAGTGTGCAAGCTCCAGCGATCCATCTATGGACTGGTGCAAGCATCTCAGAGTTGGAATATACGCTTTGATGATGTGATCAAAGCATATTGTTTTATACAGACTTACGGGTTAGCCTGTATTTACAAGAAAGTGAGTGGGAGCTATGTAGCATTTCTGATATTATATGTGGATGACATATTGTTGATTGGAAATGATATAGAATTTCTGGATAGCATAAAAGGATACTTGAATAAGAATTTTTCAATGAAAGACCTCGGTGAAGCTGCATATATATTGGGCATCAAGATCTATAGAGATAGATCGAGATGCTTAATAGGACTTTCACCAAGCACATACCTTGATAATGTTTTGAAGAAGTTCAAAATGGATCAGTCAAAGAAAGGGTTCTTGCCTGTGTTACAAGGTGTGAAGTTGAGTCAGACTCAAAGCCCGACCACTGCAGAAGATAGAGAGAAAATGAAAGTCATTCCCTATGCCTCAGCCATAGGTTCTATCATGTATGCTATGCTGTGTACTAGACCTGATGTGTGCCTTGCCATAAGTCTGGCAGGGAGGTACCAAAGTAATCCAGGAGTGGACCACTGGACAGCGGCCAAGAACATCCTGAAGTACCTAAAAAGGACCAAGGATATGTTTCTCGTTTATGGAGGTGACAAAGAGCTCGTCGTAAATGGTTACATCGATGCTAGCTTCGACACTGATCCGGATGACTCTAAGTCAGAAACCAGATACGTATTTATATTGAATGGTGGAGCTGTCAGTTGGTGCAGTTCCAAGTAGAGCGTCGTGGCGGGATCTACGTGTGAAGCGGAGTACATAGCTGCTTCGGAAGCAGCACATGAAGGATTATGGATGAAGGAGTTCATATCCGATCTAGGTGTAATACCTAGTGCATCGGTGAAAGGACCACGATGTCGCCTAGAGGGGGGTGAATAGGCGTTTTAAAATCTTTTACGGATTTGGCTATATCCTAATGCGGAAATAAACTAAGCGAATACTTTTCAAGCACAAATCCTAAATATACTAGGCTCACTAAGTGCACCAACAACTTAGGATAAACAAGATGAGAACAACAAGGATATGAGAAAGCACAAGTAAGTTACACAAACTTACTCAATGTATATCACGAGATATGGAAATGAATAATACACACAACCACAAGTAAGCAACACAAAGCTTACACAAATTGTATCACAATATATGGAATTGAATGATACAAGCAAACTCAAGTAAGCACTACAAGATTACACAAGTTATGTCACAAGATATGGAAATGAATGTTACAAGCTAGCAATTCACACTAAGCACAAGATAGAACAATAGTAGGAAGTAAGAATTGCGGACTATAAAGTGTTGGCCTAAATAATCTCTACAATATGGTAACCAACACAATATAATGAGGACAACAAGATATAGTGAATGCAAGGTCAAGAAACCAAAGTAAACCACAAGTAAGGAGTTAGGGTTAGGGATAACCAAAGTCACGGAGACGAGGATGTATCCTGATGTTCACTTCCTTGGAGGGAAGCTAGTCACCGTTGGAGGGATGGGTGTTACCACGAAGGCACACCAACACCACGAAGGCTCACCCTATTCTCCTTGGGATATCACCACGAAGGCGATTCCCAACCACTAGTGGTAGACCTTGAGGTGGCCTCCAAACCTTCACAAACTTTCCGGGGGACAAATCACAAGTTGATTCCTCACCGGAGCACTCCTACCGCCTAGGAGTCTCCAACCTCCAAGAGTAACAAGATCAAGGGGGAAATGCTCAAGACTTGCTCAAATCACAAATTCTTTTGGTCACAAGAGGGAGAGGGAGTGGATCTATCTTTTGATTGGAAAATCTCTCAAGAACTCTCATGAATCTCTCCGGGATCTAAGATTTGGTGTAGGAGAAGTGAGAGGGAGCCACTTGTGTTCTTGGGGTGATTTGGGATGAAGTGGTCAACCCCTCCACGAAGTGGTGAGGGGGTATATATAGTGTGGCAAGAAAACTAGCCGTTTTAGTGTAAGTGACAGCGCCGGGACGGACATCCGGGCAATGGCCGGACATCCGGCGGCTGTAGAAAAACCACACGAAGAACATAGCGTAGTAGGAAAAACAGGGGGCCTGGATATCCGGGGGAGGCCCGGACATCCGGCCAACCTCCAGGCCCCGGACATCCGGCCAAGTGCCGGATATCCGGAATAAATAGCAGCACAAAATGCTCTCTGGACATGGACGGCCGGATTTCCGGGAGGATCCCGGACATCCGGGGCGTCCCGGGAGCCCGGACATCCGGCCTAGTCCCGGATGTCCGGCCCATAAAAAAACAGCAGGAACCCCAAAACTGAAACATGCATAACTTTCACATCCGGACTCCGATTTTTATGATCTTGGGCTTGTTTTGAAGCTATGGAAAAAGCCCAGGTCCTCACATAGAGAACCACCCAAGATCAACCAAAATGGAGGATGCAAATTATGCAAAGCTTTTATCATGTATTTGGGTAACCTATTTGGCTTTGGATTTTCTTTGATAGATGTGTAGGCATATTGTATTTGTATTGGATAGGAGTGAAATATGCCTATGTTGGAATAAGATGAGAGAATAGAAGATGTTGACTTGAGAAAATCTATCACTAACCCCTTTGATCCCCTCTTAATAGTGCGGGATCCCTATAACTCAAGAAACATAAAAGAACTATATTAGATAGCTTCCGGAAACTCATTCTTGAGCATATATCCTTTTCAATGGTCATCGATCCTCACAACTAAAGCCAAAGGAACTAATACCTTTGACTAAAGCATTCCAATTGAGCTTGATGTTGACGTTTATGCTTGGCTCAAGTCAGAACGATGATCTTGATCATGACACTTGGTGAAGGCTTCAAATAGCTCCCCCATAAGCCATGTGGGGAGCATTGCATTGTATTCATCTTCATACATTCGTCATGTAATCATCCACAAGCTTCAAGCATGTAATCCTTCGGGATGGTTATCTTGAACTTGCCCTTGTCAACCATGATCATCAACACTTGATGTCATCCTCTCATGGACACTTGAAATCTCTCTCTCGATGCGAGCCCATGAGAATCACCTAACCCTCAAAAACATAGACAACACATAGTATGGGTTAGTACACAAAGTGCAATTTACAATTGCTTATCATACCACAAGATCCTATGTGGTGCATCATTTGTGCTTGTGTGTTGACCATTTAGTGTTCGATCTTTGAGCTTCCTCTTCGTCAACCGATATCTCTACTCCATGTTTAATCTTGACGTCTTGAAGGGTACATTGAATTCTTCACTTGAATAGCTTGCTTGAATACTTGATCAATCATGACTCAACACATGAGTCCATTATGATCATATCTTTGAGCCACTCCTAGAATTCATCATTCAAATCATCCTTTTAGGATCTTGATCCATTGTGGCTCAAACCATAGCTCTAAGCATGTAATCCTTCAGATTCTCCAATGAACTCCATTTTGATCATCTCGATGTAATTGTTGCTTCAAAGGAGTTGTCTTCCAATATTCTTCAATCATTTTCCAATGGGACTAAACTTCAAATGTATATCTCAATGTAAATATTAGTCCATAAGGATTGTCATTTAATTACCAAAACCACACATGGGGACTACATGTACTTTCAATCAGGTCCAATGAAAATCTTTTGTGGCAACACTGGAGCAATTGCCTTGGCGAAGGAATCCAGGTTTCACAAGAGAACCAAACACATCAAGAGACGCTTCAACTCCATTCATGAAAAGGTCAAGGATGGAGACATAGAGATTTGCAAAATACATACGGATCTGAATATAGCAGACCCGTTGACTAAACCTCTTCCGCGAGCAAAACATGATCAGCACCAAGACTCCATGGGTGTTAGATTCATTACTATGTTATCTAGATTATTGACTCTAGTGTAAGTGGGAGACTGAAGGAAATATGCCCTAGAGGCAATAATAAAGTTGTTATTTTATATCTCCTTATTCATGATAAAGGTTTACTATTCATGCTAGAATTGTATTGATCGGAAACTCAAATACATGTGTGAATACATAAACAAATACCGTGTCCCTAGTAAGCCTCTACTAGACTAGCTCATTGATCAAAGATGGTTAAGTTTTCCTAACCATAAACATGTGTTGTTATTTGATAACGGGATCACATCATTAGGAGAATGATGTGATGGAAAAGACCCATCCGTTAGCTTAGCATAATGATCGTTCAGTTTATTGCTATTGCTTTCTTCAGGTCAAATACATATTCCTTCGACTATGATATTATGCAACTCCCGAATAATGGAGGAATACCTTGTGTGCTATCAAACGTCACAACGTAACTGGGTGATCATAAAGATGCTCTACAGGTATCTCCGAAGGTGTTTGTTGAGCTGGCATAGATCGAGATTAGGATTTGTCACTCCGAGTATCGGAGAGGTATCTCTAGGCCCTCTCGATAATACACATCATAAGAAGCCTTGCAAGCAAAGTGACTAATGAGTTAGTTGCAAGATGTTGTATTACGGAATGAGTAAAGAGACTTGCTGATAACAAGATTGAACTAGGTATGAAGATACCGACGATCGAATCTCGGGCAAGTAACATACCGATGGACAAAGGGAATTACGTATGTTGTCATAAAGGTTCGACCAATAAAGATCTTCGTAGAATATGTAGGAGCCAATATGGGCATCCAGGTTCCGCTATTGGTTATTGACCGGAGAGGTGTCTCGGTCATGTCTACATAGTTCTCGAACCCGTAGGGTCCGCACGCTTAACGTTCGTTGACGATATAGTGTTATATGAGTTATATGATTTGGTGACCAAATGTTATTCGGAGTCCCGGATGAGATCATGGACATGATGAGGAGTCTCGAAATGGTCGAGAGGTAAATATTGATATATAGGACGATGGTATTCGGACACTGGAAGTGTTTCGGAGTGCACCAGGTAGTCATCGGATCACCGGAAGGGGTTCCAGGAGGCCCCGGGAGGTCCATGGGCCTAATGGGCCAAGGAGAGGCACACACCAGCCCACAGAGGGGCTGGAGCGCCCTCTCCCTAGCCACTGGCCCTAGAAGAAGGAAAAGAAGAGGGCGCCACCTCCTCCTGCCTTTCCCTCCTTGTGGGAGAAAGGAAAGGGGGGCCACCTCCTCCTTCCTTCCCCTTGGCGCCAAAAGAAGGAAAGGGGGCCGGCCTAGGGCAGGAGCCCAAGTAGGATTCGAACCTACTTGGGGCGCCCCTTGGCCTCTCCCCTCTCCCCCCACCTATATATATGTGGTAGGGGGGCGCCTACCACAACCACGACAATTTCTTAGCCGTGTGCGGCGGCCCCCTTCACCGTTTACACCCCTGGTCATATTTTCGTAGTGCTTAGTCGAAACCCTGCAGAGATCACTTCACCATCACCATCACCATGCTGTTGTGCTGCTGGAACTCATCCACTACCTCGCCGTCTTGCTGGATCAAGAAGGCGGAGGACGTCATCGAGCTGAACGTGTGCTGAAAGCGGAGGTGCCGTACGTTCGGTACTCGATCGGTTGGAGCGCGAAGAAGTTCGACTACATCAACCGCGTTAATAAACGCTTCCACTTACGGTCTACGAGGGTACGTAGACACACTCTCCCTTATCGTTGCTATGCATCTCCATGGATAGATCTAGCGTGTGCATAAAAAAAAATTGTTTTCCATGCAACGTTTCCCAACAGTGGCATCAGAGCCAGGTCTATGCGTAGATGATATGCACGAGTAGAACACAAAGAGTTGTGGGCGGTGATAGTCATACTGCTTACCACCAACATCTTATTTTGATTCGGCGGTATTGTGGGATGAAGCGGCCCGGACCAACCTTACATGTCCACGCACATGAGACCGGTTCCACCGACGGACATGCAACTAGTTTTGCATAAAGGTGGCTGGCGGGTGTCTGTTTCTCCTACTTTAGTTGAATTGAATTTGACTATGGCCAGTCCTTGAAGAAGGTTAAAATAGCAAACTTGATAAATCACTGTTGTGGTTTTTGCCGTAGGTAAGAATGGTTCTTGCTAGAAGCCCGTCGCAGCCACGTAAAACTTGCAACAGCAAAGTAGAGGATGTCTAACTTGTTTTTGCAGGGCATGTTGTGATGTGATATGGTCAAGATATGATGTGATATATGTTGATGTATGAGATGATCATGTTTTGCAATATCGACAACCGGCAGGAGCCTTAGGGTTGTCTCTTTATTGTATGAAATGCAAGCGCCATGTAATTGCATTACTTTATCACTATGCGTTAGCGATAGTTGTAGAAGCAATAGTTGGCGAGACGACCCCGACACAACAATGGAGATCAAGGTGTCGAGCCGGTGACGATGGAGATCATGACGATGCTTTGGAGATGGAGATCAAAAGCACAAGATGATGATGGCCATATCATGTCACATATTTTGATTGCATGTGATGTTTATCCTTTATGCATCTTATTTTGCTTAGAATGGCGGTAGCATTATAAGATGATCCCTTCACTAAATTTCAAGATAAAAGTGTTCTCCCCGAGTATGCACCATTGCCAAAGTTCATTGTTTCGAAGCACCACGTGATGATCGGGTGTGATAGACTCTACGTTCACATACAATGGGTGTAAGACAGTTTTGCACGTGCAGAATACTTGGGTTAAACTTGACGACCCTAGCTTGTACAGACATGGTCTCGGAACACTGGAGACCGAAAGGTCAAACGTGAGTCATATAGTAGATATGATCAACATAGAGATGTTCACCATTGAAGACTACCCCATCTCACATGATGATCGGACATGGGTTAGTTGATTTGGATCACTTATCACTTAGATAACCTGAGGGATGTTTATTTAAGTGGGAGTTCATTAGTAATTTGATTAATTGAACTTAATTTATCATGAACTTAGTCTTATAGTTTTGCATATCTATGTTGTAGATCAATGGCCCGAGCTACTGTTCCCCTGAATTTTAATGTGTTCCTAGAGAAAGCTAAGTTGAAAGATGATGGTAGCAACTACACGGACTGGGTCTGTAACTTGAGGATTATCCTCATTGCTGCACAGAAGAATTATGTCCTTGATGCACCGCTAGGTGACAAGCCCGCTCCCGCTAATCTAGACGTTGTGAACACCTGGCAAACGCGGTCTGATGACTACTCGATAGTTCAGTGTGCCATGCTTCACGGCTTAGAACCGGGACTTCAAAGACGTTTTGAACGTCATGGAGCATATGAGATGTTCCAAGAGTTGAAGTTAATATTTCAAGAAAATGCCCGGGTTGAGAGTTATGAAGTCTCCAACAAGTTCTATAGCTGCAAGATGGAGGAGAACAGTTTTGTCAGTGAACACATACTCAAAATGTCTGGGTATCATAACAAGTTGACTCAGCTGGGAGTTAATCTTCCAGTTGATAGTGTTATTGACAGAGTTCTTCAATCACTGCCACCAAGCTACAAAGGCTTCGTGATGAACTATAATATGCAAAGGTTGAATAAAATGATTCCCGAGCTCTTCGCAATGCTTAAGGCCGTGGAGGTAGAAATCAAGAAGGAGCATCAAGTGTTGATGGTTAGCAAGACCACTAGTTTCAAGCAAAAGGGCAAGGGAAAGAAAGGGAACTTCAAGAAGAATGGCAAGCAAGTTGCCACTCCCGGGAAGAAGCCCAATGCTGGACCCAAGCCTGAAATTGAGTGCTTCTACTGCAAAGGGAATGGTCACTTGAAGCGGAACTGCCCCAAATACTTGGCGGATAAGAAGGATGGCAAAGTGAAAAAATGTATATTTGATATACATGTTATTGATGTGTACCTTACTAATGCTTGTAGCAGCACCTGGATATTTGATACTGGTTCGGTTGCTCATATTTGTAACTCGAAACAGGAGCTGCGGAATAAATGAAGATTGGCTAAGGACGAGGTGACGATGCGCGTCAGAAATGGTTCCAAGGTCGATGTGATCGTCATCGGCACGCTACCTCAATAATTTTTATTTGGTGCCCGCGTTGAGCATGAACATTATATCTGGATCTTGTTTATTGCGAGAAGGTTATTCATTTAAATCGGAAAATAATGGTTGTTCAATTTATATGAGTAATATCTTTTATTGTCATGCACCCTTGAAGACTGGTCTATTCTTGTTGAATCTTGATTGTAGTGATACACATATTCATAATATTGATGCCAAAAGATGCAAAGTTGATAATGATAGTGCAACATACTTGTGGCACTGCCGTTTAGGTCATATTGGTGTAATGCGCATGAAGAAACTCCATATGGATGGACTTTTGGAATCACTTGATTATAATCATTTGATACTTGCAAACCATGCCTTATGGGCAAGATGACTAAAACTCCGTTCTCCGGAACAATGGAGCGAGCTAATGACTTATTGGAAATAATACATACCGATGTATGCGGTCCAATGAGTGTTGAGGCACGCGGTGGGTATCGTTATTTTCTGACCTTCACAGATGATTTGAGTAGATATGGGTATATCTACTTAATGAAACACAAGTCTGAAACATTTGAAAAGTTCAAAGAATTTCAGAGTGAAGTCGAGAATCATCGTAACAAGAAAATAAAGTTTCTACGATCCGATCGCGGAGGCGAATATTTGAGTTACGAGTTTGGCCTTCATTTAAAACAATGTGGAATTGTTTCACAACTCACGCCACCTGGAACACCACAACGTAATGGTGTGTCCGAACATCGTAACCGTACTTTATTGGATATGGTGTGATCTATGATGTCTCTTACCGATTTACCAATGTCGTTTTGGGGTTATGCATTAGAGATAGCTACATTCACATTAAATAGGGAACTGTCTAAATCCGTTGAGACGACATCGTATGAACTGTGGTTTGGCAAGAAACCTAAGCTGTCATTTCTTAAAGTTTGGGGTTGCGACACTTATCTCAAAAGTCTTCAGCCTGATATGCTCAAACCCAAATCGGAGAAGTGCGTCTTCATAGGATACCCTAAGGAAACAATTGGGTACACTTTATAACACAGATCCAAAGGCAAGATCTTTGTTGCCAAGAATGGGTCCTTTCTAGAGATGGAGTTTCTCTCAAAAGAAGTGAGTGGGAGGAAAGTAGAACTTGATGAGGTAATTGTACCTTCTCTTGAATTGGAAAGTAGCACATCAGAGAAATCCATTCTCGTGATAATAACACCAACTAGAGAGGAAGCAAATCATCATGATCATGAAACTTCAGATCAAGTTGCTATTGAACCTCGTAGGTCGACCAGAGCACGATCCGCACCAGAGTGGTATGGTAATCCTTTCTTGGAAGTCATGTTACTAGACCAAGGCGAACCTACGAACTATGAAGAAGCTATGATGAGCCCAGATTTCGACAGATGGCTTGAGGCCATGAAATCTGAGATAGGATCCATGTATGAGAACAAAGTGTGGACTTTGGTGGACTTGCCCGATGATCGGCAAGCCATAGAAAATAAATGGATCTTCAAGAAGAAGACTAATGCTGATCGTAAAGTTACTGTCTACAAAGCTCGAATTGTCATGAAAGGTTTTCGAAAAGTTCAAGGAGTTGACTACGATGAGACTTTCTCACCCGTAGCGATGCTTAAGTCTGTCCAAATCATGTTAGCAATTGCCGCATTTTATGATTATGAAATCTGGCAAATGGACGTCAAAACTGTATTCCTTAATGGATATCTTAAAGAAGAGTCGTATATGATGCAACCAGAAGGTTTTGTCGATCCTAAAGGTGCTAACGAAGTGTGCAAGCTCCAGTGATCCATCTATGGACTGGTGCAAGCATCTCGGAGTTGGAATATATGCTTTGATGAGGTGATCAAAGCATATGGTTTTATACAGACTTACGGTGAAACCTGTATTTACAAGAAAGTGAGTGGGAGCTCTGTAGCATTTCTGATATTATATGTGGATGACATATTGTTGATTGGAAATGATATAGAATTTCTGGATAGCATAAAAGGATATTTGAATAAGAATTTTTCAATGAAAGACCTCGGTGAAGCTGCATATATATTGGGCATCAAGATCTATAGAGATAGATCGAGACGCTTAATAGGACTTTCGCAAAGCACATACCTTGATAAAGTCTTGAAGAAGTTCAAAATGGATCAGTCAAAGAAAGGGTTCTTGCCTGTGTTACAAGGTGTGAAGTTGAGTCAGAATCAAAGCCCAACCACTGCAGAAGATAGAGAGAACATGAAAGTCATTCCCTATGCCTCAGCCATAGGTTCTATCATGTCTGCTTTGCTATGTACTAGACCTGATGCGTGCCTTGCCATAAGTCTGGCAGGGAGGTACCAAAGTAATCCAGGAGTGGATCACTGGACAGCAGTCAAGAACATCCTAAAGTACTTGAAAAGGACCAAGGATATGTTTCTCGTTTATGGAGGTGACGAAGAGCTCGTCGTAAATGGTTACATCGATTCTAGCTTCGACACTGATCCAGATGACTCTAAGTCACAAACCGGATACGTATTTATATTGAATGGTGGAGCTGTCAGTTGGTGCAGTTCCAAGCAGAGTGTCGTGGCGGGATCTACGTGTGAAGCGGAGTACATAGCTGCTTCGGAAGCAGCACATGAAGGAGTCTGGATGAAGGAGTTCATATCCGATCTAGGTGTAATACCAAGTGCATCAGGTCCAATGAAAATCTTTTGTGACAACACTGGAGCAATTGCCTTGGCAAAGGAATCCAGGTTTCACAAGAGAACCAAACACATCAAGAGACACTTCAACTCCATTCGTGAAAAGGTCAAGGATGGAGACATAGAGATTTGCAAAATACATACAGATCTAAATATAGCAGACCCGTTGACTAAACCTCTTCCGCGAGCAAAACATGATCAGCACCAAGACTCCATGGGTGTTAGATTCATTACTATGTAATCTAGATTATTGACTCTAGTGTAAGTGGGAGACTGAAGGAAATATTCCCTAGAGGCAATAATAAAGTTGTTATTTTATATTTCCTTATTCATGATAAAGGTTTATTATTCATGCTAGAATTGTATTGATCGGAAACTTAAATACATGTGTGAATACATAAACAAATACCGTGTCCCTAGTAAGCCTCTACTAGACTAGCTCGTTGATCAAAGACGGTTAAGGTTTCCTAACCATAAACATGTGTTGTCATTTGATAATGGGATCACATCATTAGGAGAATGATGTGATGAACAAGACCCATCCGTTAGCTTAGCATAATGATCGTTCAGTTTATTGCTATTGCTTTCTTCAGGTCAGATACATATTCCTTCGACTATGAGATTATGCAACTCCCTAATACCGGAGGAATACCTTCTGTGCTATCAAACGTCACAATGTAACTGGGTGATCATAAAGATGCACTACAGGTATCTCCAATGGTGTTTGTTGAGTTGGCATAGATCGAGATTAGGATTTGTCACTCCGAGTATCGGAGAGGTATCTCTGGGCCCTCTCGGTAATACACATCATAAGAAGCCTTGCAAGCAAAGTGACTAATGAGTTAGTTGCAAGATGATGTATTACGGAACAAGTAAAGAGACTTGACGATAACGAGATTGAACCAGGTATGAAGATACCGACGATCGAATCTTGGGCAAGTAACATACCGATGGACAAAGGGAATTACGTATGTTGTCATAAAGGTTCGACCGATAAAGTTCTTCGTAGAATATGTAGGAGCCAATATGGGCATTTACGTTCCGCTATTGGTTATTAACCGGAGAGGTGTCTCGGTCATGTCTACATAGTTCTCGAACCCATAGGGTCCGCACGCTTAACGTTCGTTGACAATATAGTGTTATATGAGTTATATGATTTGGTGACCGAATGTTGTTCGATGTCCCGGATGAGATCACGGACATGACGAGGAGTCTCGAAATGGTCAAGAGGTAAAGATTGATATATAGTACGATGGTATTCGGACACCGGAAGTGTTTCGGAGTGCACCGGGTAGTCATCGGATCACCGGAAGGGGTTCCGGGAGGCCCCGGGAGGTCTATGGGCCTAATGGGCCAAGGAGAGGCACACACCAGCCCACAGAGGGGCTGGCGCGCCCTCTCCCTGGCCGCCGGCCCTAGAAGAAGGAAAAGGAAGGGGCGCCACCTCCTCCTGCCTTTCCCTCCTTGTGGAAGAAAGGAAAGGGGGGGCGCCACCTCCTCCTTCCTTCCCCTTGGCGCCAAAAGAAGGAAAGGTGTGCGGCCTAGGGCAGGAGCCCAAGTTGGATTCTGACCTACTTGGGGTGCCCCTTGGCCTCTCCCCTCTCACCCCACCTATATATATGTGGGAGGGGGGCGCCTAGCACATCCACGATAATTGCTTAGCCGTGTGCGACGCCCCCCTCCACCATTTACACCCCTGGTCATATTTTCATAGTGCTTCAGCGAAGCCCTGCGGAGATCACTTCACCATCACCATCACCATGCCGTCATGCTATCGGAACTCATTCACTACCTTGCCGTCTTGCTGGATCAAGAAAACGGAGGACGTCATCGAGATGAACGTGTGCTGAACGCGGAGGTGCCGTACGTTTGGTACTCGATCGGTTGGAGCGCGAAGAAGTTCGACTACATCAACCGTGTTAATAAACGCTTCCGGTTACGGTCTACGAGGGTACAAAGACACACTCTCCCTTCTCGTTGCTATGCATCTCCATGGATAGATCTTGCGTGTGCGTAGAAAAAAATTTGTTTTCCATGCAACGTTTCCCAACAAGGATGCGCGGCACGGTTCGTTCAACCGCAGTTCGGTGCTTCACCGTCGCGGGAGCTACGCGCTGTTTGTTTTTCCTCGGAATTGTTGCATAAGAAGATTGGGCACAGCGTCTGTGCTTGGGTCCGTCCTTGCAGCATCGATAAACCCAATGGCTGAGCTCTGTCTGGCGGGCTGGCCTTGTTCACTTCACCGCCTGGGGTCGTTGGTGTTTCGCCTTCTCATGCGATGGCCCCCGGAGATTCATGCGGCACAGGCCCCCCGCCCCCTCCATCACCTCACAGGTCTCTTACACGCGTCCCACGCCAAAAATTCAGGAGTAACCCGCCTTGAGGTAGGGCCTCCTGAGTCCCGTGCTGGCGCACGAGTGCCCATATACACCTCCTCCAGTTCTGCCATGCTAGCCACGTGTACGAATGGGGATGTACACGCCCCGGAGTCTCCCCCCGAGGGAACTCCCACCCGCACACAAGTGGAAGCCCCATGCTCCGCGCTGGTGGACGACACGATCGAGGAGCGACTATGCCCACGCACAAGTGGAAGCCCCATGCTCCGCGCTGGCGGACGACACGGTTGAGCAATGACTATGCCCACGCAAAGTGGAAGCCCCATGCTCCACGCTAGTGGATAAACAACTGAGGGCACCTTAGTGGCTGCACTAACCTCAGGACAGCCTATCGGCTCTTCATGCGGCCCTATCGTGCAGCTTTCCCCAACGAAGGCACGCGCGAGGGGGCTGGATACGGGGGGCTGTGCTCAGGCCAAGCCTGGCACGCGCCACCTCACCAGGTCCCTGGTACCTGGTCTTCTCACATCCCTCCCAGGCAAAAGCTAGCGAGGAAAGGTATGGAGGGCTCCGGATTAACTTAGATGCTGCTAGCGTTTCTTTCATGAGGGTTGTTCGTATGTCAAGGGGGACCCCTGAGCAACGCGACTCAGGGGCCTCACTAGTCATGTAGCCCCTCGCTCCTTGGTCTCGTCCTGGTGATCCGGACGCCCCAACGGTGGTCGAAGTATGCCCGGGGCTGGGCCCTGCCGACGTAGAGCACAAAGGCAAACAAGAAAGAAATCGAGCACGAAAAGAAAATTACGTAGTTCTAGCAGTTATTACAAAGCACAAAGTGTTCATCAAATTCAAACAAAAGTTTTTACGCCTCCACGAGGCACGGTAAATGTTGCAGGATAAAACTAGGAAGAAGCACCACCACCACCTTGGCCATCACGCCGCTTGTTCCGGTCGCTGGGAGCCCATCGTCGACATCACTGCCGCCATCATCGCCACTGCCGACCCTTGCCACCGAAGCCTTGGGGTCGGGGATGCAGAGGAACTTCTTCAGCAGCGCATCCACCTGATCCTTCATGGCCCAGCGGCAGCGGCACGAGACTCAGGAGCCACCGGGTGGATCAATGCGTCGAAGTCGAAGCCTGGGTCCTGGAGGTAGAGATGGCTGAAGATGCATGTCGCAGCCACGGTGAAGAGCGAGCGGCACTCCTCTTCCAAGACGGAGTCCACTTCGGTGGCGGCACCCTTAAGCACTTCGGCAAGCGCGGAGGAGAGCCCTACAAGGCCGTCTTTGGGGGTCGCCAGCGTCTCTTCGTATCCTCCCCCACAGATGGAGCACAGCGCCTCACGAGACCTGAGCTCGAGGGAGAGGAAGGCTTCGCGTTCCACAGCTGCCTTCTTCTCGGCGGCGATAAGGACCTTCTCCTGGGCCTCCAGCTGGGCTGTCGCCTCGGAGACACGCTGAGCATGGGACGCCTGGGCTTTGTCCACCTCCTCTCTCGGCTTGGCTAGGCGGCCATGCTCCGTGGCCTGGTCGGTGGTCACCTGGGCCAGCTTGGCGTCGTGATCGGTGAGCTTCGCTTCGCGGGCCTTGAGGTCCTCTTCCTGCCACTGGAGCCGCTGGGCGTGCGTGGCCCATTCCTCCCGAAGAGTCTTCAGCTCGGCCTTTGCTTCGTTGCAGCACTTCTCGAGGCACGCTGCGCTGGCCAGCGCCATGTCGCGAGCCCCCATGGCTTCGCTGGCTTCCCTCCTGCTCTCCGTGGTGGCGGTCTCAGCCCGGTCCTAGGCCATCCTGGCAGATGTGTTGGCCTGGAGCCACCCCGAGACAAGCCCCAGGCATTCCCTCGCAAGGCACTTGTCGACGTCTTGGAGGTCGGCCTGAAGTTGGCCAAGTGCAACGAAGGCTTCCTCCAGGGCCCCGGGCCTGACTAGGGGGCCACAGTTCGCCAGCGTGAGGGACTGACAGGGGAGCAGCTCGGGTGCGCCGACCAGTGCCACGGCCATGGAAGCGGTGGCGTGGATGGCTTGAGGCGCCGGAAGCTCCGGGTCCCCTCAGGCACGACAAGGGTGGACGGCTCCACGGTCTGCCGACCTACGGTGGCTGGCCCCTCCTGAGGCTGCATCACCACGTCCTCAGGGACGCGCTCCGTCGCGAGATGGCAATAGACTGTATTCTCCACCCACGCGGGGACTGTTGCAGCTACGACAAGGGGCGTCGTGTCCTGAGCCCCAGCACCCCCGACGGACGGCCCTCCAGGCAGCGCCAGCGAGGTGCCTGGAGTAGGTGGAGCACTCGAGCGCTCTGGCGTGGTGCTGCCCGCGTGCCCGAAGGCCGCGCCAGACCGGCCTGGCATGCTTCCGTGGCCGCGACCAGAGGCTGACGGCGCCCTCGGGGCAGGGGCTCCTTCGGCTCCGTGCTTCCCTTCCTCTTCTACATCACGGTGTCCAACCTGGTCATCGGGAGTGGGGATTGTGAGCGCAACCGCAATTTGTGCTTAACTCAAGGACAAGATGGGATACTTACTCATCAGGGTCGACCCACGCCCTCCTCTTCTCCCTCTTGGCTGGAGCTGGGGCGCCCCTGCCTTTCCTTGACGTGGCCTGGGTCGTGCTTGGGGGATCAGTGAGGCACTCCTCGGCCGGCCCCGGCGTGGTGCTGCCGCCCAGAGGGACAGAGGGTTCGCCCTGAGGGGTCGCGACTGGCTGAACCCCATCAGCCCTAGCAACGGTTGCCTTGTCTTCGGCTCGCGAGCTGGGCAGGGATGGGACCGGCGCCTCGCCCGCCTTGCCAGCGCACGGGGAGCCCTCCGGAGCAAGCGCAGCCACGCCTTTCTTCGGGGTCGCCAGGCCGGATGCTGGCAGCGTCCGGGGGGTAGGCCTCGGCCTTCTGAGGACCCTGGTGGGGCGCGGGGAGTCCGCGGCCGGGAGTTCATCGGTGTCGTCATCGTCCTCAAGCTGGCGGAGAAGCTCACTCTGCGATAGGGGGGACACCTCCTCCACGTCGTCGTCCTCGGTCACCTCCGAGTCCTCTTCGCCCTCCTCGCCAGTGTTGTCATCGGAGGACACCGGCACTGGGGAATTGGGGCGCCCAGATGACACGAGCCCCAGTTCGTTGAAGACAAGCATGGCGGCTACCTGTGCTTCCCTGTCGGCGCGGAGGTACAGCGGGACATAGGCCTCCGGGTGGTCTCCCAGGTCACTGTTGAGCAGGACGGCCATGGCCCGGTCCAGCTCCTCGCCCGTCAGGCTCCCAGAGCACAGCCTGGTGTCGTTCAACGAACCCTGGAGCACCCACATGGGGCGCGTGTGCACCTGGAGTGGCACAAGGCGTTGCGTCAGGAACTCCTTCACGAGCATGCCCCCGTCAGCGCCCTAGCCTCCATGTCCGAGGTCATCTTCCTCAGGACTGGCTCTGCCCGGGGGTCAGAGAACTTCTCATGGCTCCACCTCTCGAGCCACTCGGGTAGCTCGGTCGGCAGCTCCAGCCGCTAGTGGAGGCCCCCGGTGTCCAGGAAGACCCAGCGGTGCCGGAAGCCTTCCACCATTTTCCCGGCCTTCATCGGCATGTTGCTCTTGTGGACCGTGACGAAGGACACGCAGCCGAAACGCTGTGTCGAGTCATGCAGCCGCAGGCAGAAGAAGTGTGGAATGAGTGGAACGGAGGGCCACACGCCCACAAAAGCCTCATAGTAGAAGGCGAAGATGGATAGGAGGAGGACGGAATTGGGTTGAAGGTGAATAGCCTAGATCTTGCCTGGATCTTGTAGTGGTCGAGGACGACAACAAAGAACTCGGAGAAAGGTGGGACGAGCCCCACGAAGACGCTCTGGAGGAAGAAGGGATAAACCGTCCACGCCAAGGTCCTCTGCTCGGTGGTGCCAGCCCAGATGATGGTCTCATTCCACTCATTGTCGTTGTTCGTCGTCTGCGGGAGCACAGGGACGAGATGCCCCTCATCGGCAATGGTGGACACGCCGAGCACCGGCGCAGGGGAGGAGGAAGACCTTGCGGCTTGTGTCGCGGGCTTCGACTTCCCAGGCGCCATTTGCATGGTCCCGGCACCGGAGAAGGAGAAGAAAGGAGGCGGGGTGCGGTTGGATCTGGAGAAGCTCTCGACAGGGAGAAGGGGATCTAGAGCAAGGCAAGGGGAAGAAATGATGGCTTAGCAGTGGACGCCAGTCTTTTGTTAGCCTGGGCAGTTGCCAAGGCGGCGTGGGGGAGCGGAGGCGTCCACGTCTCGCTGGGCGCCATGCGTCAGTCTGGCCCGCAGGCGATTGGGGCCCGCAGCGCTTCACCCTTGCCCCTTGGCTTCGCCTCGAAGCCAACCCAAGCGCGCCTTGGGCCTGGGGGTTACTGTCGGCGTTCTAGGATCAAGGGTACCCTGACCTGCCTGCCTGCAGCCCATAGTATGGCCCCATCGACGGCCTGGTACGGCCCAGCGGCAAGCCCCCAAGACAAGACCCTCGCGAGGCGGACGACACCAACACCCCCAGAGGAGCGGCCTCCCCAGGTGGCCTCCCGAGGAGCGGAGATTTCTATGTAGGTACCCAGCCTCCTGAGGCTAAGATTACGTGAGCCATGACGACCAAGGCCAGGCGGGCGCCAGCGGGCGCAGAGGAGACAGTTTCCCTTTCGGTGCTAAGGGAGAAACAACAGGCGTGGGTTCCCGAGGAGCCCTCCAAAGGTTTCCATTCCGGTGCAACAAGACCAAGACCACAAGCTCGGCAAGACGGATGTCATCGCCGAGCCTACCGCTGCGTCACGACCAGGAGCTTTGTAGGCGAAGACCACCTCTCGTCAGGATAAGATGTACTACTTGTCCCCTTTCGAATTGGCAACTGTGGGATCCCTTCCCGCCTAAGTTTTGGGGGAAGAGGACCGAGGCCACTATAAAGATAGGTTAGCCACCACCATAGAAGGGGACGGAACCCATAGAGTTGAACCCACACCACGAGATCCCTCGCGAGGCTGTTCATCCACTGTACTAGTTCATCCTCAGCCCCTCGTGAGGCCAATCCACCACAAAGCAGGAGTAGGGTTTTACACCACAAGGTGGCCCGAACCTGGGTAAACTGCCGTGTTCATCTTCCTCCCCGCTCACGCAAATCCGACGAGGCTAGGCTATAGGGTGGCGAGCTGGAAGCTTGAGAGGTTGAGATCTTCGCACACGCCCCAAAGTTCGAATCTTCTTGGGTCTGTGGAGCCCTGAATCCGACATTTTCCCATGGTGAAAACCAAAAGATTCACCCTCCGCCTTCCCGTAGATTGCATTGCCTTTCAGTCATTTCGCCCCCTTTGCTTCATCTCCCCATTGCTTCTACCTGGTTCCATGGCGGCGCACCAGATCACGGAGTGTGAGGTGAGGCGCCTAACACAGGAGCTCCATGCCAAGGATGCGGAGCTCGGGGCCAAGGACGTGGAGCTCTGTGAGCTCAAGGAGGAGAGGAGTGCCATGCTCCTCCTTTATGTGCGGGAGTTCATGGAGCTTCAAAAGCGGCAGGCGTCCACCACAAAGATGCTGCAGAAAGCGGGAGATACGATAGGCGGTCAGGCAAGCCGGCTGGAGCATGAGCAGGCCGATCGTGATGAGGTCCAGGATTGCCTCAACCACTTGCTGGGCCATGTTGCCACGCACGTGTTGCGGCTACGTGATGCCTACCGGCGTGCCAGCGCGACCATGTCGGCCGTCGGGCTAAACCCGTTCGACCATCCCATCGACTTCAACGAGCTGCGGCTTCCTGACCTAGTCTCCTTCTTCACCTATATCTTCGAGGAGCTGAGCCATCTCCGCACGGTGGTGGGGGTGGAGCTGGACAAGGAGGGGTTGCGGGCGGCCGTCGCCATTGCCCGGTGAATCCTCTTAGGGCTTCGTCACCAGAATCCATTCGTGCCATTGGACGCCGTCTTTGACGAGTGGCTCCCATCGACCGGGAGCGGGCTCTGCGAGCGGTGGCACCCTGCATCACCACCGTCGTGCGCCTCGTGAAGTAGAGGGACTTTGGTGGTATTTGGGCGTCCTATGCATGGGCATGTCTCGGCACAACAGGACCATTGGTTTAACTCAGACGGTGCAGATTAGTCACTGTAGCACAAAGCGTGCAGGTGTGTTTGGTTGCATTGTCATCTCAACATAGTTGTTCCCTCTTCTTGCATGCTCATCTCAACACCCCTCTTCATGCATGCTCTCCATGCTCCTAGTGTATTTGTGTTAACCTAGTGTGGACTCATGTACACTTCATGCACTCTGCCAAGCACGCAAAAGTGGGTTGAGAAGGGAACTTTTGCTCCCATGCACCCTTCATACACCCTACCTAAAACAGATTCATGCTTCATATGGTTCATGTTCCGTGGAGTACTGTAGCACCGTACTCCCCGTGTGCTGCAGACCTAGTTCTGTTGACATTGATCTCACCGTTCATTCTCGACCGGACAGTCAATAAAGGGGCATGTTACATTATTGTTCATAGTTGACATGCGCACAACATCCTTTTTTATTGTCATATCTTACTACACTAGCAACAAGATTATAGTACTACTGACGTATGAACCACTGCAAAATGCCCTAGTAGTAGGAGTACTGTGTAAGTTCAAGTGGTTGCCTTGTTTCGCACTCTTCCGTCGTAAGAGTGGAAACGCTTGTTGTAATCATTTTTTTTTTCAAAAACAGTGGACACGCTCTACCGCGCGGATCCTCCTCGACGGTCGTCGGGAACCTTGCTACTCACTTTCGCCGACGTGTGGGACAGCCAGCATCAGGGTCCACTTGCCATGCACTAAATTACTCCGTACTAGAGTGCACAACTGCACGGTAGACTACACCGGTTGAAGCACCGCAGTAATGCCCAATGAGGCATCAAATCACAAAGACCCCACCTTTCCAGCAGTAAGTTGGATGGACGAAGCAACCATCATTTCACTCTTCTCCCTCATCTTCCTCTCTTGAAGAAAACCCCAACTCGCTTCTCCCTCATCTTGTTCCTCATTTCTTCACGAAAACCTCGACGCGCTTCTGCCATTGTTCTTCTCTCCCAAAGAAGGAAATGTGAGCGCATCAATGGTGTTGCTTCTGGCCAAGGCCCGGTCTTGCAACCCCGCGACCGATCCTAACTCCCTCTCTGTTCTTCTTTTGGGTTTGTGATTATGGTTTCTTTTCTTTTATTTCTATTTGACAGTTTCTTGATGGACCCTGGAGCACCGGCCGAAGTGATGTCTATGGCTCTGGCCAAAACCGTCGAGGCTCAGGATACAAAGAAGTGCAAGCACCCCGCCGAGACTACCGCAGACAAGCTCAAGGCCATCGCCCTGTCCAAGCCCCCCTCTCCGGGATCCCTCGTTAAGCCAGTCCAGGTAATATCTCTTCTTGACGATCTTTTTGGTGATCTTGATCGTGTTTTTTCATCTAACACGCAGTACTAGTACTAGTACTAGTAGTACAACTTTCTAGGCGATCTTGCATGTGATTTTTGTGTGCCAAATGACGGTTCTAAATGGCTCTTTTGACCAAAACATGTGAGAGGTTGACATACATATGATTTTTGCACATAACACTGATTTCTTATAGATTACTTTCAAACACTTTATGAACAACATCAATGCTAGCTGTAGGAAATGCACGATTTTAGCTCTCATGCCTTAGAAGAGATTATAGTAGCCTCAGTAACTTGTGTTATGGATATTGCAAGTATTCCCTCTGTTCACAAATATAAGATGTTCTAACTTTTTTGTGCATCTCATGTATACATGTTCTAGTGTCTTTGTTCACTCATTTCTGTGCGTATATGTAGTCTTATATGGAGTAAAATATCAAAAATCATCTTATATTTCTGAACGGAGGTAGTAATAAAATATTTGGTTTCTGTTTGAATTAGAACCAGGTCCCCGGTGGATATGAAGTTCTCAAAGTCATGCCGTGTGAACTGGAAGACCTGAGGATGTGTTCTACTACTAAACTATCCAGTTGTTGTGTTCTTGTCACCACGTGTCGTAAACAAGTGTTTTCCTGTAGCATTGTTGTCAGGCGTGTTCTCGAGGGTGTACTTCACCACAACAATTTCCTAGCTGTGCCTTCGATTATGAAGGGTGTGGTTCTTGTAAAGCTTCCCGACAAATCTGATGCAGACTGTCTTCATCATCATGTTTATGAGTGGAAAGACCACTCTGTTAGGTTCTCCAAGGTTGACGAGATGGCGAAGGTGCCAGTAGACATCTCTCACGAAGTCCATGGCCTATTCAGTTATGTGGGGTACATCCCGTAGGTCGGTGGCAAGAAATTGTCTGTAGAGTTTAATTAGTGCAACTTTGCTTGTCTGTAGTAAGTACTACTATTGTTCAGTACTTGATTTGTGTGTGTGAACCCTGTATTGTTTAGTACTGCCTCTTTTGTTGTGTGGTGAGTCCTGAGAACAGTCTATGTTAATGTTTGTCCACTCAATTCAGTCTGTATATTTTGAAGTATCTAGATCATCTTTTTTGTGAGGACGGTTTATCAATTATGGTTACACTCCAATATCTGTATGCATTGCAGGGTTTATCGCACCCACCAGGATTTCCAGTCCCATGGATGTTTGCTCCAAACGAGTTGTCACGACCTTTGGACTGTCCTGCTTGTGGGAGTAATTGGGGGCCCTTCATGCCACCCGTAATTGGACGATCAACCTTCTATTTAGAACTTGAACATAGTGATATCCTGGTAAGGATTCACTCGTGTCACATCAAGTAAATCTTATTGATTTACTGTCATGTTTTCTTACTTTTGTTGCAATTTTACGATGTAGGTTTTGCCATGTCACATTCGTTACAGAATAAACCATTTGGTTTCCTCTATGATGGTTATTTTAGCAGGTTTCACTTCTTATGACATGTCGGTAATGAAGGCACTGTCCATCACTTATATTACTGGACACAATTGGACCAGTCTGTTGTCTGAGTACAATCTGAAGCCCTGTGATGAACTGCAATTTGTTTTAACAAACACGCCACAATCAATCCTTCTCTCTTTTTGTCGTGGGAAACCACGGCCACCTATGGGGCCATGAGCCACTTTTGGTTCGGCAGGGGGATGGGCACGTTGCACAAAGAGCGGAGAAGCGTCGTGCAGCACGGCAGAGATCACACGGGCAGTCTTTACCCAGGTTCGGGCTGTCGCGAGGCGTAAAACCCTACTCCTACTTTGGTGGATTGATGGTGGATAATGGTGGTGAACGTAGCACACTCGCCCGGCAAGGTCGCTCTGGGGGCGAGAGTGGCTACGCGCGTATGGATATGCGAGGGTCCAACCAACCCTTTCTACGGTCGCCATGGGCCTCCTTTTATAGATTAAGGGGTCACCACAGTGGCAAATCAGTCTTTGCATACTGATTAGATAGCTAACAGTGCTATCATATCTAACTCTGCAGGCTGATAGAGCGCATTAAATGCGCTGCTTAGTGTCACATCACAGCTCGCCCGGCAGTTCCTGCCGGGCTATTTTGCCAGCTTCGCGCCTGCTCGCTTGACACGTCTCAGGACGGGTGTCATATGGAGGTGTTTGCTGTAGGAAGTGGCTGCATTGTGGCAGAAAGCAGCCACTTAGTCACCTTGGAGCTCGACACCATTTTGATTAATGACTTGCGTAGCTTGTGAGGTGGAGCGGTGGAGTGGCTTGCCTCCGCCAGCCCCGGCAGGCCTGCCGGGACGATCTGGGAGCTTGCTTCCGAGGCAAAACCCAACCCTGCCGGGCTCGCCTGCCTGGCAAAGTAGGTCCTTCCCTTAGCGATGCCTCATTCCTCTGGCTCACCTTGGCCTTCTCGAGTTGCACTTGGATCCTTCGAAGGAATTGATCCTCCTTGTTTGGTCTGATCTTGGTCTTGTAATCTTGTCTCTGGCCTGTGCACAGTCCATGCAATGGACCCAGGGTCTGTTGCACCGACAGGAGCCCCCGGGCCTAGCACGGATGCGCCTCTGGGTGTCGCCGGGGTAGGCCCTAACCAGTGCACAGGCAGAAATGTAAGGGCGGCTCTGCCCTTTGAGATCTTCTTTGCTTCTTCATTAACCTGAGCTTTGGTCAGTTTCCGGTTTTCCCGCGCGTCGTGCAAAATGCTTAGGGGAGAAACTGAACCATGATCTGCGGGCAGCCCACACCCCAAGATCACGGGGTAGGAAACTGCCATCCCACTTGCCGCCTGCCCCGGGGCGCCTCCGCCACGTGTACTGCATGCATTGCGTAGGGTAGGTGGTGGACGCGGAGGGCGCGGGGACGGGCGCTATGGCAGAAAGCCAGGCGTCGCTGAGTGGTGTAGAGGGGCGGCTCTGATTCCTCGAGTCATTGGAGGCGCAGGGGAACCGCATTGGAGGAGCAAGGCGGTCGCCTGCTGAATGAGAGGCCAGCCCCCTGCCTTGTTCTCCTATAAAAGGGGGTAGGAGTAATGTGTCTGCTCACACCCCTTCCTTCTCCCTTTCCTCAAAGCTTCCCTTGCTTGCCATGGTTAGGGGGTGAGGGCGTGGCGGTACTCCGGTGGTGGCGACGAGAACTTCTGCTCGACAGTGTCTCCCCCCTCCTCTCGATGATGTGGGGGCGAAACCCACTGTGAGAGGATGCGGAAGGGGGCGTGGCTGAGGTCGTCGTGGTGTGAGCGGCCGAGGAGGCCGAGGCGGCGCCTCAATTGCGCCCGCACCGGACGCTCCTCCCCTGATGGAAGGCCACGTCGGAGATCAACCCTTGGAGTTCGTCATTAGGCTGTATAAGCCTCCGCGCGGCCGCCTCCACCTCCCTACTCCATTTGCAAGGGTGATGGAGCTCGAACAGCCGCGTGCGCTGAGGTTGCACATGAGGGGCTGTGGGAATGGCGGCATGCGGGTGGATGTTGACTTCCCTGCTCCTCATGTTATGTACCTCCGCCGCGGCTGTGAGCCCATAGCTTGTCGGAGGGGCATGTTCTCCAGTTTAAATTAATGGAGAGCGGCCTGCTTTCCGTCAAGGTCTTCGGGCGCTCGGGAGCTAGCTTAGGGTGCTGCGCGGAGAGCTCGACCGACGACGAAAGCTCCTCCTCGAGCGAAAGCGACGAGGAGGACAGTGACAGCGATGACGACAGCAGCGACCGGGAGGGCGACGACTCCGACTCCGGCTGAACATCGCCCGCACCATCTTCATCAGGCGGCAGCACCATCATCTGCACCTGTGTTTTCTCCCCAGCAAGGTGGTTTGCCAGGAAGTTGGATGCAGAGGTGGTGATGGTGCCCCTGGCTCCTCCAGCAGTCCTCCAGCTGGACCCCGGTAGGCTTCCTCTCGGGCTGCAGCTCCGTTAGCCCTGCCGTGTCCTGCTGGCCTTGGTGGTGGCGGTCGACGGGTCACCTCCGCCATGCTCTCCGTCGATGTCTTCGTCCACGCCCTCCCGCCCCTGCCGGGCATCCTCTCCTGGAGCCCGACAGGGTCAGGCTGGGCTTCTGCCCAGGCACTCCTTTTGCCCTCTTCGCCTTCTACCACCGTGCCTAGGAGGAGAGGGACAGGAAAGGGCATTACGGGGCACTTATCTTTTTTCAGTCTTAAATCTGCAGGCACTTGCCAAATTTTAGTTCAAATAATGTAATCTCTTGTATCCATGTTTATGTTCCGTGAGATTTGTACTTGTTGATCAGCATATTAATGAAAAAGATAAGTTCGTCGGGCACTTGTGCATGTACGATATCCATGCAGAGGTGAAACGCCTCCATACTTTCATGTAAACAAGTAAATCCCGGTAAGCTACCTTGCCGGCACCCCATAGGATTGCTGCCGTGAGGCCGAGCCTGCTGGGCGCAAAACCCATTGGGAGAGACCAGCCCCCCGCCATCCCCTTTCAGCCAAAGGCCACTACGACCATCCTGATCGAAGTAGTGTTCATGTCAGTAGATGGGAGCACCTTTGTTTCTGAGGCGGCGAGGTTTTCATATGCACAAGTCCTACTCACAGAACATGTATGGATAAGAGATGGAACTTATCTGTTTAGCTTGCCGGAGACCGCAGTGCTGGCTTGTCTTCGCATCCTCTTCCTAGGACTAAGTCCACGGCAGGAGCCTGCAGTTTATGCAAATGAAGATGATGCCAGATGCAATCTATCTACATGATCATGCAACCTATCTACATGAATCATGCAATGCTTATGAAATGCTTATGCATGCATGCAACTTGTCGGGGGCCCCCAGCGCTTCATTTATTTCTCTATTGCTCAGGGTCTGCGCCTGGCTTTGTACAAGGGGTTACATGTAGCTGAGGCAAGGCCTGTACAAAAGGGTGGCTGTCGGGCAGGGCCCGACAGCCACACCTTACAGGTAGAACTTGCGGAGATGCTCAATATTCCATGAGTTTTGCAATTGAATGCCATCTCCGGTCTCCAGACGGACTGCGCCATGTCTGGTGACTCGTACTACCCGGTAAGGGCCATCCCACTTCGGCGACAGCTTGTTTGTACCCTTGGCAGACTGAACGCGCCTAAGGACAAGGTCGCCTTCCTCAAAACACCGGGCATGAACCCTGCGGCTATGATAGCGACGCAGGGCTTGCTGATAGCGTGCAGCACACGTAGCAGCCCGGAGACGGTTCTCCTCGAGAAGCATGGCGTCGTCACGCATCTGCTGTTCCTGCGCTACTTCATCGTAGGCAAGCACTCGAGGTGACCCGTAAATGAGTTCCGTGGGGATAACTGCTTCTGCCCCATAGACTAGGGAGAATGGAGTCTGCCCGGTAGCTCGGTTTGGTGTCGTTCTGAGGGTCCAAAGAACCACTGGCAGCTCACTGATCCATTGCCTGCCGTGCTTCCACAGCTTATCAAATGTTCTTGTCTTGAGTCCCCGCGGCACTTCAGCGTTCGCCCTCTCAGCTTGTCCATTGCTTCTGGGATGTGCGACAGAGGCAAATGAGATCGTGCTTCTGAGGGCATGAACATATTGCATGAAGGCGCGGCTCGTGAACTGGGTGCCGTTGTCGGTGATGATCCGAGCAGGGACCCCGAAGCGGCGCACCAATCCTTTCAAAAACTTGATAGCTGACTGAGCAGTCACCTTTCTCATGGCATCTACTTCCGGCCACTTTGCAACAAACAAGAATTCAAAGCCCCCAGCAGCTCGGGGGAAAGGGCCGAGGATATCGAGCCCCCAGACCGAAAACAGCCATGACAAAGGGATTGTCTAGAGTGCTTGGGCAGGCAGATGGATATTTTTGGAATGGAACTGACATGCTTCACACTTGGTGACGAGCTCAACCGCATCTTGGAGGGCTGTGGGCCAATAGAATCCTTGCCGGAATGCTTTCCCAACCAAAGCCCTTGATCCAATGTGGGAGCCGGACATGCCTTTGTGTATCTCTGCTAGCAGTTCCTTTCCTCCTTCCCGGCAAATGCACTTCAATTTCACACCATTGGGCCTTCTTCTGTATAGTGTGTCATCGATAAACTGATACATACTGGCCCTCCGGGCTACTCTTTCAGCTTCTTCTTGCTCTTCTGGAAGTTCTCCGGTTTGGAAGAAATGGACTATGTGCCTTTCCCAAGTTGGAGCCTGAGGCTCGGCAACAAGGACTAGCGGCACCTCCTCATTCATGGGGGCGCATCCCTTGACTGCGGGGACCAGTGGCCCGGCAGGAGGGTGCAGCCCAGCAATCGAAGGGGAGTTGTTTCCGGCAGGGTCCTTGCCAGGAGCCCCGAAAGGCTCTACCGGGAGAGGCTTACCGGAGTCCAATTTCCTCCTCTTTTGGGCCACTGTTGTCGGGGATACGGAGGGCTGAGTAAGATGGAGAACAAAAGTCCCTCGTTCCACAGGAAGCTTCTGCGCATCGCACTTTGACAGGTGATCAGCAATGTTGTTTTCCGCACGGGGTACGTGCTTTGTTTGCAACCCGTCACAGCGCTCCTCCAATCTTCTCACTTCCTCGACGTATGCCTCCATCAATGGGCTTTGGTAATCCTTGTTGACTTGTCTCACCACCAGTTGTGAATCTCCTCGAATGATCAGCTTCTTGATTCCCAACTCGGTAGCAATCCTGAGCCCGGCAAGAAGCCCTTCATATTCTGCTGTATTGTTGGTCGCCTCCTCCCGGGGAAAGTGCATCTGGACGACGTACCTCAGGTGCTCTATAGTGGGAGCCACGAGAAGCACGCCAGCCCCTGCACCTTGTAGGGAGAAGGCACCATCGAAATACATGATCCATTCTTGGGGCGCTTCCTTGCCGGGGATAACTGTTTCATGTACTTCTTCATCAGGGATTGTCGTCCATTCTGCAATAAACTCTGCCAACGCCCTGCTCTAGATTGTTGATGTGCTTTCAAACTTTAGGCCAAAGCTGGATAACTCCAATGCCCATTCTACTATCCTGCCGGTGGCCTCTGGGTTTCAAAGTATCCTTTGCAACGGGAAGTGGGTGACAACCGTGATCTCATGGGCTTGGAAGTAGTGGCACAGTTTCCTTGAGGCCATGACAAGGCCAAAGATCAACTTTTGCACGCCAGAATACCTGGATCTAGCCCCCTGCAACAGGGAGCTGATGAAGTATACTGGGCGCTGCACCACCTTGTTCCTTGCCGTGTCCTTGGGGTTGCTTCCGCTGCCGTGCTCTTCTTTGTCCTGATTCGTATCTGGCCTTGCCGGGCCGCTCTCTTCCTCTTCCCCGGGTGGGAAACTTGCGGAGGTGGCTGCTTCTTCTACTTCCCGCTGCGCTACTAGGGCCGCACTGACCACTTGATTAGTTGCTGCCAGATATAGCAGCAACAGCTCTTGTGGTTTGGGTGCGACCAAAGTAGGCACATAAGACAAGTAGGCCTTCAAATCTTGCAGTGCTGCATCTGCTTCCGGGGTCCACTTCATGGGTCCTGCCTTCTTCAAAATCTTGAAGAACGGCAAGGCGCGCTCGACAGACTTGGAGATGAATCTGCTAAGCGCGGCAACACATCCTGTCAAATGCCTCACATCCTTAACTGTCTTGGGTGCCTGTATCTGCTCGATAGCCTTGATCTTATCAGGGTTGGCCTCTATCCCACGGTGGGACACAAAGAAACCAAGTAGCTTGCCGGAGGGAATGCCAAACACGCACTTCTCCGGATTCAGTTTCAAGTTGATATTGCGCAGATTAGCAAATGTCTCTTCTAAATCCTAGATGAGGGTTGATCTATCCTTGGTCTTGACCACAATATCATCCATATAGGCTTCAATGTTCCAGTGCAACTGTGATTCAAAGCCAATCTGGACTGCTCTTGCAAAAGTGGACCCAGCACTCTTCAACCCGAAAGGCATGCGCACAAAGCAGTATGTGCCGCATGGGGTGATGAATGAGGTCTTTTCTTCGTCTTCCTTGGACATAAAAATCTGATGGTATCCAGAGTATGCATCTAGAAAAGAGAGCAACTCACATTCTGAAGTAGAATCCACGATCTGGTCGATGTGTGGCAAGGGAAATGGGTCCTTTGGGCATGCCTTGTTCAGATCCGTAAAATCTATGCAAAGCCTCCATTTTCCATTAGCCTTGCGCACAACCACTGGGTTTGCTAACCATGTTGGATGCAGTACTCCTCTGACCAAACCAGCTGCTTCAAGTTTCTTAATTTCCTCAGCAATAAACTGCTGCCGATCCAAGGCCTGCTTTCAAACCTTCTGCTTGACGGGCCAGGCATGTGGGCAGACAACAAGGTGGTGCTCGATTACCTCCCTGGGAACACCGGGAATATCAGATGGTTGCCAGGCAAACACATCGATATTCGCCAGCAGGAAGGCAACGAGCGCGCTTTCCTATTTGTCATCAAGGGTGGTGCTGATAGTGAAAGTACCATCAGCGCCAGCCCTGCCGTGACCTTTTTCACTTGGGGTGGAGCAGCCTTGGATCTGTTGCTGTTGGAACTCTCTGGCGTGTCATCAACGGGCGCGGCACATTCCACAGAGGCACACTTCCCGGATTCCTTGCCAGTACCTCTGCTATGCTTTTCCTTGGCGGGAACTGTGGCTTCCGCGACCTCTGCCGCGACCGCGTCCCGGTACATCTTATCCACGCAAATAATTGCGTCTTTCTTGTCCGACGGAACGGAAATGACTCCCATCGGCCCTGGCATCTTCAAGGTGTTGTAGGCATAGTGGGATGCTGCCATGAAGTTGGACAGGGCCGGGCGCCCAAGGATCCCGTTGTACGGAAGGGGGAGGTCAACCACATTGAACACAACTTTCTCAGTCCTGTAGTTCAACTCTCCTCCAAATGTCACTGGCAATGTAACCTTTCCCTTAGGACGGCTCCTGCCGGGATTGACTCCTTGAAACGTGCCTGTGGCCTTAAGTTCTTCCTCTGCTATCTGGAGTTTGCTGATAACCTTTGGGGAAATCAGATTCAACCCGACCCCGCTGTCAACCAGCATCTTTGTGACCTTGAGGTTGTGAATTGTTGGTGAGACCAACAACGGCAAGCACCCTACCGCAGTAATGCGGTCGGGGTGGTCATCTTCATCAAAGATAATGGGCGTGCGTGACCACTTGAGCGGCTTCAGAGAATATGTCGCTGGCTCCACGGCATTGACTTCACGCACCCACTATTTATGTTGGCGGTGAGAGGAGTGCAAAGATGCACCCCCGTCAATGCACAGGGCGTCAGTGGCTTTCTGGAACTCCTGCTCGCTGGTTTCCTCTTCATTCCCTTCATCACTCTCATTACTGCAATCCTCCTTCTCTCGGCCTTTGGCGGGTTTCCCTTGGTTCCGAGGAGCCTTGCCAGGGCGATTTGCTTCACCACCCCGGCCCTTCCCACCAGCGCCATTCTGACCTTTTTCCTTATCGTGCTTCTCATACTCAGCCTTCTGCCTCTTGACGAGCTGCTCAACCTGATGACACTCCTGGAGATCATGGCCCTTGGTCCAATGAATCTTACAGTACGGCCCATCGCTTTTCCCAGCTTTCTCGGCAGCCGCCGCCTCCCGGTAGTCAGCGCATGTGGTAGCCTCCTTGCCGAGGGCTTCAGCCTTGGCCTTCTTGCTGGTACTAGGCATGCCTGACCCCTCAACAGCCATCACTGTCTTATCCTTACGCTTCTTGTTGTGCTTCTTGTTCTTCTTCTTCTTACTGATGGTATCATTGTCATCTTCTGAGTCGATGTTGACGCAATCTTCCTCTCCAGGAAGTTTCCTCCCCTCCTCCACCCGAGCACATTTGCCCACCAAAGTGTAGAGCTCCTTCACAGTCTTGGGCAACCGAACGTTCATCTTGGAACGTATCCTGCGGTTGCGCACGTTGGATTAGAAGGCAGCTATCATGGCAGCTGGGTGGATGTCTAGGATATTTCCGTGGACTCGACTGAATCTCTGTAAGTACTTCCATAGATTTTCTCCCTCTTTCTGCTGGAGGAGCTGCAAGTCGCTGGGCCACCCTGGTTCTTGATGGCTGCCCGTGAAGGCACCAATGAACTCGTGGCACAGGTCAGCCCAGGCCGAAATGGAGTTCTCCGGCAGGTGCATCAGCCAAGACCTCTCATTTGACTTGAGGGCCAAAGGGAAGTAGTTGGCGAACACCTTCTCATCTCTTCCCCTGGCAGCTTGAACAGCGATGGTGTAGATGCTCAAGAACTCTGCCGGGTTTAGTCTCCCATCATACTTCTCGGGTATCTCTGGCTTGAACGTGCGAGTGGACAGCCAACGGACTTGCCGCAGCTCACGGGTGAAGGCAGGGCACCCAACCTCGAAATGCAGGCACCCGCCATCTCCGAGTGCAGGCTCGTCGACATCAGGGCCATCGCACCCATTGGACTGGCGGGGGGTCGTCGCGGCGCCGCTCATCGATGACGCACGTGCCTTCCCATCGCCTGCCCTCCGGGGCACGCTGTCGGCCTTGACGCGCTCGAGGGTCTGACGAGGCCATCAAGACGTCATCGGGTGCTTCATTTTGTGGCTCCCGGGCAGCTTGCTGTGGTGGGGATTGCACCGTGAGGGTGGCCCCTCCCGCACGACCAACCGCATGAGCCGTCGTTTCTACCTGGGAAGGCCGTGGCGGTCCGGCCCGCTGTGATCCTTCCACCTCGGCAAAACCAATCAAACTTTGGATGGTGGCTCGCCACTCATCCATCTGGTCTGCCGCCGGTGGAAATCTCAACAGCAGTTGGGCCCGCGCCATGGCTTCTGAGGCAGTGCTTGGCATAGGTGATGACGACGTAGATCGCAGTGTCGCTCGGCTCCTGACGTTGCCGGTGGCGACAGCGCCGCGCCCTTGCTGCGAACCAGCCATTTGGACGGCATGATGATGCGGCGGGGGTGCCTGAGGGCCAGCGGCTCCGTTGGGCACAGTAGCTGGGTCAGCCCGCCCCGGGGGTGGCGCGTGCCTTGTGGTCGCACCCGCAGCGGGGGCGGCCGGAGGGTTGCGATTCACCCCAGAACGAGCATCATCACTGCAGCTGTGCCCGTTGGCGAGGAGAAGGGGTTCAGGTGGAATGATCCCTCCATCCGTACCTCATGGAGCATGGCCGTCGGGATGTTGCTGATGTTGTCCTTCCCCGGTACCTCCCGTTCCTGCTTCAGCCATGGGGGAGGTGGTGACGGCGCCGCCTGCGTCGACCACGTCCCCCGCAGCATCCACACCCTCATGAGCCCCCGCATTCCCCGCGATGTCGGCGGTCGCGGGCGGCGGAGCATTCGAGGTGGACGGGTGATTTGCAGCTCCGAGCTTCCTCTTGGGCGCCATAGTAGATGACGCCATCGATGAAGTTGATGCGCAGCATACGCTCTTGGTTTCGTGCAAGTGATCCCCCTACCTGGCGCGCCAAAGATGTCGTGGGAAACCACGGCCACCTATGGGGCCATGAGCCTCTTTTGGTTCGGAGGGGGGATGGGCACATTGCACAAAGAGCGGAGAAGCGTCGCGCAGCACGGCAGAGATCACACGGGCAGTCTTTACCCAGGTTCGGGCCGCCGCGAGGTGTAAAACCCTACTCCTCCTTTGGTGGATTGATGGTGGATAATGGTGGTGAACGTAGCACACTCGCCCGGCAAGGTCGCTCTGGGGGCGAGAGTGGCTACGCGCGTATGGATATGCGAGGGTCCAACCAACCCTTTCTACGGTCGCCATGGGCCTCCTTTTATAGATTAAGGGGTCACCACAGTGGCAAATCAGTCTTTGCGCATTGATTAGATAGCTAACAGTGCGATCATATCTAACTCTGCAGGCTGACAGAGCGCATTAAATGCGCCGCTTAGTGTCACATCACAGCTCGCCCGGCAGGCCCTGCCGGGCTGTTTTGCCAGCTTCATGCCTACTCGCTTGACACGTCTCAGGACGGGTGTCATATGGAGGTGTTTGCTGTAGGAAGTGGCTGCATTGTGGCAGAAAGCAGCCACTTAGTCACCTTGGAGCTCGGCACCATTTTGATTAATGACTTGCATCGCTTGTGAGGTGGAGCGGTGGAGTGGCTTGCCTCTGCCAACCCCGATAGGCCTGCCGGGACGATCTGGGAGCTTGCTTCCAGGGCAAAACCCAACCCTGCCGGGCTCGCCTACCCGGCAAAGTAGGTCCTTCCCTTAGCGATGCCTCGTTCCTCTGGCTCACCTTGGCCTTCTCGACTTGCACTTGGATCCTTCGAAGGAATTGATCCTCCTTGTTTGGTCTAATCTTGGTCTTGTAATCTTGTCTCTGGCCTGTGCACAGTCCGTGCAATGGACCAAGGGTCTGTTGCACCGACACTTTTAAAAGAAGTGAAAAAAAAGACTGGATCCAGGTCACGGAGCCTAGCGAAGTTAGAGAGCTGAAGTACGAAATCATAGCAGAACAGAGACGATCGTTACTGTCTCGCACATCGGTACCACCTTCTGATGGAAATATGCCCTAGAGGCAATAATAAAGTTGTTATTATTATATTTTCCTTATTCATGATAAAGGTTTATTATTCATGCTAGAATTGTATTGACCGGAAACTTAAATACATGTGTGAATACATAAACAAATACCATGTCCCTAGTGAGCCTCTACTAGACTAGCTTGTTGATCAAAGATGGTTAAGGTTTCCTAACCATAGACATGAGTTGTCATTTGATGATATGCACGAGTAGAACACAAAGCAGTTGTGGGTGGTGAGGTTCATACTGCTTACCACCAACGTCTTATTTTGATTCGGCGGCATTGTGGGATGAAGCGGCTCGAACCAACCTTACATGTCCATGCACATGAGACCGGTTCCACCGACTGACATGCAACTTGTTTTGCATAAAGGTGGCTGGCGGGTGTCTGTTTCTCCTACATTAGTTTGAATCAAATTTGACTACGGCCGGTCCTTGAAGAAGGTTAAAACAACAAACTTGATAATCACCATTGTGGTTTTGCGTAGTTAAGAATGGTTCTTGATAGTTGCCCGTAGCAACCACGTAAAACTTGCAACAACAAAGTAGAGGACGTCTAACTTGTTTTTGCAGGGCATGTTATGATGTGATATGGTCAAGATATGGTGTGATATATGTTGATGTATGAGATTATCATGTTTTGTAATAAGTTCACAACTTGCATGTCGATGAGTACGACAACTGGTAGGAGCCTTAGGGTTGTCTTTAATTATTGTATGACCTGCGTGTCAATCACTAAGCGCCATGTAATTGCTTTACTTTATCGCTATGCGTTAGCAATAGTTGGTGAGACAATCCCGATGCTACGATGGAGATCAAGGTGTCATGCCGATGACGATGGAGATCATGCTGATGCTTTGGAGATGGAGATCAAAAGCACAAGATGATGATGGCCATATCATGTCACATATTTTTGATTGCATGTGATGTTTATCCTTTTTGCATCTTATTTTGCTTAGAATGACGGTAGCATTATAAGATGATTCCTTCACTTAAATTCAAGATGAAAGTGTTCTCCCTGAGTATGCACCATTGCTAAAGTTCGTCGTTTCAAAGCACCTCGTGATGATCGGGTGTGATAGACTCTACATTCACATACAATGGGTGTAAGCCAGTTTTGCACATGCAGAATACTTGGGTTAAACTTGACAAGCCTAGCATGTACAGACATGGTCTCAGAACCGAAAGGTCGAATGTGAGTCATATAGTAGGTATGATCAACATAGAGATGTTCACCATTGATGACTACCCCAACTCACGTGATGATCGGACATGGGTTAGTTGATTTGGATCATGTATCACTTAGATAACTTGAGGGGTGTTAATTTAAGTGGGAGTTCATTAGTAATTTGATTAATTGAACTTAATTTATCCTGAACTTAGTCTTAATAGTTTTTGCATATCTATGTTGTAGATCAATGTCACGTGCTACCGTTCCCTTGAATTTTAATGCTTTCCTAGAGAAAGCTAAGTTGAAAAATGATGGTAGCAACTACACGGACTGGGTCCGTAACTTGAGGATTATCGTCATTGCTGCATAGAAGAATTATGTCCTTGATGCACCGCTAGGTGACAGACCTACTGCTGGAGCTACTACAGATGTTATGAACATCTGGCAGGCTCGATCTGATGACTACTCAATAGTTCAGTGCGCCATGCTTTACGGCTTAGAACCGGGACTTCAAAGACGTTTTGAACGCCATGGAGCATATGAGATGTTCCAACAGCTGAATTTGATATTTCAAGCTAATGCCCGGGTTGAGAGTTATGAAATCTCCAACAAGTTCTATAGCTGCAAGATGGAGGAGAACAGTTATGTTAGTGAACACATACTCAAAATGTCTGGGTATCATAACCACTTGACTCAGCTGGGAATTGATCTTCCAGTTGAGAGTGTTATTGACAGAGTTCTTCAGTCACTGTCACCTAGCCACAAAGGCTTCGTGATGAACTATAATATGCAAGGGATGACAAAAACGATTCCCGAGCTCTTCGCGATGCTGAAATCAGCGGAGATAGAAATCAAGAAGGAGCATCAAGTGTTGATGGTTAATAAGACCACTAGTTTCAAGAAAAAAGGCAATGGAAATAAAGGGAACTTCAAGAAGAATGGCAAGCAAGTTGCCACTCCCGTGAAGAAGCCCAAAGCTAGACCCAAGCCTGAAACTGAGTGCTTCTACTGCAAAGGAAATGGTCACTGGAAGCGGAATTGCCCCAAATACTTGGCGGATAAGAAGGATGGCAAAGTGAACAAAGGTATATTTGATATACACGTTATTGATGTGTTCCTTACTAATTCTCGTAGAAGCGTCTGGGTATTTGATACTGGTTCAGTTGCTCATATTTGTAACTCGAAATAGGAGCTGCGGAATAAATGAAGATTGGCTAAGGACGAGGTGACGATGCGCGTCGGGAATGGTTCCAAGGTTGATGTGATCGCCGTCGGCACGCTACCTCTACATCTACCTTCGAGATTAGTTTTAGACCTTAATAATTGTTATTTGGTGCCAGCGTTGAGCATTAACATTATATCTGGATCTTGTTTATTGCGAGACGATTATTCATTTAAGTCAGAGAATAATGGTTGTTCTATTTATATGAGTAATATCTTTTATGGTCATGCACCTTTGATGAATGGTCTATTCTTGTTGAATCTCGATCGTATGGATATACATATTCATAATATTGATGCCAAAAGATGCAAAGTTAATAATGATAGTGCAACATACTGTGGCACTGCCGTTTAGGTCATATTGGTGTAAAGCGCATGAAGAAACTCCATGTGGATGGACTTTTGGAATCACTTGATTATGAATCATTTGATACTTGCGAACCATGCCTCATGGGTAAGATGACTAAAACTCCATTCTCCGAAACAATGGAGCGAGCTAATGACTTATTGGAAATAATACATACCGATGTATGCGGTCCGATGAGTGTTGAGGCACACGGCGGGTATCATTATTTTCAAACTTTCACAGATTATTTGAGTAGGTATGGGTATATCTACTTGACGAAACACAAGTATGAAACATTTGAAAAGTTCAAAGAATTTTAGAGTGAAGTGGAGAATCATCGTAACAAGAAAATAAAGTTTCTACGATCTGATCGCGGAGGCGAATATTTGAGTTACGAGTTTGGCCTTCATTTAAAACAATGTGGAATTGTTTCACAACTCACGCCACCTAGAACACCACAGCGTAATGGTGTGTCCAAACATCGTAACCGTACTTTATTAGATATGGTGCGTTCTATGATGTCTCTTACCGATTCGCCTTTATCATTTTGGGGTTATGCATTAGAGACAACCGCATTCACGTTAAATATGGCACCGTCTAAATCCGTTGAGACGACACCGTGTGAACTATGGTTTGGCAAGAAACCTAAGCTGTCGTTTCTTAAAGTTTGGAGATGCGACGCTTATGTCAAAAGGCTTCAGCCTGATAAGCTCGAACCCAAAAGCGGAGAAGTGCGTCTTCATAGGATACCCGAAAGAAACTATTGGGTATACCTTCTACCACAGATCCGAAGGCAAAAATCTGTGTTCTTAAGAATGGGTCCTTTCTAGAGAAGGAGTTTCTCTCGAAAGAAGTGAGTGGGAGGAAAGTAGAACTTGATGAGGTAGTTGTACCTGCTCTCGAATTGAAAAGTAGCACACCTGGGAAAACCGTTTATGTGATGCCTACACCAACTAGAGAGGAAGCTAATGATGATGATCATGACACTTTAGATCAAGCTACTACTAAACTTCGTAGGTCGACCAGAACACGTACCGCACCAGAGTGGTACGGTAATCCTGTCCTGGAAGTCATGTTGTTAGACAACGGCAAACCTACGAACTATGAAGAAGCTATGACAAGCCAAGATTCCAACAAATGGCTTGAGGCCATGAAATCTGAGATAGGATACATGTATGAGAACAAAGTGTGGACTTTGGTGTACTTGCCCAATGATGGGCAGGCCATTGAAAATAAATGGATCATCAAGAGGAAGACGGCCGCTTATGGTAATATTACTTCCTACAAAGCTCGACTTGTCGCAAAAGGTTTTCGACAAGTTCAAGGGGTTGATGATGACCCAAATGTATAGGGGATAAATCATAGTCCTTTTGATAAGTAAGAGTGTCGAACCCAACGAGGAGCAGAAGGAAATGACAAGTGGTTTTCAGCAAGGTATTTTCTGCAAGCACTGAAATAGTCGGTAAGAAGTAGTTTGATAGCAATATAATTTGTAACAAGCAAGTAACGATAATGGTAAATAATATGCAGCAAGGTAGCCCAATCCTTTTGTGAGAAAGGACAGGCCAAAACGGTCTCTTATGATAAGCAAAGCATTCTTGAGGGTACACTGGAATTTCACCATATCACTTTCATCATGTTGGTTCGATTTGTGTTCGCTACTTTGATACTTTGATATGTGGGTGGACCGGTGCTTAGGTGCTATTCTTACTTGAACAAACCTCCTACTTATGATTAACCCCCTCGCAAGCATCCGCAACTACAAGAAAAGTATTAAGATAAAATCTAACCATAGCATTAAACTTCTGGATCCAAATCGGTCCCTTACGAAGTAGCGCATAAACTAGGGTTTAAGCTTCTGTCACTCTAGCAACCCATCATCTAATAACTACTCCACAATGCATTCCCTTAGGCCCAAATATGGTGAAGTGCCATGTAGTCGACGTTCACATGACACCAGTAAGGGAATCACAACATACATATCATCAAAATATCGAACACATATCAAGTTCACATGATTACTTGCAACATGACTTCTCCCGTGACCTCAAGAACAAAAGTAACTACTCACAAATAATAATCATGCTCAAGATCAGAGGGGTATTAAATAGCATAATGGATCTGAACATATAACCTTCCACCAAATAAACCATATAGTAATCAACAACAAGATGTAATCAACACTACTAGTCACCCACAATTATCATCTAAGGTTCCGGTACAAAGATTGAACACAAGAGATGAACTAGGGTTTGAGAGGAGATGGTGTTGTTGAAGATGTTGATGGAGATGGCCCTCCCAAATATGGGAGAGTTATTGGTGATGACGATGGCGATGATTTCCCCTCCAGGAGGGAAGTTCCCCCGGCGGAATCACTCCGCCAGAGGGCAAAAGTGCTCCTGCCCAAGTTCCGCCTCGAGACGGCGGCACTTCGTCCTAAAAGTCCCCTGCTGATTTTTTCTAGGTCAAAATGACCTATATACCAGAAGATGGGCACCGGAGGTGGGCCGAGGAGGGCACAACCCACCAGGGTGCGCCTGGGGGGCCTGGCGCGCCCAGGTGGGTTGTGCCCTCCTGGTGGGCCTCCTCCGGTAGTTATTTGCTCTAGTATTTTTTATATATTGCAAAATAATTCTCCGTAAATTTTCAGCTCATTTGGAGATGTGTAGAATAGGTAACTCTGACGTAGCCTTTCCAGTCCAGAATTCCAGCTGCCGATATTCTCCCTCTTTATGGAAACCTTGCATATTATGAGAGAAAAGTCATTAGAATTACTCCAAAAAGCATTATTATACATAAAAACATTATAAATAACAGTAGGAAAACATGATGCAAAATGGACGTATCAGTTGACTATGATGAGACTTTCTCACCCGTAGCAATGCCTAAGTCTGTCTGAATCATGTTAGCAATTGCCGCATTTTATGATTATGAAATTTGGAAAATGGACGTCAAAACTGCATTCCTTAACGGGTTTCTTAAAGAAGAGTTGTATGTGATGCAACCAAAAGGTTTTGTCGATCCTAAAGGTGCTAACAAAGTATGCAAGCTCCAGTGATCCATCTATGGACTGGTGCAAGCATCTCAGAGTTGGAATATACGCTTTGATGAGGTGATCAAAGCATATGGTTTTATGCAGACTTATGGTGAAGCCTGTATTTACAAGAAAGAGAGTGGGAGCTTTGTAGCATCTCTGATATTATTTTTGGATGACATATTATTGATTGGAAATGATATAGAATTTCTGGATAGCATAAAAGGATACTTGAATAAGAATTTTTCAATGAAAGATCTCGGTGAAGCTACTGACATATTGGGCATCAAGATCTATAGGGATAGATCGAGACGCTTAATAGGACTTTCACAAAGCACATACCTTGGCAAAGTTTTGAAGAAGTTCAAAATAGATCAGTCAAAGAAAGGGTTCTTGCCTGTGTTGCAAGGTGTGAAGTTGAGTAAGACTCAAAGCCCAACCACGGCAGAAGATAGAGCGAGAATGAAAGTCATTCCCTATGCCTCAGCCATAGGTTCTATAAAGTTTGCCATGCTGTGTACCAGACTTGTTGTGTGCCTTGCCATGAGTTTGGCAAGGGGGTACAATTATGATCCAAGAGTGGATCACTGGACAGCGGTCAAAATTATCCTTAGTTACCTAAGAGGACTAAGGAAATGTTTCTCGGTTATGGAGGTGATAAAGAGTTCGTCGTAAAGGGTTACGTCGATGCAAGCTTTAACACCTATTCAGATGACTCCGAGTCTCAATCTGGATACGTATTGAAAGTGGGAGCAATTAGCTAGAGTAGCTCCATGCAGAGCATTGTAGAAATAGAAATTTGCAAAATACATATGGATCTGAATATGGCAGACCCGTTGACTAAACCTCTCTCACAAGCAAAACATAATCACACCTTAGTACTCTTTGGGTATTAATCACATGGTGATGTGAACTAGATTATTAACTCTAGTAAACTCTTTGGGTGTTAGTCACATGGCGATGTGAACTATGGGTGTTAATCACATGGCGATATGAACTAGATTATTGACTCTAGTGCAAGTGGGAGACTGGTGGAAATATGCCCTAGAGGCAATAATAAACTTGTTATTATTTTATTTTCCTTATTCATGATAAAGGTTTATTATTCATGCTAGAATTGTATTGGCCGGGAACTTAAATACAAGTGTGAATACATAAACAAATACCGTGTCCCTAGTGAGCCTCTACTAGACTAGCTCGTTGATCAAAGATGGTTAAGGTTTCCTAACCATAGACATGAGTTGTCATTTGATAACGGGATCACATCATTAGGAGAATGATGTGATGGACAAGACCCAACCATTAGCATAGCATATGATCGTTCAGTTTATTGCTACTGCTTTCTTAATGTCAAATACATGTTTCTTCGACCATGAGATCATGCAACTCCCGGATACCGGAGGAATACCTTGTGTGCTATCAAACATCACAATGTAACTGGGTGATCATAAAGATACTCTACAGGTATCTCCGAAGGTGTCTGTTGAGTTGGCGTGAATCGAGATTGGGATTTGTCACTCCATATATCGGAGAGGTATCTCTGGGCCCTCTAGGTAATACAGCATCACAAGAAGCTTGCAAGCAAAGAGACTAAGGAGTTAGTTACGAGATGATGTATTACAGAATGAGTAAAGAGACTTGCCAGTAATGAGATTGAACTAGGTATGGAGATACCGCCGATCAAATCTCGGGCAAGTAACATACCGACAGACAAGGGGACGTATGATGTCATAAAGGTTCGATCGATAAAGATCTTCTTAATATGTAGGAACCAATATGGGCATCAAGGTCCCGCTATTGGTTATTGACCAGAGAGTCATCTCGGTCATGTCTACATCATTCTCGAACTCGTAGGGTCCGCACGCTTAACGTGCGTTGACGATATTGTATTATATGAGTTATGTGAATTGGTGACCGAATGTTGTTCAGAGTCTCGGATGAGATCACGGACATGACGAGGAGCTCCGGAATGGTCCGTAGGTAAAGATTGATATATAGGACGATACTATTTGGTCACCGGAAAGGTTTCAGAATGCATCGAAGTTTTATCGGAGTGCCGGAAGGGGTTCCGGGAGGCCACCGTTACTTGGTGGGCCTCATGGGCCAAATGAGGGAGGCGCACCAGCCCACTAAGGGGCTGGGCGTGCTCCACGTCCCCTGCCCACGTGCTAGGAAGGAAAGGGAGGCGCCAAGGCAGGGCAGCCGCCGGCCCCTCCCCTGCCATCTCCTCCACCCATATACAAGGAAACGGGGGAGGCGCCTAGGGCAGGAGGCCAGGGCTGGCCGCCGGCCCCTTGGGGGCGCCCTAGGGCTGCCTCCCCTCCTCCCACCTATATATATGTGAGGAGGGAGAGGGGCAACACACACCACGATCCCCAAGCCGTGTGCGGTGCCCCTCTCCTTCTAGTTCATCCTCGGTCATAATTTTCGTAGTGCTCGGCGAAGCCCTGCGGAGATAGTTGCACCACCACCGTCACCACGCGTTGTGCTGTCGGAACTCATCTACTACTTCGCCCATCTTGTTGGATCAAGAAGGCGAGGACGTCATCGAGCTGAACGTGTGCTGAACACGGAGGTGCCGTACGTTTGGTACTTGATCGGGCGGATCGTGAAGGTGTACGACTACATCAACCGCGTTGATAAACGCTTCCGCTAAACAGTCTACGAGGGTACGTAGACATACTCTCCCCTCTCGTAGCTATGCATCTCCATGGATAGATCTTGCGTGTGCATAGATTTTTTTTTCTCCATGCAACGTTCCCCAACACCTTCAGCATCGGATCGAGCACCGGCTCTGCTTTGACGGCATTGGTCTAGCACTGACAGCGGCAGCAGCTCACTCTGATCCACCAGAGGATTCGGCACCGACCGCGTCAGCGGATCAGGCTGATCTACCAACACGGGCACCAGCTCCGACACCGGCACCAGCTCCACAAGGAGCACCATCTCCGGCAGCAGCAGGGACACTACCAGTCGCACCAGCAACGGCTCCGGCACCTGCACCAACACTTTGAGTTGCACTTGCATCTGCTCCGGCCCGTGCAGCGGTAACGGAACCAGCACTTGCACCAGCAACAGACTGGGCTGCAATTCGCACTGCATATACCAAAGTCCTTACAAAAACTGACATCTCCACCTTCTTGGTAAGCATTGGCAACCCAAGTGCTTCGTTCTTTTTTCTTTCCATGTTGTTTTACATGATTCACTATGTTGATCTAACTGTTTGTGTATGTCTTCTTGTTTGCAAACAGAGAATTCCTAGAGCAACGAGGGAGTTGTTCAATAATCCGGGCGACCATGGCCAAGTTTGTCTTACCATGCACAGCCTTGGTGTGAATGAACCTGCTCAATATACCGTAAGTACAAAGGATGGTCGCATGATGATTGATGCTAAAGGATGGTCAAGGTTTAAAACTATATCAAATCTTGCGGTTGGGGCTTGTCGGAGGAATGGGCCACGGGTAGCCTAACTCGGGTCCCTGAGCGTTTCAAAACAATGGGCCGGCTGCGCCCCTCAAGCATCAAGGATGAAGCGCCGCCTTCTGGTGGCCGGCTGGCTCATGAGGCCGGATGCCAGAGGACGGCCAAGCACCGGAAGACGGCCCCAGGACGGGCGGACTCCTAGCAGGCGGCCTCCAGAGAGGCCGGCTCCTAGAACAGGCGGCCCACGACACCCTCAAAGTCTACGCCCTCATTAAGAAGACAAGACAGGGTGTGGCTACAGTATAGCCCATTCCCCCATATCCAGGGCACGGCACGGCCACAGTGCTCCGTACAGGCAGAGATCTCCTCACGACGTGGCACTGTGGCCACCCCACCCTTGACGTCATTCCTATCAGGCGAAGCCCTGTTTCCACGACGGCCTGTCGGTACGGCCTGCAGGCGGCAGGCCCTACCAGGCAGCGAGATACTGGAGGGCGGCAGAGCCTGACCAGTCGGACCGGTGGGAGGCCGGCCTCTAGCAAGCGGCCCCTCCTCCCTCGAAGTCCGCGCGCCATTAAACCAGAAAAGACACGGCGTGGCTACAGTGATCTCCCACCCGACGACAGGACTGTAGCCACGCCACCCTGACCAAGCGCGCGTCATCTGCATTACGGCTACAGCAACAAGCAGCTGATGAGACCCGCAAGTGGCGGGAGCGGCCTGTCGACTCCGAGCCAGACCAGTCGGCGGGGCCCACCAGGCGGCGGGCCCCAGCAGCTGACAGAGAAGCCGGCCGCCGGACCCTACACCCGGCCAGATGACTATTGTACCCCTGGGGGGGTAGGCCTATATAAACCCCCCAGGGCACCCATGCAAAGGGTTCGGACCAGTGAAGCCTAGACTCATTCAGAGTGAGGAGAGAGTCGGCTCTGCTCTCTTCTACCTCTAGCATACAGCTCAAGAAGCACCTTGTACTCACTAGTGCCTTAGTGATCATGCGGAGACCCCGCAGAGCAGGACTAGGGGTGTTATCTCCTAGGAGAGCCCCGAACCTGGGTAAAGTACGCCCGCGTTCGTGTCTACGCCTCATCCCGCTTCCAGGCACCGACGACGTTCTACTAGCTCCCACCATGATAAGCCATCCCTTGGCATATGTCGCACCCAACCCCCGACATTTGGCGCCCACCGTGGGGCTAGGTGCACCGCCATCCGGAGACCTGTTCTGGACGGGAACCTTGTTCCTTCCTGGCGAGCGCAGCCAGCCCGGCACGCCCGACGGCGCCTGCGCCGACGCGCTGCGCGGCGTGGAGGTCGTCTGCGCGGCAAGTTGCCTCGCCGATCTTGTTGGCGAGATTCGCCTTCCCGACAAGCCCGTATCTAACGCGGGCACAGATGGCCCCGAGAGCCGCCTCATCGGCCTCCTCGACCAGCTCCACGTCGGCGGCGAGCCTGCTGCAGACTTGGAGTCGGTTGGCTCCACCGATCCGATGCTTGTCGATTCCGACACGGTGTCGCTCCACACATTCCCCACCAGCGTGGTGGTCTACGACGAACCGCTCCCTCGCGCGAACAGTGGCGGAGGCACCGTTACGGAGGTGCTTGTCATCGAGCATGGCGAGCACTCTGGCGGAGGTGGCCAGGATCCGCTGCAGGCGGCAATGCGGGACCTGTCCGCGCCCATAGCACCCGGTGCGAACGGTGAAACGCTGGAAGCATGCCGTATCGCGCTTCTCGACAGCGCCAACAAGTTGGCGGCCATGAGACGCCTCACCGAGGCTTACCACCGCGAGATCGACCGCGCCGTCTGCGGCACGCCATCTGCTGGCGAGCCCAGCCGCGCGGGCACGGTCCGATAGCGTGGCGCAGCCATCGCCAGCATGTTGGGGGCCGACCGCCCAGTCTACGCCACGCCGATGGAGAACTTGCGCGCCGCCCAGGCGGCGGCAGAAGAACTGGACCGCTTGGAGGGCGACGAGCATCGCTGCATGACGGAGCGCGTCCAACAGCTCATCGACGCGGCCGCCGCGCAGCAGGAAGCCGGTCGCCGCATGATGGAACCCGGCTTACAGGCCGGGAACCTTCCCCCTCGCCGAGAGCACGGCGCGACCTCCTGGACGCCAACAGACGGCGCCCGCGACGGAAGAGACCCAATGCCGGTTGCAAGCCGCAGCCGCACCCGCATCTCCATCTAGCGCGACCAAGACGGCCGCCCACAAGCAGTGGAACGGCGGGACGGTCATCCGCCTCCCCCGCGCAGGGAGAGACGCGTTTCCCCGCCGCCTGTTGACCACCCGACACTCGGCGACCGCCTTGGCCGCCGAGAAGGAGTCGGGGAGAACGATGCCCGCCACCGGATCGACCGCCTCAACCGGTCCCTGGCGCTAGAAGAAGAAGACGCATTGGGTCCGCCTTGCTTTGGCCCCCGCATCCGTGACGAGCCCTTCCCCAAAGGGTTCACTCTCCCAAGAGACACGCCCAAGTACACCGGCTCTGTGAAGCCGGAAGACTGGCTGGTCGACTACTCCACGGCCGTCAGCATCGCAAACGGCAACAAGCGCGTTGCCGTGAAGTATGTTCCGCTCATGCTCCAAGGCACCGCCCGAACATGGCTGAATAGCCTGAAGCACCGCAGCATCAACAGCTGGGTCGATTTCACCGAGGACTTCAACCGCAACTTCACCAGCACGTACAAGCGGCCACCCAAGCCTCGCCAGCTCTCCTTGTGCGTCCAAGGCCCCGACGAGTCGACTCGCGACTACCTCACGCGCTGGGCCGAGCTGCGCAACTCCTGCGAAGGCGTGCATGAGGTGCAGGCCATTGAATATTTCACAGCTGGGTGCAGAGAAGGCACACTGCTCAAGCACAGACTCCTCTGCGACGAGCCGGCCACCCTCGACGAGTTGCTGATCATAGCGGACAAGTACGCCACGGCCGTCTCCTCCATGAAGGCGGAGATTCAAGTTGATGCCTCCGACAAAGTGGCTCCTCAAGCTCCTCGGACCCCGGCTGGTGACGCCAGTCGGCGGCAGTAGCAAAACGACAACAAGCGCAAGGCGCCACAACCAGCTTCCACAAGCCGGCAGGTGGCGACAGTCGAAGACCAGCAGCCGGAAGGACAGCCTCCTCCCAAGCGTCAGAAGGGCGGCAAGCCCAACTGGTTGCCCGCTGTCTCATACGAGCAGACTCTCGATGCACCCTGCAAGTTTCACTGCGGTGCGAAGCCGTCCAACCACGCCACTCGGAAGTGCCACTGGCTCACCAGGATCGCCAAGGGCGACGGGCTCCTGCCTCCTCCACCTGCTGGCCCGCCGCCTCCGCCGCCCCAGCAGCCGGCGGTTCGGCCAGTCGGAGCGATCCAAGACGAGTTCCCTAAAGAGCACGGAGCTTACGTCGTCTTCACCAGCGTGACAGACGACAGGCGCAGCCAGCGTCGACAGCGCCGAGAAGTGAACGTTGTCGCTTCCAAAGCTCCGGAATTCATGCACTAGTCGGAGAGGCCGATCAGTTGGAGCCGATCTGACCACCCGGAGGTGATGCCTGCTCCGGGTTCTTATGCCCTGGTGCTGGATGCCACCTTCGCCACAGAGAGGCGGGCTGCTCGTTTCTTTCGAGTTCTGATAGATGGCGGCAGCAGCATCAACATCCTCTACAGTGACACCATGGAGAAGTTGGACATCAAAGAGAAACAGCTCCAGCCCAGCCGGACTGTCTTCCATGGCATTGTGCCTGGCCTGTCCTGCTCGCCGATTGGCAAGATCAAGATAGATGTCCTTTTCGGAGAGAAGGATCACTTCCGCCGAGAGCCAATCTGGTTCGAGGTGGTTGATCTTGAAAGCCCCTACCACGCGTTGCTTGGCCGGCCCGCCCTGGCCAAGTTCATGGCGGTCCCACACTACGCCTATCTCAAGATGAAGATGCCGAGCACCAAGGGCATCATCACTGTAGCTGGTGACTACCAGAAGTCTGTCGCCTGTGCCGCTGCCAGCAGTCGGCTGGCCGAGTCCCTCGTGATTGCTGCCGAGAGGAGGCTCCTTGACCGGGTTGTGGCAATGGCAGGCAAGCAGCCGGAAATGTCGCCAAAACCTAAGGAGCCAGAAGCTGAGGGCTCGTTCAAGCCGACGAAAGAAACAAAGAAGATACCCCTGGACCCGGAGCACCCGGAGAGGTACGCTGTCATTGGTGCAAACCTTGACAGCAAATAGGAAAGTGAGCTCGCCGATTTCCTCCGTGAGAATCGGGACATCTTTGCATGGTCCCCTAAAGACATGCCGGGTGTTCCGACGGATTTTGCCGAGCACAAGTTACATGTCCGACCTGGTGTCAAGCCAGTCAGGCAGCCCTTGTGCCGCCTGTCGGAAGAAAAGAGAAGGGTCATTGGAGAAGAAATAGCCCGGCTTCTAGCAGCAGGCTTCATTATGGAAGTATTCTTCCCAGAGTGGTTAGCTAACCCAGTCCTTGTGCTGAAAAAGAATAAGAAGTGGCGCATGTGTATTGATTATACCAGCCTCAACAAAGCTTGCCCCAAAGATCCATTTGCTTTGCCAAGAATTGACCAAGTGATAGACTCCACAGCCGGATGCGAGCTGTTGAGTTTTTTGGATGCATACTCAGGGTACCACCAGATCAAACTAAACCCAGCCGACAGGCTGAAGACCGCCTTCATCACACCATTCGGAGCCTTCTGCTACCTGACCATGACGTTCGGCTTGAGGAATGCCGGCGCCACATTTCAGCGTTGCATGCAGAAGTGTCTCCTCAAGCAACTCGGCAAGAACGCCCATGTCTATGTGGACAATATCGTGGTGAAGACGGAGAAGCGTGGCACCCTGCTAGAGGACCTTCAGGAAACCTTTGAAAATTTGCGTCGTTTTCAAATCAAGCTCAACCCGGAGAAATGTGTCTTTGGAGTACCAGCCGGCCAGCTTCTTGGTTTCCTGGTGTCAGAGCGCGGCATAGAGTGCAATCCTGTGAAGATCAAGGCCATCGAGAGGATGGAGGTGCCCACCCGAGTGCTGGATGTGCAAAAATTCACCGGCTGCTTGGCATCCATCAGCCGTTTCATCAGTCGGCTGGGCGAGAAGGCTCTTCCTCTGTACCAGCTTATGAAGAAAACCACTTTTTTCGAGTGGAATAACAAGGCAGATGAAGTTTTTCTCCTGCTCAAAAAGGTGTTGACCACTCCGCCTGTCCTAACGGCTCCGACTGCTAAGGAGCCGATGCTTCTCTACATGGCCACCACCAGCCGGGTGGTCAGCACAGTCATAGTTGTGGAACGCAAAGAAGATAGCAAGGCACAGCCGGTCCAGAGACCGGTGTACTACCTGAGCGAGGTGTTGTCAGCCTCCAAGCAGAACTACCCCCACTATCAAAAATTATGTTATGGCGTGCATTTCGCCGCCAAGAAGCTGAAGCCATATTTCCAAGAGCATCCAATCACGGTTGTTTGCACCGCCCCGCTTGCGGAGATCATAGGCAGCAGAGATGCATCGGGCCGAGTGGCCAAGTGGGCCATCGAGCTGGCCCCCTACACCATCTTCTACCAACCTCGCACCGCCATCAAATCCCAGGCGCTGGCCGACTTCCTCGTCGACTAGGCCGAGACCCAGTACCTGCCGCCAGCTCCAGACTCCACTCATTGGCGGATGCACTTTGATGGCTCGAAGATGCGCACCGGTCTGGGAGCCGGCATCGTCCTCACCTCTCCCAAAGGCGACAAGCTCAAATACGCGCTGCAAATTCACTTTGCAGCCTCCAACAACGTGGCTGAGTACGAAGCACTCTTACACGGGCTCCGGCTTGCCAAGGAACTCGGCATTCGCCGGATCCTGTGCTACGGTGACTCCGACTTGGTGGTCCAACAGTCGTCAGGCGACTGGGATGCCAAGGATGCAAACATGGCAAGCTACCGCTTCCTCGCCCAGCAAATCAGTGGATACTTTGAAGGGTGCGAGTTTCTCCATGTGCCGAGAAACGACAATGAGCAAGCCGATGCCTTGGCACGGATCGGCTCCACCCCGCAAGCAGTACCAGCCGGCGTCGCCCTGCAACGCCTCTTCAAGCCGTCTATCAAGTCGTCGCCAGAATCAGACTCCATCTTCGTGCCGACTCCCCCCGAGGCAGCCGTCTCGGGGACTTCACCAAGCGGCCTGGGGGCTGCAGCAGTCGCACCCGGCCCGGGGACTCCACAACCAGGCCCGGGGGCTGCAGCAGCCGTCTCGGGGACTTCACCAAGCGGCCCGGGGACTGCAGCAGTCGCACCCGGCCCGGGGACTCCACAACCCGGCCCGGGGGCCACAGCAGTTAGCCCGGGGACTTCAACAACACAGCAAGACGCCGTTGGCTCCACCCCGCCGCCTCCCCTCCCAACCGCCCTCGTGCAAATAGCAGTTCTGGCAGTCGAAGAAATAGCAGTACCTTCATGGGCACAGCCCATCCTCAACTTTCTGGTGAACAAGGAGCTGTCGACTGATGAAATCTCGGCCCGACAAGTGCAACATCGGGCAGGAGCATACACCATTGTTAACAGAGAACTTGTGAGGCGTAGTGTCACTGGCGTGTACCAGCGCTGTGTGGAGCCGGAGAAAGGCCAAGCAATCCTCAAAGATATCCACCAAGGCGAGTGTGGTCACCACGCGGCTTCAAGATCACTTGTTGCCAAAGCTTTCCGCCATGGTTTCTTCTGACCAACTGCTCTACAAGACGCCAAAGATTTGGTCCAGAAATGTAAGGGGTGTCAGAAGTTCCGCTCCAAGCCACATTCGCCGGCTTCTGCACTCAAGACCATCCCCATTGCCTGGCCCTTTGCCGTCTGGGGGCTGGACATGGTGGGACCATTCAAGACAGCGTGCGGCGGCATGACTCATCTACTTGTCGCCGTGGATAAGTTCACCAAGTGGATAGAGGCCAAACCAATCAAGAAGTTGAATGGTCCGACCGCTGTGACTTTCATCCCAGACATCACCACCCGGTATGGCATACCACACAGCATCATCACCGACAACGGCACAAACTTCGCCAAGGGCGCCTTGGCTCATTTTTGCGCGACGCAGGGCATCCGACTTCCGACTGGACTTAGCGTCCGTTGCCCATCCGCAGTCGAACGGCCAGGTGGAGCGAGCAAACGGCCTCATTTTGTCCGGCATCAAGCCCCGACTGATCGAGCCTCTGGAGCGTTCAGCCGGCTGTTGGCTCGATGAGCTGCCGGCCGTCCTCTGGAGCCTGCATACAACTCCAAACAAGTCAACCGGCTTCACGCCCTTCTTCCTCGTCTACGCTGCCGAAGCCGTCATCCCGACAGACATAGAATTCGACTCCCCTCGAGTCACCATGTACACTGAGGAGGAGGCAAAAGAAGCACAAGAAGACGGCGTCGAACTGCTAGAAGAGGGCCGGCTGTTGGCACTCAGTCGGTCCGCCATCTACCAGCAGAATCTACGCCGATACTACAATCGGAAGGTCAAGCCAAGATCTTTCCAAGAGGGAGACCTTGTGCTCCGGCTGATCCAGCGAACAGCCGGCCAGCACAAGCTCTCGGCACCTTGGGAAGGCCCCTTCATCATCAGCAAAGTTTTGGGCAATGACTCCTACTACCTGATCGATGCTCAGAAGCCCAGAGCACGCAAGAGAGACGACTCCGGCAAGGAGACAGAGCGGCCGTGGAACGCAAACCTCCTTCGAAGATTTTACAGTTGATGCAGTATGTATCACGCTACCCTTTGTATTAAGTACGAAGACTCCGGGTTCCCCGAGAAGAACTCGGGGGCTACCCTCTTTTATCTGCGTAATGAGTATTACGCCTATAAATGTGTCATTTCATTATTCCGCCTGGCATCGGGTTCGACCAGTCGGCCCGGGGAGCTCGCCGCCTTGTACTATGTGGTGCTTCCTGCAGCCGGACAAGTAATACGTTGGCGCCTCAACTTTCTCCTGCCAAAGCCACAGTTCGCAGAGCGACTGTCCGGTGGGCAGGGGTTAAAGGCAGAAAAGGTGTCCGCATGAAAAATGGCCAAGGACCCAAAGCATGCACATAGTTCAGGCCGGCTTCCGCCTCGTTGACCGGCTGCGGAGCAGCCGTGCGGCCGGCTTCTACTTATCTTACTAACGCTCTAGTCGGCTAAGTACTTGCTCTCCCGAAAGGAGCTAAGTACTTGACCCAGCCGCAGTCCGCAGAGCGGCTGTTTGGCTGGCAAGACAGCAGCCAAGGGAGGGCGGCAAAGGAAAAAAGCCAAGGAGCAGAAAGCAAGGAAAGTCAGAGCTCGGCAAGAGCGCAACTTATGTAGAAGAATATCTGCATGTCAATAGGCCCTTGGCCAGCATTCAACAGAGTTTGAAATACACCCCGTGGGTGGAATTGTGCGAATTTAACAAAGTTTGTCGAGACTGATAAAACAGGAAAAATAAAAGACAAGTCGACGGCCTAGGGAGCAGCAGAGGGGTCCGACTGGTTGGCGGAGTCGGTAGTGCCGATTGGTGGAGCGGACGGCTGGTCAGTCTCCGCTTGGTCGCCTCCAGCAGCAGTCAGCGCACTCGAGCGCGGCTCGTTGTTTGAGGCACGATCAAGCGGAGACTGGTCGTCCGCCCCGACCTCCGGCATATCTTCTTCGCTCTCCCCGTCCTCCTCGCCTTCCCCCTCGTCGCTGGAGTCGATCATCTCGGCCGAGTCTTTGTCGTCCTCCGGGTTCAGCCCGAACCACTCCGACGGCGCCTCGGCACCGTCCTCAGCCAGCTCGGGAACAAAGATGTTGGTGTTGGTGTACTCGGCGATCGCCGCTGCCCGTCTGACAAGATCGCGCTCCACCGCCACCAGCTCCTCTTGGGCCTCCTGCCGAAACGTGGTCAACTGGGCTAGACTTAGCCCAGGGTACCACGCCTTGACGAATTCCAAGGCCCGGCGCGCGCCAGCCCGGGCTGAGGAACCCTTCCAAGCCTCAAGTCGGCCGGCCGCCACCTCCAGCCAGTCGGACGGCCGCCACCTCCAGCCAGTCGGCAGTCTGACTGGGAGTGCGTGAAGCCGGCATGTCCGGCCAAAGGGCGGAGACCGCTTGGGCCCCGACACGCTGAAGACGGCGCAGCATCCGATGAGCCGGTCGGAGGCGGGCCTGGATGCTGAGGAGTTGTTCGCCAAGGGTCCGGGGGGCGTTGGCAGCGATCTGCACGCCTTCCGCTCTCCGTTCTCTACGATAAGCCTCAATAGCCTGGTTGGCGGCGTCCGAGTGGCCAGGAAGAAGTCTGCTCAGGAAGAAAGCAAAGAAAACAGAAATCAGAAGTCTGAAGCTAGACGCCGGCTCGATCGGCAACCGGCAGCTCAAAGAAAGAAAAAGAAGAAGGCTTACCATCAACTATGTCTTCAATCCTGCCGAAACCGGATTTCAGCAGCGCCTTCCTATCAGTCCAGGCGGAGCGTTTGGTCTCGAACTCAGCGAGGAGACTGGACTCTTTTACCTCCGCCTCCTTCTGGGCCTTCTAGAGAAGCTCCGCCTCCTCCGTCAGTTGCTTGGCCAGTCGGTCACGCTCTTGGGCCAGCTCGTTGCATTCTGCCTCCTTGGCGCGTAACGCGGTGTTGGCCTCACCCAGCTACTGCTGAAAAGTAGCGTTGGCCTCTGCAAGAGCAGAAGAAGGAAAAAATATCAACCATCAACAAAAAAGAGGTACGGCTGCCAAGGAGACCGGCCCGACTGCTCAGCAGTCGGCCCGAATCTCGGGGGCTACAGCCCGCGGGTGCGCTGGCGCGCCCCCGCGGAGAAAGAAAACGAAGACTTACTCCGGCTTTCCGACAAGTCGGCGGTCCGCCGGTCCAGCTCTCGGACGTTGGAGTTGAAGGTGATCGCGCTAAGGTTATGATAGTCCTATAATGAAGATAGCAGATAAAGTTAGCACTCGGAGCTTGCCAATTAAAGTTCCGAGCCGCCTGCTCAGCAGCCGGCCTGAATCTCGGGGGCTACACCCAGTGGGTGCGCTGGCGCGCCCCCACAGAGAGAGAACACAAGAATCAAAGATGTAGAAATAAAGGACGTACCCGAATGGCCGCTCGCGAATCCAAGAACGCACTGTTGCACTGTCGAAGAGCGGTGGCCTTAGCTCGGAGTTTGGCCTGGACGTCTAGGATCGCCTGGTTTAAGGCGCCGGTCCCGCCTCCACTCACCCACTCGGCGGGCGTGAGGCTGGTGGCTTCGGCATCTGGGACGGACGAGCTCGCAGTGCCGGCTTCTAGCGGTCGCGGCGCCGAAGCCGCCTTCGCGCCTTGGCGGCGCGATGGTGTGCGGGCCTCAGGAATTGGGCCCGTCACTACCTCGTTTCCGACTGGCGGGGCAGCCGGCTGTTTGTCCGGCGCTCCTCCAGACGGCGGCGACGGAGGCACGACTACCTTCGGCATGACGACATCGCCGCCTTCTCTCCCCATGACCGGCTGTTCGACACCGGCTCCCCCAGTCGGCGCAGTAAACTCTGGTGGTGGCGGGGCGAAGCTCAAGGGAGTGACGAGCAGCGGCGCCTGACAGCGTGCGGCTCCATCACCCAGCCTCTTCTCCACGGCATCGGCTTCAGCCTCCGCCAGCCTCTTCAACACGGCGGCTTCCGCCCTGTCCGCCTCCGCCCTCTCCATGCAGGCAGCTTCCTGCTCCTCGCGCGCCTCCCGCGTGTTTCGTTCCCGCGCCTCCCGGAGGTCGGCTGCTGGGTCGATTCGCCGGGTGGTGGTAGAGGGCTCCACCGACCCGATGATGGAGGCGGCGGCCGACTTCTCAAGGGAGATCGGAGCCCTAAGTCAAGGAAAATAAAGCAAAGAAGCTCAGACGGAACCAACAAGAAAAGAAAGCACAAGGAAAAGACACTTACGCCGACACCATAGGAGGCACCTTCGGAAGCTTCTGGAACTTGGTCGCCTTTGCGGCGGCCTCCTTCCGCTTAGTCGCCGCGGCCGGGTTCTTGGCCTTCTTCGGCACGCTACCGAACAAGACGGCGCCTTGTTTGCGCTTGCATGTACCGCCTCGAGCAGCCGGCCCGGCAGAAGGGCCCACGTCTGCCCTGTCAGCGCCTCGCACATGGCGCGGCTCGTCCTCCTCGTCATCATCGTCGGGCCAAGTCTCAAGGCCGCCTCCTTCTTCGGAGCCGCCTGCTACGTCGCCGCCGCCCGCAGCGTCGTCTTCAAGGGCGGCCGCCCCCAAGTCAGGGTCGTCCACGTCGCTCACTTCCCGGTCCGGCTGATAGCCGTCACCCAGCCCCACCACGGCGGCCGCCGCCGGAGCAGGCGGCGGGTCGGCGCGGGAGTATGGCCGCTTGCCGAACCGCCAGGACCCTTCCGACAGCTTGAGGTCGGAGATCTCGTTCACCATACGGGCAACTTCGGCAGCCGGCATGTCCCTCGTGCACATCCGGCTTGGGTCGCGGTGCCCGCTCATCTGACAGATCAGATGAGGCCGGCCTTGGAGCGGGAGAATCCGGCGCTCGACAAAGGCGACCAGCAGGTCGGACGCCTTGAGGCCTTCTACGCCTGTCAGCACTCGGAGCCGGTTGATGGCGGCGGTGGCGTTGGCCGACAAGCGTCTCGGCTTGTAGCCCCAGTTGGCCCGAGGCTCGGCCGGAGGGCCGGCTTCATAGGGCGGCAAGTTGATGAAGTCGATTGCCGGGTCGATGTTCTCCACGTAAAAATATGATTTCTGCCACAGTTTGACCAACTGTGACAGCTTGATGGCGGGGAAGGCATTCTCCCCCGACAGACGGCGCACCGCGATGAAGGCACCGCACTGGGCCGCCTTCTCCCTGGCGGAGGTGCCCAGTTTGGTGTAGAAGAATGCTCCCCACAACTTGATGGTGGGGAGGATGCCAAGATAGCCCTCGCACAACGTGACGAAGGCGGACAGCAGCGTCACGGTGTTGGGCGTCAGATGATGCGGTTGAAGATGGTAGAAGTCGAGGAAGGAACGGGGGAATCCACTCGCCGGCAGGCCAAAGCCGCGGAGGAAGTGCGAGCGGGAGATGACCCGCTCGCCTCCTTGCGGCGCCGGCGAAATCTCCCTCTCCGGCAGCACGCGCACCTTGACGAAGCCCGCGCCGGGCAGCCGCCGTGTGGCACGAAGGAAGGCAAGGTGGTCCTCGAGCACGACCGAGCCATCCCAGTCCCCTCCCTTCTCGCGCGCCATGGGGACCGACGGCGGCGAGCTGCGGCGGCGCCTCGGCGGAGCACGGAGGTGCGGCGGCAACAAGGAAAGGAGAAATGACGCTACGGCGGAGGCGAGGGCCGCGGCGGAGCAAGAGGCTTGGGGCGAAGGGGGCCGACGGCGGCGAGCTGCGGCGGCGCCTCGGCGGAGCGCGGAGGTGCGGCGGCAGCAAGGAAAGGAGAAGGACGAAAATGGCGAAGGGAGAGGAGGGCGCGAGTGCTCCGCCGCTCCCCCTCCTCCCCCTACTTATAGCCCCTAGGCTACGAAGCCGAGGGGGCGGGGCGTGGGATCGTGGGATTAACTGCACCCACGACCCCACGGCCCCGCGGTTATCGCGCGGGTTACTGCGTGCAGTGACCCCGCACGGAATCGCGACCGTCTACCTCGGCCGCAGCGGATCCGCCCGCGCGCCGAGGCCCAGTCGTGGTGGGCCCGGCCTGCTGCCACGTCCCATCACGCGCGTGACTAGCGGGCTGGCCCGGCTAGCTGGCGCCGCGTGGCGTGCTTGCTGCAGGCGGCGCGCCTAGAGGCTCGACCAGCCCGCCACCTGGTTCCCGCCTCAGCGTTTCAAAGTTATCAAACGAAGCCACCTGGTTGCGACCGACTCCTAGCAGGCGGCACACCAGGAGGCGGACGAAGCATTTAGCAAGAGCATTCGGAAAAGGAAGCTGCTGAGGCCTCTCGACTTATCGGCCACGACGCCTCACCAGCTTCGGGGACTACTGTCGGAGGAATGGGCCACGGGTAGCCTAACCCGGGTCCCTGAGCGTTTCAAAACATTGGGCCGGCTGCGCCCCTCAAGCATCAAGGATGAAGCGCCGCCTTCTGGTGGCCGGCTGGCTCATGAGGCCGGATGCCAGAGGATGGCCAAGCACCGGAAGACGGCCCCAGGATGGGCGGACTCCTAGCAGGCGGCCTCCAGAGAGGCCGGCTCCTAGAACAGGCGGCCCACGACGCCCTCAAAGTCTACGCCCTCATTAAGAAGACAAGACAGGGTGTGGCTACAGTATAGCCCATTCCCCCATATCCAGGGCACGGCGCGGCCACAGTGCTCCGTACAGGCAGAGATCTCCTCACGACGTGGCACTGTGGCCACCCCACCCTTGACGTCATTCCTATCAGGCGAAGCCCTGTTTCCACGACGGCCTGTCGGTACGGCCTGCAGGCGGCAGGCCCTACCAGGCAGCGAGAGATTGGAGGGCGGCAGAGCCTGACCAGTCGGACCGGTGGGAGGCCGGCCTCTAGCAAGCGGCCCCTCCTTCCTCGAAGTCTGCGCGCCATTAAACCAGAAAAGACACGGCATGGCTACAGTGATCTCCCACCCGACGGCGGGACTGTAGCCACGCCCCCCTGACCAAGCGCGCGTCATCTGCATTACGGCTACAGCAACAAGCAGGTGATGAGACCCGCAAGTGGCGGGAGCGGCTTGTCGACTCCGAGCCAGACCAGGCGGCGGGCCCCAGCAGCTGACAGAGTAGCCGGCGGCCAGGGACGCTGACCGCCGGACCCTACACCCGGCCAGATGACTATTGTACCCCTGGGGGGGTAGGCCTATATAAACCCCCCAGGGCACCCATGCAAAGGGTTCGGACCAGTGAAGCCTAGACTCATTCAGAGTGAGGAGAGAGTCGGCTCTGCTCTCTTCTACCTCTAGGATACAGCTCAAGGAGCACCTTGTACTCACTAGTGCCTTAGTGATCATACGGAGACCCCGCAGAGCAGGACTAGGGGTGTCATCTCCTAGGAGAGCCCCGAACCTGGGTAAAGTATGTCGGCGTTCGTGTCTACGCCTCATCCCGCTTCCAGGCACCGGCGACATTCTACTAGCTCCCACCATGATAAGCCATCCCTTGGCATATGTCGCACCCAACCCCGACAGGGCTGATGTCAAAATCGAACTTTCTCAACAAGGAGAGCTGGTCCTAATCAACTTTGAAATTCTTCAGTAGTAGCACGCAACTGCCAAACTGATCTATCCTTCGACAGCTTCTGATGTAATAATATGGCATCATGAAACAAGTGTCCTGTGTGTATAAGTAGTACGACAGTATTATTTATCACGTAGGATATCGTGAAAGAATTGCAACTCTGATTGCTGGTTAGGAGCTGTCGTTCGATTTCATTCTAACAGCTGCCATGCTTTATTTAATTTTCTATATTCGCCTTGCGACAGCATCTAAAACCAGCGCCGTACCGATCGCTTGCAATATTTACCGGATGAAATGCGCTGAGTTAGAACACATGGGCCCCCAAACATGCAGGCACACCAGCCTGTGGCCCAAACTCCAAACCCGTCAGCATATCTGAGTATTTTATTCTCATCTTAACCCCATATTATTTTATATATATTCCCCTTGATTTTTCTTATGTATAAAGCTGTGATATAAAAGATTTTTATATTTCTTTACAGAGTAGTATCTCTCTATCAAAAATATATTTATGTGTAACTAGTTACTCCTTCCTTTGCACTTACTTTCACTGCTATGCGGGGCATCCGGCAACGGGGTCCACGTGCCATGCACCAAATTAGAGTGCACAATTGCACGGTAGACTCACCCCGGTCGTAGTGCCACAGTAATGCCCAATGAGCTATCAAATCACAAAACCCCCACCTTTCCAGCAGTAGCAGTAAGCTGGATGGACAAAGCAGCAATATTTCACTGGGCTTGAATCCCCTTCTCCCTCGTTTGCTTGTTCAGAGAAAACCTCCTCTCGGCGATTGCTTAGGGTTTTCTCATGGAGAACCAGGTACGAATTCTTCATCCATCCCCGATAAATCCTAGTCCCTTGGTCGCCTATAATCCTAGGATGGCAGCCGCCGCCGTTGATGCATTTTTCTTCCTACTGAATCTAGTGTGATTCATTTGTAGTGCCCAAAGTGCGAGGACCCTACAGGTTTCTGCGCCCTCCGCGAGACGCCACACTTGTTCCTTCTCATCCTAACACAGGATTTTGAAACGTGCACAATATGTTCCTACAATCCTCTTTTCTATCCTGTAGGGTTGGGGGTTTTGAACATGCTGTCGACTAATTTGGAAATTTGGATTGCTATATTTGGATAAAAGGTACTAGTACCATGGTCAACACTGACCTGAAAGAGGAAATTATTTCTAGATTTGGATAGTGAATAAATTGTGGTCTCATATTATTTTTCCTGCAATACATCCCTTGCTCTGCCAGAACACATGTACTCAAGATGGTCGACCTTGCCATAACTGAACACCAGTTTAATGGTCACGTTGAAGACACGCCATGGATATAAGTTCCCAGTTGGGTTCATGAACCAAGAAGATCACTGCTTTCTTTATGGCCGAACTTGGATAAACTTTCTCAAGTGTTACAGACTGAAAGTTGGCACACGAATGTTGATGGAAATAGCAGAACCTGGTCTCATCTTCACTGTGACCTTCCACCCCGACGTCGTTCCAGTAGTTCATCCATGTTAGTTTTCTATCTGGTTCTTGCATGTTGCCTCGATTACTTCATAATCCACCTATTCTGTCTAACTAATCACAATCTAACTTTACAAGTAGCAACAATTTGTGATTCCCTTCTCTCACAAAGATGCTACTTCTAACTAATATTTCTTATAATTGGTGGCACGTGTAGGTTATTGCAAAGTTCAGGACACTACTCGTTTGTTATTTGATAAGAACTTGACTATTACTGATGGCACTGAAGTTGACTGGGACGACATCCACCAGTTCCTACACTTTATTGATCGTCTTGAGGTCCTTGTGGGGCGTTTCAATGGTGGAAGGCCACGTGGGATATGTGTGCCACTGGTGCACATGTTGAACAGGTCCAACTCTTGCTTATACATAGTTTTACAGCTATGATCTTCTTGAAACAGAAACTGCCTAGTTTTATTGTTCCTATACAGATGGCTGACCATGGTCGGGTCAGACTTGCGCTTGGTCACAACATGATGTTTATGTCGACCTACTCCATTTCCCTTGGAGGTGAAAAGATACTTATTCATGGGTGGTCTCAAATAATGAAGGCCCGTCCATCTTGGAGAATAGGACAGAAGGTTATGCTCATGCTTTTCCATGGCTCTGAAGCGATTTATTGACCACATTGCGAGATGAAGCCGCTTTCAGAAGGTTGTGGATGCGTGGGGTGGAGCCTGGGCCCTGTCCTGGGGCTTGGTGGCCTCATCCTTGGTTAACTGTAGGCAAAGTAGCACTGTTTGAGGCATGCTTTGTATGGTTCAACCTGTATAAGTACTCATACTGCTTTCAGCCATGGTTGTTAAGTGCCCCTGCTGGTTTCAGTTAAGGTTGTTAAGTACTCCTTCTACTTTTACAGTCTGTCGTGTTTCTTCAGTCTCGTCTTCCTCCAGCCACAAAAAAAACACCAGCGCCGACGGGGCCGCCTGCTCCCACCTCCTACGGCTGGCTGCGCCTCAGCGCACGCATCACCGCCCCACCGTCTCCTAAATCGTTAACGCCGATGTCAGCCCCACCCTGCACCGGAACCAGTCAACCCTTGTACTCCCCTTCACCCGCGACTTCACCGCCCATCTTCCCCGGCTCCTATTTGTTCTCGTCTGAGGCCTCGTCGTCGTCCTCCGCGCGCTTTGGTGTGCTCGCCGTGGCGCCGCCCTCTCGCGTTGTCAACATGGTCAACAAATAAGAGGAATCGGGAGAGAACTGTACTTGGAGAGGATGACAGTAGGGACCCACCATGTCCATGGCCGTACGCAAGCAAGTTCCTCATTTTTTGTTATATACTCCATTGTCAGTGTATAGAAAAAGAAAATGCTTCCTCCTAGTGGTTTGCTGACATCTGGGACCCACGACATTGTCAGCATATAGTCAATAGACAAGAGAACAGCACAAGAGCGGCTGACACCTGGGACATAGCTGCTCGAGCAGTATTTGTTTTTGTTATTGTTGAGACAGAGCAGGGTTTCAACTTCTCTATGGCCCGTCTAGCCCAGGCTTCTATTTTACGTTCACCACATGACCAGCCCAGCTATTTTTTCTTTGTGAAAATGGCTAGCCCAGTTTATTTTTTTTTAAGAATACCCAATCCAGGCATACCCAACCAAGGCCTACTTATTTTTCTCTGACCTGCTGGGCTGCAACTCTTTCAAGACGGCTGCAAATCCTAAAAGTAATATGAAATGGGCTGTAAATATAAAAAACACATGACAAATTGGCAATTACTTTCAAATTTCTAAAAATTTTCACATTTTCAGATTCCAATTTCATTGGGCTTTAACTAAATTTAAATATATCTTCAAAGTACTTTAAATCTGGCTCGACATTTCGGTATTAAAAATAGTTTGGACCCCACCGAAATATGCAAAATTTCGTTTAAATTTTTAACCCTGGCCAACAAAAAGAAAACGGACTGCAATAAATTGCATAAGAAGTTGCAAATGAGCTGTAAATTATTAAAAAAAATAGGAAATGGGCTGACTTGCGGGCCCATTAAGTTGACGAGTATGCAAGATTTTTTTACTTATTATATGCGTCAACAAACGATCCTAGCAGAAGTGACCGTTGGATGTCAATCCAATGGCCGTCGTGCTTCTTCAATCTCTGATCTTCTTGCTCCAGCCACAAAATCCAGCACCGGCGGGATCATCTGCTCCCGCCTCTCGTGGCCGGTTGTGCTGCCGCGCAGGCCTCACCACCCCCTACTACTCCCTCCGTTGTCCAGGCCATCCCTCTGCTCACCCACATCCCTCCACTGTTGTGGCTTCGCCGCCTCGGGGTCATTCCCTTCCTGGGTCTCGCCGTCGTCCATTGCGTCGGTGTTCTCGGCACGGCGTGGTCAACGTTGTCAACAAACGACAACATCAAAAGAGGGATGTATGTGGAGAGGCTGACAGTTGGGACCCACATGGTCCATGGCCGCACGCAAGCAAGTACCTCCTTATTATGCCAAAAAAAGAATCCTCCACATGACAGCTGGGACCGACCAGCTATATCTTCGCACGGAAGGAAGTGCCTCCTTATTAAGCGAAAAATAATGATTCCTCCCCATGACAGCTGGGGCCCACCAGATTTTGAGGCTGACTTGTGGCCCTACTAAGTTGACGCGTACGTAGGGCTTTGTCAACTTAGTCAACAAACGATTCTATCACCAGTGACCGTTGGATTATTAACATCCAACAGTCATCCTGCTTCTTCAACCTCTGATTTTCTTGCTCCAGCCGTCCAAACCACCACGTGCTACTGCCTCCCGTGGTCGGCTATGCTGCCGCACAGGCCTCACCGCCCCCTCCTACTCCCACCGCTGGTCAGGCCATCCCTCTACTCACCCACACCCCCTGTTATTCTGCGGCGATGGCAACCTCACACCACAGTCAAACCAGTCAACCCTCGTACTACCCTCCGCGTGTTCCCAGGCTCTGCGTGGTTCCCTGCCTCACCGTCGTCCACCGCCTAGGTGCTATTGGCGCGGCGTGGTCAACATGGTCAATGAACGACAGCCATCGGAAGAGGACTGTACATGGTGAGGCTGACAGCTGGACCCACCAGCTACATCTACGCACGCAAGGAAGTGCCTCCTTATTATGCACAAAAAAATGAATTGTCCCCCTGATAGCTCGGACCCACCATCAATAACTTCACACGCAAGGAAGTGCCTCCTTATCCTCCCTAACAGCCGGGACCCACCCGGTTGAAGCATATGCAGCGTTGTCATTCTGGTCACGAACGTGTATGTACATACTAGTCGATCAGTCTCTCTACAGCGATGAACCATGGCCGAGTAAGGAGCGGCACGTGTCATAGTAGAGGCGCGGACGTAGCATGTCACGCAGTCCCGTCTATATATATCATGTACACGTACGTACAATCACGCTGCAAGAAAGTAAATATGGCTACGTACGTACATACGGGCGGGGTCTTGAACGCGTACCCGTGCATACGTACGGCTAGGACTCATGTACATGGAGAGGCAACGGACGGCAGCAACGGCGTCATGTTCATCGGCAGCCAACCGGCTGGGTCAGAACGGAGGAAACAGCATCGTGTTCATCGGGAGGCAACCGACTGGGTCGGAATACGTCATGTTCATCGGGAGCCAATCGGCTTGGACAGAACAGCCAAAACGAGGTCTGGCGTACCGCAGAACAAAGGAAACGGCCTTCTGTTCGAGTGCCTACGGTCGAAACGGGGCCCTGTTGATCGGGAGGGGTGTGGCGTACCGCAAAACGGAGGAAACAGATTTGTGTTGGGGCGCCTATGGTCGAAAGGGGTCCTGTTCATCGGGAGGGGTGTCACGTACCGCAAAACGGGACTCCACGGGCTACTGTTCATCCACCGTCTATCGCCTCGCTCCAGCCTCCACGAGCTACTGTTCATCCACCGTCGACTTCCTCCAGCCTCTACCTACGACTGTTCATCCACCACGACCTTCCTCCTGCCTCCACCAGCAACTGTTGATCCACGGGCTACTGTTCATCCAGCCTCCACCGGCTACTGTTCAACCAGCCCTCCACGGGGTCCTGTTCATCCACCCCCAACTGGCTCGGGTGTGGCGGCCTCCTCGATCGGGGTCATGTTCATCCAGCAGCAACGGCCTACTACAACGGGGTCCTGTTCATCCAACCCCCACCGGGAAATGTTCATCCAACCCCCAACAATAGTCACTGCTCATCAAGAGGCAGGTTCGATCGGCTTCAGTTAGGAGCAGTAGCGAAGGAATCGCTCGGGTTCAGTTAACAGCCAAGGGATCGATTGCTCGGGTTCAGTAACGTAGCTAGTGCAATCACTCGGGTTCAGTAAGTGAACGCCTTGCTCGGGTTCAGTTAGAGCCCAACGCCTCGCACACACGCGCGTACGTGTAAGAGAGAAACGCGCAAACCTCCGTGCATCACTCGGCCCCAACCACCCACCGTAACCGGGAACTCCCCGAAATTTTCCTCGCCCTCGCTTCTACCACGATTTTTTCCGTCATGGACGGTCCAAAGAATGTCATGCAGGTGCGTCCCCGGCCCGCCCAGGACAAAAAGCCCATTTTTTGTCATGATTTTTGTCATAGAAGTAGGAGCCCACCACATCTATGATGATACATGGTTTTGTCACAATTATCGTCATAGAAGTGTCATAAGCATGACAAAAAAAATCGTTCGGGCCAAAATGTCACGGATGTGTCTTTTTTTTGTAGTGTAAGCTATTTCAAAGTCTTCGGTGCTAGGTGTTGGATAAGGGATCCACATTACACTTCAAAATTTTCACCGAAAGCACATGAGGGTTTTATGCTTGGCTACAGAAAGGATTCGCACACCTACAGAGTCTTAAACCTCTTTCGCTACAAAGTGGTTGAAACTGTAGATGTGCGGTTCGATGAGACTAAAGGCTCGCAAAGAGAGCACCTACCAAATGTGCTATATGAAGCATCTCCTAGTGAATCCATCAAGCTAATGGGTACTGGAGAAATCATACCCACCGAGGAACACGGAGAAGAAGAAGTTGTAATTCCAGCTCCAGTTCAGCGTGAAGACAATGCTCAGCCTAAAGTCAATGCTGAGGCTGAAGACAATGCTGCTGGCAGTGAAGTCAATGCTCAGCCACAGCAAAGTCTTCACCCTGTTCATCCTCGTGTGTCCAATGAAGTTCATATTGAGAAGATTCTTGACAACATCAATGCACCTGGTCCTCTCACCCGATCAATAGCTATGCATCTAACCAACTTTTGTGGGAATTTTGCATTCGTCTCCATCTTGGAACCCACTAAAGTTGAGAAGCCTTCATGGAACCTGAATGGATTCAAGCTATGCAAGAAGAGCTTCAATAGTTTGAGCTCAATAATGTGTGGGAACTAGTTAAACATCATGATCACGCAAGCACAACATCATTGGTACAAAATGGATCTACCACAACAAGCAAGATGAACATGGTCAGGTTGTCAGAAACAAAGCTCGTCTGGTTGCACAAGGATACACGCAAGTGGAAGGAATTGACTTCGATGAGACCTTTGCTCCCATGGCTAGACTTGAAGCCATCCGCATACTACTTGCCTGTGCCAACCATCATGATATCCTCCTATATCAAATGGATGTGAGGAGTGCTTTTCCAAATGGCAAAATTGAAGAAGAAGTCTATGTTGCACAACCATCTGGTTTTGAAGATCAAAAGCATCCTGGCAAGGTCTACAAGTTAAACAAGGCACCGTATGGCCTCAAACAAGAACCTCAAGCTTGGTATGACACACTCAAAGAATTCCTGAAGAGCAAGGGCTTCAAACCCGGTTCTCTGGATCCCACTCTCTTCACAAAAACATATGACTGAGAACTGTTTGTATGCCAAATCTATGTGGATGACATTATCTTTGGATGCACCGACAAAAGATACAGTGATGAGTTCAGTCACATGATGCAAGAGCAATACTAGATGTCCATGATGGGAGAGCCGAAGTTCTTCCTTGGTCTTCAAATTCATCAAGAACACAATGGCATCTTCATATCTCAGGAGAAATATCTCATGGACTGTCTAAAGAAGTTTGGTATGCAAGATTGCAAGGGTTGCAAAACGCCAATGCCAACCAATGGTCAACTAAGCTCCGACGAAAATGGTAAAGAGTTTGATCAAAAGGTATACCGCTCCATGATTGGTTCTTTATTGTACTTATGTGCATCTAGGCCAGATATAATGCTTAGCGTTTGTATGTGTGCCAGATTCCAAGCGGCGCCAAAGGAATCGCATCATCTCGCGGTGAAGCGAATACTTCGATATTTGGCTCACACCCCCAACGTTGGGATTATGGTATCCAAAGGGCTCAGAGTTTGATCTAGTTGGGTTCTCCGATTCTGACTATGCTGGAGACAGGGTGGATCGCAAATCCACATCTGGCACTTGTCACTTTCTTGGCCATTCACTTGTATGTTGGTCTTCAAAGAAGCAGAACTGTGTATCACTCTCCACTACTGAAGTTGAATACATTGCTGCTGGATCCTGCTGTGCTTAGCTTCTCTGGATGAAGCAAACTCTAAAGGACTACGACATCAACAAGAAGAAGGTACTCCTGTTCTGTGACAATGAGAGTGCAATCAAGATTTCTCACAATCCATTTCAGCACTCCAAGACGAAGCATATTGAGATCAGGCATCATTTCCTTCGTGATCATGTGCTCAAAGAAGACATTGACACCATTCACGTCAACACTGAAGATCAGCTGGCAAATATCTTCACAATCCCTTTGGACGAGAAGAGGTTTTGCAAGTTGTGATGTGAGCTAAATATCTTAGAATCCTCAAATGTCCAGTGATAGGACATGCATCTAAACGCTTATGTATTTTGACGACTTAGGTGCACAACACATGAAGTAAAGTATGTCTTCAATTCATGAATATGTACACTCTAAATGTGAAGATATTAACATTGAATTTGACTTAAGAGCGCCACGATAGTTGTGCGCCGTGTCGGGGTCTAAAACTTCCTATACGGTGGGTAACGCCACCACCAAACCTTCTTGAAGATTTTCATTTGGCGTCACATCTATTGCATTATCTTCTAAGTTTGATTTATCTTCAACAATGCTTTTATCTTCACATGTCATTTGATTTCATTGCTTATACTATATATATATTTATATATATATAGGGCTGGACTATTCTGTTACTAGTAATAGAATAATATTATGTTACCCCTCGGCCCTATAAGAGCGCGACGCGCCTACACAAGAAACTACCCGACCCACCCCCAACCTAACCCACCTCCTTCCGCCGGAGGCAGCCATCGGGGGCGAGCGAGCGACGGCGTCAGCCGAAGCGAGGGAGCCCGCGGCATCGGGACTGGCCACCGACGGATCCACCGCCGCCATCTGCTTCCTCGCTGGCAAAGCAATGTCGGGGCCATGATCCCCGCCTCCTGCCTCCCCCCTCGCCGGAGCTCCTTTGCCGAGGCTGTGATCCCCGCCTCCTGCCTCCCCCTCGCCGGAGCTCCTTCGCCGGGGCCGTGATCCTCGCCTCCTGCCTCCCCCCTCCCTCGCTGGAGCTCCTTCGCCGGGGCCGTGATCCTTGCCTCCCGCCTCCCCCCTCGCCGGAGCTCCTTCGACGGAGCCGTGATCCCCGCCACCAGCCTCCCCCTCGCCGGAGCTCCTTCGCCGGGGCCGTGATCTCCGCCACCAGTTTCTGCCTCCCCGGACCTCATCGCCGGAGCTCCACCACAAGCAGGAGCGCCACCGTCTCCCCAAGCTCCTTGCCTGCATCAATGGCGCCGCCTTCCAAGATTATGCCAGTACGCCGCCGACGAGAGGAAGAAGAAGACGTCACATGCAAGAACATGCCACTGCAGGTGATGTGTGCTTCCACATGAATTTTCCTCAAAATTCAATCTGCCTGATTGCTTCTGAAGCACAAACGGTCAGTTCAAAAAATGTATTCAGATCTGGATTTGCTTGAAGAAAAATACCACATTTGTGTCAGTTCATCAGTTCATCAGTCCTACTACACAAAGATTTGATTTAAAAATTGCACACACTATGCTCTGTCTATATGTTACACTACTAGGTTCATCAGTAGCACATGTCCTATGATACAGAAGCTGATAGTACATTGCAAATGCTTGCATCAGTTAATTACACCCCTGACACTTGATGCTCAATTTGGATACCGAGGTTACTGTCAGTACCTCTAATATGCTTGCTTCAATTCCAGTCAAAAAACATAAACTTATGCATCAGTCCAAGTAGCTACTACTTTTGCAACATGCATAAGTTCTAGAGGAAAAGCAAAAATACATGCATCAGTTTATACATGCATAAGTTCTTGATGAAAAACAAAATAAATACAGTTGTTGCCTACTATTCCCCAAGTTCAATGTTCAGTTTACAAGCAGTGCATCGAGTGTTCATGCATCAGTTATAGGGGGCAAAAGATAAAAAAACTATGCATAACCGATGCATCAGTGCTAAGACAGTACATCAGTGCTGAAAATGTCCATCCATCAGTTCGACTGAAAGTACATCAGCGAAAATAGACAACACAGTTTAAATAACGCCCATCGTTGCAAGTTCAACTTATACGTTACCTTCAGTACATGACATGTTACCCATCAGTTATAGGGGAAAAAAGCAGAAATATTAATCCCAAAACTGTTGAATGTCATTGCAGAAACATGCAAGGCGGCACACGCAGGGAAGGTTTGATGATGAGCCAAGCGGATATGAGGCGCCGCCTGGTTGGGTAACACCAGAAATAGCCCCCGGATACTTCAACAATACAGGCAGATTTCAGGCTACACCAGAATCATCAGAAGCACGGTCTGGTTCTTCTCTGCAGCAAACACCGCTTACTGGGAATACAAGCTTTGCCACTGCCGTGGTGCAACAAGGTCCACAATGTCCCCAACAACAAATATTTTCCTTCCCTGGCGCATGCAGAAAGGCAAGGACACCCAGGCTTCCACCAGCCGCTCCATCAACATCAATCATCCGTGCTGCAAAAGCGGTTGTGACGGGAAGACCAGGCCAAAGAGGCAGAAATGTTCACCACTCTAACAGGGTGCAAAGTAGAAGATATGAGCCGTATAGACAGGAGCAACCTCACAACAAATCTGAGCAAAGACAGCCGTACAATGGGAGACGGAGAGCTTCATCAACATTGCTCCCTCCAAGAGATGCGTTGTTGCATGTGCCGAGGGTGACACCACCCGCGCCCATACACCAGGGTGAACAGCAAACACCGCATGCAGCACAGAGCTATACACATGTAAGTATCCATTCAGAAAAAACATACAAGCACAGTCCATACCCTAGTACTATGACCACCCCATCAAACATTTTCATCACCATGTTTTGTTTGCTCACTGTTGCGTGCAGCCCCCTACCATTGAAGCTTATGTTCTGCCAAGGCTAGAGATGCGCTTTGAAACTTTCAAAGAAGCAAAGAACTTCTACAACGTCTATGCAAAGCACGTGGGTTTTGCTGTCAGGGAAGGCTCCAAGGTTAACAGCAGAGTGTACCTTTATTGCACGTGCTATGGAGTCTATGAATCGAAGGTTTCAGATGCGAATAGACAGAGAAACAAGACCACAGCCAGGACTAACTGCGGGGCTAAAATGAGGCTGAAGAGGGAAAGGGATGGAACACTTGTCGTAAAAGAGATATTGTGGCACCCTGGCTCAGAGAACCGGATTACCAGTGTTTCCAACCCAGAGACCATGTCTTCTGGAAACACACAACAACTTGGAACAGAACTAAACTGATTTTTATTGATAAACTTTGGGTACAAGCTCATATTTTACATCGATAGCGAGGCCAAAGGCACACCTGGTGCTATGACAATATCTACATTATTTATGAAACATAGCGGGCCTCGAAACTACTAGCGAAACTCTACGGCGTAGCGGAACATAGCGGAAACTCCATCCACAGGGACACTGCTAGGACACAGCCTAGTTAGCATAGCAAGAACGATCGGGACCTCCATCCTCGGCTTCTCCTGCATCTGGCATGATACGCCAGGTGAGTACTTTGAATGTACTCGCAAGCTCACGACAACCAAATATGCAGAAAATAATAGCATGGCAATCAACATGTTAAATTCTTAAGAGATTCACTTCTGCCACCGATTACCAACTTACTCTCTTCCGGGTTGTCCCACAACCCTCGGAATACTCATAACTCATCGAGTACTTCCGATCATACGACGAGTTTTTCCATCATTATTATCATTGTTACGGTTAACCACCTAGTGAGGCCTAGACGGACTGTCTAATACCATGGACGCGGCTATTCGAATAGATTCTTCACTCTACAGAGGTTGCGCACTTTACCCACACCATGGAGCACCTGGCCTCGTGATCCCATTCGGGTGGACCAGTGTTGCTCCAACGAAATCTGCCTAACCCGTGACTCCTCCATCGTACCACCGGCAATCATTCTCCCCTGGAGTCAAGCCCTGGGTGGCCCCTGTGTCACCCCGTGACACCTGCCACCGTCGTGGCCAACTAAACTGTCCCAAACGAGGACGCCGGCATAATACTCAACTGGGCTCACAGGGTTATCGCCGTCTACCTGATCAGGGTAGCACGCACGCATAACCCTCCCTGTCTGGAGGTACCGGTGAAAGAGCACGGAGCCAGACTAAGTCAAGGCCGTCCCATACCGACAAATGTGGTTGCACGGATAAGTCTGGACAGGTGACTCTAGATCAACCGACTAGGTTTCATTTAGCAAGCATGGTGGTTTATCACAATAACTTGAGTTGGCATCAACTAGGCATTTAAATCAATTTACTTTGAATTATTATATAGTAAATAAATGAAAGTAATTCATTTAAATATGCAATGCTATTAACATGCTTCATGAAATGGATGTCCTGGCTTGCCTTGCTCTGTTGGGTTGCCCAAAAACTCCTGGTCTTCAAAACCACCAAAGTTCCCTTCTGAAAATATTTTAAAATAGCAATTGAAAATGTCACATATCATTGTTTTGTGCACCAGAAATTCTGTGAGTGTCAGAAAAATACCAAACTTTACCAAAAATTAGAGGAGCTCAAGACAAACCAAATGCAAAAAGAATCAATTGATTTGGACTTATGGATAAAAAGTTATGGCTGGTCAAAGTTGCTGGTCAAAAATGGATTAAAAACAAAAATTCAGAAAAAACCACAGAGGGCCACGTCGAAGGCATACTCCGCGTGGGCGCCTCCACTTACCGCTTCGGCGTGCGTGGCTGGGTGGCTGACAGGTGGGGTCGGCTGGTTTAAAACAGAGGAGAGGGAGAGAGAACAGAGAGGAGCGGGACTCCGGCGATGGTCGCCGGTGATGGGTTCGGCGGCGAGGTCGGGCGAGAGCATGGATGGAACGAGCGCACGGAGACAAACCTACACGTACCAGCAGCGTGATGAGAGGTGGCCGGACGGCATCGTCGCCTTTCCCTCCGACGGCGGCGCTCCTCGGGTGTCATCGGAGAAGGCGGTTCTAGCGAGGGGAAGACTCCAGAGTGGCCAAGTGGTTGGAGGAGAGGATGTCGGCGAGCGAGGACAGTGCATAGCTACGCGGGGTAGCCGGATGCATCACATCAGACGCGGGCGGGGTGCAGAGCGCGCGCACTGGCATGCCAGTGCCGTGCTCACCACGGTGGCTGGCATATGGAGGCCACGCACGTCTGGCACACTGTGTCCAACACGTCGACCCTCGACCACTTAGCCTCTGTGAACTACTGTCTCAACTAGATGCACTCTGGTTTGAAGTGTAGCTTCAACTACAGTTTCTGATAGAAACTTTGGGAGAGATCTGGAGAAGTGATGAGCTGGAGATGGAGCCAGTGGAGATGTCTGGGAGGATCTATGTTGGAAGGACTCCATCCTGACCAAATTTTAAAGAATTCCCTCAAGATTTGGATATAGTTCATGTACAACTAATGCACTGAACCAGAAACATAGATGAGCTTGTTGCACTCATCTGGTTGATTTGCTGGGGCTGAATTTTTATGTAGGAGAGTCATTTGGTGAGGAGAAGATGCCATAAAAATTTCAGCTCAAAAAGATACCTCTAGATGGTACTTCCTTCAGAGAGGTTCAAAATGAGCAGAAATTTGGCAGAATTTTGGTGATGAAAATTTGTACTGGACAAGATGATATTTCTAGACATTTTGGCAAGATAGGTTCCCTAATATCTCAGGGAATTTTCTGAGAGTTTTCTGAGTTAGGAAAATAGAGGTGGCTTCACAAATGACCAATGCTGTCCAGAAGATGAATGAAGTTTTCTGGACAAATTTTTATACTGGACCATGAAATATTTTTGAAGATTGTGGGAGTAGATGAACAAGGAGGTGTGGTATTAATTTGGAATTTTTCTGAACATCAGAACTATAGGTTGCTTTGTAACCCATATTGATGACAGATTTTCCCAAAGAAAGAAAATGGATATCTGGGAATATTGCAAATTGGAATTTGAACCAGAAGGTGTGTGACAAGGTTTTGGAATGATGGTGAGGACTTTGGATCACTGAGAAAAAGATTAATAAGTCCAAAGTCAATTGAAAAGGTTCAAAACCATCTAGAATTCAAATAAAGTCAAAAAGATTTCGAAAAGAAAAAGTTGCCAAAAACCAGGGTGTCACAGATATGTTGGGAACACAACCATAGGCTAGTGGTCAGCCCCCAAATGCTTGTCTTCTTGCACTCCCACAAAAACTTTGACAGCACAATCTTGGAGTACGTCAAGTACCTGCAGTTCAAAGGCATTGAACACACGCAAATCATGAGCATACTGGGCGGCGATGACCCCGGTGGCTACTTCCTCAAAATGAACGCCAAAGACCTAATTAACGCGTAAGTACAAACTTGTTCTCCTCCTAGACCCCCCCCCCTCCATCTTTTTTCCTCTGTTAGTCAGTACAAACTGATAACGCAATGCATGACCTGATGCCAGTTCAACATGCATTTTTTCCAATGACTGTTCGGTTTTAATATGCAGCAAAGCAAAGAATTCAAGGATGAATGATGTGGACGATGTCCTAAAGACTGTCAACTTCTTTAGGGAGATGAAAGCGATAAACAAGGAATTCTTCTGTGACATACAGCTTGATTGTAACATCTCGATTCTCAGAATGTTTAAGAAAAAGTTTTCTCAAAAATCAGGGCGAGAATTTTTTTTTGTTTTATTTGTTAACAAAGCTTAAATTGGACTTTTATATTCGAAGGATTTAATTTGAACTAATGCGAACGTAAACCAAAAATTTGAGTTTAGTTCTTCTCTTTAGCCGGGCTTTATTTTCTCTTCTTCGACATATTAAATTATGTGCCTTCAAATTTGAGTATCGCATGATATGATTTCAAAACGATAAGTACACATGCAACAAGGATGCAGTCAATATATTTATTTCAATTATTTGTGTTACCTAGTTTTATTACTAGTGGTTATGAATTGGTATGTTATCGACCATAGTCATATTACCTGTTGTAGGTTTATTTTTTTGCATTTATATTATGTGTTACCATGCATGGAGATCATTACTTTTGTAGAGTGTGAGGATTGCATTTTTACAGTGTAGTGTTTCTCATTTCTTAGATGTTTGTTATCCAAGATTACTTGGTTGCTTTATGTCACATTTTAGATTTGTATTGCTACATATAGTTTATGCTTGCTTCAAATGATTTAGTTTATTACATCTTGTTAATTATCCTACGTGTTTCATTTACCTACGATGGTAGCTTCGCATGCTTAGTTGATTGCCATGCCATGTTAGCACTTGCTCAAAGTAGAATGCATGTTGTGTGATAGCTACGATGTATTATAGGATCGTTTACTTGTGTTGTAAGTTCGTGCCAGTATGGTTAGCCTTGTTCGTTAATAGATACTTCCAAATAGTTTATGGTCTCATATGTTTAAATAAGTTTGATGCTTGATCAATACCATGCTACGATGATGTGATTGTATAACTAGGTTGTATAGCATGTCCATACTAATTCATGTATTAGATCATGCCTAGTGATGTATCTTATGTCTTCGCTACTATAGATTGTAACAAATAGAAGTGCTTGTCATTTTGTTACTCATGCTAGTATAGTACATTGCTTGATGTCATGATCTGGTTTTCTAATTTTCCTAAATGCTTAGTATGGTATGTCCATATGCTTATATGACATAACAAGTATGTAAGATTGTGTGCTCTTACCATTGTTGATATTCATGTTAGTTGATATCAACTAAGTTATCTCATTGTTGTGAGTTGTGTTCTATTGGTAGCGTAGTTTGGCAACTTGTGTGACGATCATCTCCATACTTAGCGCCATATCTAGTATATCTAGTTGTTGCATTATTGTATGTCTAGCGATCATTCATGCAAGTTATCTTTCATGTCTTATTATGTTCCATGTGCTACAATTGAGTACTTAGTTCCTTGCGTTCTTTAAAACATGATTGCCTTTGTTTCATGTTAGTATTATGCGTGTTTGACACATGTCGCCACTGTTCATCACATGCATAGTATAGTTTACCTTCATGTTAGTTGAGTTGTATCTTCCTCATATGCTTAGTGTGCATAGTTTGATCTGTTATGTAAGCATGAAGTGGTAATCTTATTGCTAGTGGTTACTTGAGTATTAGTTGTTCTTTAGTAGTAAGACCACATCCTAGATTAGTATCTTCTCATGACAACTCGTAAGTGTGATGCTTGTGTTATTAGATAAGACCTCTTAGTGATTTTCTACTCATATGCCTTGTATGATGTGTGTCTCATTATTTAATTGTTTAATAGCTTTGACCGTAGTATTGGGTTGGCTCCTGTTATAGAAATGTTGGTAATAGCTGTTATGGTTGATGTTTAGACTTTCCTTGTTGTTAACCATTATAAATATTTAGATACTTCTAAATATTTGTTTGTGATTAATTCTTACTTTTAATCAGCCATGCTGTGCTTGTGTAGTTAAGATGCAAAAGATGGTTCCATTTCATACGTGTTTATAGTTTTCTATATAGTTAGTCGAGGTGCGTAGTGGGAACTACTTGTGGTCAATAGCATAGTTCATATTAGAACGTTAGTCTTGCTAACAAGCTTTCCTTAGTAATCCTCAACCTAAACCATGCCTATTCATCGAATCCTCTCTACTTACCTTCCAATCGTGTTACCTCCTTTTGGGATCTCCGTTTGATCAATATCTTGCTATCCATCCACTCTTAATTTGTTTTGGATGTTATTTGGATTTACTTTTTCTCTAGTATTTATTGTTTGCCTTGCTATTGTTATGATGAGTAGGGAGTGACGACGAGGTTGGACATGGACAGAAATAGGTTACCGAAGAAGGACTCAACAACGAAGGCATGCCTCCTTCTTTGATCATACTTATCCTATGTTTTACAAAATTGCATTGTGTTTTATGGTTACTATATGCATGCTATTTTAATTCTCGTAGCTAGCGTGTCGATTGACACATTACCTTGATCTGCTTGTCGCCTATTTACTTGACACTTGAGTAGAAGTATATAGTTCCAGTAGAGTATAAATGCTTAGCCATGCTTATCACCCTATAGGTGCTTTGTTGAATGACCTCTGAGTCATTGACACTGAAAACCTATCGCTGAGCTAGGCCGGTTGGCCCTTGTTGATCTCCACTATCCTCTTCTACTCTGGGTGAAACTTACCATCTGAATACTGGCGCGGGCGACAGCTGAATCAAGGATTGAAGGAGCGATTGGCCGCCCTTCACGAGTTGAAGGGGGCAATCAGTCGTCCGTGCCGCATGAGGCCTAATAAGTCTTGGATTTGAAAATTATGATAACAGTACAACCGCATGCTATATGGGCACTAGCTTGGTTAATTAGTTAGTTCACTCTTATTGTCGTCATCATCGTACCGCAGATGGGATTGCTGCCTTGCGAGGAGTATCCTCGGCACAAAAGGAGGGCCCGGACTGTGAACTACGGTTACTTCCGTGTTGAAACCTAGTGGGCTTGGCACAGTAAGTTTGGTCTAATGAAAGACCTCGTCACAATCTCCCTGCCGGTATACCAAATGGTGTATTACGCTAGCGACGGCTAGTGGCAACAAGTCGGGATATTGTCGTGTGGGTAAAGTGTACAACCTCTGTAGAGTGTAAAACTATTCGAATAGCCTTGTCCACGATCATGGACGACACATGAATCTTTCTTGACATACGGGACCTCTCTTGCTTATTCCCTCTTTGCCCCTATTCTTGGAACCTATGAAGAGTGTGAGTTGATTGAGGATCCTCACTTTGACAAAAGTTATTCTGGAGATAAAACATGTTTCATCAAAAACTGCTTTTATCCAACTGCTATATTTTTCAAACAAAAATAGCTTTATGCAAATGAGCCATACAACCTTCCTTTGAAGCCACATGTAGCTATTAGGTCTTTTCCCGTGGGAGGCATGTTGAGTACATAATGTACTCATGGCAATAATTTTGTTAACAACAGAGTTCCATCAAGACGAAGGTGATGACTATGACAACTATGACGATCCATAGGAATGAGGTCACGTGGACAACATTGACTACCTGTGGCTGAGATGGAGTCACTACGCATTGTACTTTCCGCTATTTTTCTGAATGTAATAAATGTCATGAGACATTTCTCTAGGTATGCTTTGTGGCAAGATATATTTAAAATTGTAATACCTTTTACGTATTGTGCAATGATATCATTTCGCTGTGTTGTCAACAATGATCCTGGGGTTGACACTTAAACACAGAAGGATCTGGAAGATAATTCCGGGTTCTCACATTGATGAGTCTGACAGAGTGAAGAACATATTCTGGGCGAACGCAAGCTGCCGAGGGGCATACCAAGACTTTGGTGACTACGTGACATTTGACACCCCATATAAGACCAACAAGTACCATATGCCACTTGGGGTGTTTGTGGGTACTAACAACCACTTGCAGACTACATTCTTTGCTTTCGCCCTGATAAGACATGAGGATGCAGATTCATTCAGGTGGTTGTTCAAACATTTTTAAGGTGCATGAGAGGGAAGGCTCCTACATGCATCCTTACAGGTACCACCGCCAACCCAAAAAAAAGGAAAAATAACACAGTAAAGTTGTTGTGTCAGTTCTATTTGTATATATGCACTAGCATCTGCTGACCACTCCACATCTCTTTTCTCATTACCAGACCAGTGCCCAGAAATGGCTTTGGCGATCCCAGATGTTTTCAGAAACACAGTACACAAGCTATGCCGCTGGCACATTATGAAGAAGTACAGGGAACACCTCGCGTACCTATACAACCTCCACGAAACCTTTAAGGATGAATTCACAGCAATCCTCAACTGGCCCCTCATGCCAACTGAGTTTGAGGCTGCCTAGAAAGCACTCATGGATAAGTACAACCTCCATGATGATGCCTCGATGGTGTCAATGTGGAACGAGCACGAGAAATGGATATCAGCTTACTTCAAAGAAATTTTCTGTGCCAAAATGACATCCACACAACGGAGTGAGAGCATGAACTATGTGCCCAAGAAGAACTTCATAAATGAGAGACAAAACCTGCACTGGTTTGTCAGCCAGGTAAACACCTACGTCAAAACCAGGAGGCAGACAAAGAACCAGGAGACAATGGGTAACCGGGTATAGATCTATCACATGTCATAAGACAAGAACATGCTTACTAAAGTAAGTCTTTCTTTCTTAGACAATTTTTTGCTGCGAGAAAACTAATAATTTGTTCATCACTCTTGCTTGTGCAGAAACAACAAAACACGCTGACCCTCTATGGGTTCCACACTCAGATGGCACAGCTTTACTCATGAGGTGTGTACAGCGAGATCAGAAAGAGGCTAAAACTGAGCACCCTCTTCACGGTGAAGGAGACGGATGAGCCTACAAAGTACCTTGTGCGCTACAACAAACCGCAAAAATAGTTTGCATGGTCTCAACATGCGTTCCAGGTGGTTGCAGACCCCGTGGAAAAAATATACGACTGCGAGTGCAAGCTATGGGACCACACAGGTGAGGACTAAAAAAAGATGTTACAGACTGTAGTACTTTTTTTTGCAAGTTTTTGTTCCAATGAATTGACAGAAAACATGCACCTCTTCCAAAAAAACAGGTATTTTCTGCCTGCATGTCTTGTGCATGATGCAGACAATTAAGGCTGAAAGCGTTCCGGAGAACTACATCCTCAGGAGATACACCAAACGCCCGAACATCCAGCCAACCTTCAACAGAAATGACTTGAGGACAGTAGCGTCAAACAAGGCCTCCCAATACTGCATTGAAAGCGCACTGCTGTAGCTGAACATGAGGGTGCACAGAAAAAGCTTGAGAAGCCAAGACCAAATGGCGAGGTCACGGGTCATCATGGAAAGACTTGAACAAGAACTCGACGCCATGAATTCTGCTAAAAATGGAGATGTTGCGGACAACGAAGCAGAAGAAATTGAGCAGGATGTCGCTACAATCTTATCCGAGATGAACCATCTGGGAGCTATTGACACATACGACAATGAGGAGGAGGAGCAATAGCAACCAGAGCCTGTCCATGTGCACACTCAAGAGCAGCAGCATCCTCACTTGCAAGATCATGAGCTTGACGGTGTTGTAGGCGAACGACATGACAACAGGAGATCCTACCACCACCAGCAGGAAATGGTAATTAATCCACCCATATTCTCAATCACAAAGGGGAGGAAGAGTAAGACGAAAGCAGCGAAAGCAGAAAAAGCAGCAGCCAAAAAGCCGCCACGCCCCATCAGACGCGTGGAATTCGGCCCGGACGGCAAACCTCTTGGCATAAGGGCATGCGGATTCTGTAACGTGGTGACCAATCATAATTACCGCACATGTCCACACCGCACAGATGCCATTGTCAACAAGCAAAAGCTGCAGAAGCAGATTGGAGCCGCCCAGGTTTCTACCAATGGAGACAACACACGTAACATCTACACTTGCGGCAAATGTGGGGGGACTGACGGACATAATGCCCGCACATGCAAACTGGGCAAGGAGGTCAATTGCGCTGAACAGAAATAGGGCAAGGTCTAGAGTTCCAAAAAATCAAAAGAAGAAGAGTTTGACAAGAATGATGACCAATCAGACGAAGACAATGAAGATGACAGTATTGGGTATGAGGAAGCTGAAACTGACGATGAAGCTGCCAAGGCTCAAGCAGGAAAGGACGCCAACAAGGGACAGCATTCGCAGCCAGTTAGAACGAGCTCAAGACTAAAGAATCCATAGTGGTTGTGCTGCTGTGTCAATTCAAAAATAAGCTTGTACTCTCGGTTGCCTCGGTACACAATGAAGAATCATATCAGAAACACTGTCATTACCCAAACTTATTTAGCTTTCTCATCGATTTCTGGATCAGTACTATAGTTAAGATATCATTTGTGATTTGTGCCTGCTGGACCAGTGACATTATTATGTAAACCATTTCATAAACCTTTCGAATGCACTCACAAATAGATTTGAAAAACTGATCTGGATTTATGTAACGTCAACACTACTGTCGACCAGTAACTCAGCAAAATTTTGTTAAAAAAATTGAAACTCTGATAGTACATCAGTACTAATAAGTCTGCCACGTCAGTTCAAGGCAGAGTAACCAAACACACCCGTGAACACCTGAAAAAACATCATTAAAAAACATATGACTGGTCTGCCAGTCCTAGTTCAGAAAGCCCATCAGTACATAAAAAGAATTACCTCAAGCAAACAGAAAAAATGAAAGTACAAATATAATACACCTGTACTGATGAAAAACTAATTTATCTATATAAAATACTTTAAAAAATTATGTTGATATAAACGATCATTTCAAAAAACAAATGTTTTAAAAAATTAGCATCACAAACATAGTTTGAACTTGCATTGGTAAGTTCAACCACACGTCAATCACCAGTGCAAGTACTAGACAGTCGAGCAGTACAAGCACCATCATCACCGACTCTGAGACGTGCAAAAAGTGGGACAAGCAACTAATAAGTTCACCTTCACAAGACAGATCAGTGCGAGAGTAAAAACACCTTCAGAGGCCACCCTACCGCGCCACCCACTGGGCGGTTGCCACGACGGACTGCAGCGGCGACCACACGACCACTACCCCCATGTCTGCGACGAACCGCCTCCCCCACATCCCCATCCACGCCCTGAAAATACCCCATTATCTTCCATCCCTGCCTCATTCCTTCCGAGAACCACCATTGCTGCTTCCATCTCCACTACAAACTCCCCACAATCATCTCTCTTTGAAGCCCACAGTCGCTGTAGGAGGGCAATGGCGGAGGAACCATCTGCCAAGCGTCAGTGTGGCGAGACGTCCGACCAGAGCAGCAACCTCGACGATGTTCACGTCCCCGGCCAGAAGCTCGACTACACCAGCATGCTCGAGAAGGTGGACCTCCACGGCAAGGAGACACTGGAGGTCATCTGCACCAGCGAACCAGACAAGGCCGACGAGATGATATGTAGGCTCTGGAAGAGGGCTGGCGGCTTGTATCCTAGATTCATCGGCGTTGATGTGGAGTATACCAGGCAAGACAAACCTCCGCAGAGAGCAGCAGTTCTGCAGTTCTGCGTGGAGGAACTCTGCCTGGTGTACCACATCGCTGCGGCCACAAAATGGTGAACCATCCTTCTCATTTGCCCTCTTTCGTTCATCTGTTTAATTAGTACTGCATCCTCAAAATTTCATTAAACTTGTTTCCCAACTAGATGTACTAGTGTAGTTTGTGAAAGTGGATGCACTAGTGCAGATTCTCAAGTAGATGCACTATAAATATATTTTGAACCTGATGCACTGGATTAGCATCTGAAAATGTTTCATAGGATTAATTTCTGAACTTGATGTACTAGTGTAGTTTCTGATCTTGATTCACTAGTGTAGTTTCTGCACTCGATGTATTAAAAGATGTTTCTGAACTTGATGTAGTGAAGTAGTTTCTAAACATGGTCTGGTGTTATTTTCATTAGCAAAAGAACTAAGAACTTGGTGAAGCACTGGTATATGTTTTTCTATTCAACAGAAGTAAACTAAACTAGTACTAAATCAGCACATAGATCATTGACTCGACTGTATATTCCAAAAAGAAAAATAACATCGTGTACTTCAATTTAATTTCAGAACTTTGTCTACTAGTTTCTGAACTACATTCATCCATGACTTATACTATATAAGCATCTACCTCATGGATTCATCACTTGTAAACCAAAAAAACTGAAGAATTCAAACATCAAAATAATACTAATCTTCAATATGTGTCTCCCCTTGCAGGCCCAAGCGCCTCAATGACATGCTGAAGCATGAGAAGTTGTTCATCTTTGCCGGTTTCAGCATTCAAGGTGACAAAGAGAAGCTAAAGATGTCTGGTTTGGAGATAAAACCCAACAAGTACATCAACATTCAGCGCAACTGGAGAGTTCCATACACCAGAAAAGAGTACAACTCCTTGGCTGATGTTGCAGCCAGTGTCATCCACCCATTCTACAAAGGCATGAAGAAGAAGATCGATAGGAAGGAAGACTATAAACTGTGGGGGATCAGCCCACTGCCCAATTACCTTATCGAGTACGCAGCAATAGATGCGTACGCCACCTACGAGTCATGGAAGAAAATCGACAACATCAAAACAGGTCTGGAAATTTCAAAAGAGCAGGAAGCGGACCCCTACTACCACTGCCACTATGCAGGATGAAGAGACATCATAGTGTGCCTTCGTGTTGCTTGCGCTTGTGCTTGTCCTTTATCTTGTTGTTTCAAATTCGTAGTTTGCTTTTTTTAGGTTAAACTAGCTTGATTATGTCATGTGTGTCAGGGTTGAACCAGTTTGCTTGTGTTGTGTTTGTCAGGGTTGAACAAGTTTGCTTATGTCATCAAGTACATCGTATGCTTATCTCGTTAAATAAGTTTGCTAGCTTCCTATTTTGTTTATCCATCATTTCAAATTCAAGTAGCTTGTGAATGGAACTCTGTGGCTGCTCTTCAGTACTAGTTATCGAGCAACTAATCACACAAGGATGTTCCATGTGTAGTTTGGATTCAGCATTGTATGGAAAAGAAAATGTTGAAAATAGTCAGTATAATTTGAGCTGTTTAACAACGCTTCAAAAGTTGAAACTCCTGCAGTTCGCTGCTAGTACAACTCTATGTTAGTGCTGTCACTGTTCGCAGTTGCAAGACGGGAGTGGTGTTGGGGCTTGCTTTGTTCATATAGACTCAGATCATATGGATGACAGTACTAGTACACTTGAACACGCAGTACAACTTTAATACTATAAAAAGGACAAAGAAGCATCAGTTCGCATTCCCTGATAACTGTCACACTAAGAACAGAAGTGCTAGTACAATTGAACTCTCAGTACAACTTAGTTTACACGCAAGTACTATAGTACAAAATAATACCAGAAGACCCTTGAGAATCAGTAATAATAAAATCATTCTTACATAAATCCAACAAAACTCCCAAGAACTACAACAAAAGTATCAGTCCGCATTACTGGTGCAGTCAAGTACTAGATTCGAACCCAAAAAATGACCGCCCGAGGACAGACAGGCCCTAACACAGGTGGATACTTGAACTCGAGCCCACGGCGGAACCATTGGCGAATCCCTAGTAATCGACACAATGTAGGGCCAGCAGACCAGGGCCCACAGGTCATGGAACAAAGAGCGAACGTCGTGTATAAGCGCCCAGGTAAGTATTCAGAGGAGTTCGACAAGCAAGGCACGGCAACGCTTGTAAACCGGTCGAGAGCCCCCTCGGCTAGCGAGGTGGGACCAAACTCAGAGCGCACACTCAGCCAGTAGCCCACAGTCGCGTGCGCGGACCATTTGGGCCGAAAAAGGGCCCAATATGACTGCTCCTTGGAAGCCTCCCTCGTCTCCAAACTGTCTTCACCCCACCCATAAGGCCTGTTGAATAAAGCAGAGCGCAGGGCAAAAAATTATAAACTACAACAAAAAAGTTCGAAAACTGAATATAGAAAAGTTCAAATACTTGTTCGCAGGCAATAATTTTAAATTCAAAAAAATAAAAATAAAATAAATTTAGCTCTGCACCATGGATAAAAAAATAAAAAAAATACGATACAAAAACAACGATACTTTTAAAGTGGAGAACTTAATAGGCTATCTGTTAAATGTACATAATTTAAAACAGGGAATTAAAATTTACTTTCAAGTTCAACTACTAAAATGCAAGAAGCTCAAAAGAAAATATTGTTTGTCAATTCTGCTAAATTCTTTATTTACATAAAATATGGCTAGAGCTCAACTAACGATTTCATCGTAAATAATCTCAATCCCAAAAAAACTTCAGTTCAAACATATATATGACAACAGTACTACAAAACAAGGAAGGGTCAGGCTACTCACGCTACATCCACACACCACTGTGACACCAATTTTAAAAACCTTACGCTGTATGAAATTACAATTCAGTACCCAGCACTAAACCATAAGTACACTAAAAAGAGGGTACAAAAACTATAAAGGCCTAACTTAGGTTGGGACAGATGAAAATAAAATAAGTCTCACTTTTGAGCAACAACTCGCAGTGCATTGAAAAAAGTGTTTAGTTCAACTAGTGTATAACAATTCAGTGCAAAATAAATCTTAACCTCCACACTAAAAACATCACAAAGTATTTCGTCACTCAAAACAGTACAAAATGCCATCATTAATAACCCTGAGACGTGCAAGTGGGATAAGCAGCTAATAAGTACACCTTGACAAGACTAGTCAGTGCGACCAGTGAATACCCCTACAAAGAAATTGGTTTGGACGGTTTGTTCTTCCAGGCCACCGCTCGCACCACCCAGTGGGCGGTTGCCACGACGGACTACAACGGCGCCCCACGACCACTACCCCCACGTCCGCGATGAACTGCCTCCCCCACGTCCCAAACCACGCCCTGAAAATACCCCATTGTCATCCATCCCTGCCTCATTCCTTCCGAGAACCACCATTGCCGCTTCCATCTCCACTACAAACTCCCCACAAACATCTCTCTTTGAAGCCCATAGTCGCTGGAGGAGGGCGATGGCGGAGGAACCGTCTGCCAAGCGTTAGCGTGGCGAGACGTCCGACCAGAGCAGCAACCTCGATGACGTTCACGTCCCCGGCCAGAAGCTCGATTACACCACCACGCTCGAGAAGGTGGACCTCCATGGCAAGGAGACGCTGGAGGTCGTCTGCACCAGCGAACCAGACAAGGCCGACGAGATGATCAGCAGGCTCAGGAGGAAGGGCGGCGGCTTGTATCCTAGCTTCATCGGTGTTGACGTGGAGTATAGCAGGGAAGACGAACCTCTGCAGATGGCAGCAGTTCTGCAGTTATGCGTGGAGGAACTCTGCTTGGTATACCACATCGCCGCGGCCACAAAATGGTGAACCATCCTACTCATTCGCCCTCTTCATTACTCTGTTTAATTAGTACTGCTCCCTCAAAATTTCATTAATCTTGTTTCTCCAACTAGATGTACTACTGTAGTTTGTGAAGTGGATGCACTAGTACATGTTTCTGAAGTAGATGCACTACAAATATATTTTAAACCTGATGCACTGGATTAGCATCTGAAAATGTTTCACAAGATTAATTTCTGAACTTGATGTACTAGTGTAGTTTCTGATCTTGATGCACTAGTGTAGTTTCTGGATTTGATCTATTAAAAGATGTTTCTGAACTTGATGTACAAAAGTAATTTCTAAACTTGGTCTGATGTTATTTTTAGCACCAAAATTAGTAAGAACTTGGTGAACAACCGGTATAGGTTTTTTTATTCAACAAAAGAAAACTAAAGTGGCACTAAGCAGCACATAGATCATTGACTCTGGTATAGGTTTTTGAATTTGGTGAAGTATTTGGTGAAGCACTGTATATTCCAAAAAGAAAAATAACATCGTGTACTTCAATTTAATTTCAGAACTTTGTGTACTAGTTTCTGAACTACATTCATCCTTGACTAATACTATATAAGCATCTACCTCATGAATTCATCACTTGTAAAACCAAAAAAAACAGAAGAATTAAATCTTCAAAAAAGAACACTAATCTTCAATATCTGTCTCCCCTTGCAGGCCCAAGCACCTCAAAGAGCTCCTGAAGGAGGAGAAGTTGTACACCTTTGTCGGTTTCAGCATTAAAAATGACAAAGAGATGCTGAAGAAGTCTGGTTTGGACATCAACCCCAGGAACTTCATCGACATTCAGCGCAACTAGAGAGTTCCATACACTGGAAAAAAGTATGACTCCTTAGCTGATGTTGAAGCCAGTGTGATCCACCCATTCTACAAAGGCATGAAGAAGAAGATCGACAAGGAGGAAGACCATAAACTATGGGGGATCAGCCAGCTGCCAGAAAAGCTCATCGAGTACGCAGCGATAGATGCGTACGCCACCTACAAGTCATGGAAGATAATTGACAACATCACAACAGGTCCAGAAATTTCAAAAGAGTGGGAAGCGGACCCCTACTACCACTGCCACTATGCAGGATGAAGAGACATCAAAGTCTGCCTTTGTGTTGCTTGCGCTTGTGCTTGTCCTTTATCTTGTTGTTTCAAATTCGTAGTTTTCTCTTGTTAGGTTAAACCGGTTTGCTTATGTCTTGTGTGTCAGGGTTGAACCAGTTTGATTATGTCATGTTTGTCAGGGTTGAACAAGTTTGCTTATGTCATCAAGTACATCATTTGCTTATCTCGTTAAATAAGTTTGCTAGCTTCCTATTTTGTTTATCCATCATTTCAAATTCAAGTAGCTTGTGAATGGAACTTTGTGCCTGCTCTTCAGTACTAGTTATCGAGCAACTAATCACACAAGGATGTTCCATGTGTAGTTTGGATTCAGCATTGTATGGAAAAGAAAACGTTGAAAACAAAACATGCCCCAACACAACTTTTAACACTAACATAGACTTGTACTGGCAGCATATATTTCACAAAACACCTGCAGACAAAGAACAATAGCAAATAGTAGCCTTGTAAGCTCAGTACATATTAGTATAGTACGATAGTACTATCAATCTAAATAGTTTCTAGTTTCAGAAGAACACAAAAAAAGCTACCATCACACTAAAAGTCTAAGTTCCAGCCGAGGACAACATTCAGTACTAACAAGATCATGCTTCTAGTCGTTAGAAAATTAGTAAGTACTGCAATAGAAAAACTAAGAAACATTAGTACATATTTCTTAGTCACTAACATACTAGGGATGACGGTACTGGTACACTTGAACACACAGTACATCATTACTACAAATAAAAAGAAACAAAGAAGCATCAGTTCACATTCCTTAATCACTGACAGACTAATAATAACAGTACCAGTACAATTGAAATATCAGTATAGCTTAGTTTATACGGCAAGTACTATGATGATACCAAATAATGCCAGAAGAGCCTTGAGAATAATCACAGCCAAGGATAAAAATAGACAAAAACCGAATCAAAAAGATATCAGTTCGACCAAGGAGAACATTCAGTGCTAATAAACTGGTGCTTACACAATCTAAGAAAATTCAAAAGGACAACAACAAAAAGCATCAGTCCACATTATTGGAGCAGTGAGGTACTAGTTTGAACCCAAAAATAATAAAAATGACCACCCGAGGACTGGTCGGTCCACATTACTAGATCATTCTTACATAAATCCAACAAAACTCACAAGAACTACAGCAAAAGTATCAGTCCGCATTACTGGTAGAGCCAAGTACTAGATTCAAACCCAAAAAAACTGACCGCCCGAGGACAGGCAGACCCTAACGCAGGTGGATACTTGAACTCGAGCCCACGGCGGAACCGTTGGCGAATACCTAGTAATCGACGCAATGCAGGGCCAACAGGACAGGGCCCACAGGTCATTGATACGTCCATTTTGCATCATGTTTTGCTACTGTTATTTATAATGTTTTTATGCATAATAATGCTTTATGGAGTAATTCTAATGCCTTTTCTTTCATAATATGCAAGGTTCACACAAGGAGGGAGAATACCGGCAGTTGGAATTCTGGACCTGAAAAAGCTACGTCAGGCCACCTATTCTACACAACTCCAAATGAGCTGAAACTTCACAGAGATTTTTTATGGATTATATAAGAATTATTGGAGCAAATAACTACCAGAGGGGGCCCACCAGGTGGGCACAACCCACCTGGGCATGCCAGGGCCCCCAGGTGCGCCCTGGTGGGTTGTGCCCTCCTCGGCCCACCTCTGGTGCCCATCTTCTGGTATATAAGTCATTTTGACCTAGAAAAAATAAGAAGAGGAATTTCGGGACGAAGCGTCGCCGTCTCGAGGCGGAACTTGGGCAGGAGCACTTTTGCCCTCCGGTGGAGCGATTCCGCCGGGGGAACTTCCCTCCCGGAGGGGGAAATCATCGCCATCATCATCACCAACAACTCTCCCATCTTTGGGAGGGCCATCTCCATCAACATCTTCAACAGCACCATCTCCTCTCAAACCCTAGTTCATCTCTTGTGTTCAATCTTTGTACCGGAATCTTAGATTGGTGCTTGTGGGTGACTAGTAGTGTTGATTACATCGTGTAGTTGATTACTATAAGGTTTACTTGGTGGAAGATTATATGTTCAGATCCATTATGTTATTCAATACCACTTTGATCTTGATCATGATTATCATTTGTGTGTAGCGACCCGACCCGAATGGATCGAAGTCTCTGTGCATAAGTGTCATCCCTGGATCGGTAATGCTGACACACACAGTACTCGAAGGATTTATAACAGAGTGCAATCACACACTTATTACAGCGAATGTCTCAAAAGAGAACTTATTACAATAAATATGGCGTAAGGCAATCTAAATAAGATAACAGCGGAAGGCTTGGAAGATAAAGTGAGTCCATCAACACCAACGGCATAGCTGAGTGCACGACAACGACCTAGCGCACCTTACTCTTCGTCTGAAAAGTCTGCAACATGATATGTTGCAGCCCGAAACGGGTCAGCACATGGAATATGCTGGCAATATAACACAATAGAGCAATGAACAGATAAATGCTATCACTACATGCATATATGGCTGGTGGAAAAGCTCTAGGGTTATATTGTTTTGCGAAAAGCCAATTTTCCCCTACATCAAAGGAATATATTTTATTTAACTATCATGGTAGTTGAAACATTGAGAAGGTAAATCCCCCTCTCAATCCCAATTAAAAGTAATCATTAAACCCAACAAATTAATTTAGAGTGATGAGATCAAATCAATAATTCAAGTACCAGATACTCAAGATGTCCATAACCGGGGACACGGCTAACCATGATTAGTTTATACACTCTGCAGAGGTTTGCGCACTTTTCCCCACAAGACTCGATCTCCTTCGTTAGATTTCTCGCACTACATGGTGTTTGAGAAACGGATGACCGAGACACAATCTTTCAGAAGCATTTACTCTTTACTCTGGGTAGACAGTTACACCTACTTTCCCCTACATCTGCTAGCCTACCACTGAAAGAGGTCATGCAACATACTCAACTATGCTAGAGCCCATAATAGCTTGTGGCTGCACACGGAAGTTTCTAGCATGAATAATCTTATGATCCCTTTGAGCCTGGGTGGCGAACCAAAAAGACAACACTGGTATATCCCCAGGTGCCTGCAACCAATCCACCAAGATGTGTATTTAAGTAGCCACCTTAAGTTAACCATTAATTAACAATCTCACATCTGTCATTGATACTCTCAAACCCAATCCACGTCTACGAGCATAGCATGGCAATATAAGCATAGCGTAGAGGTAACTCCCAAGGGTTTGATATTAAAAAGGGCAATGGGTTCTACCTCATCATCTACTTCCCAATACCCACAAGTTAATCAGATCCTACTCATGCAATGTTTGAGGGGTTGAACTAATGCATAAAAACTGGGTATAGAAAAGTATGATCAAAGTGTTACTTGCCTTGCTGATGATCTGCAAATCCTAGAGACTCGTAGTAGCACGCTTCGCACTCCGGGTACTCTATCGCAAACAAGCAAGCATACAATAAGCACTCAACTAGAAGCATGGGTAAAACTCAAATAAGAGATCTAACCAGAAAGTTCAACTTAAGAACTCCGGTTTGCAAAAAGAATCAAATCAAACGAAGCAACGAAACTCAAACTGCGAAAGAAACAAGCTTCGATTACTAATCTGGACTAAAGTCAAATTTTACAGTAGCAAAAACTTGTTTAAGTTGATTAAACAGAAAGAGGGCTTCGAGACGAAACTCTAGGCGCTTGAATCGCCTGATTCCGATAAACGAGCGAAAAGATAAACTAAAACGAAAATCGGATCAGAAATCGCGATCGAAAATAATCGCGAAAAACCCTGGAAAAAGAAAAACTGACGAACAGGCTAACGAACGAACGTTCGCTGTCTGTGACTAACGGGTGAACAGCGTTCGTTAAAACGAACGTACGGACGAACGTCCGCTGGATAATTAAACCGACGGAAAACCGAACGAACCGATAAAAAAACGCATCTAGGGTTTCTAAAAAAACCGATCGGTCTTTACCTAAAACTGAAAAAAAAACGGCGGCGACGAAGTCAACGGCGGCGGCGGGATTCCGGCGAGGCGGGGCTCCGGCGAGGCGGCGGCGGCGGCGCGGGGCGGCGGGGCTGCGGGGTGGCGCGCGCGGTGTGGCGGAGTGCGGCGGCGGCGGCGGCGGGGTGCGGCGGCTCGGCGGCGGGGCTGCAGCGGCGGCGGCGCTCGGGAGGCGGGGCGGCGGCTATTTAAGAGGACCGGGGGCGGGGTGGCTTGGGGGAGGGGGCGTCGGCCTCAGGAGGCGTGTCCACCTCGGACACAGCCGGCGGCGGCGAGGCGGACTCCCGCGCGGGGGAAGGCGGCGGCGGCCTGCTGGGCCGGCTGGGCTTCGGCCGAGTCGGTCCGAAGTTTTTTTTTTAAATAATTCCGCGCAGAAAAATGAAGAAAAGAAATACTAAACGGACTCCAAAAATCCTGAAATAAATTTTCCCCGTCCTCTAAAAATCTACCGGACAAGGTGAACATTTATTTGGGACTCTAATGCAATTTTGAAAAACGCATATTTTTCCTAATTCAAATAAAATAGCGATAAAATTCCGAATAAAATTCTTATTTGATTTTAATATTAAATCTCCAATATTTCTTTATTTTGAGGAAGTCATTTTATCCTCTCTCTTTTATTTTTTTATAAAAGAAATATTCAAAGAGAAAATAATTAAAATCAAACGATCCTCTGTTCAAAATTCGAGTAAACTCAAATATGAAAATAACGAAATTCCCAACTCTCTCCGTGGGTCCTTGAGTTTCGTGGAATTTCTAGGATCAAACCAAAATGCATTAAAATATGATATGCAATGATGATCTAATGCATAACATTCCAAATTGAAAATTTGGGATGTTACAAACCTACCCCCCTTAAGATGAATCTCGCCCTCGAGATTCGGGTTGGCTAGAAAATAGGTGAGGGTGATCCTTCCGTAGGTCTTCCTCTCGTTCCAAGGTAGCTTCCTCCTTGGTATGGTGGCTCCACTGAACCTTGCAAAACTTGATAACTTTGCTGCGTGTAACTCGGTTGGCAAACTCGAGAATCTTAACTGGCTTCTCCTCGTAGGTCAAATTGGTATCCAACTGAATCGCTTCCAGTAGCACTGTATCTCTCAGAGGAATGTCGGCCATCTCTGCATGGCACTTCTTCAACTGGGAAACGTGAAACACATCATGAACTCCTGACAGTCCTCCGGGTAATTCCAACTTGTAGGCCACTTCACCCATACGTTCCAATACTCTGTATGGTCCCACAAATCGTGGCGCTAACTTTCCCTTGACTCCAAACCGTTTAACTCCTCGGAGTGGTGATACACGAAGATACACTCTGTCTCCAACTTCGTAAACTGTCTCCTTGCGTTTAGAATCCGCATAGCTCTTCTGCGTGGACTGGGCTACCTTGAGTCTATCGCGAATCAGCTTAACCTTCTCTTCAGACTCTTTAATCAAATCTGGTCCAAACAACTGACGGTCTCCAACTTCATCCCACATCAACGGTGTTCTGCACCTTCGTCCATACAAAGCTTCAAAAGGTGCCATCTTCAAACTGGCTTGGTAACTGTTGTTGTATGAGAACTCCGCGTAGGGCAGATTGTCATCCCAACTAGATCCATAATCTAGCGCACAAGCTCTCAACATGTCCTCCAGAATCTGATTGACTCTCTCGGTCTATCCATCTGTCTGCGGATGAAAGGTTGTACTAAACTCTAGCCTGGTACCCAAGGTTTGGTGCAGCTGGTGCCAAAATTTTGAAGTAAACTGTGTTCCTCTATCTGATACGATGGTCCTCGGAACTCCATGCAGACATACGATCCTGGTCATGTATATCTTGGCCAACTTTGCACTCGTATAGGTGGTTTTTACCGGGATAAAGTGAGCCACTTTAGTCAAACGATCCACTACTACCCAGATAGAATCATATCCCGATCGGGTCCTGGATAATCCGGTGATGAAATCCATGCCAAGCTTATCCCACTTCCATTCGGGTATCGGCATAGGCTGCAGTAACCCTGCTGGCTTCTGATGTTCTGCTTTTACTCTCTGACATACATCACATACGGCCACATACTCGGCAATGTCCTTCTTCATACCAGTCCACCAGAAATGCTCTTTTAAATCCAAATACATCTTGGTGTTTCCGGGGTGTATCGAGTATGGCGAGTCATGAGCCTCCTGTAGTATCAACTTCCTGATCTCTGCATTATTGGGTACATAAACACGGTCCTCAAACCATAAAGTGTCGTGCTCATCCTCACGAAAACCGTTGGCTTTTCCTTTGTTCATCCTCTCCTTTATCTCGGCAATTTCTTTGTCATCCTTCTGAGCTTCTCGAATACTTCCCAATAATGTTGACGGAACTTCCATTGCTGCGACAAAACCTCTAGGGACTATCTCCAAATGAAGCTCCCTGAGATCTTCGGCTAACTCCTCTGGTAATCCTCCGCTTTCGAGGGTATTGACATAACTCTTCCGGCTCAAAGCATCAGCTACGACATTGGCCTTTCCTGGATGATAATGCAACTTCATATCATAATCCTTTATAAGCTCCAACCATCTCCTCTGCCTGAGGTTCAGCTCCTTCTGTGTGCAAATGTACTTCAAACTCTTATGATCCGTGTACACATCACAACGGTTCCCAATAAGAAAATGTCTCCAAGTCTTGAGTGCATGAACTACAGCTGCTAACTCCAAATCATGCGTGGCATAATTCAACTCATGTGGTCGAAGCTGACGTGAGGCATATGAGACAACTCTTCCGTCCTGCATAAGTACACCTCCAAGTCCTAAGCGAGAAGCGTCGCAATACACTTGGAAATCCTTGCGTATATCCGGCAGAATCAGCACTAGGGCTATAACCAAACATTTCTTCAGCTCCTGAAAACTTGCCTCACATTCATCTGTCCATTTGAACTTGGTGTCCTTCTTCAGTAACTCCGTCATAGGCTTCGCAATCTTGGAAAAATTCTCGATAAATCTCCGATAATATCCTGCAAGTCCAAGAAAACTGCGGATCTCCCCCACTGAGGTGGGTGCCAACCACTCAGTGACAGACTGAACCTTAGTGGGGTCTACTGCTATACCTTCTCCTGATATAACATGTCCAAGAAATCCAACTTCCTTCAACCAAAACTCACATTTGCTGAACTTGGCATACAACTGATGTTCCCTGAGCTTCTCGAGAACTAAACGCAAATGCTCCTGGTGTTCTTCTTCATTCTTCGAGTACACCAAGATATCATCAATGAACACCACGACAAACTTATCCAAGAACTCCATGAACACTTTATTCATCATACTCATGAAATAGGCAGGGGCATTAGTTAATCCAAATGACATAACCGTATACTCATATAGCCCATACCTTGTGGTGAAGGCTGTCTTAGGTATATCCTGTTCTCGGATCTTCAGCTGGTGGTATCCCGATCTCAGGTCGATCTTGGAGAACACTTTAGCTCCTTGCAACTGATCAAACAAATCATTAATCATCGGCAGTGGTACTTGTTCTTAATCGTCACTTCATTCAATGCGCGATAATCAACTACCATTCTCAAGGATCCATCCTTCTTCTCAACTAAAAGCACTGGGGCTCCCCACGGTGATGAACTTCGTCGAATGTAACCTTTCTCCAATAACTCCTTGATCTGCTTCTTAATCTCCTCCAGATCATTTGCGGGCATCCGGTATGGTCTCTTCGATATCGGTCCGGTGCCTGGCAACAACTCTATCAAAAATTCAATGTCTCGATCTGGCGGCATGCCTGGTAACTCCTCTGGAAATACTTCTGGGTAATCCTTCACTACTGGCACTTCCTCCTGAACAACTCCTAAGAGGGAATTTATTTGGGTTCTCCTTGTCGCATGCCTGGATACATACTTGATCCTCTTTCCCTCTGGGGGGGTGAGCAGAATTGACTTACTGGCGTCTTCATACTCATGGCTCCAGCTGAGACATGTGCGGTGCGGAAGGCCTGCTGAAACTGATCCCAAGTAACGTTGGCCATGGGAAAGGTGGCGGTGTAGTTCTCCCACCATGAGGCTACGGGTCCATCCAGTTGATGGGCGGCAAAGCGCACCTTCTCAGCATCTGTGCAACCTGCGGTGATCAGTTCCCTTCCAATCTTGCGGAGCCAATCATCAGCAACAATCGGCTCGGTGCTGCTAGAAAACACCGGCGGATTCAACCTTAGAAAACGGGCTAAGTTGTCAACTGGGGGTGGTGGCGGTGGATTGTTGTTGTTGTTGTTGTTGCCTTGGTTCTGGACTAGTATCTGCATCAAGGCATTCTGCTGCTGGATCAACTGTGTGATCTCCGGTGGGAAGACAAATCCGGTGTCGCGTCTCGGAGGCATCTGATGGGTTTAGAGGGAAGAGATTAGAATAGAGTAAGGTCTAGTGAGGTAGCACTACCCATATGCACATGAGACAAACACATTCATATCACACCAAAATCAATTCAAGCAAGGGCATACAATCGATCTAACTCTCGTTACAGTGCTCGGACTACTACTATATACATGGGGAAAATACTAATGATAATATGGTGGTCATCTAAAAATTTTGATCGGTGGAAGACTCCATGATGTCCGCTCCAGCTTCGTCTTCATAATCATCATCACTACTGTCGAGGTCGGAGTCGGTGTCGTCGATGATGATGTAGTCTTCAGAATGAATTTCCTTGGGTTCGTCGTCTTCTCCTCCTGGCGCGGGGTCTCCCATGAATATTCCTAGCTTCCTTGTCAGGTCGTCATTCTTCTCCACTAGTACTGCGATTTCCTCTTCGTATCCATCACGTGTAGACTTGAGTTCCTCTTCTAGCTCCATGTTCCTGGTCATCACCTTCTTCAGGTCTATCATGCTTGCACACATCTGGTTCTCCTGTCGACGAATGTGCTGGTTTAACTCCTGGATGAAAGCTGCAATGGACCTGTCCCTCCTGGTGCTGATCATCTCCCATTGCTCATCTCGGCGTCCACATATCTGGTAGATGGTGTCCTTAAGATCCTTGTGATACATTTCGTCGATGCGTCCCATGGCGATGTGGGCTGCCATGCTCTCTCCTAGACTCCAGGTTGGTGCATCAAAGGAAAACTCTATGGGCTCAGTAACTGGCGTGAATGTCCTTCCTGGAACTTGAACTCGAATCATCCAACGCTCCTCTTCTGGTACAGTGGCGGTGTAGGTCCCGGTGAAGCTTGGTATTCCGATGTTCAGGTACCTAGTGACTTCCTTCAAGTGTCGTCCAAAAGGTGTGTCTTCATCTAGTTGTGCAAACTTGTTCCTTGAATTCGCCATCCTAGAGAGTAGAAGATGGAGAGAGTCATAAATGAGTAGAGAAGAGTGACCTATGGCTTTTCTTAGTGGTCGTGTCCTACAGTCAGCGTGTGCTCTGATACCATCTTGTAGCGACCCGACCCGAATGGATCGAAGTCTCTGTGCATAAGTGTCATCCCTGGATCGGTAATGCTGACACACACAGTACTCGAAGGATTTATAACAGAGTGCAATCACACACTTATTACATCGAATATCTCAAAAGAGAACTTATTACAATAAATATGGCGTAAGGCCATCTAAATAAGATGATAGCGGAAGGCTTGGAAGATAAAGTGAGTCCATCAACACCAACGGCATAGCTGAGTGCACGACAACGACCTAGCGCACCTTACTCTTCGTCTGAAAAGTCTGCAACATGATATGTTGCAGCTCGAAATGGGTCAGCACATGGAATATGCTGGCAATATAACACAATAGAGCAATGAACAGATAAATGCTATCACTACATGCATATATGGCTGGTGGAAAAGCTCTAGGGTTATATTGTTTTGCGAAAAGCCAATTTTCCCCTACATCAAAGGAATATATTTTATTTAACTATCATGGTAGTTGAAACATTGAGAAGGTAAATCCCCCTCTCAATCCCAATTAAAAGTAATCATTAAACCCAACAAATTAATTTAGAGTGATGAGATCAAATCAATAATTCAAGTACCAGATACTCAAGATGTCCATAACCGGGGACACGGCTAACCATGATTAGTTTATACACTCTGCAGAGGTTTGCGCACTTTTCCCCACAAGACTCGATCTCCTTCGTTGGATTTCTCGCACTACATGGTGTTTGAGAAACGGATGACCGAGACACAGTCTTTCAGAAGCATTTACTCTTTACTCTGGGTAGACAGTTACACCTACTTTCCCCTACATCTGCTAGCCTACCACTGAAAGAGGTCATGCAACATACTCAACTATGCTAGAGCCCATAATAGCTTGTGGCTGCACACGGAAGTTTCTAGCATGAATAATCTTATGATCCCTTTGAGCCTGGGTGGCGAACCAAAAAGACAACACTGGTATATCCCCAGGTGCCTGCAACCAATCCACCCAGATGTGTATTTAAGTAGCCACCTTAAGTTAACCATTAATTAACAATCTCACATCTGTCATGGATACTCTCAAACCCAATCCACGTCTACGAGCATAGCATGGCAATATAAGCATAGCGTAGAGGTAACTCCCAAGGGTTTGATATTAAAAAGGGCAATAGGTTCTACCTCATCATCTACTTCCCAATACCCACAAGTTAATCAGATCCTTCTCATGCAATGTTTGAGGGGTTGAACTAATGCATAAAAACTGGGTATAGAGTATGATCAAAGTGTTACTTGCCTTGCTGACGATCTGCAAATCCTAGAGACTCGTAGTAGCACGCTTCGCACTCCGGGTACTCTATCGCAAACAAACAAGCATACAATAAGCACTCAATTAGAAGCACGGGTAAAACTCAAATAAGAGATCTAACCAGAAAGTTCAACTTAAGAACTCCGGTTTGCAAAAAGAATCAAATCAAACGAAGCAACGAAACTCAAACTGCGAAAGAAACAAGCTTCGATTACTAATCTGGACTAAAGTCAAATTTTACAGTAGCAAAAACTTGTTTAAGTTGATTAAACAGAAAGAGGGCTTCGAGACGAAACTCTAGGCGCTTGAATCGCCTGATTCCGATAAACAAGCGAAAAGATAAACTAAAACGAAAATCGGATAAGAAATCACGATTGAAAATAATCGCGAAAAACCCTGGAAAAAGAAAAACTGACGAACAGGCTAACGAACGAACGTCCGCTGTCTGTGACTAACGGGTGGACAGCGTTCGTTAAAACGAACGTACGGACGAACGTCTGCTAGATAATTAAACCGACGGAAAACCGAACGAACCGATAAAAAAAACGCATCTAGGGTTTCTAAAAAAACCGATCGGTCTTTACCTAAAACCAAAAAAAAACCGGCGGCGACGAAGTCAACGGCGACGGCGGGATTCCGGCGAGGCGGGGCTCCGGCGAGGCGGCGGCGTCGGCGCGGGGCGGCGGGGCTGCGGGGTGGCGCGCGCGGTGTGGCGGAGTGCGGCGGCGGCGGTGCAGCGGCGGCGGCGGCGTGCGGTGGCTCGGCGGCGGGGCTGCAGCGGCGGCGGCGCTCGGGAGGCGGGGCGGCGGCTATGTAAGAGGGCCGGGGGAGGGGGCGTCGGCCTCGGGAGGCGTGTCCGCCTCGGACACGACCGGCGGCGGCGGGGCGGACTCCCGCGCGAGGGAAGGCGGCGGCGGCCTGCTGGGCCGGCTGGGCTTTGGCCAAGTCGGTCCGAAGTTTTTTATTTTAAATAATTCCGCGCAGAAAAACAAAGAAAAGAAATACTAAACGGACTCTAAAAATCCGGAAATAAATTTTCCCCGTCCTCTAAAAATCTACCGGACAAGGTGAACATTTATTTGGGACTCTAATGCAATTTTGAAAAACACATATTTTTCCTAATTCAAATAAAATAGCGATAAAATTCCGAATAAAATTCTTATTTGATTTTAATATTAAATCTCCAATATTTCTTTATTTTGAGGAAGTCATTTTATCCTCTCTCTTTTATTTTTTTATAAAAGAAATATTCGAAGAGAAAATAATTAAAATCAAACGATCCTCTTTTCAAAATTCGAGTAAACTCAAACATGAAAATAACGAAATTCCCAACTCTCTCCGTGGGTCCTTGAGTTGCGTGGAATTTCTAGGATCAAGCCAAAATGCAACAAAATATGATATGCAATGATGATCTAATGCATAACATTCCAAATTGAAAATTTGGGATGTTACATTGTGAGTAGTTACTTTTGTTCTTGAGGTCACGGGAGAAATCTTGTTGCAAGTAATCATGTGAACTTGATATGTGTTTGATATTTTGATGATATGTATGTTGTGATTCCCTTAGTGGTGTCATGTGAACGTCGACTACATGGCACTTCACCTTATTAGGGCCTAAGGGAATGCATTATGGAGTAGTTATTAGATGATGGGTTGCGAGAGTGACAGAAGCTTAAACCCTAGTTTATGTGCTACTTCACAAGGGACCGATTTGGATCCAAAAGTCTAATGCTTTGTTAGATTTTATCTTAATACTTTTCTCGTAGTTGCGGATGCTTGCGAGGGGGTTAATCATAAGTAGGAGGTTTGTTCAAGTAAGAACATCACCTAAGCACCGGTCCACCCACATATCAAATTACCAAAGTAGCGAACACAAATCAATCCAACATGATGAAAGTGACTAGATGAAATTACCGTGTACCCTCAAGAACGCTTTGATTATTATAAGAGACCGTTTTGGCCTGTCCTTTGCCTCAAAAGGATTGGGCTACCTTGCTGCACTTTTTTTACCATTACCATTACTTGCTCATTACAAATTATCTTGCTATCAAACTACTCGTTACTTATAATTTCAGTGCTTGCAGAGAATACCTTGCTGAAAACCACTTGTCATTTCCTTCTGCTCCTCGTTGGGTTCGACACTCTTACTTATAGAAAGGACTATGATTGATCCCCTATACTTGTGGGTCATCAAGGCTCTTTTCTGGCGCCGTTGCCGGGGAGTGAAGCACTCTTGGTAAGTGGAAATCAGTAAGGAAAATTTATTACTACGTGCTGAAATTTATTGTCACTTGCTATTATGGAGAACAATCCTTTGAGGGGTTTGTTCGGGGTATCTTCACCTCGACCGGAACCACAATTAGTTGCCCCTCAACCTACTGCACCTACTGAAAATATTGGTTATGAAATTCCTTCAGGTATGATAGAACAACAGCTAGCTAATCCTTATGCAGGAGATGGAACCGAACATCCTGATATGCACTTGATATATGTGGATGAAATTTGTGGATTATTTATGCTTGCAGGTTTACCCGGAGATGAAGCTAAGAAGAAGGTTTTTCCTTTATCTTTGAAGGGAAAAGCATTGGCATGGTATAGGCTATGCGATGATATTGGATCTTGGAGCTGGAATTGATTGAAATTGTAATTTCACCAAAAAAATTATCCTATGCATCTAATTCATCGTGATCGGAATTACATATATAATTTTTGGCCTCGTGAAGGAGAAAGTATCGCTCTAGCTTGGGGGAGGCTTAAGTCAATGTTATATTCATGCCCCAATCACGATCTCTCAAGAGAAATTATCATTCAGAATTTTTATGCTCGGCTTTCTCGTGATGATCAATCCATGCTCGATACTTCTTGTACTGGTTCTTTTATGAAGAAGACTATTGAATTCAGGTGGAATCTTTTGGAAAGAATTAAACGCAACTCTTAAGATTGGGAACTCAACAAAGGTAAAGAGTCAGGTATTAATCTTGAGTTTGATTGTGTTAAATCTTTCATGAATACCAATGCTTTTCAGAAGTTTAGCACTAAATATGGACTTGACTTTGAGATAGTAGCCTCTTTCTGTGAAACATTTACTACTCATGTTGATCTCCCTAAGGAGAAGTGGTTTAAATATCACCCACCTATTAAAGAATAAATTAAAGAACCTGTCATAGCTAAAGATGAAACTATCATTTACAATGTTGACCCGGTTGTTCCTACTGCTTACATTGAAAAACCACCTTTCCCTGTAAGGATAAAGGAACATGCTAAGGTTTCAACTATGGTTCACAAAAGTCATATTAGAGCACCTAAACCTACTGAACAAATTAAGGTAGAACCTAGTGTTGCTATGGTTAAAGATCTCCTGGTAGAAAATATTGATGGGCATGTTATTTACTTCTGTGATGAAGCTGCTAGAATTGCCAAACCCGATGAAAAAGATAAACATACACCGGTTGTTGGCATGCCTGTTGTCTCAGTTAAAATAGGAGATCACTGTTGTCATGGTTTATGTGACTTAGGTGCTAGCATGAGTGCTATTCCCTTTACCTTATATTAAGAAATTATGAATGACATAGCACCCGCTGAAATAGAAGACATAGATGTTACTATTAAACTGGCTAATAGAGACACCATCACACCACTTGGGAATGTTAGAGATGTTGAAGTCTTGTGTGGGAAAATAAAATATCCTACTGATTTTCTAGTTCTTGGCTCCCCACAAGATGAATTTTGTCCCATTATCTTTGGTAGACCCTTCTTGAACACCGTTAATGCTAAAATAGATTGCGAGAAACAAATCGTCGGTGTTAGTTTTGCTGATGAATCTCATGAATTTAATTTCTCCAAGTTTAATAGACAACCTCATAAGAAAGAATTACCTAGTAAAGATGAAATAATTGGTCTTGCTTCTATTGTCGTGCCTCCTATAGATCCACTAGAACAATACTTGCTAAATCATGAAAATGATATGCATATGCATAAAAGAAATGAAATAGATAAAATTTGCTTTGAACAATGACCTTTCCTTAAACACAATTTGCCTATTGAAACTCTAGGAGGTCCTCCTCCACCTAAAGGTGATCCTGTGTTTGAATTAAAACAATTGCCTGACACTCTGAAATATGCTTATCTCGATGAGAAAAAGATATATCCTGTTATTATTAGTGCTAACCTTTCAGAACATGAAGAAGAAAGATTACTGAAAATTCTGAAGAAGCACCGTGCTGCTATTGGATATACGCTTGATGATCTTAAGGGCATTAGTCTCACTCTCTGTCAGCATAAGATTAATATGGAACCTAATGCTAAACCCGTCGTTGATCATCAATGATGTTTGAATCCTAAGATGAAAGAAGTGGTACAAACTGAAATATTGAAGCTTCTGGAAGCAGGTATAATCTATCCCATAGCTGATAGTAGATGGGTAAGTCATGTTCATTGTGTCCCTAAGAAAGGAGGTATTACCATTGTTCCAAACGATAAGAATGAACTTATTCCAGAAAGAATTGTTACTGGCTACAGGATGGTAATTGATTTCAGGAAATTAAACAGAGCAACTAGGAAAGATCATTACCCCTTGCCTTTTATTGATCAAATGCTAGAAAGACTATCAAAGCACACACACTTTTGTTTTCTTGATGGATATTCTGGTTTTTCTCAAATACCTGTTTCACAACCTAATCAAGAGAAAACCACCTTTACTTGCCCTTTTGGAACTTATGCTTATAGACGTATGCCTTTTGGTTTATGCAATGCACCTGCTACCTTTCAAAGATGTATGACTGCTATATTGTTTGATTTTTGTGAAAAGATTGTTGAGGTTGTCATGGATGATTTTTTTTGTTTATGGAACTTCTTATGATGATTGCTTAAGCAACCTTGATCTAGTTTTGCAGAGATGTGAGCAAACTAATCTTGTCTTGAATTGGGAGAAGTGCCACTTTATGGTTAATGAAAGTATTTTCTTGGGGCATAAAATTTCTAAACGAGGTATTGAAGTGGATAAAGCTAAAGTTGACGCAATTGAGAAAATGCCATGCCCCAGAGATATCAAAGGTATTCGTAGTTTCCTCAGTCATGCTGGTTTCTACAGGAGGTTTATTAAAGACTTCTCTAAAATTTCTAGGCCTCTTACAAATCTTTTATAAAAGGATGTTCCATTTGTTTTTGATGATGATTTTGTAGAAGCCTTTGAAACACTTAAGAAAGCCTTAATTTCTGCACCTATTGTTCAACCACCTGATTGGAACTTGCCTTTTGAAATTATGTGTGATGCAAGTGATTATGCTATTGGTGATGTTCTAGGGCAAAGAGTTGATAAGAAACTAAATGTTATTCATTATCCTAGCAAAACTCTAGACAGTGCCCAAAGAAATTATGCTACTACTGAAAAGAAATTTTTAGCAGTTGTGTTTGCTTGTGACAAATTCAGATCTTACATTGTTGATTCTAAAGTTACTGTTCACACCGATCATGCTGCTATTAAATATCTTATGGAAAAGAAAGATGCTAAACCTAGACTCATTAGGTGGGTTCTCTTGCTACAAGAATTTGATTTACATATAACTGGTAGAAAAGGAGCTGAGAACCCCGTAGCTGATAACTTGTCTAGGTTAGAGAATATCCTTGATGACCCACAACCTGTTAATGATAGCTTTCCTGATGAACAACTAGCTGCAATAAATGTTTCTCATAAGACTCCTTGGTATGCTGACTATGTCAATTATATTGTTGCTAAATATATACCACCTAGTTTCACATACCAACAAAAGAAAAAATTCTTCTATGATTTAAGACATTACTTTTGGGATGACCCACATCTTTATAAAGAAGGAGTAGATGGTATTATTAGACGTTGTGTACCTGAGCATGAACAGGGACAAATCCTATGGAAATATCACTTCGAAGCTTATGGAGGGCATCATGCGGGAGATAGAACTGCTCACAAGGTATTGCAATCTAGTTTTTATTGGCCTACTCTCTTCAAAGATGCCCGTAAGTTTGTTTTATCTTGTGATGAATGTCAAAGGATTGGTAATATTGGTAAGCGTCAGGAAATGCATATGAATTATTCACTTGCTGTTGAACCATTTGATGTTTGGCGTTTTGATTATATGGGACCTTTTCCTTCCTCTAATGGGTATACTCATATTTTGGTTGCTGTTGATTATGTCACTAAGTGGGTACAAGCTATTCCAACCAGCAGTGCTGATCACAACACCTCCATTAAAATGCTTAAAGAAGTTATTTTCCCAAGGTTTGGAGTCCCTAGATATTTAATGACCGATGGTGGTTCACACTTTATTCATGGTGCTTTCCGGAAAATTCTTGCTAAATATGATGTTAACCATAGAACTGCATCACCCTATCACCCTCAATCTAGTGGTCAAGTTGAACTTAGTAATAGAGAAACAAAATTAATATTACAAAAAACTGTTAATTGGTCCCGAAAGAATTGGTCTAAGAAATTGGATGATGCACTTTGGGCTTATAGAACAGCTTATAAAAATCCCATGGGTATGTCTCCGTATAAAATGGCTTATGGAAAAGCTTGTCATTTGCCTCTTAAGTTAGAACATAAAGCATATTGGGCAATTAAAGAACTCAACTACGATTTCAAACTTGCCGGTGAAAAGAGGTTATTTGATATTAGCTCATTAGATGAATGGAGAACCCAAGCCTATGAAATGCCAAACTGTTTAAAGAAAAGGTTAAAAGATGGCATGATAAAAGAATCCAAAAGTGGGAATTCAAAGTTGGAGAATATGTTCTTTTGTACAACTCTCGTTTCATATTCTTTGCAGGAAAACTTCTCTCCAAATGGGAAAGACCGTATGTTATCGAAGAGGTATATCGCTCTGGAGCTATCAAAATAAATAATGCCGAAGGTACCAACCCGAAGGTGGTCAATGGTCAAAGGATTAAACATTACATCTCAGGTACGCCTATTAACATTGAAAGCAACATTATCCAAACCATGACACCTGAGGAACACATAAAGGAGACGTTCCGGAACACTCCAGAATAATTAAAAAAGAGGAGGTACGTGATACGGTAAGTAAACGGATTCCGAAAAATCCACAAAAATATTTTTTGCAGTTTTGGAATATAACAAAAATTAGGAAAAAAAGAAACAACCAGGAAGGCAACCCTGGTGGGCACAAGACACCAGGGCGCGCCAGGGCCCCCTGGCATGCCCAGGTGGGTTGTGCCCACCTCGGGTACCTTCCGGACTCCATTTTTCTTCTGTTTGCTTGTCCCCCAAGATAAAAAATCATTATATACCCCCCGAACCTATTAACCACCGTATCACAGAGAAATCTTCTGTTCTTCTTTCTTGCTGTTTTCTGACAGATCTAGATCACCATGGCCGCCTCGAGATCCACCAAGGACAAGTTCTTTGAGAATGTCATCAACCCGTACTTGCGGGAGGTGATGCAGCACCCTCAAGCCATCTAGATGCGTGAGGGGGTGCTCCACATCCGCGACATCCAGGGCCCCAAAGGGACGGGAACCGTGGATGCTAGGCTCGAAGCCATGGAGCAGGAGGTCTTCAGGTGCAAGGGGATGGTGGAACGTGGACTCAATGCCAATCACCTCATGATCGCGGACTACACCCGTGATCTCAAGGTGGATGGCAAGTCCATGAAGGACACCGTCTTCACCTTCAACGAGCAAATCAACTTTCTCCAAAGCCAGATCTACGATCTCCAAAACCAAGTCTTTGAATATGAGGCAAGGTTTAAAGGTATGAGTTTGGCTGCCAGTTGCAGGACTCACGAGACTCACTCCTCCTCTTATGATGGTGAGCCCTTGCCATGGAAACCTGAAGATAAGATCGCGACTACTTCTTTACCACCACCACCTTCATCATCAGCAAAGGAGACTTGAGTTCATGGTATGGACACTCCCCTTGGCTTGTGCCAAGCATGGGGGAGGTGTCCCGGTATCGTATCACCACCACTATCTTTACTTTTATCTATTCTAGTTCGATCTTCAGTTTTCCTTTGATTTAGTTGAATAAAAGTTTAGTTCGATCCTTTCTTTTCGAGTGTTTGCTTAGTGATCTATCTATGTAATCGTGTTCGAGATATAAAATAAAGATTAGTTCAAGTTTTGCTTTCTTTACTTTAATGTTTCAATAAAAAGAAAGGAAAATAAATAAATGAATAGATCATATGCTAATCTTATGGTAAGTAGTGACATCACATAAGGAAAAGTATAAGTGGTAAAATTTGTTGGAGATTGACAAACATAGCATTGGTCAATGATGCAACTCATGAAATAATTAATAAGGAAAGAGAAGATTCACATACAAATACACTATCTTGGACATCTTTTATGATTGTGAGCCCTCATCAAAATATTATATGCCAAAATTGTTGACTTTGGACAAGGAAGACAACATAATGATTTATGTTTGTTCATATTCACATAGAAGTTATATTGTCATAGATCCTTTAACATGTGGTGTTTGCCCCCATCTTTGCTAGCCAAAAATTCCGCACTAAGTAGAGATACTACTTGTGCATCCAAAAACCTTTAAACCCAAATCTTATTTCGAGAGTCCATCATACCTACCTATGTACTAAGTAAGATCCTTCAAGTAAGTTGTCATCGGTGCAAAAAGGCAATAAAAATTGCTTCTAAAAGTGTTGGATCATTTAGTGTAAGAGAAAATTGAGCGTTGTACGAACTTGTGATGGCAAAGAATAAAAGCGACAGACTACATAATAAAGGTTGCTATCATAAGGGGAAATACAACGTGACATAAAACCAAAAAGCGCATGGCAACCTCTGCTTCCCTCTGCGAAGGGCCTATCCTTTACTTTTATGCAAGAGTCAAAGTACTTCTCTCTATTCCTTTTTATTTTCTCTTTTGGCAAGCACCATGTGGTTAAGAAAGATCTATGCACATATATCCAGTTGGATATGGGTGGGCATGAGTTATTATTGTTGACATCACCCTTGAGGTGAGTGCGTTGGGAGGCAAAACTATAAGCCCCTATCTTTCTATGTGTCCGATTGAAACTTTTTACTCATGTGTAGGCGGTGAGTTTTAGCAATTATAGAAGACTATATGATGGTTGAGTATGTGGACTTGCCAAAAGGGTCCGATATGTGACCCTTCCTGGAAAGATGATGAATTGTAGTTGCAAAGTAGATTGAGAACATAGTTTGTTGGTTTTCAATAGAGTTTATGCTTTATACTTCGATATTGTGATGAATTGTTACTTGTTCATGAGAAGTTCTATGATAAAAGTTTTATGTTAAAGTTTGTTGCTGTTATAATAATATACATGATGCTTCCATTTTGATACGTCCATTTTGCATCATGCTTTTATGTTGATATTTATTGCATTATGGGCTGTTATTACACATTATGGCACAATATTTATGCCTTTTCTCTCTTATTTTACAGGATTTACATGAAGAGGGAGAATGCCGGCAGCTGGAATTCTGGGCTAGAAAAGGAGCAAATATTATAGACCTATTCTGCACAACTCCAAAAGTCCTGAAACTTCACGAAGAATCATTTTGGAATTAATAAAAAATATTGGGCGAAGAAAGCACCAGAGGGGGGCCACCAGCCATCCACAAGGGTGGAGGGCGCGCCCTACCCCATTTGGGCGGCCCCCCCCCCCCCCCCCCCCCCCCGCCTTATGGGCCACCTGGCAGGGCCCCGATGCCCATCTTCTGCTATATGGTGTGTTTTGACCTGGAAAAAATCAGGAGGAAGCTTTCGGGATGAAGCGTCGCCGTCTCGAGGCGGAACCTGGGCAGAACCAATCTAGGGCTCCGGCGGAGCTATTCTGCCAGGGAAACTTCCCTCCGGGAGGGGGAAATCGAAGCCATCGTCATCACCAACGATCCTCTCATCGAGAGGGGGTCAATCTCCATCAACATCTTCACCAGCACCATCTCCTCTCAAACCCTAGTTCATCTCTTGTATCCGATCTTTGTCTCAAAACCTCAGATTGGTACCTGTGGGTTGCTAGTAGTGTTGATTACTCCTTGTAGTTGATGCTAGTTGGTTTATTCGGTGGAAGATCATATGTTCAGATCCTTAATGATAATTAATACTCCTCTGATTATGAACATGAATATGCTTTGTGAGTAGTTACGTTTGTTCCTGAGGACATGGTAGAAGTCTTGTTATAAGTAATCATGTGAATTTGGTATTCGTTCAATATTTTGATGAGATGTATGTTGTCTTTCCTCTAGTGGTGTTATGTGAACGTCGACTACATGACACTTCACCATGATTTGGGCCTAGGGGAAGGCATTGGGAAGTAATAAGTAGATGATGGGTTGCTAGAGTGACAGAAGCTTAAACCCTAGTTTATGCATTGCTTCATATGGGGCTGATTTGGATCCATATGTTTCAAGCTATGGTTAGATTTATCTTAATTCTTCTTTCGTAGTTGCGGATGCTTGCGAGAGGGGTTAATCATAAGTGGGAGGCTTGTCCAACGAAGGACAACACCCAAGCACCGATCCACCCACATATCAAATTATCAAAGTAACGAACGCGAATCATATGAGCATGATGAAAACTAGCTTGACAACAATTCCCATGTGTCCTCGGGAGCGCTTTGCTTTATATAAGAGTTCGTCCAGGCTTGTCCTTTGCTACAAAAAGGATTGGTCCACCTTTCTACACCTTAGTTACTTTTGTTACTTGTTACCCGTTACAAACTATCTTATCACACAACTATATTTTACCGATAATTTCAGTGCTTGCAGAGAATACCTTGCTGAAAACCGCTTGTCATTTCCTTCTGCTCCTCGTTGGGTTCGACACTCTTACTTATCGAAAGGACTATGATAGATCCCCTATACTTGTGGGTCATCAAGACTCTTTTCTGGCGCCATTGCCGGGGAGTGAAGCGCCTTTGGTAAGTGGAATTTGGTAAGGAAACATTTATATAGTGTGCTGAAGTTTACTCTCACTTGTTACTATGGAAAATAATCCTTTGAGGGGTTTGTTCGGGCTATCTTCACCCCGACCAAAAGAGCAAAGAGTTGCCCCTCAACCTACTGCACCTACTGAAAATATTTGTTATGAAATTCCTTCGGGTATGATAGAGAAACTGCTAGCTAATCCTTATACAGGAGATGGAACACTACATCCTGATATGCATCTAATCTATGTGGATGAAGTTTGTGGATTATATAAGCTTGCAGGTTTGCCCGGGGATGAAGTCAAGAAGAAGGTCTTCCCTTTATCTTTGAAGGAGAAGGCATTAACATGGTATAGGCTATGTGATGATATTGGATCATGGAACTACAACCGATTGAAATTGGAATTTCATCAGAAGTTTTATCCTATGCATCTGGTTCATCATGATCGGAATTATATTTATAATTTTTGGCCTCGTGATGGAGAAAGTATCGCTCAAGCTTGGGGGAGGCTTAATTCAATGTTATATTCATGCCCCAATCATGAGCTCCCAAGAGAAATTTTATTCAGAATTTTTATGCTCGGCTTTCTCATAATGATCGATCCATGCTCGATACTTCTTGTACTGGTTCTTTTATGAAGAAGGATATTGAATTCAAATGGGATTTATTGGAAAGAATTAAATGCAACTCTGAAGATTGGGAACTCGACAAAGGTAATGAGTCAGGTATAAACCTTAAGTTTGATTGTGTTAAATCTTTTATGGATACCGATGCTTTTCGTGATTTTAGCACTAAATATGGACTTGACTCTGAGATAGTAGCTTCTTTCTATGAATCATTTGCTACTCATGTTGATCTCCCCAAGGAGAAGTGGTTTAAATATCATCCTCCCATTGAAGCTAAAGTAGTTGAACCTATTAAAGTTGAAGAAGAAACTATTACTTGTAACGTTGATCCTATTGTTCCTACTGCTTATATTGAGAAACCACCTTTTCCTGTTAGAATAAAGGATCATGCTAAAGCTTCAACTGTGGTTCGTAAGAGTTATACTAAAACACCTACACCGCCTGAACAAATCAAAGTTGAACCTAGTATTGCTATGGTTAAAGATCTCTTGGTTGATAATATTGATGGGCATGTTATTTATTTCTGTGATGAAGCTGCTAGAATTGCTAAACCCGATATTAAAGATAAACATAGACCTGTTGTTGGCATGCCGGTTGTTTCTGTTAAATCCGATATTAAAGATAAACATAGGAGATCATTGTTATCATGGCTTATGTGATGTGGGTGCTAGTGTGAGTGCAATTCCTTTTACTTTATATAAAGAAATTATGAATGATATTGGACCTACTGAGATAGAGGATATTGATGTTACTATTAAGCTTGCCAATAGAGATACTATATCACCAATTGGGATTGTTAGAGATGTTGAAGTCTTGTGTGGGAAAATAAAATATCCTACTGATTTTCTTGTTCTTGCTTCCCCACAAGATGACTTTTGTCCAATTATATTTGGTAGACCTTTCTTGAACACCATTAATGCTAAGATAGACTGCGAGAAAGATATTTTTACTATTGGTTTAGGGGATATGTCTCATGATTTTAATTTCTCTAAATTTCGTAGACAACCCCATGATAAAGAATTGACTAGTAAGGATGAGATTATTGGTCTTGCTTTTATTGCCGTGCCTCCTACTGATCCCTTAGAACAATATTTGCTAGACCATCAAAATGATATGTTTATGAATGAAAGAAGGGAAATAGATGAAATATTCTTTAATCAAGGGCCTGTTTTGAAACACAACTTGCCTGTTGAAATCCTTGGGGATCCTCCTCCACCCAAGGGCGATCCCGTGTTTGAGCTTAAACAATTACCCGATACTTTGAAATATGCTTATCTTGATGAAAAGAAGATATATCCTGTTATTATTATTGCCAACCTTTCAGAGCATGAAGAAAAGAAATTATTGAAAACTCTGAAGAAGCACCGTGCCGCTATTGGATATACTCTTGATGATCTTAAGGGCATTAGTCCCACTCTATGTCAGCACAAAATTAATTTGGAGCATGATGCTAAACCAGTTGTTGATCACCAATGACGGTTAAATCCTAAGATGAAAGAAGTGGTAAGGAATGAAATACTAAAGCTTCTGGAGGCAGGTATAATTTATCCTATTGCTGATAGTAAGTGGGTAAGTCCTCTTCATTGTGTCCCTAAGAAGAGAGGTATTACTGTTGTTCCTAATGATAAGAATGAATTGATTCCACAAAGAATTGTTACAGGTTATAGAATGGTAATTGATTTTTGCAAATTAAATAAAGCTACTAGAAAATATCATTACCCTCTACCTTTTATTGATCAAATGCTAGAAAGACTATCCAAACATACACATTTTTGCTTCCTAGATGGTTATTCTGGTTTCTCTCAAATACCTGTGTTAAAAGATGATTAGGAAAAGACCACTTTTACTTGCCCTTTTGGTACTTTTGCTTATAGATGTATGCCTTTTGGTTTATGTAATGCACCTGCTACCTTTCAAAGATGTATGACTTCTATATTCTCTGACTTTTGTGAAAAGATTGTTGAGGTTTTCATGGATGATTTCTCCGTTTATGGAACTTCTTTTGATGATTGCTTAAGCAACCTTGATCGAGTTTTGCAGAGATGTGAAGAAACTAATCTTGTTTTGAATTGGGAGAAGTGCCACTTTATGGTTAATGAAGGTATTGTCTTGGGGCATAAAATTTCTGAAAAAGGTATTGAAGTTGATAGAGCTAAAGTAGATGCTATTGAAAAGATGTTGTGTCCTAAAGATATCAAAGGTATAAGAAGTTTCCTTGGCCATGCTGGTTTCTATAGGAGGTTTATTAAAGACTTCTCTAAAATTTCTAGGCCTCTCACTAATCTCTTGCAAAAAGATGTTCCTTTTGTTTTTGATGATGATTGTGTAGAAGCATTTGAAATACTTAAGAAAGCCTTGATTTCAGCACCTATTGTTCAACCGCCTGATTGGAATTTACCCTTTGAAATTATGTGTGATGCTAGTGATTATGCTGTTGGTGCTGTTCTAGGGCAAAGAGTTGATAAGAAATTGAATGTTATTCATTATGCTAGTAAAACTCTAGATAGTGCCCAGAGAAATTATGCTACTACTGAAAAAGAATTTTTAGCAGTTGTCTTTACTTGTGATAAGTTCAGATCTTATATTGTTGATTCCAAAGTAACGGTTCATACTGATCATGCTGCTATTAAATATCTTATGAAAAAGAAAGATGCTAAACCTAGACTTATTAGATGGGTTCTCTTGCTACAAGAATTTGATTTGGATATTATTGATAGAAAGGGAGCTGAGAACCCCGTTGCAGACAACTTGTCTAGGTTAGAAAATGTTCTTGATGACCCACTGCCTATTGATGATAGCTTTCCTGATGAACAATTAGCTGTCATAAATGCTTCTCGTAATACTCCGTGGTATGCTGATTATGCTAATTACATTGTTGCTAAATTTATACCACCTAGTTTCACATACCAGCAAAAGAAAAGGCTTTTCTATGATTTAAGACATTACTTTTGGGATGACCCACACCTTTATAAAGAAGGAGTAGATGGTGTTATTAGACATTGTGTACCTGAGCATGAACAGGAACAGATCCTACACAAGTGCCACTCCGAGTCTTACGGAGGACACCACGCTGGAGATAGAACTGCACACAAGGTATTACAATCCGGTTTTTATTGGCCTACTCTCTTCAAGGATGCTCGTAAGTTTGTCTTGTCTTGTGATGAATGTCAAAGAGTTGGTAATATTAGTAGACGTCAGGAAATGCCTATGAATTATTCACTTGTTATTGAACCATTTGATGTTTGGGGCTTTGATTATATGGGACCTTTTCCTTCCTCTAATGGGTATACACATATTTTAGTTGTTGTTGATTACGTTACTAAGTTGGTAGAAGCTATTCCAACTAGTAGTGCTGATCATAACACTTCTATTAAGATGCTTAAAGAAGTTATTTTTTGAAGGTTTGGAGTCCCTGGATATTTGATGACTGATGGTGGTTCACATTTTATTCATGGTGCTTTCCATAAAATTCTTGCTAAATATGATGTTAACCATAGAATTGCATCTCCATATCATCCTCAGTCAAGCGGTCAAGTAGAATTGAGCAATAGAGAGATTAAATTGATTTTTCAAAAGACTGTTAATAGATCTAGAAAGAATTGGTCTAAGAAACTTGATGATGCATTATGGGCTTATAGAACTGCTTATAAAAACCCAATGGGTATGTCTCCATATAAAATGGTCTATGGAAAGGCTTGTCACTTACCTCTTGAACTAGAACACAAAGCTTATTGGGCGATCAAAGAGCTCAACTATGATTTCAAACTTGCCGATGAGAAGAGGTTATTTGACATAAGCTCGCTTGATGAATGGAGAACCCAAGCCTATGAGAATGCCTAGTTGTTTAAAGAAAAAGTTAAAAGATGGCATGACAAAAGAATACAAAAGCGTGAGTTTAATGTAGGTGATCATGTTTTGCTATACAACTCTTGTTTAAGATTTTTTGCAGGAAAATTTCTCTCTAAATGGGAAGGTCCTTACATTATCGAGGAGGTCTATTGTTCTGGTGCCATAAAAATCAACAACGCCGAAGGCACAAATCCGAAGGTGGTAAACGGTCAAAGAATCAAACATTATATCTCAGGTAATCCCATAAATGTTGAGACCAATATAATTGACACCGTAACATCGGAGGAGTACATAAGGGACACTTTCCAGAACGTTTCAGACTCCAAAAAGGAATAGGTATGTGGTGCGGTAAGTAAACCGACTCCAAAACGTTTCCAATGATAATTTTTCTCCATTTTGGAATATTTAAAAAATTAGAAAAATTAAAAGCAGTCCGAAAGAGACACGAGGAGACCACAAGGGTGGAGGGTGCGCCCCCTGCCTTGTGGCCACCTCGTGTGCCCTCCGGACTCCGTTTTCTTGCACAATACTTCTTTTGGTCGGTAAAAATTCATTATATAATCTACCGAAGGTTTTGACCGCCGTACCACGGCAAAATCCCCTGTTTTCGTTTTGAGTTGTTTCTGTAGCAGATTTAGAGCAATATGTCGTTCCAAGATTCGGAGGGAGAGAGCCATGTAGCTATTTATATTGCAGACCACAAGGTCTATGGGGATTTGGAGCATTATGATTGGACCACGGAGGAAGAAGAAGACTATGATCCGAAAGGAAAGGAAGAGACAAGCTCCGATGAAGAGGACGTCCCACTACCCCAACCTGGGGACATGAAAACAAACAGGAACTATGTAAAAAGATATTAAGGCTTGAGCAGGAGATCGATGACTTAAGTGAGGAAAATTCTATCCTCAAGCGCAAGCTGAGGAAGAAGGATACAACATCATCAACTCCATCATCACCACCGCCGAAGAAAGAAACATAAATACATGGGTATGGGCACTCCCCTTGGCAGCTACCAAGCTTGGGGGAGGTGCCCCGGTATCGTATCACCATCACACCTTTACTTTTATCGTTTTTCTTAGTTCGATCCTTTTAGTTATATCTTGATCTAGTAGAATAAAGTTTTTAGTATGATCTAGCTTTGAATTTTGTTTTGAGATCTATCTATGTAATCGAGTCCTTGAGTTATATATATAATAAAGAGTAGTTTTGCGTTGAGGGCTTTGCTTTCTTGCTATGATCTTGAGGGAATAAAATAAAAGAAAGAAATAAAAGGAAATAAATAGATCATATATTGATCTTGTGGAGAGTAATGACTTCACATATAAAGAGTATCATGAATAAAATTTGTTGGGAGTTGACAAACATAGTTTGGGTCATTGTTGCAATTAATAGGAAGTAATAAAGAAAGAGAGGTTTCACATATAAATATACTATCTTGGACATCTTTTGTAATTGTGAGCACTCATTAAAATATGACATGCTAAAAAGTCGATGTTGGACAAGGAAGACAACATAATGAGTTATGTTTTCTTATATCCGGATAGAAGTTATATTGTCATGGATCCTCCAACATGTTGAGCTTGCTTTTCCCTCTCATGCTAGCCAAATTCTTTGCACCAAGTAGAGATACTACTTGTGCTTCCAAACATCCCTAAACCCAGTTTTGCCATGAGAGTCCACCATACCTACCTATGGATTGAGTAAGATCCTTCAAGTAAGTTGTCATCGGTGCAAGGAATAAAAATTGCTCTCTAAATATGTATGATCTATTAGTGTGAAGAAAATAAGCTTTATACGAACTTGTGATATGGAAGAAATAAAAGCGATGGACTGCATAATAAAGTTCTTTATCACAAGCAGCAATATAAAGTGACATTCTTTTGCATTAAGATTTTGTGCATCCAACCATAAAAGCGCATGACAACCTCTGCTTCCCTCTGCGAAGGGCCTATATTTTACTTTTATCTTCTACCCTTATACAAGAGTCATGGTGATCTTCACCTTTCCTTTTTACGCTTTTTTCCTTTTGGCAAGCACTATGTGTTGGAGAAAGATCCAGATATATATATCCACTCGGATGTAGGTCATCCTAAAGTATTATTGTTGACATTACCCTTGAGGTAAAAGGTTGGGAGGCGAAACTATAAGCCCCTATCTTTCTCTGTGTCCGACTGAAGCTTTGAACCCATAAGTATCGCGTGAGTGTTAGCAATTGTGAAAGACTAAATGATAGTTGAGTATGTGGACTTGCTGAAAAGCTCTTAAATTGACTCTTTCCGATGTTATGATAAATTGCAATTGCTCCAATGACTGAGATCATAGTTTGTTGGTTTTCAATGAAGTTCTTGATTCATACTTTACCTTGTGAATGAATTGTTACTTTAGCATAAGTAATTATATGACATTATATGTTGCTGTTCTAAAGATGATCATGATGCCCTCATGTCCGTATTTTATTTTATCGACACCTCTATCGCTAAACATGTGGACATATTTTTCGATTTCGGCTTTCGCTTGAGGACAAGCGAGGTCTAAGCTTGGGGGAGTTGATACGTCCATTTTGCATCATGCTTTTATGTTGATATTTATTGCATTATGGGCTGTTATTACATATTATGGCACTATATTGATGCCTTTTCTCTCTTATTTTACAGGATTTACATGAAGAGGGAGAATGCCGGCAGCTGGAATTCTGGGCTGGAAAAGGAGCAAATATTAGAGACCTATTCTGCACAACTCCAAAAGTCCTGAAACTTCACGGAGAGTCATTTTGGAATTAATAAAAAATATTGGCCGAAGAAAGCACCAGAGGGGGGCCACCAGCCATCCACAAGGGTGGAGGACGCGCCCTACCCCCCTGGGCGCGCCCCCAGCCTTGTGGGCCACCTGGCAGGCCCCCGATGCCCATCTTCTACTATATGGTGTGTTTTGACCTGGAAAAAAATCAGGAGGAAGCTTTCGGGATGAAGCGCCGCCGTCTTGAGGCGGAACCTGGGCAGAACCAATCTAGGGCTCCGACGGAGATGTTCTGCCGAGGAAACCTCCCTCCGGGAGGGGGAAATCGAAGCCATCGTCATCACCAACGATCCTCTCATCGAGAGGGGGTCAATCTCCATCAACATCTTCACCAGCACCATCTCCTCTCAAACCCTAGTTCATCTCTTGTATCCGATCTTTGTCTCAAAACCTCAGATTGGTACCTGTGGGTTGCTAGTAGTGTTGATTACTCCTTGTAGTTGATGCTAGTTGGTTTATTCGGTGGAAGATCATATGTTCAGATCCTTAATGATAATTAATACTCCTCTAATTATGAACATGAATATGCTTTGCGAGTAGTTACGTTTGTTCCTGAGGACATGGTAGAAGTCTTGTTATAAGTAATCATGTGAATTTGGTATTCATTCAATATTTTGATGAGATGTATGTTGTCTTTCCTCTAGTGGTGTTATGTGAACGTCGACTACATGACACTTCACCATGATTTGGGCCTAGGGGAAGGCATTGGGAAGTAATAAGTAGATGATGGGTTGCTAGAGTGACAGAAGCTTAAACCCTAGTTTATGCGTTGCTTCGTAAGGGGCTGATTTGGATCCATATGTTTCATGCTATGGTTAGATTTATCTTAATTGTTCTTTCGTAGTTGCGGATGCTTGCGAGAGGGATTAATCATAAGTGTGAGGCTTGTCCAAGGAAGGACAACACCCAAGCACCGGTCCACCCACATATCAAATTATCAAAGTAACGAACGCGAATCATATGAGCATGATGAAAACTAGCTTGACAACAATTCCCATGTGTCCTCGGGAGCACTTTGCTTTATATAAGAGTTCGTACAGGCTTGTCCTTTGCTACAAAAAGGATTGGGCCACCTTGTTGCACCTTAGTTACTTTTGTTACTTGTTACCCATTATGAATTATCTTATCACACAACTATCTGTTACCGATAATTTCAGTGCTTGCAGAGAATACCTTGCTGAAAACCGCTTGTCATTTCCTTCTGCTCCTCGTTGGGTTCGACACTCTTACTTATCAACAGGACTACGATAGATCCCCTACTTGTGGGTCATCACACCTCTCTCTCTAAGCATGTGGACATGTTTTCGATTTCGGTTTTCGCTTGAGGACAAGCAAGGTCTAAGCTTGGGGGAGTTGATATGTCCATTTTGCATCATGTTTTCCTACTGTTATTTATAATGTTTTTATGCATAATAATGCTTTATGGAGTAATTATAATGGCTTTTCTCTCGTAATATGGAAGGTTCACACAAGGAGGGAAAATACCGGCAGCTGGAATTCTGGACCTGAAAAAGCTACGTTAGGCCACCTATTCTGCACAACTCCAAATGAGCTGAAACTTCACGGAGATTTTTTATGGATTATATAAGAATTATTGGAGCAAATAAATACCAGAGGGGGCCCACCAGGTGGGCACAACCCACCTGGGCGCGCCAGGGCCCCCAGGCGCGCCCTGGTGGGTTGTGCCCTCCTCGGCCCACCTCCGGTGATCATCTTCTGGTATATAAGTCATTTTGACCTTGGAAAAATAAGGAGAGGAATTTCGGGATGAAGCGCCTCCGTCTCGAGGCGGAACTTGGGCAGGAGCAGTTTTGCCCTTCGGCGGAGCGATTTCGCCAGGGGAACTTCCCTCCCGGAGGGGGAAATCATCGTCATCATCATCACCAATGGGAGGGCCATCTCCATTAACATCTTCAACAGCACCATCTCCTCTCAAACCCTAGTTCATCTCTTGTGTTCAATCTTTGTACCGGACCTTAGATTGGTGCTTGTGGGTGACTAGTAGTGTTGATTACATCGTGTAGTTGATTACTATATGGTTTATTTGGTGGAAGATTATATGTTCAGATCCATTATGTTATTCAATACCCCTCTGATCTTGAGCATGATTATCATTTGTGAGTAGTTACTTTTGTTCTTGAGGTCACAGGAGAAATCTTGTTGCAAGTAATCATGTGAACTTGATATGTGTTTGATATTTTGATGATATGTATGTTGTGATTCCCTTAGTGGTGTCATGTGAACGTCGACTACATGGCACTTCACCTTATTAGGGCCTAAGGGAATGCATTGTGGAGTAGTTATTAGATGATGGGTTGCGAGAGTGATAGAAGCTTAAACCCTAGTTTATGCGCTACTTCGTAAGGGACCGATTTGGATCCAAAAGTTTAATGCTATGGTTAGATTTTATCTTAATACTTTTCTCGTAGGTGCGGATGCTTGCGAGGGGGTTAATCATAAGTAGGAGGTTTTTTCAAGTAAGAATAGCACCTAAGCACCGGTCCACCCACATATCAAATTATCAAAGTAGCGAACACAAATCAATCCAACATGATGAAAGTGACTAGATGAAATTCCTGTGTACCCTCAAGAACGCTTTGCTTATTATAAGAGGCCGTTTTGGCCTGTCCTTTGCCTCAAAAGGATTGGGCTACCTTGCTGCACTTTTGTTACCGTTACCATTACTTGCTCATTACAAATTATCTTGGTATCAAACTACTCGTTACTTATAATTTCAGTGCTTGCAGAGAATACCTTGTTGAAAACCATTTGTCATTTCCTTCTGCTCCTCGCTGGGTTCGACACTCTTACTTATCGAAAGGACTAGAATTGATCCCCTATACTTGTGGGTCATCAGTCATGGAGCAGAGAGCAAACACCGTGTATAAGCGCTTAGGTAAGTATTCAGAGGAGTTCGAAAGAAGAGCGACGGCAAGGCTTATAAACCGGTAGAGAGCCCCCTCGGCTAGCGAGGTGGGACTAAACTCAGACCGCACGCTCAGCCAGCAGTGCACAATCGTGCGCACGGGCCATTTGGGCCGGAAAAGGGCCCAATACGACTGCTCCTTGGAAGCCTCCCTCGTCTCCAATCTATCCTCACTCCACTCATAAGGCCCATTCAACAAACCAGAGCACAGGGCAAAAAATTACAAACTACTACAAAAAAGTTCGAAAACTGAATATAGAAAAGTTCAAATACTTGTTCACAGGCAATAATTTTAAATTCAAAAATAAAACTAAAATAAAATTAGCTCTGCACCACAGATTAAAAAAATACGATACAAAAATAACGATACTTTAAAAGCGGAGAACTTAAAAGGCTATCTGTTAAATGTAGCTAAATTAAACCAGTGGATTAAAATTTACTTTCAAGTTCAACTACTAAAATGCAAGAAGTTCAAACAAATATTGTTTGTCAATTCTGCTAAATTTAATATACTTAAATAAAATATGAGCTCACCTAACAATTTCATCGTAAATAATCTCAATCCCAAAAAAACTTCAGTTATAACATATTACATGACATCAGTTCTACAAAACCACGAGGGGTTAGTCTACTCACGCTACATCCTTGCGTTGTATGAAATTATAGTTCAGTACTCACAGCACTATACCGTGAGTACACGAAAGAGGGGTAGAGAAACTATAAAGGACCAACTTACGTTGGGACAAATGAAAATAAAATAAGTCTAACTTTTGAGCAACAACTCGCAGTGCACTGAAAAAAGTGTTCAGTTCAACTAGTGTATAAGACTTTAGTTCAAATAAAACTTAACTAAAACAAATTCCCGAGAAAACAGACATGAGTAAAAACAGCATTTCAACCACATTCTCATCATAGAAAAAGTTTGTAAAACGTTGTGCCACACTGAAAAACATCACAAAGTATCATGGTTATTACATACTTGACAAGACATCCAAGCCCTACATACAAAGCCTACAATGCTATCAAGACATAAATCACACAAGTATTCCATTCACTACGCAAATGATAATCAATAATTCTATGCACCAGGAGCCAAAGCCTGAACCTCCTTGGGGAGCTCCGTCACCAAAACTTGGTTATTTGGGTTGAACACGACTGTATACAGATCCTCAGCATTCCAATCAACAATACGCGGCCGCAAAACAAAAGAAAAAAATAATCAAAGATCATGTCACGAAAAAAGGAAAAGACAATCAGCCAAACACAGAAAGTGGAAGTTGAACTAGAACCCACATCATTATCTTGAATGTTCTCAACGATCTTTTCACCATCATAGGTCCCCGCAAACTTCAGAGCATAATGGCCACATTGATTCGGCCCTTGAAAGGGAACCTTGACAAACCTTGGTCTCTTTGCTAAAACCTTCCATCTGGGTGGCTTGCTTGCATTATACTGAGCATCACCATACACAACCTTCATTACATCGACCAATCTAGAGATCTGTAAAATAAAGACCACCAAAAAAAGAAAAGAAACCACACATTTTAGGTCTCGGAAAAGCAGAAACAAAAGGCGGGAAAAATTAATCTAGTAGAGATAATCAATATCACTCACAATCTTCTCACAGTCTTTGTGATAAGTTTTCTTTGAAGGGCGATGGTTCTTCCCATATGGTAAAGGATCGAGGATGTCAACGGTACTTCGGTACCGATTCATGACATATAAAGAATAGTGGTTCACTTTCAAATCCTTTGATAAAACCATAGGTTTGAATAGAGGCAGCATGACCTAAAAACAAATGACCAAAAGAGATATTAAATATTCAAAATAAAAACCTGCATCACAGCAAAGAAAATAAAAACCAAAATCAGCTAGTAGATCTCACAAGGTCGGCAGTGAGCAAGTCTTCGCCATCTCGAACATAACTCTTGAAATCTCTAGCTGCACTCTCCACATTAAACTCTTTATCTTCATCACCGTAAAACGTACAGTCAAGCACAACCTGCGAAAAGGCAAAAACAAATAGACAGGGGAAAAGTATCAACAAGGAAAGTATTTTAAAAACTCAAAAAACAATAGGCACTCTAGTTTCACAGAAAGAAACAATTTGACTCATTACCGTGATGAAATATGGACTCAGCAAGATCCTTTTTGCAGATTTGAAATCAACATTTCTTCCGGGATCTCGCTTCCATTCATCAATGAGAAAGTCCATTACATCACCCTCCATCAGTTGTCCAGGTGAAAAACTTCCCAGACACGATTGCCAGTGAAGCTAGTTACATTGTCATCGGGCAGAGGTGTCAGTGAGAATGTAGTCCTGCAGCAAATAGAAAACAAAAGCAGGGAAAGGAAGATAAGGCATTCATAGCAGTTCAAGTTATAAAAAATGAGCAGTTAAGGGCACAATTATTTAGCAGTTATAAACAACAGAAGAAAAGAAGAGGGAACATAATGAGAGATACTCACTCGGCGTACTTCTCACATCCTTCATCACTAAGCAACAGATTATACAACTTGCAAGCCTTATCCAGGTGAATGAATTTATGAGGGTGAAGCTGCTGCACGAGGGAGCAAAACTTAATTGGAGCTCTGGGTGCCCGCTTCGTTCTTGTAACATTGCCAGACTTCAAAGCAGGATCCTTCCTAGCAACACCAGCTCTACGGCCCACTATTCCAGCAAGGGGAGATACACCCTTGGCAGCAGCACTCCTGGTGACTCTTCCCATGCCAGCGATCTTGTCAAACGCGTCATCGTCACTGTCTATCAATTGCACAATGGGATTCTTGGGTGTAGACAGGCTCTCTGCACAAGCACCCGTAGAACCTTTGAGAGCTCCCAACTGCCCCTTCATAACACCAGATCTTGTCTTTTCAGGAGAATGCCCCTGGCTCAAATCAACAGAAACACGCTTGAGCTCCGAGAATTGGCTGCCAAAGATCCTGTAGTCATGCTCACCAAGATCCAGCCACTCACCTGCAATAAAAAGGAGGAGCGCAAAAAGGGTAAGTTCAAATACAGAAGTCATGACAGTACTAGTCAAGAAGTACAAGCTCGAAACAAATACAAAAGGTCATGCATACGTACAGGGGTCGATACCAAACAAACCCCGGAAGTCAACATCAAACACATCGCTAGTCGCGCAGGTATATAGCAAAGTCTTTCTAATGTCAAGAATGTCTTCGTGGCTGTAATCCAACTTTTCAATCACACCATCCTCCCAGCAATGATAGGTCTTGCAGTTTTGTAGCATAAAGAAGCCACAATCACGCCTGTTAACAAAACAAAAAACAAAGGGTACGTTACAAATTCAAAATACAGGAATACAACCAAAAATTGGAAAACCACGCATTCCAGCAACAGAAACAACTAATAAATATCATTAAAAATGGATACTCACGTGTTTTCCTGCTGCGGCACACGCACAAACTCGCAAGAGAAACCATCAACATGCACCGGCAAGAACGGTTTGGCCCTGTCTACGCTGGACTCCCTCCAAAGCCTCTTTATATTATTTGTCATAGTCCTTAAGAATCTAACTAAATCACTCCAGGTTTCATCACGGAGTGAATCAAGACACTCGAAACGACGGAACCTCAAATTCAGAACAACCAAGCACCAATGACCAACATCTTCACCAGGCTTCATGGCACCCACAAATGACGGCGGATCAAAAGTAGGGAAAAGAAGCTGACAAAAAAATCTCAGAGGAAAAATGAATTTAATAATTATAATAAAACAAAAATATTAAGCCTCCAAAACAATAAATAAAAGGGCCAAATTGAAATTGAGAAGTCCAAACAGATCAGATAATCATAAGTTCTAATTGAGTAAGCAACTCAGTACAAAAAATAAAGGCCACTCACGTTTACATCCACTGTCCAAACTTGCAAGAAACACACCAGCTCGACTTCCTTGCTACAATAAGTTCAGCTTAAAAAAAGAGCACGCATCATTCCTAAGTACACGAAAAAACAACAGGCTACTCAAGTTCATTCCCACCTTCCTTACTTGCAAAGAAACATGACAGTCCTAGTTCATGAGCACAATAAGTTTAGATAAGAGCATGCATCTTTCATCAATACACAGAAAAACATAAAACATCAGCATGAATCATGTACATGGTCGTAACCATCAGCCCCCGATCTTGTGAACCACTGCCGCACATTGGCATCAAGATTTCCATCACGGATCTTGGTCTGTTGTACAAAAAGAACAACAACAGTTAGAAAATAGACAAATAACTTATCATCCTATGTACAAAGCAAAAAAACTGACCGTGACCCATCTGGGAACAATCAACTTGTCGGTGTCTCGGTACTTCTCACGTAGAGAATATAAAACAACATCAGCAGTGTCTGAGTTGAGCATGCCAGTGGGGACAAACGCTTTAGCAACAGAACCAACACTGGCATCGCATCCCTTATTTTGAAACATCGGCTTTTCACTAGGGAAAACACAAATATGAGAGGAATTAAAACTACCGTAGTGACAACAATAATCATATAAGAGAAAAGGAAGAGAGACAAAAATGAAACGGGCAAAATCACACACTAACCGTTTCCTACGGTTCGTGCGCAACCTCGTAACAGCGAAGAAAAACGAATCAACCTTAGTAGCGTTAGCACCTTCTGCTTTCAGAAAAAGAAAAAGAAATAAGTTCAAGCACTACAAGGTAACATGGCCACCATGCCATAAATGAGAAGTACGCCTCATTTACAAGTCCTTACCTGCACTTTCAGCGTTTGACGACGGGAGTTCCTATGACGACAGCAATATGCCTGCGGTTTCAGTGTTTGACAACGGAAGATCCTGTGAGGACAGCAATATGCCTGCGCTTTCAGGGTCTGAAGACAGTAAATCCTAGGACGACAGGAGCGCCTCCTACGTCAAGGGGCCAGAAGAAATCGACAGAATTAAATCATCATCCTCAGATGGCACCTACTCCATGCTAGACACCTCGGCATCTTGCAATGCATCACCGTAATCAAGCCCTCCAGGCGGGAAATTTTCCGGCGGCAAATCTTTAGAATCAGAAACATTATCATTCTCAGCAATACCAACACCAGACGATTTGGCATCAAGTATGCTAGCAGCACCAACATCCTCATCAGCAACTTTGCCACCAACATCGTGCTCACTGCTCAATGGAACACCACAAGCATCAGCTCCAACAGTAACGGCAGCCTCGCGCTCAACATCAATCATCTGAAAAAACAAAAATTCAGAGAGTGAAGAAAATGAGCAAAACTAACAATAAAAAAACCCAGCAAGAGGTGTACACACTAACTTTTACAGCTACAAGAAACAGCAGCGAAAGATGCATATAAAATTAATGCAAGCACAGAAAAACAAACCTTAGCAGCATCCATAGCAACATCACCAATGTTGCTACTGCTAACATTTAAAGGAACGTCACCGATGGTCGAACAAGGCTCATCACCAACAACAGGATCTTGATCCATAGTAATGAAGCAAAAACAATGCTCTTATTAGCAACAACACACAAAAAGTTAAACTATACTAACAAAAGTAGATATCACCTACAATTCTTAATGGTGTGGGATAGAAAAATGAACATGTAAGGCACAGTGGTGCGCATGAAAATTCAAGAATCTATATAAACACAATAAAAAATAAAAATAACCTTGCTCTTATCAGTAGATGGATCATTAACTCCACGGTCAACAGCAGCCTCAACACCATGACTGATCTCCTGCACCAAAAAATAATAATAACAAATGAACAGTAGCAAGTTCAACTACATTACTGACAGCAGAACAACATAGTAAAAATGCAAAGATCAAGGACTGACTCACCTCAAGAACAGGGGGCTCCAAACCGACATCATTCATATGGTGGTCAGAAACATTAGCCTCAGTACCATCACCAGCCCTGCTGGCAGTGGCAGCAGCCTCATCCTGCTCCATCTGCTTGATACCAACATTGGCACCTTCTTCATATGGCTTGCAGCGAGAGTCTTGCATAGTTTTGAAACGCTTCATGTTGTTCAACAGACGCACCGAGCTCTAAATTAGTTGAGCAGCACCATCATGCATATCACTAATTAACATTCTCTCCATCTCAATATAGTCCACTGCTTCCTCAACATTAAATTGATGACCGCCAGGAAGGATACCATTAATATAGCTAAGACGCTCAATTGTAGTTGGGACCTTTTCCAGCTCAGAACGCACATTAATAAAAATATGCTCAGTGCGCTCCAACACAGAAACAGCTACATCAATACCAAAACCCTGCCTCTGTGAAGTACTAGCCTTAGTAGGGCCAGGGGGAACATAACCAGCACCATCAACACTACAACCATCTCTCAACTCATCGTGCAGAGATGAAATCTTGGGAACTTGAGATGGCATCTCCAGGACTGGCTGTTTATACACCCGGAAAAAGACAACTTCCTCTTGAGCTTTCCACGACGAACAAGGCAAAAAAGAGTTAATTAATCAATGCAACACACAGGGAAAAATAACATTAAATTAACAGATTTAAATCCTCAGTACTAAGAAGCTTTCACTGTGAGTGCCAATTTGGTAGTATTTACAAACAGGTCAGTTGAACAAGAGATTCATTTCAACCACACATGACACAATAGTACTAAAAATCATACCTAAACCTCACAAGCTTAAGAACTGACAAAATATTAGGGATGGCAATGGGTAGGGTATGGGTGGGTACAGCCTCCATCTGTCCAAACCCATACCCATAGAAACCTTCTATACCCACCCACTTCAATACCCATGGGCATAAACTGATACCCATGCCCATACCCATCGGGTATCCTATACCCTATGGGTATCCAATGGGTATAATGTATAGCATTTAATTTTTAAGAAGTAGAGAAATAAGTCTAAAATTCAAGTGATGATGGGCAAGTAGTATAGCACCGACACGTCCTCCTCCGGTGGGTCGCCTCTTGGAAGAATCTAGTGAGTATGAGCAACGGTTGGTGGAAGCCCGATGCACTAGGAGGCGATGGTGGGAATCGGGGATCACTGGATCGAGATATGGATAGGAGTCCGGTGAAGATAAGTTAAGATTTCATCATTTTGAGGAGTCACATAGGATGTGGGAGGAGTGGCGGGTAAGTGCCTATGGGCCTATGAGTTATGGCCAGTTTAGGGAATACATGATTTAGGGTTGGGCCATAGGAGTTGGATGTTGACCCCACATGTCATAGGAGTTATTTACATTTATTAAACTTTTGTGGGTATCCATTGGGTTATCCATGGGCACAATTTCATACCCATGCCCTACCCATATATTTTGCGGGTATCGATACCCATTACCCATGGGTACAAATTCTCTCAAAGTCTTACCCATGCCCACTGTTTTTGGGTAGGGTACCCGCAGGTACCCATACCCATGGCAAAACTGCCATCCCTACAAAATATAAACAGGTAACTCTGTAGTACACATGTTCACTCCAGCAAAAACAACTATACCTAAAAAATAAAAGGTCTTCAAGACAGGAAAGAAATAAAACTCACCGGAAGCTTCCAAAACACCCAAGTCCTTGGATCTGCATTGCCTCTTCTTATCAAATCTGCATCAGCCAGATCAGAAAGCTTGTCCTGATCCATGAAACATAAGCGGGGGACTCGCTTGTCAACATCCGAAATCTTGCCACGGATGAGGTAGTCAAGGTATATTAGTACAGGCCCTATAGCACAGCCTGTGATTGCCTTCCCCAAGGTAACACCATCTTGGTACCTGACAACAGCCCTTCTAAGCTCATCAACCATCAGCTGGCAATAATCCTATCGTGGGAAAACACGGCCACCTATGGGGCCATCGGCCCCCTGTGGTTCGGCAGTGGGGAAGGACGCATTGCACAAAGAGCGGAGGGCGCGGAGCAGCACGACAGCGATCACACAGGTAGTTTTTACCCAGGTTCAGGCCGCCGCAAGGCGTAAAACCCCACTCCTTCTTTGGTGGATTGATGAGAGGACCGAGGTGGAGACGCAGCACTCTAGCCCGGCAGGGTCAACTCGGGGCGAGAGCAACTACGTGCGTATGAGTGTACAAGGGTCCGAATCCTTTCTAAGGTTGCCATGGCCCTCCTCTTGTAGATCAAGAGGTCACCACAATGGAAAATCAGTCATTGCGTACTGATTAGATAGCAAACAGCGCTATCATACCTAACTCTACAGACAGGACAGAGCGCATTAAATGCGCCGCTTAGTGTCACATCATAGCATAGCCCGGCAAGCCTTGCCGTGCCGTTCGGCCACCTTCTCGCCTGCCTGCATGACACGTCCCTGGACGGGTGTCATTTGGAGGTGATTTCCTCTGGAAATGGTCGCCACGTGCCAAATAGCAGCCACTTAGCCACTTGGGGGCTCGACACCGCACCGATCAATGACTTGCGTTGCTGTGAGGTGGAGCGGTGGAGCCTTGGCGGGATAATCCGCCCTCGGCACCCCTAGCAAGCCTGCCGGGGCAATCTGGAGACTTGTCTTCAGGGCAACCTCGTCCCCGCCAAGCTCGCCTGCCCGGCAAGGGTGGTTTTTCCTTAGTGGTATCTTGCTCCTTTGGTTGGTCTTGATCTTCTTGATCCGCCCTTTGATTTCTCAAAGAGTTGATCTCTTCTGCTTGGTCTTGTCTTGGATGCTGCAACCTTGTTCTCGAGCCTGTGTACAGTCTGAGCAACACACCTGGGGTTTGTTCCATCGATAGGAGCCCCCGAGCATGGCCTAAACGCGCTGCCAAGCGTCGTCGGGGTAGGCCCTATCCAGTACACAGGCAGGGAGGCTGCAGTAGCTCACCCTTTGAGATCTTCTTTGCTTCTTCATTAATCTGAGCTTGAGTCAGTTTTCAGTTTTCCCGCGCGTCGTGTAACACCAACTGTAGTGGGGCCATCCTCGCCGAGGGATCAGCCCCCAGCCTCGGCCCGTCTATAAAAGAGGGAGTGAGGGGGAGCGGAAGTGCTCATCCACGCACCCTTCTTCTTCTCGTCCTACCGTAGTGCCTAGGAGGAGAGGGACAAGAAAGGGATTACGGGGCCCTTATCTTTTTTCAGTTTAAAATGTGTAGGCATCGGCCAAACTTTAGTCTAAATAATGTAAACTTCTTTATCCATGTTTGTGTTCTGTAAGATCTGTACTTGCTTATCATCATATTAATGAAAAAGACAATCTTTGCCGGGCACTTGTGCATGTACCATATCCATGCAGAGGTGAAATGCCTCTATACATTTAAGTAAACAAGTTTCCTCGGCAGGCTATCCTGCCGGTGCCGGGCAAAAAACCGTAAAAAGGGGCCAGCCCCCCGCCAAACCTTTTCCGCGAAAGGCCACTGCGACCACCCTGACCGAAGCAGCGTTCGAGTCAAAGGGTAGGAGCACCTATGTTTCGAAGGTGGCGGGGTTTTCATATGCACAAGTTTTCAAATTACAGAACAGGTATGGATAAGAAGGAACTTATCTGTTTGGTCTGCCGGGGATCGTCACGTAGGCTCGTCTTCATTTCTTCTCTTCGGGATCAAGTCCACGGCAAGAACCCTGCAACTTAGTGTAGATGAAAACAATGCCACATGCGACCTCATCTACATGATCATGCTATGCTCATGATATGCTTATGCATGCATGCAAGTTTCGGGGGGCCCCCAGCGCTTCGTTGATTTCTCTGTTGGTTAGGGTCTGCGCCTGGCTTTGTACAAAGGGTTACATGCAATTTCGGCAAAGCTTGTACAAAAGGGTGGCTGCCGGGCAGGGCCCGACAGCCGCACCTTACGGGTAGAACTTACGGAGATGCTCAATGTTCCATGAGTTTTGCAATTGAATGCCATCTCCGGTCTCCAGACGGACTGCGCCAGGTCTGGTGACTCATACTACCCGGTAAGGGCCTTCCCACTTTGGCATCAACTTGTTTGCACCCTTGGCGGGCTGAACACGCCTAAGGACAAGGTCGCCTTCCTCAAAACTCTGGGCATGAACCCTGTGGCTGTGATAGCGATGCAGGGCTTGCTGGTAGTGTGCAGCACGCGTAGCAGCCCGGAGGCGGTTCTCCTCAAGTAGCACAGCGTTGTCACGCCGGTGCTGTTCCTGCACTACTTCATTGTAGGCAAGCACTCGAGGAGACCCGAATATGAGTTCTGTGGGGATAACTGTTTCTGCCCCATAGACTAGGGAGAAGGGAGTCTGCCCGGTAGCTCGATTTGGTGTCGTACGGAGGGACCAAAGAACCACCGGCAGCTCGTCGATCCATCGCCTGCCGCACTTCTGTAGCCGATCAAAAGTTCTTGTCTTAAGACCTCGCAGCACTTCAACGTTCGCCCTCTCAGCTTGCCCGTTGCTTCTGGGATGGGCCACAGAGGCAAATGAGACCTTGCTTCCGAGGGCATGAATGTATTGCATGAAGGGGCGGCTTGTGAATTGGGTGCCATTGTCGATGATGATTCGGGCAGGTACCCCGAAGCGGCACACCAATCCTTTCAAGAACTTGATAGCTGACTGCGCGGTCACCTTTCTCACGGGCTCTACTTCCGGCCACTTTGTAAACTTGTCGATTGCGACGAACAAGAATTCAAAGCCCCCGGTAGCACGGGTGAAGGGGCCCAAGATGTCGAGCCCCCAGACCAAAAATGGCCATGACAAAGGGATTGTTTGGAGAGCTTGAGCGGGCTGATGGATATTCTTGGAGTGGAACTGACAGGCTTTACACTTGGTGACTAGCTCAATTGCATCTTGGAGGGTTGTGGGCCAGTAGAAGCCTTGCCGGAATGCTTTCCCAACCAAGGCCCTTGATCCGATGTGGGAGCCACACATACCCTTGTGTATCTCTACCAGCAGTTCCTTTCCTTCTTCCCGGCAAATGCACTTCAATTTCACATTGTTGGGCCTTCTTCTGTATAGCGTGTCATCAACAAACTGATACATACTGGCCCTTCGGGCTACTCTTTCAGCTTCTTCTTGCTCTTTGGGAAGCTCTCCTGTTTGGAGGAAATGAACAATGTGTCACGCCCAAGTTGGAGCCTAGGGCTTGGCAACAAGGACTAGCGGCACTTCCCCGTCAATGGGAGCGCATGCCTCGACCGCAAAGACTGGTAGTTTGGCGGGAGGGTGCAGCTCACTGATCGAAGGGGAGTTGTTCCCGCCAAGCTCTCTGCTAGGGGCTTCGGGAAGCTCTGCCGGAAGAGGCTTGCCAGGGTTCAATTTCCTCCTCTTGTTGGCCATTGTTGCTGGGGATACGGAGGGTTGAGTTAGATGGAGAACAAAAGTCCCTGGTTCCACAGGGAGTTTTTGCATAGCGCACTTTGACAGACGATCAGCAATGTTGTTTTCCGCACGCGGTATGTGCTCTGTTTGCAATCCGTCAAAGTGCTCCTCCAACTTTCTCACTTCCTTGATGTATGCCTCCATCAACGAGCTTTGATAATCCTTGTTCACTTGTCTCACCACCAGTTGTGAATCTCCGCGGATAATCAGCTTCTTGATTCCCAGTTCTGTCGCAATTCTAAGCCCGGCAAGGAGCCCTTCATACTCTGCAATATTGTTGGTAGCCTTCTCCCGAGGGAAATGCATTTGAACGGCGTACTTAAGGTGCTCCCACAGTGGGAGCAATGAGAAGCACGCTAGCTCCTGCACCTTGTAGGGAGAAGGCACCATCAAAATACATAATCCATTCTTGGGGCGCTTCCTTGTCAGGGATGACTGTCTCCAGTACTTCTTCATCAGGGGTCGACGTCCACTCCGCAATGAACTCTGCCAGTGCTCTGCTCTGAATAGTTGATGTGCTTTCAAAATTCAAACCAAAGCTGGATAACTCCAAAGCCCATTCCATGATCCTGCCAGTGGCCTCGGGGTTTCGGAGTATGCGTTGCAAGGGGAAGCGGGTGACAACTGTGATCTCGTGGGCTTGGAAGCAGTGGCGCAGTTTCCTTGAGGCCATGATGAGGCCAAAAATCAACTTTTGCACGCCAGAGTACCTCGACCTAGCCCCCTGCAGCAGGTAGCTGACGAAGTACACTGGGCGCTGCACCACCTTCTTCTGCTTGGTCTTGTCTTGGATGCTGCAACCTTGTTCTCGAGCCTATGTACAGTCTGGGCAACACACCTGGGGTTTGTTGCACCGACAAATCCATATTAGCCATGTCCTCGATGACGAGATCCTCAAACATTGCTGCCTCCCTAGAAACACGAGTGGCGGCACTAGGCAACACAACTTTCATGAACACAATGATGAAGAACACTTTTAGAGCAAGGTCATCTTTACTAGGATCCTTGACAAGCACCTTGAGTTTATCCCTCAAATCCTTCGTCTTGATATCTTGGCTCCTGCCAATGTCAAGATCCGATCTTAACTTCATCAGAGCGTCGTCATATCCATCCTCTGACGGCCTTGGTGCAGAGCGACCACCACGAGGGAACCCAAATAGCTGTTGTATACCGTCACTAGTGATGTGAAGCTTCTTGTTCGCCTCACCCATGTCAAGAGTCATCGTATCAGGATCTATCTTCAGGTACAAAACTCCCATCAGAGGGCGGGAAATGTTAGACTTCACCTTCCATTGGAAGATAGAACCAAAACTAGCTGCATGAACTCTAGCCACATGGCAACTCTCAAGCAAACAAGCACAAGTATCTATCTCTTTCAACGAACATCGCACAGTTATATTCAATCGCTATAAGTCACCTTCATCCAAAGCAACTTTTCCCTCATTGCCTCTCACCGGCTTGACCGGACTCCTAACACTAACAGGCTGCAAATGAAATAAAGAAGGCACAGCTTAATTCAATGAATATAAAAAACATAACAAACATATGAAGGAAAGAAGGAAAAAAATGATTGCACAAGTTCAACTATTAAAACAATGTCAGTACCACCCTCAATTGATGCAAACAATGACCAAGCCTCACCTGGTCAGCATACCAACCCAGACACAATTAAAGTATTGGAAGTACAACTAGAAAGTCACATACAGTACAAACACGTATCCCAAAACAAAAATATTGTTTCTACAAATATAATTAAGTCTAGTGTGCATGACTAATACTAATAAACACAGCAACTCACTAACATACTTCAGCAAAGACTAAAGCAAAGGAATAATATTAAAAAATGCCACTAACTAGAAATTTTCAAATATTAAAAAGAAAAAAGAAAAACACATACCACTGCATATTCATCTTCAGAATTAACTTCAATATCATCTCCCTCAAATGCAGGATCTTCAGCCTCGACACGAGCACGCTTCTTCACACCTTTGTAGGAGGAACTTTGCGCTTCTTATTTTCCTTCAACGAAGAGTGCTTCGAAAGAGGAGACGAAGAAGGCCTCTTATTTGCCAAAACTCGTGGACTCCGGCGAACAGGGGAGCCACCAAGTGTGCTTGGACCAATATTCACAGCAACACTATCTGCATCAGCTTTGCTATTACCGGGCTGGGAAGCAGCTTTCACACGTGGGCTACGCCTCTATGTGCCATCAGGATTTGGATCTGCAATCTTCCACTTCAAAACAGTTTTCTTTTCCTTAACTGCATCACGAGGAAACACTTGCGTCAAGCGAGTCTGCAACAAGTTCGTCTTGACAGGCATGTCAGTTCCATGAGACCCAGCATGACCAGTTGCAAAGGCCGCGTCACCACCTTCATCATCTCCAGCTTGAGCAACATCCTCAGCGCTTCGTTGCACGCAAGTAGCCTTTTGACGTCGTTCCAACTCCTTCCTCCTCTTAAAATCACTCTTCTTCTTTCTTTTCCTTTCGTCCTCCAGCTGTAACTGCGTAGGAACATCCTCAGCCTGAGTAACAGGCTCAGTGCCATCAACACTCTGTGACTGAGTAACAGACAACTGCAAGCTCCCATCACCATCACCAAAATTAAGAGAATAAATTACATCATTAATATCTTTCACAACATCAGCAATGTCCTCAGCAGCAGCATGGTTATCATTAACTGCATAAACCAAAAACATAAGCACACATATATAAATTAAAAACAATCAACATTGCATAGACAAAATAAAATAAGGCACATAGCGTCAGACACAAACAAAAGGAACAACTGATGTAACTAAACACAATTATGTATGCAAGGCTGTTAAAAAAGAGCAAATAAAAGGGAAACACCAGCAACACTCGCAAGTTCTTCTAGAGGATTTGGTATCTCAAAAGTAACATTCACAAGATCTTGAACGCGTTCTGATTTGTCAGAATCAGGAGGCACCGGCACTCCAACATCTGCAACAACATGATAATCAGCAAAAAGGGGGAAAAAAAGAAAATACATGAACAAGCAATCAGTTCAATTATATGAACCCTACCAGTGCACAAACACGACAACACGTCAGTTCATGAACATGACAGCAACCAATAAAATAATATAACCCCACAACTCGCACACCGAACTTCATAATGTAAACTCTTTCAACATCCTAGTTGCTCTTCTCAGACTGTTACAAACTATTCAGATGCCACCACCACAACAGTTCAAACTACACATAGTAATCAGTTCTACAACCTGTATGCATGTTACAACTACCTAAAAACTAGACATACCACATATTCCAGGGAAAAAATTAACAACTATCGAAATCCATACAACTTGTAATGTCCATACGACAACACCTATACAACTATACTAAAAACCTATTATGCACCAGATCTGATAAAACATCATCAGCAAAGACAAAAACAAAAACAAAAGTTTCAGCACAACGAATTACCTGCATCCACCTTGTTTGGACTAGGTGACGTACCCATTCAGATCTACAGACCTAAAATCTGTTGAACCAGAACTACAAGACACATGACCAAAAATTAGGGTTCTTACCGATTTTAGAAACGAAGGACGCCAAACAAAGCAAAACTCTTACCACCGAACACAAACTCCACCACCGAATCCAGTCTGAGACACGCGAGCCGCTCGCCGAAAAAAACCGCAGAAACAAAGCTTCCCCTAGCGAATCCAGCCTGAGACAGCACGAGAGCAACAACTTAGAAATACATGAAAAAATCTGTACAATAGGGGACGCAAGGGGAGTCGAGGGCAGAGCAAAGGAACCAACAGAGCACACAGAGCTTCCCCTGGAGTTCAACCCGCCGGACGACTCCCTCAGCGAAACTGGAGAAGCAGCTTCTATGCGCGAAGAGGAGATGAGGGGAACGAAGAAGGAAGCGATTGCAAAATAACTAACCAAGGGGAGGGGAGGGGAGGGGAACGGAGGAGAGCGGAGGTTAAAAGGGGAGTGGGAGAAAACCGACGGCTAAAGCCCACGATCGTGGAAGAAAAGAAACAGGCAAAGCCCACTATCTCAGGGCAGTTACTAAAAATAATAGCAAAAATTAAATACAATAACAAAAAATTTAATATATAGGGAGAAAACCAACAACTAAAGCCCAAATAAGACCCCATAACAGTTCAATAAAAACTATCAAAAAAGTTCAATTGAAATACCTTCCATAGACTTTACAAAATTAACTACAACATTTCTCAAAATAATAACAAAAAGTACAAAAAAAATGGTGGTACGCTTTGAATCACAAATTCATGTAAAGGACTTGCATCCTCCCACTCGTGTACACATGTGACGCCGCAGCACATTATACAATGCCGACACCTAACAAAGATACATAATGGGCAAGTTATGTTACAGATTCACCTCAGCATACGACAATACCGCTTACAACGTGTGTTCATCAATCCATACAATAAAAAGATGTGTCAGTACAACTATGCCCCTCGGTGCGGTGCTGGTTTTTCCCCTAAAAGGATAGATAATGGGGCAAGTCCATACAAGGAAGATGTGTCAGTACAACTATGCCCCTCGGTGCGGTGCTGGTTTTTCCCCTAAAAAGATAGATAATGGGGCATGTCGTGTTACGGACTCGCCTCCGCATGCGATGCCGCGGCACGCCGCGTTGTCGCCTGCTACGGCTTGTTCCTGGCTCGGCCTCGCCGGGATGGGGGAGGGGGTCCCGACCCCCCTCCCCCCCGGCTCGGCCTCGCGCTAACGCAGCAGTGCGCTCGTTTGACAGGCACAGTGCAGTTATTCTGTTCCCCCCCACGCACCCACACCCCCTAAAAAGATAGATAATGGGGCAAGTCCATACAAGGAAGATGTGTCAGTACAACTATGCCCCTCGGTGCGGTGCTGGTTTTCCCCCTAAAAAGATAGATAATGGGGCAAGTCCATAAAAGGAAGATGTGTCGGTACAACTATGCCCCTCGGTGTGGTGCTGGTTTTTTCCCTAAAAAGATAGATAATGAGGCAAGTCCATACAAGGAAGATGTGTCAGTACAACTATGCCCCTCGGTGCGGTGCTGGTTTTTCCCCTAAAAAGATAGATAATGGGGCAAGTCATGTTATGGACTCGCCTCCGCATGCGACGCCGCGGCACGGCCTCACTGGGATGGGGCTCCCCCCCCCCCCCAGCTCGGCCTCGCGCTAACGCGGCAGTGCGCTCGTTTGACAGGCGCAGTGCGGTTATTCTGTTCCCCCCCCCCACGCACCCACACCCCCTAAGAAAGATAATGGGGCAAGTCCATACAAGGAAGATGTCTCAGTACAACTATGCCCCTCGGTGCGGTGGGACTAAACGCATAGCGCACACGCATGCGGCACTGCATAGCCGCGCAGACGAGCTATTTGGGCTGAAAACAATGGCTCCGAGGGACGGCCCAATACAACAAAGCGACCCATCACAAAATTCCTACCGATCACACACGACCAAATAAAAGGAACAAATGTAGATAATTTTAAAAAAACCTCATAAAGAAATCAGTTCAAATAAAAGAATGTAGAAAAGTTCAAACACATGTTCGTTGTAAAAATAAAAAATTTAAACAAAAAACATTTTTTTTGAAAGATAACTATATAAAAGGATACTTCAACGTAGAAGATCGTAATAAAAATTTCAAAAACAAATTTTTAAAAAGTTCAACTACTAAAATTCAAAAGGTTCAAATAAAATTAGTACTATGCAGCAAGATTAAATTCTTTTTATTTAAAAAAATACTAGAACTATCACTAGTCAACTAAAAAAATAAATTATGCTCTAAATTCCTGTCAATACTAAGAAAAAATACTCTACAGCAAACGAATGCGATTGGCCATTGACATTCAAAGTAGTTCAGTACTATCATTAACAGCAGGCAAGTTCAACAAACTCAACCCAAGGGATGCTACATCCATCATCAGCGTATATTTTTCATGTGTGAGCTATGTACATGAAAATATCCCAGTAAAAACAAAGGATACACATCAGTTCAACTATAGTTGTTCCAATTCAAATATAAAAAATATAAAAAATAAAACAGTTGTGCTTGAGCCAAAATAGGAAGCATTACATTAAAAATATAGCGCATACAATAACATACGAACAAATTGTTCCAAACCATCTGGTAAAACATAGAGTTCAACCATCTCATATGCATTGTTTAAAAAAATACTCCAACATAATCAAACGCACACAAATCTCACAACCAGCGTCATTTGCCTCATTTAAACCTACAGCACATAAATTCTGGATGTCAGAGAGTCATCTTCCCTGAAGAACATAACCATAACCACATCTCCATCCTCAACTCCAGACTCTGCCACAAACTCCTTCCACCCAGTAGTCAGGTTGATGCAACCATCGAAGTCGATGTGGTAGGTAACTTCCATCAACTGATACCCGTTTTTGTCTGTTGTCTCCATCTTCAGTATCCCCGAACTAGGAGCAACAATCCTGATTCTGGGTGTCATTTTCTGCAAATGGGCATGGGAGTAGAAAATAAAGTGAACACCTGACATAACTGAATATTTGCACAGATCTAGCAACTGTTGCATAACAAGTGAAAAATAATATCTGAACCAAAACAAAAACACCAAACTAACTAGTGATATGTCCTGACTAAACTGAAGAAATATACATATCAATCCCTACAGTAAACATCTGACAAAAACAGAACAGGAATTATACAAAGGAATAAATATTGTTAACTAATGAACAAATACACGTACAAATCCCTACTGTTAACTTCTGACAAAACCAAATAAAAATTATAGACAAACTATTGATGAAAATAAACTACAGATTCAGTCCATGGGATTCAAAATGAGACCAACAAAAGAAGAAAACAAAAACAAAATAGAAACACATACCCATGATTCCTCCAAGTCCCTAGCCGTCAGGCGACAAGCATAGGGAGCATGAAACCCATGGTTGTTGTACAGCAGCGACGAAAGTTGCCCGCGGCGCTGACTCTCGGTGAGCTCCAAACCAGATTCGTACACACAGCCGTCAGCTATGGGCACCATCCTTGCGAGACACCCGATGAACAATCCTCCATGGCAAACACAGGAAAAGGGAAGAAAACAACAGAGAGAAGAGGGAGCAACCTAGATCTGATTCCGGAAGAAGGAAGAAAAAGGAGGGGGAGACTGAGCCACACACCACACATAGATGGATAGAATTTATAGCCAGGAAGACTCGTAGATTATAAAAATAATAAATAGGCAGGTGGGCAGCCAGCTGGTAGAAAATAGTTATTATGATGATGTCGTCACACAACTCATACAACATTGACAGCAAAACAGTTCAAATACAAATAAAGCAGCAGTTCAAATAATTATGGGAGAGCACATACGGTAGCAGTTCAAAGTGCACATACCAACATATGTGGATAGAATAACTCATTCAGAGATAGACAGATGAATTCATTTAGTCATTCAACTCTTTGCTCTCTCACAACACAATCTTAAAAACATAAAAATTCAGTACTTCAGTCATAACGATCAAAGAACCGACGCCACTTGGCCCTGGTGGATGGATGTGGAGCCATGACTGCTCTCACCCTAGCCCACCTGATGATCTGTACAGAGTTCCTTCTACTGCCGTCTGGGAAAAGGAAAACTAGCTCCAGTTCATTGGAGTTGCAAGTCTCCAGCACTTCGTCGGCAAGGCGTCTGTTGAACTCTACCTCCACTTCCTCCTCGACAGCATGTTGTGCCCTCTGCCTATGCATGCGCCTCCTCCTCCTCCTATGCTTTGCTGCTGCAGCCCTCACCTCGACGGCATCCCCCTCCTCCTCTGTCACCTCTCCCAGGTCAAGATCCATCTGGCTTTTCTTTGGTGGCAGCTGGTGGAATAAAGTGAGAGAGGGCAAGGGGTGGGGAGAGGCTTTATATTCAAAGTGCAAATGGTTGGGTAGGCAGCCGGTAGAAACTACTTACTCTGATGTCAACGCACAGTAATACAACTTTGACACGGAGCAGCCCAACTACACATACGACAGCCATTCAACAACACAGAAAAACATGAAACTTAATTACACCGTTTGACCAGATTACAAGAAATCGTAGGCGACAATCAGCCACGATACACCACCTCCGCCAACGACCAAATCACATGGGAATCCAGGTAGAAACAACTCAAGAAGCAAAATTGACAACGCAAAACTGTTCATACAATCCTCAGCTCTCTCCCTGCAATGCCAATTCGAAAACAAACATCAAAAAAAGAAGAACACACTTGCATGGCGGCCATGGCCAACGACCAAGAAAAGCAAAACTTCTCATCAGAAATTACAGTCAAAGAATCTCCAAAAACTCTCACCCACCGATCATTCTCACATCTCTATAACACATAAAACAACAAGCGAACGTAAAATCAATGGCTATGAACACCACGGCAAACACCAGCGCCCGCAACACCTCCGCCGCCAAATGCCCACGTCGTCACCTCCGGTGACTTGAGATCGGAAAACATGACCAGGTGAGCGCGCGCAAGTGCGGGATCCCGTACACGTCTCCTCTGGCAATGAATGGCCTGCAGCAGCGCCGGAGAACCCTCAGAAGCTCCCCGTTGAACCCCCTGTTTCCGTCCGTCGAAGACGCAGGAAGATCAGTTCAGGTGGCAAACCTTGTCAGTCCAATGTCTCAAGGCCGTCAGTTCAAGTAGGGTAACAGAATAATATTCTGTTACACGAAACAGAATAGCCCAGATGTATATGTATATGTATATATATATATATGTGTGTGTGATTTTGTCCTCGACAACATTCACTTATAGCTATGTCTTCAAGTTGCTTTTCTGCGCTAAGTGAATGTGATCGGACCCTTACCCCGTTTGTGCTTATCTCTCCTACTCTCTCTAAATCTTCATATGCATTCTATTAACACGTGTCGATTGTATTCATTGTGTCCTTGTCAGTCAAAGATTTTAATATTCTTATCCACTTTGCCAACCGCCGCAGAAGCCGGAACGACCTCCCAACAAAACTTCTATATTGTGGGGTCAAAGCGTGGCTGTAAATCTTGCGCATGCTTGCCACGTGTCGAGCAAATACGTACTGCCAGGGGCAGCACAGTAATTTTGCTGTGTCGAACTCCTCCTTATAAATACTTTGCCCCCGTGGTCATTAAGTCTTTCACATGTGTCGCTCTCGCCTTCACAACCCTAGCACCGCCGCTAGCTTCCATCATCGCCGAAGAAGAAGCGCTTAGCTGTCGCGACCTCTTTAACGACGTACTTACGTCGGCCACAAACATCCTCCCTCCGCCGCCACCGTAGTCGTCTTCCACTACCAAGTTAGGGCGTGGGAGATCGAACTGCTTGGCCTCCTTCTCGCCTCGTCGAGTAGTTCCTTGTTTGTTCATCGTGCGATAAATAAATCTCACTTTTTACCGTGTGTTTGATCCGATAAATTTTTGAATATCTTCAGAAGTTGTCCTTTCACTTCCAAATCTATATCTTCAGTCACTCATATCTCATATCTTGCAAAGTTATTTCACTTATGATACATGCCTAGTATGATTCCTCACTTGTACCTATTTTCGGATTCGTACAGATCTAGAACCTACATTTGAGGTCATTGTCTTTAAACTGAATGTCTTCGCACTATGAGGTCATTATCTTCAAACTGATTTGACTTCAAAATCCTTTGAGAATGCATATGACCTCTCCTTCTTCCCTCGCATCTCTAATTCATTCACATGTACACGTCCGTGGGCGAGTCTCTTGGTTCTCATAGTCTGAATTCATTTGCAGATTTCTTACAGTTTCATCTCGACTCACCTGAAGCCAGTTCCTGTCGAATCAGAGTGAAGCCAATCAGTCCTCTAAAGCCAATGGCAGGTGAAAATCCAACAAATAAAGGGGGAAGACAACGACATGGAAACACTGCTCTAGATCTCCCTCCAGATCTCTATGAAAAGTACAGGTCAGATCCTGAGGAAACATATGGGGAGCACAAGTCGCGCATACAATGGATTCGCAGATATTGGGCAGAAGAATGGTTCTATTATCATTTTGTCACACCTGAGTACACTGCTATGAATGTTGTGAGGCCACCATGGGCTGATATCGTTTATAGGAAGCTCATCCCAAAGACCAAGGCTGATGCCATCGGGTTAGGCTTCTACCCATGCATGGTGAGGTATGTTATGCCTCAAGATCCAGATCCCTCAAGCATTCGGTGGTGTCATGAAGATGATATCTTTGAAGCCAACTATCTATTTGCTAAGGCTTCTACAGAGCAGAACTTGAAAGATTATGGCATTCATTTCAAACCTGGTCCAAATGCACCAAGACCAGATGGAACTCGCGAGGCTGAATCGAATCTGGTTGGCCCCTTCAATGACTTTGCAGCATATCTTGCACACTATGCTGAACTCAAAGCAAGTGTTGCTACTGCACAGGAAGGAGTTCATAAAACTGCTGCTCCAGAGTCACCGAAGCCTGTGAAGAAAACAAAGGCTTCAAAATCTTCAAAGGCGAAGGAGCCAAAGGCCTCCAAGACAGTTGTTGTTGTTGCTGCTGCTGCACCAAAAGCTTCAAGAGTGAAGCCATTGATATCTGCACCTCCTGAATCCAGTGTGCAATCTGAAGATGTGTCTCGGAACTCTCCGAAGACAAAGCAATCCATAGGGCGAGGCCCTAAACCATCGGGTGTACTGAGAGATGATGATGACATCATTGATTTGTCCAGTGATGATGATCTTTATGATGATGTTGTCGAACAGTTGATGAAGAACAAGCAAAGAAGAGGCTGATATCTTCAAGGATCTACCTCTGTTCGATCATGATATTCTCAACAACTTCATTAATGAGTGGTTTTGTGATCCCTCACTCAATCTTGATGATCTTCAGCTCCCAATTGACATCAGTGTTACCTTTCTAGGCTTCATTGCTCAAGAACTTACCGTTGTTCAAAAAGTTCTGGAGCAAAGGAACAAAATTGATCATGAGAAGACTGTCTTCAAGAAGCATGTGGACAAGCTTGGAGCCAAGGAAAACCAGGGCTTCAAGAGAATGATGGCAGACATGAAATAAGAATTTCAGAAGCGTCGTGAAGCTGCAAAAGGTGCCCGAGAGCGTCTCAAGAAATACGCTGAGAAGACTGTGCAAGCTCATAATGAGGGCTTGAAGATAATGGCACTTGGCCGTCTCGCACTTGATCCGAAGCTGATCAAAAAGAAGAAGGAGCCAGTGCATACTACACCTGAGGCTTCAACGCAAGATGTGCCCAAGATTATCTTCCCGCCAAACTTTGCTGGCCCGAAGCCATCTGCCCCCTCAATCGCCTCAGAAAGGAAGAGGACGCAGCAAGCTGAAGCTGAAGCCAGAAAGCGCAAGCAAGAAGAAGCCCATGATGTCTCTCCTACTCAGAAGCGGCAAAAGACAAAGTCTTCAAAGGCTTCACGCAGGGCACAAGCACCCACTAACTTATCCGCTCCTCAAGAGCCGTTGCTTGTAACGCCAATCTCAGTTGCTCCTCCTGCCTCCACCAAAACAGAGAGAAGAGTTGTTGTGCATGAACTTTCTCCCACAGAGGCTCATGTCACTGAAGATATTCCAGCTGCTGACACCATCGTAGCTGAAGACATTGTTCATGATGACAATGTAAGAAGTGATGATGAAGTCCTTCCCCGGCTCACCCAAGATGTGGTATCATCGCCTGTTCCTAAGAACAGTGAGAATGTGAGCATTGGTGATCCTCCGACACCAATGGTTCAAGATGAATTCTGGGTTGAGCAGCACCCCAACTCCCCACTACATGAAGTCATTCCCACTACTCCACCTCCTCTGGTTGTTACGCATGTGCTGCAATCGCCACAAGTGACACCAAAAGCATTGGAGAAGACCATGTCCCCTCCAAAGGCGTCACCCATATTCAAAAGGCTTCGCCATGGCCCAAAGCCTGCAACATCCATGACCAGCATTCCTGAAGAGGATGTGCGTCAAGAATCCTCTGATTCTCAAGAGGTTGTACAAGAAGATGTTCCCCTGCCATCACCACTCAACCTGCTGACACGCATGTTGAAGCTGTACAGACTGCATCCTCTACGGCTATAGCACTTAAAGCCAAATAGGCTGAAGACATTCCGGCTGCATCAGCCAATGAAAATCAAGCTGTTACTACTAACTCCACTGCTGCCAATGTGGCACCTGACTCCGTGATCCTACTGCAAATGCCAGTGTGCCTGAAGCCACTATTCCTGAAGTGCAGGTCACTGTAGCCACTGCCACTAAAGCAAATCAGCTTTCTGCATCTGCGGCAACACCAGCTAAAGACAATATGGCAATGGCCTACAATCGTGTTGGTGAACTTGTGTCTGTCAAATGGCCAAATCTTGTTCCTCCTAGAGTGCATGGACCTCAATATGAGTTCAATGTTCACAGCATGCCTCAAGTTCAGAAGCCAATGCCTAGGTTGCCAAGGCTTCGCAGTGCTGCTTCCACTGACCGCTCTTTCAGTGTGTTAAGCTTCATGGAGCATAATAGCTTCTTTGACAATGCCAAGAACCCCTACAAAAAGCCATGCATCTCATAGGATAGATTCTGGATCCACCTGTAGCGCAGCTACTATATGTGTGTGCTATATAATCAAGATTGGATTCGTCCCCACAAGCGCCTCAGCATTGAAGCCATGTTTGATCTACCATGTCTTAACGAAGCATTAGAGTGTTTCAAAGATGTTGGACTGTTGCCCTTCTTCATCGACAAGGAACATTGGAATGAGGAGTTAATTCTCCAATTTTATGCAACACTTCACATCTCAGGCTACAACAGGGATCCAAACACTTGGGATCTTGAGTGGATAACAGGTGATGTGCATCACACGGCTCATGCTCGAGAGCTTCTTGAGCTAACCAACCTGCCCACTCCTGGTGACAACTATAATCCAGGTTGTGAAGCCTATTAGAAGGAAGTTGAAAGCATCTTCCAAAGGACTGAGCCCAACATGACTGAGAAACTCACAATGATGAAGCCAATGCCAGTTGAAGATAATTGCCCCATGATACATCCATTCTGCATCATGATTTCCTACTATTATTTATAATGTTTTTATGCATAATAATGCTTTTTGGAGTAATTCTAATGCCTTTTCTCTCATAATATGCAAGGTTTACACAAAGAGGGAGAATACCGGCAGCTGGAATTCCAGACCTGAAAAACCTACGTCAGAGTTACCTATTCTGCACACCTCCAAATGAGCTGAAAATTTATGGAGAATTGTTTTGGAATATATAAAACAATACTGGAGCAAATAACTACCGGAGGGGGCCACCCTGGTGAGCACAAGATACCAGGGCGCGCCTAGGCCCCCAGGCGCGCCGTGGTGGGCTGTGCCCTCCTCGGCCCACCTCCGGTGCCCATCTTCTGGTATATAGGTCATTTTGACCTAGAAAAAATTAGAGGGGGACTTTCGGGACGAAGCGCCACCATCTTGAGGCGGAACTTGCGCAGGAGCACTTTTGCCCTCCGGCGGAGCGATTCCGTCAGGGGAACTTCCCTCCCGGAGGGGAAAATCATCGTCATCACCAACAACCCTCTCATCTTTGGGAGGGCAATCTCCATCAACGTCTTCAATAGTACCATCTCCTCTCAAACCCTAGTTCATCTCTTGTGTCCAATTTGTGTACCAGAACCTCAGATTGGTACCTGTGGGTGACTAGTAGTGTTGATTACATCTTGTAGTTGATTACTATATGGTTTATTTGGTGGAAGATTATATTTTTAGATCCATTATGCTATTTAATACCCCTCTGATCTTGAGCATGATTATCATTTGTGAGTAGTTACTTTTGTTCTTGAGGTCACGGGATAAGTCATGTTGCAAGTAATCATGTGAACTTGATATGTGTTCGATATTTTGATGATATGTATGTTGTGATTCCTTTAGTGGTGTGATGTGAACGTCGACTACATGGCACTTCACCATATTTGGGCCTAAGGGACTGCATTGTGGAGTAGTTATTAGATGATGGGTTGCTAGAGTGACAGAAGCTTAAACCCTAGTTTATGCGCTACTTCGTAAGGGACCAATTTGGATCCAAAAGTTTAATCCTATGGTTAGATTTTATCTTAGTACTTTTCTCATAGTTGCGGATGCTTGTGAGGGGGTTAATCATAAGTAGGAGGTTTGTTCAAGTAAAAACAGCACCTAAGCACCGGTCCACCCACATATCAAATTATCAAAGTAGCGAACACAAATCAAACCAACATGATGAAAGTGATATGGTGAAATTCCCGTGTACCCTCAAGAACGCTTTGCTTATCATAAGAGACCATTTTGGCCTGTCCTTTGTCACAAAAGGATTGGGCTACCTTGCTGCACTTTATTTACCGTTAACGTTACTTGCTCGTTACAAATTATCCTGCTATCAAACTACTTGTTACCGACTATTTCAGTGCTCGTAGAAAATACCTTGCTGAAAACCACTTGTCATTTCCTTCTGCTCCTGGTTGGGTTCGACACTCTTACTTATCGAAAGGACTATGATTGATGCCATATACTTGTGGGTCATCACCCCACTGCTTTCTTTGTGAAGGACCTTGAGTATCTGCCTCGCACTATTTATCACATTCTTCAGCACACTCTATGGCCTACCAAAGGGCATTCATCTTCAGTCCAGATTGAGGGAGCCATGAAGACACTGGTCTACTATGTCGTCAATGGCATATGGTTAAATACGCATGACTTCTTCATTAGGCAACTTGCAGCTTCTGGCATGGACCTATTTGGCCCCGAGATCTATGCTCCATGGATCATGCACCTCATTAAGACCCGTTCATCTGTGCAATATGAACCCTCTGGCCGTACCCATCACATATTTTTGCCTGAAGTTGATGCTCCTCATGAAGTCATTTACCCTTCAGCAGAAAAAGATCCAAGTCTTGTGGAACCTAGCCACTCTGCTCATATGGAAGCCACTCACCTTCCCAATGTGGCTGTCACTACTACTGGACTTGCTGGTCAGATACGGCGACCACGCCAAGCTGATACTGAAGCCACTACCAGTGTTGTTCCACCACGGCCTCAGAAGTGCCCAAGGGTGTTGATAGACAGAGAACTTCTAGTTTCTCTTCATCAGAAGCAAGATAAGCATCATGACTGGCTGAAGCGTCAATCGCATTAGAAATCTTTCTACCAAAAATGTGTTTGTCGCTCATGAAGCCAATAGACGTGCTTGGAAGAGCCTCACTCTACTATGCTCTAAAGAAGACCTTGCTGCCGATGGCTTCAAGGAAACTTTCAAGTTTGGCTCCAAGCCCCATACAGTGAGAAGTGGCGTGCTAAGCCATCCATTGTAGACTCTGACTACTCTTCTTCTGCGCCTACTGTACACGTGCGATTACTTGATGAAGAAGACAATGCCACTTCTCCAGCGACGACTTCACTGCATCGCGATACTGCATCAGGCCCTTTTGCACCACCTAACTCCAACATCGACCCAGCTGCACCAACATCTTCACCACCGCCTTCTGGGAATGCTTAGATACCCTATGTCTTCACACCTTTTTGGTCATTCGATGACAAAAGGGGGAGAAGCATATGGGTTGATAGTCTTCAAGCGGGAAATTTTGGGTTGGGTCTGCTATATTTTGTTAAGTTTGCAACTCTCGTTCTTGAACATTTGGTATTTGGGTTGTAAACTTAAGTCCTGGTGGATGTCTGCTACATTTGCTATTGTTTCTAGTTACGCCCTACAAAACTTTGATCTTATGCGCATGAAGTCATTTCGCAGACGCCCATATTTCATTGTGCATTACATTATCTTCAAAGTATTATTTGTATGCACATGATGAGACTTCATGAAAAGAGGGAGATCTCCACAAAGTACAACATGCCATGTGCATTTGCATTCAAACGCAAATTACATATATGCACATCTTTAGTGGGAGCCCCTACAACTTCATGAAGCCAATCAATTTGTACCTTATCTTCACATATTTTTATCCCCGTTGAAAACTTCAACCATTTTGTCATCAATCACCAAAAAGGGGGGAGATTGGAAGTGCATCTAGTGCCACCCCTAGTTGGTTTTGGAGTATTGACGACAAACTTGGTTGAGGAACTAATGTGTGTGTGAGATTCACAGGAGAACGCAGGTAGAAGTCCACCTATTGATTTGGTTTACCCATCGAAGATGACCCCTAAAAATGTATGGAGACATTGAAGACAATGGTGGTCCACGAAGACATTTGTGTCGAAGATAATGACACTTGAAGAAGTTCTCTTGAAGTCAATGGAGCGTGAAGACATAGTTTCTTTGTTATTTCACTTTCTTCTTTTCTGAGTCGTAGGAACCACCGAACTGTTAGGTGGGGTAGAGGTAAACAAAGTCAGAAAACTAACATGATGCTCAACCTAAAATCCTATGTCTTCGAGCGAAGACAAATGAGAGAAAATCTCTTCCAGAGTTGGTATAGTCAGCTTTACTTGGAGCACAAGTAAAGTTGTCGCGTGGGTTCAAATTCCGACCGTTGGACACGTGCCAGTTCCCTGATGACCCAGGGTCATTTCGGACAAACCATGTCGGGTTGCCTCTTGGCTATAAATAGCCACCCCCTTCCACCATAAGTTGGTGGCTGCTTCGAGTTAAGAGTACGGCTTTTGTCATTTGAGAGGAACCCATTCTGTTCCGCGTGAACTGAAGACTTATTACACTTGAAGACTGTGATCTTCTAGTTGGTTAGGCGTCGCGTTCTGAGCATTCAAGAGTCATTGTGGATTGCCGGTGAACGAAGTCTGTGAAGGTTTGGAAGTCTACCTTGAAGACTTATCTAAGTGATTGGGCGAGGTCTTGGTGACCTTAGCTCAAGGGGAATAAGGTGAAGACAAGGTCTTCCGAATTCAATCTCAGCCTCCCTAACCAGACGTACAATTGTCACAGCAGTTGGAACTGGTCAAACAAATCATTGTCTTCCCTGAGCTATTGGTTTCATCCTCTCACTCTACTTTACTTACAACATCATACCTTGAATACATTGCTTACTTGTTTGTGTTTGAAGATATTCCTTGGAGCCATTTATCTGTCTGCTTTTTTGTCTTCATGCCTCTTGTGTTTATCTTCAATGCATGCATCCATGTATGATGTCTACACCTGCAATGCTTGCTCATCTTAATCATCATTGTTATCAGATTCTGTATAGCTTCCACTCTCTTCAAAGTGTGTTTTCTAAGCCTTTCATAAAAAATTCCTATTCACCCCCCTCTCGTCGATAACTAGCACTTTCACATTCACCTAGCCCTAGGGTTAGAACACGACTTACGATCTCGAGGTAGATCAACTCTGTATTCGATACACCTCCATCAATATAAACAAGAGCAAGACGTAGGGTTTTACCTCCATCAAGAGGGCCCGAACCTGGGTAAACATCGTCTCCTTGTTCCTGTCACCACCGATGCAAGATCCACAGCTCGGGACCCCCTACCCCGAGGTCTGTCGGATTTCACACCGACACTTTGCTTTGCGATACTTTACAAAATCCGAGTTGAGATGTATCGGTATCCTCGTGAGTCATTCTCATGCTCACTATACCGGTCTCCTTGTTACCGGTTTTCTTCTTATTTCTTGTTGGCATGTTCCAGCATCCCCGTGACATAGTCACCTGTGTCTGGCCAGACGATGATGGATGTCGTCACACCGAGAGGTCCCTTGAAAGTCCTAGTTATCGACTAGAGAGGGTGAATAGGCAATTTTTATGAAAGTCTTTGAAACAGGCAATGTCTTCGAAGACGTGGAAGTTAAACAGTAACAAAATAGGGTACAATGGAAGATAAACTACACTAGGCATGCTGGCATGATAACACAATTGAAGTGAGAAGTGAAAGCAGACAACAAACTAGGTAGATACGAACGATAGGAACAGTTAATGTGAAGACAAAGGTGCAGTCAAGGGAATGTCTTCACACAATGTCTTCAGACAAAATGAATAATCAAAGGCTACACGGAACTAAACAGTAAGTAAAGGAGTGAAGTGATCGAACTAGTTGCTCGGAGAAGACAAGTGATTTGTTTTACCAGTTCCAGTTGCTGTGACAATTGTATGTCTGGTTAGGGAGGCTCAGATTGAACTCAGAAGACTTGGCCTTCACCTTATTCCCCTTGAGCTAAGATCCACAAATCTTGCCCAATTACTCAGGTAAGTCTTCAAGGTAGACGTCCAAACCTTCAAAGACTTCATTCACTGGGAATCCACAATGACTCTTGGATGCTCATAATGTGATGCCTAACTGTCTGGAAGATCAGTCTACAAGTGTAATAAGTCTTCGGTTCACATAGAACGGAATGTCTTTAGTGATGCTCAATCACTTTGGGCTCGGGGTGTTTCGGGTTTATCCTCGCAAGGAATCTCCCTCAAAGGCTTCAGTGGTGGGTTGCTCTCAAAAGAACAACAACCGTGTAATAACTCAGAGCAACCACCAATTTATGGTGGAGGGGGTGGGCTATTTACAGTAGGAGGCAACCCGACATGATAGGACCGAACTAACCCTGGGTCAGTGGCCAACAAACTCGTGTCCAACGGTCGGATTTCAAACACACGCGACGCTTGACTTGGGCTCCAAGTAAAGCTAACTCAACCAACTCGGGAAGAGATTTTCTCTCATTATCTTCACTCGAAGACATAGGATTTTAGGTTGAGATTCACGTCAATTTCTGGAGCTGAAAATGTGCTGAAAATGTACGGAGAATTGTTTTGGAATATGTAAAAAATACTGGAGCAAATAACTACCGGAGGGGGCCACCCTGGTGAGCCCAAGACACCAGGGCGTGCCTGGGCCCCCAGGCGCGCGCTGGTGGGTTGTGCCCTCCTCGGCCCACCTCAGGTGCCCATCTTCTGGTATATAGGTCATTTTGACCTAGAAAAAATCAGAGGGGGACTTTCGGGATGAAGCGCCACCGTCTCGAGGCGGAACTTGGGCAGGAGCACTTTTGCCCTCCGGCGGAGCGATTCCGCCGGGGGAACTTCCCTCCCGGACGAGGAAATCATCGTCATCATCATCACCAACAACCCTCTCATCTTTGGGAGGGCAATCTCCATCAACGTCTTCAGTAGCACCATCTCCTCTCAAACCCTAGTTCATCTCTTGTGTTCAATCTTTGTACCGGAACCTCAGATTGGTACATGTGGGTGACTAGTAGTGTTGATTACATCTTGTAGTTGATTACTATATGATTTATTTGGTGGAAGATTATATGTTCAGATCCATTATGCTATTTAATACCCCACTGGTCTTGAGCATGATTATCATTTGTGAGTAGTTACTTTTGTTCTTGAGGTCACAGGAGAAGTCATGTTGCAAGTAATCATGTAAACTTGATATGTGTTCGATATTTTGATGATATGTATGTTGTGATTCCCTTAGTGGCGTCATGTGAACGTCGACTACATGGAACTTCACCATATTTGGGCCTAAGGGAATGCATTGTAGAGTAGTTATTAGATGATGGGTTGCTAGAGTGACAGAAGCTTAAACCCTAGTTTATGCGCTACTTCGTAAGGGATAGATTTGGATCCAAAAGTTTAATGCTATGGTTAGATTTTATCTTAATACTTTTCTCGTAGTTACGGATGCTTGTGAGGGGGTTAATCATAAGTAGGAGGTTTGTTCAAGTAAGAACAGAACCTAAGCACCAGTCCACCCACATATCAAATTATCAAAGTATCTAACACAAATCAAACCAACATGATGAAACTGATATGGTGAAATTCCCGTGTACCCTCAAGAACGCTTTGCTTATCATAAGAGACTGTTTTGGCCTGTTGTTTGTCACAAAAGGATTGGACTACCTTGCTGCACTTCATTTACCATTACCGTTACTTGCTCGTTACAAATTATCTTGCTATCAAACTACTTGTTAATGACTATTTCAGTGCTTGCAGAAAATACCTTGCTGAAAACCACTTGTCATTTCCTTCTGCTCCTCGTTGGGTTCGACACTCTTACTTATCGAAAGTACTACGACTGATCCCCTATACTTGTGGGACATCAAGACTCTTTTCTGATGCCGTTGCCGGGGAGTGAAGTGCTCTTGGTAAGTGGAAATTGGTAAGGAAAAATTATTACTACGTGCTGAAATTTATTGTCACTTGTTACTATGGAGAATCATCCTTTAAGGGGTTTGTTCGGGGTATCTTCACCTCGACTGAAACCACAATTAGCTACCCCTCAACCTACTACACCTACTAAAAATATTGGTTATGAAATTCCTTCGGGTATGATAGAACAACTGCTAGCTAATCCTTATGCAGGAGATGGAACTAAACATCCTGATATGCACTTGATATATGTGGATGAAATTTGTGGATTATTTAAGCTTGCAGGTTTATCCGGAGATGAAGCTAAGAAGAAGGTTTTCCCTTTATCTTTGAAGGGAAAAGCATTGACATGGTACAAGCTATGCGATGATATTGGATTTTGGAACTGGAATCGATTGAAATTGGAATTTCACCAAAAAAATTATCCTATGCATCTTGTTCATCATGACCGGAATTACATATATAATTTTTGGGCTCATGAAGGAGAAAGTATCGCTCTAGCTTGGGGGATGCTTAAGTCAATGTTATATTCATGCCCCAATCATGAGCTCTCTAGAGAAATTATTATTCAAAAAATTTATGCTCGGCTTTCTCATGATGATCGATCCATGCTCGATACTTGTTGTATTGGTTCTTTTATGAAGAAGACTATTGAATTCAGGTGGGATCTTTTAGAAATAATTAAACGCAACTCTGAAGATTGGGAACTTGACAAAGGTAAAGAGTCAGGTATTAAGCTTGAATTTGATTGTGTTAAATCTTCTATGAATATTGATGCTTTTCAAAAGTTTAGCACTAAATATGGACTTGACTCTGAGATAGTAGCCACTTTTGTGCATCTTTTGCTACTCATGTTGATCTCCCTAAGGAGAAGTGGTTTAAATATCACCCCCCTATTAAGGAAGAAATCAAAGAACTGGTCACAGTTAAAGATGAAACTATTATTTACAATGTTGATCCAGATGTACCTACTACTTATATTGAAAAACCACCTTTCCCTGTTAGGATAAAGGAACATGCTAAGGTTTAAACTGTGGTTCGCAAAAGTAATATTAGAGCACCTAAACCTGCTGAACAAATTAAAGTAGAACCTAGTGTTGCTATGTTTAAAGATCTCCTGGTAGAAAATATTGATGGGCATGTTATTTACTTCTGCAATGATGCTGCTAGAATTGCCAAACCCGATGAAAAAGATAAACATAGACCTGTTGTTGGCATGCATGTTATCTCAGTTAAAATAGGCGATAATTGTTATCATGGTTTATGTGACTTAGGTGCTAGCGTGAGTGCTATTCCTTTTACCTTATACCAAGAAATTATTAATGATAGAGCACCCGCTGAAATAGAAGACATAGATGTTACTATTAAACTTGCTAATAGAGACACCATCACACCACTTGGGATTGTTAGATGTTGAAGTCTCGTGTGGGAAAATAAAATACCCTACTGATTTTCTAGTTCTTGGTTCCCCACAAGATGATTTTTGTCCCATTATCTTTGGTAGACCTTTCTTGAACACCGTGAATGCTAAAATAGATTGTGAAAAACAAACTGTCGGTGTTAGCTTTGGTAATGAGTCTCATGAGTTTAATTTCTCCAAGTTTAGTAGACAACCACATAAGAATGAATTACCTAGTAAGGATGAAATAATTGGTCTTGCTTCTATTGTTGTGCCTCCTACTGATCCACTAGAAGAATATTTGCTAGATCATGAAAATGATATGCATTTGCATGAAAGAAATGAAATAGATAAAAATTTCTTTGAACAATGACCTCTGCTCGAACACAATTTGCCTATTAAAACTCTAGGATGTCCTCCTCCACCTAAAGGTGATCCTGTGTTTGAATTAAAGCAATTGCCTGACACTTTGAAATATTCTTATCTTGATGAGAAAAATATATATCATGTTATTATTAGTGGTAACCTTTCAGAACATGAAGAAGAAAGATTATTGAAAATTCTGAAGAAGCACCGTGCTGCCATTGGATATACTCTTGATGATCTTAAGGGCATTAGTCCCACTCTCTGTCAACACAAGATTAATATGGAACCTGATGCTAAACCCGTTGTTGATCATCAATGACGTTTGAATCCTAAGATGAAAGAAGTGGTAAGAACTGAAATATTAAAGCTTCTGGAAGCAGGTATAATCTATCCCATAGCTGATAGTAGATGGGTAAGTCATGTTTATTGTGTCCCTAAGAAGGGAGGTATTACTGTTGTTCCTAATGATAAAAATGAACTTATTCCACAAAGAATTGTTACTGGCTATAGAATGGTAATTGATTTTAGAAAATTAAATAAAGCAACTAGAAAAGATCATTACCCTCTGCCTTTTATTGATCAAATGTTGGAAAGATTATCTAAGCACACACACTTTTGTTTTCTGGATGGATATTCTGGTTTTTCTCAAATACCTGTTTCACAACCTAATCAAGAGAAAACCACCTTCAGTTGCCCATATATTTGGAACTTATGCTCATAGACGTATGCCTTTTGGTTTATGGAATGCACCTGCTACCTTTCAAAGATGTATGACTGCTATATTCTCTGATTTTTGTGAAAAGATTGTTGAGGTTTTCATGGATAATTTTTCTATTTATGGAACTTCTTTTGATGATTGCTTGAGCAACCTTGATCGAGTTTTGCAGAGATGTGAGCAAACTAATCTTGTCTTGAATTGGGAGAAGTGTCACTTTATGGTTAATGAAGGTATTGTCTTGGGGCATAAAATTTCTGAATGAGGTATTGAGGTGGATAAAGCTAAAGTTGATGCAATTGAGAAAATGCCATGTCCTAAAGATATTAAAGGTATTCGTAGTTTCCTTGGTCATGCTGGAAATAGGAGATTTATTGAAGACTTCTCTAAAAAATTTAGGCCTCTTAAAAATCTTTTACAAAAGGATGTTCCATTTGTTTTTTATGATGATTGTGTAGAAGCCTTTGAAACACTTAAGAAAGCCTTAACTTCTGCACCTATTGTTCAACCACCAGATTGGAACTTGCCTTTTGAAATTATGTGTGATGCTAGTGATTATGCTGTTGGTGCTATTTTAGGACAAAGAGTTGATAAGAAATTAAATGTTATTCATTATGCTAGCAAAACTCTAGACAGTGCCCAGAGAAATTATGCCACTACTAAAAAAGAATTTTTAGCAGTTGTGTTTGGTTGTGACAAATTCAGATCTTACATTGTTGATTCCAAAGTAACTGTTCACACTGATCATGCTGCTATTAAATATCTTATGGAAAAGAAAGATGCTAAACCTAGACTCATTAGGTGGGTTCTTTTGCTACAAGAATTTGATTTACATATTACTGATAGGAAAGGAGCTGAGAACCCCGTAGCTGATAACTTGTCTAGGTTAGAGAATATTCTTGATGACCCACTACCTATTGATGATAGCTTTCCTGATAAACAACTAGCTACAATAAATATTTCTCATAACACTCCGTGGTATGCTGACTACGCTAATTATATTGTTGCTAAATACATACCACCTAGTTTCACTTACCAACAAAACAAAAAATTCTGCTATGATTTAAGACATTACTTTTGGGATGACCCACATCTTTATAAAGAAGGAGTAGATGGTATTATTAGACGTTGTGTACCTGAGCATGAACAGGAACAAATCCTACGGAAATGTCACTCCGAAGCTTATGGAGGGCATCATGCGGGAGATAGAACTGCTCATAAGGTATTGCAATCTGGTTTTTATTGGCCTACTCTCTTCAAGGATGCCTGTAAGTTTGTTTTATCTTGTGATGAATGTAAAAGAATTGGTAATATCGGTAAGCGTCAAGAAATACCTATGAATTATTCACTTGCTGTTGAACCATTTGATGTTTGGGGATTTGATGATATGGGACCTTTTCCTTCCTCCAATGGGTATACACATATTTTGGTTGTTGTTGATTATGTTACTAAGTGGGTAGAAGCTATTCCAACTAGTAGTGCTGATCATAACACTTCCATTAAAATTCTTAAAGAAGTTATTTTCCCGAGGTTTGGAGTCCATAGATATTTAATGACTGATGGTGGTTCACACTTTATTCACGGTGCTTTCCGTAAAATGCTTGCTAAATATGATGTTAACCATAGAATTACATCACCCTATCATCCTCAATCTAGTGGTTAAGTTGAACTTAGCAATAGAGAAATAAAATTAATATTACAAAAAACTATTAATAGGTCCCGAAAGAATTGGTCTAAGAAATTGGATGATGCACTTTGGGCCACAGAACAGCATATAAAAATCCTAGGGGTATGTCTCCTTATAAAATGGTTTATGGAAAAGCTTGTCATTTGCCTCTTCAGTTAGAACATAAAGCATATTGGGTAATTAAAGAACTCAACTATGATTTCAAACTTGCCAGTGAAAATAGGTTATTTGATATTAGCTCATTAGATGAATGGAGAACCCAAGCTTATGAAAATGCCAAATTATTTAAAGAAAAAGTTAAAAGATGGCATGACAAAACAATCCAAAAGCGGGAATTCAAAGTTGGAGAATATATTTTTTGTACAACTCTCGTTTTAGATTCTTTGCAGGAAAACTTCTCTCCAAATGGGAAGGACCATATATTATCGAGGAGGTTTATTGCTCTGGAGCCATCAAAATTGATAATGCCGAAGGTACTAACCCGAAGGTCATCAATGGGCAGAGAATTAAACACTATATCTCAGGTACGCCTATTAATGTTGAAAGCAATATTATTCAAACCATGACACCGGAGGAACACATAAAAGAGACCTTCCGGAACACTCCAGAATACTAAAAAAAGAGGAGGTACGTGATACGGTAAGTAAACGGACTCCGAAAAATCCGCAAAAATATTTTCTGTCAGTTTTGGAATATTACAAAAATTAGGAAAATAAGAAACAACCAGGAAGGCAACCGAGGAGGGCACAAGACACCAGGGCGCGCCTGGCGCGCCCAGGTTGGTTGTGCCCACCTCGGGAACCTTCCCGACTCCGTTTTCCTCTCATTTGCTTGTTTCCCAAGATAAAAAATCTTTATATACCCCCCGAACGTATTGATCAGCATATCACGGAGAAATCTTCTGTTCTTCTTTCTTGCTGTTTTCTGTCAGATTTGTCAAGCCAGACATCATGTCTTATCCCTCCTCCAACAAAGTAGAAGAGGATGCTTGGTTGATGAAGATAGAACTAAAGAGAGTGGAACCAGAGGAAACCATCAAGGGCGATAAGGTCAAGGAAGTCACGGGAGATCAAGTTCCGGCAGTAGGGCAGGCTGTTCCAGCAGCAGAACAAGAAGACATCCTTCAACCTTACTATGATCATCTTACCCCTACTGCAATTGAAGCTTTCAGGGTCATTGAAACGGTTTGTGTGCAAAATAAATATCTCACTCATGAAAATATTTTGTTGCAAGAGCATATCATCGCCCTCCGGAGCATCATTTGTAGATTGGAGTACCTCCTGAGCCTAAACTGTGACGCTACCTCTTCACCACCACCATCATCATCTTCCCCACCAAAGGAGACTTGAGTTCATGGTATGGGCACTCCCCTTGGCTTGTGCCAAGCTTGGGGGAGGTGCCCCGGTATCGTATCACCACCACTATCTTTGCCTTTATCTATTTTAGTTCGATCATTAGTTATCCTATGATTTAGTTGAATAAAAGTTTAGTTCGATCCTTTCTTTTCGAGTGCTTGCTTAGTGATCTACCTATTTATGTAATCGTGTGCGAGATAAATAATAAAGAGTAGTTTTGATTTTTGTTTCTTTACTCTTTTGTTTCAATAAAAAGAAAGAAAAATAAATGAAAAAGATCATATGCTAATCTTATGGTAAGTAATGACATCACATAAGGAAAAGTATAAGTGGTAAAATTTGTTGGAGATTGACAAACATAGCATTGGTCAATGATGCAATTCATGAAAGAATTAATAAGGGAAGAGAAGATTCACATGCAAATACACTATCTTGGACATCTTTTATGATTGTGAGCCCCCATTAAATATTGTGTCAAAATTGTTGATGTTGGACAAGGAAGACAACGTAATGATTTATGTTTGTTCATATTCACATAGAAGTTATATTGTCATAGATCCTTCAACATGTGGTGCTTCCTCAATATCTTTGCTAGCCAAAAACTCCGCACCAAGTACAGATACTACTTGTGCATCCAAAAACCCTTAAACCCAAAATCTTATTTTGAGAGTCCACCATACCTACCTATGGATTGAGAAATATCCTTCAAGTAAGTTGTCATCAGTGCAATAAGGCAATAAAAATTGCTTCTAAATGTGTTGGATCATTTAGTGTAAGAGAAAATTGAGCGTTGTACGAACTTATGATGGCAAAGTAATAAAAGTGACGGACTGCATAATAAAGGTTGCTATCATAAGGGGAAATATAACGTGATGTTCTTTTGAATTAAGGGATTTGGCATACAAACAAAAAGTGCATGACAACCTCTGCTTCCCTCTGCGAAGGGCCTATCTTTTACTTTTATGCATTTACTTTTATGTAAGAGTCAAAGTATTCTTCCCTATTCCTTTTTATTTTCTCTTTTTGCAAGCACCATGTGGTGAGGAAAGATCTAGGCACATATATCTAGTTGGATATGAGTGGGCTTGAGTTATTATTGTTGACATCACCCTTGAGGTGAATATGTTGGGAGGCGAAACTATTAGCCCCTATCTTTCTATGTGTCTGGTTGAAACTTTTTGTTCATGGGTATGCTGTGAGTGTTAGCAATCATAGAAGGTTAAATGATGGTTGAGTATGTGGACTTGCCTAAAGGCTCCGATACGTGACCCTTCTTGAAAATATGATGAATTGTAGTTGCAAAGTTGACTGAGAACATAGTTTGTTGGTTTTTAATAAGGTTTATGCTTTATACTTCGATATTGTGATAAATTGTTACTTGCTCATGAGAAGTTATATGATAAAAGTTGTGTGATAAAGTTTTATGCTAAAGTTCTTTGCTGCTATAATAATAAGCATGATACTTCTATGTCCGTATTTTGTTTTTATCGACACCTCTCTCTCTCTAAGCATGTGGACATGTTTTTCGATTTCGGTTTTTCGCTTGAGGACAAGCAAGGTCTAAGCTTGGGGGAGTTGATACGTCCATTTTGCATCATGATTTCCTACTGTTATTTATAATGTTTTTATGCATAATAATGCTTTTTTGAGTAATTCTAATGCCTTCTCTCTCACAATATGCAAGGTTTACACAAAGAGGGAGAATACCGGCAGTTGGAATTCTAGACCTGAAAAAGCTATGTCAGAGTTACCTATTCTGCACATATCCAAATGAGTTGAAAATTGTTTTGGAATATATAAAAAAATACTGGAGAAAATAACTACCGGAGGGGGCCACCCTGGTGAGCACAGCCCAAGTGCGCCCTGGTGGGCTGTGCCCTCCTCGGCCCACCTCCGGTGCCCATCTTCTGGTATATAGGTCATTTTAACCTAGAAAAAATCAGAGGGGGACTTTCGAGACGAAGTGCCACCGTCTCGAGGCGGAACTTGGGCAGGAGCACTTTTGCCCTCCGGCGGAGCGATTCCGCCGGGGGAACTTCCCTCCCGGAGGGGGAAATCATTGTCATCATCATCACCAACAACCCTCTCATCTTTGGGAGGGCAATCTCCATCAACGTCTTCAACAGCACCATCTCCTCTCAAACCCTAGTTCATCTCTTGTGTTCAATCTTTGTACCGGAACCTCATATTGGTACCTGTGGATGACTAGTAGTGTTGATTACATCTTGTAGTTGATTACTATATGGTTTTTTTGGTGGAAGATTATATGTTCAGATCCATTATGCTATTTAATACCCCTCTAATCTTGAGCATGATTATCATTTGTGAGTAGTTACTTTTGGTCTTGAGGTCACGGGAGAAGTCATGTTGCAAGTAATCATGTGAACTTGTTATGTGTTCTATCTTTTGATGATATGTATGTTGTGATTCCCTTAGTGGTGTCATGTGAATGTCGACTACATGGCACTTCACCATATTTGGGCCTAAGAGAATACATTGTGGAGTAGTTATTAGATGATGGGTTGCTAGAGTGACAGAAGCTTAAACCCTAGTTTATGCGCTACTTCGTAAGGGACCGATTTGGATCCAAAAGTTTAATGCTATGGTTAGATTTTATCTTAGTACTTTTCTCGTAGTTGCGGATGCTTGCGAGGGGGTTAATCATAAGTAGGAGGTTTGTTCAAGTAAGAACAGAACCTAAGCACTGGTCCACCCACATATCAAATTATCAAAGTAGCGAACACAAATCAAACCAACATGATCAAAGTGATATGGTGAAATTCCCGTGTACCCTCAAGAATGCTTTGCTTATCATAAGAGACCGTTTTGGCCTGTCCTTTGTCACAAAAGGATTGGGATACCTTCCTGCACTTTATTTACCGTTAACCTTACCTGCTCTTTACAAATTATCTTGCTATCAAACTACTTGTTACCGACTATTTCAGTGCTTGCTGAAAACCACTTGTCATTTCCTTCTGCTCCTCACTGGGTTCGACACTCTTACTTATCGAAAGGACTATGATTGATCCCCTATACTTGTGGGTCATCACCCCACTGCTTGCTTTGTGAAGGACCTTGAGTATCTGCCTCGCACTATTTATCACATTCTTCAGCACACTCTATGGCCTACCAAAGGGCATTCATCTTCAGTCCAGATTGAGGGAGCCATGAAGACACTGGTCTACTATGTCGTCAACGGCATACGGTTAAATACGCATGACTTCTTCATTAGGCAACTTGCAGCTTCTGGAATGGACCTGTTTGGCCTCAAGATCTACGGTCCATGGATCATGCGCCTCATCAAGACCTGTTCGTCTGTGCATTATGAACCCTCTGGCTGTACCAATCACATATTTTTGCCTGAAGTTGATGCTCCTCATGAAGTCATTTACCCTTTAGTAGACAAAGATCCAAGTCTTGTGGAACCTAGCCACTTTGCACATATGGAAGCCATTCACCTTCCCAATGTGGCTTCCACTACTATTAGACTTGCTGGTCAGATTCGGCGACCATGCCAAGCTGATACTGAAGCCACTACCAGCGTTGTTCCACCACGGCCTCAGAAGCGCCCAAGGGTGCTGACAGACAGAGAACTTCTAGTTTCTCTTCATCAGAAGCAAGATAAGCATCATGACTGGCTGAAGCGTCAATCGCATCAGAAATCTTTCTACCAAAAATGTGTTTGTCGCTCATGAAGCCAATAGACGTGCTTGGAAGAGCCTCACTCTACTATGCTCTGAAGAAGACCTTGCTGCCGATGGCTTCAAGGAAACTTTCAATTTGGCTCCAAGCCCCATACAGTGAGAAGTGGCGTGCTAAGCCATCCATTGTAGACTCTGACTACTCTTCTTCTGCGCCTACTGTACACGTGCGATTACTTGATGAAGAAGATGATGCCACTTCTCCAGCGACGACTTCACTGCATCGCGATACTGCATCAGGCCCTTTTGCACCACCTAACTCCAACATCGACCCGGCTGCACCAACATCTTCACCACCACCTTCTGGGAACGCTTAGATACCCTATGTCTTCACACCTTTTTGGTCATTCGATGACAAAAGGGGGAGAAGCATATGGGTTGATAGTCTTCAAGCGGGAAATTTTGGGTCGGGTCTGCTATATTTTGTTAAGTTTGCAACTCTCGTTCTTGAACATTTGGTATTTGGGTTGTAAACTTAAGTCCTGGTGGACGTCTGCTACATTTGCTGTTGTTTCTAGTTACGCGCTACAAAACTTTGATCTTATGCGCATGAAGTCATTTCGCAGACGCCCATATTTCATTGTGCATTACATTATCTTCAAAGTATTATTTGTATGCACATGATGAGACTTCATGAAAAGAGGGAGATCTCCACAAAGTACAACATGCCATGTGCATTTGCATTCAAACGCAAATTACATATATGCACATCTTTAGTGGGAGCCCCTACAACTTCATGAAGCCAATCAATTTGTACCTTATCTTCACATATTTTTATCCCCGTTGAAAACTTCAACCATTTTGTCATCAATCACCAAAAAGGGGGGAGATTGGAAGTGCATCTAGTGCCACCCCTAGTTGGTTTTGGAGTATTGACGACAAACTTGGTTGAGGAACTAATGTGTGTGTGAGATTCACAGGAGAACGCAGGTAGAAGTCCACCTATTGATTTGGTTTACCCATCGAAGATGACCCCTAAAAATGTATGGAGACATTGAAGACAATGGTGGTTCACGAAGACATTCGTGTCGAAGATAATGACACTTGAAGAAGTTCTCTTGAAGTCAATGGAGCGTGAAGACATAGTTTCTTTGTTATTTCACTTTCTTCTTTTCTGAGTCGTAGGAACCACCGAACTGTTAGGTGGGGTATAGGTAAACAAAGTCAGAAAACTAACATGATGCTCAACCTAAAATCCTATGTCTTCGAGCGAAGACAAATGAGAGAAAATCTCTTCCAGAGTTGGTATAGTCAGCTTTACTTGGAGCACAAGTAAAGTTGTCGCGTGGGTTCAAATTCCGACCGTTGGACACATGCCAGTTCCCCGATGACCCAGGGTCATTTCGGACAAATCATGTTGGGTTGCCCCTTGGCTATAAATAGCCACCCCCTTCCACCATAAGTTGGTGGCTGCTCCGAGTTAAGAGTACGGCTTTTGTCGTTTGAGAGCAACCCATTTTGTTCCGCGTGAACCGAAGACTTATTACACTTGAAGACTGTGATCTTCCAGTCGGTTAGGCGTCGCGTTCTGAGCATCCAATAGTCATTGTGGATTGCCGGTGAACGAAGTCTATGAAGGTTTGGAAGTCTACCTTGAAGACTTACCTGAGTGATTGGGCGAGGTCTTGGTGACCTTAGCTCAAGGGGAATAAGGTGAAGACAAGGTCTTCCGAGATCAATCTCAGCCTCCCTAACCAGACGTACAATTGTCACAGCAGTTGGAACTGGTCAAACAAATCATTGTCTTCCCCGAGCTACTGGTTTCATCCTCTCACTCTACTTTACTTACAACATCATACCTTGAATACATTGCTTACTTGTTTGTGTTTGAAGATATTCCTTGGAGCCATTTATCTGTCTGCTTTTTTGTCTTCATGCCTCTTGTGTTTATCTTCAATGCATGCATCCATGTATGATGTCTACACCTGCAATGCTTGCTCATCTTAATCATCATTGTTGTCAGATTATGTATAGCTTCCACTCTCTTCGAAGACATTGTGTGTTTTCGAAGCCTTTCATAAAAAATGCCTATTCACCTCCCTCTAGTCGATAACTAGCACTTTCACATTCACCTAGCCCTAGGGTTAGAACACGACTTACGATCTCGGGGTAGATCAACTCTGTATTCGATACACCTCCATCAATATAAACAAGAGCAAGACGTAGGGTTTTACCTCCATCAAGAGGGCCCGAACCTGGGTAAACATCGTCTCCTTGTTCCTGTCACCACCGATGCAAGATCCACAGCTCGGGACCCCCTACCCCGAGGTCTGTCGGATTTCACACCGACACTTTGCTTTGTGATACATTACAAAATCCGAATTGAGATGTATCGGTATCCTCGTGAGTCATTCTCATGCTCACTATACCGGTCTCCTTGTTACCGGTTTTCTTCTTCTTTCTTGTTGGCATGTTCCAGCATCCCCGTGACATAGTCACCTGTGTCTGGCCAGACGATGATGGATGCCGTCACACCGAGAGGTCCCTTGAAAGTGCTAGTTATCGACTAGAGGGGGTGAATAGGCAATTTTTATGAAAGTCTTTGAAACAGGCAATGTCTTCGAAGACGTGGAAGTTAAACAGTAACAAAATAGGATACAATGGAAGATAAACTACACTAGGCATGCTGGCATGATAACACAATTGAAGTGAGAAGTGAAAGCAGACAACAAACTAGGTAGATACGAACGATAGGAACAGTTAATGTGAAGACAAAGGTGCAGTCAAGGGAATGTCTTCACACAATGTCTTCAGACAAAATGAATAATCAAAGGCTACACGGAAATAAACAGTAAGTAAAGGAGTGAAGTGATAGAACTAGTTGCTCGGAGAAGACAAGTGATTTGTTTTACCAGTTCCAGTTGCTGTGACAATTGTATGTCTGGTTAGGGAGGCTCAGATTGAACTCAGAAGACTTGGCCTTCACCTTATTCCCCTTGAGCTAAGATCCGCAAATCTTGCCCAATTACTCAGGTAAGTCTTCAAGGTAGACTTCCAAACCTTCATAGACTTCGTTCACTGGGAATCCACAATGACTCTTGGATGCTCATAATGTGATGCCTAACTGTCTGGAAGATCAGTCTACAAGTGTAACAAGTCTTCGGTTCACGCAGAACGGAATGTCTTTAGTGATGCTCAATCACTTTGGGCTCGGGGTGTTTCGGGTTTATCCTCGCAAGGAATCTCCCTCAAAGGCTTCAGTGGTGGGTTGCTCTCAAAACAACAACAACCGTGTAATAACTCAGAGCAACCACCAATTTATGGTGGAGGGGGTGGGCTATTTACAGTAGGAGGCAACCCGACATGATAGGACCGAACTGACCCTGGGTCAGTGGCCAACAAACTCGTGTCCAACGGTCGGATTTCAAACACACGCGACGCTTGACTTGGGCTCCAAGTAAAGCTAACTCAACCAACTCGGGAAGATATTTTCTCTCATTATCTTCACTCAAAGACATAGGATTTTAGGTTGAGATTCACGTCAATTTCTGACTTTGTTTACCTCGACCCCACTTAACAGTACGGTGGTTCCTATGACTCAAGAAAAAAGAAAATGAAACTGCCAAAAGAGTATGTCTTCGCGCTCCATTATCTTCAAGTGAATGTCTTCACGTACCATCATTATCTTCAATGTCTACATACATTTTTAGGGGTCATCTTTGATGGGTAAACCGAATCTCTAGGGACTTATATATGTGTTCTCCTGTGAATCTCACAAACACATTAGTCCCTCAACCTTTGTCGTTAATACTCCAAAACCAATAAGGGGTGGCACTAGATGCACTTACAGCCCTAAGAATATCTCTCCATCGTCGGAAAAGAAAATCCAACTCTTGAGCTATCTAGTCCTTTGTCAAACTTTCTGTTGAACCTGTAAGTTGTCGGTATGATCACCGTGGTACAGATGACATTTGAGCAACCCCAAAGTCCACTGTACGGTAAGAAGTGACTACGATATTCTCATGGTCTAAGGAACTAAATCACACGTTAACTCTCTGTGTTATAGCAATTGACTTGTGATGATTGCATCTCAAAGTGTAACAAACAAGTTTGGATCGATTCAATATGATTGTTCTTCCAACGTCATATTCTCAATGTTGTTTTGGGACTATTGTTACACTTAACGATATCCTAAGATCCGGAAAACATGATCAGCAACGACACTTGAGCTAGTCTTAGAGGCGAGACTAGGAATCTTATATTACTGTTTATCATTCTACACATGCATATGAGTTTTCCACTCAATCGCATAATCCAGGATCAAGGTAGTTATAGCATAGAATATAAACTCTTAATTATGAGCACATAGATAATAATATATTACCTCTAGGACATATTTCCAACAGACTTCCAGTTGCACTAGAATCAATAATCTAGTTAGCACATTTTCTAGATAATTTATGTCACATTATATTTGGTAGACCTTTCTTGAATGTCGTTAATTCTGAAATTGATTTTATCAAGGAAAAGGTTAGGGTTAAGTTTGGCGATGTATCTCAAGAATTTAATTTCTTTAAATTTAATAGACAACCTCATGATAGAAAATTGCCTAGTAAAGATGATATTATTGGTCTTGCATCTATTGTTGTGCCTCCCACTGATCCATTAGAACAATATTTGCTAGACCATGAAAATGATATGCATATGAATGAGAGAAATGAAACAGATGCAATATTCTTTAGGCAAGCACCTATCCTCAAGCACCTGCACGTTTCAGCTATGAACTTGTTTGAAGTTTCCGCATTAGTCGCGACAACTCCCAACTTGGTCATAGGGATAACTTGTAGAATTACTTCCGGCGCCTTAGCCCTATATTTGTTACTTTAACAATGCCCTATGATCAAGAAAATGGGATCATTGTGCAACACGTGAGCTAGTCTTAGAGGCGAAATTAGGAACCTACTATCGTGTTTATGTTTCCACACATCTTTATGAGTTTTTCTCTGAATCTAACCAATTGTAGCACAAGAAATAAAAAATAATTACAAACATGGAAATAAACAAATAACATTTATTATTGCCTCTAGGGCATTCCAACAGCGCGTTGCAGCAGTGTCCGGCGTGACCTCGGCGGAGCTCAAGGACGACGGGTGTGATGGGGGCGACTCACCAGAGCTCTGGGCTTGGGGCCTCAATGGTCGCGCAGCTAGTCAGGCAGATGTACAAGAGTGCGACGAAGACAAAGGACACAATGGCGACGTTGGTTTCTTCATCACCTCATCGGAATCGAGAGAGAGGTGACGGTCGGACGTTGATGTGGGCGCCCTACATGTAGTTTATGGACATGGGCATGATGTCATGGGCGTGTGGAATGCACATGGTGAGATAACGAGGCATGCAATGGCTTCTCTAATCGAAATCGAGCTAGATACAATGGCGACAGAGGCGGCGACGACGACGTTGATTTGCTGCCGCCTGGTGGCGTTGGGGTACGGCTTTTGGGGGAAATGATGAGGGCGATGAGGGGATGGGGGTGTTAAAGGCCACGGTGGCGTGACCAATCATGCATAGAACGGTGGCGAACTTGGGCGAGGCGGCCGTGGGGCGTGCACCGGGTCGTCCGTGCGTGTGCATCAGCTGGAGGTTAGGGGTGAGGCATGGGTTCGGGCTATCAACCAAAGAGAGAAAGAGAGAGCGCCAATCATCAGATCGTCTCAAAACGGATGAATGATCTGTTCACATCCAATTTTTTTTTTTTTTGGAATGTGAAATATGAGGCCATCGTACATGCCTCCTACTCATTAACTTTTCTGTTTAGGATGATGCTCCTCCAGAATTTATCATTTAGTTGTTAGCAGACGATGTAACTGTTATTTGATGAATAAAGTATGCCTTCCCGTCAAAAAAAACTTTGTGTTTTAACCACAGGTTGGGAGATACTCATTAATCTCATGCTGTCTCGATGGGGGCAACAAAGTCTTCACATTCTAAAAAAAACATGTATATTTAGAATTGCATGTATTTACACAAAAAATCCTAATTAAAATAAAACATTATTTTTTCAAGAATATCCAAAAGTACATGAATGAAGTAGAATTTTCTTTAGGGGTATTAATGAAGTAAAAATGAAAACACAGAGTTATACAGTAACAATGTTATTGGGTATATGAATGAAGCACATCTTTTTACAATATCGAAAAGAATATGAATTAAGTGTTTTTTTTCATGTGTATAACGATATTACACCTTCTACGACAAAAAAAGTCGTGCAACTATACAAACATCCCATAGAACAACTCTTACAGTAAGTTTTTTACAGGAGTTATTGGAGTTGCTCTTATACCATATTAACGTTGCGTTCGTGATGAATTTGACATTATCAAATGGATTGGTAGCATGTCCAAAAGAATTGGATTGATAAACCGAACATCAAGTATACAATGTCAAATGCATACAAAGATTGAGCTCCCATGAATGTCTATGGTAAAGCCAGTAGATTAAACAGTGTAGCATAAAACTAACAACATGACCTGGATGACTGAAAATCAGTGGTACACAGTTACAAAATTAACTCATGATCCTAGCACATATCCAGCAAAACAATTGCCAGGGTAACCTGGACATTCAAGCACGCACCATGGAAGACGTGGGGACATGGAGCACACCGGCCACACAGCGTGGCATTAGAAGATTAAGCCAAAAATGCTACAATCAATAATACTTGTAATGAACTGGCCATATGTTATTTTATTAAATCATGTAAACTGAAGAAAACAAAATGCTCCAGAACAAAAGTGATTAAAGACTGGATAGTTGATTGTCTGGGGTCACATCTAGCATTACGTCTAATGCCCTATCACTACAATCAACCCAATCATTGGCTTCATCAACAAGTTCGCAGCCCACTCTGATGCCACTTAAAAAGTTGATGTATGTCTTGCCAACGCTTCTTGTTATCCAACAAGATACCAGTAGAACCATCTATCAGAGTCACACACACACATCCATCTTTTCCTTAAATGCATATATACCAAGAAATATCTGCGATCTGGTAGCATACAGCTACACCTCCTCGCATCACCAGAGCATTAACGCTCTAAACTCATGTTGAAACACCACAATCGAAACTCAGTTGTCTTCCCGCGTCTGGTTCATTCAGGTTTAGGAGAGCATAGTTCTGTTGATAGAACACAACACAATTAGCATCATAAATTTTTGTCATATCTTTTTATTTCAAAACAGAATGTAATCTATATATTAAATTATCACCAAGTGAGAAAATAGAGAAGAGTAATAGTTAAGCAAACAACCTAAATACATGGGGATTCCTCTATACACATCCCCAGAAAGTACCATAGTGACCATCTTGTGGTACTATGGTGTTTAGGTCCAGCTATATATTTTGTCTACACCCCAAGGAAACAATGCCATTGTTTAGGTGCAGCTGAATATTCATCTTGCATATTTTCACATACATAATCTAATCAGACCATCAGGCACTCAATTTTGAGTGAACAAAACACCCTCATTAAGCGATTAAAAGTTTATCATGATATCTATGGTATAATAGAATAAATAAACCAAATACAAGCTATATAAGATTACTGAAAATGGTTGTTTGCTATCAAGAAAAGTAATGGTGTTGCAGCAAGATGATCTGAATGTAAATCAAATGGAGCCGAATGCTGAACCTACTTCTTGCGGCTAGCTCGTCTAACAACGAAATATGAGTAGCCCATTTGTATGCACAACCTTATTGCAGTAGCTAAAGGGGCATGTCTCCCACTCGCTCATGTCATCCGCTATCAGCTATCAATGATGATGAGATGTATCATGTATGCTCTTAGCATTACTAAAAAAAGGATACCTGATGATAAGATGTATTTTCTTAGAATTACTCAAAATCAAAGAGTTAACTTTCAAATTCCCCAACATCTGAGGTTAGAACTTCATACCAAGAAAATACTATAAAACACGTATAAGCAAATAGGAAGTTGTGAATATTTCAGTAGTAAGTCATTTGCACTGAAATCATGGACGCTGCCAAAAAATGCAACCTACCAAATGCTAGTGAACTTGTCCGATCATAAATTCAGAACTCCATTTCACAAAATATAGTATACAAAGATGAAAAGAACTGGAGCTGAATACTGTCAAACACACATAAGCAAAAATAATGTAAGCTGTTAAAAAATGCTAACCTATCTAATGCCCAAAAAATGACACCTGCTTGTGCCGAGATAATGTATCATCTTTCGAAAAGATATTGTATCATGTTAACTCTTAGATCCACTCACAACCAGAAGGTGCAGCAATCTAAAGCAGAACAATACTGAGTTAAATCAGCTTTTCTAACAAAGCACTATAACAGAACAAATTATGCACAACAACAATGTACAAAAGAAAAGAGAAAACTCAAAACTGCTCTTTGGTAAATCGCTGCTTGAGTGGAGGTTGCCTTTCACTAAAAGTTGTCAAAGAAATGTAAACGAATCAACAAGTTGCAGCATAAACGATAGAGCAACAAACTGGAATTCTTTTGTAGAGCTCCGTCTTTGAAACAACAATGCCATCGGAAGCGAGGTGATTCTGAAAAAAAATGGGAAGGGAGGCTCAATCAGTTTACTGTAAAAATCTAGAAACTGGAATTCTTTATTTCAATGCACTTCTGAAGAATAAATTGTATGACCAGTTTTGCAAAGGTCAACGCTCATTTGCCTAATATAAAAGTTAAACTCCAGTATCTATAAAGTTTGTAGAAACTTTGCTCCATCCGAATTAGGATTTTCAATCAAATGTTCAGTACTCAATGTGGTTCTACTACTACTACAAATTATACCAATTCTTTTTGCTAAATTAGTCGTACACTTCATACACTGTTATTAAACATGAATTTCGTGAGCACATAGTAACCATGCACCTGCAACGCACATGTAACCATATGACCGAGGAATGCTGTTTTTTTTCAGCATCTTTACTCCATGTTTTATTCTAGCGCGCTAACTGATCATTCTGAGCTTTTATTCTAGCTCTCTAACTGATCCTCTTACACATGGAATTTAATCACAACAACATTCATTTCATACAAATGTTTAGATATTTACTGTATTAAGAACTGTAGAAATATATTTTTTAGACATCAGAATCAGAAAATATACCTGGAATGCAGAATTGTTAGGTGACGCCTCCACAGCCAAATCAGTCTCGCACCCTCGCTACTTCACATAAGGTTCATAGTTCAGCAAGAAAAAAATGTTCAATCCGTTAGTTGCGGCCTCAAACCCTACAGACAAATCTGTTAACAATCAACTAAATTCCTGTTAACAAAAGAAAAAGTCTTACATCTCTCTCAACAGAACTGCAGTGCACATGTTTCATCTATAGCAAATATCTTCCTTGTTGCATTTGTTCCAGTATGGATCTCGTCACTTTCAAAGGTATGAACAAAATTACTGCAAAAAATAATACTCCGGTTGGCAGAGATGATGATTCACCATCTATACATATTATAAAGAGAAACAGCAAACAGAGGAGAGGCAGTAGTGACTTATCCAGTGCGGGCAAGGTGTCGTGTGGCCGTGGGGACCGATCAGCTGGCAGGGTCAGACAGCAAGCCCGGGGGCCGGCGCCATCGATTGGGTGGCCTATGAGTAGTAGCAACCTACTACCATGTTGGATCATCCGTTTCACATAACCGAACGAGAGCAGCACCGCTGCTGGGTAGCTGCCCGTAGGGATCGATGGCGTCCTACGGAAGTGAGGCCTGGTTGTAATCTTAAGTAAAGTGATCTGCAGGTCAACTGAACTTCAGTGCCCACAAAGATAAATAAATGTTTAGAACAAGCAAATACTGAAATAGACTGGCCGCTCTGAAACTTGATATGAATGAAAAACATTAAGAGACTGAACTCACAAGGTAATAATGGTGTAGAACAAGATCGAGATATTGCACGTCCTCGCTTGAACAACCAATTCTTACCAGATCTAAATAACCTTTTTATAATCAACTAAACCTAGGAACATCAGCAAAAGGAGCAAGCATGAATCTTTGGCCACTAATAAATACAAACTAAAAAGCTAATAAATCGTACAGCGGAAGATGTAACCTTGAAGAAGTTGCTGAATCAGATGTGAAACAACCCCCTTGTATACTCTGTACAAACCAAAAATTCAGTAATAGTCACATAGAACAAATATCAAACAGTTGGTGTGCACGAACAAATATCATTAGCCATCAGTTTCTGTATGTTCATAAGGACATATAAGTTGAATCAGTCATTTACTTCTGATCTTCTGAGCTGAAGAGTGGCGCACTGAGCTGAAAAGACCAATTCCGTCAGCAACAGAGCCACTGAACAGGCATCCGACGAACGCTCCCCCCAAGCATATGCTCACCACAAGCCCTGCATCCATGGAACCACATACATAAATCTCATGACCGGGCCCAAACAAACCAAGGTCATGCATACGGATGGAGGGCTCGTGCGTGGCGTACCTTCGGCCAGCGTGTTACCGGCGATGCCGAGGTCGGCGGAGATGCTCTCGAGCGGCTCCTTCACCACTCTGCACCACCCACCATGACATCGCCATGAAACAGCCGCACGTGAGTGCCGTGGCATGAAGAGAGAGACAATCATGAAATGGAATGGAAGGCGTGACGGGACGCACCCGGTGTGGTAGCCGAAGAGGAAGGAGGTGAGCATGGCAACGCACACGTGCGGTAGGGTCCTGCGCCACGACGGGCATCCTCCTCCTCCGTCGGGCGTCTTCGCTGTCGGATCTAAAACGTCACCAAAATTCGCACCACGAAAATAGGTAGCAAAACGAAAGGAATGCTCCCAGAGCGGATCGACGGGGCTGTCGAAAATGGTTGTTTGCTATCAAGAAAAGTAATGGTGTTGCAGCAAGATGATCTGAATGTAAATCAAATGGAGCCGAATGCTGAACCTACTTCTTGCGGCTAGCTCGTCTAACAACGGAATATGAGTAGCCCATTTGTATGCACAACCTTATTGCAGTAGCTAAAGGGGCATGTCTCCCACTCGCTCATGTCATCCGCTATCAGCTATCAATGATGATGAGATGTATCATGTATGCTCTTAGCATTACTAAAAAAAGGATACTTGATGATAAGATGTATTTTCTTAGAATTACTCAAAATCAAAGAGTTAACTTTCAAATTCCCCAACATCTGAGGTTAGAACTTCATACCAAGAAAATACTATAAAACACGTATAGGCAAATAGGAAGTTGTGAATATTTCAGTAGTAAGTCATGTGCACTGAAATCGTGGACGCTGCCAAAAAATGCAACCTACCAAATGCTAGTGAACTTGTCCGATCATAAATTCAGAACTCCATTTCACAAAATATAGTATACTAAAATGAACAGAACTGGAGCTGAATACTGTCAAACACACATAAGCAAAAATAATGTACGCTGTTAAAAAATGCTAACCTATCTAATGCCCAAAAAATGACACCTGCTTGTGCTGAGATAATGTATCATCTTTCGAAAAGATATTGTATCATGTTAACTCTTAGATCCACTCACAACCAGAAGGTACAGCAATCTAAAGTAGAACAATACTGAGTTAAATCAGCTTTTCTAACAAAGCTCTATAACAGAACAAATTATGCACAACAACAATGTACAAAAGAAAGAGAAAACTCAAAACTGCTCTTTGGTAAATCGCTGCTTGAATGGAGGTTGCCTTTCACTAAAAGTTGTCAAAGAAATGTAAACGAATCGACAACAAGTTGCAGCATAAACGATAGAGCAACAAACTGGAATTCTTTTGTAGAGCTCCGTCTTTGAAACAACAATGCCATCGGAAGCGAGGCGATTCTGAAAAAAAAATGGGAAGGGAGGCCCAATCAGTTTACTGTAAAAATCTAGAAACTGGAATTCTTTATTTCAATGCACTTCTGAAGAATAAATTGTATGACCAGTTTTGCAAAGGTCAACGCTCATTTGCCTAATATAAAAGTTAAACTCCAGTATCTATAAAGTTTGTAGAAACTTTGCTCCATCCGAATTAGGATTTTCAATCAAATGTTCAGTACTCAATGTGGTTCTACTACTACTACAAATTATACCAATTCTTTTTGCTAAATTAGTCGTACACTTCATACACTGTTATTAAACATGAATTTCATGAGCACATAGTAACCATGCACCTGCAACGCACATGTAACCATATGACCGAGGAATGCTGTTTTTTTTCCAGCATCTTTACTCCATGTTTTATTCTAGCGCGCTAACTGATCATTCTGAGCTTTTATTCTAGCTCTCTAACTGATCCTCTTACACATGGAATTTAATCACAACAACATTCATTTCATACAAATGTTTAGATATTACTGTATTAAGAACTGTAGAAATATATTTTTTACACATCAGAATCAGAAACTATACCTGGAATGCAGAATTGTTAGGTGACGCCTCCACGGCCAAATCAGTCTCGCACCCTCGCTACTTCACATAAGGTTCATAGTTCAGCAAGAAAAAAAATGTTCAATCCGTTAGTTGCGGCCTCAAACCCTACAGACAAATCTATTAACAATCAACTAAATTCCTGTTAACAAAAGAAAAAGTCTTACATCTCTCTCAACAGAACTGCAGTGCACATGTTTCATCTACAGCAAATATCTTCCTTGTTGCATTTGTTCCAGTATGGATCTCGTCGCTTTCAAAGGTATGAACAAAATTACTGCAAAAAATAATACTCCGGTTGGCAGAGATGATGATTCACCATCTATACATATTATAAAGAGAAATAGCGAACAGAGGAGAGGCAGTAGTGACTTATCCAGTGCAGGCAACGTGTCGTGTGGCCGTGGGGACCGATCAGCTGGCAGGGTCAGACAGCAAGCCCGGGGGTCGGCGCCATCGATCGGGTGGCCTATGAGTAGTAGCAACCTACTACCATGTTGGATCATCCGTTTCACATAACCGGACAGGAGCAACACCGCTGCTGGGTAGCTGCCCGTAGGGATCGATGGCGTCCTACGGAAGTGAGGCCTGGTTGTAATCTTATGTAAAGTGATCTGCAGGTCAACTGAACTTCAGTGCCCATAAAGATAAATAAAAGCTTAGAACAAGCAAATACTGAAATAGACTGGCCACTCTGAAACTTGATATGAATGAAAAACATTAAGAGACTGAACTCACAAGGTAATAATGGTGTAGAACAAGATCAAGATATTGCACGTCCTTGCTTGAACAACCAATTCTTACCAGATCTAAATAACCTTTTTATAATCAACTAAACCTAGGAACAACAGCAAAAGGAGCAAGCATGAATCTTTGGCCACTAATAAATACAAACTGAAAAGCTAATAAATCGTACAGCGGAAGATGTAACCTTGAAAAAGTTGCTGAATCAGATGTGAAACAACACCCTTGTATCCTCTGTACAAACCAAAAATTCTGTAATAGTCACATAGAACAAATATCAAACAGTTGGCGTGCACGAACAAATATCGTTAGCCATCAGTTTCTGTATGTTCATAAGGACATATAAGTTGAATCAGTCATTTACTTCTGATCTTCTGAGCTGAAGAGTGGCGCACTGAGCTGAAAAGACCAATTCCGTCAGCAACAGAGCCACTGGACAGGCATCCGACGAACGCTCCCCCCAAGCATATGCTCACCACAAGCCCTACATCCATGGAACCACATACATAAATCTCATGACCGGGCCCAAACAAACCAAGGTCGTGCATACGGATGGAGGGCTCGTGCGTGGCGTACCTTCGGCCAGCGTGTTACCGGCGATGCCGAGGTCGGCGGAGATGCTCTCGAGTGGCTCCTTCACCACTCTGCACCACCCACCATGACATTGACATGAAACAGCCGCACGTGAGTGCCGTGGCATGAAGAGAGAGAAATCATGAAATGGAATGGAAGGCGTGACGGGACGCACCCGTTGTGGTAGCCGAAGAGGAAGGAGGTGAGCGTGGTGACGCACACGTGCGGTAGGGTCCTGCGCCACGACGGGCGTCCTCCTCCGTCGGGCGTCTTCGCTGTCGGATCTAAAACGTCACCGAAATTCGCACCACGAAAATCGGTAGCAAAACGAAAGGAATGCTCCCAGAGCGGATCGACGGGGCTGTCGCACAGACCTGGCGTCTCGACGTCGGGATCTATGGCGGCGTCCCAGGACGGCACGCGCTTGTAGGCCGAGGTGCTCAACTTCGCCCGGCGGTGTCCTGTAGCGGCGGCACCGGCGTGGGAAGAGCGGGCGAGTGGCGGCATCGGCGGGGGCGAGCGGCAGCGCCGGCGGGGCCGAGCGGGCGAGCGCCGGCTACGCGAGGCGGGGGCGGGCTGAGAAGGGGCGGCTGCTGCTCCCCCTCCCCCTTCGGAGGTGCTGCTCAGGCGCCGGCGTGAAGGGGCGGCAAGGGGCCGAGCGGCGGCACGGCAGGGCGAGCGGTTGGCGGCAAGGGGCCGAGCGGCGGCGTGGTCGAGAGGTTGGTGAGCGAGGCGAGAGTGGGGCGAGCGATAGAGAGGGGCGTGCGAGAGAGAGGCGTGGTCGAGCGGGCGTGCGAGAGAGGGGCGAGGGGGAGATTTCGTTAACGATAGGTTTCGTTAACGGATATTTTAGACCGTTAGATCGTTGATTAGACGGCTAATACGCTGAGTTGGATCGGACCTCTCTTGCTTTTATAGTGGTAGTAGATAGATAGTACGAGTAGATAATATAGATAGATAGATAGTACTCCCTCCATTCCTAAATAGTTTCGTTAACGGATATTTTAGACCGTTAGATCCTTGATTAGACGGCTAATACGCTGAGTTGGATCTGCCCTCTCTTAATTTTATAGTGGTAGTAGATAGATAGTAGATAATATAGATAGATAGATAGATAGTACTCCCTCCATTCTTAAATATTTGTCTTTTTAGAGATTTTAAATGGACTACCACATATGGATGTATATAGACATATTTTATAGTATAGATTCATTCGCTTTGCTCTGTATGTAGTCACTTATTGAAATCTCTAGAAAGACAAATATTTAGAAACGGAGGGAGTAGATAGATAGTAGATAGATAGTAGATACTAGATAGTACTCCCTCAGTCCCAAATTCTTGTCTTAGATTTCTCTAGATACGGATGTATCTAATACTAAAACGTGACTTGATACATTCGTATCTAGACAAATCTAAGACAAGAATTTTGGGATGGAGGGAGTAGATGAAAAACATTAAGAGACTGAACTCACAAGGTAATAATGGTGTAGAACAAGATCGAGATATTGCACGTCCTCGCTTGAACAACCAATTCTTACCAGATCTAAATAACCTTTTTATAATCAACTAAACCTAGGAACAACAGCAAAAGGAGCAAGCATGAATCTTTGGCCACTAATAAATACAAACTGAAAAGCTAATAAATCATACAGCGGAAGATGTAATCTTGAAGAAGTTGCTGAATCAGATGTGAAACAACCCCCTTGTATCCTCTGTACAAACCAAAAATTCTGTAATAGTCACATAGAACAAATATCAAACAGTTGGTGTGCACGAACAAATACCGTTAGCCATCAGTTTCTGTATGTTCATAAGGACATATAAGTTGAATCAGTCATTTACTTCTGATCTTCTGAGCTGAAGAGTGGCGCACTGAGCTGAAAAGACCAATTCTGTCAGCAACAGAGCCACTGAACAGGCATCCGACGAACGCTCCCCCCAAGCATATGCTCACCACAAGCCCTGCATCCATGGAACCACATACACAAATCTCATGACCAGGCCCAAACAAACCAAGGTCGTGCATACGGATGCAGGGCTCGTGCATGGCGTAACTTCGGCCAGCGTGTTACCGGCGATGCCGAGGTCGGCGGAGATGCTCTCGAGCGGCTCCTTCATCACTCTGCACCACCCACCATGACATCGCCATGAAACAACCGCACGTGAGTGCCGTGGCATGAAGAGAGAGACAATCATGAAATGGAATGGAAGGCGTGACGGGACGCACCCGGTGTGGTAGCCGAAGAGGAAGGAGGTGAGCATGGTGACGCACACGTGCGGTAGGGTCCTGCGCCACGACGGGCATCCTCCTCCTCCTTCGGGCGTCTTCGCTGTCGGATCTAAAACGTCACCGAAATTCGCACCACGAAAATTGGCAGCAAAACAAAAGGAATGCTCCCAGAGCGGATCGATGGGGCTGCCGCACAGACCTGGCGTCTCGACGTCGGGATCGATGGCGGCGTCCCAGGACGGCACACGCTTGTAGGCCGAGGTGCTCAACTTCGCCCGGCGGTGTCCTGTAGCGGCGGCACCGGCGCGGGAAGAGCGGGCGAGTGGCAGCGCCGGCGGGGCCGAACGGGCGAGCGGCGGCTACATGATGACCCACAAGTATAGGGGATCTATCGTAGTCCTTTCGATAAGTAAGAGTGTCGAACCCAACTAGGAGCAGAAGGAAATGACAAGCGGTTTTCGGCAAGGTATTCTCTGCAAGCACTGAAATTATCGGTAACAGATAGTTTTGTGATAAGATAATTCGTAACGGGTAACAAGTAACAAGTGTAACTAAGGTGCAGCAAGGTGGACCAATCCTTTTTGTAGCAAAGGACAAGCCTGAACGAACTCTTATATAAAGCAAAGCGCTCCCGAGGACACATGGGAATTATTGTCAAGTTAGTTTTCATCACGCTCATATGATTCGCGTTCGCTACTTTGATAATTTGATATGTGGGTGGACCGGTGCTTGGGTGTTGTCCTTACTTGGACAAGCCTCCCACTTATGATTAACCCCTCTCGCAAGCATCCGCAACTATGAAAGAAGAATTAAGATAAATCTAACCATAACATGAAACATATGGATCCAAATCATCCCCTTACGAAGCAACGCATAAACTAGGGTTAAACTTCTGTCACTCTAGCAACCCATCATCTACTTATTACTTCCCAATGCCTTCCCCTAGGCCCAAATCATGGGGAAGTGTCATGTAGTCGACGTTCACATAACACCACTAGAGGAAAGACAACATACATCTCATCAAAATATCGAACGAATACCAAATTCACATGATTACTTATAACAAGACTTCTCTCATGTCCTCAGGAACAAACGTAACTACTCACGAAGCATATTCATGTTCATAATGAGAGGAGTAATAAATATCATTAAGGATCTGAACATATGATCTTCCATCGAATAAACCAACTAGCATCAACTACAAGGAGTAATCAACACTACTAGCAACCCACAGGTACCAATCTGAGGTTTTGAGACAAAGATCGGATACAAGAGATGAACTAGGGTTTGAGAGGAGATGGTGTTGGTGAAGATGTTGATGGAGATTGAACCCCTCTCGATGAGATGATCATTGGTGATGACGATGGCTTCGATTTCCCCCTCCCGAAGGGAAGTTTCCCCGCAGGAATAGCTCCGCCGGAGCCCTAGATTGCTTCTGCCCAGGTTCCGCCTCGAGACGGCGGCGCTTCGTCCCAAAAGCTTCCTTATGATTTTTTCCAGGTCAAAACCCTCCATATAGCAGAAGATGGGTGAGGGAGTCCTGGATTAGGGGGTCCTCGGGTGTCCGGTCTATTCGATATGGGCCGGACTGATGGGCCGTGAAGATAAAGCAGAAGACTATCCCCCGTGTCCGGGTGGGACTCCTGTATGCGTGGATGGCAAGTTTGGTGTCCGGATGTACTCTTTCCTTCCTCTGTAAACCGACTTTGTACGACCCTGGGCCCCTCCGGTGTGTATATAAACCGGAGGGTTTAGTCCGTAGAGATCATCAGAATAATCATAGGCTAGACAGCTAGGGTTTAGCCATTACGATCTCGAGGTAGATCAACTCTTGTATCCCCTATATTCATCGAATACAATCAAGCAGGACGTAGGGTTTTACCTCCATTAAGAGGGCCCGAACCTTGGTAAACATCGTGTCCCCATTGTCCCATGTTACCATTGATCCTTAGACTCACAGCTTGGGACCCCCTACCCGAGATCTGCCGGTTTTGACACCGACATTGGTACTTTCATTGAGAGCTCCGCTGTGTAGTCGCGAGAAGCGATCTATGGCTCGCCTTGTCATCAATGACGATATCACCTCTGGAAGGAGCCTAACTTCAGGACAGGTCCTCCAGCTCGGCAGTTTCACCGTGGGTGCCGGCATGGCCATCAAGCCAACAGCGCCCCCCCATGATCGCCAAACATCACCCCCGCATCGGTCTTGAACACTCCGAAAAGATGGATCCGACGAACGTCTCGTCCTTAAACGAGCTGCTAGATCGCATCGCCGCCCTGGGGCTTTCAATGGATTATGATCGGATCGGGCTCAAACCCGACCAGAGGGAAATTAACTCCCCGTCGATCACCCACCTGGTAGCGGTCGTCGAGGAACGAGCCGAAAACACTTCTTCCCCTAAACTAAAGACCAGCTATGTTCGGGTCTTCGAACCTCTTGGGTCGGACACCCTCCCTTTGGATGAGACTCCGCGTCCCCCGAACTCAGGGTCGGACATTGGGTCCGAGGAGCACTTGGATCTCCCTAGACCCGAACTGGTGACTTCGGAGATTTTACAGGCTCCGGATGCAATCGTGGGTCGAGGTTCGAGTTTTTGCCCACCCACCCACCACAATCAATACTCTCCAAGTAATTCAGGCCCTCCAGACATATGTGACCTAATGTATGTACGGCAGCAACCTTGGAAAATGGTCCATCACTTCTGGGCCAGATTCCTACTTGTCAAAAACAAGATTAAAGATTGCTGCGACGACGATGCAGTCTCGGTCTTTCATCGCAATTGTACCGATGAGGGAATTCGGAATGCCCTCAACCGCTGTCGCATACAGAGTTTCACGGAGCTATCGCACGTAGTACGGAAGTATTGCGCGATGGAAAGCACTTGGAAGGCACAGAAAACCCAATTGGAACCTGCTGCCTTTAAGCAGTGCACTGCCCGGGCAAAACGGATACACCCTTACGAGGCATCCGACCATAAGCCCGTCGGCAAGAAAAAACCCTCTACGGGATACAGGTCCATTCTTGACGAACTCCTCGACAAGCCCTGTCTGGTACATACGACGCCGAGCACTGACTCAACTCACAGCCTTCGAGCATGTTGGGTACTCCGGCAGGTAGCTAAAAGTGGCGAGGCCATCCTCACCACCGCCACTCCAGAGAAGCATTCTCCAGAGGATGACGATTTTAACATCCTTACGGTCTTCGAGACTTTCTCCTCAAATAATCAGCGTAAGAGGGCACTCCGCGACCTCGCCGAAGTCCACCAAGTAACCGCAGTAAGCCCATGGAATGACGCGGCAATAACCTTCACCGCTGACGACGAACCAAGGGCCCGATCAGTCCGAGCACCCGCCGCTTTAGTCCTAAACCCAATTGTGGACGGCTTTCGACTTACCAAAGTGCTCATGGACAGCGGCAGCGGGCTTAACCTCATCTACGAGGACACGCTCGACAAAATGCAGATCGATAGAACACGCATCGAGCAAAGCAGTACCACCTTTCGAGGTATCATCCCCAGTCGAGGAGCATGATGCTCGGGGAGAATTAAACTTGACGTAGTATTCGGCACGCCTGAAAATTACAGGTCGGAGGAGCTGCTCTTTCACATCGCTCCCTTCAATAGCGGCTACCACGCCCTTCTAGGGCGGGGCGCTTTTTTACGCTTCCAAGCCGTACCCCATTATGGGTACATGAAGCTTAAAATGCCGGGGCCCAATGGAATAATCATAGTTACAAGTGATCCGGATACAGCACTCCGCGCCGAAAACAAAACCGCATCCTTGGCCTTGAGGCACTCTCCGAAGCCCTTGCGGCCGAAGAATTAACCACCCTACGATCCACGGTGGACAAGGATGATGTGATTCTCGATAAGAGACCTAAATCCACCTCTTTCAAGCCAGCAGATGAAATAGTTAAATTTCAAGTGCACCCGACGGATCCTAACAAAACAGTGTAGGGTAACGCAGTAGAAAACAAAAAAATTTCGACCTACGCACCAGCCCAGGACCACTATGGAGACTGCATACAAGGTTTGATCATTTTCGTTACCGACTCGTAGCGCAGCGGAAGTAGAGTCGATGACGATCGTCGGTGCAGATCCCCGCAGCTAGGATTTACAACCTCCCAACCGCGAGGATGTACTCCCTCATCCGCCACTCGGACAGCCCTCCGGGAGGCGGTCGGACAGTCCCCCGGACGGTGTCGTGGACAGCCCTTCGGGAGGACTCACAGAACTCGGACCGTCACTCGGACAGCCCTTCGGGAGGACACTCGAACAGCCCCTCGGGCAAAAGGACGAAACTACGACCTCTCTACGGGGTTGCACACATACGGTGCCATCTATCCGGCAGGGCTTCGCCGTCCAGAACTAGTTCCCACCGGAACCCAGACAGCCTTTCGGCACTACGAAACTATTTCGTGGGAGGGAGAGAGAATGCTAGATCATGCATGGCTTGTGTGAGAGAGTTGGAGTGGAGTTGGAGAGCACCTCTCCTCCTCCTTATATAGTGGTGGAAGGGGTGGAGGGGGCTGAAAATTCAGCCCACTAAACATGGGGAAAACATGTTCCCACAAAACAAGGAGAACATGTTCCCACCAAACAAGGGAAAAACATGTTCCCTTGTCCATGGTGTTCCCCCATGGGGCCCCACCTTCCTCCCAAAACTCTCCACCATTTGTGGGGGCTGCCCCCCACCATGGGCCCCCCCCCCCAACATTTTGTCCAGCCACAAGGGGGCTGCTCCCAAAGGGGGCCCCCCCAAAAACAGCCCCCACGATCCGTGGGATCTTGTCCCCTCACGCTGGGACAAGATGTTTTCCGCGACTATTATTTCTGAAAAATTCCAGAAGGTCCCAGAACATTTTCGGCACCCTCTAAAATTATCTGGACGCGCTCTGGAACATTTCCAGTATGGTGGTTTAATTTAAAACCATCTTTGTTTACCCGGTAAACAACTCCGGCAGCTCCGAAACTTTTTTTTCGGTTTTTTCTCCAGAAAAATTCCAGAAATTACCAGACCAATCTGGCAACCTCCAAAACATTCCCAGTGCTTGCCGAAACCTTTTTGGATCAATGGTTTTATCCGAAACAACTTTTCGGTTTTACCGAAACTTTTTCAGTGTTCTCTCTCCGGAACTCTTCCGTTGTCTCCGAAACTTTTCGGTGATTTTCTCTCAGACTCCCTGTCTAGTATTCAGCAGATAGATGACCCTTAAGCGTGTGACCCTATAGGTTCGGTGAAGTATAGACATGACACGGAACACCTTCCGATCAATGATCAACATCGGAGCCGTGGACACCCATATTGACCCCTATACCCACACGAATGAATATTCGAGTGAACCTCCAGTTGCCGTGTGCTATTCTTGTTGCTTCACGATATGTTACAAATACCCGAGGTTAGACATGTAGGCATTTCCGTGGATCAACAACTTGTCCACTATGCCAGTTACCTCGTTACCGGTATTGTTCTCTTTTCTCGTTACCGTGTTGCGGCATCCCCGTGATCAAATCACAAAGTGTCTGGCCAGACGATGATGGATACCGTAACACCGAGAGGGCCCAGAGATATCTCTCCATCGCCGGAGGAGCAAATCCCAATCTTGAGCTATCAAGTTACTTGACACACTTTTCCATGAACCCGTAAGACGCCGTAATAGCCACCCATTTACGGATGACGTTTAACAAACCCCAAAGTTCATGAAGCAAGCATGAAGAAACTCGATACTCTCATGGTCTAAGGAATCATGCAAACGTTAACTATCTCTGTGTTATTAACCATTAACTTGTGACGAATGTAACTCATAGCATAACATCAATTCGGGTCGATTCAACACAAATGTTCTTCTAACACTGTGCCCTCAAAATTGCTGGCATAGACATGCCCATGATCAGGAAAACAGAACCATCATGCAATACTTGAGCTAGTCTTAGAGGCCAGACTAGGAATACATATTACCGTTTATTATTCCACACGTGCATATGAGTCTTCCTCCGAGCCTCGTTTTATTTGCAGACTCGAGAACCATAGCAGTTATAGCATGGAACATAAACCTAATTATGAACAGGGAGATAATCAATAACATTTATTATTGCCTCTAGGGCATATCTCCTACAGACTCCCACTTGCACTAGAGTCAATAATCTAGTTAATGCTAATGCACTTTACACCTGTGGCACACCGGTGTAAATATGCTTCGCTTGTGGTATAGCCTGAATGTTCAACGGCTCTGACGACTTCAGCTCCGTGTGTATCTTTGCATATCCTCGCGTTTTCACGCTTTCACAAAAGTCATATTTTGTGTGGACTTGGCTTGATATGTATGCGAATCACAGGTCGAACCTGGATTCCTCAGACTGAGTTATGGAGCAACTACTTGCAGTAGTGTCCCATTGACAAAAGCCATCTTGGAACCATACTAAGTTCATGAATGAACTATATGATTCAACATCTTCTTTGTCGCTTTAAAAGCGGCAACATACTTTGCCTCTATTATAGAATTCGCCACAGTAACTTGTTTGAACAAATTCCAACTAACTGTGCCACCATATTGTGTGTTACACAAAACCGTCAATTTAAATCGAAAATCGCATGGAGAAATGATGAAGACTGTATCGATGTAACCTTTTACAACGAACTCTTCATGATCTCTACTTGCGAGAAAACTTGTCATCAGTGCTACTATAGTACTCAATGACCCTTTTTCACTGTTGTCCCTTGATCAATACTTTTGATCACTTTGGTATCTATACTCGCAACAACTTTGGGAGTATTGGACATATCTGGTTGTTATACATACCATGGAATACATGATTAATCCAAACACAAGAGTGTGTGGAATCCCCATCATGTATTTTGCTCATCAGTGTTTTTGGGACACCGAGTCTTGCAAAAACTCTTTCCATGTGACTTCGGCAAGAATCACTCCTTGGCGTTTTAAATGCTAAAAAGTTTTAGCATCTTGTCAATATGTATTTATTGCTTAGCCTCATTAGGTAAATCTATCTTCATAGATCATCATGCCTAATATTAAGGCTATTTAGCCCAAGCACTTCATCGAAAAACTATTTTCAAATGAAGTCCTAATTCGTGTCAAGAATTTTATTTCCAATTAACAATGTGTCAAGCACACAAGGTTTTTAGAAATGTTATTAGGCTCCCACTTACTTTCTTGAATTACAAGCATCTTCGTTATCCATTGATGAAGTCAAAACTCCTTTGACCATTTCATCAAAACACAAAGATTCCAACTCCACTTTGCTCTCTTCTGTCCATCGCTGGAACTCTGAAGTTTGCACCCTTTCTAGCATCCTCTGGATTGACAAAATACCTTGGACTGTAACACATGCAGGTCCTTGGTTTCATTTCCATCAGATGGAAATCCTTTTGTCATCCATTGTTTTATATCTCATGATATGAAATATGTATTAATTGCTAGTTTAACCCGAACCGAATTTAAGCATCGCTACGATGAAGCAACCTCATCGTAGTCAACTCCTTGAACTTGTATATTGCAACAAGTCGAGCTTTATGGATAAAACATTTTTATTCATATCAGTTATAGTTCCATAAATATTCGTCAGACTCTAAGTCTTCCGAAAGGTGTATCAAGGTTTTAATCTTGAATCACTTATATGGAAACTATCTCGGATTGTATTGGCATTTAGCCAATTCCGGAGTTAGGGCCCATCAACGCTTCCTTGTGTATCGTAGGTATACTGTTGTCTAACAACAATATCTCGTTTGCGCACCTGAGAGGTTTGCACGAGCCTTGCCTACGTGGTTCAGCTGCAAGTTCGACCGAAGTCCATACATTTTATTGTAGAGACTTCCGTATCAGTCGCAGTAGGAAACTCCGGAATTACTTCCAAGGTCTCTTTCCTTTGATCTGATGGCGAAGATACTGTTTATCTTGTCGAGTTGCACTATTCTCCCACTCACCTTTTTCAAAGAACCATTTTCTTCAAAAAGCATACCGTTTTGTGGCAAAAACTTTTGCCTCGGTATAGTGGTGGGGGAATACCCAATGACTTGGGATAACCTACAAAGTAGCACTTGTCTGATTTGGAATAGGTTTGTAACCTTTTACACAAGCCCCATATTCCAAATGTTAAGAAAAGATATAACATGGTTGGGCGTACCATACCATGGTGTCATTTCAACAGACCTGATGGAGCTCTTTTCAGTGTAAAAGCCGCAGTCTCTAAAGCATCACCTTTTAAAAGGGATAATGGCAAATTTATTTATGTCATCTTTGATCTTACCATGTCATAAATGGTTCGATTACATCTTCACGGACTTTCCACTTGCAGTGGTGTTCCGGGAGGTGCAAGTTATGAAACCCCTTTCACAATGCATCAGACATTCGCTAAACTTGTAACTCAAATATTTCTTTCTGCAATCGAATTGTAGAAACATAATTTTCTTGTTACAATAACTTCTACTTCATTTTGAAAACCTTTCAAATGATTTCAAAAGATCCAGACTTACGTCTCATCAAGTAAATATCCATATATCTACTTGAGTCATTTCTGAAGATAGATAAATCCACTACTTGCAACAACATTTATCGGACTACATACATCAAAATGTATGATCACCAATAAGTTCTTTGCTCGTTCCTTATGGCCTGTGAACGGTATTTCAGTCACTTCACTTTTCGGAGGAAAGTTGCAAGTGTCAGGTGATTCAAAATCAAACGACTTCAAAATCCATCATAATGGAATTTTCCATGCGGGTTTCTCCAATGTGACCAAATGCAGTGCCACACTTGTGTGGTATTCTTTTAGTCTTATGACATTTAGCGTCAGTGTTATGGATGTATCATATTGCCATCAATATTCATAACATACGTCCCATCGATGATGGAAGTATGGCCCTCATGTTATTCATAATACTGAACAGCAATTGTTCTTCTATGAACAACCCTTTTGCAACAAACATTGTGCAATGGGCTAGAGTGTGTAAAACTCTAAAATGAATTATCAAAGTTAATACTGAGGTAATGTATTATTATCAATATTCATAACATACATCTCATTCATAATGAAAGTATGGCCCTTATGTTATTCATAACACCGAACATCAAAAGTTCTCTTATGAACAACCTTCTTGCAAGATAACTTATGCAATGGGCTAGAGTGTGTAAAACTCTAATTGAATTAGGAAAATAAACACAGACGGTAATACACCGATGGAAGGTACAGTAACATTTACTATGTTCCCTGTGTATACCTAAACCTCATTCCTGGCTAGTCTTTCAGGCCATAGTAGTTCTTACATCGAGTTGCAATAGAATGCAATCGAGCGGGTATCTTTGTGATTAACTCACAATACCCAAGAATCAGTGATTAACAATTTAATCATAATTCCCAAGAACTATATCTTTGACCAGCCTTCTATACATCAAAAACTTGTATGACATTCATACATGAGCTGGATATTCCAGTCTTCTTTCTCATTGCCTTTATACTTCTAACAGTTTAACTTTTAGTATTTCTCCTACTCTCAGAAGAAGCACACAACTTAAGAGTGGCATCAGCCCTGGACTTCCTAGGCGTGAAAGTTTCACTGACACCCTTCGGACACTTCCTTTCTCTTTAAGTTGTTGTTTTATTCACCTTTCATCATATGACAGGCGTTCTTCTGGATCCCTCTCTTATCAGCCTAATGCATAGTAAACTCCTTTACTAATAGTTTGCAAACAAACATTTCTTTGGATATATCATATCTTTTAGCCTTTGTCTGTCTCTGAAAATGATTTTCAGATTCCATGAATATCACATAACTATCCAAACTTTCGAAGTTCGGGTCTCATGGAAGCAAACATATTGCACTTGACTGAAATGGAATTCCAGCTTTTGGATCAAAGGACGAGAGTCACATGATCCATAGCATAAGCGAGAGAATACCGAAAGTATGCGATAGGACAAAGTCCTTCTCGGCACTCTTGAGGACAATCCTCACATTACGTTGCCAACCGTAAAGTTTTAACCAGATATTTAACAGCTATTCAATTTTAATAGGGAAGGTGGAAACGCGAGCCATTATTCTACAACTATTTTGCAAATCACACTTAGACAGTGTTCAAAATTAATTGCACTGAGAATTAAACAAGTTAATTCAAAGTGCGCTCCCACTCAAATCAATATCTCTCATAATTGATTGTGAGTGATACAAGACCCGCATTTCCATTCAACGCCATTGAACGAGATGAACACTGATGGCGCGAACTTCAATCGGTAGGCAAACTTGCCAATCACATCTCTATGTGACTCTTGTTCATCTTTCGATGGGCGTGTTCCGAGCTCAGGGAGATCCTTCCAGAACGTCAAGACAACCAAGTGATCTCGCTGCGAGGTCTCAACTCACCCGCCTCACACATCCCTAATCGTTCGCACCCAGGGAGATCCTGTGATGCCCCGAAAAGTTAGGTGCCGTGACGGTGCTACACTTGGGAGAACACTAACTACTTGATATTTTTGTGAGAGATCACCCTAATAAAAGCGACTACCGCGCAATCAGTAAGGGTGCATCATAAGGGATAAACATCTCAGGCAATTCATAATAGCATGATATGGTATAGCCCTTTCTGACGGAGAAGTCTTGTATTTCTTCGTCTTTGGCATTCGCGTCGGTGTTCACCTTTGCGAAGATTGCCACCACCTTGTCGATGCACCAGATAATATTGCTATCTCTATAGCTAATAAAATAAGTGCATTACATAAGGTTGACACGCAGGTCATTAAAGTGCAATCATATGGCTCCAGCCATCATGCCGAATCATGACACGCAGGTCATGTTAATCAGTTTACATCATATAGACATCTCATACATAATCAAATTATTATGAGCACTACTATACCACATCATATGCACATGCAAACCCTCCTGCAAAACCAAGTTAGACGCCTCTAATCGGTTTAGCAAAAACTGGTATTACGTGGCTTCTAAGGTTTCGAAACAAACCGAAGCTACCAACGTCCATCATCAAGCATGATTATCCAAGTCGCTAGATTAACAACGCGGGGTGTATGAAACACGAGATAATAAAATCTCGAGCCCCATACTGAACTTCGTCATACGCATGACCCCCGTGCAGATCATATCTGCATTGCCCTTTAATCTATGAAACATCCATCTTTCATTGACTAAAGTGGAACCCAAAGAACTGTTAGCACTTCGTTGATCTGTCAATCAGCATACTCAAGAGCAGCATGAAAGGATCGCGGATTGCCAGAACTTTGTCAGATTCCGCAATGCTGTCAAGATCAGGACTACGCAAATTCGAGGGAAGCAACAAGAACATCGGGTAACAGATTTCATCTGCTACCCGCACAAATAATTTTCAGTAATAGAACTCATCTACTACCTAATTATATTGTGCAACACCCATACATCTCCATGTATTCTAGATCGCAACCTGCATCTACGCATAGCACGGCTCATGATGCCACTGTAGGGTAACGCAGTAGAAAACAAAAAAAATTCGACCTACGCACCAGCCCAGGACCACTATGGAGACTGCATACAAGGTTTGATCATTTTCGTTACCGACTCGTAGCGCAACGGAAGTAGAGTCGATGACGATCGTCGGTGCAGATCCCCGCAGCTAGGATTTACAACCTCCCAACCGCGAGGATGTACTCCCTCATCCGCCACTCGGACAGCCCTCCGGGAGGCGGTCGGACAGTCCCCCGGACGGTGTCGTGGACAGCCCTTCGGGAGGACTCACAGAACTCGGACCGTCACTCGGACAGCCCTTCGGGAGGACACTCGAACAGCCCCTCGGGCAAAAGGACGAAACTACGACCTCTCTACGGGGTTGCACACATACGGTGCCATCTATCCGGCAGGGCTTCGCCGTCCAGAACTAGTTCCCACCGGAACCCAGACAGCCTTTCGGCACTACGAAACTATTTCGTGGGAGGGAGAGAGAATGCCAGATCATGCATGGCTTGTGTGAGAGAGTTGGAGTGGAGTTGGAGAGCACCTCTCCTCCTCCTTATATAGTGGTGGAAGGGGTGGAGGGGGCTGAAAATTCAGCCCACTAAACATGGGGAAAACATGTTCCCACAAAACAAGGAGAACATGTTCCCACCAAACAAGGGAAAAACATGTTCCCTTGTCCATGGTGTTCCCCCATGGGGCCCCACCTTCCTCCCAACACTCTCCACCATTTGTGGGGGCTGCCCCCCACCATGGGGGGCCCCCCCAACATTTTGTCCAGCCACAAGGGGGCTGCTCCCAAAGGGGGCCCCCCTCAAATCAATATCTCTCATAATTGATTGTGAGTGATACAAGACCCGCATTTCCATTCAACGCCATTGAACGAGATGAACACTGATGGCGCGAACTTCAATCGGTAGGCAAACTTGCCAATCACATCTCTATGTGACTCTTGTTCATCTTTCGATGGGCGTGTTCCGAGCTCAGGGAGATCCTTCCAGAACGTCAAGACAACCAAGTGATCTCGCTGCGAGGTCTCAACTCACCCGCCTCACACATCCCTAATCGTTCGCACCCAGGGAGATCCTGTGATGCCCCGAAAAGTTAGGTGCCGTGACGGTGCTACACTTGGGAGAACACTAACTACTTGATATTTTTGTGAGAGATCACCCTAATAAAAGCGACTACCGCGCAATCAAGAAGGGTGCATCATAAGGGATAAACATCTCAGGCAATTCATAATAGCATGATATGGTATAGCCCTTTCTGACGGAGAAGTCTTGTATTTCTTTGTCTTTGGCATTCGCGTCGGTGTTCACCTTTGCGAAGATTGCCACCACCTTGTCGATGCACCAGATAATATTGCTATCTCTATAGCTAATAAAATAAGTGCATTACATAAGGTTGACACGCAGGTCATTAAAGTGCAATCATATGGCTCCAGCCATCATGCCGAATCATGACACGCAGGTCATGTTAATCAGTTTACATCATATAGACATCTCATACATAATCAAATTATTATGAGCACTACTATACCACATCATATGCACATGCAAACCCTCCTGCAAAACCAAGTTAGACGCCTCTAATCGGTTTAGCAAAAACCGGTTTTACGTGGCTTCTAAGGTTTCGAAACAAACCGAAGCTACCAACGTCCATCATCAAGCATGATTATCCAAGTCGCTAGATTAACAACGCGGGGTGTATGAAACACGAGATAATAAAATCTCGAGCCCCATACTGAACTTCGTCATACGCATGACCCCCGTGCAGATCATATCTGCATTGCCCTTTCATCTGTGAAACATCCATCTTTCATTGACTAAAGTGGAACCCAAAGAACTGTTAGCACTTCGTTGATCTGTCAATCAGCATACTCAGGAGCAGCATGAAAGGATCGCGGATTGCCAGAACTTTGTCAGATTCCGCAATGCTGTCAAGATCAGGACTACGCAAATTCGAGGGAAGCAACAAGAACATCGGGTAACAGATTTCATCTGCTACCCGCACAAATAATTTTCAGTAATAGAACTCATCTACTACCTAATTATATTGTGCAACACCCATACATCTCCATGTATTCTAGATCGCAACCTGCATCTACGCATAGCACGGCTCATGATGCCACTGTAGGGTAACGCAGTAGAAAACAAAAAAAATTCGACCTACGCACCAGCCCAGGACCACTATGGAGACTGCATACAAGGTTTGATCATTTTCGTTACCGACTCGTAGCGCAGCGGAAGTAGAGTCGATGACGATCGTCGGTGCAGATCCCCGCAGCTAGGATTTACAACCTCCCAACCGCGAGGATGTACTCCCTCATCCGCCACTCGGACAGCCCTCCGGGAGGCGGTCGGACAGTCCCCCGGACGGTGTCGTGGACAGCCCTTCGGGAGGACTCACAGAACTCGGACCGTCACTCGGACAGCCCTTCGGGAGGACACTCGAACAGCCCCTCGGGCAAAAGGACGAAACTACGACCTCTCTACGGGGTTGCACACATACGGTGCCATCTATCCGGCAGGGCTTCGCCGCCCAGAACTAGTTCCCACCGGAACCCAGACAGCCTTTCGGCACTACGAAACTATTTCGTGGGAGGGAGAGAGAATGCCAGATCATGCATGGCTTGTGTGAGAGAGTTGGAGTGGAGTTGGAGAGCACCTCTCCTCCTCCTTATATAGTGGTGGAAGGGGTGGAGGGGGCTGAAAATTCAGCCCACTAAACATGGGGAAAACATGTTCCCACAAAACAAGGAGAACATGTTCCCACCAAACAAGGGAAAAACATGTTCCCTTGTCCATGGTGTTCCCCCATGGGGCCCCACCTTTCTCCCAACACTCTCCACCATTTGTGGGGGCTGCCCCCCACCATGGGGGGCCCCCCCAACATCTTTGTCCAGCCACAAGGGGCTGCCCCCTCAAGGGGAGCGCCCCCAAAACAGCCCCCACGTATCGTGGGATCTTGTCCCCTCACGCTGGGACAAGATGTTTTCCGCGACTATTACTTCTGAAAATTCTGAAAGGTCCCAGAACATTTCCGACACCCTCTAAAATTATCTGGACACGCTCTGGAACATTTCCAGTATGGTGGTTTAATTTAAAACCATCTTTGTTTACCCGGTAAACAACTCCGGCAGCTCCGAAACTTTTTTTTCGGTTTTTTCTCCAGAAAAATTCCAGAAATTACCAGACCAATCTGGCAACCTCCAAAACATTCCCGGTGCTTGCCGAAACCTTTTTGGATCAATGGTTTTATCCGAAACAACTTTTCGGTTTTACCGAAACTTTTCTAGTGTTCTCTCTCCGGAACTCTTCCGTTGTCTCCGAAACTTTTCGGTGATTTTCTCTCAGACTCCCTGTCTAGTATTCAGCAGATAGATGACCCTTAAGCGTGTGACCCTATAGGTTCGGTGAAGTATAGACATGACACGGAACACCTTCCGATCAATGATCAACATCGGAGCCGTGGACACCCATATTGACCCCTATACCCACACGAATGAATATTCGAGTGAACCTCCAGTTGCCGTGTGCTATTCCTGTTGCTTCACGATATGTTACAAATACCTGAGGTTAGACATGTAGGCATTTCCGTGGATCAACAACTTGTCCACTATGCCAGTTACCTCGTTACCGGTATTGTTCTCTTTTCTCGTTACCGTGTTCCGGCATCCCTGTGATCAAATCACAAAGTGTCTGGCCAGACGATGATGGATACCGTAACACCGAGAGGGCCTAGAGATATCTCTCCATCGTCGGAGGAGCAAATCCCAATCTCGAGCTATCAAGTTACTTGACACACTTTTCCATGAACCCGTAAGCCGCCGTAATAGCCACCCATTTACGGATGACGTTTAACAAACCCCAAAGTTCATGAAGCAAGTATGAAGAAACTCGACACTCTCATGGTCTAAGGAATTTTGCAAACATTAACCATCTCTGTGTTATTAACCATTAATATGTGACGAATGTAACTCATAGCATAACATCAATTTGGGTCGATTCAACACAAATGTTCTTCTAACACTGTGCCCTCAAAATTGCTGGCATAGACATGCCCATGATCAGGAAAACAGAACCATCATGCAATACTTGAGCTAGTCTTAGAGGCCAGACTAGGAATACATATTACCGTTTATTATTCCACACGTGCATATGAGTCTTCCTCCGAGCCTCGTTTTATTTGCAGACTCGAGAACCATAGCAGTTATAGCATGGAACATAAACCTAATTATGAACAGGGAGATAATCAATAACATTTATTATTGCCTCTAGGGCATATCTCCTACAAACAGCGTCCATCGGAGCACAGCTGGATTCGACGGTAGATGCCGCCTTACGCGCGTTCCTACTTGAAAATTGGGATATCTTCGCCTGGCACCCTTCGGACATGCCCGGTATCCCACGTAAACTGGCCGAACACAGCCTCAACATAATTAAGGGGTTCAAACCAGTCAAGCAAATGCTACAGCGATTTTCTGAACCCGAATGACAAGCTATGGGGGAGGAGCTAGCCAAACTACTCGAGGCCGGGTTCATCAGAGAAATCAAACACCTGGATTGGCTAGCCAACTTGGTCATGGTGACAAAGAAGGAAAAATCTTGGCGCCTTTATGTCGATTTCAAAGACCTCAATAAGGCTTGCCCTAAAGACCCTTTCCCATTGCCCCACATTGACCAGATTATTGACGCGACCGCAGGACACGACTCATTGTGTTTCCTCGACGCCTACTCCGGATACCATCAGATTAAAATGAAGGAGCCCGACCAGGCCGCAACGGCATTCATCACCCCTTATGGGCCTTTCTGTTTCAACACTATGCCTTTCGGGCTTAAAAACGCTGGTGCCACTTACCAACGCATGATTCAAACATGCTTGGATAAACAAATCAGCAAGACAGTAGAAGCATATGTGGATGACGTGGTCATCAAGACCAAACACATCGAGTCATTGGTGGACGATCTCCGCCTCACATTTGACAACCTACGAACATACGACATACGGCTCAATCCGGAAAAATGCGTCTTCGGCGTTCCAGCCGGAAAGTTATTAGGGTTCATTGTCTCCCATAGAGGAATTGAAGCAAACCCAGCTAAAATCCGAGCCTTGTCGCAATTGGCTACGCCAACAGACCTAAAACAGGTTCAAAAGCTAGCAGGGTGCATAGCGGCCTTGAGCCGCTTTATCTCCAGATTAGGAGAAAAAGCATTACCACTTTATAGACTGCTCAGACGCACCGACAACTTTGAATGGACGGAAGCGGCCACAGCCGAATTGGAAGAAATAAAAATCATATTAGCAGGCAATCCAATCCTAGCCACCCCAAGTGTTGGCAAGCCTATGCTGCTTTATATCTCTGCAACTCACCAGGTAGTGAGTGTCGTAATCGTCGTCGAGCGAGGGGAAGAGAGACATAAATTCCCCATCCAGTGTATTACATATCGGAGGTCCTTACACCCTGCAAATCTCGATACCCTCACTACCAAAAGATAGCTTACGCGGTCTTTATGGCATCCCGAAAACTCTGACACTATTTTCAAGAGTGTTCGATCACGGTGGCATCCGAAGTACCACTTAACGACATTATAAATAACAGGGACGCCACTGGCTGCATAGCTAAATGGGCCATTGAGCTCTTACCATTTGAAATAACATACAAGCCACGCCGAGCTATTAAATCTCAGGTGCTGGCCGACTTCATCGCAGAGTGGACGGAAGCCGAGCTCCCCAAAGAGTACAGTTCCTACTCCAACTGGATCATGTACTTCGACGGCTCTAAAATGCTAGCCGGACTGGGGGCTGGCGTCATCTTGACATCCCCTACGGGGGACACAGTCCGCTACGTGTTGCAAACCATGTATACGGACTCCAATAACGCAGCCGAATACGAGGCACTTCTACATGGTCTTCGCATGGCTGTCTCCATGGGCATACAACGCCTAGAGGTGCGCGGCGATTCGAACCTCGCAATATCTCAGGTAAATGGAGAGTTCGATGCAAAAGATCCAAAAATGGCGGCATATCGAAACGCCGTATTAAAAATATCAGCTCGGTTCGAGGGGCTCCAATTTCATCACGTCGCTAGAGATAGTAACCAGGCAGCGGATATACTCGCTCGCATGGGCGCCAAGCGCGACCCCATCCCACCTAATACCTTAAAGGGGGAAGCCATAAAAAGAAATATTTACTAGTTATGGTGGATAAATTCACTAAGTGGATAGAGGCCAGACCAGTAAAAACGGCTGAAGCAGGACCAGTGATTGACTTTATATCTGGTGTGGTACACCGCTATGGTGTCCCGCACAGTATCATCATTGACAATGGCTCCAATTTCACAGTTGATGAGGTGAAAAGCTGGTGTGCTAAATTGGGCATTAAACTCGACTATGCATCCGTCTACCACCCTCAAACAAACGGTCATGTTGAACGGGCCAATGGCCTGATAATGAGCGGCATCAAACCCTGACTGGTGCGCTCCCTACGGGAATCAGATAAACACTGGGTTGAGGAACTCGATTCCGTGCTCTGGGGGCTGCGGACTACACCTAACCGGACAACCGGATATACACCTTTCTTCATGGTGTACGGCACGGAAGGTGTCCTGCCCTGCGACATTATTCATGACTCACCTCGAGTGCGCATGTACGAAGAGCGAGAAGCCGAGCTCGATCGGCAGGACGACCTAGACGGTCTCGAAGAGGAGCGTGATATTGCACAAGCCCATTCCGCACTTTATCAACAACAGGCCAGGCGATACCAAAGCAGAGAAGTGCGGGCCAAGACTTATAACGTTGGCGAACTCGTCTTGCGTCTCCCGGAGAAGAAGAAGGATAAGCTCAAACCGAGATGGGAGGGCCCCTTCATCATAGATGAAGTTCTCACAGGAGGAGCCTATCGCCTTTGTAACGCATCGGATAATCGCCTTGAGCCAAATCCATGGAACGCTGCTCGGCTCTGACAATTCTACGGATAGTTCGGTCGCATCCTTTTTTCTTTTTTGATTAGGTTCCTTTTTTCTCCTCTTCTTTTTTATTTTTTCCTTCTTTTATCCCAGGGTATGTTCGGATCTACCGAACTGTTAGGGGTACACATCTTTAAATGTATACACCCCACTATAACTGGGGGCTTCTTTGACGAAGCTTATTACTGAAAGCTTGTTGCTTACATTGTTTACGTCGTTTGTTCTATACATATTTTGCCATTATATGCACCACTATGACTTAAGTTTTTGCCAAGTCGGGCTGCCTCGCTCCTGTGTTTATACCCTACATTCCCGATTGTTCGGCTAGGGTGTAAAGGGAGCACCTCTGCGATTGTTACAACCGGGTACTCCGGATCTGTACCTCAGACGAGTGAAGCCGAAAGCTAGCGTTCTTAAGGGAATAATTGGTCGGCAAGCAATGACAGATTATTTACGTTTGTGTAATTCTTCTAACAAATACGGGATAGGCTGCCCATAACTCGGATCAAAGCCTAGGCATGCATACTTAAGCGTGCCGACCCAAGGAAAGGAACCCTTAACGGAACTATTTTCCCTGGAAGATGTTTCTTACGTTAAAAAGTAATATAACATAACTACCCGAACAAATTTTGTTTGTTCGAGCAACATGACCAGATTGACTGGTTTCCGGACATAATTAATGTTTATTACATTCTAACATGGTATCCGGAAACACTCCAACTTCTTGGTTTGGAGGTTGAAGCCGAAGGCCTGCGATGACAAATTTTGACAAGTTCGGTTGGAGATAAGTTCGATGATAAAGTACATTGACACATTGAATCGAACGCCTACTCTTTAGCTATGTCATCTATAAGACTGCTTAAGCTACAGTCTTCTTGCGAATATTTCGCAGCTATCATCACTTGGTCATATACCAAGTTCACGGGAATCTCTTTTTCGTCCGGTCCCTGCGGTCCAACTCGGGCCATACGATTCGGATCAAGCCTGGTGTAGCGCGTCTTCACCATTGCCCATGCCTCTCGTGCACCTTCCCGGCATGCTGACGTCTTCCATAGCTCAAAACGGCGCCGGGTGTGATGCCCCCGGCCCGATCGTGCACTAATCATACACGCAAATGCACACGATCAAGCCTAAGGACTCACGGGAAGATATCACAACACAACTCTAAAACATAAATAAAGTCATACAAGCTTTATATTACAAGCCAGGGGCCTCGAGGGCTCGAATACATAAGCTTGCGAACAAGCGTCAGCGGAAGCATCAGATATCTGAGTACAGATATGAACTAGAAACAGAAAGGCCTTTAGAAAGGCGGGGCAAAATAAAACACTACGATCGAAAGGCGTAGGCCTCCTGCCTGGGACCCTCCGATCCTACTCCTGGTCGTCAGTCAACTCGTAGTAGTATCCATCCTCTGGGTAGTAGTAGTAGCGATCGTCGGGGCATCTGTCTCAGGGGGCTCCGTCCTCTGGTCACGTCAAACTGATATGGGGAGAAAAGGAAAACAAAGCAACCGTGAGTACTCAGAAGTACTCAGCAAGCAAGGATCTACACTACATATGCAACATTTTCAAAGGGAAGGCTGTATATGTGAACTGGGCTGCAGAAATGCCAGAATAGAGAGAAGGCCTAGTCCTATCGAAGACTAGCATCTTCATCGGTCTTGCAGCAATAGGAGAGAGTAGAACAATACAATATAATGTAGCAGTATCATTAAGTCTCAACCTCACCCAGAGATCCTTTCTCGACTCCCTGCGAGAAAGCAATCCCAGAGCCATACAGTCATCAACCTCGTCCGGAGATCCCTTCTCGACTCCCTGCGAGAAGCAATCCCAGAGCCTCATATCCAGGTCTCATATCATGTTCTAGCTGTATCGATCGGGATACAACTCCGAGTGTCCTTTACCGTAGGACCGGCTATCGATAGAAGTTTTCTTCCCTGCAGGGGTGCACCAACTTACCCAACACGCTCGATTAACTCCGGCCGGACACACTTTCCTGGGTCATGCCCGGCCTCGGTCAAACGACACACCGCAACCCTACCTAAAGCTCAGCAGAGAGGTCCCCGCCGGTCTACATCCTAAGCACTCAGGGGTCTTGGGCCATCGCCCTGTGCACTCCGGGTCGTTGTGTGCAGGGTGGATACCAGCACCGCCTCGGAGGGTCGGTACGATCCGACCGTGCCACAATGCTGAACTGGACGTCTGACAGAACTGTCGGCTGATGCTACAATGCAGAACGCCCATACTATGCCCACGTGATGGTTAGTGCTATCAGACCAGAGGCCTGCTCGGATCAAATATCCAAATCGTTAGGACTAGGGGCTTGCGGAAACGAGCAGAGACTCACGAAAGATGTGACCCCATCGCCCCGTCTCGAGGAGTTGCTGCAAGGGTTAAGAATGCCCGGCCGCGCCTCGTATTCAGCACTCGGGCACCATACAGGCACCCGTCTTCACAACACTCGCCTCTCAGGCGCACGCGGGTACCCCTCAGGGTCGACCCGCCTATCCAAGTAACAGTGTAAAGTCCAAGTATCCGTGTGTCCATAACATTAGGGGAATCCGAGGTATCACCCTCGTTGGATTCCTACTCGATGTCTCCGTCAAGGTGAACTCGGAGGAATCACCCTCGATGGGTTCACACTTGATGTGTTGCACGACAGCGTCGTTATCGGAAGCGGTGAAGGAGGAATCACCCTCGATGACCACAACCGAATAGCTACTCTACAGAGTTAACATCAGAAGTGCTACATGAGGTTTCACCCTCGGCACTCGATAGTAACGCTGCAGTGTCGTTACAACTAAGGGGGGGGGTGATGTGCGGTGTCGGGGCCTGGTCTTCAATCCCGTTGATCGGGTCTTCTGACGATCCAGCGCGGCAGTCGGGATAAGTGGGGTCACTGATAGGTCTCTGCCCAGCCTATACTAAACAGTTTAGGGTATGCAGGTAATTATCAACAGCAGGTTACAATAAACAGGCTATGCATCAGAATAGGTAAAGCAGTAGCAGCAGTAATTCTAATGCAAGCATGAGAAATAGAATGGGCGATATCGGGATGATCAAAGGGGGGGCTTGCCTGGTTGCTCGGCGGCAAGGGCAAGGTTGTCAAAGGTGGCGTCAGTCTCCGGAGCTGCGTCGGTCTTGGGAACTGCGTCGGGGTCTAACGAGAGAGAAGAGGGGGAGGAAACAGTATAAATACACAGCAAACATGAGCAACACAAAGTACGACATGACAATGTGCAGTGCCGGGTGTGTCCTAGCATATGGTTGCACGTCACTGAGGAAGGAGGAATCCATCCGGGAATGTTTTCCCGGTTCCGGGCATTTGTCAGACAGATGACCGGAGAGGAACGGTTGCATGTTCGGATAGTTAGGGACGTGTGACGGACGAATGGACCGCGTATTCGGATTCGTCTCGTCGTTCCAAGCGACTTTCATGTACAAAGTTTTTCGATCTGAGTTACGGATTATTTTATATGATTTTCTAAAGTTTTTATTAATTTCTGGAATTTATTTATTTTATTAAATCAACATTATCCAGAACAGTATTTTGCTGACATCAGCATGACGTCATGACCAGTGGGTCCCACCTGTCAGCGTCTGATTAGGCTAATTTGTGATTAACTAAACTAATTACAGATTAATTAGACTAACTATTTAATTAGTTTAATTAAACAAGATTAATTAAGTTAATTATTTATTTAATTATTTATTATTAATTCTTTTTTTTGTACTGGGGCGTGGGGCCCCACTGTCATTGGCCCCCCGGGGCCTTAGCGGGCACCGGGCGTGCGGGCGACTGGGCGTGGGCGTCCGACAGGGCGGACCCGAGCGGAGGCCGTCGGGGCGCCGCAGGTGGCTCGCCAGAGCGCGGCCACGGCGAGCGGGCGAAGTAGGGCGTGCCCGGCCGCGGACGGCGCCGGCGAAGGGAGGCGGGTCGGCAAGCGACGGCAACACCAGAGAGCGGCGGCGAGCGGGACGGAGCGCGGCGCTGGGGGACCAGGGGGGCAGAGCGGGACGGCGCAAGGGGCGAGCAGAGGCGTCGTGGGGAGGCAGAGCGCGGGCAGCAGGCGACCGTGGACGCGCGCGGGGTTTCGCTGTTCGACGGTGGCCGCGAGCGGGCGGTGGTGCGGACGGCGATGGCGAGCGGCGTGGCGGGGCAGTGGCCGGAGTAGAGCGGGCCAGGGTTTGCTGGAGCACAGCCAGGAACACGGCGCGGCTCGGCGGGGCGACGCGGTGATCGCGGGCACGGTCGGACGGGGCGGTGCACGGCCAGGGTGTGGCCTGGCCACGGCGAGCGCAGGACGAGCGCGGCGGGCATGAGCGTGGGGCGCGGCTCGGGCGCGAACGGCGCGAGGCCGGCGCGGCCGTGGCAGAACAAGTGAGAAAAAGGGGGGGCGCGGCGCCTCACCGGCGGTGTAGAGGTTGAGGGGCGGCGAGGCGCGATGAAGCGGCCTGGGGAAGTGGACGAGAAGGCGAGGCGGCAACGATGGGGAGGAGAACCGGCAACGGGGCTCGGGGAAGACGGCGACGGTGAGGGGGACGAGGCAGCGACGTGGTCGGCGACGGCGGGGCGGCGTCTGGCGGCGGGCGGCGAGCGCGAGGCGGCGGCGACGGGCGGCCTCCTCCTCTCGATCCCGATTCAATCGGGGGAGAGGATAGTACTGGGCAGATTCCAGCTTCTCTTTGAGTGCTTGAAAACTTTTCTGACATTTTTCTGTCCATTTCAAATTTAACGCCCTTGTGAAGCAGATCAGTCAGGGGCTTAGCATCTTAGAAAAGTTCTCGACAAATCGACGCAATAGCTTGCAAGGCCGAGAAAACTTCTCACTTGCTTGACGTTCTTCGGAGGAGTCCAGTCAAGAATAGCCGAACCCGTTCTGGGTTAACAGCAATTCCATCTTTGGAAATCACATGGCCGAGGTATGTCACTTCAGAAAGCCAGAATTCACATTTGGAGTTTTGGCATACAACTGGTGTTCTCGGAGCCTTTCTAGTACAAGACGGAGGTGTTCAGCATGTTCTTCCTTATTCTTTCGAATATACCAGAATATCATCCAGATATACCACGACGAACTTGTCGAGGTAATCCATGAAATATAATTCTCAGACGGGAGAATGTGGCTGGAGCATTTGTAATCCGAAGGACATGACCGTGTACTCGTAGGAGCCATAACAAGTAACAAATGCAGTCTTGGGAATATCCTCTTCCACGAACACGGATCTGATGGAACCCAACCTCAAATCAGCTTAAGAATACTGAGGAACCAGCAAGTTGATCATACAATCATTGATCCGGGAAGCGGATATTTGTTCTGGATGGTGGCTTGTGTTAATGTGCCGATAATCCTGAACCAATCGGTTAGTTCCATCCTTTTTCTTAACGAAGAGTGAAGGTGCTCCCCAAGCAGAGGAACTGGGCGGATGAACCTTTCTTAAGTGACGTGTCGATTTCTTCCTTAAGTTCGAGAAGATGATGCGGAGGCATCTTATAAGGGCGCTTCGCAATAGGAGTTGTGCCAGGTTTCAAGTCGATGACCAACTCGACAGCTCTAGCAGGGGGTATTCCTGGAAGTTCTTCTGGAAATACATCTTGAAAATCACAAACAACTGGAACTTGTTGATGCCTTCAAGAGGTGAAGCGTTCAATGCATTCAGAACATATATCTGGCTCTCAGCATCTTGAGCTATTCGGGCTGAGTAATTGATCACCTGACCAGAAGGGGTGTTGAGCTGAACTGTCTTAGTAGCACAGTCAATCAAGCATTTGGGCTGTCAACCAGTCCATACCAAGAATAATTGTCTATGTCGGAAGGTCCAAGTACATGAGAGAAACCGGAAAAAGTAGACCTCCAATCTCGATGTGGTTGTGAGGGCTCAGCATTGTGGTTTGCCACTTGGATCTCGGGGACTGAACCATTGAGGAGTGGGTAATTCTTCCAAGTAGAACTCATGTGACTAAGCAAATTGTTGGGACACAAAAGCATGCGATGCTCCTGAATCGAGAGAACAGAGGCTGGTACTGAATTCACAGAGAGTGTCCCAGCATGATAGTCGGTTCCTTCTGAGCCTTTTCAGCATTGACGTGATTGGCATAGCCAAGCACAATAGCAGACGGTATGGTATTATGGTTTCTGAATCGGCGGTTTCGACAACCCTTCTTACGACCATTAGGAGGACGTGGCGCACACTTGATGAGAATCCATAGCATTAGGCGGTCCATCATGAACCGTAAGCTGTCTCGGCGGTGAAGGCAACGAGGTGCAACATAAGACGGTCTTGGTGTTGGAGCAGGTCGGTGATGAACATTGTGAGGGATCCACACTCGACGCTTCTGAACAGGCCGACCCGAAGACGAACCAACGTCATGAGTGCGCTTGAGCGACTCCTGGTACTCAGTCAGAGCTGTTTCAACTTGGAAGATTTGCTGACAAGCGTTGCGATTCTGTGCAATCATGGACAGCAAGTGCAGTTTATATCAGTAACGTAGTCCTTCACGAATTTCTCCTGCTTGCGAGTGTCAGGCGACGTCATCCCGCAGCATAGCGGGATAATTCAAGGAATTTCCTCTGAATTCATCCACAGTCATGGTGCCCTGTGAGAGTTTACGGAACTCCTGCTTCTTCTCTGGTCCATCAGACCTTGAGGAATGTAACGTGCATGAAAAGCTGACTGAAATTCCTGCCAAGTGGTTACAGTCTCTGTAGGCAACATACTCTTGTGGCTTTCCCACCATTAGCAGCTGAACCCTTCAGGTGAATGTCGCAAAGGTGACGTAACTGTCAGGGGCAACATTAGCTGACTCCATTTCAAACAGTGTCACGAAGCCATCATCAGCATCCATAGGATTGGTGGAGTTGCGGAAAACGGACGGATTGAGGCGCACAAATTCTGGCAGAGTTATTGGAGCAGACTGTTTGCTGAGCATTTTTGAGTTGGGAACTAGCCAATACGCCGGTCATAAACTGACGTTGAGCTCAAACTGCTGACGGTTGAGTTCAAACTGCTGCAATCATGGCGGCAATATAGGGTGGAGTGGAGGATCTTCAGCCATCCTGCCAAATCAACAGGGCAGTTTAGCAAGAAAAACTGCAGGTGTACGGAATGATTCAGGAAGTATCACGCCACACATAGGAAGTGCAATAGATAATTCAGCATATTCGCACCAGACATTCGAATCCACTCATAGCCTCGGTTAGTATCCGCATTACGACAGTAGAAAAGGGAAGGCTAGACATCTAGGCGCGCGCAGGCACGCTATATGGAAAGTACACAACGAGACATAGCAAAGGCTACATCAACGTCGGAGAAACTATTGGAGTGAGGAATCTGCAAGTGACAACACAGGGTGCCCTCGATAAAGGATCCTGTAAGCAGAAGAACCTGATCCACAATCTCGAAGCAAGGGGGGATATTTCAGAACTCCGGGTGGATGTGATCACGAGAACCTGATGTTGGAGTTAGTAAAATTTTAACCCGAATAGAAGAGAGGTCAGAGGCCCAGAGTAAAGGTCGAGGAGTAAAAGATACTAATAACCTCCCACTTGGCGACGTGGGCCCGTAAGCCACACAGCCAAGTTAGTAAAAACAGTTTTTTAGATACTAGACTCACTTCGGCCAAGGAGTTGGAAAGGGGGTTCCTACAGTCAGTCGGCTCTGATACCAACTTGTGATGCCCCCGGCCCGATCGTGCACTAATCATACACGCAAATGCACACGATCAAGCCTAAGGACTCACGGAAGATATCACAACACAACTCTAAAACATAAATAAAGTCATACAAGCTTTATATTACAAGCCAGGGGCCTCGAGGGCTCGAATACATAAGCTTGCGAACAAGCGTCAGCGAAAGCATCAGATATCTGAGTACAGATTGAAATAGAACAGAAAGGCCTTTAGAAAGGCGGGGCAAAATAAAACACTACGATCGAAAGGCGTAGGCCTCCTGCCTGGGACCCTCCGATCCTACTCCTGGTCGTCAGTCACCTCGTAGTAGTATCCATCCTCTGGTAGTAGTAGTAGCGATCGTCGGGCATCTGTCTCAGGGGGCTCCGTCCTCGGTCACGTCAAACTGATATGGGGAGAAAGGAAACAAAGCAACCGTGAGTACTCAGAAGTACTCAGCAAGCAAGGATCTACACTACATATGCAACATTTTCAAAGGGAAGGCTGTATATGTGGATTGGCGTGCAGAAATGCCAGAATAGAGAGAAGGCCTAGTCCTATCGAGACTCAGCATCTTCATCGGTCTTGCAGGCAATGGAGAGAGTAGAACAGTACATATAATGTAGCAGTATAATTAAGTCTCAACCTCACCCAGAGATCCTTTCTCGACTCCCTGCGAGAAAGCAATCCCAGAGCCATACAGTCATAACCTCGTCCGGAGATCCCTTCTCGACTCCCTGCGAGAAGCAATCCCAGAGCCTCATATCCAGGTCTCATATCATTTTCTAGCTGTATCGATCGGATACAACTCCGAGTGTCCTTTACCGTAGACCGGCTATCGATAGAAGTTTTCTTCCCTGCAGGGGTGCACCAACTTACCCAACACGCTCGATTAACTCCGGCGGACAACACTTTCCTGGGTCATGCCCGCCTCGGTCAAACACACACCGCACCTACCTAAAGCTCACAGAGAGGTCCCCGCCGGTCTACATCCTAAGCACTCAGGGGTCTTGGGTCATCGCCCTGTGCACTCCGGTCGTTGTGTGCAGGGTGGATACCGACACCGCCTCGGATGGTCGGATAGGGGAGGGGGAGTGGTCGGCTGGGTCGAGGCCAGCTGGGCTAGGCCCAGTTAGGCCAGGGGGGTTTTCTCCTTTTATTTTATTTTTCTATATTCATTTCTTTTCTGTTTTGTTAATTGTTCAGGCCCCAAATGGTTTTTGTAAAAAGGGAGACCTAGTCCATAAATACCAGTGCTTTATACCCTAACACCAAAAACTAGTTTGGGCAAAACACCATTTCATATTTGTTTTAAATAAATTAAAAGGTAATTAAATATTGTCTTTAGTCACTGTTTGGGGATGTTTGAGTCACTTACCCAACTCCAATGATGTTGGTTTCAATTTTAGAATTGTCTCTGATTTATTTGCTATTTAATGAACAATTTAGTTTCTATGTTGGACCACTTTTATTTTCCACTTTCATTTAAATTTGGATTTGAGTTAGGAGTTGAAATGCAATATGATGCTAATGATGATCATGCACTGTTGATCATGATGACATGGCATAATAAAAAGGGGATTACTGTAGTTAACCACCGGGGGTGTTACAAATCTCCTCTACTAACAAGAATTCTCGTCCCGAGAATTAAGAGGTAGAAGGAAAAAGTTCGGGGTATTCCGCACGAAGAGTATCCTCGCGTTCCCAAGTGGCTTCATCTTCAGTATGATTTGACCACTGCACTTTGAGGAACTTGGTAACCTTCTGACGTGTCCGACGTTCAGCTTCATCGAGAATGCGGATCGGATGCTCCTTATAAGATAGGTCATCTTGCAATTCGAGCACCTCGTGATCCACAGCTCGGTGCGGAGATTCCTTGAAGCATTTTCGAAGTTGCGACACATGGAAGACGTCGTGGATATGAGAGAATTGCGGCGGCAACTCCAATTTATATGCCACCTGACCACGTCTAGCAATAATGCGGAAAGGACCAATGTAGCGCGGAGCTAGCTTGCCCTTGATTCCAAAACGGTGAGTGCCTTTCATCGGGGTGACTCGCAGATAAGCCTGATCACCAGGTTGATAAGTCAAACCCCATCGTTTGCGATCATAGTTACTCTTCTGGTGGTCCTGAGCCACCTTGAGATTTTCTCGGACAATACGAACTTGTTCTTCGGCGTGTTGAATAATATCCGGACCCACGAGCGGTCGTTCCCCAGTTTCTGACCAATTCAGAGGGGTTCGACACTTACGTCCATAGAGTACTTCGAAGGGGGCCATCTTCAAGCTGGCTTGATAGCTGTTGTTATAAGAGAACTCGGCATACGGAAGAGATTCTTCCCACTTCTTGCCAAAAGAAATAACACAAGCCCGAAGCATGTCTTCAAGCACTTGATTAACTCGTTCGACTTGGCCTTGAGATTGAGGGTGATAAGCTGAACTCCAGGTAATATGAGTTCCCATAGCTGTTTGAAAACTTTCCCAGAATTTGGAAGTGAAAAGACCGCCACGGTCCGAACTAATCTCCTTCGGAATACCGTGGAGTGATACAATTCTGGAGATATACAACTCTGCTAACTGACTAGCAGTAATAGTTTCTTTGACAGGCAGAAAGTGTGCAACTTTAGAGAGTTGGTCGACGACGACAAGAATAGCATCGTGACCCTTCTGTGACCTGGGAAGTCCTGTAACGAAATCCATCTGAACCTTATCCCATTTCCATAGAGGAATAGGAAGTGGTTGCAGAATTCCAGCTGGTTTCTGATGTTCTGCTTTAACGCGACGACACACATCACATTCGGCAACATAACGAGCAATGTCCTGCTTCATTTTAGACCACCAGTACCTTTGACGGAGATCACGATACATCTTGGTGCTACCCGGATGAATAGACAGCAGGGTATCATGTGCCTCCTTCATGACTTTGTCAGTCATAAGCTCGAAGCGAGGTACGACAATGCGGTTTTTGAAATACAAGGTTCCATCTTCAGACAGCGAGAAATCCCTGTACTTTACAAGGTGAAGGTCTTTCTTCATCAGATCAACTTCAGCATCTTTAGCTTGTGCACTCTTAATAGCTTTCTCAAGGTCTGGTTCAACAACCAAGGTTTTTAAGTATCCTTGAGGAACTATCTCGAGATTTAGCCTTCGAAGCTCTTCATACAGGAGTGGTTGCTCTAGCTGGACTTCAAGTTCACAGCAATAGGATTTGCGACTCAATGCATCAGCCATTACATTAGCCTTGCCAGGGGTATAAGAAATACCCAAATCATAGTCCGCAATAGTCTCCATCCATCTTTGCTGACGGAGGTTTAGAGAAGGTTGAGTAAACAAGTACTTCAGAATTTTATGATCCGTGTAGATCTCGCAACGATTACCGAGAAGGTAATGTCGCCACAACTGCAATGCATAGATCACAGCAGCTAGTTCTAGATCATGTACCGGATAATTCTCTTCATGTGGGCGCAACTGACGAGAGCCATAAGCAATCACTTTACGCTCTTGCATTAGGACACAGCCTAATCCTTCACGGGATGCGTCACAATAAATCACAAAGTCTTTGTGGGTATCTGGAGGAGATAGTACTGGGGCAGATGTCAGCTTCTCTTTGAGTGCTTGAAAACTTTTCTGACATTTTTCTGTCCATTCAAATTTAACGCCCTTGTGAAGCAGATCAGTCAGGGGCTTAGCAATCTTAGAAAAGTTCTCGACAAATCGACGGCAATAGCTTGCAAGGCCGAGAAAACTTCTCACTTGCTTGACGTTCTTCGGAGGAGTCCAGTCAAGAATAGCCTGAACTCGTTCTGGGTTAACAGCAATTCCATCTTTGGAAATCACATGGCCGAGGTATGTCACTTCAGAAAGCCAGAATTCACATTTGGAGTATTTGGCATACAACTGGTGTTCTCGGAGCCTTTCTAGTACAAGACGGAGGTGTTCAGCATGTTCTTCCTTATTCTTCGAATATACCAGAATATCATCCAGATATACCACGACGAACTTGTCGAGGTAATCCATGAAAATATAATTCATCAGACGGGAGAATGTGGCTGGAGCATTTGTTAAGCCGAAGGACATGACCGTGTACTCGTAGGAGCCATAACAAGTAACAAATGCAGTCTTGGGAATATCCTCTTCACGAACACGGATCTGATGGTAACCCAACCTCAAATCAAGCTTAGAGAATACTGAGGAACCAGCAAGTTGATCATACAAATCATTGATCCGGGGAAGCGGATATTTGTTCTGGATGGTGGCTTGGTTAATGTGCCGATAATCCTGAACCAATCGGTTAGTTCCATCCTTTTTCTTAACGAAGAGTGAAGGTGCTCCCCAAGCAGAGGAACTGGGGCGGATGAAACCTTTCTTAAGTGACGTGTCGATTTCTTCCTTAAGTTCGAGAAGATGATGCGGAGGCATCTTATAAGGGCGCTTCGCAATAGGAGTTGTGCCAGGTTTCAAGTCGATGACAAACTCGACAGCTCTAGCAGGGGGTATTCCTGGAAGTTCTTCTGGAAATACATCTTGAAAATCACAAACAACTGGAACATTGTTGATGCCTTCAAGAGGTGAAGCGTTCAATGCATTCAGAACATATATCTGGCTCTCAGCATCTTGAGCTATTCGGGCTGAGTAATTGATCACCTGACCAGAAGGGTGTGTGAGCTGAACTGTCTTAGTAGCACAGTCAATCAAAGCATTATGGGCTGTCAACCAGTCCATACCAAGAATAATGTCTATGTCGGAAGGTCCAAGTACAATGAGAGAAACCGGAAAAAGTAGACCTCCAATCTCGATGTGGTTGTGAGGGCTCAGCATTGTGGTTTGCCACTTGGATCTCGGGGACTGAACCATTAGAGGAGTGGGTAATTCTTCCAAGTAGAACTCATGTGACTAAGCAAATTGTTGGGACACAAAAGCATGCGATGCTCCTGAATCGAAGAGAACAGAGGCTGGTACTGAATTCACAGAGAGTGTTCCCAGCATGATAGTCGGTTCCTTCTGAGCCTTTTCAGCATTGACGTGATTGGCATAGCCAAGCACAATAGCAGACGGTATGGTATTATGGTTTCTGAATCGGCGGTTTCGACAACCCTTCTTACGACCATTAGGAGGACGTGGCGCAACTTGATGAGAATCCATAGCATTAGGCGGTCCATCATGAACCGTAAGCTGTCTCGGCGGTGAAGGCAGACGAGGTGCAACATAAGACGGTCTTGGTGTTGGAGCAGGTCGGTGATGAACATTGTGAGGGATCCACACTCGACGCTTCTGAACAGGCCGACCCGAAGACGAACCAACGTCATGAGTGCGCTTGAGCGACTCCTGGTACTCAGTCAGAGCTGTTTCAACTTGGAAAGATTTGCTGACAAGCGTTGCGAATTCTGTGCAATCATGGACAGCAAGTGCAAGTTTTATATCAGTACGTAGTCCTTCACGGAATTTCTCCTGCTTGCGAGTGTCAGTGTCGACGTCATCCGCAGCATAGCGGGATAATTCAAGGAATTTCCTCTGATATTCATCCACAGTCATGGTGCCCTGTGAGAGTTTACGGAACTCCTGCTTCTTCTGGTCCATCAGACCTTGAGGAATGTAACGTGCATGAAAAGCTGACTGAAATTCCTGCCAAGTGGTTACAGTCTCTGTAGGCAACATACTCTTGTGGCTTTCCCACCATTGAGCAGCTGAACCCTTCAGGTGGAATGTCGCAAAGGTGACGTAACTGTCAGGGGCAACATTAGCTGACTCCATTTCAAACAGGATGTCACGAAGCCAATCATCAGCATCCATAGGATTGGTGGAGTTGCGGAAAACGGACGGATTGAGGCGCACAAATTCTGGCAGAGTTATTGGAGCAGACTGTTGCTGAGCATTTTGAGTTGGGAACTGAGCCAATACGCCGGTCATAAACTGACGGTTGAGCTCAAACTGCTGACGGTTGAGTTCAAACTGCTGCATCATGGCGGCAATATAGGGTGGAGGTGGAGGATCTTCAGCCATCCTGCCAAATCAACAGGGGCAGTTTAGCAAGAAAAACTGCAGGTGTACGGAATGATTCAGGAAGTATCACGCACAACATAAGGAAGTGCAATAGATAATTCAGCATATTCGCACCAGACATTCGAATCCACTCATAGCCTCGGTTAGTATCCGGCATTACGACAGTAGAAAAGGGAAGGCTAGACATCTAGGCGGCGCGCAGGCACGCGATATGGAAGTACACAACGAGACATAGCAAAGGCTACATCAACGTCGGAGAAAACTATTGGAGTGAGGAATCTGCAAGTGACAACACAGGGTGCCCTCGATAAAAGGATCCTGTAAGCAGAACCTGATCCACAATCTCGAAGCAAGGGGGGATATTTCAGAACTCCGGGTGGATGTGATCACGAGAACCTGATGTTGGAGTTAGTAAAATTTTAACCCGAATAGAAGAGAGGTCAGAGGCCCAGAGTAAAGGTCGAGGAGTAAAAGATACTAATACCTCCCCATTGGCGACGTGGGCCCGTAAGCCACACAGCCAAGTTAGTAAAACAGTTTTTTAGATACTAGACTCAACTTCGGCCAAGGAGTTGGAAAGGGGGTTCCTACAGTCAGTCGGCTCTGATACCAACTTGTGATGCCCCCGGCCCGATCGTGCACTAATCATACACGCAAATGCACACGATCAAGCCTAAGGACTCACGGGAAGATATCACAACACAACTCTAAAACATAAATAAAGTCATACAAGCTTTATATTACAAGCCAGGGGCCTCGAGGGCTCGAATACATAAGCTTGCGAACAAGCGTCAGCGAAAGCATCAGATATCTGAGTACAGATATGAAATAGAAACAGAAAGGCCTTTAGAAAGGCGGGGCAAAATAAAACACTACGATCGAAAGGCGTAGGCCTCCTGCCTGGGACCCTCCGATCCTACTCCTGGTCGTCAGTCAACTCGTAGTAGTATCCATCCTCTGGGTAGTAGTAGTAGCGATCGTCGGGGCATCTGTCTCAGGGGGCTCCGTCCTCTGGTCACGTCAAACTGATATGGGGAGAAAAGGAAAACAAAGCAACCGTGAGTACTCAGAAGTACTCAGCAAGCAAGGATCTACACTACATATGCAACATTTTCAAAGGGAAGGCTGTATATGTGGATTGGGCTGCAGAAATGCCAGAATAGAGAGAAGGCCTAGTCCTATCGAAGACTAGCATCTTCATCGGTCTTGCAGCAATAGGAGAGAGTAGAACAGTACAATATAATGTAGCAGTATCATTAAGTCTCAACCTCACCCAGAGATCCTTTCTCGACTCCCTGCGAGAAAGCAATCCCAGAGCCATACAGTCATCAACCTCGTCCGGAGATCCCTTCTCGACTCCCTGCGAGAAGCAATCCCAGAGCCTCATATCCAGGTCTCATATCATGTTCTAGCTGTATCGATCGGGATACAACTCCGAGTGTCCTTTACCGTAGGACCGGCTATCGATAGAAGTTTTCTTCCCTGCAGGGGTGCACCAACTTACCCAACACGCTCGATTAACTCCGGTCGGACACACTTTCCTGGGTCATGCCCGGCCTCGGTCAAACGACACACCGCAGCCCTACCTAAAGCTCAGCAGAGAGGTCCCCGCCGGTCTACATCCTAAGCACTCAGGGGTCTTGGGTCATCGCCCTGTGCACTCCGGGTCGTTGTGTGCAGGGTGGATACCAGCACCGCCTCGGAGGGTCGGTACGATCCGACCGTGCCACAATGCTGAACTGGACGTCTGACAAAACTGTCGGCTGATGCTACGATGCAGAACGCCCATACTATGCCCACGTGATGGTTAGTGCTATCAGACCAGAGGCCTGCTCGGATCAAATATCCAAATCGTTAGGACTAGGGGCTTGCGGAAACTAGCAGAGACTCACGAAAGATGTGACCCCATCGCCCCGTCTCGAGGACTTGCTGCAAGGGTTAAGAATGCCCGGCCGCGCCTCGTATTCAGCACTCGGGCACCATACAAGCACCCGTCTTCACAACACTCGCCTCTCAGGCGCACGCGGGTACCCCTCAGGGTCGACCCGCCTATCCAAGTAACAGTGTAAAGTCCAAGTATCCGTGTGTCCATAACATCAGGGGAATCCGAGGTATCACCCTCGTTGGATTCCTACTCGATGTCTTCGTCAAGGTGAACTCGGAGGAATCACCCTCGATGGGTTCACACTTGATGTGTTGCACGACAGCGTCGTTATCGGAAGCGGTGAAGGAGGAATCACCCTCGATGACCACGACCGAATAGCTACTCTACAGAGTTAACATCAGAAGTGCTACATGAGGTTTCACCCTCGGCACTCGATAGTAACGCTGCAGTGTCGTTACAACTAAGGGGGGTGATGTGCAGTGTCGGGGCCTGGTCTTCAATCCCGTTGATCGGGTCTTCTGACGATCCAGCGCGGCAGTCGGGATAAGTGGGGTCACTGATAGGTCTCTACCCAGCCTATACTAAACAGTTTAGGGTATGCAGGTAATTATCAACAGCAGGTTACAATAAACAGGCTATGCATCGGAATAGGTAAAGCAGTAGCAGCAGTAATTCTAATGCAAGCATTAGAAATAGAATGGGCGATATCGGGATGATCAAAGGGGGGGGGCTTGCCTGGTTGCTCGGCGGCAAGGGCAAGGTTGTCAAAGGTGGCGTCAGTCTCCGGAGCTGCGTCGGTCTCGGGAACTGCGTCGGGGTCTAACGAGAGAGAAGAGGGGGAGGAAACAGTATAAATACACAGCAAACATGAGCAACACAAAGTACGACATGACAATGTGCAGTGCCGGGTGTGTCCTAGCGTATGGTTGCACGTCACTGAGGAAGGAGGAATCCATCCGGGAATGTTTTCCCGGTTCCGGGCATTTGTCAGACAGATGACCGGAGAGGAACGGTTGCATGTTCGGATAGTTAGGGACGTGTGACGGATGAACGGACCGCGTATTCGGATTCGTCTCGTCGTTCCGAGCGACTTTCATGTACAAAGTTTTTCGATCTGAGTTACGGATTATTTTATATGATTTTCTAAAGTTTTTATTAATTTCTGGAATTTATTTATTTTATTAAATCAACATTATCCAGAACAGTATTTTGCTGACATCAGCATGACGTCAGGACCAGTGGGTCCCACCTGTCAGCGTCTGATTAGGCTAATTTGTGATTAACTAAACTAATTACAGATTAATTAGACTAACTATTTAATTAGTTTAATTAAACAAGATTAATTAAGTTAATTATATTAATTAATTAATTAATATTTATTTATTTTTATTAATTCTTTTTTTTGTACTGGGGCGTGGGGCCCCACTGTCATAGGCCCCCCGGGGCCTTAGCGGGCACCGGGCGTGCGGGCGACTGGGCGTGGGCGTCCGACGGGGCGGACCCGAGCGGAGGCCGTCGGGGCGCCGCAGGTGGCTCGCCAGAGCGCGGCCACGGCGAGCGGGCGAAGTATGGCGTGCCCGGCCGCGGACGGCGCCGGCGAAGGGAGGCGGGTCGGCAAGCGGCGGCAACACCAGAGAGCGGCGGCGAGCGGGACGGAGCGCGGCGCTGGGGGACCAGGGGGGCAGAGCGGGACGGCGCAAGGGGCGAGCAGAGGCGTCGTGGGGAGGCAGAGCGAGGGCAGCAGGCGACCGTGGACGCGCGCGGGGTTTCGCTGTTCGGCGGTGGCCGCGAGCGGGCGGTGGTGCGGACGGCGACGGCGAGCGGCGTGGCGGGGCAGTGGCCGGAGTAGAGCGGGCCAGGGTTTGCTGGAGCACAGCCAGGAACACGGTGCGGCTCGGCGGGGCGACGCGGTGATCGCGGGCACGGTCGGACGGGGCGGTGCACGGCCAGGGTGTGGCCTGGCCACGGCGAGCGCAGGACGAGCGCGGCGGGCGTGAGCGTGGGGCGCGGCTCGGGCGCGAACGGCGCGAGGCCGGCGCGGCCGTGGCAGAACAAGTGAGAAAAAGGGGGGGCGCGGCGCCTCACCGGCGGTGTAGAGGTTCAGGGGCGGCGAGGCGCAATGAAGCGGCCTGGGGAAGTGGACGAGGAGGCGAGGCGGCAACGGTGGGGAGGAGAACCGGCAACGGGGCTCGGGGAAGACGGCGACGGTGAGGGGGACGAGGCAGCGACGGGGTCGGCGACGGCGGGGCGGCGGCGACGGGCGGCCTCCTCCTCTCGATCCCGATTCAATCGGGGGAGAGGGGGGAGGAGACATTTTCGTGGGGGGATGGGTGTCGGTGGAGTGGTGGGGGGGTGGTGAGTGGATAGGGAGGGGGAGTGGCCGGCTGGGCCGGCTGGGTCGAGGCCAGCTGGGCTAGGCCCAGTTAGGCCAGGGGGGTTTTCTCCTTTTTTTTCTATATTCATTTCTTTTCTGTTTTGTTAATTGTTCAGGCCCCAAATGGTTTTTGTAAAAAGGGAGACCTAGTCCATAAATACCAGTGCTTTATACCCTAACACCAAAAACTAGTTTGGGCAAAACACCATTTCATATTTGTTTTAAATAAATTAAAAGGTAATTAAATATTGTCTTTAGTCACTGTTTGGGGATGTTTGAGTCACTTACCCAACTCCAATGATGTTGGTTTCAATTTTAGAATTGTCTCTGATTTATTTGCTATTTAATGAACAATTTAGTTTCTATGTTGGACCACTTTTATTTTCCACTTTCATTTAAATTTGGATTTGAGTTAGGAGTTGAAATGCAATATGATGCTAATGATGATCATGCACTGTTGATCATGATGACATGGCATAATAAAAAGGGGATTACTGTAGTTAACCACCAGGGGTGTTACACCGGGCACCTTTGAACAGGTTTGCCAACCCCTCTATACTTTCTGGAGGGGCATCGGATGGCCATAAGGCCTTGGCCATACTTCTCATGGCTTTCCGGGCACGCTCATGCACTACGGACAGCTCTTTTAAAACGTCGCCTCGGAATCCGAATACTTCTTCTTCATGACGCCCGGTTAACACACCTGCAAGAGCAGCATTATAACACTCCGAATTACGGGATAATATGAGTAACTTGGATGGTTCAAAGGTCATACTGAATATGCCGCCTTTTAACTTTTTATTATCTTTTTGAGCGTCCGATAATTGAGCCTTTAAGCTCTTTATCTCTTCGGCTTGCTTATCATTTTCCTCCTCCAGTTTGTTCTTTTGATCAACGGTCATCGTGACCTTCTTCAGTTCTTCTAGCTCTGTGTTGGCGGCGTTTAGCTTTGTCTGGCTCGTTTCAAGCTCCTGGGACAGTGCGTTGTTCTTCTCTTTGAGGACATGCGGTCATAACGATCCTTATATCGGTTGGCCTAAATCGCTTCAAGTCTCGGGGGCTACTGGCATATATGTATTAAATTTACACAAACCATTACGTGCATATCTTTTGAAAACAGGTGGGCAACTCCAGCAAGTCCGTCCCGGGCGGCTCGGATATATGCATCCACGGTGCTGAGGGCATTAAATTCTTGCTCCGTAAAAACTGGAGTGCGCATGGTCTCTTTCAGTCGTCGATGATTCATCACGCTCTCTACTTCGGAATTTGTGACGGATACGTCATCCGAATCTTCATGAGGCGGATGAGTTGGCGCTGCATCCGTATTGGCCCTTGTCCTGGTTGATGAGCCCGGCGCTGGATTAGCTGATGATCGGCTAACAGAGATTTTGGACACGGTTCGCCGTGTGCTCCTCCTGGAATAAGATGGGAGGAGAAATATGACAATCTGGTTTTATGCCTAGGCATATATTAAAGGTTACACCTCTTTGATGAAGGAGGGGGTTCGACGGCGCTCCCGGTTTCCTTTCGTTTTGAAGGCTCACCCTGCACGGATGCTACCTTCCTAGGGGCCGCCCTAGATGGAGTACGGCTCGTCGAGCGCCGATCCTATAAAGCACGATTCAGTGTGATGGGTGAGGTGCAAGTGGGGACTCCTCTTTCTGAGGATGATTTCCGAATACTTACCTTAGAGAAAGGGAGAAGGCCGGGGTAGTCGGCCGTAATGGCCACTTCCGAACCGTCAAGGCTTGCTTGATAAAAGACTCCATTATCAAACTCTATAAATATATCCGGATCCTCGCAGAGGCCGGGATCTTCGTGGCGAGCATAGTCCTCTGGTTGTGGGGAGGGGCAGTGCACATTTTCGACGACCTTCCTCCATGTCTGTTTTAAAGACGACCAGAACAATTCGATTAGTATGCCTCGATAATGAGGTAGGACAATGCTGATAATCAAAAAACTCACCCATTCAATGGGGTTATACATGGAGAAACCTTCCCGACAATTTAAACTGAGGAATTCTTCTTTCTCCCCCTTATAAAGATCTGCCAGAATGGCGGCCAGAGCGACGGGGGTATCCGGGCCCTCGCGCCTATAGCGAGATGCATCGTCCTCTCTGTTGTAACACCATAAAGGGGTCACTCTAGACTGAAGGGGCTGGATGCATCGCTTTATCATGATAGCCATGACTTCGATTATCGAGAGTCCGGAATGGGCAAGTAACCTGACCTTGCTGACCAACCTCTTTACTTCCGCACTGTCTTCTTCTTTGGGGCTCCGGGGGCGCCAGTTGAGGCGTTTCTTTAAAGGAGCACTGGAGAATTCGGGAAGTCCATGTCGAATTGGGTCCGGAAGGGGAACATCCTCGATATAAAACCATTCCGAAACCCATTCTTCGGATGCCTTCTTGGGAGTTCCGACGAAGTAACCTGATCCGGCTATGCGCCATACTTCGGCGCCGCCCACTTTAAATATAGAACCCCCTTGATGATGAGGGACGAGGCAAAATAACTTTCTCCATAGTTCGAAATGAGCCTCACAGCCTAAGAATAGTTCGCAGAGAGCGACAAAACCAGAAATGTGCAGAATAGAACCTGGTGTGAGGTTGTGCAGCTGGATCCTATAGAATTCCAATAGACCTCTGAGGAAGGGGTGGATCGGGAATCCTAAGCCCCTCAGAAGAAATGAGATGAAGCACACCCTTTCCTCCTTGTTGGGATTGGGGAAGTTCTCTGCTAGCACATCATTGCCAATCGAGGCCAATCCCGCCCGCACGGAGACTAGATCTGCGGGAGGGAGATATCCCTGCGTCTGAAGTCGATTCAGCTGAAGGTGAGACACTGAGCAGCTTCGCCAATCACCCGTTTGAGGGCCATGAGGGCGCGAGGAAGAGCCAGGAGCGCTTGCCATGTTTTGATTTTTCGTGGTTTGCTTTGATGCTCTTTGCGCGATATGGGATGGCATTAGGAGATCTAACCTCCTTATATAGATACCGCCCTTGCATGATGAGGGGTTTATTTGTAAAAAAATATGGATTGTTCACATTCGCCCAACACATGGAAATCGAGGCGACGACAGGGAGGAATCATAAAGGCAGAACATGGAGGCCAAAACCGGACTGTCGTCAATCCGGAGTATGATGAAGAACCCGCCTTGCAAAGCCGAAGACATAAGCCGGATACTATATCGTCATTGAAGGCAAGTTCGGGGGCTACTGAGGGAGTCCTGGATTAGGGGGTCCTCGGGTGTCCGGTTTATTCGATATGGGCCAGACTGATGGGCCGTGAAGATAAAGCAGAAGACTATCCCCCGTGTCCGGGTGGGACTCCTATATGCGTGGATGGCAAGTTTGGTGTCCAGATGTACTCTTTCCTTCCTCTGTAAACCGACTTTGTACGACCCTGGGCCCCTCCAGTGTGTATATAAACCGGAGGGTTTAGTCCGTAGAGATCATCAGAATAATCATAGGCTAGACAGCTAGGGTTTAGCCATTACGATCTCGAGGTAGATCAACTCTTGTATCCCCTATACTCATCGAATACAATCAAGCAGGACGTAGGGTTTTACCTCCATTAAGAGGGCCCGAACCTGGGTAAACATCGCGTCCCCATTGTCCCCTATTACCATTGATCCTTAGACTCACAGCTTGGGCCCCCCTACCCGAGATCTGCCAGTTTTGACACCGACAATGGGCACCGGAGACCTGCCAGGATGCCCACAAGCCCTAGGGGCGCGCCCAGGGGGTAGGGCGCGCCCCCCACGCTTGTGGCCACCTGGTGGGTCCTCTCTGGTATTTTCTTCGCCCAATATTTTTTATATATTCCAAAATAATTCTCCGTAAATTTGCAGGACTTTTGGAGTTGTGCAGAATAGGTCTCTCAGTTTTGCTCCTTTTCGGTCCAGAATTCCAGCTGCCGGCACTCTCCCTTTTTGTGTAAACCTTGTAAAATAAGAGAGAAAAGGCATAACTATTGTACCATAATGTGTAATAACAGTCCATAATGCAATAAATATCAAAATAAAAGCATGATGCAAAATTGACGTATCAACTCCCCCAAGCTTAGACATCGCTTGTCCTCAAGCGGAAGCCGAAATCGATAATCATGTCCACATGTTTAGAGATAGAGGTGTCGATAAAATAAAATACGGATATGAAGGCATCATGATCATCTTTAGAATAGCATCATATTTTGTCATATAACTTCTTATGCTAAAGTAACAATTCGTTCACAAGGTAAAGTATGGAACAAGAATTTTATTGGAAACTAACAAACTATTATCTCAGTCATTGGAGCAATTGCAATTTATCATAATGTAGGAAAGAGTCAATGTAAGAGCTTTTCAGCAAGTTCACATACTCAACTATCATTTAGTCTCTCATAATTGCTAACACTCACGTGATACTTATGAGATCAAAGTTTCAATCGGACACAGAGGAAGATAGGGGCTTATGGTTTCGCCTCCCAACCATTTACCTCAAGGGTAATGTCAACAATAATAGTTTATGAATATCTATATCTGAGTGGATATATATATCTGGATCTCCCCCCAACATATAGTGCTTGCCAAAAAGAAAAAGTGTAAAAAGAATAGGTGATGATCACCATGACTCTTGCATTAAGGTAGAGGGTAAATAAAAGATAGGCCCTTCGCAGAGGGAAGCAGAGGTTGTCATGCGCTTTTATAGTTGGATGCACAAAATCTTAATGCGAAAGAACGTCACTTTATATTGCCGCTTGTGATAAAGAACGTTATTATGCAGTCTGTCGCTTTTATTTCTTCCCTATCACAAGTTCGTATAAAGCTTATTTTCCTCACACTAAAAGATCATACATATTTAGAGAGCAATTTTTATTGCTTGCACCGATGACAACGTACTTGAAGGATCTTACTCAATCCATAGGTAGGTATGGTGGACTCTCATGGCAAAACTGGGTTAAGAGATTTTAGATGCACAAGTAGTATCTCTACTTGTGCAAAAGATTTGGCTAGCATGGGATGAGAAGCAAGCTCAACATGTTGGAGGATCCATGACAATATAACTTCTATTCGGATATAAAGAAACATAACCCATTAAGTTGTCTTCCTTGTCCAACATCAACCTTTTAGCATATAATATTTTAATGAGTGCTCACAATCATAAAAGATGTCCAATGTAGTATATTTATATGTGAGACCTCTCTTTCTTTATTACTTCCTATTAATTGCAACAATGACCAAAGCTATGTTTGTCAACTCCCAACAAATTTCATGCGACATACTTCTTATATGTGAAGTCGTCACTTCCCATAAGATCATTATATAATCTTTTTATTTCTTTTATTCTTTTTCTCAAGATCATAGCAAGAAAGCAAAGCCCTCAACTCAAAACTAATCTTTATTATATAACTCTCGGACTCGATTACAAAGAGGGAACACAAAGCAAAACTCAAAGCTAGATCATACTAAAACTTTATTCTACTAAACCGAGATATAACCAAAAGGATCGAACTAAGAAAAACGATAAAGGTAAAGATGTGATGGTGATACGATACCGGGGCACCTCCCCCAAGCTTGGCAGTTGCCAAGGGGAGTGCCCATACCCATGTATTTAGGTCTCTTTCTTCGGAGGTGGTGATGATGGAGTTGTTGATGATGAAAGAATCTTATCCTCCGTCTTCCAAGGCATAGGTTCACCATCGTAAAAATATGAACGAGTCTCCGGGATCCTCAAATCTGCAGCCAAACTCATCCTCTTAAATCTGTATTCATACTCACAGTTTTGGTTTTGCAGGTCATAGATCTGGGCTTGGAGATGCTCGATTCTCTCATGAAGCTTGAAGATGGCCTCTCCGATGTTCTTGGCGTCCAGCTTGTGGTCACGGGTAAATTCTGTTATCATGGAGTGATTGGACTTGAGTCCGCGTTCCACCATCCCTTGGCACTTGAAGACTTGCTGCTCCATTGCTTCGAGCCTTGTCTCCACGCTTCCGGTCCCCTTTGGTCCTTGAACATCGTGGATGTGCAGCACCCCCTCACGCATCTCAATGGTTTGAGGGTGTTGCAGCACCTCCGCGAGGTAGGGGTTGATGACCTTCTCGAAGAACTTGTCCTTCGGAGCGCTTGGGGACGTCATAGCGATCTAGATCTGTCAGAAAAACAGCTCGAAACAAGAACAGAGGATTTTGTCGTGGTACGGTCGTCAAAATCTTCGGGAGATTATATAATGAATTTTTACCGACCAAAAGGAGTGTATGTGGCACCCCAGCTCAGAGCAACCGGTTTACCTTGCATTGCCAGCCCAGAGATCAAGTCTTCTGGCAACACACAACAACTTGGTACAGAAAACAACCGCTTTATTGATGCTAGCGGAAACATAGGTTCGATATTACATCAAGTAGCGAGGCCAAGCGGCACACATGGTGCGGCTGAATAGTATGTACATTATTTAATGAACATGAAGGGGCCTCGATCACGACAACTACGCGGCAGCGGAACGACGATGAAGCGGAACTCCATAGCACAGGGACACCGATGTGGACACAATCTAGACACGGGAAGCACTCTGATCCGATAAGACTTTCCTGAAATCTGGCATGACACGCCAGGTTAGTACATTGAATGTACTTGCAAGCTCACAACAAGTATAAGCATAATGGCAAACAATATTATGACAATTAAGCAGGTTAAATGCAATACTTCAACATACTACTCATGCAGTGAATCATACTTGTGCACCGAGTCCCTCGGACTCTCTTACCAAACGGGTTACCTTGTAACCAACATCATCAAAACAGTGATCATTCCCTGATCACAAATGAGACCAACACTTTGGTTCCCACAACAACGACCATCTTCATGGTCTCAACAATCTCATCACATAACCAGTGCCAACCATATAACTTTAGTGTGCAAGATTAACTTAATCACGATGATCCATGGTGTGACCTACTTACGAGCTGTGTCCGTAACCGAGGACGCGGCTATCGATAGATTTAATAAACACTCTGCAGAGGTTAGTACACTGTACCCACACCACGGAACCCATGGCCTCGCACTCCCATTCGGGTGGACCAACGGCATTCCGACAGAACCCTCCCATTGCCATGACACTCTCTCGGCCACTCTGACCAACTCCCCTCCGGGCTAAGTCATGGGTGGCCCCGATGTCTACCAAAGACATCCAACAGCCACCGTCGTGGCAAAACAAATCAACGGTCCCAAACATGGACAAGGTACCATAACAACAACGGGCACACAAGGTTATGTCTGCTTACCGGGCCAGGGTACCGTATGCCCATAACCTTCCCTCGTTGGAGGCACCGACCAGAGGTATGACAATGGACCGAATAAAGGCCTTCCCATAAAGGCAAATGTGGTTGCACTGGGAAGCTCGATTCAGTGGCACCATGACCCGATCAACATTATATTCAAGTTGAATTATTATCAGGTTTAACTTGAAATAAAAGCACTTGAGTCATAGTATGCCATGAACATGCAACTATCTGACATGCACTATATCCATATTGCTCTAAAGTAAACGGATCAACATCATAGAATCATTCTACTTGCACTACTAATCACTTTAACTTACTGGTTTCAATTTCCCTGGTTTTAAATCTCATCATTTTTAGTTATGCCACTAACATAGTAAAATCAATACCTCATATATGAAAATGATACCGATCATAACCAAATCATAACCATACTTCCAAAAATACTTCTACTGCCTCATACTAGTCCATGCATTCAAACACTATTGTAAACTAAGCATTTCAATCTTGACAAAGTAAACTAACATAAGCAATATTCATTAAATGATTAAATGCATGAAATAAATCATATTCAAGTTGGAAAAACCATAAATATTGAAATGACACCATGCAAATATTTGTGTGGCTTACCTTAGCACAGAGGAGGGTCACACTCCTCCTGATTCTCCTCTAGGCAAGCTTCTCCTTCTGAAAATATTTAAAACAGCAAAAAGAAAATATCAAGAACCACTCTGAAATTCACCAGAAATTCTAGACAGCAAGGAAAAATCTCAAATTTGGTGTGCTGCTAGAATATTTCAATACAAACACAAAGCAAAAAGAATCAACTCATTTGGATTTATGGTTTAGGAGTTAGAGCTGGTCAAAGTTTCTGGTCAATATTTGAATTAAATTCAAATAAAAAGAAAACAAAGGGGGGGTGACGTCGAAGACGTAATCCCGCGGGGCGCCACCACTCATACCGCTTCGGCCGCGGCTGACTGGCTGACAGTGGGCCCCCGCGGTCAGGTTTAGAGGGAGAGAGAGGGAAACAGAGGAGGGGCGGCGATTCGCCAGTGATTCTCCGGCGAGGAGAGGTCGGCTGCCGCCGTGGAGGGGGGATGGATGCGCAAGACTACGGCGAGCCTGTACGTACCCGAAACGTGGCTAGGGGTGGACGGAGCGAGTCGTGGTGGTCTTCTCCAGAGACGTCGGCGGAGGGAGCTCGTCGGAGATGGCGATTCCGGCGAGGCAGGGCGTTTCCAGGGGCTCCAACTGCACCAGCGCGCACCAGTGGTTCACTAGAGACACGCCGGATAAGTCGGTCGAGCTCGAGCGGCTCTGGAGAGGTGGGAAGCAGCAGAGGGGATCGCCGGCAAGCTCCGGTCGGGAACGGCGGCCAGAGGCCTGCCCGGCCGGGCTGCGGCTATCTACGGCGTCGTGGTGGTTGTGTGAGTGTGTTGCGGTGCTCGGAGAGGCTGGGGAGGGGCTGTATTTATAGGCGAGGGAGGAGGGGGCTCGGGGCTCCGCCAGAGTTCTCTGGAGACAGTGCCCGGCGATGAGAGGTGTCAGTGAGACGGGGAGAAGAAGCCGTGGCTCACGCGGCCACTGTGGGAGGGAGGAGACGAGCACAGGGCTCGGGTGGCGACGAGCACAGTGGGCACGGGTGCACTGTACACTTGGCCGTGTCGTGCCCATGCTCGCTGCGGCGTGCTCCGGCGTAGGCGAGTGCCAGGGGGAGTTAAGGGCATCGAGACGATGATGGTGGCGAGGTTTGGCAAGGTGCGGCGAGCGGGGAAGTGAGCACGAGCGAAACAGAGCCGTCGGCGGCGTCCAGAGCGCGTCGACAAGCATCCTGGCATCGTGCACACGCGTGGTCACCGCGTGAACTTTGGCATCGTGCCACGCCACACATTAATTTCATGTCTGGCGTGTAGTCCTTGATGGTTTGTGTTGATCCAAGGTCTTGAGTTGCTCACAGGTCGACTGTGCGGGAGTGTAGCATCTTGGCAAGTTTCTGGACAGAAACTTATGAGGATAAAAGAGAGAAATCTAGAAGGAGTTTAGGGCTAATCTTTGGAGGTTAAGGTTTTCTTAGGAGGGTAATGAAGCTCAAAAAACTTCAGCTCCATTGGATCAAGGAAAAATGCACTTCCTGTAGAAACTGCATTTTCTGGCTAGAACAGAAAAGATTTTCTATAGCAAAAATATTCCAAATAACTATGAAATATTTTTGCACAGGGGGGTGTGCGAAGGTCCAAAGAATATTCAGGAATTTTCTCATATTTTTGTGGGCAAGAAAAATGAGGGTTGCTTTGGAGCATATGTGACTGAAGTGATTTTCAGAGAAGAAATGAATATTTTTCATTTATGAAAAATATTCCTATGGCCATGGAGGGATATATCAGAGAAGAAATGATGTGTTTGAGAGAGAGGTGAGTCACTTGGGTGAAAATCAAGGACATGCCCAAGTGATTAAGTCCAACTGAGTTGATTCAAAACTCCAAATTCAAATCAAATGGCAATGAAATCCAGAAAAAGAAAAAGAGCAAAAATCAGGATGTCACAGTGTACTACAAGAAAATGGAGTCCGGAGGGCACACGAGGTGGCCACAAGCCTTGTAGGCGCGCCCGGGGGGGGGGGGGTAGGGCGCGCCCCCAGGGCTTGTCGCCTCCTCGTGCGCTTTTCAGACTACTTTTTATTTTCCTAATTTTTTAAATATTCCAAAAGGGAGTAAAATTGCCATTGGAAAAGTTTTGGATTCGGTTTACTTACCGTACCACATACCTATTCCTTTTCGGAGTCTGAAACGTTCTGGTAGGTCTCCCTTATGTACTCCTCCGGTGTTATGGTATTAATGATATTGGTTTCAACATTTATGGGAGTACCTGAGATATAATGTTTGATTCTTTGCCCGTTTACTACCTTCGGGTTGGTGCCTTCGGCGTTGTTGATTTTGATGGCACCAGAACGGTAAACCTCCTCGATAATATAAGGACCTTCCCATTTAGAGAGAAGCTTTCCTGCAAAAAATCTTAAACGAGAGTTGTATAGCAAGACAAGGTCACCTACATTAAATTCATGCTTTTGTATCCTTTTGTCATGCCATCTTTTAACTTTTTCTTTAAACAACTTAGCATTCTCATAGGCTTGGGTCCTCCATTCATCAAGTGAGCTAATGGCAAATAACCTCTTTTCACCGGCAAGTTTGAAATCATAGTTGAGCTCTTTAATTGCCCAATAAGCTTTATGTTCTAGTTCAAGAGGTAAGTGACATGCTTTTCCATAAACCATTTTGTATGGAGACATACCCATAGGATTTTTATAAGCAGTTCTATAAGCCCATAATGCATCATCAAGTTTCCTAGACCAATTCTTTCTAGATCTATTGACAGTCTTTTGCAAAATCAACTTTATTTCTCGGTTACTCAATTCTACTTGACCACTTGACTGAGGATGATAAGGAGATGCAATTCTATGGTTAACATCATACTTAGCAAGCAATTTGCGGAAAGCACGATGAATAAAGTGTGAAGCACCATCAGTCATTAAATATCTAGGGACTCCAAACCTCGGGAAAATAACTTCTTTAAGCATTTTAATAGAGGTGTTATGATCAGCACTGCTAGTTGGAATAGCTTCTACCCACTTAGTAACATAATCAACAGCAACCAAAATATGTGTATACCCATTAGAGGAAGGAAAAGGTCCCATGTAATCAAATCCCCAAACATCAAATGGTTCAATAACAAGTGAATAATTCATAGGAATTTCCTGACGTCTACTAATATTACCAATTCTTTGACATTCATCACAAGACAAGACAAACTTACGAGCATCCTTAAAAAGAATAGGCCAATAAAAACCAGATTGCAATACCTTGTGTGCAGTTCTATCTCAAGCATGGTGCCCTCCGTAGGCCTCGAAGTGACACTTGCGTAGGATTTGTTCCTGTTCATGCTCAGGTACACAACGTCTAATAACACCATCTATTCCTTCTTTATAAAGGTGTGGGTTGTGACGACCCCGGCTTAATCGTGCACTAACCATACACGCAAATGCACACGATCAAGCCTAAGGACTCACTTGAAGATATCACAACACAACTCTAAAACATAAATAAAGTCATACAAGCTTAATATTACAAGCCAGGGCCTCGAGGGCTCGAATACATAGCTCGATGGCATACAAGTGTCAGCGGAAGCATTAGATATCTGGGTACAGATATATTACAGAAGAGAAGATAGGCCTTCACAGAGGCGGGGCAAAATAAAATACTACGATCGAAAGGCGTGGGCCTCCTGCCCTGGACCCTCCGAATCCTACTCCTGGTCGTCGGTCGGCTCCTCGTAGTAGTAGTACTCTTCGGGCTGGTAGTAGTAGTGGTCGTCGGTGGTGACAACTGGCTCCGGGGCTCCGTCGTCTGGATGCGACAAAGGAATAAAGGGGGAAAAAGGAAAATAAAGCAAATGTGAGTACTCATCCGAAGTACTCAGCAAGCAAGGATCTACACTACATATGCAACATTTTCAAAGGGGGCTGTATATGTGGACTGGGCTGCAGAAATGCCAGAGTAGAGGGGAAAAGCCTAGTCCTATCGAAGACTAGCATCTTCAGCATCTTCATCAGTCTTGCAGCATTAGAAGAGAGCAGAATAACATAATGTAAAGTATAGCAGTGTCATCAACCTCGGCCAGAGATTCTTTCTCGACTCCCTGCGAGAAAGCAATCCCAGAGCCGTACTATCCAGTTCTCATCTCAAGTCATGTTCTAGTTGTACCGATCGGGATACAACTCCGAGTGTCCGTTACCGTAGGACAGGCTATCGAAAGAAGTTTCTTCCCTGCAGGGGTGCACCAACTTACCCACCACGCTCACTTAACTCCGGCCGGACACACTTTTCTGGGTCATGCCCGGCCTCGGCTAAGTAACACGCCGCAACCCGACCAAATACTTAACAGAGAGGTCAGCACGCCGGACTAAACCTATGCCCCCAGGGGTCTTGGGCCATCGCCCCGGACGCTCCTGCATGTTGCGTACACCGCCGGTGAGCAGACCTAGCAACCCCTTAATACAAGCGCGGTTGCGTTCCCAGTCCAACCCAGCGTGTGCCACTCAGTTGCTGACGTCTATTAAGCTTCGGCTGAAGTATACGACGTAGAACGCCCATACTATGCCCACGTGATGGTTAGTGCTATCAGGCCAAAGGCCCCTCGGATCAAATATCCAAACCGTTAGTGGATTAGGAGCGCGTGGTAACGAGCAGAGACTCACGATCTATGTGACCCCGTCGCCCAGTCTCGAGGACTTGCGACAAGGGCTAAGAATGCCCGGCCACGCCTCGTAATTATCTCGCGGGCACCTCTCAGGTCAACCCGACTCCACATCACTTCGCATCCATGCTCGCGCGGGTACCCCTCAGGGCAGACCCGTCTTTAGTAACATGTTATCATGGTTCAGTGTTCAGTCATAGTAACCAAGTCTCCTTGTGTCTGACACCAAGGGGGAACCCTGAGGAATCACCCTCGATGGAATTCCCGCTCGATGCTATCATCAAGGTGAACGAATGAGGAATCACCCTCGAGGTCCACCCTTGAGAAGTTGCACGACGACGTCGTTATCGGGGGTGGTGTAGGAGGAATCACCCTCGTTTACCACGACCGAATAACTAACCTACAAGGTTATCATCAGAAGTGCTGACGAGGTATCACCCTCGGCACTCGATAGTAACCCAGCAGAGTCGAGCATCTTAGGGGAAGTGACGTGCGGTGCCAGATTCTAATCTTCGATCCCGTTGCTCGGGTCTTCTGAGAGTCCAGCGGGGCAGTCGGGACAAGTGGGTCTCTGATAAGGCTCTACCCATCCTATACTAAACAGTTTAGGAGAACAGGCAGTTATCAAAAGTAGGCTACAATAAAGCAGGCTATGCAGCAGATATAGGACAACAGTAGCAGCAGTAATTTCTAATGCAAGCATAAGAGAGAAGAGAGTGGGCGATATCGGAATGCTCAAAATGGGGGTGCTTGCCTGTCTGCTTGACGGCAAGGGCAGGGCCGTCGGGGACGTAGTCGTACTCCGGAGCGGCGTCTGCCTCAGGAGCTACATCGACGTCGGGGTCTACCGAGAGAGAAGAGGGGGAGGAAACAAATAAATACACAGCAACGATGCAATACAGGGTATGCTACGACTATGATGCAGTGCAGGGTTGCCTGTCGCATGCCTAAGTCATTTTAGTTATCTTAGGATTAGTGTTGGATTTATTAACCGGTGATTAGGCACTATTCATCTATCAGATACGGGTTCGGAGTTACGAGTTCTCCTACGTAGGAGGTTCCGACAAGGAAACAGACGGCACGATCAGACTCGTCTCGTCGTTCTGAGAAACTTTCATGTTTTAACTTTTTCGATCTGAGCTACAGTTTAAAAGTTATTAATTTTTGAAGTTTAAATGATTTTCTGGAATTTATTTATTAACAGAAATTGATATATGATGTCAGCATGAGGTAAAGGCGACGTCAGCAGTCAACTTTTGGTTGACCAGGGTCAGACCTGTCATGTGGGTCCAGTGGGACCCACATGTCAGCGACTGGACTAATTAAACAGGGTTTAAGCTATCTAATTAACCTAATTAACTAGTGGGCCCGCACTGTCAGTGACAACTTAGTGTTTTAATTAACTAATTAGTTAACTAACCGATTTTCTTATTTATTTAAATTCGCTTAATTAGGCAGGACCCACATGTCAGTGACATGGGACCGGCCACGTCAGCATTGACCAGGGTCAACGGGTCAACGGGACCCACCCGTCAGCGACACAGGGGGTCCCTCCTGTCGGGCCAGGTCAGCGGTGGCCGGCGACTCGCCGGAATCTCGCCGGCGAGCGCGTTTCGCGGCGGCGCGGCCTCGGGTGTGGTCGGATTTCGCCCTCCGGCCACCATTTTGCGCGCGGTCTGGCTCGTTGGATCGGCCGCAGCGCGACGCGTCCATTGGAGGTGGTAACGCAGCCGGGGACGGCGCGTAGCGATGGCGGCGAGCACAAAGGCGGACGGCCGGAGTCGGGTGTTGGTGGGGATCGTTTTGCGGGGCTCGGCGAGGGCAGCGGACGGTCGCTACGGGTTCAGACGGCGGTGCTGAATGCTAGTGCGAGCACGGACACGGACTACAGCCACAGGGGCCATGTCGGCGAGCTCGACCGCAGCGGCGGAAGAGCGAGTGCGTCGGGGCAAACTACGGTCTACGAGGAGGGGCAGCAGGGGGAGGGGCCGGACGGGGTGCTCACCGAGGGAGCACACAGGGGCTCGTCGGAGGATTAGTAGCAGCAGGGGCGTGGATCGACGCAACGGAGCTTCGGTGGCCGCAGTTGGGGAAGACGGCGATGGCGGCTAACTTGGGGGCTCCCGGCTCCAGCTTGAGGTCGGAGAAGACATGGAGGAGCTCGGCGGAGCTTCCTGGCGCAGGCAGGGGTCACGGGGAGCTAGGCGGGCGCACGACAGAGCTAGGCCATGGCGAGGGGAGGTTTGGGCGCCGCCGTTGTCGTATGAGGGGGAAGGCGAGGAAGAGACTGAGGGGCTAGGGTTTGCGGGGGGGGGGGGGAAAGAGGGAGATGCCCAGCGACATTCTTATCCACGATGAGCACCGGCGGATGAACGGCGCATGGCCGTCGTCGGCGTGTCAACGGGCGCGGGCGACAGCGCACGAGGGAAGAGGACGAGCTGCGGTGGTGGGCTGGGCCTGCTCGGGCTGCAACAGGTAAGTGGCCTCTGGCCTCTTCTTTCCTATTTCATTTTTTTTCCAGTTTTCTCTTTTAGTTATTAACAGAGAAAGGAAATGATTTTTGTGGGCCACCTAATAACTTAGAAAAAATGTGGGACTAAGCCCCAATATTTCCTGGTAGTATTTGGCACTACCAGTTAAAGTTTGAAGGCCAAAGAAATAGGTTGAATATTTTTTAGGAATTGAAAAGGACAAGATTAATGCTGCTGGACTACTGTTTAAAGTCCAAGGGCATTTTTGTGAGTCCCAGAAATATTGGTTTCAATTTTATAATGACCTGAAAAATATTTGCTACCTGATGGACTATTTTGTTTTGCTGTTTGAAGAAATATTTATTTGACCTGCATTTTAAATTTAAATTGAGTTGGATTATTTCCTAGTTGCATTTTATTTAGGTTGATCATTATGACATGGCAAGTTAAGTAGCTTAACTAGGGTGAGGTAACCTGGGGATGTTACATGGGTCATCCCAGAAGTAATGTCTTAAATCATAGAAAAACTTTTTCTTTTGTTGGTATGTGAAGCTAGGTGGTATAAATTTAGCAACAATATAATTGACATAATCAGCATACCATGGAGTACTACGAGAAGCATTTATGACAGCTAATTGTTCATCAGGAAAGCTATCATCAATAGGTAGTGGGTCATCAAGAACATTTTCCAACCTAGACAAGTTGTCTGCTACGGGGTTCTCAGCTCCCTTTCTATCAACAATATGCAAATCAAAATCTTGCAGCAAGAGAACCCATCTAATAAATCTAGGTTTAGCATCTTTCTTTTCCATAAGGTATTTAATAGCAGCATGATCGGTGTGAACAGTTACTTTGGAATCAACAATATAAGATCTGAACTTATCACAAGCAAAGACAACTGCTAAAAATTCTTTTTCAGTAGTAGCATAATTTCTTTGAGCATTGTCTAGAGTTTTACTAGCATAATGGATAACATTTAATTTCTTATCAACTCTTTGTCCTAGAACAACACCAACAACATAATCACTAGCATCACACATAATTTCAAAGGGTAGGTTCCAATCAGGTGGTTGAACAATAGGTGCAGAAATCAAGGCTTTCTTAAGTATTTCAAATGCTTCTACACAATCATCATCAAAAACAAATGGAACATCTTTTTGCAAGAGATTAGTGAGAGGCCTAGAAATTTTAGAGAAGTCTTTAATAAACGTCCAATAGAAACCAGCATGACCAAGGAAACTTCTTATACCTTTGATATCTTTAGGACACGGCATTTTTTCAATAGCATCAACTTTAGCTTTATCAACTTCAATACCTCTTTCAGAAATTTTATGCCCCAAGACAATACCTTCATTAACCATAAAGTGGTACTTCTCCCAATTCAAGACAAGATTAGTTTCTTCACATCTCTGCAAAACTCGATCAAGGTTGCTTAAGCAATCATCAAAAGAAGTTCCGTAAACGAAGAAATCATCCATGAAAACCTCAACAATCTTTTCACAAAAGTCAGAGAATATAGCAATCATACATCTTTGAAAGGTAGCAGGTGCATTGCATAAACCAAAAGGCATACGTCTATGAGCAAAGGTACCGAAAGGGCAAGTAAAAGTAGTTTTTTCTTGATCCTCTTGTGACAGAGGTATTTGAGAAAAAACAGAATAACCATCTAGAAAGCAAAAGTGTGTATGTTTGGATAGTCTTTCTAGCATTTGATCAATAAAAGGTAGAGGGTAATGATCTTTTCTAGTAGCTTTGTTTAATTTTATAAAATCAATTACCATTCTATAACCTGTGACAATTCTTTGTGGAATCAATTCATTCTTATCATTAGGAACAACAGTAATACCTCCCTTCTTAGGGACACAATGAACATGACTTACCCATCTACTATCAACAATAGGATAAATTATACCTGCTTCCAGGAGCTTTAGTATTTCATTTCTTACCACTTCTTTCATTTTTGGATTCAACCGTCTTTGATGATCAACAACCGGTTTAGCATCAGGCTCCATATTAATTTTGTGAAGTGGGACTAATGCCCTTAAGATCATCAAGAGTATATCCAATAGCGGCACGATGCTTCTTCAGAGTTTTCAATAATTTCTTTTCTTCATGCTCTGAAAGGTTAGCACTAATAATAACAGGATATATCTTCTTTTCATCAAGATAAGCATATTTCAGTGTATCAGGTAATTGTTTAAGATCGAACACAGGATCACTCTTGGGTGGTAGAGGATCTCCAAGAGTTTCAACAGGCAAATTGTGTTTCAGAACAGGCATCTGTTTAAAGAAAATCTCATCTAGTTCCCTTCTTTTATTCATAAACATATCAATTTCATGGTCTAGCAAATATTGTTCTAAAGGATTAGTAGGGGGCACAACAATAGAAGCAAGACCAATAATTTCGTCTTTACTAGACAATTCTTTATCATGGGGTTGTCTACGAAATTTAGAGAAATTAAACTCATGAGACACATCCCCAAAACTTACAGTAACAGTTTCTTTCTCACAATCTATTTTGGCATTGACGGTGTTCAAGAAAGGTCTACCAAATATAATGGGACAAAAATCATCTTGTGGGGAACCAAGAACAAGAAAATCAGTAGGAGATTTTATTTTCCCACACAAGACTTCAACATCTCTAACAATCCCAATTGGTGATATAGTATCTCTATTGGCAAGCTTAATAGTGACATCAATATCTTCTATTTCAGCAGGTGCAATATCATTCATAATTTCTTGATATAAGGTAAAGGGAATAGCACTCACACTAGCACCCAAATCACATAAGCCATGATAACAATGATCTCCTATTTTAACAGAAACAACAGGCATGCCAACAACAGGTCTATGCTTATCTTTATCATCGGGTCTAGCAATTCTAGCAGCTTCATCACAGAAGTAAATAACATGGCCATCAATATTATCGACCAAGAGATCCTTAACCATAGCAATACTAGGTTCAACTTTAATTTGTTCAGGGGGTGTAGGTGTTCTAGTATAACTCTTATGAACCACAGCTGAAGTTTTAGCATGTTCCTTTATTCTAACAGGGAAAGGTGGTTTCTCAATATAAGCAGTAGGAACAATAGGATCAACATTATAAGTAATAGTTTCTTCTTCAACTTTAATAGGTTCTACCACTTTTACTTCAATGGGAGGATGATATTTAAACCACTTCTCATTAGGGAGATCAACATGAGTAGCAAATGATTCACAGAAAGAAGCTACTATCTCAAAGTCAAGTCCATATTTAGTGCTAAATTCACAAAAAGCATCGGTATCCATAAAAGATTTAACACAATCAAACTTGAGGTTTATACCTGACTCCTTACCTTCGTCGAGTTCCCAATCTTCGGAGTTGCGTTTAATTCTTTCCAATAAATCCCATTTGAATTCAATAGTCTTCTTCATAAAAGAACCAGTACAAGAAGTATCGAGCATGGATTGATCATTACGAGAAAGCCGAGCATAAAAATTCTGAATAATAATTTCTCTTGAGAGCTCATGATTGGGGCATGAATATAACATTGACTTAAGCCTCCCCCAAGCTTGAGCGATACTTTCTCCTTCACGAGGCCAAAAATTATAAATATAATTCCGATCACGATGAACTAGATGCATAGAATAAAACTTCTGATGAAATTCCAATTTCAATCGGTTGTAGTTCCAAGTCCCAATATCATCGCATAGCCTATACCATGTCAATGCCCTCTCCTTCAAAGATAAAGGGAAGACCTTCTTCTTGACTTCATCCTCGGGCAAACCTGCAAGCTTAAATAATCCACAAACTTCATCCACATAGATTAGATGCATCTCAGGATGTAATGTTCCATCTTCTGCATAAGGATTAGGTAACAGTTTCTCTATCATACCCAAAGGAATTTCATAATAAATATTTTCAGTAGGTTCAGTAGGTTGAGGAGCAATTTCTTGCTCTACCGTTCGGGGTGAAGATACCCCGAACAAGCCCCTCAAAGGATTATTTTCCATAGCAACAAGTGACAGTAAATTTCAGCACACTTACCAAATTCCACTTACCAAAGGTGCTTCACTCCCCGGCAACGGCGCCAGAAAAAGAGTCTTGATGACCCACAAGTATAGGGGATCTATCATAGTCCTTTCGATAAGTAAGAGTGTCGAACCCAACGAGGAGCAGAAGGAAATGACAAGTGGTTTTCGGCAAGGTATTCTCTGCAAGCACTGAAATTATCGGTAACAGATAGTTTTGTGATAAGATAATTCGTAACGGGTAACAAGTAACAAGTGTAACTAAGGTGCAGCAAGGTGGCCCAATCCTTTTTGTAGCAAAGAAAAAGCCTGAACGAACTCTTATATAAAGCAAAGCGCTCCCGAGGACACATGGGAATTATTGTCAAGTTAGTTTTCATCACGCTCACATGATTCATGTTCGCTACTTTGATAATTTGATATGTGTGTGGACCGGTGCTTGGGTGCTGTCCTTACTTGGACAAGCCTAGCAACCCACAGGTACCAATCTGAGGTTTTGAGACAAAGATCAGATACAAAAGATGAACTAGGGTTTGAGAGGAGATGGTGCTGGTGAAGATGTTGATGGAGATTGACCCCCTCTCGATGAGAGATCGTTGGTGATGACGATGGCTTCGATTTCCCCCTCCCGGAGGGAAGTTTCCCTGGCAGAACAGCTCCGCCGGAGCCCTAGATTGCTTCTGCCCAGGTTCCGCCTCGAGACAGCGGCGCTTCGTCCCAAAAGCTTCCTTATGATTTTTTCCAGGTCAGAACCCTCCATATAGCAGAAGATGGGCACCGGAGACCTGCCAGGGGGCCCACAAGCCCTAGGGGTGCGCCCAGGGGGTAGGGCGCGCCCCCAGGCTTATGGCCACCTGGTGGGTCCCCTCTGGTATTTTCTTCGCCCAATATTTTTCATATATTCCAAAATAATTCTTTGTAAATTTGCAGGACTTTTGGAGTTGTGCAGAATAGGTCTCTCAGATTTGCTCCTTTCCGGTCCAGAATTCCAGCTGCCGGCATTCTCCCTCTTTGTGTAAACCTTGTAAAATAAGAGAGAAAAGGCATAGGTATTGTATCATAATGTGTAATAATAGCCCATAATGCCATAAATATCAATATAAAAGCATGATGCAAAATGAACGTATCTCTACGCGAGGCGGGGGCGGGCCGAGAAGGGGCGACTGCTGCGCCCCCCCCACCCCATCAAAGTTGACTGCTCGGCCACCGGTGTGAAGGGGCGGCGGCGGGGCGAGCGGTTGGCGGCAAGGGGCCGAGCGGCGGCATGGTCGAGAGGTTGGTCAGCGAGGCGAGAGAGAGGCGTGCGAGAGAGGGGCGAGCGGTAGAGAGGGGCATGCGAGAGAGTCGTGGTCGAGCGGGCGTGCGAGAGAGAGGCGTGCGAGAGAGGGGCGAGGGGGAGATTTCGTTAACGATAATTTTCGTTAACGGATATTTTAGACCGTTAGATCGTTGATTAGACGGCTAATACGCTGAGTTGGATCTGCCCTCTCTTACTTTTATAGTGGTAGTAGATAGATAGATAGTAGATAGTAGATAGATAGATAGTAGATAGATACTTTAGATAGATAGTAGATAGTAGATAGATTAGCTTTGTCTTGTGTGTAGTAACTGCATGTTGAGAGATACCTCCTAATCTCATGTTGTCTTGACGACGGCAACAAGTGTTCACATGTTCTCGAAAAAACCATGAATGTATAAAAATAGATGTATTTACACAAAAAAATTCAAAAAGTATAAGTAGAATTGGAAAACAAAATAATAACACCCACTCTCCAAACTCGCCCGTTTGGACCGGCACTGGTTGCACCCACCACCCCTCCCCCCCCCCCCCGCGGTTTTCTTCATCATTTTTTTCTTTTTATTTCTCCTTCTCTATTTTTTTTTCAAATAAGTCGAGATTTCAGAAAAGTTCTGTAATTTAAAAAAGTTGTGAATTTTTGAGGAAAAATGTTCATGAAATCATTAAATGTTCTTGGATTCAAAAAAGATCGTGAATTAATGAAATGTTTGCATATTAAAAAATGTTGACGATTGAAAAAAAGGTTCTGGAAATCAAAAATATTTCATCAAAATAATCAAATAGGGTTGGTCTTCGTTCCATTTTTCCCCTTTTATATTCTGCTTCTGTTTTGTTGCTTTTCTAAAAAATGTTTCAGATTTTCAAAAATAAATCATAAAAAAAGGAAAATGTTCACAAATTTGAAATTATGTTCGGGATTTCAAAAGAAGTGCAAGAATTTTAGAAATTTTTCCGAGTTTAAAAAATGTTCACAAATTTTAAAAATTTGTTCATGAATTCAAAAAGATATTCATGGATTTCAAAAACTGTTCTGAATTCCAAAAAGTATTCACCTATTCCAAAAAAAATTGTGAATACAAAAAGTGTACGCGGATTTAAAAATTATTCCGAAAATAAAATAATGTTCTTGATGCAAAAAAGTTCTAAAATTCAAAAATTGTTCCCAATTTTAGATAATTGTTCCTTAGTTTGAAAAAAAATATGAATTTTGGAAAAAGTTCATTATTTTGAAATATTTGCTAGTTAAGGAAATATTTACAAATTTCACGAATTAATAAAATCTTATGTTTGAAATTATTCACGCATTTTAATTTTTTCTCAATTTTCTGAAATTTTTGTGAATTTTAATTGTTCATGATTTCAGTGAAAGGTCATGAATTTGAAATTTCATCGTGATTTTTAATAAAGTTCATGAATTTTATAAAAGAAGGTATATAAAAAATAAAAACGAAAGAAGACAGACAGAAAAAACGCAGAAACAGACTCTGAGATTCTGGGCATTAACGAGTATCTAGCCCTTTAAGCTGATCCAGTCGTCAAGGACGGACTCCTCGCTAAGTCTTATCTAACTGGCCCATTAAATAGATCCAGCCGCCAAAGTGGTCTAGGGTTCGTCGTTTCGCCTAGATTGCTTGCCGGAACGGGAACCCCCCAAAACCGCCACTGGCTTTCTCTCGCTCTCGCGTTCAGGTAATCGTCCTCTCCGGTCTCCTTCTTCAATCTCGGTTCGATTTGGTTATATCGCCTCCTGTGCATTCAGATCAATCCATCCACCACATCGCAGGTCCTCTCGATTTCGTCCCGTCCTTCTCCTCTGATCCGAAGGCGAATTGCGTTTGCTTGAAGAATAAAGAGAGGTTAGTGTTCTTTTATCAGTTAGGGAAACTTAGGCCGCCGTTTATGAGTAGATTCTGCGGTGAGGTTTTGTAGAGAACATACTGCCTCGTAGGTCCAAGTGATAGAATTTTGCGTGTTCGTAGTCTCTGGTGAGAACTGCCATTCATGAAGTGCGCATGTGCTGGGCGTTGTTAGGAACTTAGCATCTTTGGAATCTACACTGGTGTTTTCTAGAGTTGCACTTGTGGGTCGGGATCCAAATCAAATGTCCAGAATTTGTGGGGGTGATACTGCAACCCGTTTTATCTTCTTGCCCAGTTCTCTTATTATGGTGATTTCAAGCTAGTATTGTTGAACTGCTATGCGTACAGCCTTCGCATTTGATTTCGGTTTACATCACTTTGCTGGGAATATGTCCAATTGTTTGTTTTGTATTTTCGTCTATACAGAGTTAGATAGAGAGTTTGTGTGTGATGTGGTGATGCGATTTGTATTCGTTCATCTCAATTTCTGTTGAACGCTGCTCCTTTAGTACAAGAATCGCATCTGTCAGTTTGCTCCTTATTGATGATAATTCTGCAAGGCAACCTTTTGAAGAGTGGGTGTTCAACATAATTACTCTATCCCACTGATCTGAATATGTTGCTTGTAATATATGATGTGATAACTTTGGTACTTGAATCTAAGGTTCATTTCTTTGCAACCTACTGTTTTGACTTTTGACTGATCAAATTGTCTTCCATTTTGTATAACAGGTGCTGAAGCTAGTCAGAAATGGAAGTAGATACACTGAAGGATGAATTCGATCGTGTTGTTAAAAAGCAGAAACTTGCATCCTCGAGAACTATAGATTTGGTAAACCAAATCGAGAAAGAAATTGAGCAGGCTATCGGTGCTGTCCAAGAAAATGGCACAGATAGGGATGCTGCATCAAACCTGAACCATGAAATTCTTACTAATCTGAAGAATACGCTGAAAGAGTTGGTTCCAGTGAAGCAACTTGAGAGTTGCCAGAAAGAAATGAACACTGCACTCGGCAAGTGGGTCAAGACCACCGAGAAATTCTTCATCAATGATATTTCAAAAGCTTACAAGAATGTCGACATGGAACCGCATGTACTTAATGAGATTATTGCAAACCATCTATACCGGGAGGCATTATTTGACATAGGTGACAACTTTCTTGGAGAGGCCAGTTGCTTAGCATCTATAAAACTGAGACAACTGTTTCAGGAGATGTATGAGATTTGTGGTGCGCTGCGGACTGAGAAATCTGAGCCAGCTCTGAGTTGGGCAATGAAAAATCATGATGCACTACTGCAAAACGATTCCTGTCTCGAGCTTAAGCTTCACCAGTTGCAGTTTGTTGAGATACTCAAGCAACGAAAAAGAGACGAGGCTCTTCAGTATGCTAGGGCATACCTGGCGCCATTTGCTACCATACACAAGGATGTAATCCAGAAGCTGATAGCCTCCATATTATGGGCCGGGCGCCTTGACCAGTCACCATATACAGAGTTCTTAGTACCAACTAACTGGGAGAAGCTAGCTGAGGAGTTCGCTCAACAGTTCTGCAATCTGAAGGGTCAATCCTCCACAGGTCCTATGGGCATGACAGTTGCAGCTGGAGCTGAAGTGTTGCCAATTCTTCTTAAACTGATGACAGTACTAACTGCAAAAAGGGAGTGGCACTCTATGAAGGAATTTCCTTTCCCATTGGACCTCCGCAGGGATTTTCAGTTCCACTCAGTGTTCATCTGTCCTGTGCTTCGTGAGCAAGGTAGTGATGATAATCCTCCAATGCTTCTTCCATGTGGGCATGTCTTGTCGAAGCAGTCAACTGTGAAATTATCAAAGAGCAGCTCCCGGTCTTTCAAATGCCCATATTGCCCGTTCGAAGCATTGGCATCTGAGTGTAAGCGGCTTTATATCTGAGGATTTCTTACTCTATGATTGGCCATTTGTGTGCACCAGCCTTTACTATCTCTTTTCCTGTCAACGGTGCTACGTTCTTTTATCACCTCCCTGATAATGTCAAATTTTCGTTGACACTTGCAAAGGTAATACGTTATACTCAGGGTGCTCAACTCTGCTCATGTCTTGTATATAGAGTATGAAAGAGATGTAATAAGAACACATTGGATGATTGATTCTCTTTATAGGGCCATGGGGTGATTTAACTGCGTTTGATTGACTTGGAAGTGCCAGCTTGTTTTTTTTAGAGAAATGAGCTCTTTTTTAAGGGAAGCTCTTTTTTTTAATCAGCTCCTTAAGCGATGGTATTAACTTGTGATGCTAAGCCTGTGTTTGGTTGAGCTGTAGATTCTTGGAAAGCTGGAGGTTGTTTGGTTAAAACGACTGAAACTGTAGATTTAGTTGTGAATTGTCTGTAGTGTCCCTGGGGTCTGAGTGAATATGTTTATATGCTAATTGACCGTAAAGCGGTGATGTGTACATTTGTAGGTAGTTGAACGATTATTTTGTAATTTAGGTGATTCATAGCTAACACAGGAGCATAGCACTATTTGCAATTTCCAAAAAAACACAATCCATTCACACATTTACTTGAAAATGCAATAGAGAGCAGCAATATGTAGCAACTACTAATGAAAATGTATTCACAATATACAATCTATGGCTATTAATAGTTAAATAAAAAACAGAAAAAAAATCATGAACAGAGAAGGATAGGTGGGGACGAGGGATGAGGGAGGAGAGATGGAGGGAGGAGGGAGGAGGTACGAGGGGAGGTGGCCGGAGGGTCGGTGCGCCGGTGCCACCGCCGCCAGCCGGACTAGGTTGGCTGTGTTCAGGGGAGGATGGAGGAGGGGCGAGAGGAGGAGACCAGATGGACGGTGTGTGACGCCCTCGGCTTAATCGTGCACTAATCATACACGCAAATGCACACGATCAAGTCTAAGGACTCACTTGAAGGAATCACAACACAACTCTAAAACATAAATAAAGTCATACAAGCTTTATATTACAAGCCAGGGGCCTCGAGGGCTCGAATACATAAGCTCGCTTACAAGCATCAGCGGAAGCATCAGATATCTGAGTACAGATATAAAAGATAAAACAGATAGGCCTTTAAAAGGCGAGGTGAAAGAAAACACTACGATCAAAAAGGCGCAGGCCTCTTGCCTGGGACTCTCCGAACCTACTCCTGGTCGTCAGCCAACTCGTAGTAGTAACCACCCTCGGGGTGGTAGTAGTGATCGTCGGCGGGGGCAGCTGTCTCAGGGGCTCCGTCATCTGGTTGCATCAAACGAATATGGGAAAAAAGGAAGCAAAGCAACCGTGATTACTCATCCGAAGTACTCAGCAAGCAAGGATCTACACTACATATGCAACATTATCAAAGAAAGGCTGTATATATAGACTGGGCTGCAGCAATGACAGAATAGAGAGAAGGCCTAGTCCTATCGAAGACTAGCATCTTCAGCGGTCTTGCAGCATTAGAAGAGTGTAGATTAGTACAGTATAAAGTAGTAGTAGAATTAAGTACCATCCTTGGCCAGAGATCCTTTCTCGACTCCCTGCGAGAAAGCAATCCCAGAGCCATACTATTCATTTCTCATCTCAACATTATGTTCTAGTTGTATCGATCGGGATACAACTTCGAGCGTCCGTTACCGAGGATCCGGCTATGCATAGATTAGTTCTTCCCTGCAGGGGTGCACCAACTTACCCACCACGCTTGCTTAACTCCGGCCGGACACACTTTTCTGGGTCATGCCCGGCCTCGGCCAAACGACACACCGTAGTCCTACCTAGGCTCAGCAGAGAGGTCCCCGCCGGTCTATATCCTAAGCGCTCAGGGGTCTTGGGCCATCGCCTTGTGCACTCCGAGTCGTTGCGCACACGGTGAAGTCAGGCACCACCTCAGCCTGGATGGCGCCGGTCCGTCCGTGCCGCTATGCTGAACTGGACGTCTGACAAAGCTTTCGGAAGAAATGTACGACACAGAGTGCCCATACTTATTCCCGCGTGATGGTTAGTGCTATCGGGCCAGAGGCCCACTCGGATCAAATATCCAAATCGTTAGTGTATTGGTAGTGCGGTAACGAGCAGAGACTCACGATCGATGTGACCCCGACAAGGGCTAAGAATGCCCGGCCACGCCTCGTAATTATCTCTCGGGTACCCTCCAGGTCAACCCGTCTTCCCATCACTCGCGGGTACCCCTCAGGGTCGACCCGCCTTTCCAAGTAACAGTTGTAAAGTCCAAGTATCCGTGTGTCCAAACACCAGGGGGAAACCCAAGGAATCATCCTCGATGGATTCCACCTGATGTAGTCGTCAAGGTGAACTTAGGAGGAATCACCCTCGAGGTTCACACTTGAAGTGCTGCACGACAGAGTCGTATCGGGGGTGGTGAAGGAGGAATCACCCTCGATGACCACGACCAATTAACTACCCTAGAAGGTTAACATAAGAAGTGCTGATGAGGTATCACCCTCGGCACTCGATAGTAACCCAGTAGTGTCGTACAACTAGGGGGGTGATGTGCGGTGCCGGGACCTGGTTGTCGATCACGTTGATCGAGTCATCTGATAATCCAGCGGGGGCAACTGGGTCAAAGTGGTGTCTCTAGTGGGTCTCTATCCAGCCTATACTAAGTAGTTTAGGATAAGCAGGTAAGATATCAATAGCAGGTTACAATAAACAGGCTATGCATCAGAATAGGATAACTCAAAGCAGTAGTAAATTCTAATGCAAGCAGGAGGGAGAAAGAATAGGCGATATAGGCATGTTCAAGAGGGGGGGGGGTGCTTGCCAGGAAGCTCTACGACAAGAGAAGGGTCGTCAGCAGTGTAGCCGGTCTCCGGAGCTGCGTCGGTCTCGAGGACTACGTCGGTACCGTGATCTACCGAGAGAGAAGAGGGGGAAGAAACAGATAAATACACCGCAAACATAAGCAACACAGAGCATGCTATGCTAACGTGCAGTGCAGGGTCGCCTAAAAGCATGTCTAAGTCATATTAGTTATTTTAGTATTTAAGTTGAATTTATTAACCGGTATATATGCACTATTCACATACCGGAAACAGGCTAAAAGTTGCGGGTTCACCTCCGTAGAGGGTCCCGACACGGAAACAAATGGCACGGTTGGATTCGTCTCATTTTTCTGATCAACTTTCATGTACAAAGTTTTCCCCTCGGAGCTATGGTTAATTTTATATGATTTTCTAAAGTTTTAATCATTTTCTAGATTTATTTAACTAATTTAAATCAACATTATCTAGAATAGTAAATGGTGATGTCAGCATGACGTAGAGGTGACGCCAGCGTTCAACGGTCCGCTGACCAGAGTAAAACCTGACCTGTGGGTCCAGTGGGACCCACTGGTCAGTGACTGTGGCTTTAACAAAGGGGTTAGATTAACTAAACAGCACCCGCAAAAAAAAAAACTAAACAGGTTAATTAGTGGGTGGGCCCCAGTAGTCAGTGAGTGATTAGCTCTTAAATCAACTATTTAGTTCAATTAACGGATTATCTTTTTATTAAAAATCGTTTAATCGATCGGGCCCCACATGTCAGTGGGTTGACCCAGTCAACCAGTCAACTGGGCCCACCCGTCAGTGGCACAGGGGACCCACGCATCAGTCCATGTCGGATGCCGCCGGCGTCGGCGCCGGAGAACGCTCCGGCGGCCAAATCTGCGGCGGCACGGCCTCGGATGTGGCCGGAAATCGTGCTCCGGCCACTGTTTTGCGCGCATTTGGGCGCGTTCGAAAGCGAAGACCAAACCGCGTCGATCTGCGGCGGTCTCGCGGCCAGGGAGGCCCTACGGTGACGGCGGCGAGCACATCGGCGGCGGAGCTCTCGGGCGTGCTACGGGGAGGCGGCTGCGGTGCGAATTTGTGCGCGCGTTCGGGCTCATTCGAACGCGGGAACATCACCGCGTCGATCTAACCCAATGGCGCGGGCTACGATGGTCGGAAGCGACGGCAGCGACGAGCTCGGGCGGCGGACAGAAAATGGCGCGGCGGCGAGCTAGCTATGGCGATGTACACAGCGCGGGGAGAGGAATGGAGGGAGGGAGGAGCTCACCGAGCGGCTAAGAAAAGCCCTCGAAAGCTTTGGAGCAGCAGGGGACGACGGAGACGACGGCGGTCACCGGCACAGAGAAGACGGGGACGAGCTCGATCCCGACCGTGCGGTCGTCCCCGAGCTCGATGGCGAGGCGTAGTCGAGGTAGTCGAGCGAGGCAGAGCGGATGGGCTCGTCGAAGAGGCGATCGGGAGGCGGTGGCCGCGCTAATTCACGGCCATGGCGACGGCGGCCTCGGGTGCTCGCGTGAGAAAACGAAGGCGAGCGAGGGAGGGGGATTTGGGGGGTGCTAGGGTTTCGGGGGAAGGGAGAGGCATTCAGGGCAGGTCTTAACGGCGATGGGGAACCGCGGGATGCGCGACACGGCGATGATCCGCGCTCGGGCACGCGCGCCAGCCGACACTTGCCCGAGGGGGACGACGACCGCGGTGGCGGGCTGGGCTGGCCACTGTTGCCGTGGCCCAGAGGCCAGGTAAGTATTTCTGCCCGTTTTCTTTTCTGTTTTTCTTTTAACTAATAAATAGAGAGAGACAAAAGATTATTTGGGGCATCCTAATCACTTAGGAAAAATATGGAAAGTGTCCCATTAATTCCCTGGTGTTTTCAGACAGCGCCACAAAAAGTTTGGGGACCAATGGAATTCAGTGGCATTTTTCATAAATGAATTGGCAATAAAATGGCTGGGATAGCATTGTTTTAAATGCTACTGCCCATTTTGTAGTTGATGGTGATGTTGTTTTCCTTAACAACATTTGTTTTGGAATATTTGCTAGATGATGAACATTTTTCCAGCAACTTTTGAGCAACTTTATTTTGCACTTGAATTTGAATTGATTTTCAGAGAGAAATTTGAATTGAAGTGTTTAAACATTATGATCAAGTATTGCAAATGAAGATGACTTGGCATAATTAACAGATGATCACAATGCTTATTACAACAGGGGTGTTACAATTCTCCTCCTCTAAAAGAAATTCTCGTCCCGAGAATTCAGGAGGTAGAAGGAAAGAGGTCGGGGTATTCCGCTCGAAGATTATCCTCGCGTTCCCAAGTGGCTTCATCTTCAGTATGGTTTGACCATTGCACTTTCAGGAACTTGGTAACCTTCTGACGGGTCCGACGTTCAGCTTGATCGAGAATGCGGATCGGTTGCTCTTTATAAGATAGATCATCTTGCAATTCAAGCAATTCATGGTCCACTGCTCGGTGTGGAGATTCCTTGAAGCAACGACGAAGTTGCGACACATGGAAGACGTCGTGGATATGAGAGAATTGCGGCGGCAACTCCAATTTATATGCCACCTGACCACGTCTGGCGAGAATGCGAAAGGGACCAATGTAGCGTGGAGCTAACTTACCCTTGATTCCAAAGCGGTGAGTGCCCTTCATAGGAGTGACACGCAGATAAGCTTGATCACCAGGTTGATAAGTCAAACCCCATCGTTTGCGATCATAGTTGCTCTTCTAACGGTCCTGAGCCGCCTTCAGATTTTCTCGAGCGATACGGACTTGCTCTTCGGCGTGTTGAATAATATCCGGACCCACGAGCGGTCGTTCCCCAGTTTCTGACCAATTCAGAGGGGTTCGACACTTAAGTCCATAAAGTACTTCGAAGGGGGCCATTTTCAAGCTGGCTTGATAGCTGTTGTTATAAGAGAATTCGGCATAAGGAAGAGATTCTTCCCACTTCTTACCGAAAGAAATAACACAAGCCCGAAGCATGTCTTCAAGCACTTGTTTGACTCGCTCGACTTGGCCTTGAGATTGGGGGTGATAAGCTGAACTCCAGGTAATATGAGTTCCCATAGCTTCTTGGAAACTTTCCTAGAACTTTGAGGTGAAAAGACCGCCACGGTCCGAACTGATCCCCTTCGGAATACCATGTAGTGATACAATTCTGGAGATATATAACTCTGCTAATTGACTAGCAGTGATAGTCTCTTTGACAGGCAGAAAGTGTGCGACCTTAGAAAGTTGGTCGACGACGACCTTCTGTGATTTGGGAAGGCTAGTAATGAAATCCATCTGAACCTTATCCCATTTCCATAGAGGAATAGGAAGGGGTTGCAGAATTCCAGCAGGCTTATGATGTTCTGCTTTAACGCGACGACACACATCACATTCAGCAACATATCGAGCAATATCCTGCTTCATTCTAGACCACCAGTACCTTTGACGGAGATCTCGATACATCTTGGTGCTACCCGGATGAATAGACAGCGGTGTATCATGTGCCTCCTTCATGACCTTGTCAGTCATAAGCTCAAAGCGAGGTACGACAATGCGGTCTCTGAAATACAAGGTTCCATCTTCAGACAGCGAGAAATCCCTGTACTTTTCAAGGTGAAGATCTTTCTTCATCAAATCAACTTCAGCATCTTTAGCTTGCGTACTCTTAATAACCTTCTCAAGGTCTGGTACAACAACCATAGTATTTAGGTATCCTTGAGGAACTATCTCGAGATTTAGCTTTCGAAGCTCTTCATACAGGAGTGGTTGATGTAGCTGGACTTCAAGTTCACAGCAGTAGGATTTACGGCTCAAAGCATCAGCCATTACATTAGCCTTGCCAGGGGTATAAAAAATACCCAAATCATAGTCTGTAATGGTCTCCATCCATTTTTGCTGACGGAGGTTCAGAGATGGCTGAGTGAACAAGTACTTCAGACTCTTATGATCCGTGTAGATCTCGCAACGATTACCGAGGAGGTAATGTCGCCACAACTTCAATGCATAGATGACAGTAGCTAGTTCTAGATCATGGACAGGGTAGTTCTCTTCATGAGGACGCAACTATCGAGAGCCATAAGCAATCACCTTACGCTCTTGCATTAGGACACAGCCTAATCCTTCACGGGATGTGTCACAATAAATCACAAAGTCTTTGCGAGAATCTGGAGGAGCAAGTACCGGGGCAGATGTTAGCTTGTCTTTGAGTGTTTGAAAACTTTCCTGACATTTTTCTGTCCACTCAAACTTAACGCCTTTGTGAAGCAGATCAGTCAAAGGCTTAGCAATCTTTGAGAAATTCTCGACAAAGCGACGGCAATAGCTTGCAAGGCCGAGAAAACTTCTGACTTGCTTGACATTCTTCGGTGGAGTCCATTCAAGAATTGCCTGAACTCGTTCTGGGTTAACAGCAATGCCATCTTTGGAGATCACGTGGCCGAGATATGTCACTTCAGACAACCAGAATTCACACTTTGAATACTTGGCATATAGTTGATGTTCACGCAGCTTCTCCAGTACAAGCCGAAGATGTTCGGCATCTTCTTCTTCATTCTTGGAATATATAAGAATATCATCCAAGTAAACCACGACGAATTTGTCGAGGTAATCCATGAAGATATAGTTCATCAGCCGAGAAAAATTTGCTGGGGCATTGGTTAATCCGAAAGACATGACAGTGTACTCATAAGAGCCATAACGGGTAACAAAGGCAGTCTTCGGAATATCCTCTTCGCGAACACGGATCTGATGATATCCCAACCTCAAGTCGAGTTTAGAGAACACCGATGATCCAGCAAGTTGATCATACAAATCATTGATCCGAGGAAGCGGATATTTATTCTGTATGGTTGCCTGGTTGATAGGACGATAATCTTGAACCAACCAATTCGTACCATCCTTCTTCTTGACAAAGAGGGAAGGTGCTCCCCAAGCAGATGAACTGGGGCGGGTGAAACCCTTTCTAAGTGACTTGTCGATTTCCTCCTTAAGTTCAAGGAGTTCATGCGGCGGCATCTTATAAGGATGCTTCGCAATAGGAGTAGTGCCCGGCTTCAAGTCTATGATGAATTCAACAGCTCTAGCAGGGGGTATTCTTGGAAGTTCTTCTGGAAAGACATCTTGAAAATCACGAACAACTGGCACGTTCTCGATGCCTTCAAGAGGTGAAGCATTCAATGCATTCAGAACATATATCTGATTCTCGGCATTCTGAACTGTTCGAGCTGAGTATTGCACTGTCTGGCCAGAAGGGTGTGTGATGCGGACTGTTTCAGCGGCACAGTCAATCAAAGCTTTGTGAGGCTTCAACCAGTCCATACCCAGAATAATGTCTATGTTGGAGGTCTTGAGAGCAATGAGTGAAATGGGGAACACCAATCCTCCAATCACAATGTGGTTACCGTGGCTTACCAAGGTAGTTTGCCAATTAGCCCCAGGTGACTAGATTACTAATGGGGTGCACATCTCCTCGAAAGGTATATCATGGCTTCGTGCAAAACTTTCGGACATGAAGGAGTGCGACGCTCCAGAATCAAAGAGTACAGAAGGTGGGATTGAATTCACTAGTAGGGTACCCATCACAATTTTGGTGTCCTGTCGAGCTTCTTCAATTTTAACATGGTTGACATGGATAGGTTGACTAGCAGGTAGTCTGGCATTACGATTCCTGGAATGATGGGTTCAATGGTCCATTCTACGACCAAAAGGAGGACGTGATGCATTCTGAGGTTGACCCTGGCGACAGTTGATAGCAAGGTGCCCTGGCTGTCCACACTTGAAGCAATTTCTATCATTATGGGGAGGATCCATAACATTAGGCTGTCCACTTTGATTTCTGAGCTGTCTAGGCGGCGCAGGCAGACGAGGTGCAACATAAGACGGCCTTGGTGTTGGAGCAGGGCGGTGATGAACATTATGTGGGATCCAGACTCGACATTTCTGAGCAGGTCGACCCGAAGACGAACCAACATCACGAGTGCGCTTGAGCGACTCCTGATATTTAGTCAGAGCAGTTTCAACTCGGAAAGATTGGCTGACAAGCGTTGCGAAGTCTGTGCAATCATGGACAGCAAGTGCGAGGTTTATATCAGTACGCAGTCCTTCCCAGAATTTCTCCTGCTTGCGAGCGTTAATGCAGACGTCATCGGCAGCATAGCGGGATAATTCAAGGAATTTCCTCTGATATTCATCCACGGTCATTGTGCCCTGTATGAGTTTGCGGAACTCCTTCTTCTTCTGGTCCACCAGATCTTGAGGAAGGTGCCGTGCACGGAAAGCTGACTGAAATTCCTGCCAAGTGATTACAGTTTCAGCAGGCAACATACCCTTTTGGCTTTCCCACCATTGAGCAGTTGGGCCCTTCAAGTGGAATGTCGCAAAGGTGACGTAATTGTCAGGAGCAACATTAGCTGATTCCATCTCAAACAGGATGTCTCGGAGCCAGTCATCAGCATCCATAGGATTAGTGGAGTTGCGAAAAACAGATGGGTTGAGGCGCACGAAATCTTGAAGCGATATCGGACCAGGCTCCTGACAAGCATCATTGCGTTCCAAATGGTTCACCAAACTCTCGTTGAGCTGACGGCTCAATTCAAACTGCTGCATCATTGCGGCGATATAAGGTGGAGGTGGAGGATCGTCAGCCATCCTGCCAAATCAACAGGGGCAGTTTAGCAAGAAAAAATGCATGTGTAAGGAGTTATTCATGATGTAACACGGGAAATGAACAAGAAGGGCATTAGATATATGATAGTAGTCGTTAAAGACATACCAATCCATGCATAGAGTTAGATTCAAACGGATAGTACGAGCTCGGGAACGCTCGCAGCTAGACAAACTAGGCAGCACACAGGCACGCGGTGAGGAATACAACAACATGACCTAGCAAAGGCTACATCATGTCGGAGAAAACTGTTGGAGCGAGGAATCGGCAAGTGACAACACAGGGTGACCTCGATAAAAGGATCCTGCAAGCAGAACCTGGCCCACAATCTTGAAGAAAGGGGGGTAATTTCAGAACTCCGGGTGGATGTGATCACCAGAACCTAATGTTGGATTTAGTAAAATTTTAACCCAAAAGGAAGAGAGATCAGAGTCCCAGAGTAAGGAAGAGGAATAAAAGATCCTAATCCCATCCAATGGCGGCGTGGGCCCGTAAGCCACACAGCCAAGTTAGTAAAACAGTTTTTGGACGACTAGACTCAACTTTGGCCAAGGAGTTGGAAAGAGGGGTTCCTACAGGCAGTCGGCTCTGATACCAACCTGTGACGCCCCGGCTTAATCATGCACTAATCATACACGCAAATACACACGATCAAGCCTAAGGACTCACTTGAAGGAATCACAACACAACTCTAAAACATAAATAAAGTCATACAAGCTTTATATTACAAGCCAGGGGCCTCGAGGGCTCGAATACATAAGCTCGCTTACAAGCGTCAGCGGAAGCATCAGATATCTGAGTACAGATATAAAAGATAAAATAGATAGGCCTTTAAAAGGCGAGGTGAAAGAAAACACTATGATCGAAAAGGCGCAGGCCTCCTGCCTGGGACCCTCCGACCAACTCCTGGTTGTCAGCCAACTCATAGTAGTAACCACCCTCGGGGTGGTAGTAGTGATCATCGGCGGGGGCAGCTGTCTCAGGGGCTCCGTCATCTGGTTGCATCAAATGAATATGGGGAAAAAGGAAGCAAAGCAACCGTGAGTACTCATCCGAAGTACTCAGCAAGCAAGGATCTACACTACATATGCAACATTATCAAAGAAAGGCTGTATATGTGGACTGGGCTACAACAATGACAGAATAGAGAGAAGGCCTAGTCCTATCGAAGACTAGCATCTTCAGCGGTCTTGCAGCATTAGAAGAGTGTAGATTAGTACAGTATAAAGTAGTAGTAGCATTAAGTATCATCCTCGGCCAGAGATCCTTTCTTGACTCCCTGCGAGAAAGCAATCCCAGAGCCATACTATTCATTTCTCATCTCAACATTATGTTCTTGTTGTATCGATCGGGATACAACTCCGAGCGTCCGTTACCGAGGATCCGGCTATGCATAGATTAGTTCTTCCCTGCAGGGGTGCACCAACTTACCCACCACGCTCGCTTAACTCTGGCCGGACACACTTTTCTGGGTCATGCCCGGCCTCGGCCAAACGACACACCGTAGTCCTACCTAGGCTCAGCAAAGAGGTCCCCGTCGGTCTATATCCTGAGCGCTCAAGGGTCTTGGGCCATCGCCCTGTGCACTCCGGGTCGTTGCGCACACGGTGAAGCTAGGCACCACCTCAGCCTGGATGGCACCGGTCCGTCCGTGCCGCTATGCTGAACTGGACGTCTGACAAAGCTTTCGGAAGAAACGTACGACGCAGAGTGCCCATACTTATTCCCGCGTGATGGTTAGTGCTATCGGGCCAAAGGCCCACTCGGATCAAATATCCAAATCGTTAGTGTATTGGTAGTGCGGTAATGAGCAGAGACTCATGATCGATGTGACCCCGTCGCCCCGTCTCGAGGATTTGCGACAAGGGCTAAGAATGCCCGGCCACGCCTCGTAATTATCTCTCGGGTAACCTCCAGGTCAACCCGTCTTCCCATCACTCGCGGGTACCCCTCAGGGTCGATCCTCCTTTCCAAGTAACAGTTGTAAAGTCCAAGTATCCGTGTGTCCAAACACCAGGGGGAAACCCAAGGAATCATCCTCGATGGATTCCACCTGATGTAGTCGTCAAGGTGAACTTAGGAGGAATCACCCTCGAGGTTCACACTTGAAGTGTTGCACAACAGAGTCGTATCGGGGGTGGGGAAGGAGGAATCACCCTCGATGACCACGACCAATTAACTACCCTACAAGGTTAACATAAGAAGTGCTGACGAGGTATCACCCTCGGCACTCGATAGTAACCCAGTAGTGTCGTACAACTAGGGGGTGATGTGCGGTGCCGGGACCTGGTTGTCGATCACGTTGATCGAGTCATCTGATAATCCAGCGGGGGCAACTGGGTCAAAGTGGTGTCTCTGGTGGGTCTCTATCCAGCCTATACTAAGTAGTTTAGGATAAGCAGGTAAGGTATCAATAGCAGGTTACAATAAACAGGCTATGCATCAGAATAGGATAACTCAAAGCAGTAGCAAATTCTAATGCAAGCAGAAGGGAGAAAGAATAGGCGATATAGGCATGTTCAAGGGGGGGGGGGCTGCTTGCCTGGAAGCTCTGCGGCAAGAGAAGGGTCGTCAGCAGTGTAGCCGGTCTCCGGAGCTGCGTCGGTCTCGAGGACTACGTCGGTACCGGGATCTACCGAGAGAGAAGAGGGGGAAGAAACAGATAAATACACCGCAAACATAAGCAACACAGAGCATGCTATGATAACGTGCAGTGCAGGGTCGCCTAAAAGCATGTCTAAGTCATATTAGTTATTTTAGTATTTAAGTTGAATTTATTAACCGGTATATATGCAATATTCACCTACCGGAAACAGGCTAAAAGTTGTGGGTTCACCTCCGTAGAGGGTCCCGACACAGAAACAGATGGCACGGTTGGATTCGTCTCATTTTTCTGATCAACTTTCATGTACAAAGTTTTTCCCTCGGAGCTATGGTTAATTTTATATGATTTTCTAAAGTTTTAATCATTTTCTGGATTTATTTAACTAATTTAAATCAACATTATCTAGAATAGTAAATGGTGATGTCAGCATGACGTAGAGGTGACGCCAGCGTTCAACGGTCCGCTGACCAGAGTCAAACCTGACGTGTGGGTCCAGTGGGACCCACTGGTCAGTGACTGTGGCTTTAACAAAGGGGTTAGATTAACTAAACAGGTTAATTAGTGGGTGGGCCCCAGTAGTCAGTGAGTGATTAGCTCTTAAATCAATTATTTAGTTCAATTAACATATTATCTTTTTATTAAAAATCGTTTAATCGATCGGGGCCCACATGTCAGTGGGTTGACCCAGTCAACCAGTCAACTGGGCCCACCCATCAGTGGCACAGGGGACCCACGCGTCAGTCCATGTCGGATGCCGCCGGCGTCGGCGCCGGAGAACGCTCCGGCGACCAAATCTGTGGCGGCGCGGCCTTGGATGTGGCCGGAAATCATGCTCCGGCCACCGTTTTGCGCGCATTTGGGCGCGTTCGAAAGCGGAGACCAAACAGCGTCGATCTGCGGTGGTCTCGCGGCCAGGGAGGCCCTATGGTGACGGCGTCGAGTACATCGGTGGCGGAGCTCTCGGGCGTGCTACGGGGAGGCGGCTGCGGTGCAAATTTGGGCGCACGTTCGGGCTCATTCGGACGCGGGAACATCACCACATCGATCTAACCCAATGGCGCGGGCTACGGTGGTCGGAAGCGACGGCAGCGACGAGCTCGGGCGGTGGACAGAAAATGGCGTGGCGGCGAGCTAGCTACGGCGATGTACATAGCGCGAGGAGAGGAATGGAGGGAGGGAGGAGCTCACCGAGCGGCTAAGAAAAGCCCTCGAAAGCTTTGGAGCAGCAGGGGACGACGGAGACGACGGCGGTCACCGGCGACAGAGAAGACGGGGATGAGCTCGATCCCGACCGTGCGGTCGTCCCCGAGCTCGATGGCGAGGCGTAGTCGAGGTAGTTGAGCGAGGCGGAGCGGATGGGCTCGTCGAAGAGGCGATCGGGAGGCGGTGGCCGCGCTAATTCACGGCCATGGCGACGGCGGCCTCGGGTGCTCGCGTGAGAAGACGAAGGCGAGCGAGGGAGGCGGATTTGGGGGTGCTAGGGTTTCGGGGGAAGGGAGAGGCGTTCGTGGCAGGTCTTAACGGCAACGGGGAACCGCAGGATGCGTGACACGGCGACGATCCGCACTCGGGCGCGCGCGCCAGCCGACACCTTCCCGAGGGGGACGACGACCGCGGTGGCGAGCTGGGCTGGCCACTGTTGCCGCGGCCCAGAGGCCAGGTAAGTATTTCTGCCCGTTTTCTTTTCTGTTTTTCTTTTAACTAATAAACAGAGAGAGACAAAAAATTATTTGGGGCATCCTAATCACTTAGGAAAAATATGGAAAGTGTCCCATTAATTCCCTGGTGTTTTCAGACAGCACCACAAAAAGTTTGGGGACCAATGGAATTCAGTGGCATTTTTCATAAATGAATTGGCAATAAAATGGCTGGGATAGCATTGTTTTAAATGCTACTGCCCATTTTGTAGTTGATGGTGATGTTGTTTTCCTTAACAACATTTGTTTTGGGATATTTGCTAGATGATGAACATTTTTCCAGCAAACTTTTGCGCAACTTTATTTTGCACTTGAATTTGAATTGATTTTCAGAGAGAAATTTAAATTGAAGTGTTTAAACATTATGATCAAGCATTGCAAATGAAGATGACTTGGCATAATTAACAGATGATCACGGTGCTTATTACAACAGGGGTGTTACACGATGCACTGGCGTCGGCGCATCCGGACTGCCGGCCGGACGGGAATAGGGCCGCCGTGAGCAGGGAGGAAGAGGAATGGAGGAGTGAGGAAGGGAAGGAAGTAGATAAGAGGGAGAAGGGTCGTCGTCAGGGGCGGTAGAGGCGGGCGGTGGTGGCGGGCGGCGCCGGCGGCCAACCCTATGGGTTGCTGGCGGCGCTGGCGGCTCCTTTCCTGTCGACCTCTTGCTCGTGTCTTTCCTGTGAGGGGAGAAACGCAACAAAGGAGTATAACTTACCAGTGGCATTGGTGGGTAAATACCACTCGATTTGAGAGGGACGACTAAAAACGGTTGGTTTAGAAGCTGAGAAGTTGGGGTACCCCTGCTGCGGAATTTGCACTACGAAGAAGTTACAGATTCTCAAAAGCTGCCGTGAAATTTTACCCCTTTGGTTAGCTTTTAGCTTCTTCAAAGCAGAAGTTGGTATAAAAAGTCCAACCAAACACAACATAAAATCCCATCAAATTACGTAGTGGGGTAAGGTTGGGGGACCTCCTAAGCCGCGCTTTAGCGTCGCTAATACTTATTGGCGCCCACGCGGTTCTCACCTGGGCATGGCCCAACATGGCCGATGTGCCCGGTTGCTAAGAGCGCTCGGTACGCTGCGCAGCGAACCTATAAAAGCGAAAAACACAGCCTAGGAGCCCATCAAATTATGTAGTGGGGTAAGCTTGGGGCACCTCCTAAGCTGCACCTTTAGCGTCGTTGGTGGCGGCGGCTCCTTTCCTGTCGACCTCTTGCTCGTGTCTTTTCTGCGAGGGGAGAAACGCAACGAAGGGGTACAACTTACCAGTGGCATTGGTGGGTAAATACCACTCGATTTCAGAGGGACAGCTAAAAACGGTTGGTTTAGAAGCAGAGAAGTTGGGGTACCCCAAGCTGCGGAATTTGCACTACAAAGAAGTTACAGATTCTCAAAAGCTGCTATGAAAATTTACCCCTTTGATTAGCTTTTAGCTTCTTCAAAGTACCGATGTGCCCGGTTGCTAAGAGCGCTCGGTACGCTGCGCAGCGAACCTATAAAAGCGAAAAACACAGCCTAAGAGCCCATCAAATTATGTAGTGGGGTAAGCTTGGGGTGGCGGCGGCGGCTCCTTTCCTGTCGACCTCTTGCTCGTGTCTTTTCTGCGATGGGAGAAACGCAACGAAGGGGTACAACTTACCAGTGGCATTGGTGGGTAAATACCACTCGATTTTAGAGGGACGGCTAAAAACGGTTGGTTTAGAAGCAGAGAAGTTGGGGTACCCCTAGCTGCGGAATTTGCACTACAAAGAAGTTACAGATTCTCAAAAGCTGCTATGAAAATTTACCCCTTTGATTAGCTTTTAGCTTCTTCAAAGTAGAAGTTGGTATAAAAAGTCCAACCAAACACAACATAAAAGCCCATCAAATTACGTAGTGGGGTAAGCTTGGGGGACCTCCTAAGCCGCGCTTTAGCGTCGCTAATGCTTACTGGCGCCCACGCGGTTCTCACCTGGGCCTGGCCCAACAGGGCCGATGCGCCCGGTTGCTAAGAGCGCTCGGTACGCTGCGCAGCGAACCTATAAAAGCGAAAAAACAGCAAAAGAATCTATCCCCCGGGATTCGAGCTCAAGCCACTGCAGTCCTGTACGAGTGTGCCTAACCACTAGAACAACACACCAATAGTGAATGGTAAAAGCGGCAACGATACAAGTACATGCAACCGCGCTATTTAAGTACATGCGATCGCGCTATTTATTGCATGTGTACTGTATCATTTAATTTTCTGAATTATATTGAATAAGTTCATCATATTGGAAGAAAAGTTCACATAATTGAAAAAGAGTTCATTGAAAGTTCATCAAATTTGAAATGAGTTCATCGAATTTGAAAAAAAAAGTTCATCGAATCTGAAAAAAGTTCATCGAATTTAAAAGCAGTTCATCAAATTTGAAAAAAGGCTTATAAATTGGGAAAAAGTTCATCAATTTGAAAAAAGGTTCATCGTTTTTAAAAAAAGTTCATCTATTGGAAAAAAAGTTCACGAATTTTGAAAAAAAATCATGCACTTAGCAGAAATGAAGAAAGAAAAAAAAAGTAAAAATCGAACAAAACCGTTTCCAAGAAAAAAGAAAAAAGAAAAAAGGTGATAAAACACTAAGTAAGCACGAACATGTGAGGCAGCGCGCATGTAGTAGCGAGGTCCCCAGTTGGAATAGCGCCTTCGCTAGTGTTTTTATGCGTTTTAAAAATAGAAAAAAAAAAGAAAATGGGCCGGCCCTGTGCGGTGGGAAGGTGTGCGCCCGATTGCTTAAATGCCTAAAACGGGCGCTTAAGGCGCCGTTTGGGATTCGCCCAAGCTTGAGGCTTGAATTGTGCACTTGATTCTTATAGCCCAGTATATTCCGCATGGTCCCCTCGCATAGTAGAAGCCTAAGAGGGCCGAGGTGGTTATAAGATGTATGTCGAGTTTGTCTAAAAAAAAGATATATGTTGAGCGAAATCAATTAAGGGTATCCCTTGCAAAGGTAACTTTCATCTTCCCAATTTGTGAAGTGCGCCACTTGATGCAACCTTAGAGTTTTTTGGTTTTTCGTAGATTTGTTTATTCAAAATATTTTATCTCTTAAATCGTGCGTCCAAATCGTGAACCGTTTTCACTATTGGATTTCTCGCATCGAGATCTTTAAAGATAGACCCATGTTAATAGGTTTCAACATACTTTTTTCACGGAAAAAAACTAAAAGAAACAAGCCGGAAGCACGATTTCCCCCCACTTTTTTCCCTTTCCGAGAGGTGCCTCTCACGGAAATAAATCTGTGTCTATCACAAGAGAAAGAAAAAAAAAGTGTTTTTTCCCTTTTCATGTGGCATAGTTGTGCCTTTCGCGGAAACAAGCATGTGCCTCTACGAGAAGCAAATCTGTGCCCTCGCGAAAGAAGAAAAATGCATTTTTTTTCTCTTTTGAGTTGTGCCTCTCGCGGAAGCAAGCATGTGCCTTCACGAGAAGCAAATTTGTGCCTCTCGCGGAAGAAGAGAAATGTATTTTTTTTTCTCTTTCCTAGCTCGTGAAAGCAAACATGTGCCTCCACGAGAATCAAAATTGTGTCTCTTGCGGAAGAAAAAAAAAACGCGTTTTCCCCTTTTCCCAGAGGCACAATGCGGAAGTAAATCTATGCCACCATGAGAAGCAAACCTGTGCCTCTCGCGAAAGAAAAAAATGTGTTTTTTGGGGCAAAAAAATTTTCGTTTGCAAATTTTTTGTCCAAAACCTAGGAAAAACTTTGAAAAAGCCAAAAAAAAAACCCATCTAAAACCCAAAACGCGTTCAAAAAATAAATAAAAACAAAATCCCGAGGAAGCACCCAACATGCGACACATGGCGGCAGCTGAGAGCGCGCCAAGTGGCACGCTCTCAGCCCACCAAAGTGACCTTTGAGGGACTCGGCAAAGGGTACCTCTCAATTAGTTACTTCCTACGTTGAGCCCTAGCATCGTATAGTAAGGACAAAAAATGTATGTTGAGCCCGGGAAGCCCCTGTTCGGCGCCTTAAGCGCTAGAACAGGTTCATGACGCCCACACACCCCGCATTCTCGGTCGGCCCACTATCTAGGTCATCCCCTATCGCTTGTTCCCACGGTCGCGTTGTTCGCTCGGTCACGGTTGACCGGTCGACGTTGACCGTAGACTTTTGAAAAAAGCCAAAAAACATGAATAAAAAAAGTTCACGAAAATGAAAAAAGTTCATGAATTTCAAAAAAAAAGTGTACGATTTTGAAAAAAATCCACACATTCAAAATAGTTCATGAATTTCAAAACAGTACATAGGTTCATCGAAGCAAATAAAGGAGGCCATTGAGTTTCCTCATCTCGTCGCTAGCCAGGTTGTGGGTTCCCTCTTCCTTTATCGACTGCTTCAATGGCAAGAGGGTGAGCCAACCGTAGATTTGTTGTTTCGGCCAACGTCCCACATCTTGATGTGTACAATGTGTACGCATCGGCATTAATCTAAGATGTAGTAGATATAGGTTTTTTGTAAGATGGTATGTGAGTGTTGGCTTCTTTCATAGCCTTTTTTATCATTGCTTGTGTTTGTAATGTGCATAACCAATGATTTGCCATTGTGTGTTGCATAGGCTGGACTTACTTAATGTTTTTGATTGATGCATTAATAAATGAGTTCTTATGCATTGATAAATGAGTTATTTTCTAACAAAAACACCCTAGTAAATCGCACGGGTCCGTTAAAAGCGTAGTTGGGGGAGAAAGGGACCACCCTGGAATTTCCCCATAACATATACTAGAAATAGACGTGCACTTTTTTGCATCGATTTTTGTTGTTGCACCCGTTGTATACTTTTTTAGTCGTTTAATTGCCGATGTTTTATTGTTTATTGCGCTACTTATTTTCAAGGTTTTTTTAACATAGTACAGACGCAAGCGCTCATATACACACGCATACACTCATCCCTATGAACGCACACACGCACACCTTATCTCTATGAGCACCTCCGAAAGACTGAGCCGACATATCATCTTGAAATTTACGAAGTCACCATAGGCACCTCGTCGTCGACGGAAACGTTTTCTCTCACTGAATGCGCATCGCCGAAAATTCTGAAATAAATCCAAGAATAAATGCGAGCACCAGGATTTGAACTCTGGTGGATTGGGGATACCACAGTCTCTCTAACAATCCAATCACAGATTGGTTCGCATTTTTCAAGGTTTGTTGGCGTGGTTGGTTTCGTCCTCACCTTTATTTGGACATCAGATTTACCCGTGAGTGGGCAAGTGGTGGGCGGTTGTGGTTGTTGTGTTTCTACACTATAATATTCGTTGTCCCGTTAAAAAAATCGTTGTCAATCGCTGGTGCACACATAAATCATGCGCGGTTGTACTGGAATATCTACACGCGCGTCACACACCCATTAGTTGTATCCAGTGAAATAGCTAACACCTTCTAACTTGGACCCACTCGCCTAATCCATCCATGATGCATCGAAGAACTCCCTTTCTATGGAGCTTAGTATCTTCAGAAACATAGCATAATTTTATTTTCAGCAAGAACAAAATTGTACAGGCTAAATGTTTTCGTTGTTGGACCGGACCGACTAAGAGCATCTCCAATAGATGATGTAAAATAGCTTGTAACCGGTTTTTTTTACATCACGATGTATATTTTGCCTCTCGTGATGTAAAATGCATGCAGCCGCGCACGCGAGTGTAACCTCCAACTTCCAGGTCCTTCACACCATGCCCGCGCATCGCCGCCGCCGCTTCCCGTCGCCGCCGCACCCTTTCTATCGTGGTTTTGTCACGACAGATGTCCTTGTGAAAGGACTTAGTCGTGAGGCCATCGCTGCTAGGTGATTGCTTGAACGGGGTTGGTTGGAATCGAGAGACGCGAGTTTTATCCAGGTTCCGCTCCTCGCGGCGGAGGTAAAAACTTACATCCTGCTTGATTGATATTGATGATGATGATCTCGATTACAAGGGCGATATTTCGCTACCTCTATCTCGAGAATTATTGACTTGTCTATCTCTAAACTTGTCGCCCTTGGGGTGCCCTGCCCCTCCTCATATAAGTTGAAGGGGCATGCTTATATGTAGAGTCCTAGTAGGACTAGGACTAGTCTTTTAGAAGTCGAATACTAGTTCAGGTCTTGCTTCCCTTGTCAGGAAGCTTCTCCTCTTCATGAACCTTCTCTGCTAGCCGGCCCTCTAGGCCTCTCCTTGAGCCGGCTTCTCACGAGCCGTCTTTTGGGCCTTTGGGCCTTGCCGCTTGTCCGACGCACTGACCGGATCACCAATGAGCCGCCAAGTCCGGCTGGGTTACCAATGAGGCGCCAAGTCCCGGCCGGGTCGTACTTCAGGCCGGGTCATACCATGGGGTATATCCCCAACATTAGCCCCCAAGTTAGCTTGAATTTATTCATGGTAAGCTCCTGGAAACAAGAATAATTAACATGTTAAGAGAAAAACGGCTCGCTAAAAAGGCCGCCTTTATTCAATGAACCAACTTATGAAAAATCCGGGTTTCTTTTTCATATCGACAAGCCGTCTTCACAATCAACTTGCTGGTGCATCTCCTTTGCAGGAAAATATTGGGAATAATAACCCATCCGTTATTGAACCGGTTTTCAAATGCTTCAACATGTCGATGTCATCTTCCTGAGACATGGCTTGCTTGTCGGGTCGTTTGTCGTAGTAAATGTCGAATTGCCGGCTTGTGGACATAGAACTTGTCAAGTTACGAGTATCGAGGCTGCTGGGTCATGGAGGTTGAAGCCGCCGGGTCATGGAATTGGACTCCTGGAAATTCCGTGTCTCTGTCATATCAATAAGCCCGCTTCATAATCATCTTGCTCACGCTGGTTCCTTGCGGAAAAAATATTGGGAACTAAAACACCCATCTGCCATTGAGTCGGCTTCCAGTGCTTTGGCTTGATGAAGATTTTGGGAATAAGAAGTCCATATGATGTTGAGCCGGCTTTTCGGGCCTTCTATGAATAACTTTGAGCAGATAAACTTCGCAATTTTTTTTACCAAGAAGATGAGACCCTGCTTGCTCAAAACTGAGAACTTGAAGGTGTTCCTCCCTTATATCCATATTACATGTAGCCCCCAAGCCTTAAGAGTAGAACGTAGTGATAGCTTAAGACTTGCTTAAATATGAATGTAGCAAATTTGGAGAAATCCGGGTTGTTCATCTGAGTCACTAGTCATAAACTAAATGTTTGCATTTAACATGTGTAGCCCCCAAGGGTTGGCTTATCATTATGTGACGGCCCGGGTCTTCAATTTGGACCTTATGATCTATTTAAACAACTAAACGTTGTAGCCCCCAAGTGCCGGGTTGTCTTGCCTGCAGCAACCTGGGGCTTGTAACTGTCTTATGCTCATTAAATTTCAGCCAATGTAGTCCCCAAGTGCCAGGTTGTTGTGCCTGCAGCAACTTGGGACTTGAACTTAATCTTCAATGTTGTAGATATATAGCTGAAAATAGTGGCGCCCCCATGGACCGAGTCATTATGCAATAATGAGCATGGACTTTGTAGATCAGACTATGTAGACTTGAGGAGCGATGTGTAGCCCCCAAGGGCCGACTCATCTTTATATGATGGGTCGGGTCTTCTATGATCCCTCAACTTGAAAACAGTAGTACATTAGCCCCCAAGTGCCATGTTGAGTGTTCACAGCTACATGGGACTTGATGTTTTGTAGGCTAAAATTGATTGATGTAGCCCCCAAGTGCCGGGTTGTTCGCCAACGGCGACTCGGGACTATCGAAACTTGAACAATGTAGCCCCCAAGTGCCGAGTCGTGTTCCTGCGGCGACTCGGGACTTTACTTCTTCTGAGTCTAAGGGACAGCCTGGATGATGTTGCCGAGTATTTTTGCATATCAATATTGGACTTGTTGCTAAATCCATCAAGAGTGATGCCTTGCATAACACTTCATATGTCATTGCCTTTGATAAAGCCGGTTGCCATGATCTTTCCATGATATCCTTGCTTGAATTTTTGCTCTTCTTTATAACATTGCAATAATCCAATTTGTGAATTGCCACTGGTAATTTATTATACCATGCTCCTTGCTGTAAGCCGGCATTCTGGATTTGAAAGAATATAGCCATCACTCTGAGCCGGCTTTGAAAACCTCAATCATTTAATACTGGTTGTGATAATCCATGATGAAGGTCCGGCTCTCAATTGTAAGCCGGTCTTGTAGATATATACCTGCAATTGTTTCAAAGTCGGCTTTGATAGCCATTTTATTTGAAACTTGTTGATAAACCATATAAGATCCGGCCATTTTGGCCATAAAAAAATTGTTTGTTCCTGCATAGGTACACTGTAACCCGGTTTAAAATCGGCTCCTGCAATACAGGAAACCAAAATACTTTGACAAGATAATGAATTGTTATTATAACAAATCATATGATATAAAATTAATATAAACCCAATTTGAATACACATGAAAAAAGTGTTGGCTTTCAAGGCCAGTTATTGGTGCTTCATGTTGAAGCTGGCTTGATAGCCATTGGTTTATCCTTGCTATATGGAGAGCCGCTTTCGTGTGACAAACCAATGTTTTAACTTTGACAAGTTCAGGGTCAACAAAGGCCATATAGGCATCAAAGTGATTGAATTAACAAATCTTATAACTGCAAATGGTTAACCTGGCCAATAGACTGGCTCCTGCAGAATAACAATACATGCATGTATGATGCATTGTATGATGATGCAATGTATGATGATGTATGTGTATGATAACAGAGTATAAAAATGCCGGCTTTCGAGGCACGACAGAAAGACCGGCTTTCGAGACTCGAGTCTTGCTTCAATGAAGCTGGCGTGATAGCCTTTGGTTTATCCTAGCTTTCTGTAAGCCGGCTCTCACATGACATAAGCCAGTGTTTTAACTTTGACAAATTCAGAGTCATAATAGATTGACCGTCAAGAGTACACCATGTCATCTTGGCGGATGAGCATCAAGCAAATAGGCAGGTTTAACCAAGATGTTTAATGGCATATGCTGGGTCAAGAGGGATGTTAATAGCTAAACTCGATGAGTTGGAAGCCCCCAAGTGATCATATGATCATGGAAAAGCTCAGCATAGGATATACAGGAGACAATGTGATGCGGAGCATCCTTCGATCATCCCCATGAACATTACATCGCCACCGCAAACTGTTGGAAATATGCCCTAGAGGCAATAATAAAGTGGTTATTATTATATTTCCTTGTTCATGATAATCATTTATTATCCATGTTGTAATTGTATTGACCGGAAACTCAAATACATGTGTGGATCCATAGACAACAACATGTCCCTAGTGAGCCTCTACCGGACTAGCTCGTTGATCAAAGATGGCTGTGGCTTCCTAGCCATAGACATGAGTTGTCATTTGATAACGAGATCACATCATTAGGAGAATGATGTGATGGACAAGACCCAAACTATAAACATAGCATATGATCGTATCAAGTTTATTGCTATCATTTTCTGCATGTCAAGTATATGTTCCTATGACCATGAGATCATGCAACTCACTGACACCGGAGGAGTACCTTGTGTGTACCAAACGTCGCAACGTAACTGGGTGACTATAAAGGTGCTCTACAGGTATCTCCGAGGGCGTCTGTTGAGTTGGCATGGATCAAGACTAGGATTTGTCACTCTGTATGACGGAGAGTATCTCAGGGCCCACTCGGAAATACAACATCACAATGAGCTTACAAGCAATGTGACTAATGGGTTAGCCACGGGATCTTGTATTACGGAATGAGTAAAGAGACTTGCTGGTAACAAGATTGAACTAGGTATGGTGATACCGACGATCGAATCTCGGGCAAGTAACATACTGATAGACAAAGGGAACTGCATACGGGATTATCTGAATCCTTGACATCGAGGTTCGACCGATAAAGATCTTTGTAGAATATGTAGGAACCAATATGGACATCCAGGTCCCGCTATTGATTATTGGCCGTAGAGGTGTCTCGGTCATGTCTGCATAGTTCTCGAACCCTCAGGGTCTACACACTTAACGTTTGGTGACGATATAAGTATAGTTGAGTTGTTATGGTGGTAACCGAAGGTTGTTCGGAGTCCCGGATGAGATCCCGGACTTGACGAGGAACTCCGGAGTGGTCCGGAGGTGAAGATTGATGTTAGGGAATATTTCTCTCTAAGTGGTTTTGGTGATTGATGACAATGCTTTTGCGGACTAATCGTGTGCATTGAGAATTTCAGATATTCCTTCATATTGCACGAGATGATTTCTTCCCCTTAGTGGTTAAAGAGAAGACGGTGTTTTTCCTTCGTTTCATTTTCGGTGGACTTGAGTCGTATGATATACCGTACTATCAAGAGGGGGTCCGTGTCGGAAAAGGTTTGGGTGGAATCATCACGTACACATCCTCTTTGCACCCCTAGTTCCTTCTCGCATCATTGGAGTGTCCTCTATTGTGTTGGGAGTGGCTCAGGATGAGGCCAGCGGTAGTACCGCGTCTGGCAGCGGTAGTACCGCCTGTATAGGCAGGCGGTAGTGCCGCTCCAGTACCGCTGTACTACCGCCTCGACTCGGGACTCGAGTTTCTCGTGTTGGTTCAGCGGTAGTCCAGCGGTGGTCCTTTGGCATACTACCGCTGGCCCCAACTTGACCCATTCGAGCAGCGAGAGTAGCAGCAGCAGTAGGAGCGGTAGTACTGCGCCTACCATCGCTGCTAGTACCGCTCGTGGTTTTCTTCCCCTGTCTCTCCCCTTGTGCTCTAGTAAGTTGCTGAGCGTTGTCCCAGCGGTAGTACCGATGTGGCAAGCGGTAGTACCGCTCCTTTGAGCGGTAGCACCATGCGCTGCGGGCTGAGCACGAGGATAACGGTTGGATTGTGTCTCCCACTATAAAAGGGGGTCTTCTTCTCCAAGAAGACTCACCTCTTCCTCCTCAAACTCCATCATTGCTCCAAAGCTCATTTTCGCCCGATCTCTCTCCCTAGCCAATCAAACTTGTTGATTTTCTAGGGATTGGTTGAGAAGGCCCCGATCTACGCTTCCACCAAGAGAAATTTGATTCCCCCCACTAATCTCTTGCGGATCTTGTTACTCTTGGGTGTTTGAGCACCCTAGACGGTTGAGGTCACCTCGGAGCCACATTCCATTGTGGTGAAGCTTCGTGGTGTAGTTGGGAGCCTCCAATTAAGTTGTGGAGATTGCCCCAACCTTGTTTGTAAAGGTTCGGTCGCCGCCTTCAAGGGCACCACTAGTGGAATCACGGCATCTCGTATTGTGTGAAGGCGTGAGGAGGATACGGTGGCCCTAGTTGCTTCTTGGGGATCATTGTGCCTCCACACCGCTCCAACGGAGACGTACTTCCCCTCAAAGGGAAGGAACTTCGGTAACACATCCTCGTCTCCACCGGCTCCACTTGTGGTTATTTCTTACCTTTACTTTGTGCAAGCTTTACTTGTGTTGTATATCTTGCTTGCTCTTGTTGTTGTTTTTGTTAGCTTCATATAGGTTGCTCATCTAGACAACCTACTTGGTGCTAAACCTAATTTGTTAATGAAAAACTAAAATTTGGTAGTTGCCTATTCACCCCCCTCTAGTCAACCATATCGAACCTTTCAATTGGTATCAGAGCCTCGTCTCTTTATTAAGGGTTTCACCACCCGAAGAGTATGGTTGACAACGGGGAGGAAGTGCCCAAGGCCGTGGAGTTGACTTCGATCACATGAGACGACTTAAATGAAGCTATGGCTTCACTTAAGACGTCTATGACGACCGAAGTCAAGTCCATGCTTAAAGAATTGCTTGAGGGGTTGAAAGCTTCTCCTGATCCATTGCTTGTGGTTAATCTCACCGCATCGGAGTCGGAGGCCAATTCCGCCAAGGAAGCGGCTAAAGGTACTCAAGTTTCTTCCCCTCATGACAAGAATGGGACGGGAACCTTTGCCTCGGTTCCCCCTCCCCGGGTCTATGGAAGACCGGTCCCTACACCGCACATTAATCATCTTGGTGCTCCTCCTAAGCTTGTTAAGGGTGATTTTGCTAATTGGGTTTTTCGCATCAAGTCTCATTTGAATCACAGCTCAACAAACCTTTGGAGAATCATTGAGCAAGGCTTCTACCCGCATGATCCAAACAACTTCACCCCAAGAGAAGAAGTGGACAATCAATACAATCACTTCGCCTTGTTCATCCTTCAAGATGCGGTTCCTCCCGAAGATCTATCTCACTTGCGCCCCTTCACTCGTGCAAAGGATTGCTGGGAACACATCATATCTTTGTACAAGGGGAGCTCAAGCATCCAACGGTCCAACTTTGAAGTGGTCCTTGATGAGGCTGATGAATTCGTGATGCTAGAAGATGAGGATCCGCGTGATCTCTACTGAAGGGTGACAACTCTTGCGGTTGCTCTCCAAGACCACGGGAGCAAGGATACATATGACAATTGGATCAAGCGCAAGTTTTTCAAGGCCATCATGCCATTCAACAAGGCCATGTCATCCATGATTCATCAAAGGCCGGATTTCCACACCTTAACCTCAAGTGAAGTGTTGGATGAGTTTATTGCCATGAACATCATGAACAAGACCGCCGACAATGCTCTTGCTCATGTCCAGTCAAAGAAAAGCTCACCCACTCTTGCCTTGAAGGCCGAGGCCATTCCAGAAGAAGAAGAAGAAGAAGAAGAAGAAGAAGAAGAAGAGGAGAGTTGCCCCGAGGACACCAAATATGCTTACCATGAGCACATGGCTCTTGCGTCAAGGCAATTTTGGGGCAACAAGAGGAACTCAAGGCCCAACTTCACCAAGAACAACTCAAATGGCTCAAAGAACAAGCAACGTGTGAGGACTTTCTACAATTGCGGCAATGTGAGTCACTTTGTGGCGGAGTGCCCTTATGAGAAGAGGGAACACAATGGTGGCAAACTCATTCGCAAAGACAAAGCCAAGTCTTTCCCAAGCAAGAACAACTTCACCAAGAAGATACCTCCAAAGGGCTTGGTGGCACATGAAGAGTACGCCTCCAATGATGATGATGAAAATACAAGTGGTGAAGGAATGGCAACGGCAATCGTGTCCATTGCCACATCTTCCCCCTCCAAGGTGTCTCTCTTCGGTGCCCCCAACGAGAACACCATTGCCAAGTGTCTCATGGCCAAAGGTATCAACAAGGTAACCTCAAACATCAAAACCACCACCACTACTACCCCTTCATTGTTATATTGTGTTGATGATAGTGAGGTGGTGAATGTTGATGAGAATGAGTTTACCAAGTTTGTGAGTAAGCTCAAGAGTGAATCCAAGAAGCACTTTGTTGCTCTCTTGGAACAACTTGGTGAGGCCAATGATATCATTGAGTCCCATGAGGATACTATCTCCAAGTTGGAGGGGCATAGTCGTGACTATGCCGATGAGATTGCGTATCTTCCCATTTCTCTAGAGGAAGAGCGAGGTCTTCATTTGACTCTTGAGGAGTCACACAATGTTGATCATGCCAAATTGCAAAAAGATCTTGTTCATGCTATTGTTCTTACTCGTGTGCTTAAATCCGAGAAAGTTGCACTTGGGGTTGGCCATGATAGACTCAAGGAATAGTTTGACACACTTGACAAGGCTCACAAGGTCTTGAAGAGTGTTCATGCTTCTCTCAAGGAGTCTCATGATCAACTCCAAGTGAAGCTAACCAAGGAGATTTCCACGTGTCCTCCTTTAGTTCTAATTGATAATGCCCATACCACTTACCCTTGTTGTGAGCATGTGCATCTTGTGGAGGAAAATGCCAAGTTGAAAGAGCAACTTGAGAAGGGCCTCGTGACATGCATACAAGGCGAGAAGAACCTCAATGAACTTTTGAGTAATCAAAAGGAAGTTGTGGGAAAGGAAGGACTTGGGTTTGTACCCAAGTCAAAGAAGAAGAAGAAGAACAAGACCAAGCAACCTGTCCCGCTCCAGGAAACCTTTGTCAAGGCGGGTGAGGGTACTCATGAGAAGAAGAAGAACAAGGAATTGGGTGGTAATGTGAAGGAGGGCAAAACTGCCCCTACCAACAAAGCCGGCGACTTTAACCCCTCTTATGTTTTGTGCCGTGCTAGTGATGGGCATGTTTATGCCAAAATTGTTGGTTCTTCTTATGAGTACATTGAATGGTCTATTTGGGTTCCTAAGACCCTTGTTACTAACATCAAAGGACCCATTCGAAAATGGGTACCTAAATCCAAGCATTGATCTCTTGTAGGAGTTTGCTTCCGGTGGGGTGTCATGGTTGCTCGATAGTGGAGCAACAAATCATATGACTGGAAGCAAGGACTTGGTGGTGGACGTGCATCCAATTCCATATATGCCCACCCATGTCCAATTTGGTGATGGTATTGGGACTTGGCAAGGTGGTCATCTCTCAAGATTTATCTATTGAGAAGGTCATACTTGTTGAGTCCCTTGCATACAATTTGCTTTCCGTTCGTCAACTTGCACTTATGGGCTTTGCAACATTCTTTAATCTTGATACCATGGCCCTTTTGTGGAGCAAGACTCTTAAAGTAGCTTTTGTTGGGCATGTCGAGAACGGTCTCTATGTGGTGAACTTTTTGTAGTGACCCACTAAGACCACGACTTGCCTAATGGCTAAAGTTGATGTGGGTTGGCTTTGGCATCGCCGACTAGCCCATGTCAATATGAGATCTTTGCAAATTCTCCTCAAAGGGGATCACGTCCGTGGACTAACAAATGTGAGTTTTGCCAAAGACCGTGCTTGTAGTGCTTGTATCAAAGGAAAGCTTCATGAAATGGCTCACCGACCCATGACTGTCATCTTTTCGAAGAGGCCCTTGGAGCTCCTTCACATGGATCTCTTTGGTCCTCCATCCTTTGATAGTCTTGGGGGAAGAAAGTATTGCTTGGTGGTTGTGGATGATTACTCAAGATACACTTGGGTATACTTCTTCAAGAGGAAGAGTGAGACCCAACAAACCGTCATCGACTTTGCTAATGAAGCTCAACGTCAACATGAAGCAAAGATATTGATGACTAGAAGTGACAACGGCACCGAGTTCAAGAACTACACCTTGTATGAGTTTCTTAGTGACGAGGGGTTCAAGCACCAATATGCCGCACCCTATACCCCTCAACAAAATGGTGTGGCGGAGAGGAAGAACCGGACGTTGATGGACGCGGCAAGGACCATGATGGCGGAATTCAAATCTCTATATAACTTTTGGGTCGAAGCCATCAACACCGCATGTCATGCATCCAATCGGCTCTACCTCCGCAAAGGCTTGAACAAGACTCCATATGAGATACTTACCGGCAACAAGCCCAACCTCAAGTACTTTCGGGTGTTCGGTTGTAAGTGTTTCATTCTCAAGAAAGGTGTTTGTTTGTCTAAATTTGAACCTAGAGCTCAAGAGGGCATATTTTTTGGTTACGCTACAAACTCTCATGCTTACCGTGTCCTCAACAAGTCCACCGGACTCATTGAGGAGACGTGTAACATGGAGTTTGATGAAAATAACGGCTCCCAAGTGGAGCAAAGTGGTCTTTGTGATGTAGGTGATGAAATTCCTCCTCAAGCCATAATAAGAATGGGGATTGGTCAAATAATCCCCATTGAGGAACCCCTTGTGGCCGAAGGAGAAGGACAATGCTCTACTCAAGTGGAGCCATCACCGTTGCTAGACCCACACGCTTCCGAAGAACAAAGTGAAGGCCCTCAACCCTATGAGCAAGATCAAGGGCAAGATCAACCTCATGGAGATGGTGGTGCACAAAATGATGCCCAAGATCAAGTTCATGCCTCCGAGCTCGTTCAAGGTCAAGCGCAAGCTCAAGATCAAGAGCAAGCTCATGACGGTGCTCAAGATGATCAAGATGGTGATCCTCAAATGCCCATCGAGGAACTTTTGGAGCATCGTGCCGCTAAGATGGCTTCCAAGCTCGAGCGTCAACAACATGTCACGGAGAATGTGCTTGGAAGCTTGAGAAAAGGGGTAACTACTCGTAAACAATTGTCAAACTTTTGTGAGCATTACGCGTTTGTTTCGTGTGTTGAACCCCAAAAGGTTCATGAGGCTCTCGATGATGAGGATCTGCTTGAAGCCATGCATGATGAACTTAACAACTTCGAGCGCAATCAAGTTTGGGAATTAGTGCCAAGGCCAACGGAGGAACACAATGTCATTGGGACCAAATGGATCTTCAAGAACAAGCAAGATGCGAACGGTGTGGTTGTTCGAAACAAGGCAAGATTGGTGGCACAAGGCTACTCCCAAGTCGAGGGTATTGACTATGGTGAAACCTTTGCCCCCGTTGCACGTCTTGAATCTATTCGCATGTTGCTTGCATATGCATCTCATCATGACTTTAAGTTGCAACAAATGGAAGTGAAAAGTGCATTTCTTAATGGTCCTTTGAATGAGTTGGTATATGTCAAACAACCTCCGGGATTCGAGGATCCCAAGCTCCCCAATCATGTATACTAACTCAAGAAGGTGCTCTATGGCCTTAAACAAGCCCCACGTGCGTGGTATGAGCACCTTACCGAGTTGTTGCAATATCGTGGGTTTGAAATTGGGAAAATTGATCCCACTCTTTTTACTAAGAGGGTCAAAGGGGATTTGTTCATATGCCAACTATATGTTGATTATATTATCTTTGGTTCTCCTAACAAATCTTTCAATGATGAGTTTGCCGCACTAATGACCGAGAAGTTTGAGATGTCTATGATGGGAGAGTTGAAGTTCTTTCTTGGGTTCTGTCGTGGATTTAACACGGCAGATGCCCTTGTGAAAGGACTTAGGTGTGGAGCCATCGCAACGTAGGTTAGCTCGAAGGGGTTGAATGGGACAAAGGACACAGAGGTTTACCCAGGTTCTGCCCCTCACAACGAGGTAAAAGCCTACGTCCCGCTTCTAGTTGTATTGCTTGAGTATCGATTACAAGGGAGCAATCACGCTTGACCTAGCTATCGATTCGTTGTTTCTTGAGTCTAACCCGCCGCCGGGTCTCGCCTTTATATACACAGGCCGAGGCTCCGGGGCTTACAAGAGTCCGGGCCAGATCACACAACGTGACCAGCTTGGTTTACAAGTCGCCTTGCCTTACCGGGCAAGTCACTATCGTGGCGGCTCACACCTTCCGGGTTTTGGTAAACCGCCGGGTCTTGGGCCTTCAACAAGCCCACCTTGTAAGCCGCCATCAATCTTCATGTCTCATCTTGGTTCTACCTGGGCCTTCTTCGCATTGAGTCGCCAACAGTGTGACCCGACCCCTCCTGGGCGGGTCATACCTCGGGGTTATATCCCCAACATTAGGCCCCAGATTGATTTGAACTTGTTCATGTCAATCTTCACTGCTCCAAGTTGGCGATCCTTCCTTTCAAAGTTTAATTCTGAACAAATCGTATAATCCGCCGTGACGTCATGCAAAGTAAATATTAAAAAAAACATGTCATCACAACAGATCTTTTCGCATTAATTAGTCATCCGAGAATCGAGGCGCCTTCAGTGTTTAGATAATCATGACATCTCCTCGATTCCCGCACCTGCCATTTCACTGTTTCACCTTTTTCCTTATAAATAGACCCGAGGGGGTTTCTTTTTCACTTTTACCCCCTTTCACTTCCACTTCTTCTTTCTCCTCGCGACCTTCGCCACCAGAGCTCTGCCACTCCGGACGACCTTCACCGGCGACTCCAGCAAGGGCCGCTGCATCAACCTGAACGAACCAGAAAACTGCGGCGCACTCCCGCTCTTCATCAACTCCATCATGTATTATCCTATCTTCTTCTTAGATCCACATTATAATGCCCTAGTTTGTCGAGTTCGTCGTCGTTCTGTCAAGCTCCTCCAAGTTCATCCAATGTTACTTAGAAAACATAGTTCAATCCGTACCCCAGGGGAAATAGAAGCGGTATTCGCCTTAGTTGTTATTTCAATCTCAGGTAGATCCCTTTTCTTTCACAATCAACATACAATTCCTCAATTCTTCTGTGGCCATACATTTAGATTTAAATTTCTTCTTTTTTCCTGAACTGCGATAGATCTACAATTGTAGGTACCATTTGTGAAATCTGTTTTATCCATAGTTAGCGAAAATTTCAATAACCTTGCAACCTTTAGACAAATTATCGCCATCCCTTGCCCAGGCGACTTACAACAGCAATTTTACACTCTGCCAATACTTATCTGATTTTAATCATGAGGTTGTAACCCGCCGTGATCTTTCCGGCTTATCCATGTAGTTTATAACCTTTTTCATAACCCGCCATAATGATTCTCCCTTATAACCAGGACTTGTAACCCGCCAGTATATAGCTAGCTTATTTGGGCGGTTTATTCTTACTCATCATTGTGTTGGATTTTGCACCTTATAACCAGTCATTAATCATTGGGCGGCTTAATGTCATAATATTAACCCGCCAATTCTTTATTCGCAGGCATCCACTGCCAAAAATGACTAAGACCACCACCTCTTGCGATTGGGTTGCTTCCACTGTCACTGAACAATCTCTCAATGAGTATGTTGAGATGGGCGTTTTGCCAGCAAAAAATGTCATCCACCGGCGAGTTCCAGGGGTCAAAACTAAGCCTCAACCTAAAGAGGGCGAAGTTATAGTCTTTTCAGATCACCTCCTCCATGGATTCTCACCACCCGGGTCCAAATTCTTTTGGTATGTTCTGAACTTCTACAAGCTGCACCCCCAAGATATTGGCCCCAACTCTATTTCCAATATATGCAACTTTCAAGTCTTCTGTGAGGTGTACCTTCAAGAGGAGCCCAACGTTGACTTATTCAGAGAGTACTATTACGTGAACCGCCAGACCGAGATGACAGACGGGCCTAGCCTTGAACTCGGTGGGATTTCTATCCAGAGGCAGAGAGACGCCGTTTTCCCTGCAGCTGCACTACCCAGTCACCCCAAGGACTGGAATCAAACTTGGTTCTACTGCCAAGATACCTCTCCAGCTGATGAAAATCCTCTGCCGGCTTTCCGCCCCTTCCGGCTTAGCCCTAGGCATGAACTCCCTGACTGGATCACTGCTGCAGAACGGGCCAAGTACGTGCCTACCTTTTCAAAAATAAGGGCTTTATTAGCCAACGGCTTAACTGGAGTTGACCTGGTCCGCTGCTGGGTCGCCTGGAAGATTTTGCCTTTGAGCCGCCGCACCGGCTTAATGTACCAATATACATGTGATGTAAAGGACCCGCAGCGATATAGCCAATTACGTCTTGAGGATCAGCAAATCAATGAAATGACCAAGACATTGCTCGGGGAGACCTTAGAAAGCTGCAGTAAAACAGGACTGAACCCTTTCTGCGCTCTTAATCCGGCTCTCGACATAAGTATTTTAATCCATTCTTTAACTCATTTATCATTCTCTCATAAACTGCACATCTTCTCATTGTCATTTATGTTCTCAGGCCGGCTCTTCCTTCTGGAACAAGAAACTGCAAGATAAGCCAGCCAAAAAGGCCAAAGTAAAATCTCGAGCTCCAAAAAAGACCAAAGGAAAGAAACAGGATGCTGAAGACTTATTTGCCCTTGACAATGAGTCGGAGGTAGAACTCGATTCTCTTGGCTTTCTTTTTATGCAACTTATTGACGCTGACTCCTCTCAGGACGATGCGGAGACCAGCCATGCAGACGCAACAGAGGTAACCATAATCTCCTCCGACTCAGCACCTTTGCCAAGACAAAAAACTCGGCGGGTCTCCCGAAAAGTAAGATTTTCTCATCCTCTTGCTTATCTGGACCCCAATTTTCTTTTGAAAAAACAGCAGCACGAGGCAAGACGTACAACCCGGAGCAGTGGTGGTGGAGACCTTGCAACCGGCTTACCCAACACGCCTGCCCCTCGCAAACGCCGTAATGAGGTGCCTCATGATCCATCTTTCTCCTTTCCAAAGGCGGGTCTTATTCGTCAACCTCTTAATTCTTCCAAATCAAATTACCAGGGAACACCTCACTCATCCTCTGGTGACTCTACTAGGACCCAGATGCCTATCTTCAAGATTGCTCTGGGGTAAGTATTTTCATTTGTTTATCAATAGTTTGTAATGATATGCTCATGCTCTTATATCTTTGTCACAGAGGCATAGCAAAGGCGGGCAAGAAATTGAAAGTGGGCGGTTCTTCAAAGGATCCCAAAGTTGCTGAACCGGAGAAGCAAATGCCAGAAGCTTTAAAAGCTTCATCTCAAGATCCTGAAGACCTTGCTAATGATCCGCCACCACAAACTGATACCTCAGCCTTTGATCCAATGAACACTGAGGTTGACCCGGCCATCACACATAACCCGCCAAGTCCTAAACCGCCCAGCCCTGCCAAGCTTACTGAAGAGGTCCCTCTGGACAAGACCGCTGAGGATGTCATCATCACTGGCACAGGCTATACAGAGCCAGGGAATCCTACTGTCTTGGCCAGACACAGCGCCAAAGAAGAGCTGCCAGCAGAAGACAAAGGCGAATTGAAGCTGGATCTGGAGAGCTATGCTGGCTTCAGCGCAAGTGACATCCACGCAGGATATCTAAACCTCCTCTATACCAGCCGTGATCTGGAAGCCGGCTTAGTGAACCTTATGAAGGAATGCTATGAGGTATGTTGCTAACCCCTGTCCATATGTATTCATATAGCCGCCAAGTCTAGAGGATAGGAAAAGGTTGAGTATGCTGTAGACTTAATAATAATCTTCAAACTATAGTCTTTCAGGGCTGGCTTACCCTATCTGGATGAGCTGGGTCTTTCAGATATTAGCCCTTGAATGAACTTTGTACAGCTTTTCAACCATAATCTCATAGTAACAAGATGAGCCAGACCAATAATTAACTCTAAGATCCAAATATGTAGCCCCCAAGGGCCGGCTTAACTTAACAAGATGAGCCGGGACTTATAGTCACTATAGTTTGAAAAATTCCAATATGTAGCCCCCACGGGCCGGTTGAAACTGACAAGTTGAACCGGGTCGTAAAAATTTTGAAACGACGTGCATTAGCCCCCAAGTGCCAAGTATATTGCTTGCAATGTGCTCGGGACTTAGGAAATTACCCTGAATAACTTTAATGAATTCTTACTTTGAGCCGCCATTCCCAAACCTGCTGCAGGAAGCTTTGAATCTGAAGGAGTTGGAGCTAGGCGAGCTAGCAAAGAAAATTAAACATCAAGAGGCTGAAACTGTGAAAGCTGAGTCCAAATTCCAGTGTGCATTGAAGGAGAACGAAGAGCTCAAGGCTAAATTTGCTACCGAAAGAGCCGCCTTTGAAACCGAGAAGGCAGGCTTAGTCAAACGCGCCGAAGAAGCGGAAGCACAATTTAAGACGGTTGCTGACGAGCTTGCCGGCTTAAAACAAAATATCATCCACATGACAGCCGCCATCTTTGGTAAGACTCATATGCACTTCAACATCTGTTTTGATATTGCTTTAAACCGCCTGTCCCTTCAACTTTTTAATCTGCTTATCACTTATGAACAGGCTCCAGAAGTGCTAGTCTTGGTGAAAATGTGTTGATGAAGCTCAAGGCAGTATATTCATTGACTGAGCAGCTATACGCTCGAACATTACGAAGCCTTGTGGCCTTATCAGGTGGGAAGAGACCTCCAACACTTCTCAAGACCGTGCTAGAGCAGTTCTCAACAGCACCGGCTCAAATCGAAGAGTGCCATCTGTCAGCCGCCCGAGCTAGAGCCATTGTCGCTCTAGGTCGAGCCAAAGCATGGCAAGCAGAACTTGACCCAGAAGAGATAGCCACCGGATGCCCCGAATATAAAGATGACGGGTCAAGTTTTGAAGAACAAGATTTTAACAAGTGCGTTAGGGAGATGCGGCCCGTGGCGTGCAAACTTATTGAAGAACTGAATCTGAAGCACTACACTCCGGCTTATGATGATCAGAACAATAAAATTAAGCCGCCCACCCATGAAGTGATGAATCTTGTTCCCGCCAGGCGTAAGCACCTCTTTGCCCCTGACCTTGACTCTGCTCCAATTATAAATGATGAAGCCATATTTGAGGCCTTAACTGGCATCGACTGGATGTCACCTGACCTTTAGATGGCTGAAGAAGAAGAAGAGCCGGCGCCGGATGACCCGGAGTCGTCAACTTGCCAAGAAGGAAACTGATTTATAGTAATGATGGTCCAGGCGGCTTTCAGGCCAGGGTGTAAGACTACAGCTTCAGAAAACACTTTGTTTCAACCTTGTGGGCTCGTGAAAGCCTTGTAATAGGCTAGTTTAAAACAATGATCTGCCATGTCATGCCTTCGTGCATGTTAACCTTTGACTTTTGAGCCGCCGATTTAATCTTTATGACCTGCCTGATGTAATCGCACATACGGGCCATACCAGTACTCGTATTTCCATTTAAAATTTTGCATGTCCTGCAGAAAGGTTAAACAACATATGCCCTGGCGACTTAACGTCAACAGCCAGGGCGGGTAACAACCCAAACATAATATAGTCTTATACAATTACTGAAATGACTATAATCAAGGCCATTCAAGCCAAAACATACTAGCGACTTAAAGTCAAAAACCAGGGCGGGTTACCAAACCTCGAATGTTCATAATTGAAAACATGCCTGTAGATTTGGACCATACTGATGTCTTAAACATCAATATCCAGAGCGGGTGACAACCCAAAATCGTGTAATCACATGACCTCAATTGTTCAAACCAAAGCCTACTGGCGACTTAAAAGCCATAGCCAGGGCGGGTTACCAAACCCAAAATACTCAAATATGAGGCATGCCATCGGAGCTTTATGATCTAGATTGTCAAAATTCTCTTAAAAGAAAAAATCTTTAGAAAAAACAAATTCAAAGGACTCGAAAAGAAAAAATTCAAAAATTCTCAAATAATTGCCTGGCCGGCTTACCAAAGCACGACCAAACAATTTGGCTCACAGGGCCATGTGCTTTCAAGGGTCGCACAGCCTTTGAGTTAATCCTAGCTTAGTGTAAGCCGGCTCTCACGTGACACAAGCCGCCGTTTTAACCTTAATGAGTTTAGGGTCTTGAAAAAGATTGACTGTTAAGAGTTCGGCGGGTCACCTGGCGGAGTAGCAAGTTGCAAACAGGCAGGATAACTCATAATTTGGTGTCCATGCCTGGTCAAGGGGGTATGAAAGCTAAACCCAGTGGGTTGGAAGCCTCCAAGTGACCTTATGACCAAATAATAAAGACTCAGATACACAAAAATGAAACGACAGAGGCCCTGAATTTTTCAGGGATGCCGGCTTTATTATATTGATCATAAAAAAATATATATACATTGACAAATGTATGTACAAAGACGAGAGCCGGTGGCTCAGGTGTAATAACGCCGAAGATGAGCAATATTCCAGGGCCGACGGGTCTCCTCCTCTGACTTGCGTGAATCCTTGTGTTCTCGTATATCAATGAGGTAATAAGACCCGTTATTCAGGTTTTTGCTGACCACAAAGGGTCCTTCCCAAGGTGGGGATAACTTGTGCATATCTGTTTGATCTTGGATCAGCCGGAGCACCAAGCCACCTTCTTGAAATGCCCGGGTTTTAACTCTGCGGCTATGATAGCGACGCAGGTCTTGTTGATATATTGCCGAACAAGCCGCCGCAAGGTCACGCTCCTCATCCAAAGCATCAAGTGCATTTTGACGTGCTATCTCATTATCAGCTTCAACATAAGCCGCCACGCGGGGCGAGTCATGACGGATATCACTTGGAAGAACCGCCTCTGTGCCGTAGACCATAAAGAAAGGCGTATAGCCTGTTGACCTGTTAGGGGTGGTATTGATACTCTAGAGTACCAAAGGTAACTCCTCAACCCAACAACCCGGCGTTCGCTTCAAAGGAACCATAAGCCGGGGTTTTATGCCTCTCAAAATTTCTTGGTTAGCCCTCTCAGCTTGACCATTAGACTGCGGATGAGCCACGGAAGAAACATCAAGACGAATATGCTCTCGTTGACAGAACTCCTTCATAGCACCCTTAGACAAATTAGTGCCATTATCAGTGATGATACTATGAGGGTAACCAAAACGGAAGATCTATTTTTTAACAAACTGGACTGCAGTCGCCGCATCACACTTGCTGACCGGCTCTGCTTCAACCCACTTGGTAAATTTGTCAACCGCCACCAAGAGGTGGGTTTTCTTATCCTTAAACCTCTTGAAGGGTCCAACCATATCAAGCCCCCAGACTGCAAACGGCCAAGTAATTGGAATCATCCTCAACTCTTGAGCCGGCACATGAGCCCGTCGAGAAAATTTCTGACATCCATCACACTTACTGACGATATCCTCTGCATCAGCGTGAGCCATCAACCAATAAAACCCATGACGAAAAGCTTTAGCCACTAAGGACTTAGAGCCGGCATGATGCCCACAATCACCTTCATGGATTTCTAGTAAAATCTCATGGCCCTCTTCAGGAGAAACACAACATTGGAACACGCCTGTCACACTGCATCAGTGTAACTCGCCATTAACAATAGTCATAGATTTAGATCGCCTGGTGATTTGCCTTGCCAAAGTTTCATCCTCAGGTAACTCGCCCCGAGTCATATAAGCCAAGTAAGGAAGTGTCCAATCAGGAATAGCATGGAGAGCCGCCACCAATTGCGCCTCTGGGTCAGGAATGGCAAGATCCTCTTCTGACGGTAACTTGACTGAGGGATTATGCAATACATCAAGAAACACATTAGGAGGCACCGGCTTACGTTGAGACCCAAGCCGGATCAAGGCATCGACCGCCTCATTCTTCCTTCGATCAAGGTGCTCCACTTGATAACCCTTGAAGTGACCAGCAATATTATCAACCGCCCGGCGATAAGCCGCCATGAGTGGGTCTTTGGAATCCCATGTACCTGAAACTTGCTGAGCCACAAGGTCTGAGTCGCCAAAACACCTGACCCAGCTCAAATTCATTTCCTTGGCCATACGAAGGCCGTGGAGTAAAGCCTCATATTCAGCTGCATTGTTAGTACAAGGAAACATCAACCTTAACACATAACAAAATTTGTCACCTCGTGGGGAAGTCAAAATAACTCCAGCCCCCGAGCATTTCAGCTGCCTGGACCCATCAAAGTGGATCGTCCAATATGTGTTATCAGGCTTCTCCTCAGGCATCTGTAATTCTGTCCAGTCATTGATGAAATCCACCAGAGCCTGATACTTGATAGTTGTTCTAGGCACATATTTCAAACCATGAGGTCCAAGTTCTATTGCCCACTTAGCAACCCGGCTTGTGGCTTCCCTGTTTTGAATAATATCTCCTAAGGGAGCAGAGCTGACCACCGTAACAGGATGACCAAGAAAATAATGCTTCGGCTTGCGACTCGCCATGAACACTCCATATACCAATTTCTGCCAATGTGGATATCGTTGCTTGGACTCAATCAACACCTCACTGACATAATAAGCCGGCCTCTATACTGGGTACTCCTTACCCATCTCCTTGCGCTCCACCACAATCGCCACACTGATAGACTTACTATTAGCCGCCACATACATAAGTAAAGGTTCTTTATCAATGGGAGCCGCAAGGATGGGCAGCTCAGCTAACTGCTTTTTAAGCGCCTCAAACACCTTATCAGCAGCGTCACTCTAGAAAAAATGATCTGTTTTCTTCATCATTTGGTATAAGGGAATGGCCTTCTTTCCCAGGAGGCTTATGAACCGGCTTAGAGCCGCGATACGACCCGCCAGGCGCTGGACGTCATTAACACATGCCGGCTTAGCCAATGAAGTAATAGCCTTAATCTTCTCCGGGTTAGCTTCAATACCTCTCTCTGAAACCAAAAAACCCAAGAGCTTGCCTGCAGGCACACCAAAAATACATTTGGCCGGGTTGAGCATCATCTTATAGACCCGGATATTATCAAAAGTCTCTCTTAGTTCATCCAAGAGCGTCTCCTTCCTAGATTTAACCACAATATCATCCACATAAGCATGCGCATTGCGCCCAATTTGACTGTGAAAGCAATTCTGAACACAGCGTTGATAAGTCGCTTGGGCACTCTTAAGCCCAAAAGGCATAGAGACATAGCAAAAAGCTCCAAAAGGGGTGATAAAAGACGTCTTCTCTTGGTCTTTAACTGCCATCTTGATCTGATGATAACCAGAATAAGCATCCAGGAAACATAAACTCTCACAACCCGCCGTGGCATCAACAATCTGGTCAATACGGGGAAGAGCAAAAGGATTAGCTAGACAAGCTTTGTTAAGATCTGTGTAATCAACACACATACGCCAAGTGCCATTCTTCTTAAGCACCAGCACCGGGTTAGCCAACCACTCCGAATGAAAACCTCCACGATAAAACCAGCCACTAAGAGCCGGGCCACCTCTTCTCCAATGGCCTTATGTCATTCTTCATTGAAACAACGAAGAAACTGCTTGACCGGCTTAAATTTAGGATCCACATTAAGAGTGTGCTCAGCGAATTCTCTCGGTACACCCAGCATGTCAGAAGGTTTCCATGCAAAGATGTCCCGATTCTCACGGATGAACTCGATGAGCGCGCTTTCCTATTTAGGATCCATATTAGCCCCCACTGTGAACTGCTAAGATGAGTCGCCAGGGACAAAGTCGATTTGCTTAGTATCGTCAGCCGAATTAAGCTTCAACAAAGGGTCTTGCTTAGTGGTGGGTTTCTTCAAAGGGGTCATATCCGCCGGGTCAACATTATCATTATAAAATTTAAGCTCCTCAGTAGCACAAGCTGACTCAGCATAGGCATCATCTCTTTCTTCACATTCCAAAGCAATCTTTCGATCACCATGGATTGTAATAGTACCCTTACTTCCTGACATCTTAAGCTATAAATAAACATAACAAGGCCGTGCCATAAATTTGGCGTAAGCCGGCCGTCCGAACAAGGCATGATAAGGGCTCTTGATTTTGACCACTTCAAACCATAATGTCTCTGCTCTGTAGTCATAGTCATCGCCAAAAGCCACCTCCAAGGCAATCTTACCAACTGGATATGCCGACTTACCAGGTACCACACCATGAAAAACTAAAGAAGACGGCTTAAGCTCCTTATTATTAAATTCATCCGACGAAAGGTATCATAGTAAAGGATATTAAAACTGCTGCATCCATCCATGAGCACTTTAGTGAATTTATAACCCCCAACCTGAGGGGCTACCACCAATACTAGTTGACCCAGATTATCAACCCGGGGCGGGTGATCCTCTCGACTCCATGTGATTGGGTGCTCTGACCACCGCAAGTATTGAGGTGCTGTCGGCTCAATTGTACTGATCGCGCGTTTATGAACTTTCTGATCTTGCTTGCAAAGACTTGTGGTGAAAACATGATATTGGCCACTGTTAAGCTGCTTTGGATTACTCTGGTATCCTGACTAATGCTGCTGGTTACCCTAACCAGACTGTTGGTTATAACCACCCTGGTTGCCCTGTCCTTGATACCCAGAAGTTGAGCCGCCACCACCAAAGTCGGCCCCCTGTGAGCCGGATCCTGACCTGCCAGGTGGGCCGTTATTGTTGCCATGATTCTAACTGAAGTTGGAATTCCTGTATTCTTTCATGATGAAACAGTCCTTCCAAGCATGAGCCGCTGGTTTATTGGGCAGACTGTGTTTCGGGCAAGGTTCATTCATCGTTGCCTCAATATTAAATTTTGGCCCTCCAAAGGCCTGCTTACCATTGCCATTACGGTGCTGGTTTTTATACCCAGTGTTGGTGTTACCTACAAGATCTGACCCGCCATCGGGGTGCCTGCGCTTACCACCGTTACCCTGGTTGTGACCATTATGCCCTGTCACGTTCTGCAGCTGACCCTTACCATTACCACTCTTCTTTCCCTTGCTGGATTTTTCATCATCAGATCCAGGATCTTTAGTGGTGTCTGAGTCGGCATACTTAATGAGAGCCTCCATGAGCTCTCCCATATCGTTGCAATGACGCTTAAGTCGCCCAAGCTTCTGCTTAAGAGGGGTAAAATGGCAATTCTTCTCCAAGACCAGAACAGCTGAACCTGCCGCAATGCTATCTGATGAATGGATAATAGCTGAGACCCAGCGAACCCAATGGTGGGCTGACTCATCCTCCCACTGCACATAGTTATCCAGATCAATAATCGTCAGAGGCTGCTTACACGTTCCCTTGAAGTTCTGAATGAAGTGCGCCTTCAACTCAACCCATGAATTAAAGGAATTGGCGGGTAATACTTTCAACCAGGTTTGAGCCGGTCCATCCAACATCATGGTGAAGCACTTGGCACATACATCATCATTAACATCTAGCATCTCCATAGCTAGCTCATAGCTCTCAATCCAAGCCTCAGGTGGAAGATCAGCTGTGTAATTAGGCACCTTACGAGGGCCCTTAAAATCCTTGGGCAAACATTCATTGAGTAGAGCCGGCACTAGACAAGGCACACCAACTGTCCTGGAAGTCATCCTAGCTGTAACAGTTGCCAAAGGGTTTACTAGAGACTGCTGATGAGCCCCCAATTGAGCCACCAATTCCGCCCCCGACAGGCTCTAGCCTGATCCACAAGGTCCTGAGCATTATTATCATCACGGGGCGGGTTATGTCCATGGGGCGGGTCATCAATGCAGCGCAGGTTACGACGCCGTTCGCTGCTGGAAACCGCCGGCGACTCAATGCATCGGCTGTAACTTCGACTTGGGCGGGGAGTTGAATGAACATGATCACGACTGTATGAGTAAGTCGCCTGCTGTGCCACAACTGTCTGAAGAAGTTCCACAGCATTCCGGGTCTCTATCGCCGCTGGTGACTCGCCTTCGATCAGTATAGCTGCCAGCCGTATAGCCGCTGCTATCATGTTATCCACCGGGTTAGAATAATGGCCAAAGGGTGTTGGAACCTGTTGAGGTGGGGTCAGATCCCTACGAAGCGGGTCTGGCACACGAGGCTGGGCCGCCGCCCCTGTCCCTGGCACCTCAGCAGCCAGGGTTACAACGGGCAGGTTACTCGTCCCTGCCCCGGGTGTGTTGAAAAGATTTCGCCCCTCAAACTACGAAGGCAGGCTGCTCTGGTGCCTTCTTTGAAGAATAGCATTGGACGCATTCTGATCTAGACTTAGGCGGAAAGCTTCTGCCCTTATCCACTGTGACTCGGCGTCCATCGAAGCTCCTTCTGTCGCCATCCTGGAGTTCTCTGCATTAAGATCCTCTTGGGCCTTGGCCACCTCATCTCGCACCTTTGCAACTTCTGCATTATGCTGTACTTGATTCGCTGGAGTCTCCTCCATAGCTAACAGAGTCATTAGGGTGCCCAAGAGCTCAGATAAAACCTGAGCCAGTGGCTGAACTGAGCCGCTCGCCCCAGCTGTCGCAGCAGCCATTGATCCGGATGTCATGGCAGCAGCTGTTGATGAGTTTACCACTGGTTGCGTACCAGCCATAAAAATAGCAGCCCTGCTCGGCGGCTCATAGGGGTCCGGAATACTGTCACCATCAGAATAGCCCCCAAGCCTGCCATCCTGAAGCTGATAGATTGATTCGGTTTCTCCGGTCGATGACTCATCACCTGAATAGATGGCCGTCTCACCACCAGATACAGAACCTTCCTCAAGATCCGCCCCATGAACAAAGCCAACAAAGACATGCCTCTGGCCGGGTTGAACCCTGGCGGGTTGCGCACGCCGAGCCGTTTCAACGATGTCGGTGCAGGTGTCCGGCTCAGGCTCTGACTCGCCGGTCTTGCCGATGAAGACATGAATTCCGCCAAAGGGGACCCGGTACCCGTACTCGATTGAGTTGGCCTCGGGGCCCCAGCCAGCGTCGTCGATGTAGATCTTGCCGCGGCGACTCTTAGTCATCCGGCCTACGGCATATCCTTCGATCCCTGAGAAGTTGCCCTTCAAGAACTCGAAACCACCGTGCTCTGGCCCCACGGTGGGCGCCAACTGTCGTGGATTTAACACGGCAGATGCCCTTGTGAAAGGACTTAGGTGTGGAGCCATCGCAATGTAGGTTAGCTCGAAGAGCTTGAATGGACAAAGGACACAGAGGTTTACCGAGGTTCGGCCCCTCACAACGAGGTAAAAGCCTATGTCCCGCTTCTAGTTGTATTGCTTGAGTATCGATTACAAGGGAGCAATCACGCTTGACCTAGCTATCGATTCGTTGTTTCTTGAGCCTAACCCACTGCCGGGTCTCGCCTTTATATACACAGGTCGAGGATCCGGGGCTTACAAGAGTCCGGGCCGGATCACACAACGTGACCAGCTCTGTTTCCAAGTCGCCTTGCCTTACCAGGCAAGTCACTATCGTGGCGGCTCACACCTTCCAGGTTTTGGTAAACTGTCAGGTCTTGGGCCTTCAACAAGCCCACCTTGTAAGCCGCCACCAATCTTCACGTCCCATCTTGGTTCTACCTGGGCCTTCTTCGCATTGAGTCACCAACGATGTGACCCGGCCCCTCCTGGGCGGGTCATACCTCAGGGTTATATCCCCAACAGGTTCGAAGTCAAGAAAAGGAGAGAAGGAACATTCATCAACCAAGCCAAGTATACCCAAGACATGCTCAAGAGATTCAAGCTAGATGATGTCAAGCCGGTCAAGTTTCCCATGCCCACCAAATGCAAGCTTGACAGTGATCCCAATGGTAAAGCGGTGGATCAAAAGGTATATCGCTCCATGATTGGATCCTTGCTTTACCTTTGTGCATCTAGACCGGATATCATGTTGAGTGTGGGAATTTGTTCACAGTTTCAAGCCGCACCTAAGGAAAGCCACTATGTGGCGGTCAAGCGAATCTTTCGATATTTGGCTCATACCCAAACTTTGGCTTATGGTACCCCAAAGGAGCAAGCTTCGATCTCATGGGTTACTCGGACTCGGATTGGGCGGGAGATTTTGTGGAGAGGAAGTAAACTTCCGGAGGGTGCCAATTCCTTGGTCGCCCTTTGGTAAGTTGGTCCTCGAAGAAGCAAAATTGCACGTCTCTCTCCTCCACCGAGGCCGAGTATGTAGCCGTCGCAAGTTGTTGTGCACAATTGCTATGGATGAGGGAAACTTTAAAGGATTATGGTGTCACTTGTGACAAAGTGCCCCTTCTATGTGACAATGAGAGTGCTATCAAGATTTCTCACAATCCGGTGCAACATAGCAAGACGAAGCATATTGAGATTCGTCATCATTTCATTTGGGATCACATCAAGCGTGGAGATATTGAGATCATCTACATCAACACTCAAGAGCAACTAGCGGATATTTTCACCAAGCCTCTAGATGAAGCAATATTTCGCGAGTTAAGGCAGGAGCTAAATACCATAGATTCGAGCAATGTGTCTTGAATCTAGGCACACCCCACCGCACTCATCATTCTATCTTGTTCTAGATATAGGCATGGACATAGGGGGAGTGTTGTTCTCTCAATGAACTCTCCCTCCCCCCATTATGCATAAATTGATCAAGTCTTTCACATTAGCCATTCTTGATGGTACTTGTGCTTCAAAGATGAGTTTTGGTCATGGACCCAAGGTTAAAATCTTCGCGGTGCCATACCAATTGACTCAAACATAGGTGGCTTCGGCCACCGCCCTCTCCTTGAGAGGTGTTTGGCCTTCTTTGATCCTATCTAGTCTTGTAGGACTTTGTTTGTGCTTTGAGTCACTCCAAATTTGCTTCTCGTGTTTGTTTGCCTTTTGCACTTGGAGTAGCTCCCTCCATTTGCCGGTGTTTCGTGTCTCCATCCCAAGCCACCCCTTTTCCCTCGCTTTCCATTATTTGCATAAGCCCCTTCCTACCTTGCTCTTGCTTGTTGTCGCCTACGCGGCACTACCGCTGAGACTGGGTGGCACTACCGCTTACTCTGGTTAGCGGTACTACCGCCAACTCCCGTGGTATTGCCGCTCGAAGCGGTACTACCAGGCCTCCTGCCTCTGTGTAGTACCGGGGCGGTACTACCGCTCGTGCAAGCGGTACTACCGCTCTTGGGCGGGGCATGGGGGTTATGAGTCGGGCAGGGGGAGTTTTTACTCCCCCATACCCATTCATCTCTCTCTCCCACTCCTTTCCCCTCTCATAGGTAACAAACAGGCAGCGGAGGGCTACCGCCGGGCCGCCGTTTCCGTGCCGTCTTCCACATTTCCATCCGGTGGGTTCGTTCCCCACCTTCTCCTCTTGCCATGGATGCTGATATTGCCTCCGTTCCTCTCTCCTATGGTTCTATTCTTTGAATCTAGGCTTTAGGGCAATATGTGTGGCATTTGTTGATTTTTGGCCAAATCGAGGCTTGAGTAGGGTGTAAAAGACTGCTAGACTAGGTGGATTAAGTTTGGTAGGAGGAAATTTAAATTTGGCACCCCTGGTAGTACTGGATCTAAAAGCGGCAGTGGTCGGCCCATTGTCCTCCACCTCAGGCGGTACTACCGCTCCTCCGGTGCGGTACTACCGCTTACAGGTGACACTACCGCTGCCTTGAGGCGGTACTACCGCTCGGGATGCCAACTTCCTTTTTCTCGTGTCAATCTTCGATCCATATTGCTTCCTTTTTATTTGGCTTATGCAATGCTTTACACCTGCTTTCCCTCGCTCTCTTTTGTGGGTTCCAAGTGATGGAAACTCCGAGAATCAAGTCCGTCGCATGAACCCCGGGCGTCCTGGAGGCTCTAAGCGCTATCGCACCTCTGAGGTAGCTGCTGCATCTTCAAGTGCTCAACCAATGCAGCCCAAGCAGACTACCAAGCAAGTTGCTAACAAGCCAAAGCCGAAGTTCAATCTGCTGAGGAGTTTTGTGTGGCTCATCGCTGCAATCCGTATTCCCAGCCTCAAGAACCGGCTCTTATCGACCGCCCCTTCTGGAACAAGCAACAGTGGTCTATCTATTTTGATGTGCTCAAAGCAAAGAAGAACCTCTTTTTGAGTGTCCGATCAATTGACATTCCTTATTTGGAGAAGGACCGTGCCTACTTTGAAGAGGCTCTTGATATGTGTGCTCAGCTGAATATCATCAAGGTCATGGAGTTCAACAAGGATTTTGATTCTGATATTGTGGCTCAATTTTATGCCACTGTTCACCTAGGCACTGATGAGGAAAGGACTATGACGTGGATGACCAATGGCAAACTTCTCTTAGTTAAATGGAAGGCTTTCATGGAACTTTTGGGTTATGAGGACCAGGGGCTTGACAACCTAGTTGGCTTTCGCCCCCCACAAGGAGACCACCTCTACTCACAAGTCTACTCTTTGGCCCTATTGCACGGTGAAGGTTAATCCCACCACGAAGAAGAAGACATATGAGTTGTTTCCTTTCTGGACAGTCTTCATCGCATCTTCAGGCAGACTCTTTTCCCCCGGATTGGGAACTTGGATCAGGTGCACTCCTACCTGCTGGATATGTTGCTCTTCTATCAGCATGAGAAGGAGGCAAGCACAGGAGAATCTTTGGATGTTTCGCATGTCATGTGGTCGGAGCTCCTCTCTGCCATCACTGAGCGCAAGTGTCCCATCTATGGCCCCTTCCTGATGTTACTTATTGAGAAGGCATGGGCATACACCTATCTAATGTCAGGTTGGAGACCGGTGACTTGGTCTCTCATGAGATTCTTCAACTGGGACAGAAGGAGCATTGGGGCACTCCTGTTCCGGATATAGAGACTCCTTTGGGAGATGATGAGGCTAAGGCAGACAAGGATGATGAGCCAGATTATGAGCCCTCTGGAGTGGAGCCATCTTGGGCTAATAAGCTCAAATTGAAGATGAAGAAGCTATTTTGTATGGAGGCTCATGGACAGTATATGGCGCATGTGTCCGAGAAGAAGTCACGCAGTCGCCACAAGATCCTTATGCGGCAACTTGGTGCAGAGGTTGCTAGTGGGTCAGAGGACAAGATCACTGATGAGGAGGAGTGGGTCTCTCAGCACTGCCCCTGGATGGATTCAGAGACCGATCAGCCTGCTACTACTGCCGATGACGGAGACGTGAGCGACCACGCGGAGCTGTGAGGATGGGGATCTTCGGTGTTGCTATCACCTGTGACCGTTGTAGCACTCTTTGCCCCTTTGGTGTCTCGATGCCAAAGGGGGAGAGAGTTTAGGGATTTTTTGAGTTGCGAGTGCGTTTCATTTGCTATGTCTTTCTCTCTCGTGAACTCTTTTATCGTTCGTTTGCTTTGGTTTGGCTTGTGCTCGTGAGACTTGGATATCCTATCATATGGTGTAAGACATATGCTATCTTATTATTATCCTTATGTTCTCTAGTACTCTATTAGTATGTGAATTTTATGCTTATCTTAGGTCCTTCTTATGCTCACTTACTATTCCTTGCATCCTAGTTTACTTTTCCCATATTGTAGATGCAAGTGTTGTCGGTCTATAAAATATAGGGGGAGCATTGATCCTAATGTGTGTGCTCTGCATTCCACAAGCATTCTTATTTAAGTGCACGCATCTAGGGGGAGACCGTCTATATTTTGTAGACTTTGGGGTTTGCTTTTTCTCTTGTCTTATCTCTATGCAAATCCCGTATTGTCAACAATCCACCAAAAAGGGGGAGATTGTTAGGGCATATTTCTCTCTAAGTGGTTTTGGTGATTGATGACAATGCTTTTGCGGACTAATCGTGTGCATTGGGCATTTCAGATATTCCTTCATATTGCACGAGACGATTTCTTCCCCTCAGTGGTTAAAGAGAAGACGATGTTTTTCCTTCGTTTCATTTTCGGTGGACTTGAGTCGTAGGATATATCGTACTATCAAGAGGGGGTCCGTATCGGAAAAGGTTTGGGTGGAATCATCATGTACACATCCTCTTTGCACCCCTAGTTCCTTCCCGCATCATTGGAGTGTCCTCTGTTGTGTTGGGAGTGGCTCAGGATGAGGCCATGATACGTCCATTTTACATCATGTTTTCCTACTGTTATTTATAATGTTTTTATGCATAATAATGCTTTTTGGAGTATTTCTAATGCCCTTTCTCTCATATTATGCAAGGTTTACACAAAGAGGGAGAATGCCGGCAGCTGTAATTCTGGACCTGAAAAAGCTACGTCAGAGCTACCTATTCTGCACAACTCCAAATGAGCTGAAATTTCATGAGGAATTTTTATGGAATAAATAAGAATTATTGGATCAAATAACTACCAGAGGGGGCCCACCAGGTGGGCACAACCCACCTGGGTGCGCCAGGGAGCCCAGGCACTCCCTGGTGGGTTGTGCCCTCCTCAGCCCACCTCCGGTGCCCCTCTTCTGGTATATAAGTCATTTTGACCTAGAAAAAATAAGGAGAGGACTTTCGGGATGAAGCGCCGCCGTTTCGAGGCGGAACTTGGGCAGGGGCACTTTTGCCCTCCGGCGGAGCGATTCCACCGGGGGAACTTCCCTCCCGGAGGGGGAAATCATCATCATCGTCATCACCAACAACTCTCCCATCTTTGGGAGGGCCATCTCCATCAACATCTTTAATAGCACCATCTCCTCTCAAACCCTAGTTCATCTCTTGTGTTCAATTTTTGTACCGGAACCTTAGATTGGTACTTGTGGGTGACTAGTAGTGTTGATTACATCTTGTAGTTGATTACTATATGGTTTATTTGGTGGAAGATTATATGTTCAGATCAATTATGCTATTTAATACCCCTTTGATCTTGAGCATGATTATTATTTGTGAGTAGTTACTTTTGTTCTTGAGGTCACGGGAGAAGTCATGTTGCAAGTAATTATGTGAACTTGATATGTGTTCGATATTTTGATGATATGTATGTTGTGATTCCCTTAGTGGTGTCATGTGAACGTCGACTACATGGCACTTCACGAAATTTGGGCCCAAGGGAATGCATTGTGGAGTAGTTATTAGATGATGGGTTGCTAGAGTGACAGAAGCTTAAACCCTAGTTTATGCGCTACTTCATAAGGGACTGATTTGGATCCAAAAGTTTAATGCTATGGTTAGATTTTATCTTAATACTTTTCTCGTAGTTGCGGATGCTTGCGAGGGGGTTAATCATAAGTAGGAGGTTTGTTCAAGTAAGAACAACACCTAAGCACCTGTCCACCCACATATCAAATTATCAAAGTAGCGAACACGAATCAAATCAACATGATGGAAGTGATATGATGAAATTCCTGTGTCCCCTCAAGAACGCTTTGCTTATCATAAGAGACTGTTTTGGCCTGTCCTTTGCCACAAAAGGAGTGGGCTAACTTACTGCACATTATTTACCATTACCGTTACTTGCTCATTACAAATTATCTTGCTATCAAACAATCTGTTACCGACTATTTCAGTGCTTGCAGAAAATACCTTGCTGAGAACCACTTGTCATTTCCTTCTGCTCCTCGTTGGGTTCGACACTCTTACTTATCGAAAGGACTATGATTGATCCCCTACACTTGTGGGTCATCAAGGCTCTTTTCTGGCGCCGTTGTCGGGGAGTGAAGCGCTCTTGGTAAGTGAAAATTGGTAAGGGAAAATTATTACTACGTGCTGAAATTTATTGTCACTTGTTACTATGGAGAATCATCCTTTGAGGGGTTTGTTCGGGGTATCTTCAGCTCGAACGGAACCACAATTAGCTACCCCTCAACCTACTACACCTACTAAAAATATTGGTTATGAAATTCCTTCGGGTATGATAGAACAACTGCTAGCTAATCCTTATGCAGGAGATGGAACCGAACATCCTGATATGCGCTTGATATATGTGGATGAAATTTGTGGATTATTTAAGCTTGCAGGTTTGCCCGGAGATGAAGCTAAGAAGAGGGTTTTCCCTTTATCTTTGAAGGGAAAAGCATTGGCATGGTATAGGCTATGCGATGATATTGGATCTTGGAACTCGAATCGATTGAAATTGGAATTTCACCAAAAAAATTATCCGATGCATCTAGTTCATCGTGATCGGAATTATATATATAATTTTTTTCCTCGTGAAGGAGAAAGTATCACTCTAGCTTGGGTGAAGCTTAAGTCAATGTTATATTCATGCCCCAATCATGAGCTCTCAAGATAAATTATTATTCGGAATTTTTATGCTCGGCTTTCTCATGATGATCGATCCATGCTCGATACTTCTTGTACTGGTTCTTTTATGAAGAAGACTATTGAATTCAGGTGGGATATTTTAGAAAGAATTAAGCACAACTCTGAATATTGGGAACTCAGTGAAGGTAAAGAGTCAGGTATTAAGCTTGAATTTGATTATGTTAAATCTTTTATGAATACCGATGCTTTTCACAAGTTTACCACTAAATATGGACTTGGCTCTGAGATAGTAGCCTCCTTTTGTGAATCATTTGCTACTCATGTTGATCTCCCTAAGGAGAAGTGGTTTAAATATCACCCACCTATCAAAGAAGAAATTAAAGAACCCGACATAGCTAAGGATGAAACTATTGTTTATAATGTTGACCCAGTTGTTCCTACTGCTTATATTGAAAAACCACCTTTCCCTGTTAGGATAAAGGAACATGCTAAGGTTTCAACTGTGGTTCGCAAAAGTAATATTAGAGCACCTAAACCTACTGAACAAATTAAAGTAGAACCTAGTGTTGCTATGGTTAAAGATCTCCTGGTAGAAAATATTGATGGGCATGTTATTTACTTCTGCGATGAAGCTGCTAGAATTGCCAAACCCGATGAAAAAGATAAACATAGACCTGTTGTTGGCATGCCTGTTGTCTCAGTTAAAATAGGAGGTCATTGTTATCATGGTTTATGTGATTTAGGTGCTAGTGTGAGTGCTATTCCCTTTACTTTATACCAAGAAATTATGAATTACATAGCACCCGCTGAAATAGAAGACATATATGTTACTATTAAGCTTGCTAATAGAGACACCGTCACACCACTTGGGATTGTTAGAGATGTTGAAGTCTTGAGTGAAAAAATAAAATACCCTACTGATTTTCTAGTTCTTGGTTCCCCACAAGATGACTATTGTCCCATTATATTCGGAAGACCTTTCTTGAACACTGTCAATGCTACTATAGAATGTCATAAACAAACTGTCAGTGTTAGCTTTGGTGATGAGTCTCATGAGTTTAATTTTTCCAAGTTCAATAGACAACCTCACAAGAAAGAATAACCTAGTAAGGATGAAATAATTGGTCTTGCTTCTATTTCCATGCCCCCTACTGATCCACTAGAACAATATTTGCTAGACCATGAAAATGATATGCACATGCATGAAAGAAATGAGATAGATAAAATTTTCTTTGAACAACGACCACTGCTCAAACATAATTTGCCTATTGAAACACTAGGAGGTCCTCCTCCACCTAAAGGTGACCTTGTGTTTGAATTGAAGCAATTGCCTGACACTTTGAAATATGCTTATCTTGATGAGAAAAATATATATCCTATTATTATTAGTGCTAACCTTTCAGAACATGAAGAAGAAAGATTATTGAAAATTCTAAAGAAGCACCGTGCTGCTATTGGATATACTCTGGATGATCTTAAGGGCATTAGTCCCACTCTCTGTCAGCAGAAAATTAACATGGAACCTGATGCTAAGCCCCTTGTTGATCATCAACGACGTTTGAATCCTAAGATGAGCGAAGTGGTAAGAACTGAAATATTAAAGCTTCTGGAAGCAGGTATAATCTATCCCATAGCTGATAGTAGATGGGTGAGTGATACGTCCATTTTGCATCATGTTTTCCTACTGTTATTTATGATGTTTTTATGCATAATAATGCTTTTTGGAGTAATTCTAATGCCTTTTCTCTCATAATATGCAAGGTTCACACAAAGAGGGAGAATTCCGGCAGCTGGAAATCTGGACCTGAAAAAGCTACATCGGGCTACCTATTCTGCACAACTCCAAATGAGCTAAAATTTCATGAGGAATTTTTATGGAATAAATAAGAATTATTGAAGCAAATAACTACCAGAGGGGGCCCACCAAGTGGGCACAACCCACCTGGGCGCGCCAGGGAGCCCAGGCGCGCCCTGGTGGGTTGTGCCCTCCTCGGCCCACCTCCGGTGCCCCTCTTCTGGTATATAAGTCATTTTGACCTAGAAAAAATAAGGGGAGGACTTTTGGGACGAAGCGCCACCGTCTCGAGGCGAAACTTGGGCAGGAGCACTTTTGCCCTCCGACGGAGCGATTCCGCCGGGGGAACTTCCCTCCTGGAGGGGGAAATCATCGTCATCATCATCACCAACAACTCTCCCATCTTGGGGAGGGCAATCTCCATCAACATCTTCAACAGCACCATCTCCTCTCAAATCCTAGTTCATCACTTGTGTCCAATCTTTGTACCGGAACTATAGATGGGTACTTGTGGGTGACTAGTAGTGTTGATTACATCTTGTAGTTGATTACTATATGGTTTATTTGGTGGAAGATTATATGTTCAGATCCATTATGCTATTTAATACCCCTCTGATCTTGAGCATGATTATCATTAGTGAGTAGTTACTTTTGTTCTTGAGGTCATGGGAGAGATGTTGTTGCAAGTAATCATGTGAACTTGATATGTGTTCGATATTTTGATGATATCTATGTTGTGATTCCCTTAGTGGTGTCATGTGAACGTCGACTACATGACACTTCACCATATTTGGGCATAAGGGAATGCATTGTGGAGTAGTTATTAGATGATGGGTTGCGAGAGTGACAGAAGCTTAAACCCTAGTTTATGCACTATTCCGTAAGGGACTGATTTGGATCCAAAAGTTTAATGCTATGGTTAGATTTATTCTTAATACTTTTCTCGTAGTTGCGGATGCTTGCAATGGGGTTAATCATAAGTAGGAGGTTTGTTCAAGTAAGAACAGCACCTAAGCACCGGTCCACCCACATATCAAATTATCAAAGTAGCGAACACAAATCAAACCAACATGATGAAAGTGACTAGATGAAATTCCCGTGTACCCTCAAGAACGCTTTGCTTATCATAAGAGATCATTTTGGCCTGTCCTTTGACTCAAAAGGATTGGGCTACCTTGCTGCACTTTTGTTACCATTACCATTACTTGCTCGTTTCAAATTATCTTGCTACCAAACTACTCGTTACTTATAATTTCTGTGCTTGTAGACATTACCTTGCTGAAAACCGCTTGTCATTTCCTTATGCTCCTCGTTGGGTTTGACACTCTTACTTATTGAAAGGACTATGATTTATCCCCTATACTTGTGGGGCATCAAGGCTCTTTTCTGGTGCCGTTGACGGGGAGTGCAGTGCTCTTGGTAAGTGGAAATCGGTAAGGAAAAATTATTACTACGTGCTGAAATTTATTGTCACTTGTTACTATGGAGAAGAATCATTTGAGGGGTTTGTTTGGGGTATCTTCATCTTGACCGGAACCACAATTAGTTACCCCTCAACCTACTGCACCTACTGAAAATATTGTTTATGAAATTCCTTCGGGTATGATAGAACAACTGCTAGCTAATCCTTATGCAGGAGATGGAACCGAACATCCTGATGTGCACTTGATATATGTGGATGAAATTTGTGGATTATTTAAGCTTGCAGGTTTACCCGGAGATGAAGCTAAGAAGAAGGTTTTTCCTTTATCTTTGAAGGGAAAAGCATTGGCATGGTATAGGCTATGCGATGATATTGGATCTTGGAATTGGAATCGATTGAAATTGGAATTTCACCAAAAAAAGTTATCCTATGCATGTAGTTCATCGTGATCGGAATTATATATATAATTTTTGGCCACGTGAAGGAGAAAGTATCGCTCTAGCTTGGGGGAGGCTTAAGTCAATGTTATATTCATGCCCCAATCATGAGCTCTCAAGAGAAATTATTATTCAGAATTTTTATGCTCGGCTTTCTCATGATGATCGATCCATGCTTGATACTTCTTATACTGGTTCCTTTATGAAGAAGACTATTGACTTCCGGTGGGATCTTTTAGAAAGAATTAAACACAACTCTGAAGATTGGGAACTCGATGAAGGTAAAGAGTCAGGTATTAAGCTCAAGTATGATTGTGTTAAATCTTTTATGAATACCGATGCTTTTCAAAAGTTTAGCACTAAATATGGACTTGACTCTGAGATAGTAGCCTCCTTTTGTGAATCATTTGCTACTCATGTTGACCTCCCTAAGGAGAAGTGGTTTAAATATCACCCACCTATCAAGGAAGAAATTAAAGAACCAGTAATAGCTAAAGAGGAAACTATTATTTACAATGTTGATCTAGTTGTGCCTACTGCTTATATTGAAAAACCACCTTTCCCTGTTAGGATAAAGGAACATGCTAAAGTCTCAACTGTTGTCAACAAAAGTTATATTATAACTTCCAAACCTGCTGAACAAATCAAAGTAGAACCTAGTGTTGCTATGGTTAAAGATCTCTTGGTTGAAAATATAGATGGGCATGTTATTTACTTCTGTGATGAAGCTGCTAGAATTGCCAAACCCGATGAAAAAGATAAACATAGACCCGTTGTTGGCATGCTTGTTGTCTCAGTTAAAATACGAGATCACTGTTATCATGGTTTATGCGACATAGGTGCTAGCGTGAGTGCCATTCCTTTTACCTTATATCAAGAAATTATGAATGATATAGCAACCGCTGAAATAGAAGACATAGATGTTACTATTAAACTTGCTAATAGGGATACCATCACACCACTTGGGATTGTTAGAGATGTTGAGGTCTTGTGTGGGAAAATAAAATACCCTACTGATTTTCTTGTTCTTGGTTCCCCACAAGATGATTTTTGTCCCATTATCTTTGGTAGACCTTTCTTGAACACCGTTAATGCTAAAATAGATTGTGAGAAACAAACTGTCGGTGTTAGTTTTGGTGATGAGTCTCATGAGTTTAATTTTTCCAAGTTTAGTAGAAAACATCATAATAAAGAGTTGTCTGGTAAGGATGAAATTATTGGTCTTGCTTCTATTGCTGTGCCTCCTACCGATCCACTAGAACAATATTTGCTATACCACGAAAATGATATGCATCTGCATGAAAGAAATGAAATAGATAAGATTTTCTTTGAAAAACGTCCTTTGCTTAAACACAATTTGCCTATTGAAACTCTAAGAGGTCCTCCTCCACCTAAAGGTGATCCTGTGTTTGAATTAAAACAATTGCCAGACACTTTGAAATATGCTTATCTTGATGAGAAAAAGATTTATCCTGTTATTATTAGTGCTAACCTTTCAGAACATGAAGAAGAAAGATTATTGAAGGTTCTGAAGAAGCACCGAGCTGCCATTGGATATACTCTTGATGATTTAAAGGGCATTAGTCCCACTCTCTATCAGCATAAAATTAATATGGAGCCTGATGCTAAACCCGTTGTTGATCACCAACGACGTTTAAATCCTAAAATGAAAGAAGTGGTAAGAACAGAGATACTGAAGCTTCTGGAAGCAGGTATAATCTATCCCATAGCTGATAGTAGATGGGTAAGTCCCGTACATTGTGTCCCTAAAAAAGGAGGTATTACCGTTGTTCCTAATGATAAGAATGAACTTATTCCACAAAGAATTATCACTGGCTACAGAATGGTAATTGATTTTAGAAAACTAAATAAAGCTACTAGAAAAGATCATTACCCTCTGCCTTTTATTGATCAAATGTTAGAAAGACTATCAAAGCACACACATTTTTGCTTTCTTGATGGATATTCTGGTTTTTCTTAAATACCTGTCTCACAACCTGATCAAGAGAAAACCACCTTTACTTGCCCTTTTGGAACTTACGCTTATAGACGTATGCCTTTTGATTTATGCAATGCACCTGCTACTTTTCAAAGATGTATGACTGCTATATTCTCTGATTTTTGTGAAAAGATTGTTGAGGTTTTCATGGATGATTTTTCCGTTTACCGAACTTCTTTTGATTATTGCTTAAGCAACCTTGATCGAGTTTTGCAGAGATGTGAGCAAACTAATCTCGTCTTGAATTGGGAGAAGTGCCACTTTATGGTTAATGAAGGTATTGTCTTGGGACATAAAATTTCTGAACGAGGTATTGAGGTGGATAAAGCTAAAGTGGATGCAATTGAGAAAATGCCATGCCCTAAAGATATCAAAGGTATTCGTAGTTTCCTCGGTCATGCTGGTTTCTATAGGAGGTTTATTAAAGACTTCTCTAAAATTTCTAGGCCTCTTACAAATCTTTTACAAAAGGATGTTCCATTTGTTTTTGATGATGATTGTGTAGACGCCTTTGAAACACTTAAGAAAGCCTTGATTTCTGCACCTATTATTCAACCACCTGATTGGAACTTGCCTTTTGAAATTATGTGTGATGCTAGTGATTATGCTGTTGGTGCTGTTCTAGGACAAAGAGTCGATAAGAAATTAAATGTTATTCATTATGCAAGTAAAACTCTGGACAGTGCTCAACAAAATTATGCTACTACTGAAAAAGAATTTTTAGCAGTTGTGTTTGCTTGTGATAAATTTAGATCTTACATTGTTGATTCTAAAGTGACCGTTCACACCGATCATGCTGCTATAAAATATCTTATGGAAAAGAAGGATGCTAAACCTAGACTCATTAGGTGGGTTTTTTTGCTACAAGAATTTGATTTACATATCACTGATAGAAAGGGAGCTGAGAACCCCGTGCTTGATAACTTGTCTAGGTTAGAAAATATTCTTGATGACCCACAACTTATTAATGATAGTTTTCCTGATGAACAATTAGCTGCAATAAATGTTTCTCATAACACCCCTTGGTATGCTGACTATGCCAATTATATTGTTGCTAAATATATACCACCTAGCTTCACATACCAACAAAAGAAAAATTCTTCTATGATTTAAGACATTACTTTTGGGATGACCCACATCTTTATAAAGAAGGATTAGATGGTATTATTAGACGTTGTGTACCTGAGCATGAACAGGGACAAATCCTACGGAAATGTCACTCCGAAGCTTATGGAGGACATCATGAGGGAGATAGAACTGCTCACAAGGTATTGCAATCTGGTTTTTATTGGCCTACTCTCTTCAAGGATGCCATTAAGTTTGTTTTATCTTGTGATGAATGACAAAGAATTGGTAATATTGGTAAGCGTCAGGAAATGCCTATGAATTATTCTCTTGCTGTTGAAACTTTTGATGTTTGGGGATTTGATTACATGGGACCTTTCCTTCCTCTAATGGGTATACACATATTTTGGTTGCTGTTGATTATGTTACTAAGTGGGTAGAAGCTATTCCAACTAGCAGTGCTGATCACAACACCTCTATTAAAATGCTTAAGGAAGTCATTTTCCCAAGGTTTGGAGTCCCTAGATATTTAATGACTGATGATGGTTCACATTTTATTCATGGTGCTTTCCGTAAAATGCTTGCTAAATATGATGTTAACCATAGAATTGCATCACCTTATCATCCTTAGTCTAGTGGTCAAGTTGAACTTAGTAATAGAGAAATAAAATTAATATTACAAAAAACTGTCAATAGGTCCCGAAAGAATTGTTCTAAGAAGTTAGATGATGCACTTTGGGCTTATAGAACAACATATAAAAATCCTATGGGTATGTCTCCTTATAAAATGGTTTATGGAAAAGCTTGTCATTTACCTCTTGAGTTAGAACATAAAGCATATTGGGCAATTAAAGAACTCAACTATGATTTCAAACTTGCCGGTGAAAAGAGGTTATTTGATATTAGCTCACTAGATGAATGGAGAACCCAAGCCTATGAAAATGCCAAGTTATTTAAAGAAAAAGTTAAAAGATGGCATGAAAAAAGAATCCAAAAGCGTGAGTTCAGAGTTGGAGAATATGTTCTTTTGTACAACTCTCGTTTCAGATTCTTTGTAGGAAAACTCCTCTCCAAATGGGAAGGACCTTACGTTATCGAGGAGGTTTATCGATCCGGAGCCATCAAGATAAATAATGCCGAAGGTACTAACCCGAAGGTTGTTAATGGACAATGAATAAAACATTATATCTCAGGTACGCCCATTAATGTTGAAAGCAATATTATCCAAACTATGACATCGGAAGAACACATAAAGGAAACCTTCCAGAACAGTCCAGAATAACTGAAAAAGAGGAGGTACGTGATACGGTAAGTAAATGGACTCCAAAAATCCGCAAAAATATTTTTTTCAGTTTTGGAATATAACAAAAATTAGGAAAATAAGCCAGGCGCGCCCAGGTGGGTTGTGCCCACCTCGGGTACCTTCCGGACTCCGTTTTTCTTCCGTTTGCTTGTTTCCCAAGATAAAAAATCTTTATATACCCCCCGAACCTATTGACCACCGTATCACGGAGAAATCTTCTGTTTTCTTTTCCTTGTTGTTTTCTGACAGATCCAATCCACCATGGCCGCTTCAAGCTCCTCCAAGGACAAGTTCTTTGAGAACGTCATTAACCCATATTTGCGGGAGGTGATGTAGCACCCTTAGGCCATCTAGATGCATGAGAGGGTGTTGCACATCCGTGATGTGCAAGGCCCCAAGGGGACAGGATCCGTGGAGGCTAGGCTTGAAGCTATGGAGCAGGAAGTCTTCCGGTGCAAGGGGATGGTAGAACATGGACTCAATGCCAATCACCTCATGATCGCGGACTACACCCATGATCTCAAGGTGGATGGCAAGTCCATGAAGGACATCATCTTCACCTTCAACGAGCAAATCAACTTCCTCCAAAGCCAGATTTATGATCTCCAAAACCAAGTCTTTGAATATGAGGCGAGGTTTAAAGGTATGAGTTTGGCTGCCAGTTCCAGGACCCGTGAGACTCACTCCTCCTCTTATGATGGTGAGCCCTTGCCATGGAAACCCGAGGATAAGATTGCCACTACTTCATCACCACCACCTCCTTCTTCATCACCAAAGGAAAATTGAGTATCGGGTATGGGCACTCCCCTTGGCTTGTGCCAAGCTTGGGGGAGGTGCCCCGGTATCGTATCACCTCCACTATCTTTTGCCTTTACTTATCTTAGTTCGATCCATAGTTACCTTTTGCTTTAGATGAATAAATGTTTAGTTCGATCCTTTCTTTTCGAGTGTTTGCTTAGTGATCTATCTTTGTAATCGTGTGCAAGATATATATAACAAAGTTTAGTTTGAGTTTTGTTTTCTTTACTTTCATGTTCAATAAAAAGAAAGGAAAAAATGAAAAAGATCATATACTAATTTTATGGTAAGTAATGACATCACATAAGGAAGAGTATAAGTAGGAAATTTTATTGGAGATTGACAAACATAGCATTGGTCAATGATGCAATTCATGAAATAATTAATAAGGGAAGAGAAGATTCACATGCAAATACACTATCCTGGACATCTTTTGTGATTGTGAGCCCCCATCAAAATATTAGATGCCAAAATTGTTGACGTTGGACAAGGAAGACAATGTAATGATTTATGTTTGTTCATATTCACATAGAAGTTATATTGTCATAGATCCTTTAACATGTGGTGCTTGCCCCCATCTTTGCTAGGCAAAAATTCCGCACTAAGTAGAGATACTACTTGTGCATCCAAAAACCTTTAAACCCAAATGTTATTTTGAGAGTCCACCATACCTACATACGGATTGAGTAAGATCCTTCAAGTAAGTTGTCATCGGTGCAAATAGGGCAATAAAAATTGCTTCTAAAAGTGTTGGATCATTTAGTGTAAGAGAAAATTGAGCGTTGTACGAACTTGTGATGGCAAAGAATAAAAGCGACAGACTGCATAATAAAGGTTGCTATCACAAGGGGCAATATAACATGACGTTCTTTTGCACTAAGAGATTGAGCATACAAATAAATATGCGCATGGCAACCTCTGCTTCCCTCTGCGAATGGCCTATCTTTTACTTTTATGTATTTACTTCTATGCAAGAGTCAAAGTTCTTCTCTCTATTCCTTTTTATTTTCTCTTTTGGCAAGCATCATGTGGTGACGAAAGATCTAGGCACATATATCCAGTTGGATATGAGTAGCATGAGTTATTATTGTTGACATCACCCTCGAGGTGAGTATGTTGGGAGGCGAATCTATAAGCCCCTATCTTTCTATGTGTCCGGTTGAAACGTTTTGCTCATGTGTATGCGGTGAGTGTTAGTAATCATAGAAGACTATATGATGGTTGCATATGTGGACTTGCCAAAAAGGCTCCGATACGTGACCCTTCCTGAAAAGATGATGAATTCTAGTTGCAAAGTTGACTGAGAACATAGTTTGTTGGTTTTCAATAGAGTTTATGCTTTATACTTCGATGCTGTGGTGAATTGTTACTTATTAATGAGAAGTTTATGATAAAAGTTATGTGATAAAGTTCTATGTTAAAGTTTGTTGTTGTTACAATAATATACATGATGCTTCTATGTCCGTATTTTGTTTTTATCGACACCTCTCTCTCTAAGCATGTGGACATGTTTTTCGATTTCGGTTTTCGCTTGAGGACAAGCGAGGTCTAAGCTTGGGGGAGTTGATACGTCAATTTTGCATCATGTTTTCCTACTGTTAATTATGATGTTTTTACGCATAATAATGCTTTTTGGAGTAATTCTAATGCCTTTTCTCTCATAATATGCAAGGTTCACACAAAGAGGGAGAATTCCGGCAGCTGGAAATCTGGACCTGAAAAAGCTACGTCAGGCTACCTGTTCTGCACAACTCCAAATGAGCTGAAATTTCATGAGGAATTTTTATGGAATAAATAAGAATTATTGGAGCAAATAACTACCAGAGGGGGCCCACCAGGTGGGCACAACCCACCTGGGCGCGCCAGGGAGCCCAGGCGCGCTCTGGTGGGTTGTGCCCTCCTCAGCCCACCTCCGGTGCCCCTCTTCTGGTATATAAGTCATTTTGATCTAGAAAAAATAAGGGGAGGACTTTCGGGACGAAGCGCCGCCGTCTCGAGGCGGAACTTGGGCAGGAGCACTTTTGCCCTCCGGCGGAGCGATTCCGTCGGGGGAACTTCCCTCCCGGAGGGGGAAATCATCGTCATCAACATCACCAATAACTCTCCCATCTTGGGGAGGGCAATCTCCATCAACATCTTCAACAGCACCATCTCCTCTCAAACCCTAGTTCATCTCTTGTGTTCAATCTTTGTACCGGAACTATAGATTGGTACTTGTGGGTGACTAGTAGTGTTGATTACATCTTGTAGTTGATTACCATATGGTTTATTTGGTGGAAGATTATATGCTCAGATCCATTATGCTATTTAATACCCCTCTAATCTTGAGCATGATTATCATTAGTGAGTAGTTACTTTTGTTCTTGAGGTCACGGGAGAGATCTTGTTGCAAGTAATCATGTGAACTTGATATGTGTTCGATATTTTGATGATATGTATGTTGTGATTCCCTTAGTGGTGTCATGTGAACGTCCACTACATGACACTTCACCATATTTGGGCCTAAGGGAATGCATTGTGGAGTAGTTATTAGATGATGGGTTTCGAGAGTGACAGAAGCTTAAACCCTAGTTTATGCGCTATTCCGTAAGGGACTGATTTGGATCCAAAAGTTTAATGCTATGGTGAGATTTATTCTTAATACTTTTCTAATAGTTGCGGATGCTTGCGAGGGGGTTAATCGTAAGTAGGAGGTTTGTTCAAGTAAGAACAGCACCTAAGCACCGGTCCACCCACATATCAAATTATCAAAGTAGCAAACACAAATCAAACCAACATGATGAAAGTGACTAGATGAAATTCCTGTGTACCCTCAAGAACGCTTTGCTTATCATAAGAGGTCATTTTGGACTGTCCTTTGCCTCAAAAGGATTGGGCTACCTTGCTGCACTTTTGTTACCATTACCGTTACTTGCTCGTTACAAATTATCTTGCAACCAGTGAGTCCCGTTCATTGTGTCCCTAAGAAAGGAGGTATTACTGTTGTTCCTAATGATAAAAATGAACTCATTCCATAAAGAATTATTACTGGCTATAGAATGGTTATTGATTTTACAAAATTAAACAAAGCAACTAGAAAAGATCACTAACCCTTGCCTTTTATTGATCAAATGCTAGAAAGATTATCAAAGCACACACACTTTTGTTTTCTTGATGGATATTCTGTTTTTTCTCAAATACCTGTTTCACAACCTGATCAAGAGAAAACCACTTTTAGTTGCCCATTTGGAACTTATGCCTATTGACATATGCCTTTTGGTTTATGCAATGCACCTGCTACCTTTCAAAGATGTATGACTGCTATATTCTCTGATTTTTGTGAAAAGATTGTTAAGGTTTTCATGGATGATTTTTCTGGTTATGGAACTTCTTTTGATGATTGCTTGAGCAACCTTGATCGAGTTTTGCAGAGATGTGAGCAAACTAATCTTTTCTTGAATTGGGAGAAGTGCCTCTTTATGGTTAATGAAGGTATTGTCTTGGGACATAAAATTTCTTAACGAGGTATTGAGGTCGATAAAGCTAAAGTTGATGCAATTGAGAAACTTTCATGTCCTAAAGATATTAAAGGTATTCGTAGTTTTCTCGGTCATGCTGGTTTTATAGGAGGTTTATTAAAGACTTCTTTAAAATTTCTAGGCCTCTTACAAATCTTTTACAAAAGGATGTTCCATTTGTTTTTGATGATGATTGTGTAGAAGCCTTTGAAACACTTAAGAAAGCCTGAACTTCTGCACCTATTGTTCAACCGCCTGATTGGAACTTGCCTTTTGAAATTATGTGTGATGCTAGTGATTATGCTGTCGGTGTTGTTCCAGGACAAAGAGTTGATAAGAAATTAAATGTTATCCATTATGCTAGCAAAACTCTAGACAGTGCCCAAAGAAATTATGCTACTACTGAAAAATAATTTTTGGCAGTTGTGTTTGCTTGTGACAAATTCAGGTCTTACATTGTTGATTCTAAAGTTACTGTTCGCACCGATCATGCTGCTATTAAATATCTTATAGAAAAGAAAGATGCTAAACCTAGACTCATTAGGTGGGTTCTCTTGTTACAAGAATTTGATTTACATATCACTGATAGATAAGGAGCTGAGAACCCCGTAGCTGATAACTTATCTATGTTAGAAAATATCCTTGATGACCCACTACCTATTGATGATAGCTTTACTGATGAGCAATTAGCTGCAATAAATGTTTCTCATAACACTCCTTGGTATGCTGACTATGCTAATTATATTGTTGCTAAATACATACCACCTAGTTTCACATACCAACAAAAGAAAAAGTTCTTCTATGATTTAAGACATTACTTTTGGGATAACCCACATCTTTATAAAGAAGGAGTAGATGGTATTATTAGACATTGTGTACCTGAGCATGAACAGGAACAAATCCTACGGAAATGTCACTCTGAAGCTTATGGAGGGCATCATGTGGGAGATAGAACTGCTCATAAGGTATTGCAATCTAGTTTTTATTGGCCTATTCTCTTCAAGGATGCATGTAAGTTTGTTTTATCTTGTGATGAATGTCAACGAATTGGTAATATTGGTCAGCGTCAAGAAATGCCTATGAACTATTCACTTGCTGTTGAACCATTTGATGTTTGGGGTTTTGATTATATGGGACCTTTTCCTTCCTCTAATTGGTATACAAATATTTTGGTTGCTGTTGATTACGTTACTAAGTGGGTAGAAGCTATTCCAACTAGTAGTGCTGATCATAACACTTCCATTAAAATGCTTAAAGAAGTTATTTTCCCAAGGTTTGGAGTCCCTAGATATTTAATGACTGAAGGTGGTTCACACTTTGTTCATGGTGCTTTCCGTAGAATGCTTGCTACATATGATGTTAACCATAGAATTGCATCACCCTATCATCCTCAATCTAGTGGTCAAGTTGAACTTAGCAATAGAGAAATAAAACTAATATTACAGAAAACAGTTAATAGGTCCCGAAAGAATTCGTCTAAGAAATTGGATGATGCACTTTGGGCCTACCGAACAGCATATAAAAATCCTATGGGTATGTCTCCCTATAAAATGGTTTATGGAAAAGCTTGTCATTTACCTCTAGAGTTAGAATACAAAGCATATTGGGCAATTAAACAACTCAACTATGATTTCAAACTTTCCGGTGAAAAGAGGTTATTTGATATTAGCTCGCTTGATGAATGGAGAACCCAAGCCTATGAAAATGCCAAGTTATTTAAAGAAAAAGTTAAAAGATGGCATGACAAGAGAATCCAAAAGCGAGAATTCAAAGTTGGAGAATATGTTCTATTGTACAACTCACATTTCAGATTCTTTGCAGGAAAACTTCTCTCTAAATGGGAAGGACCATATATCATCGAAGAGGTTTACCGCTCTGGAGCTATCAAAATAAATAATGCCGAAGGTACTAATCCGAAGGTGGTCAATGGGCAAAGAATTAAACATTATATTTCAGGTACGCCTATTAATGTTGAAAGCAATATTATTCAAACTATGACACCTGAGGAACACATAAAAGAGACCTTCCGGAACACTCCAGAATAATTAAAAAAAGAGGAGGTACGTGATACGGTAAGTAAACGGACTCCAAAAATTCCGCAAAAATATTTTCTGTCTGTTTTGGAATATTTTAAAAATTAGGAAAATAAGAAACAACCAGGAAGGCACCCGTGGGGGCACAAGACACCAGGGCGCGCTAGGGCCCCCTGGCGCGCCCAGGTGGGTTGTGCCCACCTCGGGAACCTTCCCAACTCCGTTTTCCTCCCGTTTGCTTGTTTCCCAAGATAAAAAATCTTTATATACCCCCCGAACGTATTGACCATCGTATCGTGGAGAAATCGTCTGTTCTTCTTTCTTGCTGTTTTCTTACAGATCTAGATCGCAATGGCCGCTTCGGGCTCCTCCAAGGACAAGTTCTTCAAGAACGTCATCAACTTGTATTTGCAGGAGGTGATGCAGCACCCTCAAGCCATTGAGATGCATGAGGGGGTGCTCCACATCCGGGACGTCCAGGGTCCCAAGGGGACGGGGACCATGGAGGCTAGGCTCGAAGCTATGGAGCAGGAGGTCTTCAAGTGCAAGGGGATGGTGGAACATGGACTCAATGCCAATCACCTCATGATCGTGGATTACACCCGTGATCTCAAGGTGGATGGCAAATCCATGAAGGACATCGTCTTCACCTTCAACGAGCAAATCAACTTTCTGCAAAGCCAAATCTATGATCTCCAAAACCAAGTCTTTGAATATGAGGCAAGGTTTAAAGATATGAGTTTGGCTACTAGTTGCAGGACTCGCAAGACTCTCTCCTCCTCTTATGATGGTGAGCCATTGCCATGGAAACCGGAAGATAAGATCGCTACTACATCATCATCACCACCACCACCTTCTTCATCACCAAAGGAGACTTGAGTTCATGGTATGGACACTCCCCTTGGCTTGTGCAAAGCTTGGGGGAGGTGTCCCGGTATCGTATCACCACCACTATCATTGCTTTCATCTATTTTAGTTTGATCTTTAGTTTTCCTATGATTTAGTTGAATAAAAGTTTTAGTTCGATCCTTTCTTTTTGAGTGTTTGCTTAGTGATCTATCAATCGATGTAATTGTGTGTGAGATATATAATAAAGAGTAGTTTGAGTTTTTGTTTCTTTACTTTTATGTCTCAATAAAAAGAAAGGAAAATAAATGAAAAGGATCATATGTTAATCTTATGGTAAGTAATGACATCACATAAGGAAAAGTATAAGTGGTAAAATTTGTTGGAGATTGACAAACATAACATTAGTCAATAATGCAACTCATGAAAGAATTAATAAGGGAAGAGAAGATTCACATGCAAATACACTATCTTGGACATCTTTTATGATTGTAAGCCCCCATTAAATATTTTGTGTCAAAATAGTTGACGTTGGACAAGGAAGACAACGTAATGATTTATGTTTGTTCATTTTCACATAGAAGTTATATTGTCATAGATCCTTTAACATGTGGTGCTTGCTCAATATCTTTTCTAGCCAAAAATTCCGCAATAAGTAGAGATACTACTTGTGCATCCAAAAAACCCTTAACCCAAATCTTATTTTGAGAGTCCACCATACCTTCTAAGGGGGAGATTGTTAGGGCATATTTCTCTCTATGTGGTTTTGGTGATTGATGACAATGCTTTTGTGGACTAATCGTGTGCATTGAGCATTTAAGATATTCCTTCATATTGCATGAGATGATTTCTTCCCCTCAGTGGTTAAAGAGAAGACGGTGTTTTTCCTTCGTTTCATTTTTGGTGGACTTGAGTCTTAGGATATACCGTACTATCAAGAGGGGGTCCGTATCGGAAAAGGTTTGGGTGGAATCATCACGTACACATCCTCTTTGCACCCCTAGTTCCTCCCCGCATCATTGGAGTGTCCTCTGTTGTGTTGGGAGTGGCTCAGGATGAGGCCATGATACATCCATTTTGCATCATGTTTTCCTACTGTTATTTATAATGTTTTTATGCATAATAATGCTTTTGGGAGTATTTCTAATGCCTTTTCTCTCATATTATGCAAGGTTTACACAAAGAGGGAGAATACCGTCAACTAGAATTCTGGACCTGAAAAAGCTACGTCAGAGCTACCTATTCTGCACATCTCCAAATGAGTTGAAAATTCACGGAGAATTGTTTTGGAATATATGAAGAATATTGGAGCAAATAACTACCAGAGGGGGCCCACCAGGTGGGCACAGCCCACCTGGGCGCGCCAGGGAGCCCAGGCGCGCCCTGGTGGGTTGTGCCCTCCTCGGCCCACCTCCGGTGCCCCTCTTCTGGTATATAAGTCATTTTGACCTAGAAAAAATAAGGAGAGGACTTTCGGGATGAAGCGCCGCTGTCTCGAGGTGGAACTTGGGCAAGAGCACTTTTGCCCTCCGGCGGAGCGATTCCGCCGGGGGAACTTCCCTCCCGGAGGGGAAATCATCATCATCGTCATCACCAACAACTCTCCCATCTTTGGGAAGGCCATCTCCATCAACATCTTTAACAGCACCATCTCCTCTCAAACCCTAGTTCATCTCTTGTGTTCAATCTTTGTACCAGAACCTTAGATTGGTACTTGTGGGTGACTAGTAGTGTTGATTACATCTTGTAGTTGATTACTATATGGTTTATTTGGTGGACGATTATATGTTCAGATCCATTATGCTATTTAATACCCCTTTAATCTTGAGTATGATTATTATTTGTGAGTAGTTACTTTTGTTCTTGAGGTCACGGGAGAAGTCATGTTGCAAGTAATTATGTGAACTTGATATGTGTTCGATATTTTGATGATGTGTATGTTGTGATTCCCTTAGTGGTGTCATGTGAACGTCGACTACATGGCACTTCACCATATTTGGGCCTAAGGGAATGCATTGTGGAGTAGTTATTAGATGATGCGTTGCTAGAGTGACAGAAGCTTAAACCCTAGTTTATGCGCTACTTCATAAGGGACTGATTTGGATCCAAAAGTTTAATGCTATGGTTAGATTTTATCTTAATACTTTTCTCGTAGTTGCGGATGCTTGCGAGGGGGTTAATCATAAGTAGGAGGTTTGTTCAAGTAAGAACAGCACCTAAGCACCGGTCCACCCACATATCAAATTATCAAAGTAGCGAACACGAATCAAATCAACATGATGGAAGTGATATGATGAAATTCCCGTGTCCCCTCAAGAACGCTTTGCTTATCATAAGAGACTATTTTGGCATGTCCTTTGCCACAAAAGGATTGGGCTACCTTGCTGCACATTATTTACTGTTGCCGTTACTTGCTCGTTACAAATTATCTTGCTATCAAACTATCTATTGCCGACTATTTCAGTGCTTGCAGAAAATACCTTGCTGAGAACCACTTGTCATTTCCTTCTGCTCCTCGTTGGGTTCGACACACTTACTTATCGAAAGGACTATGATTGATCCCCTATACTTGTGGGTCATCAGGCCAGCGGTAGTACCGCGTCTGGCAGCGGTAGTACCGCCTGTATAGGAAGGCAGTAGTACCGCTCCAGTACCGTTGTACTACCGCCTCGACTCGGGACTCGAGTTTCTCATGTCGGGTTCAGCGGTAGTCCAGCGGTGGTCCTCTGGCATACTACCGCTGGCCCCAACTTGACCCATTCGAGCAGCGGCAGTAGCAACGGCAGTAGGAGCGGTAGTACCGCGCCTACCACAGTTGCTAGTACCGCTCGTGGTTTTCTTCCTCTGTCTCTCCCCTTGTGCTCTAGTAAGTTGCTGAGCGCTGTCCCAGTGGTAGTACCGCTGGGTCAAGCGGCAGTACCATCGTGGCAAGCTGTACTACCGCTCCTTTGAGCGGTAGTACCGCGCGCTGCGGGCTGAGCACGAGGATAATGGTTGGATTGTGTCCCCCACTATAAAAGGGGGTCTTCTTCTGCAAGAAGACTCACCTCTTCCTCCCCCAAACTCCATTGTTGCTCCAAAGCTCATTTTCGCCTGATCTCTCTCCCTATCCAATAAAACTTGTTGATTTTCTAGGGATAGGTTGAGAAGGCCCCGATCTACACTTCCACCAAGAGAAATTTGATTCCCCCCACTAATCCCTTGCCGATCTTGTTACTCTTGGGTGTTTGAGCACCCTAGATGGTTGAGGTCACCTCGGAGCCACATTCCATTGTGGTGAAGCTTTGTGGTGTAGTTGGGAGCCTCCAATTAAGTTGTGGAGATTGCCCCAACCTTGTTTGTAAAGGTTCGGTCGCCGCCCTGAAGGGCACCACTAGTGGAATCACGGCATCTCGCATTGTGTGAGGGCGTGAGGAGAATACGGTGGCCTGATAACCCACAAGTATAGGGGATCGTTTGTAGCCTTCTTCGATAAATAAGAGTGTCGAACCCAACGAGGAGCTAAAGGTAGAACAAATATTCCCTCAAGTTCTATCGACCACCGATAAAACTCTACGCACACTTGATGTTTGCTTTACCTAAAACAAGTATGAAACTATTTTGCAAGAATAAAAATACGAGTACTTTATGAGAATAAAACTACGAGTAAATTGCAAGGTGATAAAAGTAGATAGCTTTTGTCAACAAGAAAGTCATTTGTCCCTAGGCAATCGATAACTTGACCGGTAATCATTCTTGCAATTTTACATGAGGGAGAGGCATGATCTAACATACTTTCTCTACTTGGATCATATGCACTTATGATTGGAACTCTAGCAAGCATCCGCAACTACTAAAGATCATTAAGGTTGTAAAACCCAACCATAGCATTAAGTATCAAGTCCTCTTTACTCCCATACGCAACAACCCACTTATCCGTGTTTAGGTTTCTGCCACACCCGCAACCGACAATAAGCGAATCATGAACATATTGCAACACCCTATAGCAGGGATCCCTCCGTTTGCGCGACACGGAGGGCACCGTAGGACAGCACCATAAATAAAATGTACACTCATACCAACCAAGATCACGATTAGCCCACAGGACAAAACGGATCTACTCAAACATCATAGGATAACCACATATCATTGGGAAATAATATATAGTGTTGAGCACCATGTTTAAGTAGAGATTACAGTAGGGAGAAGGGGTGTTACACCGCTGCATAGAGGGGGAGAAAGTTGGTGTTGACGGTAGCAAGATTGTTGATGTAGATCGCCGTGACAATCCTTGCCCCGGCGGCACTCCGGCGCCACCGGGAGAGAGGGGGAGAGAGCCCCCTCCTTCTTCTTCCTTGGCCTCCCCCCTAGATGGGAAGAGAGTTCCCACTCTGGTCCATGGCCTCCATGGCGGCGGAGGGGCGGGAGCCCCTCCGAGATTGGATCTCCCTCTCTGTTCTCTTCTATTTCGCGTTCGTGTTTTCTGGCTGAAAGCCGTTTCTTATATTCCCGGAGATCCGTAACTCCGATGGCGCTGAGATTTTAACACGATTATTTTCCAGATATAAGCTTCCTTGTGCCTGAAGTAGAGCCCCAACTGACTTACGAGGTGAGCACAACCCACCACCCCGCGCCTGGAGCCTGCGGCGTGCCCTTTTGCATTGATTCCACCTACCAAAAATCACAAATATTCCAAAATAATTCTCCGTAAATTTTCATCGCGTTTGGACTTTGTTTGATATGGATATTCTGCGAGACAAAAAACATGCAAAAAAACAGGAACTGGCACTGGATCAATAGGTTAGTCCGATAAATCATATAAAATGTTGCCAAAAGTATGTGAAAGTTGTATAATATTGGCATGAAACAATCAAAAATTATAGATACGACGGCGACATATCAGCATCCCCAAGCTTAATTCCTGCTCATCCTCGAGTAGGTAAATGATAAAAAAGATAATTTTTGATGTGGAATGCTACCTAGCATAATCTTGATCATATATCTAATCATGGCATGAATATTAAGACACGAGTGATTCAAAGCAATAGTTTATAATTTGACATAAAGACATCAATACTCAGGCATCCCAACAAATAGTCGTGTCTTTCAAATATCAACGCCAAAGAAAGCTATCCCTACAAAATCATATAGTCTTGTCATGCTCTGTCTTCTTAACATAAAGTATTTATCATGCACAACCCCGATGACAAGCCGAGCAATTGGTTCATACTTTTTAACGCGCTTCAACTTTTTCAACCCTCACGCAATACATGAGCGCAAGCCATGGATATAGCACTATGGGTGGAATAGAGTATGATGATAGGGGTAAATATAGAGAAGACAAAAAAGTAAGAAAGTCTCACATCGACACGGCTAACCAACGGGCTATGGAGATGCCCATCAATCGATATCAATGCGAGGAGTAGGGATTGCCATGCAACGAATGCACTAAGAGCTATAAGTATATGAGAGCTCAACATGAAAACTAAGCGGGTATGCATCTAAATCTATAATAAAAAATTCCCACTAGTATATGAAAGTGACAACATATGAGACTCTTTATATGAAAAACATGGTGCTACTTTGAAGCACAAGTGTGGAATTAGCATGCCCCTTCTCTCTTTGTTTTTTTGTTTTTATCTTTTCTTTTTTTCTCTCTTTGTTCGGAGTCTCATCCCGACTTGTGGGGGAATCATAGTGAAAGTGCGTTATATCGACTAGAGGGGGGGGGGGTGAATAGGCGATTTTTACAAATTCGTCACAGAGGAAATACTACTTGAGGAATTTGCTAAGTGACGAACTACAAGCAGCGGAATAAGTACTCAGGTGCATGCATAACAAGATAGAAACAAAGTCATCATGATGAAGAGAAATATAAACAGAGCATAGGTAGTGTGTAAACAGGATAAGCAGGCAGAAGACAAGATGATTGAAGAAATATGATTGAGGAAATTGAGAAAGTCTTCAGTCAAAGTCTTCAAACAGTAACGATCAATTTCATCAACACATGAGCGAGGAAATAGAACCAGTAGCTTGGTGAAGACGATGATTTGGTAGACCAGTTCCAACTGCTGTGACAGTTGTACGTCTGGTTGGAGCAGCTTGGTATTTAAACCAAAGGACACACAGTCCTTACTGTATTATCCTTGAGCTAAGGTCACACAGACCTTGCCCAATCACTCGGGGTAAGTCTTCAGGTGACTTCCAAACCTTCACAGACTAGGTCACCCGGTGATCCACAATTCCTCTTGGATATTCTAGACCATGACGCCTAACCGTCTGGAAGATGCACAGTCTTCAAAGGTAACAAGCATCAGTTCCACACAGGAACAATCTCTTCAGTGATGCTCAATCACTTTGGGTTGTAGGTGTTTGGGTTTTGGGTTTTTCCTCACTGATGATTTTCTCTCAAAGTCCTTAGAGGATGGGATGATCTAAATGACAAGTACCAGTTTCTCTCGGAGCAGCCAACCAACTAGTGGTTGAAGGGGGCGGCTATTTATAGCCGGGGAGCAGCCCGACATGTTAAGACATAAATGCCCTTCAATGATATGACCGTTAGGTGGATAAGATATTTGGGACAGCTCGCGCGTAGCACAACAACGGTCGGAAATTTGAGCTCTCAAATTCCTCAGGGCTATCATGTTCCTCACTTGTAGGCAATCCGCACTAGTGAATTCCTAACTCCTCAGTCAGTACGAATTCCTTAGAGAGCAGAAGATCTTCGTCTCTCTCACTGAAGAAATTGACTGAACTGTATGAGATTTACAAAGGCTTCACTCGAAGGATTGGGTATGTGTAGGCTTTGAGATGAGCATCACTTGGAAATGTTTCCTTAGTTTTACCTCGACCCCCTTTAACAGTACGGTGTTTCCTATGACTCAAGAAAGAGAAAATGAAACTACGAAAACAAAATTCTTCATGCTTCATAATCGTCGCATCAATATCAATGTCTTCAAGGTCACACCAATTTCCTCATTTTCAAAGTCTTCAAGAAAAACCAATGTCTTCAAATGAAGACATTCATTTTTAGGGGTCGACTTTCTTCGGAAATATCAAACTCCTCAGAGACTTATAGAACCTGTGTACACTCGCAAACACATTAGTCCCTTAACCTATAAGTCTTCAATACACCAAAATCACTAAGGGGCACTAGATGCACTTACAATCTCCCCCTTTTTGGTGATTGATGACAAATAGGTTAAGTTTTCAACGGGGATAAACATATGAAGTGTAAATACTGATATTGAGGAATTTGATTGCAAGATATAGAAGAACTCCCCCTGAAGATGTGCATATTTGAGGAATTTGCTTTGACTGCAAATGCTCATTGTAGAATAAAATCATGGAGATCTCCCCCTATATATTGTAATCCATACACGCATTTAACATATAATATGAAGAATTTGAAATGCATGATGGAAAATGGTGTCTGACGAATTTCAGCATGCATGCATTAAGGTACTTAAGGAAATAAGCATGCACACAGCAGTTCAAAAGTATCTGACCACCATCGGACTTAAGTTTACAACTCAACCAACAAACACTTCAGAAGAGCGAGAGTTGTAACTTAATGAAAAAAACAGCCCATATATAAGACCCGCTTGAAGACTAACTCAAATTTCTCCCCATTTGTCATCGAATGACCAAAAGGGACGAAAAATGAGGACTAACGCCCCTGAAGAATATCATCATGAGGTTGATGGAGGAGCGCCAGCGTTGTCGGGGTCATTTGTCGATGTAGGGCCTGCCACAGTGTCGTCGAGATCCTCAGATTCATCCATCTCATGCGATGAAGAAAATGAACTAGTTACCAGCTGAGGAACTTTCACCTTCTTGAATTTCTTCGAAGGAGGATGAGCCCAGTAAAAGTTCTGCTGAAAGTCCATCTGCTTGAGATCTTCAGCACTGTAGAGATGAGAAAGTATGACCCAAGTGCGATCAAAGATTTCATGCGCATAGTAGTGATTCTTCTTCACAGTATTCTGAGTGACAGTCATGTTCTGAAGAATTGAGCCAAATTGATGCTTGACCCACTTGTGATTGCGATTGACCTTCTGATGAAGACTTAGAAGAAGCTCATGATCAGTCATCACTCATGGAGCTGTGGCTTGAGGATTTTGCTCATGGGCTCTGGCAGAATCTTGAGTAGCAGAGTCATCATTGGTTGAATAAGATGCAGCCTTACAAAACTGACCATCCAATGGACGAGTGCCTTCATCAATAATAGCAGCTTTGCCTTTATCATCAACTGAAGAAATGGTCCTTTTGAGGACTTCAATGGGAGGCAGAAAGCTGAGGTGATTCTAAAAATCTACCTTGTAGTGAGTTGAAGACCTGGTTCTGATGAATTTCATTATCCAAGGAGCATAGGGCTTCAATTCAAACGGCGACAGTGCAACATTTGCCAAAGTCCTCATGAAGAAATTGTGATACTTAATGGGAATCCCATGTATGATGTTGAATAGCAGATTCTTCATGATGCCAACAACTTCTTCTTCAGAGTTGTGGCCTTTGATTGGACTGAGGGTTTTGGTCAAGATGCGGTATATTGTCCTTGGCACATACAACAAATCCTTCACTAGGAAGGTGGTTCTTGGAGCTTGGCCTGATCGCAAAGGCTTCATCAGCACTTGCATGAGATGATTTGGAAGTTCAGATTCTTCATAGATCAGCCTTGCGCCTTCAGCAGGAGGACTGACAGGAACGGCATGAAGCAATTCAGAGGCCGGGGCTTTATAGTGAGTGTTCTCAGTCATCCAGTCAAGCACCCATGAGTTGACATCAGCCACATTTCCAGTGAGGTGCAGTGTTGCATAGAACGGAAGAATTAGCTCTTCATTTCAATCACAGATATCAGCACAAAAATTCAGGAGCCCAGCTTTGTGAAGAACATTCAATACAGGTTGGAAGCAAGGAATGGACTCCATATCCACATGAGGAATTTGACGGTGCTGAAACACCTTGTCCTTGTCAAACAGAACAGCTGCATAAAAATTCATTTGGCTTGCAGTCCAGAACCTCTTACGCCGAAGTTTTGCTGAGTCATATGGATTTAGATCAGTGAAGAAATGTGCTCAGCGAAGAAATCATTAGCTTTGAATTTTGGCCTTTTTACATGAGGATTTTGTTGCTTGGGCTGAAGATTTGCAGTTGATGGTTTCACAACCTCTTGTGCTGCTGACTGAGGAATTGAAGCTTCAGGTTCCTCAACAGCGGTTTGATTTTCCCTTTCTTCAGCTGTAGCGGCTGGAATTTCTTCAGGTATCGAATGGAGAGAAGTTGGACGTCCTTCAGACCCTGTGAGTATTTCTTCAGTCTGCACAGGGGACTGAGGAATTGGATGCAGAGGTGTGGCCATTGGGGAATTGGGGTGAAGATTTTCCCAATAGTCATCATTCAGCATAGGAGTAGTTGAGCCAATATTCACATCTTCTTCAATTTCTTCAACGCCCGCCTCTTCAGCAGTGAACTGAGGCACACGCGATGATACTAATGGTGTGGAGACAACATCATCCACATTGATTTCTTCATCCAATTGCTCTGAGGAAGCAGGAGAAGGATTCTCTTCATCAGTGTCATCTGGAATGATATAATCTTTACGAAATGGAATGAGCTCCTTTGATGGCACTATAGAAATTGGAATAGCATGAATTGGTTCCGTGAAAGAGCTCGTCAAAGTCCTCACTTTCTTTGGAACTGAGGACTCTGCAGAAGTTGATGCTTTCCTCTTCCTTGCGGCTTCCTTCTCCGCGGCCTTCGTTTTCTTCACTTCTGATGCAGAAGGAAGAGTGATTTTCTTCACCTTTGATGATTTCGCAGGAGGAGCAGATGAAGTTGGTGCAATTTCTTCAGGCACGACTGATGCAGTCGCCCTAGCATTATCAGTTTCTTCAGGAGCTGGAATTTCTTCAGCAGCCCTGGTAGCTTCTTCAGCAGCCTGATTTTCATCAGCTGTGCTTTCTGTTTCTTCAGTTTGCTGAGCAGATGCTTCATCTTGAGGAATTTGATGTTGCAATGGTGCTGCAACGTCTGCCTTGAGGTTCTTGGTTATCTTGACAAATCTGACTTTGGCACTAAGCCAATCTGCATGGTATCGGTCAAATTCATCACTGAGGTCTCTGATTTCCTTTTGCATATTTACAAGTTCTCCAGGAGACATATTTAGAACATTGTTCTTCAGAAAGCGCTCTTTCTTGTACTGGGGCTTCTTGACTTGTCTGGCTTTTTCAAATTTCCATTTTTCTTCACTTATGAAGGCCGTCAACATATGACTTTGACTAGGAGTGAGGTTCAAGTCAGGAAGTGGAGTGGTAGGATCCTTATGCCATAGATCTATGAAATCAAGGATTTTCCCCGGATCCAACATAAGAGGCACAAAGCTGCCTTTGGCTCTAGCGGCCCTTTCTTGCCTGTCTCTGATGATTTCAGTCAATTCCTCATCATCAGCTTCATCATCGTCATCAGACAGGACATGGAATGCCACTTGCTTCTTGTGAGGACTTGGCCTCTTTACGCGTCCAGCAGTGGTCTTAACCTTCAGCAAAGTTGGACCACTCGATGAATGTGGTGGAGCTGAGGATGATGCAGAAGCCCCTGAGGCAATAGAAAAGCCTGCAGTCCGCTGACATGTTGCAAGGTGCATAGGAGTTGAGGACTTTGTGGCAGTAGCTGATGATTTTGAAGCAACTGAGGGGATTGGCACAACCCTTGAAGAAGTTGCTTGAGGATTTTATCCTGAGGACTTTGCCATTGAAGAACTTGGCCATGAGGGCATTGAGCTTGAAGATTTCTTCACAGCAGATTTTTTCAGTATGGCCTTCTTTGGTGCAGTTGTGCTAGCAGAGGCCTCAGCAGCAGTAGCAGCTTGAGAATCCTCATTGAATTTCTTCACTGCTTCTTTAGCAACTTTTGAAAGCTTGGCTTGGCGCTTGGCCCATTCCTTTGGAAAGTCCTCACCATGCCTGACATTGGTGGGATCAGCTACTTGGCCAGTAGACAAAGGAGGTCTTGGACATGGAGGGTTTACGGCGAATTTCTTCATGTACTTTGGAGTTACATAATGGTATTCCCTCCATTCCTTAGCCCATCTCCTCTCAATTCTCTGTATGCGCACTTTGCGCTAATTTTTGTTTTCCTTCCCATGAGTAGCTTCATCTGGTGTGCAATATTCATCATGTATGTCATCATGGATTTCAAACGTTGTGTTTGTCTCAGGCCTCTTGCCTCCCTTCTGAGGTCTCTTCCCATCTGCCATTTTCCTCACTTGAGGACTGCTACTTCTTGAGCTTGCGTTGGTTTTTCCCTTGAAGAGGAAAGGGTGATGCAGCAAAGTAGAGTAAGTATTTCCCTCTGTTTTGAGAACCAAGGTATCAATCCAGTAGGAGACAACACGCAAGTCACCGAAAACCTGCACAAACAAACACCAAACTTGCACCCAACGCGATAAGGGGTTGTCAATCCCTTCACGGTTACTTGCAAAAGTGAGATCTGATAAAGATAAATAAATGGTAAAGTAAATATTTTTGGTATTTTTGTTTTATAGATTGGAAAGTAAAATATTGCAAAATAGTAGATCGGAAACTCGTAGATTGGAAAATAGAAGATTGTATGATGGAAAATAGACCCGGGGGCCATAGGTTTCACTAGAGGCTTCTCTCAAGATAGAAAATAATACGGTGGGTGAACAAATTACTGCCGAGCAATTGATAGAAAAGCGCAAAGTTATGATGATATCTAAGGCAATGATCATGAATATAGGCATCACGTCCGTGTCAAGTAGACCGAAACGATTCTGCATGTACTACTATTACTCCACACATCGACTGACTCCTGCTTGCATCTAGAGTATTAAATTCATAAAAGAACAGAGTAACACATTAAGAAAGATGACATGATGTAGAGGAATTAACTCAAGCAATATGATGAAAACCCCATCTTTTTATCCTCGATGGCAACAATACAATACGTGCCTTGCTGCCCCTACTGTCACTGGGAAAGGACACCGCAAGATTGAACCCAAAGCTAAGCACTTCTCCCATTGCAAGAAAAACCAATCTAGTTGGCCAAACCAAATCGATAGTTTGAAGAGACTTGCAAAGATATCAAATCATGCATAAAAGAATTCAAAGAAGATTCAAATAATATTCATAGATAAGCTGATCATAAATCCACAATTCATCGGATCTCGGCAAACACACAGCAAAAAAGTATTACATCGAATAGATCTCCAAGAACATCGAGGAGAACATGGTATTGAGAATCAAAGAGAGAGAAGAAGACATCTAGCTACTAGCTATGGACCCGTAGGTCTCAGGTAAACTACTCACGCTTCATCGGAAGGGCAATAGTGTTGATGTAGAAGCCCTCCGTGATCGAATCCCCCTCTGACCGGACGCTGGAAAAGGCCCCTAGATGGGATCTCACGGGTACAGAATGTGACGACCCCAGCTTAATCGTGCACTAATCATACACGCAAATGCACACGATCAAGCCTAAGGACTCACTTGAAGATATCACAACACAACTCTAAAACATAAATAAAGCCATACAAGCTTTATATTACAAGCTAGGGCCTCGAGGGCTCGAATACATAGCTCGATGGCATACAAGTGTTAGCAGAAGCATCAGATATCTGGGTACAGATATTACAGAGAAACAGATAGGCCTTTAGAAAGGCGGGGCAAAATAAAATACTACGATCGAAAGGCGTAGGCCTCCTGCCTAGGACCCTCCGAATCCTACTCCTGGTCATCGGTCGGCTGCTCGTAGTAGTACTCGCCTGGAGGGTAGTAGTAGTAGCCATAGTCGTCGACAGGGGCAGCTATCTCAGGGGCTCTGTCATCTGGCGGCGACATATGGATATGGGGAGAAAAAGAAAATAAAGCAAACGTGAGTACTCATCCGAAGTACTCGGCAAGCAAGGATCTACACTACATATGCAACATTTTCAAAGGAGGGTTGTATATGTGGCTGGGCTGCAGAAATGCCAGAATAGATGGAAGAGCCTAGTCCTATCGAAGACTAGCATCTTCAAGCATCTTCGTTGGTCTTTCAGCATTAGAAGAGTGCAGATTAACATAATGTAAAGTAGTAGTAATATCATCAACCTCGCCCAGAGATCCTTTCTCGACTCCCTGCGAGAAAGCAATCCCAGAGCCATACTATCCATTTCATCTCAAGTCACCAGTTCTAGTTGTACCGATCGGGATACAACTCCGAGTGTCCGTTACCATAGGACAGGCTATCGATAGATTATTTCTTCCCTGCAGGGGTGCACCAACTTACCCACCACACTCGATTAACTCTGGCCGGACACACTTTTCTGGGTCATGCCCGGCCTCGGCCAAACGACACGCCACAACCCGACCAAATACTTAACAGAGAGGTCAGCACGCCAGACTAAACCTATGCCCCCAGGGGTCTTGGGCCATCGCCCCGGGAACTCCTACACATTGCATCAGGCGGCTGAGAGCAGACCTAGCAACCCCTTAATACAAGCACAGTTGCGTAACCAGTCCAACTCGGCGCGCGCCGCTCAGTCGCTGACGCCCATTAAGCTTCGGCTGAAGTATACGACACAGAACACCCATACTATGCCCACGTGATGGTTAGTGCTATCAGGCCAGAGGCCCCTCGGATCAAAAATACAAACCGTTAGTGTGTTGGGGTTGCGGTAACGAGCAGAGACTCACGAAAGATGTGACCCCGTCGCCCCGTCTCGAGGACTTGCGGCAAGGGCTAGGAATGCCCGGCCACGCCTCGTGTTCATTACTCGGGCACCATCCAGGTCCACCCGACTCCACATTTCTCGCAATTAAGCTCGCGCGGGTACCCCTTAGGGCCGACCCGTCTTTATCCAGATTAAGCAGTGTCAACAGTAATGTAAGGCATCCGTGTGGCTATCATATCAAGAAGGAACCCGAGGCATCACCCTCGTTGGATTCCCACCTGAAGTAAACATCAAGGTGAATGAAGGAGGAATCACCCTCGAGGTCCACACTTGAGCAGTTGCTCGACAATGTCGTTATCGGGGGTGGTGTAGGAGGAATCACCCTCGCTTACCATGACCGAATAACTAACCTACAAGGTTATCATCAGAAATGCTGACAAGGTATCACCCTCGGCACTCGGTATTAACCCAGTAGTGTCGAGCAGTTAAGGAGGAAGTGACGTGCAATGTCGGAGCCTGGTCTTCGATCCAGTTGATCGGGTCTTCTGAGAATCCAGCGGGGCAGTCGGGATAAAGGGGTCTCTGCTGGGTCTCTACCCAACCTATACTAAACAGTTTAGGATAACAGGCAGGTATCAATAGTAGGCTACAATAAACAGGCTATGCAATAGAAGTAGGATGAACAGTAACAACAGTAACTTCTAATGCAAGCATAAGAGAGAAGAGAGTAGGCGATATCGGAATGCTCAAAAGGGGGGTGCTTGCCTGGTAGCTCGGTGGCAAGGGTCTGATCATCAGGAGCGTAGTCGACCTTCGGAGTTACGTCAGTCTTGGGAGCTACGTCGACGTCGGGGTCTATCGAGAGAGAAGAGGGGGAAGAAACATATAAATGCACAACAAACGATGCAATACAGGGCATGTTATGCTAAGATGCAGTGCAGGGTTGCCTACAGATGCACCTAAGTTATTTTAGTTACTTTAAGATTAACGCGAGATTTATTATCCGATGATTATGCAGTATTCATATACCAGAATCGGGCTAAAAGTTATGGGTTCACCTACATAGGGGGTTCCGGCATGGAAACAGACGTCACGATCAGATTCGTCTCGTCGTTCTGAGCAACTTTCATGTTTTAAGTTTTTCAATCTGAGTTACGGTTTAAAAGTTATTAAATTTTAAAGATTTAAATATTTTCTGGAATTTTATTTATTTTATCAGAAAAGGGAATTATGACATCAGCATGATGCAATGCTGACATCAGCAGGTCAACTGGTCGGCTGACCAGGTCAAACCTGACATGTGGGTCCAGTGGGACCCACATGTCAGCCTCTGTTAGTTAACAGAGTTTAATTCTAAACTAAACAGGGTTATTAGAGGTGTGGGCCCAGCCTGTCAGTGAGTAATTAGTTTAACTAATTAGTTTTTATTTATTAAATCATTTATTAGGTTAATTAGCCGAGGGGGACCCACATGTCAGTGGCTGGGCTGCCCAGTCAGCACGTTGACTGGGTCAACCCAGTCAACGGGGCTAACAAGGCTGCGGGGCCCATCAGTCGGTGACCCAGACGGGTCCACGTGGCGGCCAGGTCAGCGAACGGCGCCGGAGTTGCTCCGGCGACCGTTTTCGCGGCGGTTCCTCGCCGGAGACGGGCGGATTCGCGCTACGGGCCTCCAAAACGAGTGCCGCGACCACCATTTGGACGAGGGACGAGCGTCACGTCGAACTGGACAACTGGCGTGAGCCCCGGTGGTCTATAACGTCGGCTACGACGAGCGCGGGCGGCGGCCGGAATCGGGTGAGCTCGGGTTCGAGTGTATGGGCTCGTTCGAGTCGAGCTGGTGCTTGCGCGCGATGTGCGCGACCTGCAGTAGCTCGGTGATGCAACTAGCGCGGCATGAGGTGCAGTGGAACGGCGACGTTGAGCTCATCGGCGAAGCCAGGGCTCGGCAATGGCGGCACGACGTCGATAGCTAGCTACGGGTGCTGAACGGAGCTTGAATAGGGGGAGAGGGAAGGAGTAGCTCACCGTGTGGACACAAGAGGGTCCGGCGATAGATTAGTAGCAGCAGGGGAGGCCGGAGAAGCCATTGATAGCCGGCGATGCAGAATGGGGAACCGGCCGCAGGCGAGCCTGGAGAGGCTCCCGGCTTCGGCTCGAAGAGGCAAGCGACGTGGCGGAGCTCCGCGGTTCTCCCAGACACGGCAGCGGCGTCCAGGGCCGCCGGTGGCCACGGATCCGACCGGCGTGCGGCAGCGCTTGCGCTCGGGTCGGAGTAGAGGGGAGAGCAGTGGCGATGGGGAGCGAGGGAGGAAGAGGGAAATGATGGAGGAGGACCAGGGGGGTGCTCGGGCTCGCCCTTATCCTCGCAGGCGTCGGTGGTGTCGGTGGCGTCGCGCTGTCGACGTTTCGCCGGCGCGCGCGCTCGGCCAGGGAGCGGCTGACACGACGAAGGAGAGAGAGGGATTTGGGCCAGGTGGGCTGGTTTTCGGGGCACTGTGCACTTAGGCCCAGTGCACAGTGCCTCGTTTTATTTTCTTATTTTCTGTTTTGCTTTTTCTTTATTTCTTTTCTGTTTTGTATTAGTTAGGCCACATTAGCTCTTTTGTAAAATGTGGGACTTGGCCCAAATATTTCCATACCATATTACTTGTCACCAAAAACTGGTTTGGGTAAAGTAGAATTTTATTTGAATTTGATATTTTTATAAATGGATTAAATAATTCTATTTTGGTGCTGTTTCATGTGGTTTGAGTCATTTAGCTAACTCCATCATCATTGTTTATATTTTTCTAAGTGTTTCTAGATTATTTGCTATTTAGTGAACATTTTTCCAACAGTGTTTGAGCAAATTTATTTTGCACTTTTGAATTTAAGTTGATTTCCATATTAGAATTTGAATTGAATACTTAACCAAAGTGATTAGGCACTGAAAATGGAGAGGACTTGGCATACTTAGCAGAGTGTCATAGTGGCTATTACACAGGGGTGTTACACAGAAGGTTGCGGCGGTGGAAAAGTCTTTTCGTGGATGCCTCTGGTGGTTTTGTCATATAAGAGTATATATATGCGAAAGAATTAGGCCAGGAGACGCACGAGGGGCCCACAAGGGTGGGGGGCGTGCCCTGCCCCCCTGGGCGCACCCTCCGTCCTTGTGGCCGCCTCGTGGCTTCTCTGACTTGCACTCCAAGTCCTCTGGTTTCCTTTTGGTCCAAGAAAGATCATCGCAAAAGTTTTATTCCGTTTGGACTCCGTTTGGTATTCTTTTTCTGCGAAACTCAAAAACAGGGAAAAAACAGGAATTGGCACTGGGCTCTAGGTTAATAGGTTAGTCCCAAAAATAATATAAAATAGCATATTATTGCATATAAAACATCCAAAACAGATAATATAATAGCATGGAACAATCAAAAATTATAGATACATTGGAGACGTATCAAGGACTTTGAACTTCGGATGTTTCTGAGGAAGAATGTAAATTTTCTTCGAGGAATGCTGCAAATGAGTTAAGTTGATGAGAACCTAGTGATTCAGTAGCAGACATTTTGTACCTGTGAACAGAGTATAGGTGCGAAGAATTTGGAGAGGTCATATGCGTTCTCAGAAATTTTCAAAAAGTATCAAGTTTGAGGAATTTGACCATAGGAATCTTGAAGAATTTCACTAAGCATTCTTGACTTAGGTTCCAGAGTTGTATAGATTAGAAAATCTACACAATTGAGGAATCTTGAAGAAAAACAGAGCTTAGAGAAACAAATCAAGGAACAGAAGCATTCCGGTGCTTATGGAGTGGGGAGTTGAAGAATAAACACCTTTTGAGGATTTTGTGAAAATCATAAGAATCAAAGTAGGGCAGTAAAATTAGATTTTAATTACCCTTGACGAAAAACACGACGAACTGGGAGTTAGAACTTGGAAGTTCGTCTGTCCAGATCTCCCACGCCCTAACTTGGCGGTGGGACACAGCTACGGCGACGGCGGAGTGAAGATTTCCGCGGTCGGTGCGAGTACGACGGCGACGAGGTCGAGGCAGTGAAGCTCTTTCTCACCGGCGATGATGGAAGTTAGCGGTGGAGCTAGGTCTAAGAGCTCGAGCGAGGAGAGTAGCAGTCGAGCGGAGTAAATGAGGTCGGAGGAGGGCAAGAGGTATTTATAGCCGCAGTGAAAAACTGCTCACCCGAAGATTTTGGACGAACATGCCCCTGACCCTTACTATCCTATCGACATGAGTCACCCACGTACTGAGAGGTGGAGATCGTGGGTGAGTAGTTTAATCCGTCGTGGGAAGCAGAACAGTTTGAGCGGCAACAGCCGAAAATTCAGATATGAATTTTTTAAAAGTTTCATTCGCAAATTCTTCAGGTGTCAAGGACACAGTGAAGATTTTGAACAGGTTTCAAATAGAACGCACATGAAGAATTTGTGAACAGATTGGGTTGAGTTTAGCATAGAGGGGGAACGGGTCCGATCACATTCACTTAGAAGAAAATCAACTTGAAGAATTAGCAATAAGAGAATGTTGTTGAGGACATTGAAAACTCAAATATATATATATATATATAGTCAATGCAGAACACCAATTGAGAAGTTTGAGGAAATTGCAAAGTTGAGGAATTTGAAAATTTGAAGAATTTCAAAAATGAAGAAAAACTCAAATTTGAAGATTTTCAATTTTTGTTGGTGGCGTGACCCACCGTATAAGAATGATGATTTCAGACACCGCGTACAATTGTCGTAGGGCTCTGAGAATCAGATTCTTCATTAATTTCTTCACACTTAGAGGGTTAGTCTTCATTGATTGAAGAAAAATGTTACTTCGTGTGTTGCACATCTAAGTCATCAATTTGCATAAGTGTTAGGATGTATGTCCTTTCAAAGAACATTCGAAGATTCTAAGATATTTAGCTCACACCGCAACTTGCTAAATCTCTTCTCATCCAAGGGCTTTGTAAGATATCTGCCAGCTGTTCTTCAGTCTTCACGTGGTCGATGGAGATGTCACCCTTCAACACATGATCTCGAAGAAAATGATGACGAATCTGGATGTGCTTCGTCTTTGAGTGCTGAACTGGGTTATGAGCAATCTTGATGGCACTCTCGTTGTCGCAGTAGAGTGGCACATTATTCATGTTGATGCCATAGTCCTTGAGGGTTTGCTTCATCCACATTAATTGAGCACAGCAAGAACCAGCAGCAATGTACTCAGTTTCAGCAGTAGAGAGTGATACGCAGTTCTACTTCTTCGAGGACCAACATACTAAGGATCGTCCGAGGAAATGACATGTGTCTGATGTTGACTTGCGATCCACTCGATCACCAGCATAGTCAGAGTCAGAATATCCAATGAGATCGAAAGCCGAGCCCTTGGGATACCATAATCCAAGTGTTGGAGTGTGAGCCAGATATCGAAGAATATGTTTCACAGCCTTATGGTGTGATTCCTTCGGTGTAGCTTGAAAACGGGCACACATGCAAACACTAAGCATAATATCTGCCTAGATGCACATAGATACAATAAAGAGCCAATCATGGAGCAGTATACCTTTTGACCGAAGTCTTTACCATTTTCAACGGTGCATAGATGGCCATTTGTGGGCATAGTGATTTTGACGCCTTTGCAATCTTGCATGCCGAATTTCCTCAGAACGTCCTTGAGGTATTTCTCCTGAGATATGAAGATGTCGTTGCGTTGTTGGCGAATTTGGAGAACTAAGAAGAACTTCAATTCTCCCATCATAGACATTTGATATTCCTCACTCATCATATAGGCAAATTCGTCACTGTAACGTTGGTTAGTACAGCCAAAGATAATATCATCAACATATATTTGGCACACGAATAATTCATCATCATATGTTTTGGTGAAAAGAGTTGGATCAAGTGAACCGGGTTTGAAGCCTTTCTTCATGAGGAATTCCTTCAGTGTATCATACCACGCCCGAGGGGCTTGCTTGAGGCCATAGAGGGCCTTGTTGAGTCTGAAGACTTTGTCAGGATGCTTAGGATCTTCAAAACCTGGGGGTTGAGCCACATATACTTCTTCCTCAAGCTTACCATTGAGGAATGCACTTTTCACATCCATTTGATATAAGATGATATTATGATGGTTAGCATAAGCAAGCAATATGCAAATAGCCTCAAGTCTAGCAACAGGTGCAAAAGTTTCATCGAAATTCCTTCAACCTGTGTGTAGCCTTGAGCTACAAGACGAGCCTTGTTCCTCACCACTAGGCCCTTTTCGTCTTGCTTGTTGCGGTAGATCCACTTAGTACCGATGATATTGTGCTTGCGAGGGTCTAGTCACTTGACAAGTTCCCACACATTTTTGAGCTCGAATTGATGTAATTCCTCTTGCATAGCTTGAATCCACTCAGGCTCCAGAAATACCTCATCAACTTTGGTGGTCTCTATGATAGAGACAAAAGCAAAGTGCCCACAAAAGTTAGACAAATGTGAAGCTTTTGAGCGTGCAAGAGGACCTCGTGCGTTGATGTCGTCGATGATTTTCTCAATCTGCACTTCATTTGCAACGCGAGGATGAGCAGGTTGACGACTTTGATTGGGCTGAGTATTTTCTTTAGCGACATTTTCTTCAGATGCACCAGCATGATTTTCTTCACGATCTGGAATCACTTCTTCAGGAGATTCTTCAGTGGGTATGACATCCTCAGTAGCATTTAACTTTATGGATTCCTCAGGAGACATTTCATCTAGCACAGGAGGTAGGTGCTCTCTTTGTGAGCCGTTAGTTTCATCGAACCGCACATCTACAGTTTCAACAACCTTGTTGTGATAAGTGTTGAAGATTCTGTAGGTGTGCGAGTCCTTTCCGTAACCAAGCATAAAACCCTCATGTGCTTTCGGTGCAAATTTTGAGTTGTGATGAGGATCTCTAATCCAGCATTTAGCACCGAAGACTTTGAAATGACTCACATTGGGTTTCTTGTTAGTGAGGAGTTCATATGAGGTCTTCTTGAAGAATTTGTGAAGATATACCCTGTTGATGATGTGGCAAGCAGTATCAACAGCCTCTGGCCAGAAGCGACGAGGCGTCTTGTATTCATCAAGCATAGTGCAAGCCATCTCAACAAGAGTCATGTTCTTGCGCTCCACTACGCCATTCTGCTGAGGAGTGTATGGGGCAGATAACTCATGAGTAATACCAAGTTCATCAAGATAGTCATCAAGACCAGTATTCTTGAACTCGGTCCCATTGTCACCCCTGATATGCTTGATCTTCACACTGAAATTCGTCGAGGCCCTTAAGGAAAATCGTCTGAAGACTTCCTTCACTTCAGTTTTGTAAGTGATGATGTGCACCCAGGTGTAACAAGAATAATCATCAACAATAACAAAGCCATATAGAGATGCAACATTTGTTAGAGTCGCATAATGAGTAGGACCAAAGAGATCCATGTGAAGCAATTCAAAAGGACGAGTGGTAGTCATGATAGTCTTTGAGGGGTGCTTGGATCTGGTCATCTTTCCAGCCTCACAAGCCCCGCAAAGATGATCTTTGAGGAATTTTACACCCTCAATGCCAATGACGTGCTTCTTCTTCACAAGTGTGTGCAATTTCCTCATGCCAGCATGACCGAGTCGACGATGCCATAGCCAGCCTTCTGAAGCTTTTGCAAGTAGACATGTGGCAGGCTGTGGTCCTACAGAGAAATCAACAATAAACAAGTCTCCTCTCCTAAAGCCTTCGAAGACTTTGGAATTGTCAGATTCCATGAGCACTAAGTAGCAATATTTGCCAAAGACGACAACCATATCAAGATCACAAAGCATTGAGACAGACATGAGGTTGAATCCAAGGGACTCGACAAGCATGACTTTGTCCATGTGTCAATCCTTTGAGATTGCAACCCTACCTAGACCCAATACCTTGCTTTTGCCTTTGTCAGCGTAGGCGATATGCTTCAGATGCAATGGAGATAAAGTAGAGTCCATCAGTAAGCTCTTGTCACCGGTCATGTGATTTGTACATCCACTATCAAGGACCCACTCAGTAGCTCTGGGTGATTCATCCTGCAGATGAATTAGTGCAACTTATGAACTCATATACTTCAAAGTGAAGAATATGACATCAAATTCATCAGAAAGAATTTCATCAAATAGTGCAACAAATATAGCAGTATGAGGACGTGAGAAATGAGTAAATCATTTCTTCATGATTAGCTTGCGTCCTTTCAAGCATTCTCAGGTCTCAAGCAAATTCATCAGACGTTCAAGTTCGTCTGGAGACCTGACCCTGCATAAGAGATTAGTTCTTTTTCTTCACCACCCACATCTGGAGGGGTGGCAAAGAGTTCATCATTATGCGAGCTCCATAAGAGAAAGGTGGCATTGAAGCCAGTGCACTTCGTTTCACAGAAGAGGGGTTAGAGTATGCATATGAATAAGCAGAGAAATTCTTTGAGGACTTATGAACATAATGATTTGACGAATAATGCACATATTCATAAGTCTTAGATTTTCCCTGCGAAACAGAAGCATTAGCACGATGACGCTCGTATGAGGAATTTGATCCATATGAGGACTTTGATCCATGTGAGGATTTTGATCCATATGAAGACTTTGGTCCATATGAAGAATTTGATCTGGGGTTCCTGTTCTTCACAGGTGGTGTCATGAGGACATTCACCTGAAGACTTTCAAGGCACCTTTTGGGAACCCAGATTTTCTTCATAGGAGGACCGTTCCTGCAGTTAGTTCCAACATATCTAGCAAATACCTCACCATTCTGATTCTTGAACAGTTTATAGTTGGAGTCAAATGACTCATTAGATGAATATGAGGATTCACATGTAAAGCCAGATAAAGTGGATGGATCTACTGGAGGTCCTTTTGCAGCAACCCATGTGGTTTTGGGATACTGCTCAGGTTTCCAATAGGTTCCATTAGCGTTGAGTTTTCTCTCAAAGGCAATACCCTCTTTCCTAGGGTTCCTGTTCAAGATTTGCTTTTTGAGCACATCATAAAGAGTCTGATGCCCTTTGAGGCTTTTGTGCATGCCTGTCACATACAATTCCTTCAACCCTGCATTTTCGTCAGTGATACTTGTGGTATCCTCAGATGAGGAATTTGTGACCATAGAGATAGTTGAAGAATTTGCAGCAATAGAAGCATTTGAACTTTCAGGAGAAGAGTTAGCAGATTCACGTTCAATGCATTTCAAACATGTTGGAATGAATTCTTCCTGAGCGGAACTGATCTGTTGAGCAAGTAATACATCATTTTCCTTCTAAAGATCTTCATGACTCACCCTTAGTTTCTCAAGATCTTTCTTTCTCTGAAGAAATTCATAAGAAAGCTTCTCATGATCGGCTAAGAGTGTTTCATGATGGCCTTGAAGATTATCAAACTTAGACTATAGTCATTGAAGATTATCAGTCAGAGTTTGAGTTCGACTCATTTCCTCACCCAACAGGTCATCGCTTTTGTCTAGCAGATTTTGAACCTTTTCCAAAGCCTTTTGTTGTTTTATGGCAATATTAGCAAGTTTGGAATAGCTAGGTTTGAGATTTTCATCAGATTCATCCTCACTTGATTCAGAGGGATATTAGAGTACCTTGGCACCTTTTGCCATGAAGCAATAGGTGGGAGCATAGTCATCATCGCCGTCATCAGCAGTGTTGGGGAAGCCATTTACTCTGAGTTGAAGATGGACTTGCTGACGAAAGCAGTAGCGAGAGCTAGGCTCGCCACACCAGAGTCTGACTCCTTAGATTCCTCCTCTTCCTCATTTTCCTCAGATTCAGCTTCAGAATCCATTTCCTTGCCAATGAATGCTCGAGCCTTTTTGGAACTGCTCTTCTTGTGAGATGAAGTCTTTGAAGATTTTGACGATGAGGACTTTGAAGATTTCTTCTTTTTCTTCGAGTCGTCTGAACTGTCATCCTTGTACTTCTTCTTCTTTGATTCCTTCGCCCATTGAGGACAATTAGTTATGTAGTGACCAAGTTTCTTGCATTTGTGGCAAGTCCTCTTCTTGTAATCGCGGGATGAGGAATCTGATTTCATGTCATCACCTATTGAAGATTTTCCAAAGCGACCACTCCTTGAGAACTTCTGGAATTTCCTCACGAGCATTGCTAGCTCCTGGCTTAGTTCTACAGGGTCACCAAGGCTGCTATCAGAATCTTCTCCTTTAGATGAGGAAACTGCCTTGGCCTTCAGTGCGCGTGATCTTCCATAGCTTGGCCCGTAGAGATCTCTCTTCTCAGCTTGTTGGAATTCATGAGTGTTCAGCCTCTCAAGGTTATCAGCAGGATCTAGTGACTTGTAGTCTCCATGTTCTTGAATCATCAGTGCCAGTGTATCGAATGAGGAATCAGGTGATCTCAGCAATTTCTTCACCACCTCATGGTCGGTGATGTCAGTGGCACCAAGTGCTTGAAGCTCATTTGAGATGTCAGTGAGGCGATCGAAGGTTTGCTAAACATTTTCATTGTTGAGTCTTTTGAAGCGGTTGAAGAGATTGCGAAGGACGTCAACTCGAGAATCACATTGGGTTGAGATTCCTTCGTTGACCTTGGACAGCCTGTCCTAGATAAGCTTTGCAGACTCCAAAGCACTCACTCTGCCGTACTGTCCTTTGCTTAGATGGCCACATATGATATTCTTCGCTTGAGAGTCGAGTTGCTTGAATCTCTTCACATCAGCAGCGTTCACGGAAGGAGTGACGGAGGGAACACCATTTTCCACAACGTACAAGAGATCGTTGTCAATTGCCTCAAGATGCATGCGCATCTTGTTCTTCCAATAGGGTAGCCCATCCCATCGAAGGTAGGACACCCAGCCGAGACCTTGATCATGCCTGCAGTCGACATAACTAAAACTCCAGGTGGTTAAACAAAAATCACACAGAACAAGGGAGTACCTTGCTCTGATACCAATTGAAAGTGTGTTATATCGACTAGAGGGGGGTGAATAGGCGATTTTTACAAATTCGTCATAGAGGAAATACTACTTGAGGAATTTGCTAAGTGAAGAACTACAAGCAACGGAATAAGTACTCAGGTGCATGCATAACAAGACAGAAACGAAGTCATCATGATGAAAAGATACATACACAGAGCATAGGTAGCGTGTAAATAGGATAATCAGGCAGAAGACAAAATGATTGAAGAAATAGGATTGAGGAAATTGAGAAAGTCTTCAGTCAAAGTCTTCAAACAGTAACGATCAATTTCATCAACACATGAGCGAGGAAATGAAAGGGTTGATGTCGGTGTACTAAGTATTGGGCCACTAGTACCCCGTACTTGTGCACGGGCAGTTGTAGCCATCCTCGCGGCAAGGCTTGTCGGGGAACAGTTCAAGGTTGATTCAAGCCACCAAAGAAATCATCCAGTCAGAGATCTGAGGATCAACAGATAAGAAGAGCTGGAATCCAAAGGCCAGCTTCCCCGGCAAGATCTTGCCGGGGTGGCCTGCGGAGCCCGGCAAGGATCGGCGCCCGGCAAGCTTCGGCGCCCGGCAAGATTTTGTTGCTGTGCCACCGCTCTAGCCCAGCGACAAACCCGACATTCTGGGTCCTTCTTTGGATGCGTGGCGACGCGCTAGTGGAGGAGAGCTTAAGCGGTGTTGATGGGATGGCCCCTTTTTCCATCTCCAAGAAAGTAAGGACACCTAAACGGACACCTTACGGTGCATTAAATGCGTTCGTCCTAGTCCGTCAGGGGTTAGGTATGATGACCCTGTAGCTACTTTACACCTCAATGTATGTACATTTTGCCACTGTGGTGACCCCTTTGTGATATAAAAGGAGGCCCACGGCAACTGCTACAGGGGAGGAGGATCTTCTGGCCCATTCTGCATGCGTAGCTGCTCTTGAACGTACTGTTCACTGTGAGCGCTCCTGGAGCCTGAGCTCAAGAACACTAATAATAACACAAGGCAGGAGTAGGGTTTTACGCTGATCAGCGGCCCGAACCTGGGTAAAATCGCCCCGCGTCGATCGTTGGTTCTGCTCTTTGCGCATACCTCTCCCCCTGCCGAATCGTAAAGGGGTCTCTTGGGATCCCATAGGTGTCGCACGCCGACATCTTTGGCGCGCCAGGTAGAGGGATTGTAGGTTGTGTGAACCTGATCCAGTGATCGACGCCTTAGTTTCTTCATCATCTTCATCATCATGCCACCCAAGAAGAAGAGCGCTGCGACGGCATAACCGTCCACGTCCGTTTTGCCTGCGCCTTCGCGTACGAGCGATGGCGTGGGTGCAGAAGGAAGAGGACTAGAACCTCCACGGCGTTATGGTGATCCGAGCCAGGCGAGCGGCATCGTTCGCAGTGGCAGCGGCAACCTACACGCAGCTGGATCCAGAGACAGAGCTGTGTTGCCTACGGGTGGCACAACGAATTCCAGAGATCGGAGGGCGCCTGCTGGAGCTCCCGCGCCAGCGCAAGCATCACGACCTACCCAGGTCATGCACGACGAGCGACGTCATGGCGCTGGTGGTTCAGGGCGTCCCCATGAAAAGATTTCTGCGCATCCATCCCAAGATGCGCGAGACCAGCATGCACACCGAGCTGTCGGCGGAGGTGGCGCGCGGTCGCGTGACCGTGGTGGTGCTCCTTCTAATATGGTTAGGAGTCAGAGCACCTCACGTACCTCGCACCTGTCGTCGCCGCCTACGCCAGCGGAAGCCTTGGCACGTGCGCAGCTGCTCCTCGATTTCCCTCCTGCCCCGGAGAAGATGGACGAGTGGCGAGCTACTATCCAGAGCCTTATCGGCTTCGCCAATAAAGATGGGCCGCAAGAGGCAGGGCCCTCAAAGCGAAGGCCCATCGATCCGGCGCGAGCCAATGTGGAGAAAACCGGAGGTGGTGCAACCAGGGTGCACTCCCCTCCGCGGCACCAGCGGCGGCCGACAACCCAGCAGGTCGACCGCCGTGAAGAAGTTTCCACGGCGTCGTCTGATCCACGGATGCGCCGTGATCAGCGTCAAGTTTTCCATGAACGAGGCAAGGAGGACGCTCGAACTACCATCGAGCAATGACGGGAAGTGCGCTATCAGTCTGATAAGCGTGCAGGGCCGGCTGTCGATGAGCCTGCGCCAGGGGACGTAGGAGACTTGCCTTATGAGGTGGGGACTCCAGCGTTTACCCGTGAGCTGTGGCAAGTCCAGTGGCCCAATTCCCGAACCTTCAAGCCGGAGGTCCCGGAGAAATATGACGGTAAGACCCATCCCTCGGAGTTCCTGAGCATCTACACCATTGCGGTGCAGGCTGCCGGGGGCCGAGATGACAAGATACTTGCCAACTACATCCCGTTGGTGCTTAAGCCCAACGTCAGGTCGTGGTTGATGCATCTGCCGAAGAATTCTATTTCTTCTTGGTCAGATCTGTGCCATCAGTTTGTTGGCGCCTTTGTTGGGGGCCACCAAGCTCCTGGCCAAGAGAGTGGTTTGCATATCATCCCTCAGAAGGAGGGCGAATCCCTGCGCAAGTTTATGCAGAGGTTCAGCCGGGTGCAGTACAATATTCCTGACGTTCACCCTGCCGCTGTCATTAGCGCGTTTCATCAGAACGTGCGTAACCGCAGAATGCGGGAAGAGCTGGCAATGAACAAAGTCAGGAGTATTGCCGAGCTTTATGCTTTGGCCGATAAATGCGCTCGAGCTGAAGAGGGGAGGAAACTCCCTGGCGAGGCTGTTGGCGCGGCGGGCGAATCCGAAGATGAAGACGCCGCGACCCCGTCAAGGAAAGGCCGGCGGCGGAACAGGAAACACGGAGGCAAGGCCATGCTTGCTGTCGAGGAATCCGACATCCCCGGCGCCGCCAAGAAGGCCAAGGTTGGTGACCCTGGCAAGGATCTTGCTGGGTGCCCTTCCTGTCAGGCCTTGGCGGCTGCCGACAAGTCGGAAAGCTCCGGCAAGCAGTATTGCAAGATCCATCGCACCAAGGGCCACGATCTCCAAAACTGCCGGCAAGTTGAACAGCTTGCCGAGAAACAGAGGGACGAATATGAAAGGTGAGATAAGGAGAAGGCCCAAGATGGTGCTGACGGATCCGGCAAGAAGCGCGGTGGCTGAGGGGGGCGCCGTGGCAAGGCCAAGCAACAGAGGGTTAGGCCCGCTCGGGGCCGAGACAAAGAAGAAGATGATGAGTCCAGTGAGCAAGAATTCCAGAAAGCTACAGAGGCCATGTGTATCGATGGGGGTGCCTCGCTGCATTCTTCCCACCGTCGACTCAAACAGTGGGTGCGGGAAGTCAATGCAACAGAGCCATCGCCAGATGCATGTAGGCCCCTGAAGTGGTCCAACACGCCTATCATTTTCGACGCCGAGGATCACCCTGATCGCACAACTGCGGTCGGATGCTTGCCATTGTTGGTCTCACCAACAATTAGCAACCTCAAGGTGACGAAAATGCTAGTTGACGGTGGGGCCGGGCTAAACATAATCTCACCGGATGTGCTCAAGAAGCTCCAAATTCCTGATGAGGACCTCAAAGAAACGGGTACGTTTCAAGGGGTCAATCTGGGAAGAACCCAGCCCAAGGGCAAGATTACGCTGCCGGTGACATTTGGTAGCGAGCTCAACTACAGGACCGAGAAGGTAGTGTTTGATGTCGCCAAGATCCCCATGTCATACAATGGGATCCTTGGTCGACCAGCGCTGGCTAAGTTTATGGCGGCATCACACTACGCATACAATGTTTTGAAGATGCCCGGGCCGTTGAGCGTCATCACTATCCATTCCGATAAGAAGGATGCGCTCATCTGTGCCGACCAACTTTACCGGGAAGCAGTTTCAGCACCTGCCATCAAGGCATCTGCTCCTGCCGCTGGAACTCCCGGGGGGAAGAAGAAGACCGGCAAGAATCTTGGCGCGAACTCCGGCAAGCGCACCTCCTCGGAGTGCTGCGCTTCCGTCGAGGATGCACCAGAGAGTTCCACCGGCAAGAACAAGAAATCCAAGGCTGCTCCGCCAGAGACCAAGAAGGTGCCCGTCAGAGAGGACGGAACGGGGGGAACTTTCACCATAAGTTCCACCCTAGATGACAAATAGGAAAGCGCGCGTGTTGCCTTCCTGCGGGCGAATGTCGACGTGTTTGCATGGCAACCGTCTGACATCCCCTGTGTTCCCAGGGAGGTAATTGAGCACCACCTTGCTGTCTGTCCTCACGCGCGGCCCGTCAAGCAGAGGGTCAGGAAGCAAGCCTTGGAGTGGCAAGAATTCATTACCGAGGAAATCAGAAAGCTGGAGGCGGCAGGATTGGTCAAAGGAGTGCTTCATCCAACCTGGTTGGTCAATCCGGTTGTAGTGCGAAAAGCGAATGGGAAAAGGAGGCTTTGTATCGATTATACAGATATCAATAAAGCCTGTCCAAAAGATCCCTTTCCCTTGCCGCGCATCGACCAGATTGTGGATTCCACCGCTGGTTGTGATCTCCTGTCCTTCCTTGATGCCTATTCAGGGTATCATCAGATTTTCATGGCGAAAGAAGATGAAGAGAAGACCGCATTTATCACCCCATGTGGTACGTATTGTTTTATACGAATGCCTTTCGGGTTGAAAAGTGCTGGTTCGACATTTGCGAGAGCAGTCCAAATTGGTTTTGAGCCTCAACTCCATAAAAATATGGAGGCGTATATGGATGATATAGTGGTCAAAACCAAAGACAAAGCAATGCTCATTCAAGATTTAGAAGAAACATTTGCAAATCTGCGCAAGATCAACTTAAAGCTCAATCCTGAGAAGTGCGTGTTCGGTGTTCCTTCCGGCAAGCTCCTCGGATTCTTTGTATCTTGCCGGGGAATCGAAGCGAACCCCGACAAGATCAAAGCTATTGAGCAAATTGAAGCGCCGAGACGCGTCAAGGATGTGCGTCGTCTTGCCGGTTGTGTTGCTGCTCTAAGCAGGTTTATTTCCAAATCTGCTGAGCGCGCCCTGCCCTTTTTCAAAATTTTGAAGAAGGCAGGTCCAATGAAATGGACTCCGGAGGCGGAGGCTGCGCTGCAAGATTTGAAGAAATACCTTTCCTCTCCACCGACGCTAGTCGCGCCTAAACCACAAGAGCCGTTGCTGCTGTATCTGGCAGCGACAAATCAAGTGGTCAGTGCTGCGCTAGTGGCGCAAAGAGAGGCTGATGAGGAAGCAACACCAGCGGCAGGACCGTCAGATGACGCGGCAGGATCTTCCCCGGCAAGGATTGATCCCGGCAAGACAAGATTTGTGCAGTCAGAAGGACCATTGCAGAAGAAAAAGGTGGTGCAGCGCCCAATTTATTTTGTTAGCTCTCTTTTACAAGGAGCTAGGTTAAGATATTCTGGCGTGCAGAAGTTACTTTTCGGCCTTCTTATGGCCTCGAGGAAGCTGCGCCATTATTTTCAAGCACATGAAATTACCGTCGTCACTCGCTTTCCGTTGCAACAGATTTTGCAAAATCCAGAAGCAACCGACAGGATCGTGGAGTGGGTGTTGGAGTTGTCGAGCTTTGGCCTCAAGTTTGAAAGCACTTCGACAATTCAGAGCAGGGCCTTGGCGGAGTTCATTGCGGAATGGACCCCAACGCCGGACGAAGAGGTTCAAGAAACAACTCTCCCCGGCAAGGAAATCGGTCAGCAATGGGTTATGTACTTTGACGGGGCTTTCTCGCTGCAAGGCGCCGGTGCTGGCGTGCTGCTTGTCGCACCCACCGGAGAGCACCTCAAGTATGTAGTCCAAATGCATTTTCCCCGGGAGAGTTCGACCAACAACACAGCAGAATACGAGGGTTTGCTTGCCGGTCTTAGGATCGCGGCAGACCTTCATATCAAAAAGCTCATCATCAAAGGCGACTCACAGCTTGTCGTTAGGCAAGTTAACAAGAGTTATCAGAGTCCATTGATGCAAGCCTACATCGATGAAGTGAGAAAAATGGAAGAGCATTTTGACGGTCTGCAAATGGAGCACGTTCCTCGTGCCGAGAACAGTATTGCTGATGACCTGTCAAAGCATGCCGCCCTCAAGTTGCCTGTGGAACCAGGAACTTTTGTGCTCCAATTGACTCAACCATCTGTGGCGCCATCAATGCGGCAAGAAAAGAGAAGAAAGTTGAACTCTGGTCAGTCCTTCCCGGCAGAGCTCCCGGGAGCCGCCGGCAAGGAAGTTGCCGGGATCGACGACATGCCTGTCGGGGAACAACAGGCTCCAGCAGGGCCTCAGGCCCTTGCTGTCGAGACAAACATCCCCTCGGCGGAGGAGATGCCTTTAGTCCTAGCCGTCGAGCCTCAGGCTCCAGCATGGGCGCAGCACATTGTCCATTTCCTTCAAACAGGAGAACTCCCGGAGGAACAGGAAGAAGCGGAAAGAGTAGCCCGTCGGTCTGTTATGTACAAGTTCGTCGATGACGTCCTGTATAGAAAGAGACCAAACGGTGTGAAATTGAAGTGCATTCCTCGGGAGGATGAACTAGAGCTGTTGGCAGAGATACATGGAGGCATATGTGGTTCTCACATAGGATCAAGAGCACTTGCCGGGAAAGCATTCCGGCAAGGTTTCTTTTGGCCCACCGCTCTCCAGGATGCAACTGCACTAGTAACCAAGTGTGAAGCGCGCCAGTTTCATTCGAAGAAATCGCATCAACCAGCTCAAGCTCTTCAGACAATCCCTCTCTCCTGGCCATTTTCGGTCTGGGGGCTCGACATACTGGGCCCTTTCCCCCGTGCTACCGGGGGCTTTGAGTACTTGTACATTGCTATCGACAAGTTCACAAAGTGGCCGAAGGTGGAAGCAGTGAGGAAGGTGACAACACAATCGGCCGTCAAGTTCTTTAGGGGGATAGTTTGCCATTTCGGTGTGCCCAACAGGATCATCACCGACAACGGCACGCAATTCACAAGTCGCACCTTCATGCAGTACGTCCAAGACCTTGGCGGCAAAATTTGTTTTGCCTCCGTTGCTCATCCAAGAAGCAACGGCCAAGCGGAGAGGGCCAATGCTGAAGTGCTGCACGGTCTCAGGACCAGAACCTTTGACAGGCTGAAAAAGTGCAGAAGACGCTGGATTGATGAGTTGCCAGCGGTTCTTTGGTCAATCAGAACGACACCAAATCGAGCCACCGGCCAGACGCCCTTTGCTCTGGTCTACGGAGCGGAAGCAATTCTCCCCATGGAACTCACGTATGGATCACCTCGAGTGCTCGCTTATGATGAGCTTGAGCAAGAGCAACTGCGCCAAGATGACGCTGTGCTCCTTGAGGAGAATCGTCTTCAGGCTGCTGTGCGAGCTGCACGCTACCAGCAAGCTTTGCGCCGCTACCATAGCCACAAAGTTCATGCCCGAAGCCTTGAGGAAGGCGACCTTGTTCTTCAGCGGATTCAGTCCGCCAAGAATTCAAACAAGTTGACGCCGAAGTGGGAAGGCCCTTATCGGGTAGTACGAGTCACCAGGCCCGGCGATGTCCGCTTGGAGACCGAAGATGGCGTTCCAGTGAGCAATTCCTGGAATATCGAACATCTTCGCAAGTTCTACCCATAAGGCGCGGTTGCTGGGGGCCCCCAGCAACCACCCTTTTGTACAAGTCTTGCCGGCGAGGCATATGATCCTTTGTACAAAGCCAGGTGCAGACCCTGAGCACAGATGAATAAATTTAAGTGTCGTGCATTCCCTTATTGATTTCCATGTTCATATTTATATATGCATGTTTGTCTAAGATGTTGTATGACACCTACTCCTGGTAAGTTCTAACGAACTGCCAAGGTTTCATATCTTTATTTTTCTCTTCTTTCTTTTTCTTAAAAGACAGAAGGATTCCTCGCGTGCACATTTTCCGCGGGGGGGGGGGGGGAGGGAGGAGGCCGGTTCGGCGGGCGGGTTGGATGGGCGTTGATATGAGTACCAGTTGGCGACATTCGGAATCGACGCTTGCCGGAGGAAGGACAGTGACAGAAAGCTAAGTTCTAAAAACTTAGAACAAGTTTCCTTTATTGCAAAGTTATTTCCTTGGACGATTCCGACTCTTGTATGGAAAATCTGCACGCGAAGGAACCCTTGTTGTAATCAGTTGCGCCCTTATTTTGTTTCGAGTCCGCTCAACGATTTAAGTGGCTGCACTGAGAATGCCAAGGAGTCTTGCCGGCCGCTGCGCCTCCAGCAGGCTACTGAAGTCCCGCACCCAGCGCTCGCGGCAGGTTGCGCGCCGGCAAGTTTTTCAGTAAGCGTAGGGTGATCTCCATACATAAAAGAATCAGACAAGGAAAATAGCAAGCATGTACCTAAACATAGGCGGGTTATATTACATTAATGAGTTGCCGCAATTCTAACTTGAGACTTAATTGTCTTTGACATGGAATGACGACGGCAAGAAAAGGTGGAGCACTTAATCTCTGCGCTGGCCTTCGATCCTTTTGATGGAGTCCACCTTCTCAAGAATAGGCGCGATAAGTTCTTCAAGCGCCTCGACATTTGCGTCCTTTGGCAGATGGCCGAGCGCGTTGGAGAGGTCGATGCCGGGATTGTTGTGCACCACCTTGATAAGCACCTTGCGGAGGACGGCCCGGCAAAGCCGGCGGGTCTCGTTGGCCAATTGGGTCGCCCGGCTAGACTGAAGCAGCCTCAAGGCATCGATGATGCTTTCAAAGAACATCGTCAACCTGGCGCTTGAAGATATCCTTTCCTCGGAAGAATACCTGAAGTTTGACAGGCCCATGGTTGACAGTTCTGCCGTAAGCTTCTCCGCAGCGTCGATGAGACGTCCAGTCTAGATCTCCACCCCCTTTTCGTAATCAATTTGGGCGGCGGCAGCGCTCTTGAGCAGGTTCCTCTCTCCCTGGAGATCTTTGAGTAGAGCCTTCTCGCGGGCCCTGCCAGCCTCGAGGGACTTCTCCAACGTGGTCAGCTTTAATTCCAGAACGGCAATGGCTTCATTTGCTGAGGAGAGCTGCTTGGTCTTGTTAGACATAGCAACTTGCATCTCCGCCAGGGTGTGGAGGGTTTTTTCCCTATCACCTTTGAGCGTCGAGAGCTCCTTGCCATGCTCTTCGAGATCTACTTCCAGCTTCTTTACTTTGTCGCTCAGCTGGTTCTTGGCGGCCTCTGCAGCTTCGGCAGCATCGACGGCCTCCTTGAGCTTGCCGGCGTGACTTACAGTCAGAGCTTCGAGCGCCTTTTTGTGTTTTTGCTCCAGCTCCTGGGTCCGCCGCGCGACAAGCTTCTCGATATCTTCATCTTTGCTGCGAAGCTTGGCGGCGAGCGCCTGCTCACGTGCGGTGAGATCTTCCTCGTGAGCATCAAGAGCAACGTGGTGCCCCGTCAGGAGGGCATCTTCGGCAGCGATTCTTTGAGTAGCTTCATCCTGCGCCTTCTCCATGTCAGATTGCTTCAGGAGGATTTCTGTCCACTGTTGGCCCACTTGTTCTCGGCCAGCAGTCAACTCTTGGAGGGCCTCGGCGTACCAGACTTGCATTTGTTCGACGCGCCTCTGGAAATCTGCTTCGGCCGCCTCGACAACTGCCATTCTGGAATCCGCTTTTTCTTTCCGGGCGCGGTGGAGAGCCTGGAGCTTGTGGAAATTCTCGCCCATGGCCTGAAGGAGCTGATCCTCTTCAGATTTGCCACTGCTAGCGCTGGGATCGTCAACAACCTCGAGCCCGGCAGCAGCGATGATTTCTTCGTCAAAGACTTCTCCTTCGGCTGGTGCCCCAATGCTTGCCGTCCCCGACAAGTTGACAAACAAGTTCTCGCCAACCTTGAGATATTTGCTGGATGAGGGGCCTTCAGATGTTGATGGTTGGTCTTCAGCAACCGCCTCACCAGTGGCAGGGGGCTCCGTGGCCGGTGCAGCGCCTGGCGCTCCTGCGGCAGGAATGCCGTCAGTACGGTCATCAGCCTCCCTGCCGCCCCCTTCAGTAGACTCCTTGGCGGGTTCCTCCTGTGCAGTCTTGGCGACCTCCTCGCCAAGAGCACCACCAGCCTCGATAGTGGCATCCTTGGCGGCCTTGCTGGCAGCGATCCTGTCTGCTTCGGCAGCGGCATCCCTGGCGGTCTCCTCGATGACAACGTCGACGTCCATGTGTTCCATCACAGGGAACTCTAAAGGACGAAGGAGGGAAACATAATAAGATCAAGATTGAAGTTCGAAGGGACCAAAGACAGAGAGAGAAGGGAAAGAATAGCAAGCGTTCTGAGGCAATCAGTTACCTGCGTCGAGCTGTTGGGAGGTGGCCTCGCCCCTCCCGGCAACTTCGGTTGCCGGGGAAGGGTTGCCGGTGTCCATGCTTGCCGGCTCCTCCTCAATTAAGATGGGCTCGTCGGTAGGATCTCTTGCCGGGGACGTGCTTGTGGGCGGCGTGGTCGATGGAGGTGGCACGATGGGGGCGTCTTCCAACAACTCCCCTTGTTGCCGTTCTTCTCCTGCAAGCCCAAAGATATCAGCGGCAAGAATAGAAACCTCAGCGCCCGCCAGTGGAAAAAGAACAGTGAACTTACGCTGGGGGCTGTGCTGGGGGCTGCATTGAGGACTGAGCTCCGGGCTGACGGTGATAGTTTCTGGCACGCTCGTGGAGCCTGCCGGGGGCCCGTCGCCCGTGGAAGTCTTTGTCCTCTTCGCCATCCTCTCCATCAAGGTTTCTGCATCACTGCAGAGACAATATGAGCAAGTCAGTAAGATTGATCCAAGATTGGAAAATAAAGGCTGTGGCAAAGCACTCACTCTTCCTCTTCTCGCTCCGGACTAAAGCCGAAGATGTCGAATTCGGCCTCCATTGCGATGTCTGAGTGGGGAGGCGGAGGAGGAGTCCTAGGTCGCTTGGCTGTGGCAGGCGCCGGGGGTTGGCGTGTTTTCGCTGCCCCGGCTTCCGGTGCGGTAGTGCGAGACACCCCTGCCGCCTCAGCAGTGGCCGCTGGTGTGGGTCTCGCGCGCCGCACAGGCTGCTGACGAACCCCTTGCCGCGGTGCAGTCTTGCCGGCCGCTTTCCTGCCGGGAGCCTCGCTGCTCGAGGAAGGCTGGCTTGCCGGGATGCCAGATACAGCCTTTCGAAGAACACGCTTTGTCTTCTTCAGGGCTGGGAGCTCTTCTTGCGGTTCTTCTTCAGCCGTGTCCTCATCGGACGAGCTCTCAGCGGCTGTGCTGCTCTGTTCCCCGGCAGCTTTGTCCTTCCCGGCAGGTTTTACTTCCACCACTACCTCTGCATCGCTGGTTTCCCATTCTGTGAAGCCAGCGCTGCCAGCCTCCGCGGCAAGATTTGCCTCCTCCAACCTAGTGGCGATGTATGCTACTTCTTGGTCGGTGGTGTCTCGGATGAAGTCTGCCTCTTCCCGGATGGGTCTCTCCGTCAAGTTATCAAAAAACTTTTGTGCTTCCTCCTCGGTTGGCTCGGCCCAAGTCGCGTCAAGACCGTGGGCGTTGAACATCGGCATGAAGGCGATGATTGACCCCAAAGGAGAGTTGTTGCACAAAGGGACAATCCTTGCCGGCAGCCGATGCTTGTCATCGCGCTGGAACAGCTTTTGACGGAGAGCGCCAAGTTGCATAGCAGTCAGATTATTATTCAACCCGGGGCGCAATCTCATGATGTCTGCTGTGTTTCGGTATTCCCAAGCTGGCCTTCCCCTGTTCTGCAAGGGGGCGATGCGGCGACGGAGAAAGTCGAAGCCAATCATCTCCATTGTTAGCCCGGCAGCTTTCAGGCGAAGAATCCTGGTGGTGGCGATTGTGAGCTTTTCGTCGTCAGCGGCAAGACTGCTCCAGCCACTGCCGCGGACCGCTTTCTGTTGCCGGGGCAGCCAAAACGGATGGGGATCTGCTTCCTTGATCCAGCACCATTCAGCCCGCCATTCGTCCCACTTTTCGCGGTAAACTCCTTCTGGGTATATTTCCTTATTCCAAGCCCTTGGAATCCAGGCGATAGAACCAGAGAGGGCCTCTCCTTTTTGGATGCGAGGGAAAAGTAGTGGCGGAAAAGGGTAGTGTTGGGAACCACTCCGGCAAAGTTTTCACAAAGGTGGGCAAAGATGGACATGCACAATATCGCATTCGGCGTGAAATCAAGAAGATGAAAGCCGTATGTGTACATGATGTCGTTGAAGAAGTCAGAAAATGGGGGGCAGAGCCCGCAATAGAAATATGCGGCGAAAAAGGGGTATCTGTCCGACCCACTTTTGGAGCAAGAACCTGGAATCACGCGTGTGGCGGGGTGAGCCTGCGTCTCCTTCGCCCACATGCACTGGTACCGCCTCTTCAAAGCTTCTGCATCGAGCGACGGGGCGAAGACGACATACTTCTTCCGCATCTTCACCAGTTCGCTCTCCGGGACATCAGCTTTTGCCTCCTTGCTCTTGCCTTTGCTGGCCCTGGGCGGCATGGCGGCTATGAGGGCGGAAGCCGGGGATGAAGCGAGCGTGGAAGCGGCAGGAGGAAGAGGGAAAGCTTCGCTCTGAGCTCGAGAGGAGGAAGGCGATGGCGACGGCCAGATTGAGAAGAAAAGGAGGGTAAATAGGCTTGTGCCTCTGCGGCTTCTCCTTTTTATGGGGAAGGAGCGGGGCCGCCTCTTTTACTCCCCAATGTGAATGCGCCTTTACAGGTGCGTTGTAGTTGCAGCTTTTGAGGCACGCTTCCCACATCGCGCGTTCGGCGCGCGTAATGGGGGGGCACAGTAAACGGGATATTTACGAGCAGTTAATCCCCTGCCACGCGTTCCCGTGCACTGTTTGGGCCTAGCCCAACAACGCCTCGCACTCGTGTATGGCCTAGGCCCGAGGGCTCCTGTCGGTGTACTAAGTATTGGGCCACTAGTACCCCGTACTTGTGCACGGACAGTTGTAGCCATCCTCGCGGCAAGGCTTGTCGGGGAACAGTTCGAGGTTGATTCAAGCCACCAAAGAAATCATCCAGTCAGAGATCTGAGGATCAGTAGATAAGAAGAGCTGGAATCCAAAGGCCAGCTTCCCCGGCAAGATCTTGCCGGGGTGGCCTGCGGAGCCCGGCAAGGATCGGCGCCCGGCAAGGCTTGGCGCCCGGCAAGCTTCGGCGCCCGGCAAGGTTTTGTTGCTGTGCCACCGCTCTAGCACAACGACAAACCCGACATTCTGGGTCCTTCTTTGGATGCGTGGCGATGCGCCAGTGGAGGAGAGCTTAAGCGGTGTTGATGGGATGGCCCCTTTTTCCATCCCCAAGAAAGTAAGGACACCTAAACGAACACCTTATGGTGCATTAAATGCGTTCGTCCTAGTCCGTCAGGGGTTAGGTATGATGACCCTGTAGCTACTTTACACCTCAATGTATGTACATTTTGCCACTGTGGTGACCCCTTTGTGATATAAAAGGAGGCCCATGGCAACTGCTACAGGGGAGGAGGATCTTATGGCCCATTCTGCATGCGTAGCTGCTATTGAACGTACTGTTCATTGTGAGCGCTCCTGGAGCCTGGGCTCAAGAACACTAATAATAACACAAGGCAGGAGTAGGGTTTTACGCTGATCAGCGGCCCGAACCTGGGTAAAATCGCCCCGCGTCGATCGTTGGTTCTGCTCTTTGCGCATACCTCTCCCCTCGCCGAATCGTAAAGGGGTCTCTTGGGATCCCATAGGTGTCGCACGCCGACAGTTGATGAAATAGAACCAGTAGCTCGGTGAAGACGATGATTTGGTAGACCAGTTCCAACTGTTGTGACAGTTGTACGTCTGGTTGGAGCAGCGTGGTATTTAAACCAGAGGACACACAGTCCTTACTGTATTCTCCTTGAGCTAAGGTCACACAGACCTTGCCCAATCACTCGTGGTAAGTCTTCAGGTGACTTCCAAACCTTCACAGACTAGGTCACCCGGCGATCCACAATTCCTCTTGGATGCTTTAGACCATGACGCCTAACCGTCTGGAAGATGCACAGTCTTCAAAGGTAACAAGCGTCGGTTCCACACAGGAACAATCTCTTCAGTGATGCTCAATCACTTTGGGTTGTAGGTGTTTGGGTTTTGGTTTTTTCCTCACTGATGATTTTCTCTCAAAGTCCTCGGAGGATGGGATGCTCTAAATGACAAGTGTCAGTTTCCCTCGGAGCAGCCAACCAACTAGTGGTTGAATGGGGCGGCTATTTATAGCCGGGTAGCAGCCCGACATGATAAGACATAAATGCCCTTCAATGATATGATCGTTAGGTGGATAAGATATTTGGGACAGCTGGCGCGTAGCACAACAACGGTCGGAAATTTGAGCTCTCAAATTCCTCAGGGCTATCATGTTACTCACTTGTAGGCAATCCGCACTGGCGAATTCCTAACTCCTTAGTCAGTACGAATTCCTCAGAGAGCAGAAGATCTTCGTCTCTCTCACTGAAGAAATTGACTGAACTGTATGATATTTCCAAAGGCTTCACTCGAAGGATTGGGTATGTGTAGGCTTTGAGATGAGCATCACTTGGAAATGTTTCCTTAGTTTTACCTCGACCCCCTTTAACAGTACGGTGTTTCTATGACTCAAGAAAGAGAAAATGAAACTACGAAAACAAAAGTCTTCACGCTTCATAATCCTCGCATCAATATCAATGTCTTCAAGGTCACACCAATTTCCTCATTTTCAAAGTCTTCAAGAAAAACCAAAGTCTTCAAATGAAGACATTCATTTTTAGGGGTCGACTTTCTTCGGAAATATCAAACTCCTCAGAGACTTATAGAACATGTGTACACTCACAAACACATTAGTCCCTTAACCTATAAGTCTTCAATACACCAAAATCACTAAGGGGCACTAGATGCACTTACACATAGTCTCCATCGTCCTTTCCTCACTGGGGCAATGCTCTAATAATGAAAATTGATGATCATCACACTTCTATTTACTTACAACTCAATATTACAACTCGATACCTATAACAAAATATGACTCTATATGAATGCCTCTGGCAGTGTACCAGGATGCGCAATGATCTAGCATAACAACGATATCAAAAAATGGACAAGCCATGAAAATATCATGCTAGCTATCTTATGATCATGCAAAGCAATATGACAATAAATGCTCAAGTCATCAAATGAAAGCGGTGGAAGTTGCATGGCAATATATCTCGGAATGGCTATGGAAAGGCCATAATAGGTAGGTATGGTGGCTATTTTGAGGAAGATATAATAAGGCTTATGTGTGATAGAGTGTATCATATCACGGGGTTTGGATGCACCTGCGAAGTTTGCTCCTACTCTCGAGGTGAGAAAGGGTAATGCACGGTACCGTAGAGGCTAGCAAATTGCGGAAAGGTAAGAGTGTGTATAATCCATGGACTCACATTAGTCATAAAGAACAAATATACTTATTGCAAAAGTTTATTAGCCCTCGAAGCAAAGTACTACTACGCATGCCCCTAGGGGGATAGGTTGGTAGGAAAAGACCATCGCTCATCCCCAACCGCCACTCATAAGGAAGACAATCAATAATAAATCATGCTCCAACTTCATAGCATAATGAGAGACTATACGTGCATGCTTCGGGAATCACATACCTTAACACCAATATTCTCACTAACCACAACCGTTTACTAGTACCTCCCACATATTCCATCTCTATATCGCAAAACTATTGCAAGGAATCAAACATATCATATTCAGTGATCCATAAGTTTTATGTAGGATTTAATGACTAACCATGCAAATGACCAATTCCTGTTGACTCTCCAAATAGATATTAGTGAAGCATGAGAGTTTAATTCTTTCTACAAAAGATCATGATCTAATAAATATAAGTGAAGCAAAATAGCATTCTATAAACAACAGTTTTCCATGTGAAGAGAAACAGGCAATCCAAACTTCAAATGATATAAGTGAAGCACATGAAGCATTCTATAAAGCCATACTAAAAAGATATAAGTGAAGTGCAATGATCATTCAGCATGGTGCATAAAATAAAAATGAAAACTAAACACAAAAGACGCTCCAAGATTTACACATATCACATGAACGAAACGAAGACGAAAACATACCGATACTTGTGAAGAAAGATGGGATGCCTTCCGGGGCATCCCCAATCTTAGATGCTTGAGTCTCCTTGAATATTTACTTGGGGTGCCTTGAGCATACCCAAGCTTGAGCTCTTGCCTCTCCTCCTTCTCCTCATATCGAGACCTCCTCGATCTTTGATCACTTCATCCACACAAAACTCAACAGAAACCTCGTGTGTTCCGTTAGTATAATAATGCAAATCACTACTTTAAGTAATGTTGAAAACCAATTCATATTTTGTTTTTGCATTGTAGCTACTGTATTATAACTTCTTCATATCTCATACCACCGATAGAATCGATAGTTTCATCAAAACAAGCAAAACAATGCATCAAAAACAGAATCTGTCTTAAACAGGACAGTCTGTAGTAATCTAAACATTCAACATACTTCTATAACTCTAAAAATTCTTAAAAATTAGGAAGAATTAAAAAAATTCCCTATAAATACTGTGTAAAAATTTCAGAAACTTTTGACTTTCCAGTAAAAAATTAAAATTCATGCGCTATAGCCAAAGTTTTTATTTTTACACCGCACATACCAACAAGCAATCTAATCATCCTAAAGGCAAATCTTGGCACATTATTTTTATAATACAATCGATTTGTACAAGGGGATAATTATTTTTGTGAGAATCTTCATGAAAAATTCTACATTGTTTCCATGACCATGAACACAAGTGTTCAAGGTCGACCCTCACTTCTCCAATGCATAACTTCCAATCGCTTCTCTTTTGTTGAAAAGGTTTTAAGTTCCCCACTATATTTTTTTGTTTTAAAACTTTATAAAAGCACTCAACAGAAATAAATGACTCTCTAAAACTTTTGGATTGTCTCCCTGGCAGTGCTTTCTTTAAAGCCATTAAGCTAGGCATAAAGTGCTCAAGTAATGGATCCACCCAGATCCCAAGGTATATCAAAGCCAATTTTAATTAACAATGATTTGTAATTTAATAGTGAGCACAAAGAAATATATATCATGCAATGACGAAGTCTAGCTCTTTCTATGCATCGGCATGTCATATAGGAACAATTCATGCACATCAAGTAAAAGCCAATACATAGCATAAGAAGTTTCTTGCAATTTTTTCGTGTTGGAAACATACAGAGGTAGAGATGTAGTTCCTCTCTCATAATAATTGCAAGTAGGTGCAGCAAGCACATGCATATTATATTCATCAAAATCGTCATGTGCAATGGTAAAAGGCAATCCATCAATGTAATCCTTAATAAATGATATAGTGTAGTTTGGAGAATTCAAAAAGATAATAGGACTATCATGTGTGGGTGCGATAGCAACAATTTCATTCTTAACAAAAGGAACTATAGCAAGTTCATCTCCATAAGCATAATTCATATTGGCATCTTGGCCACAAGCATAGCAAGCATCAAGTTCAGAAAAAAGGGATATTTCAAATGAAACAACGGGATCATAGCAATTATCATAGCATTCATCCTTCGGTAAGAACGAAGGGACATTAAACAATTTATGAGTTGAAGAGTTACTCTCATTAGAAGGTGGGCACGGGTAGCTAATCCGCTTTTCCTCCTTTTGTTCTTCGCTCTCCTCATCATCTTTTTCATCCAATGGGCTCACTGTTTCATCAATTTCTTCTTCCATAGACTCCTGCAAAATATCAGTCTCTTCTTGGACAGCGGAGAAGTCCTCAATATATGGTTTAATATAAGCATTGGAAGAATAATTTTCATAGCAATATTTAAGTATGGCAAAAAAATTAGATTTGTAAAGAGTAGCATCATACTTTTCAATCAAAGAAGCAATTTCATAAGCACCCTTAAAAGCAACAAATTCTTCAATTTGTTCAACATCATAGTAATTATAAACACCCTTGGCATAAGAAGATAATATTCCATTATCACTAAACTCACATTGGTAGGGAAGGTGTTTCTTAGGGTCTTCAGAACAACAAGTAAAAATCATATAATTCACATAAATTCCAAGCATAGCATTGCAAAGTATTAATTTGATACCATAAAAGTTTCCCTTTTTGAGATAAGCGGCGTCACACAAAACAAGCATGCTCATCTAATGATTTTCCCTCAACTAAGCTAGTTGGGTTTTCAGCACGAGCACATAGGGATCGAAGATGATCCAAGTAAAAAGCTTCAGCAGTATGATAGATTTTGGGTGGTTCTTCAACCATTGGTTTAGTAGGTACAACTAATTTTTTGGTATTTTGCGTTTCCTACCCATAACTAAAGATAGGGAACAACTTAGAACAGAAAATAAAAACTACTTAGTGATAAAGCAAACAAGCACACACGAGAATATTCACCCCACGCTATTGTTCCCCGGCAACGGCGCCAGAAAAAGGTCTTGATAACCCACAAGTATAGGGGATCATTTGTAGACTTCTTCGATAAATAAGAGTGTCGAACCCAACGAGGAGCTAAGGTAGAACAAATATTCCCTCAAGTTCTATCGACCACTGATACAACTCTACACACACTTAACGTTTGCTTTACCTAAAGCAAGTATGAAACTATTTTGCAAGAATAAAACTATGAGTACTTTGCGAGAATAAAACTACGAGTAAATTGCAAGGTGATAAAAAGTAGATAGCTTTTGTCAACAAGAAAGTCATTGTCCCTAGGCAATCGATAACTAGACCGGTAATCATTCTTGCAATTTTACATGAGGGAGAGGCATGAGCGAACATACTTTCTCTACTTGGATCATATGCACTTATGATTGGAACTCTAGCAAGAATCCGCAACTACTAAAGATCATTAAGGTCGTAAAACCCAACCATAGCATTAAGTATCAAGTCCTCTTTACTCCCATACGCAACAACCCACTTATCCGTGTTTAGGTTTCTGTCACTCCCGCAACCGACAATAAGCGAATCATGAACATATTGCAACACCCTACAGCGGGGATCCCTCCATTTGCATGACACGGAGGGCACCGTAGGACAGCACCATAAATAAAATGTACACTCATACCAACCAAGATCACGATTAGCCCACAGGACAAAACGGATCTACTCAAACATCATAGGATAACCACATATCATTGGGAAATAATATATAGTGTTGAGCACCATGTTTAAGTAGAGATTATAGCGGGGAGAAGGGGTGTTACACCACTGCATAGAGGGGGATAAAGTTGGTGTTGACGATAGCAAGATTGTTGATGTAGATCGCCGTCACGATCCTTGCCCCGGCGGCACTCCAACGCCACTGGGAGAGAGGGGGAGAGAGCCCACCCTCCTTCTTCTTCCTTGGCCTCCCCCCTAGATGGGAGGAGAGTTCGCCCTCTGGTCCATGGCCTCCATGGCGGTGGAGGTGCGGGAGCCCCTCCGAGATTGGATCTCCCTCTCTGTTCTCTTCTGTTTTGCGTTCCTGTTTTTCTGGCTGAAAACCGTTTCTTATATTCCCGAAGATCCGTAACTCCGATTGCGCTGAGATTTTAACACGATTGTTTTCCGGATATAAGCTTCCTTGCGCCCGAAGTACAGCTCCAACCGACTTACGAGGTGAGCACAACCCACCACCCTGCGCCTGGAGCCTGGGGCACGCCCTGGTGTATCTTGGGGGCTGTGGGCCTCCTTTTGCGTTGATTCCACCTCCCAAAAATCATAAATATTCCAAAATAATTCTTCGTAAATATTCATCGCGTTTGGACTTTGTTTGATATGCATATTCTGTGACACAAAAAACATGCAAATACGGGAACTGGCACTGGGCACTGGATCAATTGGTTAGTCCGATAAATCATATAAAATGTTGCCAAAAGTATGTGAAAGTTGTATAATATTGGCATGAAACAATAAAAAAATATAGATATGACAGAGACGTATCATGGCCCTAGTGGCTTCTTGGGGAGCATTGTGCCTCCACACCGCTCCAACGGAGACGTACTTCCCCTCAAAGGGAAGGAACTTCGGTAACACATCCTTGTCTCCACCGGCTCCACTTGTGGCTATTTCTTACCTTTACTTTATGCAAGCTTTACTTGTGTTGTATATCTTGCTTGCTCTTGTTGTTGTTTTTGTTAGCTTCATATAGGTTGCTCACCTAGTTTCTCATCTAGACAACCTACTTGGTGCTAAACCTAATTTGTTAAAGAAAAGCTAAAATTTGGTAGTTCCCTATTCACCCCCCCCCCCCTCTAGTCAACCATGTCGATCCTTTCAATTGATATATAGGACGACGGGTATCGGAGTCCGGAAGTGTTTCGGGGGTACCGGGTTATCACCAGGAGAACCAAAAGGGGTTTCGGGGGCCCCGGCAAGTGTTGGGGGGCCTCATGGGCCAGGGGAAGGGAGCACATCATCCCACTAAGGGGTTATGCGCCCCTCTCACCCCATCCCACGATCACCAGGAGGATGGTGCGTCCCCCCTAGGGCTGCCTCCCCCTTGCTTGGGGGCAAGCCACATGGGGGGCACCCAAACCCTAGGCGCCCCGTCTATGGGCCATCAGCCCCCCGGGGGAAACCCAAGGGGCGCCCCCCTCCTCCCTTCCCCCTATATATAGAGGGGTAGAGGGAGGGCAGCCGCACCCCATCTATGCCAAGGCGCTGCCCTACCTCTCCCTCAAAGTTCCTCTCTCTCTCTTTCTCTCTCTCTCTCTCTCTCTCTCTCTCTGCATAGCTTAACAAAGCTCTGCCGAGATTGCTCCACCACCACCGCCGCCACGCCGTCGTGCTGCCGGAGAACTCGAGCTACTACTTCACCATCGCTCGCTGGATCAAGGAGGTGAAGGCATCATCAAGCCGTACGTGTGTTGAACGCGGAGGTGCCGTCCGTTCGGCGCTTGGATTGGGAGTTCATGGACGAATCGTGATTGGACCGCGAAGACGTTCGACTACATCAACCGTGTTGCTTAACGCTTCCGTTTAGCGATCTACAAGGGTATGTAGATGCAATCTTGATACGTCTCCAACATATCTATAATTTTTGCTTGTTCCATGCTGTTATATTATCATTCTTGGATGTTTCACAATCATTTTATAGCAACTTTATATCATTTTTTGGGACTAACCTATTGACATAGTGCCCAATGTCGGTTGCTGTTTTTTGCTTGTTGTTTACTTCATAGAAAATCAATACGAAATGGAGTCCAAACGCAGCGAAACTTTTTGGAGATTTTTTCTGGACCAGAAGACACCTGTTGGGCCAAAGAAGTACCAGAGGGGGCTCCGAGGGGAGCACAACCCACCTGGGCGCGCCTGGGGGCCCAGGCGCGCCCTGGTGGGTTGTGTCCACCTCGGCCGCCTCCTGCACTGCCTCTTTGCTCTATAAATACTCCGAAAATCCAAAAACCCTAGGGAAGTCGACGAAACACAATTCCAGCCGCCGCAAGTTCCAGAACCACCAGATCCAATCTAGACACCATCACGGAGGGGTTCATCATCCTCATTGGTGCCTCTTCGATGATGCGTGAGTAGTTCATTGTAGACCTACGGGTCCGTAGTTAGTAGCTAGATGGCTTCCTCTCTCTCTCTTTTGATTCTCAATACAATGGTCTCTTGGAGATCTATTTGATGTAACTATTTTTGCGGTGTATTTGTTGGGATCCGATGAACTTTGAGTTTAGGATGAGGTCTATTTATCCATGAAAGTTATTTGAGTTTCTTTGATCTCTTATATGAATGATTACTTATAGCCTCATATTTCTTCTTCGAATCTTTGGTTTAGTTAGGCCGACTAGATCGATTTTTCTTGCCATGGGAAGAGGTGCTTTGTGATGGGTTCGGTCGTGCGGTGTTCTTTCCCAGTGACAGAAGGGGCAGCAAGACACGTATTGATCGTTGCCATTAAAGATAACAAGATGGGGTCTATTCCAACATGAATAGATCTTGTCTATATCATGTCATCACTCTTATTGCATTACTCCATTTTTCCATGAACTTAATACACTAGATGCATGCTGGATAGCGGTCGATGTGTGGAGTAATAGTAGTAGATGCAGGCTGGAGTCGGTCTAATAATCTTGGATATGAGGCCTATATAATGATCATTTCCTGGATATCGTCATAATTATTTGAAGTTCTATCAATTGCCCAACAGTAATTTGTTTACCCGCCGTATGATATTTTTCTCGAGAGAAGCCACTAGTGAAATCTACGGCCCCCGGGTCTATTCTCTATCATATTTGCTTTGAGATCTATTTTTATTTGCTTTTATTTTCAGATCTATTATTCTAAAAACCCAAAAATACCTTGCTGCACTTTTTCTTTCTTTATTTTATTTTGTTTTATTGCGAGATCTATTTACCCAAAATCATACAAACAAATCTATCTTTTACCCGAGAGGGATTGACAACCCCTCTTACGCGTCGGGTTGCAAGTATTTGTTCTTTGTGTGCAGGTACCATTTACATAGTGTTGCTTGGTTCTCCTACTGGTTCGATAACCTTGGTTTCATAACTGAGGGAAATACCTACCGAAGCTGTACTGCATCATCCCTTCCTCTTCGGGGAAAACTGACGCGGATACGAGCCATCAAGAAAGGATTTCTGGCGCCGTTGCCGGGGAGACATCATCAACATCTATCAGGTTCCTAATCACAAATCTCATCTCCTTGCAATTTACATTATTTTTCATTTGCCTCTCATTTTCATCTCCCTCACTTCACAAAAAATTGCCGTTTTATTCGCCCTCTTTTTCGTTCGCTGTTTTCTCGTCAGATCTGTTTTTGTGTGCAATCTTGTTTGCGTAGTCATGATGACTAAAGAGAACACCAAGTTTTGTGTTTTTTCCAATACCAACCACAATGATTTTATTAGCACTCCGATTGCTCCTCTGCCACTAGTGCGGAATCTTGTGATATTAATGCCGCTTTGTTGAATCTTGTTATGAAAGATCAGTTTTTCGGTACTCCTAATGAGGATGTCGCGTCCCATCTGAATACATTCGTAGAATTATGCGATATGCAAAAGAAAAAAGATGTGGAGAATGATATTGTGAAGTTGAAATTATTTCCGTTTTCTTTGCGAAATCGTGCAAAAATTTGGTTTTCTTCTTTGCCTCGCAATAGTATCGATTCTTGGGATAAATGCAAAGATGCTTTCATTACTAAGTATTTTCCGCCCGCGAAAATTATTTCCCTTAGAACTCAAATCATGAATTTTAAGCAACTTGAGCATGAACATGTTGCACAATCTTGGGAAAGAATGAAATTGATGCTAAGAAATTGCCCTACACGTGGTTTAAATCTTTGGATGATCATAAATTTTTTTATGCGGGATTGAATTTTGTCTCTAGAAATCTCTTAGATTCCACCGCGGGTGGTATTTTTATGGAAATTACTTTGGGTGAAGCTACTAAATTGCTTGATAATATTATGGCAAATTATTCACAATGGCATACCGAAAGAGCACCTACTAGTAAAAAAGTTAATTCGGTTGAAGAAATAAATTCTTTGAGTGAAAAAGTTGATGCTCTTATGAAATTGGTTGCTAATAAAAATGCTTCTATTGATCTTAATGATGTGCCTTTGTCTACTTTGATTGATCAAAATAGTGATTCCGTAGATGTGAATTTTGTCTCGCGAAACAATTTTAATAACAATGCTTATAGCGGTAATTTTAATCCTAGGCATTTTCCTGGAAATTCCTCTAATAATTATGGTAATCCTTCTTATAATAATAATAGGAACACCTCTGATCTTGAGAATAATATTAAAGAATTTATCAATGATTAAAAGGTTTTCAATAATACGATAGAAGAAAGTTGAATAAGATTGATGATATGTCTAGAAGCATTGATAGAATTTCTCATGATGTAGAAATTCTCAAGTTGAAATTTTTTGTGCCTAAGGTTGAGGAATCAATTAAAGCTTTATATGTTTCTATGGATGAAAGTAAGAAAAGAACCGCTATGCTTAGAGCTAAAAGAGAATTTTTAGAAAGAGTGTTTTCTAGTGATTGCTTTCATAAAAATGATGAAGATCTTAAAGTGATCGGTGTTTCTTCTATTGATTCCTTCTTTAGTAAGATTAAAATTGATGATAAAGGGACTGAAGAAGAGTCAACTTTAGTTAGAAGGCGTCCCGATAATTCTGAGGGTGAAAATCATGATGAAAAAATTGATAAAAGTGGGTTTGGAGAGGTCAAAACTTTAACTAGTGATGTGCCCACTCTTTTTGATTACAAAGGCTTTAATTATGATAATTTCTCTTTGATTGATTATATTTCTTTGTTGCAATCCATGATTAAATCACCCCATGCTTATGAACAAAATAAAGCTTTTACTAAACATATTGTTGATGCTATGATAAAAGCTTTGGAAGAAAAGTTGGAATTAGAGATCTTAATTCCTAGAAAATTACATGATGAATTGGAACCTACCATCAAAGTCAAGATTAAAAGTTATGAGTGTTTTGCTTTATGTGATTTGGGTGCTAGTGTTTCCACAATTCCGAAGTCTTTATGTGATGTGCTTGGTCTTACCAATATTGAAGAAGTTCTTTAAATTTGCACTTGGCGGATTCTACTATTAAAAAGCCTATAGGAAGAATGAATGATGTTCTTATTCTTGCAAATATAAATTATGTGCCCATAGATTTTATTGTTCTTGATATTGATTGCAATCCATCTTGTCCAATTATACTTGGTAGACCGTTTTTACGTACTATTGTGCCATGATTGATATGAAAGAAGGCAATATTAAATTTCAATTTCCACTAAGAAAGGGAATGGAACACTTCCCTAGAAAAATAATCAAGCCAAAATATGAATCAATCATGAGGGCATCTTATGGATCTAGAACTAAAGATGATAATACTTGAATCTATGATTTATGCCTAGCTAGGGGCGTAAAACGATAGCGCTTGTTGGGAGGCAACCCAATGAATAAAATTTATTTTTGCCTTTTTCTTTCTGTTCTTGAGTGTTTGCACAATTATGCCTCTATTATGATTGTGTTTTTATGTTTAATTAGTGTTTGGGCCAAGCAAAGCCTTTGGGATCATGTTGGGTGATAGTTGATTTGATCTTGTTGGAAAACAGAAACTTTTGCGTCCAGTAAAACAATTTTGCAAAATCACAAAAGCGACGAAAAATTCTGAATTTTTTACACAAGATTTATGTACAAATTTCCTACGTTTTCCTAAATTTTCAGAATATTTGGAGTTTCAGAAGTATACGAAGTTTTTAGATTGCTACAGACTATTCTATTTTTGACAGATTCTGTTTTCGTTGCATTGTGTGCTTATTTTGATGAATCTATGGGTTGTATCGGGGGGTATGAGCCATACCAAAGTTGGAATACAGTAGATATAATGAAATAATAAAATATGAATGGGTTTGCAACAGTACTTAGAGTGGTGATTTGCTTTGTTATGCTAACGGATCTCATGAAGGTTTTTGTTAAGTTTTGTGTGATTGAAGTTTTCAAGTTTTGGGTGAGATCACGATGGATGAAGGAATAAGGAGTAAGAAGAGCCTAAGCTTGGGGATGCCCACGGCACCCCAAGGTGATATTCAAGGAGAAAAAATCAACTAAGCTTGAGGATGCCCCGAGTGGCATCCCCTCTTTCTTCTAACGACCATCGGTATTTTACTTGGAACTATATTTTTATTCGTCACATATCATGAGTTTTTCTTGCAACATCTTGTATTATATGAGTCTTTGCTTGTTTTGCTTTTTGTTTTGTGTCAAGTATCCTAGCTGAACACACCTATTTAAGAGAGCCAAAATTATGCTATGATTTGTTAGAATTGCTCTATGTGCTTCACTTGATATTTTTTTTTGAGCTATAGAATTGCTCTATGTGCTTCACTTAATTTTTTTAGCTATGGAATTGCTTTAGTGCTTCACTTATATCTTTTTGAGCATGGTGTGCTTTAATATTTTTTGAATAAATGCTCTCATGCTTCACTTAGATTTATTTGAGAGTTAGTAATTTTTGAAGAAATTCTCTCATGCTTCACTTATATTATTTTGAGAGATGAAAAAAATTTATGCTCATGTTCTTCACTTAGATTTGTTTGAGCTATCAAAAGCAACATATGAAACTAGTCCTAAAGTGATAGATATTCAAAAGGGATATAATAAAAACTTTCATGAAGATCATTGGACAAAATAAACTTGATTCTTTGTAATAGTTTTGCGATATGATGATAGTGATATGTGAGTCATGTTGGTGAGTAATTGTGCTTTAGTAAGAGTATTGGTTTTAAGGTTTGTGATTCCCTATGCAAGCACGAAAGTCAATAGTTATGCAATGAAATTATATCCTACTTATGGTGCATTATTCGGTGTTAGTTATGCTTAATGCTCGCTTATGAGATTTTCTCGTTTCTTTGTTGGATGCTTCTCAATCTTCTTGCTAGCCTTCACTTGTACTAAGTAGGAATACTACATGTGCATCCAAAATCCTTAAACCCAGTTTTGCCATATGAGTCCACTATACCCACCTATATGCGGTATTTCCGTGCCGTTCTAAGCAAATTTGTATGTGCCATCTCTAATTTTCAAAATAAATTTCCTTTTTGTGTGCTCGTACCGCTCATGAGACGGTAGGGGGTGGCTGATATTTTTCCATGCTAGATGTGTTATTCTCAAGATGAGTGTTTATTCACTTGTCATTGCACGAGATTATGGCAAAGGTATTAGGGATGCGCAGTCCTGAAATGAAAAATGAATTTACTTTATGTTGTTAAATAATAAATTCCTTGGAAAGTGTTGGTATGGACGGCACCCATGGATACGGCTAGCCGTGGAATGTGAAAGTATGGTGGAAAAAGGAATAAAATTTATTTTTTGTTTGGGAACCGCTATGATATATCTAGCATGGAAAGTATTGGGAACTACTCGATCGTTTTCGTTGACAGGAAAAGCATGCCACCCAAAATGTTTTATCTCTATCTTTTTTTGCTTTGAGCTCTGGCACCTCTACAAATCCCTACTTCCCTCTGCGAAGGGCCTTTTATTTACTTTATGCAATTTTTATTTTTATTTGAGTCTCCATCGTCTCTTATAAAGCACCAACTAAGGGGCACTATGATCGTACTTGAGCATTGGGTGTAGCTAATATGCGAGTGTGTTTCATGAATGGATCAATGATTGAGCATAATGGGCTAGGGATAACTTGCTTTAGTGTTGATATTTTGAAAGACATGGTTGCTTGTTGATATGCTTGAGTATTGAAATATTCATGTTAAAACTAGACAATTGCTTTGAATCATATAAAAGTCCAAATGTCCATGCTACAAAAGAAAAGAATATGTGATGAACATGTTAGGCAGCATTCCACATCAAAAATTCTGTTTTTATCATTTACCTACTCGAGGACGAGTAGGAATTAAGCTTGGGGATGCTGATATGTCTCCAACGTATCTATAATTTTTGCTTGTTTCATGTTGTTATATTATCATTTTTGGATGTTTTACAATCATTTTATAGCAACTTTATATCATTTTTTGGGACTAACCTATTGACATAGTGCCCAGTGCCAGGTATTGTTTTTGCTTGTTTTTTACTTCGCAGAAAATCAATACCAAACGGAGTCCAAACGCAACGAAATTTTTGGAGATTTTTTCTGGACCAGAAGACACCTGTTGGGCCAAAGAAGTACGAGAGGGGGGCTCCGAGGGGAGCACAACCCACCTGGGCGCGCCTGGGGGCCCAGGCGCGCCCTGGTGGATTGTGCCCACCTCGGCCGCCTCCCGCACCGCCTCTTTGCTCTATAAATACCCCGAAAATCCAAAAACCCTAGGGGAGTCGACGAAACACAATTCCAGCCGCCGCAAGTTCCAGAACCACCAGATCCAATCTAGACACCATCACAGAGGGGTTCATCATCCTCATTGGTGCCTCTCCGATGATGCGTGAGTAGTTCATTGTAGACCTATGGGTCCGTAGTTAGTAGCTAGATGGCTTCCTCTCTCTCTTTTCATTCTCAATACAATGGTCTCTTGGAGATCTATTTGATGTAACTCTTTTTGCGGTGTGTTTGTTCGGATCCGATGAACTTTGAGTTTATGATCAGATCTATTTATCCATGAAAGTTATTTGAGTTTCTTTGATCTCTTATATGCATGATTACTTATAGCCTCGTATTTATTCTTTGAATCTTTGGTTTAGTTAGGCCGACTAGATCGATTTTTCTTGCCATGGGAAGAGGTGCTTTGTGATGGGTTCGGTCGTGCGGTGTTCTTTCCCAGTGACAGAAGGGGCAGCAAGACACGTATTGATCGTTGCCATTAAGGATAACAAGATGGGGTCTATTCCTACATGAATAGATCATGTCTACATCATGTCATCGTTCTTATTGCATTACTCCATTTTTCCATGAACTTAATACACTAGATGCATGCTGGATAGCGGTCGATGTGTGGAGTAATAGTAGTAGATGCAGGCAGGAGTCGGTCTACTAATATTGGACGTGACGCCTATATAATGATCATTGCCTGGATAGCATCATAATTATTTGAAGTTCTATCAATTGCCCAACAGTAATTTGTTTACCCGTCGTATGCTATTTTTCTCAAGAGAAGCCACTAGTGAAATCTACGGCCCCCGGGTCTATTCTCTATCATATTTGCTTTGAGATCTATTTTTATTTGCTTTTGTTTTCAGATCTATTATTCTGAAAACCCAAAAATACCTTGCTGCACTTTTTCTTTCTTTATTTTATTTTGTTTTATTGCGAGATCTATTTACCCAAAATCATACAAACAAATCTATCTTTTACCCGAGAGGGATTGACAACCCCTCTTACGCATCGGGTTGCAAGTATTTGTTCTTTGTGTGCAGGTACCGTTTACATAGTGTTGCTTGGTTCTCCTACTGGTTCAATAACCTTGGTTTCATAACTGAGGGAAATACCTACCGAAGCTGTACTGCGTCATCCCTTCCTCTTCGGGGAAAAACTGACGCGGATACGAGCCATCAAATCTCTCCTCTCGTAGATGTTCATCTCCTAGATTGATCTTGGTGAGCGTAGGAAATTTTTTGTTTCCCATGCAACGTTCCCTGACAATGGCATCATGAGCTAGGTCTTGCGTAGATGACATCACAAGTAGAGCACAAACGAGTTTGTGGGTGTTGATATTCAGATTGCTTCCTTCCTTGGTTTTTCTTGATTCAGCGGTATTGTGGGATGAAGTGGCCCAGACCAACTTTACATGTCCATGTACATGAGACCGGTTCCATCGACTGACATGCAACTTGTTGCATAAAGATGGCTGGCGGGTGTCTGTCTCTCCCACCTTAGTTGAATCGGATTCGACAAAGGCGGTCCTTGTAGAAGGTTAAATAGCAACTTGCATATCACCGTTGTGGCTTTGCGTAGGTAAGAATCGTTCTTGCTAAATACCCATAGCAGCCACGTAAAACATGCAACAACAATTAGAGGACGTCTAACTTGTTTTTGCAGGGTATGTTGTGATATGATATGGCCAAAGACATGATGAGATATATTTGATGGATGAGATGATCATGTTTTGTATAGTTTATCACGACTTGCATGTCAATGAATACGGCAACCGGCAGGAGCAATAGGGTTGTCTTAATTATTGTATGACCAGCGTGTCAATCATTAAGCGCTATGTAATGCTTTACTTTATCGCTAAACGGTAGCAATAGTTGTAGAAGCATGGTTGGCGTGACAACCCCGATGGCGACACGATGATGGAGATCATGGTGTCATGCCGATGACGATGGAGATCATGCCGGTGCTTTGGAGATGGAGATCAAAAGCACAAGATTATGGCCATATCATGTCACTTATGATTTGCATGTGATGTTAATCCTTTTATGCATCTTATTTTTCTTAGGGCAACGGTAGCATTATAAGGTGATCCCTCACTAAAATTTCAAGATAAAATTTTGTTCTCCCCAAGTGTGCACCGTTGCGAAAGTTCGTCGTTTCGAAGCACCATGTGATGATCGGGTGTGATAGACTCTACATTCGCATACAACGGGTGCAAGCCAGTTTTGCACATGCGGAACACTTGGGTTAAACTTGACGAGCCTAGCATGTATAGACATGGCTTCGGAACACAAGAGACCGAAAGGTCGAACACGAGTCATATAGTAGATATGATCAACATGGAGATGTTCACCATTGAAACCACCTCATCTCACGTGATGATCGGACTTGGGTTGGTGAATTTGGATCGTGTTACACTCGGATAACCGGAGGGATGTTGATTTGAATGGGAGTTCTTAGGTAATATGATTAACTGAACTCTTTATCATGAACAATAGTCTAAACTATCTTTGCAAATTGTGTTGTAGATCAATGGCTCGCGCAGTAGCTCCCGTGAAATTCAATGCGTTCCTAGAGAAAGTTAAGCTAAAAGATGATGGAAGCAACTTTGTAGAATGGGCCCGTAATCTGAGGATTATCCTCACGGCTGCCCAAAAGTCTTATGTCCTTGATGCACCGCTTGGTGCACCACCTCCTCCAGCGACTGTGGACGTTGTGAACGCCTGGCAGTTGCATGTTGATGACTACTCAATAGTTCAGTGCACCATGCTGCATGGCTTAGAGCCGGGACTTCAAAGGTGTTTTGAACGTCATGGAGCATATGAGATGTTCCAGGAGTTGAAGTTTATCTTTGAGAAGAATGCCCGGATCAAGAGGTATGAGAGCTCTGATAAGTTCTATGCCTGCAAGATGGAGGATAATGGGTCTGTCAGTGAGCACATACTCAGAATGTCTGGGTAATACAACCGTCTGGCTGAGTTGGGAGTTGAGCTCCCGCCAGAGGCTATCACTGACAGAGTTCTTCAATCGCTACCACCTAGCTACAAGAGCTTTGTGTTGAACTATAACATGCAAGGGATTAACAAGTCAGTCTCCAAGCTATTCGCGATGTTGAAAGTCGCTGAGTCAGACATCCAGAAGGAGAATCAAGTGTTGATGGTGAATAAAACCACTAGTTTCAAGAAAGGCAAGGGAAAGAAGGGAAACTTCAAGAAATGTGGCAAAGCAATTGCTCCTCCCGTGAAGAAACCCAAGGCTGGACCCAAGCCGGAGACTGAGTGCTTCTACTGCGAGGGAACTAGCCACTAGAAGCGGAACTGCCCCAAGTATCTGGCCAACAAGAAGGGGGGCAACCTCAACAAAGGTATATATGATATACATGTTATTGATGTGTACCTTACCAACTCTCGTTGTAGTGCCTGGGTATTTGATACCGGTTCTGTTGCTCATATTTGCAACTCAAAGCAGGAACTACAGAATAGATAGAGGCTGGCGAAGGACGAAGTGACGATGCGCGTGGGAAATGGTTCCAAGGTTGATGTGATCACCGTCAGCACGCTCGCTCTTTGATTACCATTGGGATTAGTGATGAATCTGAATAATTGTTATTTGGTGCCTGCATTCAGCATGAACATTATATCTGGATCTTGTTTAATGCGAGATGGTTACTCATTTAAATCAGAGAATAATGGTTGTTCTATTTATATGGGTAATATCTTTTATGGTCATGCACCCATTGTGAGGGGTTTATTCTTATTGAATCTCGATAGTGATGATACACATGTTCATAACATTGATGCTAAAAGATGTAGAGTTGATAATGATAGTACCACTTTCTTGTGGCACTGCCGCTTAGGTCATATTGGTGTAAAGCGCATGAAGAAACTCCATGCTGATGGACTTTTGGAGTCACTTGATTTTGAATCACTTGACACATGCGAACCATGCCTCATGGGCAAGATGACTAAGACCCCATTTTCCGGAAAAATGGAATGGGCAAGTGACTCGTTGGAAATCATACATACTGATGTGTGCGGTCCGATGAGCGTTGACGCGCGCGGTGGATATTGTTACTTTCTCACCTTCACCGATGATTTGAGTAGATATGAGTATATTTACTTAATGAAGCACAAGTCTGAGACGTTTGAAAAGTTCAAGCAATTTCAGAGTGAAGTTGAGAATCATCATAACAAGAAGATCAAATTCCTACGATCAGATCGAGGGGGAGAGTATCCGAGTTATGAGTTTGGCAAACACTTAAAACAATGTGGAATTGTTTCACAGTTGACACCACCTGGAACACCACAGCGTAATGGTGTGTCCGAACATCGCAATCATACCTTATTGGATATGGTGCGTTCTATGATGTCTCTTGCCGATCTGCCACTATCATTTTGGGGTTATGTGTTAGAGACAGCTGCATTCACTTTAAATTGGGCACCATCTAAGTCCGTGGTGAAGACACCATATGAATTGTGGTTTGGCAAGAAACCTAAGTTGTCGTTTCTTAAGGTTTGGGGTTGTGATGCTTATGTCAAAAGGCTTCAGCCGGAAAAGCTCGAACCCAAAGCGGGCAAATGCGTCTTCATAGGATACCCAAAAGAGACGGTTGGGTATACCTTCTATCTCAGATCCGAAGGCAAAGTGTTTGTCGCTAAGAACAGGTCCTTTCTCGAGAAAGAGTTTCTCTCGAAAGAATTGAGTGGGAGGAAGATAGAACTTGATGAGGTTGTTGAACCTTTACTTCAACCAGAGAGTAGCGCAGCACAGAAAGATGTTTCTGTGGCACCTATGTCAGTTGAAGAGGAAGCTAATGATGATGATCATGAAGCTTCGGATCAAGTTACTATCAAACCTCGTAGGTCGACAAGGGTACGTACAGCTCCTGAGTGGTACGGTAACCCTGTCTTAGAGGTCATGTTGTTGGACAACGGTGAACCTGCGAGCTATGCAGAAGCGATGGTGTGCTCGGATTCCGACAAATGGTTAGAGGCCATGAAATCCGAGATGGGATCCATGTATGAAAACAAAGTATGGACTTTGGAAGTATTACCTGAAGGGCGAAAGGCCATTCAGAATAAATGGATCTTCAAGAAGAAGATGGACGCGGACGGTAATGTCACCATCTATAAAGCTCGACTTGTGGCAAAGGGGTTTTCACAAGTTCAAGGAGTTGACTACAATGAGACTTTCTCACCCATAGCGATGCTTAAGTCCATCAGAATCATGTTGGCAATAGCTGCATTTTTTGATTATGAAATCTGGCAAATGGATGTCAAAACAGCGTTCCTTAACGGTTTCCTTAAGGAAAGTTGTATATGATGCAACCGGAAGGTTTTGTCAATCTAGAGAATGCTGACAAAGTGTGCAAACTCCAGCGATCCATTTATGGACTGGTGCAAGCATCTTGGAGTTGGAATCTTCGCTTTGATGAGGTGATCAAAGCGTTTGGGTTTATACAAGTTTTTCAAGAATCTTGTATTTACAAGAAAGTGAGTGGGAGCTCTATAGTGTTTCTAATATTATATGTGGATGACATATTGCTGATTGGAAACAATATAGAACTTTTGGAAAACGTGAAGGAATATTAGAACAAGAGTTTTTCAAAGAAGGACCTAGGAGAAGCTGCTTTCATATTAGGCATCAAGATCTATAGATATAGATCGAGACGCTTAACATGACTTTCACAAAGCACATACCTTGATAAGATTTTGAAGAAGTTCAAAATGGATCAGTCCAAGAAGGGGTTCTTGCCTGTTTTGCAAGGTGTGAAGTTGAGTCAGAGTCAATGCCCATCGACTACAAAGGATATAGAAAAGAGAGTGTCATCCCCTATGCTTCTGCCATAGGCTCTATCATGTATGCGATGCTGTGCACTAGACCGGATGTCAGCCTTGCCATAAGTATGGCCGAAAGGTTTCAAAGTAATCAAGGAGTGGATCACTGGACAACGGTGAAGAATATCCTAAAGTACCTGAAAAGGACTAAGGAAATGTTTCTCGTTTATGGAGGTGATCAAGAGCTCGTCGTAAAGGGTTACGTCGATGCAAGCTTTGACACTGATCCGGATGACTCTAAGTCTCAAACCAGATACGTATACATTCTAAATGGGGGAGCGGTAAGCTGGTGCAGTTCCAAGCAAAGCGTGGTAGCTGGTTCTACATGTGAAGCGGAGTACATAGCTGCCTCGGAGGCAGTGAAGGAAGGTGTCTGGATGAAGCAGTTCATGAAGGATCTTGGAGTTGCGCCCAGTGCACTAAACCAAATGACTCTGTTCTGTGATAACATTGGTGCCATTGCTCTAGCCAAGGAACCAAGGTTTCACAAGAGGACCAGACACATAAAGCGATGGTTCAACTCCATCCGCGATGCAGTCAAGGAGGAGGACATAAACATTTGCAAAGTACATACGGATCTGAATGTTGCAGATCCGTTGACTAAACCTCTTCCACGGGCAAAACATGATCAATACTAGAACTCTATGGGTGTTAGATTCATTACCATGTAATACTAGATTATTGACTCTAGTGCAAGTGGGAGACTGTTGGAAATATGCCCTAGAGGCAATAATAAAGTGGTTATTATTATATTTCCTTGTTCATGATAATCGTTTATTATCCATGTTGTAATTGTATTGACCGGAAACTCAAATACATGTGTGGATCCATAGACAACAACATGTCCCTAGTGAGCCTCTACCAGACTAGCTCGTTGATCAAAGATGGTTGTGGTTTCCTAGCCATAGACATGAGTTGTCATTTGATAACGGGATCACATCATTAGGAGAATGATGTGATGGACAAGACCCAAACTATAAACGTAGCATATGATCGTATCAAGTTTATTGCTATCATTTTCTGCATGTCAAGTATATGTTCCTATGACCATGAGATCATGCAACTCACTGACACCGGAGGAGTACCTCGTTTGTACCAAACGTTGCAACGTAACTGGGTGACTATAAAGGTGCTCTACAGGTATCTCCGAGGGTGTCTGTTGAGTTGGCATGGATCAAGACTGGTATTTGTCGCTCTGTATGACGGAGAGGTATCTCAGGGCCCACTCGATAATACATCATCACAATGAGCTTGCAAGCAATGTGACTAATGGGTTAACCACATGATCTTGTATTACGGAACGAGTAAAGAGACTTGCCGGTAACTAAATTCAACTAGGTATGGTGATACCGACGATCAAATCTCGGGCAAGTAACATATGATAGACAAAGGGAACTGCATACGGGATTATCTGAATCCTTGACATCGAGGTTCGACCGATAAAGATCTTCGTAGAATATGTAGGAACCAATATGGACATCCAGGTCCCGCTATTGGTTATTGGTCGTAGAGGTGTCTCGGTCATGTCTGCATAGTTCTCGAACCCGCAGGGTCTACACATTTAACGTTTGGTGATGATATAAGTATAGTTGAGTTCTTATGGTGGTAACCGAAGGTTGTTCGGAGTCCTGGATGAGATCCCGGATGTGACGATGAACTCCGGAGTGGTACGGAGGTGAAGATTGATATATAGGACGAAGGGTATCGGAGTCTGAAAGTGTTCCGGGGGTACCGGGTTATCGCCAGGAGAACCGAAAGGGGTTTCGGGGGCCCCGGCAAGTGTTGGGAGGCCTCATGGGCCAGGGGAAGGGAGCACATCAGCCCACTAAGGGGTTGTGCGCCCTCTCACCCCATCCCATGATTACCAAGAGAGTGGTGCGCCCCCCTAGGGCTGCCTCCTCCTTGCTTGGGGGGCAAGCCACATGGGGGCACACAAACCCTAGGCGCCCCATCTATGGGCCGTCGTCCCCCTGGGGGAAACCCTAGGGGCGCCCCCTCCTCCCTTCCCCCTATATATAGAGGGGTAGAGAGAGGGCAGCCACACCCCATCTATGCCACGGCGCTGCCCTCCCTCTCCCTCATAGTTCCTCTCTCTCTCTCTCTCTCTCTCTCTCTCTCTCTCTCTCTCTCTCTCTCTCTCTCTCTCTCTCTCTGCGTAGCTTAACGAAGCTCTGCCGAGATTGCTCCACCACCACCGCCGCCACGCCGTCGTGCTGCCGGAGGACTCGAGCTACTACTTCACCATCGCTCGCTGGATCAAGGAGGTGAAGGCGTCATCAAGCCATACATGTGTTGAACGCGGAGGTGCCATCCGTTTGGCGCTTGGATCGGGAGTTCGTGGACGGATCGTGATTGGATCGCGAAGACGTTCGACTACATCAACCGCGTTTCTTAACGCTTCCGCTTAGTGATCTACAAGGGTATGCAGATGCAATCTCTCCTCTCGTAGATGTTCATCTTCTAGATTGATCTTGGTGAGCATAGGAATTTTTTTGTTTCCCATGCAATGTTCCCTGAAACAAACACCAAGTGGACCAATGACAAGAGCTCGTGCATGTGCCATCGAAACCAAGGTTAACTCTCTCCTCTTCGAACTTCATTCGGATTCACATGGGAGTTGGGTTCTACCTCAAAGGGGAACATTGTACATTCTTAGGTACCAAGGACATGACCACGAAGAAGCTAGGAGGGAGACCCAAACACTCACGGAGGAGGAGGAGGAGGAGAAAGGACCCGCAAAGCGCGAAGCTATGGAGGGCTCGGACCCCTGGGGTGCCCGGCCACCAACGCCCCTAGGTGCCCGGCCACCAGCCGCCGGCTGGCCAAGTCCCTGGCCGCCCCGAGTGCCCGGCTGCCGCCTGGGCCATGCCCCTGGACACCCCGGGTGCCCGACCACTTGGCCCCCGGGTGCCCGGCCCCTCCAGCCGCAAAGGCCGTGGTCTCCCTGGTCGGTCCGGGTGTCCAACCCCCTCACCACTGGGTGCCCGGCCCCCCTGGTGCAACCCCGGGTGCCCGGCCCTCCACCATCGGGTGCCCAGCCCCCCTCCCAGGCGCGAGCCCCGAGTTCCCGGCCCCCCTCCCAGGCGCGACCCCCGGGTGCCCGGACCGCCCAGCAAATGCCTGTGTGCATGTAGGGTAAAATGACCCTTGTAACCCCTTGCTTCCCCCAATTCGTCCCTAGGCTATAAGTACTCTTCATCTAGCTCATTTCTAGGGTTAGCAAAGTATTGGATAGACATTGAGAGAGCTTTGCTCATCTTCCCCTCCTCTTGGAGATCAAGACCCCTCTAGGGAAGAATCCTAGTGGATTATCAAGACCTCCTCTTGGAGAATATCATCGCCAAGACCTCACCTCCTTTGGAGTGGGAAGAACTTACCCTAGTGCTATTCTCCTTGGATTGTTCTTGTATTCTTGTGGATCTCTTGTGTGCTACTCTAGTGGATGTGTAATTGGGTTTGTTTGAGTGATTTTGCCCTTGTGTTCTTGTGAGTTCATCTCTTTTCCCCCCTCCAAGTGTGAAAAGATCTCTCCTAGGGTTTCAACCTACAACATCTTGGTATCATGAGCAAAGTTGATTCACATCTTGGAGTCCCTACCCCCCATTTGCTAGCCTAATTTCATTGCTTTTCGGTCCCAATTTGAAAATCCCCACAAAAATAGCCCCAAAAAATTTTCTTGCAATTTGTTGGTTCTTGTGAGATTTTGTTGTTTTGGTCCATGGATTTTTTGTTTGGCAATTGGATCTAGCCTTTCCCCATCCATCCACACCTTTCCTACCACGAAATCCACCCAATTTTGCCTTTTCTCAAAAATTTCCGCCCAAATCGTCCACCCCCGGGCACCCGCACCCCGAACCCCCGGGTGCCCGCACCCCCGGGAAAATTTTCCCTGACCACCCCGGGCACCCGCACCCCAAACCACCGGGCGCCTGCACCCCCCCAATTTCAGCCCAAACCTAACTCCGTTTTGGCCATATCTTCCACATTCGGAGTCCGACTTTTACGTTCTTTAGCTTGTTGAGTAGCTATTGACATCCCCCATCCATCCAGGTAGGTTCCAACATCATTTGACTCCATCAAAATTTTGGCATTTTGGCATCTTTGCCTAGGCCATCCACCATATCATCCACAAAACCACCATAGCTTTCGGCAACCTAACCCATTTTGATCCATATAGCATTTGTGGTTGCTTGAGTGGTGACTTGAGTCTCCTAAGATGTTTTGGCTACTTAGGGACGGTTGCTTCTTCATCAACCACCACCACCACTTCCGCATTGCCAACTCCGGAACCACCAATGCATTCCGCTATCACCATTTGACATTTTCCGTTTGAGATTTTGAGTTTGCGGTTTTTCCGTTTCCTAGGGTGTTTCGGCTAACTAGGAATGGTTCGACATCGACAACACTGCCGCTCAACTTCGCCAAGGATTCGACATCGGCCACCTTCACCTTTTTGACAACCTAACCATAAGCAAGAATGGTAACCTCTATATCATCTTGGTATCGTGGTATCCCATCATTGTACATTCATTCTTTCCATTGCTTTGTTAAACCCTAGTGTCGTGGACTTAACACGGCAGATGCCCTAGCAAAAGGACTTAGGTGTGGAGCCATCACAACTAGGTTAGCTTGAAGGGGTTAAACAGGACAAAGGACACAGAGAATTTACCCAAGTTCGGCCCCTCTCAACGAGGTAAAAGCCTACTCCTGCTTTAGGTTCTATTACTTGGGTTTCGATTACCAGGGAGCGAATACGCTGGACCTAGTTCTCGATCGATTATTCCTTGAGTTAACCCGCTGCCGGGTCACCCCTTTATATACACAGGTTGATGCCCGGCGGCTTACAGAGTCCCAGCCGGCCCATACACTACGTGTCCGGCTCGGTAACCAACTAAACTTGCCTTACAATATAAGTTAAACATATGGCAGTTCATACCCATGGGCCTTAAGTCGCCCCCGGGTCTTGGGCCTTCAATAAGCTTGCTCTATGGACCGCCATCTTTACATCTTCCTGGGCTTCCTCATCATGAGCCGCCAGTGGCATGACCCGGCCCCTCCTGGGCGGGTCATACCCAATAGTTATATCCCCAACATTAGGCCCCAGGTTGATTTGAACTTGTTCACATCAATCTTCAGTGCTTTACTTAACAAATTTTGCATCATCAACTTTTATGAACTTGCTATAACCCGCCATGATGTCATCTCGCATTAATTTCGCACGAAGCCCAGAAATATCTCAACAGGTCTTTTACCTTTAATGGACTCCCGAAAATCGAGGCGTCCCCATAGCCACATAATTATTTTTTCGGCCTCCTCGATTCCCACGCATGCCTTTTATCCATCTCCTTATAAATAGGGACATGGGTCCTTTTCATTTTTCCCCCTTGCCTCCTCGTCTTCGTCTTCCTCCTCGCAACGCCCACGCGCGCCCGATCTCCGCCGCCGTCGACCTCATCAACTGCCTCAACTCCGGCCGCTGCATCAACCTGAACGAATCAGAGCACAGCGACGCACCGCCGCTGTCCAGCAGCATCAGTAAGTACTCTCCTTTCCCGTAGCAGATCTGCATTAGGGTTTTCACCGTTCGTCGGTGTTCTTCTCCATTCCTCATTCTCATCCCTAGACTGCTTAGTTTGACCTGCAAATGGTACAGAAATCACGCGGTAGTAGCTTTAGCATTCATTTTCAATAGCAGAAGACATTCCCTCTATAGAAGATCTCATCTAAGCACACAAGCTCTACTGCTGCCGCCCCCTTAGGTTTAGAATTTATTTTATTTTTTGAACTGTTGTAGATCCAAAATTATAGCGCCAATCTGTGAAATTTGTTTTCTCCAGCACTTAGTAAAATTTAGCTCTGCTCCAGATCCATAGCCATTAGCCTTCATGGCGGTTTAAATAATAACTTGTAATCCGCCAAGTGCCTGCCGGCTTAACTCCGAATCCCTTTTTAAACTGTCAATTCAATGTTGATATAACCCGGCTATACCTTTACCGGTTTAATCCTGTTCTACATTATCTCTTTTAGGCCGTGCACCGTAATCATGACTAAGACCGTTACTTCATGCGACTGGGTCCCTTCTATCGTCACAGAAGAAATGCTTGATGACTATGTCAAAACAGGCATCTTGTCAGCAAAAAATGTCATCCACTGGCGTGTTCCAAACCCAGATGAAGTCAGACCTCAGCCGCGGGATAATGAGGTTATTGTTTTTACTGATCACATAAACCGGGGCTTCTCACCGCCCGGGTCAAAATTCTTCCGTGATGTTCTGCATTTCTTTCAACTCCATCCTCAAGACATCGGACCCAATTCCGTTTCAAATATCTGCAATTTCCAAGTCTTCTGTGAAGTGTATCTTCAAGAAGAACCCAGCGTCGAACTCTTCAGAGAGTATTTTTATTTAAACTGCCAGAATGAGTTCACTGACGGGCCCAACTTAGAGCTTGGGGGAGTCTCAATTCAACGATGAAGAGACGCCGTTTTTCCTTCTGCTATGCTTCCAAGTCATCCTAAGGACTGGAATCAAACTTGGTTCTATTGCCAAGACACATCTCCAGCCGAGGAAAATCCCCTACCGGGTTATCATGACCATCGGCTCAGCCCAAAGCACCCTCTTCCGGACCGGCTTACCACCGCTGAACGAGCCAAATATATGCCTACCTTTTCAAAAGTTAGAGCGTTGATGGCCAATGGGTTGACTGGTGTCGATCTGGTCCATTGTTGGGTAGCTTGGAGGATTATACCTTTAAGCCGTCGGCCCGGTTTAATGTGCACATATACTGGTGATGTCAAAGATCCACTGCGCCACTGCCAAGTACGTTTGCCTGATGAAGCAATCAATGACATGACCAAGACCCTTCTAGGGGAAAGCTTGGAGAGCTGCAGCAAAGTGGGGTTGAACCCCTTTTGCAAACTTAACCCGCCACCAGATGTAAGCTCTCCAATCCATATATTTTGCTTCACTGTTTATATGATCTACATATCTCTTACCTTTCTGTGGCTTATACAGACTGCATCTGCCTTTTGGAACAAGAAGTATGACGAGAAAGCGGCCAAGAAAGCCAGGGCTAAGACGAAAGTCCTTAAGAAGAATAAGAAGAAATCAAATGCCTCAGAACTGTTTAATTTGGAGGAGGATGATGAGTCGGAGGTAGACCTTGATGCCCTTGGCTCTTTTTTTTCAATTATCTTACTGACACTGATTGCTATCAGGACGACGCAGAAACCAGCCAGGCGGGTGATGAAGAGGTAACTATTATTTCCTCCGACTCAGAGCCTTTGCCAAGACAGAAAATTTGACAAGTAACCCGGAAAGTAAGGTTTTCTCACCCCTTAGCTTACTTGGATCCCAACTTTATTTTGAAGCAACAACAGCATGAGAACCGGCACAGAACTCGGACTAGTGGAGGCGGAGAGCTATCCTCCGGGTTACCCAATACACCAGCCCCACGCAAGCACCGCAAAGAGGTGCTTCAGAATTCAAACTCTTTCTATCCAAAGGCGGGTCTTATTCACCAACCACTTAATCTTTCCGACTCGAATTATCAGGCGACTTCTCATTCTTCCTCTGGCGACTCATCTCAGACCCAGCTGCCGGCTTTCAAAACTGCCCCTGGGTAATGACTTTTTGTCTGCTATCTCGCATTTCTATACATATACTGACCTCTTCAACCCTTTCTTAGTGGGATGGCAAAGCCTGGCAAGAAGGCGAGAACAAATAAACCGGTCGAAGATCCAAAAGCCCATGAACCGGAAAAACAAGCACCAGTATCTGAAGCCTCCGTGCAACACCCGGAGGAACTTGGCGATGACCCGCCACCAGAGAACCCTGGCGCCTCCACCGATCATATGAATATTGACCCCTTGGGTGCTAAACCGCCAAGCCCAATCAAGCCTTCAGAACAAAATACTGAAGATGTTCTGATCACCGGCACTAGCTTCCAAGAGCCGGGGAATCCCACTATCCTGGCGAAACACTCTACCAAGGAAGAATTGGCTGAAAAGCGCAAGGTCAAGTTTGACATGGCCAATTATTCTCATCTGAGCATCAGTGAAGTATTCTCCGGCTACCTCAGTCAAGTGCACACTAGCCGTGATCTTGAAATTGATATGGTCAAACAAATGCATCAGAAATATGAGGTACAAACTTCTGCTTCGTCTGTGCAAGATATATTTCTCCAGCCCCCAAGTCTTAGTCATAGGACAAATTGTATTGACTCTGGCAAAGACTTCAACCATTATATCATAGAAATTACTTCAAGCCATAGCCACCATGAACCGGCTTGTCTTGAAAAAAGATGAGCCGGATCAATTAAATTATTTTTCGAATAAAAACTCACCTCATAGCCCTCATAGGCCGGGTTATCTTTGAAAAAGATGAACCGGGTTTGTCTGTCACTGCCTTATAAAAGAAACTTTCTGCACCCATTAGCCCCCAAGTGCCAAGTGCTGTTGCTTGCAAAGGGTTTGGGACTTTTTTTCTGTATTTATACTGTGACATAACTGTTGATAATTGTTCAACCTCTTGCTTACAGGAGGCCTCAACTCAATTTCAATCTCAATTGGCCGATTTAAAAACCCGACTTGAACTGCAAGAAGCTGAGACCCGGAAAGCTGACTCCAAGTTCAAATTTAGCTTGGATGAAACGGAAAAGCTTAAAACGGGGTTTAATGCAGAGAGAGCCGCCTGGGCTGAAGAAAAGACTGCCTTGGTGCAGAGAGCAGAAAACGCTGAAGCCTCTTTGCAAGAGGTCACTGCAGAACTTTCCGGCTTAAAACGTCTTATTACACAGATGACTGCCGCTATTTTTGGTAAGTAATACTTAGATATTGTAATCAATTCCAAGGCTCCATTTTGTAAGCCGCCTGGTGACTTGACGGCGTATTATGTTGTACAGGCCCCAGGAGTACCAATCTTGACCAGGATATGCTGATAAAACTCAAGGCGGTTTACACTCTAGTGGAGCAATTATATACAGGTGCTCAGCGCACCATAGCTACCATCTCGAAAACCAAACAAGCACCGTCTCTTATCAGTGATGTTTTAACCAAGCTCTCTGTCCTGCCCGCAAGAACTGAAGAAATCAAGCGGTCGGCTGCTAGAGCCGATGCTATTACGGTCTTGAGCCGGGCGAAGGCATGGCAATCAGAATTAGACCCGGCCGAGCTAGCTACTGGCTGCCCCAGTTTCAAAGAGGACGGGTCTCCCTTTGATAAGAAAGACTTTGCTACTTGTGTGAAAGAGATGCGTTCGCTGGCAAGTAAACTCGCCGAAGAAACAGACCTGTCGAGATATCAGGCGGCTTATGCAGCGGATAATTCAAAAATGCCAACGCCGGCTTATGAAGTTGTGGATCTTATCCCTCCAATCCGTAAGCATACTTTTGCTCCTGAAATTGATCCGTTTGAACTTATCAATGATGAAGCTGAGTTTCAAGCCTTGACTGGCATCGATTGGTCATCGCCTAACTTCCAGATGACGGAAGAAGAAGAAGTGGCGCAGGATGACCCGGACGCCTCAACACGCCAAGACCAAGACAACTAATCCAAGGGCCGGCTTATCCTCCACAGCATGGGATGCTGTGTGCATCAAAAAACACTTATTCTTTTGGGCCGTTCGATGCCTTGTAATAGGCTAGTTGAAAACAATGATCTGTCATGCCATCATGCATGTTTATTTGCATAATACTTTTGAACCGCCAATCTGATGTTGAAGATCTGGTACTTATGCTTATAATATCATGAATCATGCAGACCATATTCATCATACTCCCTGCACACAGGCAGATAACATGTGCCCTGGCGGTTTACCCCAGGGCGGGTCATAATGCCCCATATAAAGCTCACTGGTGACTGTATAGTCCATAACCAGGGCGGGCTATCAAAACCTCACATATTCATATAACAAGTAAATAACATACTTGTGCAATTTATTCATACTGCCGGCTTTACAACGCCATATGCAGCAAGGATAACAGCCCAAGCACAATGCCCAAAGTGCATAATCAAAACATACTGGCGACTTATCGTCCAAAGCCAGGCCGGGTTATCGAAACTCCGGATATACTCAAATATGAGTCATAAGGATCAAGGCTACATGGCCTGAATCAATTTTAAACCATATGTTAATATGATACAAAAGATGACCCAAAAAGATGTTCAAAGCAAATACAAATCAGATAAAACAAGGCCTTCATAGGCTGCCAAGCCTCAATATCAAGTGCTATTCAAGGGCCGCACAACCACAAAGTTAATCCTTTATTCAAACCTGTAAACCGGGCCTCACATGACCAATCGCTGTTTTAACTTTGACAAGTTCAGGGTCTTTATAAGATTGACTGTGAAGAGTACAGCGAGTCATTCCAGGATTACCTGGTCGGAGTGGCAGGTATACAAAGGCAGGATAACCCGGATTTTTGGTGAATACACTTGGTGTCCAAGCCGATCAAAAGGGTAATTAAAGCTTTGTTCATTAAACAGGAAGCCCCCAAGTGATTGTTGTGATCATGGCGTACAAGCCGGACCAGTAGGGCAATCATAGCTATACTCAAATGAGCAGGAAGCCCCCAAGTAATTTTTATCAAGGCGTACAAGCCGGATCAAGAGGGTAGTCACAGCTATGCTCAATGAGCAGGAAGCCCCCAAGTGATCTTATGAACCGACAATAAAGACTCAGATACTCAGAAATGAGACAAGAGATACCCTGAATTATCAGGGATGCCGGCTTTATTATACTTGATCATAATATATACATGAATGAAAATATGTACAACACAAGAACCAGTAATTCAAGTGTAATAAGGCCGAAGATGAGCAATATTCCATGGCCGGCGGGTCTCCTCCTCAGACTTGCGTGAGTCTTTGTGCTCTCGAATATCAATGAGGTAGTATGATCCGTTGTTCAATTTTTTGCTGACCATAAAGGGCCCTTCCCAAGGTGGGGACAACTTGTGCATGTCTGTTTGATCCTGTATGAGCAGGAGCACCAAGTCACCTTCTTGAAAGGTCCGGGTTTTAACCCGGCGGCTGTGATAACAGCGCAGATCTTGCTGGTAAATCGTCGAACGAGCCGCCGCAAGGTCGCGCTCTTCATCCAAAAGGTCAATAGCATCTTGTCGTGCTTTTTCATTATCAGCTTCAACATAAGCCGCCACACGGGGCGAGTCGTGACGGATGTCACTAGGGAGAACCGCCTCTGCTCCGTAAACCATGAAGAAAGGCGTGTAACCCGTGGATCTGTTGGGGGTAGTATTGATACTCCAAAGCACTGAGGGTAACTCCTCAACCCAACAACCCGGCGTCCTCTGCAAAGGGACCATAAGCCGGGGTTTGATACCTCTCAAGATTTCTTGATTGGCTCGTTCAGCTTGACCATTGGACTGGGGGTGAGCTACAGATGAAACGTCAAGACGAATATGCTCTTGTTGACAGAATTCTTTCATAGCACCCTTAGACAGATTAGTACCATTATCAGTGATGATACTATGAGGGTATCCAAAATGAAAGATCACCTTTTTGATGAATTGAACCGCCGTCGCTGCATCACATTTGCTGACCGGCTCAGCCTCAACCCACTTTGTAAACTTGTCAACTGCCACCAGGAGGTGAGTCTTTTTGTCCTTGGATCTTTTAAAAGGTCCAACCAAGTCCATCCCCCAGACTGCAAACGGCCAAGTAATTGGAATCATCCTCAATTCTTGAGCCAGCACGTGAGCTCATCTTGAAATTTTTTGACAACCATCACACTTGCTAACCAAATCCTCTGCATCAGCATGAGCCGTCAACCAATAAAATCCATGACGAAAAGCCTTAGCCACAAGAGACTTAGAGCCGGCATGATGGCCACAATCTCCTTCATGAATCTCTCGCAGAATCTCACGGCCCTCCTCAGGAGAAACACAACGCTGAAACACCCCTGTAACACTGCATCGGTGCAACTCGCCATTGACAATAGTCATTGACTTAGACCGTTGGGTTATCTGCCTGGCCCAAGTTTCGTCTTCAGGTAACTCGCCGCGGGTCATATAAGCCAAATATGGAACTGTCCAATCAGGAATAACATGGAGAGCCGCCACCAACTGTGCCTCTGGGTCAGGAACAGCAAGATCTTCCTCCGTAGGCAATTTTACTGAAGGGTTAGACAAAATATCAAGAAAAACATTAGGTGGTGCCGGCTTACATTGGGACCCCAGCCGGCTTAAAGCATCAGCCGCCTCATTTTTCCTGCGATCAACATGTTCCACTTGATATCCCTTGAAATGTGCAGCAGTAGCATCAACCTCTCGGCGATAAGCCGCCATGAGTGGATCCTTGGAATCCCAAGTTCCTGAAACTTGCTGAGCCACCAAGTCTGAGTCGCCAAAACACCTCACCCGGCTTAGATTCATCTCTTTAGCCATCTGAAGACCATGGAGCAAGGCCTCATACTCAGCTGCATTGTTAGTACAAGGGAACATCAACCTTAAGACGTAACAAAATTTATCACCTCGTGGGGAAGTTAAAATAACTCCAGCCCCCGAGCCTTCCAACTGCCTAGACCCATCAAAATGAATAGTCCAATATGTGTTATCAGGCTTTTCCTCAGGCATCTGCAACTCTGTCCAATCATTGATAAAATCTACAAGCGCTTGAGACTTGATGGCTGTTCGAGGCATATATTTCAAACCATGGGGTCCAAGCTCAATGGCCCATTTGGCCACCCGACCTGTGGCTTCTCTGTTTTGAATGATATCCCCTAAAGGAGCAGAACTAACCATAGTGATGGGATGACCAAGGAAATATTGTTTCAACTTACGACTAGCCATGAAAACAGACCATAAACCAGCTTTTGCCAATGTGGGTATCTCTGCTTGGATTCAATGAGTACCTCACTGACATAGTAAACCGGCTGCTGAACCGGATATTCCTTGCCTGATTCCTTCCTTTCCACAACAACTGCTACACTAACGGCTCTACTGTTAGCAGCCACATATAACAGCAAGGGCTCCTTATCAATGGGAGCTGCAAGGAGTGGCGGCTCAGCCAACTGCCTTTTCAACGCCTCAAAAGCATGATTAGCAGCATCACTCCATACAAAGTGGTCTGTTTTCTTCATCATCTGATATAAAGGGATAGCCTTCTCTCCCAGGCGGCTTATAAACTGGCTCAAAGCCGCAATACGACCCGCCAGACGCTGGACGTCATTGATACACGCCGGTTTAGCCAAAGAAGTGATAGCCTTGATTTTCTCTGGGTTAGCTTCAATGCCTCTTTCAGAAACCAAAAAACCCAATAGCTTGCCTGCTGGCACACCAAAGACACACTTGGCCGAGTTAAGCATCATCTTGTAGATCCAGAGATTATCAAAAGTCTCTTTCAAATCATCTATCAAGGTCTCCTTCTTCCTGGATTTTACAACGATATCATCCACATAAGCATGAACATTGCGTCCAATCTGGTTGTGGAGGCAATTTTGAACACACCGCTGATAAGTCGCCTGGGCACTCTTGAGCCCAAAAGGCATAGACACATAATAGAAGGCTCCAAAGGGAGTGATAAAAGCTATCTTCTCCTGGTCCTTAACTGCCATCTTGATCTGATGATAACCAGAATAAGCATCTAGGAAACTCAAACGCTCACAACCCGCCGTAGCATCGATGATCTGATCAATACGAGGGAGAGCAAAAGGGTCAGCCGGACAAGCCTTATTAAGGTCTGTGTAATCCACACACATACGCCAAGTGCCATTCTTCTTAAGTACCAGCACCGGGTTAGCCAACCACTCAGGGTGAAAAACTTTAATAATAAACCCAGCCGCCAAGAGCCGGGCCACTTCTTCACCAATGGCCTTGCGCCTTTCTTCATTAAAACGACGAAGGAATTGCTCTGTGGTTGGCTTCTTCAAGGGGGTCATATCCGCCGGGTCAACATTATCTTTGTAGAATTTCAATTCCTCTGTTGCACCAGCAGACTCAGCATAAGCAGCATCACCCTCTTCACACTCCAAAGCTATCTTCCAGTTTCTGTGCACTGTGATGGTACCCTTGCGACCCGGCATTTTAAGCTGGAGATAAACATAACAAGGCCGTGCCATAAATTTAGCATAAGCCGGCCATCCAAACAAGGCGTGATAAGGACTCTTGATCTTTACTACTTCAAAGGTCAATGTTTCAGCTCTGTAATCATTGTCATCACCAAAGGCCACTTCCAAAGCTATCTTACCCACAGGATACGCCGACTTACTAGGCACCACCCCATGAAAAACAGTAGAAGACGGCTTAAGATCTTTGTCAGTCAAATTCATATGGCGGAAAGTATCATAATAAAGGATATTGATGCTGCTGCCTCCATCCATGAGCACCTTGGTGAACTTATACCCTCCAACCTGAGGAGCAACCACTAAAGCCAATTGACCCGGGTTATCAATCCGGGGCGGGTGATCCTCACGGCTGCATACAATAGGATGTTCAGACCATCGTAAGTATCAAGGGACTGCCGGTTCAACCGCATTCACCGCCCGCTTACGAATCTTCTGGTCTCGTTTGCATAGACTCGTGGTAAACACATGATACTGACCACTATTCAGCTGCTTCGGATTACTCTGATAACCGGTCTGGTGCTGTTGATTCCCTTGACTAGGTTGCTGATTAAAACCACCTTGACTGCCTTGGCCCTGAAAACCTGAGCTTGAGCCGCCACCTCCAAAGCCAGGTCCGTGAGAGCCGGATCCTGACCCGCCATGTGGGCCATGATTGTTCGGGAAAAAACTAGAATTTCTATACTCCCTCATGATGAAGCAATCTTTCCACAGATGACTGGCCGGCTTCTCTTGCGTACCGTGCTTTGGACAAGGCTGATTCATCATCGCCTCAAGGTTAAACTTTGGCCTGCCAAACCGGGGCACTGATGACTTCCCCTTGCAACGCTGATTATTATTCTGCGTATTGGTATTAGCCACAAAATCTGAACCGCCGTCCATCTGTTTGCACTTGCCATTACCTTGACCCGCCGGATTATGCTGTTGTCCCTTTGCATTGCCATTCTTCTTTCCCTTGCCAGCCTTCTCCTCATCAGACTCAGGGTCCTTAGTACTATCAGAGTCGGCGTATTTGACAAGAGCCGCCATGAGCTCCCCCATATCGTTGCAGTGGCGCTTAAGCCGCCCCAGCTTCTGCTTAAGGGGAAGGAAACGTCAGTTCTTTTCCAACATCAGGACGGCTAAACCGGCGTTGATACTGTCCGATGAGTGGATAACGGCCGAGATCCAGCGCACCCAATTGGTTGTTGACTCGCCCTCACCCTGGACGCAAGAATCTAAATCAAGAATCGACATAGGCTGCTTGCACGTATCTTTGAAATTTTGGATAAAACGCGTCTTTAATTCAGCCCATGACCTGATGGAGTTAGGGGGCAATCCTTTCAGCCAAGTGCGTGCCGGCCCATCCAACATCATGGTGAAGTATTTAGCACACGCAGCATCATTAACGTCCAACATCTCCATGGCCATCTCATAACTCTCAATCCAGGCCTCAGGGGGCTGATCCGCCGTGTAATTAGGCACCTTGCGGGGGCCCTTAAAATCCTTAGGTAAGCGCTCGTTACATAGAGCCGGCACTAAACATGGCACACCAAGGGTTCTGGAGGTCACTCCTGCCTCTACAGACACTGTTGGGTAAGCCGGAGATTGTTGATGAGCCACCAACTGAGCCGCCAGCTCAGCCTCCCGACGTGCCCTGCCCTGATCCACCAAAACCTGAGCATTGTTATCTGCACGGGGCGGGTCATTCCTACGGGGCGGGTTACGGTGCCGCTCACTGCTTGAAACCGCTGGCGAATCAATATGCCTACTATAACTCCGGCTTGGACGAGGGGTTGAATGAATCCATTCGCGGCTGTACGAATAAGCCGCCTGTTGAGCCACCGCTGTCTGAAGAAGCTCTTCGGCCCTCCGTATCTCCATTGCAGCTGGAGACTCGCCTTCAACGGTAAGAGCCGCCAGTCACGTAGTTGCAGCGATCATATTGTCCAGAGGGTTAGAATAATGACCCGACGGTGTCGGAACATGCTGAGGCGGAGTCAAATTTAAGCGAGGTGGGTCCACCGCACGTGGCTGAACCGGTGCTCCAGTCACGGGTGTCTCAATGGCCCGGTTTACCATGGGCGGATCACTGGTCCCTGCCCCAGGCGTGTTGAAAAGGTTCCTAGCCTCATACTCCGTGGGCAGACGGGTCTGGTGCCTCCTCCTCATAACAGGGTTTGAAGCATTTTGATCCAAGGTGAGCCGGAATGATTCTGCCTGAATCCGCTGTGATTGCGCGTCCAAGGCGGCTCGCTCTGTCGCCATCCTAGCATTCTCAACAGCAAGCTCTTCCTTGGCTTGGGCTATCTCATCTCGTAGCTTCGCGACATCCACTTTGTGATGTTCTTGAGTCTCCGGGGTTACCTCTGCTCCCATTAAAGTCGCCAAAGCATCCAACAGCTTGGTCAAAACCTGAGCCGGCGGGCGTGCAGAGCCGCTGGCACCAGCCGTCGCCGCCGCCGTGGAGCTGGAGATCATAGCCGCAGCAGTCGTCGAACCAAGCATCGGTTGTGCGCCAGCCATGAAGATTGCGACCCTGTTCGGCGCCTCATGGGGGTCCGGAATACTGTCACCATCGGAACAGCCCCCAAGCCTGCCGTCTTGCAATTGATACGTCGAATCGGTCTCACCAATTGAGGATTCACCATCAGAGTAAATTACCGTCTCTCCCCTGGACTCAGATCCTTCCTCAAGATCCATGCCATGGACGACACCAACAAAGGCGCTCTTCGCGGCGGTTTGAACCTTGGCGGGTCATGCGCGCTGAGCCGTCTCGATGATGTCGGTGCAGGTGTCTGGCTCAGGCCCCGACTCCCCGATCTTGCCGATGAAGACATGGATTCCGCCAAAGGGGACCTGGTACCCGTACTCGATTGAGCCGGCCTCAGGGCCCCAGCCTGCATCGTCGATGTAGAGCTTGCCGCAACGACTCTTGGTCATCTGGCCCACAGCGTATCCCTTGATCCCTGCGAAGTTGCCCTCCAAGAACTCGAAACCACCGTGCGCTGGCCCCACAGTGGGCGCCAACTGTCGTGGACTTAACACGGCAGATGCCCTAGCAAAAGGACTTAGGTGTGGAGCCATCGCAACTAGGTTAGCTTGAAGGGGTTAAACGAGACAAAGGACACAGAGAATTTACCCAGGTTCAGCCCCTCTCAATGAGGTAAAAGCCTACTCCTGCTTTAGGTTGTATTGCTTGTGTTTCGATTACTAGGGAGCGAATACGCTTGACCTAGTTCTCGATCGATTGTTCCTTGAGTTAACCCACCACCGGGTCACCCCTTTATATACACAGGTTGATGCCCGGCGGCTTACAGAGTCCCGGCCGGCCCATACACTACGTGTCCGGCTCGGTAACCAACTAAACTTGCCTTACAATATAAGTTAAACATATGGCGGTTCATACCCATGGGCCTTAAGTCGCCCCTGGGTCTTGGGCCTTCAATAAGCTTGCTCTATGGACCGCCATCTTTACATCTTCCTGGGCTTCCTCATCATGAGCCGCCAGTGGCATGACCCGGCCCCTCCTGGGCGGGTCATACCCAATAGTTATATCCCCAACACCTAGCCCATTTTGCGTCACTTTACTATCAAGACTAGCCATTTGAGTATTGCCGGGCCACGCTACTTGTGCACTTTAGTGATCATCATTACGAACCTACCATTGCATACATACCTCATCTTGGTATCATCATATCATCTATTGTGTCACAAGATTGTTCCCGCTTACACAATTGCTATCTTGGTTCGAGCATTTTGCAAAAGTGGCCAAAAAAGCTTTTAAACAAAAAGAGAAAAACAAAGAGCTTGTAAGCAATAGCCATAGCATCGCTACATTTCATATCATACTACCATATTGATCATCTTGGATCATCGTGTGCGAAACACCGGGACATCATACATATATAGCATACTTGGGATAGAAAGTTGATACATTTTGCATCTCATAGGTTGTGCACAAGTGTCGTATTCGCCTATTGAGCAATCGTGCTAGCGTCTCTATAGAGTTGTGCAACACAAGCGTTTTCCATGGATTCCACATTTTGAGCTCATTCCTTGGTTGCACGACCCCGTTTATCTATCCGTGTGTGTGTTTCCGTGTGCCATTCTTTGCTATTGGTCTACTTGCTTTACTTGCAATTTTGTGAACCTTCTCAACATTATCGATATCTTGACTAACATTTTCTTGAAATTTTGTGCCACCCATCCTAACCAAGCTCCTCCATAAGCTTTCTTGTGTAGGTGTGAGAAACAAACCCGGTACCAATTCTACTATTGTAGCATTACATTGAGTGATACTCGATACATCCTCAATCTTCGGAAAAGGTAACTTTGGTATTGTTCTCTCACTTTCCTACTCACCACCACTTGCTTGTGATGGATAGGCAATGCACATCATCTTCGGTCTTCGACCGCATCGAGCGACTCGCCATCGACATATGACACTCCGAAGCAAGGAAAAGGGACTACATCAACGTCAAGTTGGACGCACACATGGATGACATCTGACACGTGTTGGCCAACTACAAGTCTTCTTCTCCTTCGTCATCTTCAAGGTGGAGACGCTCAAGTCGTAAATCTTCGGAGCGGCCACACGATGCAAGTACCACACGACACCGTCATCATATTCGAGACGACCGCCAAGACGCACGCAAGCCAAATGTGAACGACGACGAAGAGCGCCATCGACTACAACGACAACGTCACCACCAAGAGGAAGCTACGGCTACCACCACCACTTCGGCATCTTCTCCAAGTGTTATCAAGGCATGTTCGCCTTCGGACGTACATCATATTTTCCTACTTCCCACAAGTACGCCTACATCGACATCATCAAGTCCAAGGCAACCACCTACAAGCGAGGGCGACACTTCCATCTTCGGAAGCCCCTCAAGGAGGATGGCCGAGCATGGGAAATTCCCTTCGGTCATGGAGACGAGCTACGAGGTGCCACATCATATGGGCCTCATACAAGACGACGACAAGACGGTCGAGCAAGGGCCATCCCCTTCGACCACGGCGACGAGCACAAATCTCTCCAACAACATGAAGACGGCGCCCCAATGGGACTCGTACTCCGAGTCAAGCTACGACACCGCACATGAGACCTTATCTTTCATCTCGGAGGAGAGCGATGATTTGCCACATCCTACGGCATTCATCTTTGGAGGCGTTATGGATGAGGAGGTTGAGCATGGGACTATCCCTTCAACCAAAGAGGCGATAGGAGTTGAGCATGGAGACATTGGCACCTACATCTCTCCGACACCCACATATGACGAGATGCTCCAATTCCCATGTGAGGAGAGCCACCCCACCATGAGTGATATGAGTGACTCCACCATATGCAACATTGAGTGCACTTCCTACTAGAGGATGAGTGTGACCACCACTAGCCCCACACACAAGAGCAGGCCACACATCCCATGTGAGGTTGAGAGCCACTTGAGTGACTCCACCAACCATATGAGTGAGAGCATCTTACCGGGAGTGAGTGAGCCACAACACTTAGTGAGTGAGGTAGTTGAGATTACATGTGAGGCCACTATGATTTCTAATGACTTAACCTCTACTCCGAGTGTGTTTTCCCTTTTGGTGCTAGATCTCCAACACGACGATGCGCCAAACCTCAATGAGTCCATACCTCCAATGGGCAAACCGATGGCCATGATGGACGGTGATGCACCCCCCACATGGTACCATCAAGTTGACGAAGCTATTGACCAAGCGTCAATTCTTGCAACCTCACCTACAACACATGATTGGAGCTCTAAAGGTAACATAGGTGATAGCACTTCACTTGTCCCACTAGTGGACTATCTTGCAAATAATTTCTTGCATGATGTTGATCACCTTATGGATTCATCACATATTACATCCTCTACTTGTTTCGATATGCCACCCATTTTATGATGAATATGATGTTGAGCATATCGAATTACCTAGTTGTGATGCTATGCTCCATAGGATATCATGTGAAAATTCTATTGGTCACATTATGTTTAACAATCCATTAAACTTGTAATATGCTATGAGTGAGATCTCCCATATTACATCATTCCAATCTCAACATAGTAACTATGCATGTCCCATTAAAATAAATCCCATTTGCACTTATGGCATAAATGACGAGATCATGGTTATTGGTATGTGTTTCTCTTGCGATGATATTGCTATGCTACCTTTGCAAAATTTGTGCAATTCATCTCATATGACATGCCATGAAAATTATTGTGTATCGCATGATTCCATACATTGTGTGCATCATCCCATGAATAGAATTGCTTCACATGAATATGGTGATGCATTACAAATAGCATGCCATGATATTGATTATAGATTGCATGAATGCATCAATTGTGTGCAAAATATGCATACCATTCATGACAATGCGCTAGATATTACTAGTGATGCATTACACAATTTGAGTCTCCATTATGCTATACATAAACACAAACCTTTCATGATGGATGGCATGTTTCTATATCACGCATCTCATTTATTTGAGCATTGGATATTTTGTGCTAACCAACACATGCACGTGATGTGTACATCTATCACGCACACACAACTTTTCCTTTGCCTTTGTTTTGTGTAGGTACTTATGCAAACTCGTCAACCTCACAATCCCATGAGTTGACGAAACGAGCTCTTGAGAGCAATGACGATTTGGGATCCCGTGGATTATCCTTACCATCATTCCCTTTGCGCAAGGACTACATGCATCTCTTTTACTTGGCTCTCACATGGCTATGGGCTATATATCACTTGTTACTTTATGTCCATTGTATCATGTTCACTTTGCATGTTATACCTCATTCTATGCCTTTGCCATGCAATTGTGACCCTTGCTTGCATTTACCCATGATTTACCATTATACTACTTCTATGTGTATTTGCATGCTTGGTGGAGATACTAGTTGCTATTGCCAAGTTTACCATGTGCCACATGCTATTTTTGATTCTTGTGTTGGGAGAGTCATGGTGTTCCATTGCTATTTACATAGGACTTCTTGCCAATACAATGAACCTTCTTTGCTCATATCTTGTTTTCATGCTTGTGCTATGTCATGTGCATTATGTATGCCCACTATTTACCCACATGACATGATTGCCATGATTGCCTCTAGTACGTTGCATCCTCGCACTACTAGCTTGCTTGACCTAATCACTATGATTGCTTGTTTTGTTGCATCACCCATGATCCATTTTTGCTCGTTTCATTGGGTTGATGACATATATGTTCATGCCTATCACATGATTTACATTGATGATTGTCACTTGTCTCCATTAGTTGCACCTCTCATATTCACTTGTAGTGAGTGCAACAATTCCATGCCTATTAATCTTGGAGACTTGGATACCTTACTTGTGATGCATGCTTGTTTGATTGAGCTTAATGCCTACGGTTGTTCTCGCATCATATGCTTACATACAATGCCATGTCCCCTTGTCCTTTCTTATGATAAGAATGATGGAAACACTTGTTGGGTATATCACCACACAAATGATAGGTTTTGCATTTCCGCCAACCTCATTTGTTTTTTCCGAGTGTTTGTCATGTTCTTTCATTTTGAGGGATTCACAAGGTGGTACCATCACGATACATATTGTCATGCAAAGGCGTACATGATGCGCGGCACCAACATTTTCAACATGGTGAATTCTTTCCTTGTGAGCCATCCTCACATATGCATATCAGTTGGGCCATACTTTCATTGTTGTTTGCTCCTTCTTGTCTACATGATACATCTATTGGATGGAGACGCGACATTGCAGAATGACCCTAGAGACCACCACTTATGCCACGACATCGAGCCATGGTACAACACCACCCATAACAAATTTGCATCTTATGCATGGATTGACTCACATTGTGATTGCCTTGTTGCATCTTGTATTTTTATGTCATCCATGATATATGATTTTGTGCACTTCTTTCGCAAATATGTTGTGATACACCTTGATGGCATATTCATACATAATTGTCACATTGCCAACTATCAATTACATGATAACACAATAATTTTGAGCACCCCTTGCCATGTTCATGCTCTTGATAAACCATCCCTCTATGACATCATTTTGCACAATGGTAGACTTTGTAACTTCATGCACAATGAGCTTGATCACATGAATGCATTATATGCCGTGTTCTTTCATTTTGATAAACTTCATGCTCATTCTCACACCCAATTACGTCAGACAAACTCATGCTTCAAAGATGGACACCTTGCGCGTGCGAACCATTGTATTTCCGAGTGTCGTTTGTGTTTGCTCTTTTTGCATGTACACCACTCCGAAGACACCTTGGAGTACTTGGATTGCATAATGACTTCCACTCCGTCAAACAAAAAGTCAGTCCACAACCGACGTTTCCATGGTGATGAGGTTCACGATCCGAGGTCGGATCTTTCCCAGGGGGGGGGAGATGATGTGGAGCATCCTTCAATCATCCCCATGAACATTACATCACCACCGCAAACACCAAGTGGACCAATGACAAGAGCTCGCGCACGTGCCATCGAAACCAAGGTTAATTCTTTCCTCTTCGAACTTCATTCGGATTCACATGGGAGTTGGGTTCTACCTCAAAGGGAAACATTGTGCATTCTTAGGTACCAAGGACATGACCACAAAGAAGCTAGGAGGGAGACCCAAACACTCACGGAGGAGGAGGAGGAGAAAGGACCCGCAAAGCGCGAAGCTACGGAGGGCTCGGACCCCTGGGGTGCCCGGCCACCAACGCCCCTGGGTGCCCGGCCACCAGCCGTCGGCTAGCCAAGTCCCTGGGCGCCCCGGGTGCCCGGCCCCTCTGCCCCCGGGTGCCCGGCCACCGCCTAGGCCATGCCCTTGGACACCCCGGGTGCCCGGCCACTTGGCCCCCGGGTGCTCGGCCCCTCCAGCCGCAAAGGCCGCGACCTCCTTGGTCGGTCTGGGTGCCCGGCCTCCTCACCACAGGGTGCCCGACCCCCCTGGCATGACCCCGGGTGCCCGGCCCCCCTCCCAGGCGTGACCCCCGGGTGCCCGGACCGCCCAGCGAATGCATGCGCGCATGTAGGGTAAAATGACCCTTGTAACCCCTTGCGTCCCCCAATTCGTCCCTAGCCTATAAGTACTCTTCATCTAGCTCATTTCTAGGGTTAGCAAAGTATTGGATAGACATTGAGAGAGCTTTGCTCATCTTCCCCTCCTATTGGAGATCAAGACCCCTCTAGGGAAGAATCCTAGTGGATTATCAAGACCTCTTGGAGAAGATCACCACCAAGACCTCACCTCCTTTGGAGAGGGAAGAACTTTACCCTAGTGTCATTTTCCTTGGATTCTTCTTGTATTCTTGTGGATCTCTTGTGTGCTACTCTAGTGGATGTGTAATTGGGTTTGTATGAGTGGTTTTGCCCTTGTGTTCTTATGAGTTCATCTCTTTTCCCCCCTCCAAGTGTGAAAAGATCTCTCCTAGGGTTTCACCCTACAACACAATGCTACTACCGCAAAACATCTGGGGTCCAGATAAGCCGGCTTTATTCCATTGATCATAATATGATGAGGAAATAAAACAGGATACCTATGTTTAGACAGTGCATCATGGCAACTAGTCTTCTTTGGTAACCTATAATTTTTCGTTAATAAGGCACGGTACCTATGTTTGAACTGCGCATCGTGGCAGTTAGTCCTCTTTGGCAACCTTTATTTTTTTTGCCAATAAGGCAGTGTACCTATGTTTGAACCGCGCATCATGGCAGTTACTTCTCTTTGGCAACATTTAATTTTTTCGCCAATAAGGCAGGGTACCTATGTTTGAACTGCGCATCATGGAAGCTAGTTCTCTTTGGTAACCTTAATTTTTCGCCAATAAGGCAGCAGCCCCCGGGACCGGGTTGTCTTCCTTGCAACGACCCGGGGTTCTTGTATTTGTTGAAACCGGCCAAATCTGTCGAGTCCTATCTGTGTAGCCCCCGAGTCTTAAGTCGACTCGAGGAGCCGGCTTGAGATTCTTGATACTTTGCTATGGCATAAGCTGGAGTAGAGTTGACAGCTGAAAGATGGAATTTGTTGAAACCAGAGGCGATGTGGCGAGTTGAGGATTTTTGTGATGCTCATCGTATGTCCTCCCAGTCCTTGCCATTCTTCCTTGGTCCGCCTCTCCTTGCTCCTCCAGGGCCATTTTCTTTTCTCTCTTTTTTTAGTGAATCACTTGGCCGCGGGGGCGGTGGCTTGCGCCCGTCCGTTGGGCAACTCATGCAAGAGGGCACGGCCTTGGAGTGTTGATGTAAACCGGACCGTGGGGCGGTGGCTTGCGCGCGTTCGTTGCGCGACTCGTGCGAGCGGGCGCGGCCTTGGTATGTTGATGTTGACCAGACCGCGGGGTCGGCGGCTTGCATGCGTCCGTTGGGCAGCTCGTACGAGTAGGCGAAACTCCTGTGTGTTGATGTAGACGCGAGGGTCAGCCGCGGCGTTCGAAGCCGGCGTGGACGCGTGAGTCGTCCGCGGCGTTGTAAGCCAGCGCGGACGAGAGAGTTGACCGCGACGTTGTAAGCCCACGCGGATGGGAGTGTCGGCCATGACGCGGACGGGCGAGTCGTCCCCGGCGTTGTAAGCCGGTGCAGATGCGTGAGTCGGCCACGACATTGTAAGCCGGCACGGACGTGCGAGTCGGCCACGGCGTTGTAAGCCGGCACGGACACATGAGTCGCACGCGGCGTTTTGATGTAGACTGGACCGCGGGGGCAGCGACTTGTACGCATCTCCGTCGGGCGGCTCGTGCGAGCGGGCGCTGACGCATGATAATATTGGCGCGAGCTCCATATTCGTGGTACGATGGTCACCCTTGCAATGAACAACTGTCCTGCATAAAAATTATCGGAAGCTAGAGTAATTGTTCTTTGAAGAAATTAATATGTATCAAAAAATTGATAGGACGAATAGCACCTGATATTTTTGTCGGATGACCGCGTACGCTGGTGTTGGATAATGCTGGACGCAGTCGGATGAACGCCTAGATATACGCTAGCACAAATTCCGGCTTGATAGCCCCCGAGGCTCGAGGTGACTCGAGGAGTCGGCTAGACTATTCGTTCTGTTAATGATACGGCATAAGCCGGCGGAGGGTTGAGGGCGAATCGTCGAAGTAATTCGCCATGTGATCAACCACAACAGAGTCGGCTAAACAGAGCCCGCGCGTCCCGCAGCGAGGTGAGTTGAAGTTGAAGCCTTGTGAGTCATCTGCGGCAAGGCGGGTTGTTGTTGAAGCTTCACGAGTCACCCATGACATCATTGCGGCGAGTCTCCCACAACGTAGTTGTATATCGCAGCAGGCGACGAAGAAGTTGAAGTTGATGGTGTTGCCCATGGAAACCGGTTTCATAGTTTGGATTCGCGAACTCGCCTAGATCTGAAATTTGCTGCAGTGCGCGCATTGCTGACGGAGATCTAACCGTTGGAATTGGCTCAAATTTTGAGGAGTGGTGCGGAATTATGTTCCGCAGGATTTCACCGGAGGGATCGTCCAATTGATTTCCGAGTCAACCTTGGTAATTATTTTCCTAAGACCGCGCGGCATCGGGGTTCCAACAGGTTTCAGTGTTTGAGTCGGTTTGGAAGATCCAACCATCGGAAAGTGACGAAATTTTAACAGCTGTTAGAAAATTTTATTTCGCATCTTTCCATTGAAGGGATTGTCAAGATAATTTCCGAGTCGGCGACGACGATGGTCACAACACGGACGTTACTGCTGCCCTGTCGTCTGCGCGCGAGGGGCGTTGTTGATGCTGAGCCCCTCGGGTGTTCGTGCGGCATGTCACCGCCGTTGTTTGATGTTCGATGATCAAGATTGGACCCATCGAAACCTGAATCCACGCGCACGAAGCACCAAGCTTGTCCCATGACGGGTTATCCTGCATGATTGTTCCGTGCCGGCTCTTCTTCATCCGATCAATAGCGAGCTTCACGATCCCTGAAGAGTTCCCGCCAAGAACATTAAACCACCGTGCGCTGGCCCCACGGTGGGCGCCAACTGTCGTGGTTTTGTCACGGCAGATGTCCTTGTGAAAGGACTTAGTCGTGAGGCCATCGCTGCTAGGTGATTGCTTGAACGGGGTTGGTCAGAATCGAGAGACGCAAGTTTTACACAGGTTCGGCCCCTCACGGTGGAGGTAAAAGCCTACATGCTGCTTGATTGATATTGATGATGATGATCTCGATTACAAGGGCGATGTTTCGCTACCTCTATCTCGAGAGCTATTGACTTATCTATCTCTCTAAACTTGTCCCCCTTGGGATGCCCTGCCCCTCCTTATATAAGTTGAAGGGGCAGGCTTACATGTAGAGTCCTAAGAGCATCTCTAGCAGACCCTGTATAATGCCGACCTGCAAAACGCGTATACAGTTCGCGGAAAAATGGCTTTGCGAGCCGGCGCGGGCGGTGGCAGAGTCAGACCCCGCAAAACGGACCCGTAAAAAAGGATATTCGTAGAATATGCTCTTTTACGGGCCGACTTTGCGGGGTCTGCTCGGCCGCCGCCCGCGTCGGCCCGCAAATCCGAAATTTGCATTTCAATTTCATACATGAAAACACATTTCTTTGCTTTTTTATTTCCTTCAACGGCATTGGATACATAGTAATTCACCAAATCTTTGCTAGAATAGCAAGACCAAAGAAAACAAGAACCAAAATTATGCATTTAGAAGATATCCAACTTCCATAACTGCTCCCACTAGTTGGACCAATATTTTCTCCATTCACTCGTTGTTGATCTGCGGATTCTTGATCTTGCATTCTTCATTCTTCTTCTTTGGTTCTAAAGAAGTAGGCGTTGCTTCCCCTCTAATTTCTTCTCTAGTTGCACATGCAGCCGCATCATTAGCCTCAATTCTACTAAGGAGTGCACGAACATCTATTAAGTTTCTTTCTATCAATAAATCAATGTATTCTCCTTCCCAAAACCAAAATGAGTATCCATCTTCCTACACACATGACGACGTTCATAAGCTATCGAAATTGAACCGAAGAATAGGGTGACAAAGCCGAATGGAAACAACACATACCCCGTCGTTTTCGCATTTGAAGAATACCCATCCGGGGTGCCTCGGCGTGCTAGAAGTTAGCCACAACACTGTCCTCGTGCAGTCGTCGCACTGTATGAGCGGGATCGGCGAGCCACTGCGCGAGCGCCGAGCCCGGCGGCCGGCCGGCCGAATCCTTGCCGGCAAACCGACGACGGAGGCTACAGGACGAACCACTGCCGGCATGCGGCGCTGGGGCTTTGCCGGGGCTGCGCGGGGTGCTCCCCAACCAATCCATGGCTTGGCGCAGCCACCGGTGATCGAAAACACCAAATCCGGCCGCCGCATCGAACAGCCGCCGATCTGCAACATTTCGGCCCGCCGACGCAGGAGGAAGTGGCGGAGGGCAAGCTCGGGCGTGTGGCGGCCCTCCGGCGTGACCCCGCCGGCTAGTTTAGCCGGAATCGTAGGCGGCGGCCCGGCGGCGGGGGGTGGGGAAAAGCGCGGGGCGAGGGAGAGAGGGGTGGCGGTGGGTGTGGAAAAGCGCGGGCTGAAGTGTCCCCCCGCGAACCGCTATCACCATATACAGTGCGCTGACGGGGCGAGGGGGAACCCGCGTTTTCGCGGGCTGCGAGGGGAATTATGTCGCGCCCCGCAAAAAAATTTACGGGTCGGACGCGTTTGCGGGGTCTAGTCGGGCAGGATTTTTTGTGCGGACCCGTATTTTGGCGGTTATTTTGCGGGTCGCAGCATTATACGGGGTCTGCTAGAGATGCTCTAATAGGACTAGGACTAGTCTATTAGAAGTCAAATCCTAGTTCAGGTCTTGCTTCCCTTGTTAGAAAACTTCTCCTCTTCATGAGCCTTCTCTGTGAGCCGGCCCTCCAGGCCTCTCCTTGAGCCGGCCTTCTCACGAGCCGCCTTCTGGGCCCTTGGGCCTTGCCGCTTGTCCGGCCCACTGACCGAATCACCAATGAGCCGCCAAGTCCGGTCGGGTTACCAATGAGGCGCCAAGTCCCGGCCGGGTCAATACCATGGGGTATATCCCCAACACTTTCTGTCGCCGCCGCCGCACCCTTCCCCGTCGTCGGCCTGGAAGAGGACTCGTCGATACCGAGATCAACAAAGAAGAATAAGTTTGAGTGATTAAAATAAATCATCTACTAAGGACTTTGTGCCCTAAAATAAATCATCTACTGCGGACCTTGTACCATGTAAAAATCATATTTTTGGTGATGTATAATTTACATCAAGCAGTTTTTAAACTGCTAGTTTACATCACCCATTGAAGATGCTAGAGCATCTCCAACAGCCGCGCTAAATAAGCGCCGCGCCGCAAATTTGTCCTTTTTAGCGCGCGCAATCGATATACGGGCTCCAGCGGACGCGCAATAAGCGCGCGCGCGGCATATAGAGTTCAGCGCGCGGTCCGAATCGCCATCGCGCGCTGTGTATTTGGTGCGCCCGCTTCCGCGCGCCGCACACTCGAGCGCTCGCGCCGCACTCTCTCCGCCGCGCCACCTTCGCCCCGCCCGCGCCGCCGCCGGCGAATTGACCCGATGGACGCCCGCGCCGGCACCCCTCACCCCTTCCTACACCCGCGATCCCTCCGTCGTCGCCGCCGCCGCAAACCCTAGCGCGGGCAGCTTTGGCTTCGCCTCCGTCGGTGCTCCTCCAAGCACCGGTATCGCGCGCGGCCTTTTCATGCCGCCACGGATGACCTCGGCGGCGGGTGGCGTCGCGCCGGCGCCCGCCGTGAAGCCACACGCCCCCCTCTCGAAGCGCCCAAATGCGGCGCGGGCGAAGAAGGGCAAGGTATCCGCGAAGAAGAACAAGGCGGCGGACGGCTCCGGCTCCTCTAAGCTGAGGAAGAAGCTTGCAGGGCGTGCGACGGACGTGGCGGCTACCGAAGCGCCGGCGAGCTCACTTGTTGAGCCGGCGGCCGATGCGCACAAGGTGTTCGAGGGAATGCCCCAAAGGTATAAATTTTTGCCAACTTTTTGTTGTTGTTATTTTTTGAATGCATACATATAGATAGCTTATTTGCTTCGTTGTATATACTTTGTAGTTTCAACGATGAGGCATATATGTCAACTATGGGTGTTGGCTCCAACAATTCTCATTGGTCTCAAACCAATGACATGCATTTCGATGACCATGAGTTCGAGGTGGACGAGGATGGTGAGGGCATTGTCGACGCACCGAAAGGAAGAGGAGGCAACTACACCAATGATGAAGACGTCTTGCTATGCAATACTTGGTTGCAAGTGTCGAGGAATCCATCCATTGGAGGTGATCAAAGTAGAGATGCATATTGGAACCGGATGAAGGAGCATTTTGATCTACACAACAAGAGTAGAATTGACCGCTCGGACCGATCTCTTCGCTCCCGGTGGTCGACAATCAACCGAGATTGTCAAAAGTGGGCGGCCGCACAAAAGGCGGTTGACAAGTTGAACCCAAGTGGCACTAATGATATAGATAGGGTAAGTGCCATTTCATCCATGTTCATCATGCTTGTTCTTGGTGTTTGTAGTGCTAACTTGTTTTTTTTTATGTAGTTCAATATTGCACAAAACTTGTTCAAAGGAGAGGAGAAGAAGAGCAAGAAAGGGAGACCATTTACCTTGCCTCATTGCTATGAAGCATTGAAGGATGATGAGAAATGGAAGAAGCGTGATGATATCGATGATGATGATGAAAGCAAGAAACGCATGCGAACAATTGATTTGGATGATGATGATGATGAGGAGGCATCAAGTGATGACGGCAAGAGAAGCCCTACACCAAACTCGATTTCATACTCGAAGCCAAAATGACCGGATGGATGCAAGAAAGACGCAAAAGAAAAGAAGAAGAGGAAAGGAGATGACGAGCTCAAAAATGCTATGGAAGCTATTGTGAAGGCAAGAAAGGAAGCGAACGTGGTGAGGAAGATGGCAAGGAACCAAGATGCCGCGGCCGAGGAGAGGAGGTTGGCGGCCGAGGAGAGGAGGGTGGCAGCCGAGGAGAGGAAGGTGGCATTGGAGGAGAGGAAGGTGGCCATGGAGGAGCGAACTAGGTTATTGGAATGGGAGAAGTACTTGTTCTTCATGGACACATCTACCCTCGATGACGCGCAAAAGGAGTACGTCAAACTTGCCCGTGAAGAAGTCTTGGTCCAAAAAAGAGCCATGATTCGCGGTGGCATTGGCGGCATGGGTGGCGGTGGCATGGGCGCCATGGGAGGCGGTGGCATTGGCGGCATGGGTGTCGGTGGCATTGGCGGCATGGGTGGCGGTGGCATTGGCGGCATGGGAGGCATCGGTGGCTTCGGAGCTACCATGGGCGGCATGGGCGCCATAGGTGGCTTTGGAGCTACCATGGAGACCATGGGAGGCATGGGTGGCTTCGGAGCACCTCCAGGCGGCATGGGCGGCATGGGAGGCATGAGTTTTGCGTCTCTCATGGGAGGCATGGGAGCATCTCCGAGCGGCATGGGCGGAATGTCTTCCGGTGTGCCTCATCACACACCTTCGAAAGATCTTGCCAACACCTTCCGAGCTTCACATGATGATGCGGCGTGCGACAATGAAGAGGAGGAGAAAGAATCGTCTTCGGAGGAGGATGATGAATCGGAGGAAGATGAGGATGAAGACGAGGACGAGGCTTGATTGTTGATGAGCCATTCGTTGGTGTGAACTTTTGTGTCATGAACTTGGTTCGGATTTTGAACTTGGTTGGATGATGTTGTGGGCATGAATTTGAACTTGTGGGCATGAACTTTTATGCCATGAACTTGTTTAGGTGATTTAAATTATGCCATGCCTTTGTTTTGATGTTTGAAATATCATCTCCTGTCCAAAATGCAACATAAGCGCCGGCCGCTCGCGCGCGCTGCTTTTTAGCGTATCTGCTGGAGCTACTCGCGCGTGCTAAAATTTGCAGCGGCCGCTGGAGCAGACGCTTCTCGCCGCGCCAAAACAGACGATCAACACGCTGCAAACACTTTTTTAGCGCGCCGCGCGTTGGGTGGCTGCGCGCGACTGTTGGGTGGCTGCGCGCGACTGTTGGAGATGCTCTAAAGCCACCATCATGCGGTAAAAATTTAGACTATGGTTCAGTAGCCACCAGACGCCTGTAGCAGCACCTCGCAAAAAAAAAACGCCTGTAGCAGCGACCCATGTCTCACTGGCGCAGTGGCCCTCGGACTAGGAGACGGTCACAGTCTATGCAGACTTGCTAGGCTCGCGCTCCATCAGTCTATCGCCACTGACGCACGCACGGTTTCGAAACCCACTTAAAACCTTCGTCTTCAAGCGGAAGGCCCCAAACCCGTTGCGCTTCTCCCACAAGTAGTGTATCCCAGAAGACACGCCCATCACGCCGCGCCGCGCCGCTCCCGCTCCCGAGATGGCACGGCACGCCAAGACGGACTCCGACGTGACGAGCCTGGCGCCGTCGTCGCCGCCGCGTTCCCCGCGCCGCCCGGCGTACTACGTCCACAGCCCCGCCGCCTCCCACCCGGACGTCGTGGCCTCCGGCGGCGGCTGCTGCGGCGGCGCCGGCGCCGCGGCCGACAAGATGTCGCTCTCCGGCTCCACCCCGGCCGAGTCCCCGCTCCACTACCACTTCCACCACTCCGGCGCCGCGGTGCACCACTCCCGCGAGTCCTCCACCGGCCGCCTCCTCTTCTCCGACCAGCTCCGCTCGGGCGGCGCGGCGGGGGCCGTGCCCTGGCGCCGCCTCGGGCACGGCAGCGGCGCCGGGAGCGTCGAGGACGACGACGAGGAGGAGGACGGAGGCCGCCCCGGGTCGCAGTCGCCGTGGAGGTGCTACGCGCTGGCGGCGTTCGCGTTCGTCGCCGTCTTCGCCTTCTTCTTGCTGGTGCTGTGGGGCGCGAGCAAATCCTACAAGCCCCACGTCGATGTCAAGGTCTGCCGCCCCCTCTTCCCCGCAACCGCTTCCTCACTCGTATCAAGTTCCCACCATTTCTCATCTCCTCAAGAAACTCACCGCCAGCACTCTGCAGATTTTACACGTTTCAGTCAGCTTCCATTGCCAAGATGCGTACTCTTTATTCACACAATCTGCCCTGTTGTTTGGATTTACTGCTAGCATGGATCATACCGCCATCTTGGCCTCAGTGACCTGAACTGTTACCTACCATGCGTGCCATTTGCGTAGAAATCGCCCTCTTCTGCTTTGAGGACAAGGAAGAAGCTGTGTTCTCTGTTTCAGGCTCCAATTTTTGTAGGCACGCAATAACTACAGCGTGATTCCTCCCAACGACCACAAAAGCTCTGAATTTCAAACTGCACATTTGGGCAAGGACCAAAGTCTAAAACCACGGCGAAACATGCACACAGCATGCCAGTAGTACTTGGAGGGCAACATGCACATCGAATCGAGTGGATGAATTTTAATGTTTCTCACAAGTGCAAGTGCGCCCGTCTTCCTTTGCAGAGCGTGGTGTTCGAGTCGTACCACATCCAGGGCGGGACGGACCGGACGGGCGTGCCCACGAGGATGATGTCGGTCAACGCGACGGTCAGGCTGCGCTTCCGCAACCGGGGCACCTTCTTCGGCCTCCACGTCACCGCCGCGCCCTTCCACCTCTTCTTCGACGACCTCACCGTCGCCTCCGGTAACGTACGTATACCGCCCTTCTTCTACGTACATGCCATCGTCGTCGCATCGCATCCGCCATTGCATATTTCCACTTCCACTTCCATTTGCATTTGCATCCACCCCACCCTCCTGCCCGCTGCGTCATTAACATCACCAGCTGCCCTTAATTGCTCCTCGCCTGGATTGGAAATTTGGAATCCGGAAGGCGATGTGAGCGTTAAGTCTCGCGACGCCACCCCGGCTTAATTAGGCTATGAATATGACCCTAGTTATTGCTGTTTACGCGCAAAGAACAAAAGGTGACCTCATGCCGCTGTTTCCAGATAATCGGGGAGGTTGATAGCTGGCGCGCTTGAACCAGATGTATCATGTACATTACCCTTCAATCCATATTACTTACTTGTCACTTAAACGGATATATCTAGCACTGAAGTATTTCTAGATATATCTGTTTCAGCGACGGATTGAAGGGAATATTTTTCTTTTCTTCTTTGCAAAAACGTATAGCCGTGTGTAGTTATGGTTTGTTTGGAGCATACTAGGAATGTAGCAAAGTTTAGTTCCATGCGAGTGCGAGGTTTCGGCTGTACTGTGTATATAGTCAATGTGGTATGTTGTGGGAATTGCACGATGTATTATTTAGGTGCAAATGCACGTATATATGAAGTACAACGATGAGCCACGACCTCAACTATACAGGCAACTAGGAGGTGGGCCCAATACACAAATATGCACAACACATATACTCAACAGGTCCACGGGTTATAACCGGAGGCCCACGGAGGAGGCACCTGGAGCTGCTGCTGCTGCTGCTGCTGACGCGGTGCGCCTGCGCCCTGCTGCTCCTGCTGCTGGCCGCCGCGCCGGCCTCCGCGGCGCCGTTCGGCGGGAGGCGCGGGAGGGGCGGGAGGCCCATACGGGAGAGGCAGCAGCCCCGGCTGCTGCTGCGGCGCCAGGTACGGCTGTGGCGGTGCCGGGTACGGCGCCTGGTGGCGCGGCTGAAGAGGCGCGGCCGGGGCAGTGGGGGGCGGCGGGGGCCCGCCGCGGGTGGTGCCGGCGGCAAGGGCGGTGTGGATGGCCCGCGCCTTCACCTACTTCATCCGCCACTCCTCCAGCAGGAGGTACGCAACGAACTTGGCGAAGAAGGGCTCGGGGATGAGGGAGATGTTTGCCGGCGGCAAGGGCGGTGTGGATGGCCCGCGCCTTCACCTACTTCATCCGCCACTCCTCCAGCAGGAGGTACGCAACGAACTTGGCGAAGAAGGGCTCGGGGATGAGGGAGATGTTTGCCGCGGCGTTGCCGAAGTCTTCGTTGAGCCCGGCGGTGACCGTGCTGAGGAGGAGGTCATCATCGATCTTCGCGCCAATATCGCGGAGCTCGTTAGCGAGAGTCTTGAGGCGATGACAATAGTCGTCGACGGAGGAGTCGTCGACGGAGGAGTCGTCGACGGAGGAGTTGAGCCCGGCGGTGACCGTGCTGCTGCTGCTGACGCGGCGCGCCTGCGCCCTGCTGCTACTGCTGCTGGCCGCCGCGCCGGCCTCCGCGGCGCCGTTCGGCGGGAGGCGCGGGAGGGGCGGGAGGCCCATACGGGAGAGGCAGCAGCCCCGGCTGCTGCTGCGGCGCCAGGTACGGCTGTGGCGGTGCCGGGTACGGCGCCTGGTGGCGCGGCTGAGGAGGCGCGGCCGGGGCAGTGGGGGGCGGCGGGGGCCCGCCGCGGGTGGTGCCGGCGGCAAGGGCGGTGTGGATGGCCCGCGCCTTCACCTACTTCATCCGCCACTCCTCCAGCAGGAGGTACGCAACGAACTTGGCGAAGAAGGGCTCGGGGATGAGGGAGATGTTTGCCGCGGCGTTGCCGAAGTCCTCGTTGAGCCCGACGGTGACCGTGCTGAGGAGGAGGTCATCATCGATCTTCGCGCCAATATCGCGGAGCTCGTTAGCAAGAGTCTTGAGGCGATGACAATAGTCGTCGACGGAGGAGTTGTCCTGGTGGCACCCAAAAAACTCTTGCTGCAAGAAAACATGACGTTGAAGGCGATTGTCGGTGAAGAGCCCGTTCAGCTTGGTCCACACGGCGTGGACGTCATCACCGTCCTGCACGACCGTTTGAAACAGGTCCGGCGAGATGGTGAGGAAGAACCACCGGATGATCGTGGTGTCGATGGTGTACCAGTCATGGAAGTCGGGGACGAGGCTGGAGTCGACGGAGCCATCCACATGATCAACGAGATGGTACTCCCGGAGCACGAGGGAGAAGTACGTCTTCAACACGTAGTAGGAGGAGTCTGTCTGGGAGAGACGAACCGGCACCCACTCGTAGATGTTGAGGTTGCGGATGTCGTTGACGTTGGGCGGGTTGGCGTCGGCGAACGGGTTGGAGTTGGTGGAAGCGGACGAAGTGTCGGATGACATGGTGGCGAGGGGTGGTGCGGCTCTGGTCGGGTCCGGCTGGGGTTAGGGTTGAGAAGCGGCAGCGGCTGTGAGGGGGGAGCAGCGGTGGCGGCTTCAGGTATAGATGAGGGAGTCGCGGCGGCGGGAGGGCGGCGGCGGCGGCGCGGTTACGGGGCGGCGGCTGCAAGTCACGGTAGCGGCGGTCGGGCGGCTGGGGCGATCGGGGGAGCAGCGGCGGCAGGGGAAGGGTGGCGCGGCGGCGGGAGAGGGTAAGGCGGCGGCGGCAGTGCAACGGGAGGGGCGCGGCGGCGGTGGCTGGGCGGCGGCAGCGGCTGGGCGGCGGCGGAAGCGGAGGCTAGGGTTGAACCTAGGAAACTGATACCATGTATGTTGTGGAAACTGCACGATGTATTACTCAGGTGCAAACACACGTATATATGAAGTACAACGGTGGGTCACAACCTCAACTATACAGGCAACTAGGAGGTGTGCCCAATACACAAATATGCATAACACATATAGTCAACAAATGTGATTGGTCACTGGCACGCTGCCCTGGCCATGATTAATACTCCCTCCGTCGCGTAATTCTTGTCGCTGGCGTAGTGCAATTGCAGTTTTGTAGAAAACCCCTCAGCTTTTAAAATCTCTTGCTAATCAACCCCCTCTCTGCTTCTTCCTCCCTTCGTCGCCCGCGTGGTGCGCGCCCCAGCCACCGCCGGCAGCCGGCAGTAGGGCCCAGCCAGCGTCGCCACCCACCTGCGCCACCCAGTTGCGCCGCCCGTACGAAGGCGAGCTGCGCCGCCGCCCACCCGCTCCTCCGCGGCTCCACGGCCGACGGGCGCCTCCACGTCGCTCTGCTCGCGTCCCTGGCCACTTCCCAACGCCCGCCACGGGCACCCACTCCGGTGGGGGAGTTGGGCAAGTCCCCGGCCGCCGCTGCTCCTTCCTCGCCTGGAGACGACTGCGCGCCTGATCGGTCCGCCGCCACTGCTGCTCCTTCCCTGGCGCTGTTCCTTCCCCGCCGCCGCCGCGGGATTTGGTATTTTTGCTGCCCAATCAATCAAATCCTGCCTTATGCAGCAGTTCAGTCAATTAAGGGAGAAAACAATCAATTCCGTGTTCAATTAATCAAATCCTGCCTAATATCACACCTGCCTGGAACAATCAAGGGAGGAATCAATCAATTCCAAGAACAATTAATCAAATCCTGCTCAGATCAATATTACCTGCCCAACATTCAGTCAATCAGGGGAGGAAATTGCTACTGTTTTTGAAGTAATCAAAGGAGGAAATTGCTACTGACACATTGATTCCAGTAATCAAGGGACCTGCCACGCCCATCAATCCATCCATCTACTGGAAAGCATGCGTGCGGAGGATACGGGCGGCTTGTGCGGGCGAGGAAGACGGCAGGGAGGACACCGCCGTCGGACGGGCAGGGCCAGATCTAAAAAAGGCAACCCGTGCTGCTCCAGGGCATCGCCGCAGCCGTACTCCTCATTTGAGCTCGCAAGGGGGAGTTTTTAGCAGCAAGGTGGTCGGGATCCGGCGCGTACGGCCTCGCCGACGACGTATACAGCCTCGCCGACGCCGTATCCGGTGACTCGTCGGCTTCTTTGGATAGAAAGCAGAGCGTTTTTGGTGGCGAGACGGAGCACAGCGCGCGGCGGCGGATACCCGAAGCAGAGAGCCGGAGCAGAGCGCGGCGGCGGCGACCCGAAGCAGAGCGCGGCGGCAGCGATCCGAAGTAGAGCGCGGCGGGGGCGAGAGCTAGCGAGCGACAACATTATCAGATAGACAGAGAGGTTGGACCGCGGGTTGTGTCCCAAAAAGACCAAGGGCTTTTTCGCAAAAATGCCAGTGCGACAAGAATTTCGAGACGGAAGGAGTAATCATTCTCCTCAAATGAGCCGTGGATTTTTTTGCACAAGTATAGCGTCTCTGCTTTTCAGCATTCCCATGGTCGAGCAGAGATTCTTTTTCATTTTAAAGGAAACCCATGAGATGATGAGCAGTACAAGTGTGCCACTAGTATACTTACACCCCATCCATGGCCTAGGTACTGGAGAAAGCAAACGGGAAACCCTGGCAGCACTGTTCCCTTCCTATTTGTCGCTCTCCAGCTTCGTTTTGGTGGCAGTATACGGGAAAAGAAAAGAAAAAAAAGACGTGACTAAGGGGCTGTTTGGATTGTGACTATTTTTGTTATATATTGCCATATGATTTTTGCCACACTTGCCCCACTTACCTTATTTGAGTTGCTCAAATTGTTAGTCAAATATTGGCTTGCCTAAGAAAATCTTGCCATATTTTTTTCTGTCTATGACATGTGGGTTTCACTGCTCATAAAAATATTCATGCCTTAGGTGTGGCTAGAACCAAACACTTATCTAACTTAGTTAAACCTGCCTAAGATGAGATGCGGCAAAGTGAGGCCGGGAATCAAACAGCCCCTAAGTTGAAGTGCTATTAGTACCCGAACAGTGTGAACAACCAGATGCGAGGTGAGACCGGAGCGTTCCTCTGGCATGGCGTTCACGTGACGGAAGTCAGGGAGGCCAAGCCGATACGAGCGCACTCCTCTCTCCTCTCCCCTCTCCTCGCGGGCCGGCGTCCTCTGCAGCGAGCGAGTACTGGTACGGAGAACGACCAGTGTGCCTGCCTGCTGCAGCATGCTCCACGCCACGCCGCTGCACACAGGCTACGGCCTGCTACCGCTGCTGCCGTTGGCAAAGAGCCAATGCGAATGCGAGACTGTTCAATCTTTTTCACGACGCCTCCAAAGGACGCCGTGCCTTTACTGCTTTTCTGGTTTCAGACATCACGCCTTTAGCCTCGTAGTTAATTTGGCAGTGCACTTTTCTGCTCCTGCTGCTCGCGAGGAGGGAATCCGGTGCTGGGCAACAAGATGATGGCCCCCAGTGCGCAGGCAAAGCCGGCCCCCATCATGGACTTTTGCTCCGAGTAATCAGCACGGTGTTATCCATGGCAAGTACTCCTACATTCTTTGCTCCTGCTTTCTGGATAAGCCGGTAAAAAGCGTCGCAGAGTAGAGCCAGTTTTATCCGGGAGCAGAAATTACCTGCAATCTCCATACATTTTTTGTTACCTGCAATCAACGTGATATATTTACGGTTCAGAGGACATGAGAGATCTCGACTGACGAGCGTCCGCGTTGTGTTTGGTTTTGCATGCAGATGAAGGAGTTCTACCAGGAGCGGAAGAGCGGGCGGGTGGTGACGGTGTCCGTGGTGGGGAAGCAGGTCCCGCTCTACGGCGCCGGCGCCAACCTGCACAGCAAGCCCAACAACGGCCGCCTCGGCCCCGCGGTGGTGCCCGTCAGGCTGGCCTTCGTGCTCCGGGCGCGCGCGCACATCCTCGGACTCCTCCTCCGCTCCAAGTTCTACCGCCGGGGCGTCTGCCGCATCGACGTCCGCGAGGCCCACCTCGGCAAGCCCGTGCCGGGCGTCGCCGCCCACTGCGAGTACCACGACGGGAGGTGACGGTAGAGCGTTCGTGTTGTCGACATGGGCATATGGCTGTGGTTGGTAGGGTGACGTGGATTGCAACGTCTGGATTCAGGCGTGCGTGGTGAACTGTTGACTGATCTAGCTGTTTGTAGGCGTGTGATAGCATTCGTGTCAAAAAAATTCCCGATGTAACGAACCCATTATGTGATTTTGGTTCTTGGGACAACGGGGCTAAAGGCTAATTTTAACTGAACCACGCATCCGAATTCAGAAATCGCATTAGGCAAAACTGCTCACACGTCACGCCCTTTCTGAAGCAAAGCTACACCTTGGTAGTTCCACCAGCTATATATGTTCGACCGTGCTCGTTGGGGGCAACTTTACAACGGGTGGGCTGAATATTTGGGACGCTTTTGGTTGCCTACATGGTTTTTTGCCCCTTTGTATATGTGTGTACGGTTTGGTGGCTTGCCTATTAATGATGATGAAAATTTTCATCCCACACAGGCCAAATTGATCATGAGGCTTGCCCATTTTTAACATTCCTTGTCTGCCTAAGCACAAATTTAGAGTAAGCATCTCTGTAACGGGTCACTTGTTCTCCATGAACTGTAAATCTCCGTGGTGCTCGGTACCCGATTTTTCATGGCAGAGTGCCGTGTCAAGGCACTCGTTGATGTGGATGCTCCTCTGTTACGCCGTGGTGCTCAGTACCCGATTTCCCATGGTGGAGTGCCGTGTCAGGTTCATGCTAGTCACTCGTTGATGTGGATGCTCCTCTGTTGCGCCGTGGTGTTAGGCGGATTGTCAAGTCTTGGTATTCTGATCCCTTTACGACCCCCTCGTCTACTTGTTGTTGGGAAACGTTGCATGGAAAAACAAAAAAAATTCTACGCACACGCAAGATCTATCCATGGAGATGCATAGCAACGAGAGGGAAGAGTGTGTCTACGTACCCTCGTAGACCGTAAGCGGAAGCGTTTGACAACGCGATTGATGTAGTCGAACTTTCTTCGCGATCCAACCGATCGAGTACCGAAAGTACGACACCTCCGCGTTCAGCACACGTTCAGCTCGGTGACGTCCACGCCTTCTTTATCCAGCAAGACGGCGAGGTAGTGGATGAGTTTCGGCAGCACGACGACGTGGTGACGATGATGGTGAAGTTATCTCCGCAGGGCTTCGCCTAAGCACTATGAAAATATGACCGGGGGTGTAAACAGTGAAGGGGGGCGCCGCACACGGCTAACACAATGTTGTGTATTGTGCTAGGCGCCCCCTCCCGCATATATATAGGTGGGGGGTGGAGGGAGCAGCCAGGAGGCGCCCCAAGTAGGCCGAATCCTACTTGGGGTCTTCCCCCAAGTGGCGCCCCCCTTCCTTATTTGGAGTGCGGGAGGAAGGAAGGAAGGAGGTGCCCCCCCTTTCCTTTCTCTCCTGAGGAGGGAAAGGCAGGAGGGGCCACCCCTCCCCTTTCCTTCCCCTAGGGCCGGCCAGCCAAGGGAAGGGGCGCACCAGCCCCCTTATGGGCTGGTCTGTCCCCCCCCCCCCTTTGGCCCATAAGGCCCAAACACTTGCCGGGGGTGCCCGGAACCCTTTCCGGTGACCCAATGAGTACCCGGTGCACTCCGAAACTATTCTGTTGTCCGAATACCATCGTCCTATATATCAATCTTTACCTCTCGACCATTTCAAAACTTCTTGTCATGTCCGTGATCTCATCCGGGACTCCGAACAACATTCGGTCACCAAATCATATAACTCATATAACACTATCTCATCAACGAACGTTAAGCGTGCGTACCCTACGGGTTCGAGAACTACGTAGACATGACCGAGACACCTCTTCGGTCAATAACCAATAGCGGAACCTGGATGCCCATATTGGCTCCTACATATTCTACGAAGATCTTTATCGGTCGAACCGTTATGACAACATACGTAATTCCCTTTGTCCATCGATATTTTACTTGCCCGAGATTCGATCGTCGGTATCTTCATACCTAGTTCAATCTCGTTACTGGCAAGTCTCTTTACTCGTTCCGTAATACATCACCTCGTAACTAACTCCTTAGTCATTTGCTTGCAAGCTTATGATGTGTATTACCGAGAGGGCCCAGAGATACCTCTCCGATACTCGGAGTGACAAATCCTAATCTCGATCTATGCCAACTCAACAGACACCTTTTGAGATACCTGTAGAGCATCTTTATGATCACCCAGTTACGTTGTGACGTTTGATAGCACACAAGGCATTCCTCCGGTATCCGGGAGTTGCATAATCTCATAATCGAAGGAATATGTATTTGACATGAAGAAAGCAATAGCAATAAACTGAACAATCATTATGCTAAGCTAACGGATGGGTCTTGTCCATCACATCATTCTCCTAATGATGTGATCCCGTTATCAAATGACAACACATGTCTATGGTTAGGAAACCTTAACCATCTTTGATCAACGAGCTAGTCTAGTAGAGGCTTACTAGGGACACGGTATTTGTTTATGTATTCACACGTGTATTTAAGTTTCCGATCAATACAATTCTAGCATGAATAATAAACCTTTATCATGAATAAGGAAATATAAAATAACAACTTTATTATTGCCTTTAGGGCATATTTCCTTCAGTCTCCCACTTGCACTAGAGTCAATAATCTAGTTCACATCGCCATGTGATTAACACCCATAGTTCACATCGCCATGTGACCAACACCCAAAGAGTTTACTAGAGTCAATAATCTAGTTCACATCGCCATGTGATTAACACCCAAAGAGTACTAAGGTGTGATCATGTTTTGCTTGTGAGAGAAGTTTAGTCAACGGGTCTGTCACATTCAGATCCGTATGTATTTTGCAAATTTCTATGTCTACAATGCTCCGCATGGAGCTACTCTAGCTAATTGCTCCCACTTTCAATACGTATCCAGATTGAGACTCAGGGTCATCTGAATCGGTGTCAAAGCTTGCATCAACGTAACCCTTTACGACGAACTCTTTATCACCTCCATAATCGAGAAATATTTCCTTAGTCCTCTTAGGTAACTAAGAATAATTTTGACCGTTGTCCAGTGATCTACACCTGGATCACTATTGTACCCCCTTGCCAAACTCATGGCAAGGTACACAATAGGTCTGGTACACAGTATGACATACTTTATAGAACCTATGGCTGAGGCATAGGGAATGACTTTCATTCTCTCTCTATCTTCTGCAGTGGTCGGGCTTTGAGTCTGACTCAATTTCACACCTTGCAACACAGGCAAGAACCCTTTCTTTGACTGATCCATTTTGAACTTCTTCAAAACTTTGTCAAGGTATGTGCTTTGTGAAAGTCCTATTAAGCGTCTTGATCTATCCCTATAGATCTTGATGCCTAATATATAAGCAGCTTCACCGAGGTCTTTCATTGAAAAATTCTTATTCAATTATCCTTTTATGCTATCCAGAAATTCTATATCATTTCCAATCAATAATATGTCATCCACATATAATATCAGAAATGCTACAGAGCTCCCACTCACTTTCTTGTAAATACAAGCTATATAAAACCATATGCTTTGATCACCTCATCAAAGCGTATATTCCAACTCCGCGATGCTTGCACCAGTCCATAGATGGATTGCTGGAGCTTGCACACTTTATCAGCACCTTTAGGATCGACAAAACCTTCTGGTTGCATCATATACAACTCTTCTTTAAGAAATCCATTAAGGAATGCAGTTTTGACGTCCATTTGCCAGATTTCATAATCATAAAATGCGGCAATTGCTAACATGATTCGGAAAGACTTAAGCATCGCTACGGGTGAGAAAGTCTCATCGTAGTCAACCCCCTTGAACTTGTCGAAAACCTTTTGCAACAAGTCGAGCTTTGTAGACAGTAACATTACCATCAGCGTCAGTCTTCTTCTTGAAGATCCATTTATTTTCTATGGCTTGCCGATCATCGGGCAAGTCCACCAAAGTCCACACTTTGTTCTCATACATGGATCCTATCTGGGCTCATCATAGTTTCTTCATAGTTCGTAGGTTTGCCATGGTCTAATAACATAACTTCCAAGACAGGATTACCGTACCACTCTGGTGCGGATCGTGCTCTGGTCGACCGACGAAGTTCAGTAGTAATTGATCTGAAGTCTCATGATCATTATCATTTGCTTCCTCTCTAGTTGGTGTAGGCAACACGGGAACGGATTTCTCTGATGTGCTACTTTCCAATTCAAGAGAAGGTACAATTACCTCATCAAGTTCTACTTTCCTCCCACTCACTTCTTTCGAGAGAAACTCCTTCTCTAGAAAGGATCCATTCTTAGCAACAAAGATCTTGCTTTCGGATCTGTGGTAGAAGGTGTACCCAATAGTTTCTTTAGGGTATCCTATGAAGACGCATTTCTCCGATTTAGGTTCGAGCTTATCAGGCTGAAGCCTTTTGACATAAGCGTCGCATCCCCAAACTTTAAAAAATGACAGCTTAGGTTTCTTGCCAAACCATAGTTCATACGTTGTCGTCTCAATAGATTTAGATGGTGCCCTATTTAACGAGAATGCGACTGTCTCTAATGCATAACCCCAAAATGATAGTGGTAAATCGGTAAGAGACATCATAGATCGCACCATATCTAATAAAGTACGGTTACGACGTTCGGACACACCATTACGCTGTGGTGTTCCAGGTGGCGTGAGTTGTGAAACTATTTCACGTTGTTTTAAATGAAGACCAAACTCGTAACTCAAATATTCGCCTCCGCGATCACATCGTAGAAACTTTATTTTCTTGTTACGATGATTCTCTACTTCACTCTGAAATTCTTTGAACTTTTCAAATGTTTCAGACTTGTGTTTCATCAAGTAGATATACCAAGACCTACTCAAATCATCTGTGAAGGTCAGAAAATAACGATACCCGCCGCGTGCTTCAACACTCATCGGACCGCATACATCGGTATGTACTATTGCCAGTAAGTCATTAGCTCGCTCCATTGTTCTGAAGAACAGAGTTTTAGTCATCTTGCCCATGAGGCATGGTTCGCAAGTATCAAATGATTCATAATCAAGTGATTCCAAAAGTCCATTTGCATGGAGTTTCTTCATGCGCTTTACACCAATATGACCTAAACTGCAGTGCCACAAGTATGTTGCACTATCATTATCAACTTTGCATCTTTTGGCATCAATATTATGAATATGTGTATCACTACGATCGAGATTCAATAAGAATAGACCATTCATCAAGGGTGCATGACCATAAAAGATATTACTCATATAAATAGAACAACTGTTGGGGATATAACTCCGAGGTGTGACCCGCCCAGGAGGGGCCGGGTTACACCGTTGGTGACTTATTGTGAAGAAGGCCCAAGAGGTCCAAGAAGACATAAGGATGGCGGTTCATAAAGCAAGCTTATTGGAGGCCCAAGACCCGAAGGTGTGAGCCGTTCAAGGTTAACTTGCTCTGTAAGCAGGTTTGGTTAGAAACTGAGCCGGTCATGTTGTGTGAGCTGGCCGGGACTTTGTAAGTCGCCGGGCATCGACCTGTATATAAAGGTGAGACCCGGCGGCGGGTTAACTCATGAAACAAGCGATCGAGAACTAGGTCAAGCGTATTCGCTCCCTTGTAATCGAAACTCAAGCAATACAACTAGAAGCAGGACGTAGGCTTTACCTCATTGAGGGGCCAAACCTGGGTAAATCCTTTGTGTCCTTTGTCCCGTTCAACCCCTTCAAGATAACCTAGTTGCGATGGCTCCACACATAAGTCCTTTCACTAGGGCATCTGCCATGTTAAATCCACGACAGTTGGTGCCCACCGTGGGGCCCGAGCACGGTGGTTTCGAGTTCTTGAAGGGTAGCTTTCCAGGGATTAAGGGATATGCCGTGGGCCGGATGACTAAGAGCCGCCGCGGCAAGATCTACATCGACGATGCTGGCTGGGGTCCTGAGGCCGATTCAATCGAGTATGGGTATCGGGTCCCCTTTGGCGGAATTCAAGTCTTCATCGGCAAGATCGGTTAGTCAAATCCTGGGCCAGACGCCTGCGCCAACACCGTTGAGACGGCTCGGCGCGCGAGACCCGCCAAGGTCCAACCCGCCCAGAAGTGTGCATTCGTCGGCTTTATCCATGGGGCGGATCTTGAGGAAGGTTCTGTGTCCGGTGGAGAGACGACCATCTATTCAGGTGATGAGTCTTCAACCGGCGAGACCGAATCAATCTATCAACTGCAAGATGGTGGGCTTGGGGGCTGTTCCGATGGTGACGGTATTCCGGACTCCTATGAGCCGCCGAGCAGGGTCGCTATCTTCATGGCCGGTACGCAACAGATGGTGAATTCATCGACGGCCGCGGCTATGACCTCCGGTTCAATGGCCGCTGCGACGGCCGGGGCGAGTGGCTCTGCGCGCCCGCTGGCTCAGGTGCTATCCGAGCTCTTGGATGCTTTGGTGACTCTATTGGCTGCAGAGGTAACCCCGGCGACTCAGGCGCAACATAAGGTGGAAGTTGCGAAGCTGCGGGACGAGGTAGCTCAGGCTAAAGAGGATCTTAATGCTGAGAATGCCAGGATGGCAACAGAGCGAGCTGTGTTAGAGGCTGAGTCACAACGGATTCAAGCAGAAACTTTCTGGTTAAACTTGGATCAGAATGCGTCAAATGCTGTTCTTCGGAGGAGACACCAGAGTCGCCTACCTCCGCAGTTTGAGGGGCGAAACCTCTTTACTACACCCGGAGCAGGGACGAGTAACCCGCCCGGTGTGACCCGGGCCGCGGAGGCGCCCGCAACTGGGGTGGCGGCTCAGCCCCGCATCGCTGACCCGCCCCGCATCGCTCAACAAGCACCGACACCTCCGGGTCATTATTCTAACCCGCTAGATAACATGATTGCTGCGGCTTCATGGCTGGCGGCTCTTCCGGTTGAAGGCGAGTCCCCGGTTGCGATAGAAACCCGGAACGCCGTGCAACTCCTTCAGACGGCCGTGGCTCAGCAGGCAGCTTACTCATATAGCCGTGAGCGAATTCATTCAACTCCACGCCCTAGTCAAAGTTATAGCCGGCGCATTGAATCGCCGGCGGTTTCCAGTAGTGAGCGGCGCCGTAACCCGCCTCATGGGCATGACCCGACACGTGTTGATAATAATGTTCAGCCCCTGATGGATCAGGCCAGGGCACGGCAAGAGGCGGAGCTGGCGGCTCAGTTGGTGGCTCATCAACAGCTTCAGCGTAACCCTTCGACGTCTGTAGAAGCCGGGATGACTTCCAGGATAGTGGGTGTGCCATGTTTAGCGCCGGCTCTTCACAATGAGCGGTTGCCTAAGGACTTCAAGGGCCCTCGAAAGGTGCCCAATTACACGGTTGATCAACCTCCTGAGGCTTGGATTGAGAGCTATGAGCTGGCTATGGAGATGTTAGACGTTAACGACGCTGTGTGCGCCAAGTACTTCACCATGATGTTGGACGGGCCGGCTCGAACCTGGTTGAAGGGATTACCCCCTAATTCTATCAATTCATGGGCGGAGTTGAAAGCGTGTTTTATTCAGAATTTCAAAGACACGTGCAAACAGCCTCTGTCGATCATCGACTTAGACGCTTGTGTCCAGCGCGAGGATGAGTCGGCCCACCATTGGGTCCGTCGAGTGTCCACTATTATTCACTCATCGGATAGCATCAACGCCGGTTCTGCTGTCCTAATTCTGGAGAAAAGTTACGGTTTCACCCCTCTCAAGCAAAAGTTAGGGTGGCTTAAGCGTCACTGCAATGACATGGGAGAGCTCATGGCGGCCTTCATCAAATACGCCGACTCTGACAATACTAAAGACCCGGGGTCTGATGAGGAGAAATCCAACAAGGGGAAGAAGAACGGCAATGGAAAAGGACAGCCGCAAAATATGACGGGGCAGAACCAAGGTAACAATGGTAAGCGCAAGCAACATGACGGCGGGTCAGATTTTGTGGCCAATACAAATGCGCAGAATGATGGCCAGCGCCGTAAGGGAAGACCACAACCCCGGTTTGGAGGACCAAAGTTCAACCTTGAGGCGATGTTGAACCAGCCTTGCCCAAAACATAGTCGTCCCGATAGACCGTCGACTCACATGTGGAAAGATTGTTTCATCATGAAGGAGTATAAGAGTTCCGGCTTTCATCAGGACCACCACAACTATAATGGCCCGCACGGCGGGTCAGGATCTGGCTCGCACGGGACCGGCTTTGGAGGTGGCGGCTCAGGTTCCGGATTTCAAGGTCTGGGCAGTCAGGGCAATTATAACCAGCAGCATAGTCAGGATAACCAGCAACAGCAGTCAGGGTATCAGAGTAATCCAAAGCAGCTTAATAGTGGCCAATATCATGTTTTCACTACAAGCCCGTGCAAGCGAGATCAGAAGGTTCATAAACGAGCGGTAAGTGTAGTTGAGCCGGCAGTGCCTCGGTACTTACGATGGTCAGAGCAGCCAATTGTATGGAGCCGTGAAGATCACCCGCCCGGGGTTGATAATCCAGGTCAGCTAGCTTTGGTGGTAACCCCTCAGGTTGGAGATTACAAGTTCACTAAGGTGCTTATGGACGGAGGCAGCAGCATTAACATCCTCTATTATGATACTTTCCACCGTATGAATTTGACGGACAAAGATCTTAAGCCGTCTTCTACAGTCTTTCATGGGGTGGTGCCCGGTAAGTCAGCTTATCCAGTTGGTAAGATTGCTTTGGAAGTAGCTTTTGGCAATGAACATGATTACAGGGCAGAGACATTAACCTTTGAAGTGGTCAAGATCAAAAGTCCTTACCACGCTTTGTTTGGACGGCTGGCTTACGCCAAGTTTATGGCACGGCCTTGTTACGTATATCTGAAGCTCAAAATGCCGGGTCGTAAGGGTACCATCACAGTCCATGGGGACAGAAAAATAGCCTTGGAATATGAAGAAGGTGATGCTGCTTATGCTGAGTCTGCCTGTGCTACAGAGGAGCTGAAGTTTTATAAAGATAATGTTGACCCGATGGATATGACCCCTTTGAAGAAACCAACCACAGAGCATGACCCTTTGCTGAAGTTTAAGTCGGCAGATGACACCAAACAGGTTGATTTTACCCCTGGCGATTCATCTCAGCAGTTCGTTATCAGTGCTAATATGGATCCGAAATAGAAAAGCACGCTCATTGAGTTCATCAGTGAGAACCAGGACATCTTTGCATGGAAGCCTTCAGATATGCCGGGTGTACCGAGAGATCTCGCTAAGCACACTCTCAATATCGATCCCAAGTTTAAACCGGTCAAGCAGTTCCTTCGTCGTTTTAATGAGGAGAGACGCAAGGCCATTGGAGAAGAGGTGGCCCGGCTCTTAGCAGCCGGGTTCATCGTTGAAGTTTTTCACCCTGAGTGGTTGGCTAACCCTGTGCTGGTACTTAAGAAGAATGGCACTTGGCGTATGTGTGTGGATTATACAGACCTTAATAAGGCTTGTCCAGCTGATCCTTTCGCTCTTCCCCGCATTGATCAGATCATTGACGCTACGGCGGGTTGTGAGCGTTTGAGTTTCTTGGATGCTTATTCTGGTTATCATCAGATCAAGATGGCAGTTAAAGACCAAGAGAAGACGGCTTTCATCACGCCTTTTGGAGCTTTCTGCTATGTGTCTATGCCTTTTTGGGATCAAGAGCGCCTAGGCGACTTATCAGCGTTGTGTTCAGAATTGTCTTCATAACCAGATAGGATGCAATGTTCATGCTTATGTGGATGATATTGTTGTAAAGTCCAGAAAGAAGGAGACTCTGCTAGATGATTTGAAGGAGACCTTCGATAACCTTCGGGTCTACAAGATGATGCTTAACCCGGCCAAATGTGTTTTTGGTGTGCCTGCAGGCAAGATCTTAGGTTTTCTGGTCTCTGAGAGAGGTATTGAAACTAACCCGGAGAAAATCAAGGCTATTACTTCATTGGCTAAGCCGGCGTGCATTAATGATGTCCAGCGTTTGGCGGGTCGTATTGCAGCTTTAAGCCGGTTTATAAGCCGCCTGGGAGAGAAGGCTATTCCTCTGTATCAGATGGTGAAGAAGACATATCGTTTTGTCTGGAGTGATGCTGCCAATGAGGCGTTTGAGGCGCTTAAAAAATAGTTAGCTGAGCCGCCGGTTCTTGCAGCTCCTGTTGAGAAGGAGCCCTTGCTTTTATATGTGGATGCTAATAGCAGAGCCGTCAGCGTGGCGGTTGTAGTGGAAAGGAAAGAGACGGGTAAGGAATATCTGGTTCAAATGCCGGCTTATTATGTCAGTGAGGTCCTAATTGAGTCTAAACAGAGATACCCACATTGGCAGAAGCTAGTATATGGGGTGTTCATGGCCAGTCACAAGTTGAAGCATTATTTTCTTGGCCATCCTATTACTGTGGTCAGTTCTGCTCCCTTAGGCGATATTATTCAAAACAGAGAAGCTACAGGCCGAGTGGCCAAGTGGGCCATTGAGCTTGGACCCCATGGTTTGAAATATATGCAAAGAACAGCTATCAAGTCCCAAGCTCTTGTGGATTTTATCAACGACTGGACAAAGTTGCAGATGCCTAAGGAGAAGCCTGATAATACGTATTGGACTATTCATTTTGATGGGTCTAGGCAATTGGAAGGCTCGGGGACTGAAGTTATTTTAACTTCCCCATGAGGTGACAAGTTTTGTTATGTCTTAAGGCTGATGTTTCCCTGTACTAACAATGCAGCTGAATATGAAGCCTTGCTTCATGGCCTAAAGGTGGCCAAAGAGATGAATCTAAGCCGGGTCAGGTGCTTTGGCGACTCAGATTTGGTGGCTCAGCAGGTCTCTGGCACTTGGGATTCTAAAGACCCACTCATGGCGGCTTATCGCCGGGCGGTTGATAATATCGCTGGTCACTTCAAAGGTTATCAGGTGGAGCATCTGGATCGAAGGAAGAACGAGGCGGCCGATGCTTTGAGCCAACTTGGGTCGCAGCGTAAGCCGGTGCCCCCTAATGTTTTTCTTGATGTGTTACATAACCCTTCAGTTAAGTTGCTATCTGAAGAGGATCTTGCTATTCCTGACCCGGAGGCATAGTTGGTGGCGGCTCTCCATGCCATCCCTGATTGGACAGTTCCTTATTTGGCTTATATGACCCGGGGAGAGTTACCTGAGGATGAAACTTTGGCCAGGCAGATAACCCGGTGGTCTAAGTCTATGACTATTGTCAATGGCGAGTTACACCGATGCAGCGTCACAGGCGTGTTCCAGCGCTGTATTTCTCCTGAAGAGGGCCGTGAAATCCTAAGGGAGATTCATGAAGGAGATTGTGGCCATCACGCCGGCTCTAAATCTCTTGTGGCTAAAGCTTTTCGTCATGGGTTTTATTGGTTGACGGCTCATGCCGATGCTGAAGATCTGGTTAGCAAGTGTGATGGCTATCAAAAAATTTCTAGACGAGCTCATGTACCGGCTCAAGAATTGAGGATGATTCCAATTACTTGGCTGTTTGCAGTCTGGGGGCTAGATATGGTTGGACCTTTCAAGAGGTCCAAGGACAAAAAGACCCACCTCTTGGTGGCGGTTGACAAGTTTACCAAGTGGGTTGAGGCAGAGCCGGTCAGTAAGTGTGATGCGACAACGGCGGTTCAATTCATTAAGAAGGTGATCTTCCGTTTTGGCTACCCACACAGTATCATAACTGATAATGACACTAATCTGTCTAAGGGCGCTATGAAAAAGTTCTGTCAACGAGAACATATTCGTCTTGACGTGTCGTCCATGGCTCATCCGCAGTCTAATGGTCAAACTGAGAGGGCCAATCAGGAAATCTTGAAAGGCATAAAGCCCCGGCTTATGGTTCCTTTGCAACGCACGCCGGGTTGTTGGGTTGAGGAGTTGCCCTCAGTAATTTGGAGCATTAATACTATTCCTAATAGGTCAACAGGATATACGCCTTTCTTCATGGTCTATGGGGCAGAGGCGGTTCTTCCAAGTGATATCCGTCATGACTCGCCCCGGGTGGCGGCTTATGTTGAAGCTGATAATGAAAAAGCACGTCAAGATGCTCTTGATATGTTGGATGAAGAGCGTGACCTTGCGGCGGCTCGTTCGGCGATATACCAGCAAGATCTGCGTTGCTATCGTAGCCACCGAGTTAGGACCCGGACCTTTCAAGAAGGCGACTTGGTGCTCCGGCTAATCCAAGATAGGACAGACATGCATAAGTTATCCCCACCTTGGGAAGGACCTTTTGTGGTCAGCAAAAACCTGAACAACGGGTCATGCTACCTCATTGATATTCGAGAACACAAGGATTCACGCACATCGGAGGAGGAGACCCGCCGGCCGTGGAACATTGCTCATCTTCGGCCTTATTACACCTGAGCCACCGGCTCTTATGCTGTATATACTTTTCTTCAGTGTACATATTATGATCACTATAATAAAGCCAGCATTCCTGATAATCCAGGGCCTTTGTCGTTTTCACTTCTACGAATCTGAGCCTTTATTGTTTGTTCATAAGATCATTTGGGGGCTTCCTGCTCAATGAGCATAGCTATGCTTACACTCTTGATCCGGCCTACCTGCCATCCTATTGGTCACTTGGGGGCTTCCTGCTCAATGAGCATAGCTATGCTTACCCTCTTGATCCCGCCTACCTGCCATCCTATTGGTCACTTGGGGGCTTCCTGCTCAATGAGCATAGCTATGCTTACCCTCTTGATCTGGCCTACCTGCCATCTTATTGGTCACTTGGGGGCTTCCTGCTCAATGAGCATAGCTATGCTTACCCTCTTGATCGGCTTCCTAGCCAGGTGTAAACACCAAATTCCAGGTTATCCTGCCTGTATGTTGTTGTTACTCCGCCCAGGTAATCCTGGAATGACCCACCGCACTCTTGACAGTCAATCTTTTAAATAAGACCTTGAACTTGTTAAGGTTAAAACGACGGTTTGTCATGTGAGGGCTGACTTACAGTGAGCTAGGATTAACTCAGTGGCTGTGCGGCCCATGAAAGCACTTGAGTTTTAGGCTTGGCGGCCTATGAAAGCCTTGTTTTTCTGGATTTCTGTTTTTCTGAAAATTTTGGATTTATATCCTTTTTCCATATTAACATATGGTTTTGCAATTCAGGCCATGTAGCCTTAATTCTATGACTCATACTTGAGCATATTGGGTTAATAACCCGCCATGGTAAGCAAACTTTAAGTCGCCAGGATGATTCGCCTGGAATAAATTCAAATCATGATCTTTCATGTGTACAGGTTAAAACCCATGCTGGATTACCATTGTTACAACATCATTATGATGTCAGTCTACATGTATGACTTTTCATACTTGAATAGAGGTTTAGGGTTTTTTCTAACCCGCCCTGCCCTCGACTTTAAGTCACCGGTATATTTCCGGCTTCAATAGCCTTTAGTCCTTTTTATCAAAGACTATTATATCAGTTTTTTTTCAAAGATATTTGTGACCCGCCCTGGCATAAACCGCCAGGGCATATGCTGTTTCCTTGTGTACAGGAAGTGTGATGATGCTTGATCTGATCCACATACCTGATAATATTATACGCACAAGTGGCGGGTGATAAAAATCAAGCTCGGCGGTTTAAACATTCAAAGGATACCACATGCACGATGGCATGACAGATCATTGTTTCAACTAGCCTATTACAAGGCTTTCCCAAGCCCACAAGATTAAGAGTTTTTCAAAAGAATTCTACGCCGCTGTCTGAGAGCCGCCACTTGGATCAGTTCCTTTGGTCCTGGCGAGTTGAAGACTCCGGGTTATCCTGCACCGGTTCTTCTTCTTCGTCCATCATCTGGAAGTCAGGTGATGTCCATTCGATGCCAGTTAAGGCTTTGAACACAGCTTCATCATCTATAGGTGTGGACGGATCAATATCAGGAGCAAAAGTATGCTTACGTATTGGAGGAATAAGATCCACAATCTCATAAGCCGGCGCTTTCACTTTGGAGTTTTCCATCGTGTAAGCCGCCTGATATTTGGACAAATCAGTCTCCTCGGCCAATTTGCTCGCCAAGGGACGCATCTCTTTTACGCACTTGGTAAAATCTCCTTCATCAAAAGGCGATCCGTCTTCTTTAAAGCTTGGACAACCGGTGGACAATTCCACCGGGTCTAATTCCGCTTGCCATGCTTTGGCCCGGCTCAAAGCAGTGATAGCACCAGCTCAGGCGGATGATCGCTTAATCTCTTCAATTTTTTGGGGCATGACAGATAGTTTGTCCAGTACCTCCCTGATGAGTGAAGGTGGCTGTTTACTATGCGAGATGGCCGCTATGGTTCGCTGAGTACCTGTGTACAACTGTTCTACCAAAGTGTAAACCGCCTTCAGCTTCACCAACATGTCCTGGCCAAGGTTGGCACTCCTGGGGCCTGTTAAATGGGCGCACAGATAAGTCGCCAGGCGGGTTAAAAGGTAAAAATTGGAAATGGTTAAAGCATCCCGAATTCCTTACCAAAGATAGCAGCTGTCATCTGTGAGATATGGCGTTTTAAGCCGGTCAGTTCTGCAGTGGTCTCTTTCAAAGAAGATTCGGCAGTCTCTGCTCTTTGCACTAAGGCGGCTTTTTCCTTATCCCAGGCATTTCTTTCTGTGGAAAACCCAGCTCTGAGCTTCTCGTTCTCTTCCAGACTAAACTTCGTCTTGGAGTCAACTTTGCGTATTTCAGCTTCTTGATGCTCAAGCCTAGTCTTTAAATCGACCAATTGAGATTCAGCCTGAGTTAAGGCATCCTGCAAGTATGAGTTAAACAATTATAAACATATTTCTCAGGACACACTATACATACAAGTCTTAAGTACGTTGCAAGCAAAGCACTTGACACTTGGGGGCTAATGTGTGCGGAAGCTCTTTTTCGCAGTATATATTGTTAATGATCCGGCTCATCTTTATCAAGATAAGCTGGCTCATGAGGGCTATGGTCCGCAGTTTTTCTTTCAAGGTAATGGAAATGATCCGGCTCATCTTTATCAAGATAAGCCGGCCCATAAGGGATATGGTCTGGAGCTTTTCTTTTGAAGTCATGAAAGCAATCCGGCTCATCTTTATCACGATAAGCCGGCCCATGAGGGCTATGATTTTAGAGTTGCAATGACATATGGACAAGTCTTAACACTACTCAAATATATCTTTTCCTACGGATAAGACTTGGGGGCTGGATGACTACATATGCAAGAGAAATAGATGTTCATACCTCATTTTTTTGTCACAATTTCTTGACTAAATCCGCCTGCAGATCACGACCAGTATGCAGCTGACTCAGATAACCAGAGTATAATTCACCGACGCCCAAGTGTGAGTAATTGGCAACGTCAAATCTGGCCTTGCTCTTTTCAATTAATTCTTCTTTGGCTGAATGCTTGGCCAGAATGGTGGGGTTCCCAGGTTCAGCATAACCAGTGCCGGTAATAAGGACATCCACAGCAGTTTGTTGCGAAGGAGGCTCTTTAGCAGGTTTTATGGGACTGGGCGGCTTAGCACTGGATGGGTCAACACCCATTGGATCCACCGTGACGTTGTGAGTCTCTGGTGGCGGGTCATCAGCAGCAGCCTCAAGGGTTTGATGAGAAGCTTCAGATATGGTTTGTTTCTCCGGCTCAGTAACCTTGGGATCTTCGGCTGGCTTGTTCATCTTCAATTTCTTGCTGGGTTTGGCCATACCGCTGAAAGTAAGACATATGAATATGTTAATATATCAGTTGGTAAGGTATTAAAAAACAAAGAGGTTAAATGTTCTCACCCAGGGACAACTTTGAAGAGAGGTATCTGAGTTCCAGTAGAGTCGCCGGAGGATGAGTGAGAGGTTCCCTGATAATTTGAGTCGGAAAGATTAAGTGGTTGACGGATAAGACCCGCCTTGGGAAAGGAGAGGATTAAATTCCGCGGCACCTCTTTTCGGCGTTTGCGAGGGGCCGGTGTATTGGGTAAGCCGGCATGAAGGTCTCCCCCTACGCTGTTCCGGGTTGTACGCCGAGCTTCATGCTGTTGTTTCTTCAAAATGAAGTTTGGATCCAAGTAAGCTAAAGGGTGAGAAAACCTTACTTTTCGGGTCACGTGCCGAATTTTCTGTCTTGGCAAAGGCTCTGAGTCGGAGGAAATAATAGTTACCTCTACAACATCTGCCTGGCTGGTCTCCGTGTCATCCTGAGAGGGGTCAGCGTCAATAAGATGTACAAAAAAGGAGCCAAGGGAGTCAAGTTCTACCTCTGACTCATCATCCAGAGTAAATTGATTTGTTGCATCTACTTTCTTCTTGGCGGGTTTCTTGGGAGCTTTGGTCATTCCCCTCGCCTTTTTGGCCTGCTTATCTTGAAGCTTCTTATTCCAAAAGGGAGAGTCGGCTTGAAGAAAGCAAGATAATAAGGCAAGTGCAGCATATGAGAGTAATGAATAAAGTAAAAAGGGCTTCAACTACTTACATTTGGAGCCGGGTTAAGAGTATAAAAGGGGCTCAGCCCCGTTTTGCTGCAGTCTTCTAGAGTTTCTCCAAGTAAAGACTTGGTCATTTCGTTGATGTCCTTCTCTTCAACGGGTGTTGAGTTGTACTGCAAGGGGTCATTCACATCGCCTGTGTATGTGCACATTAAGCCGGGGCGGCGGCTTAAAGGCATGATTCGCCAGCTAACCCAGCATCGGACCAGGTCAATACCGGTCAAGCTGTTTGCCATCAAGGCTCTTATCTTAGTAAAAGTGCGTCCATATTTGGCTCGTTTGGCAGAACTGATCCGGTCTGGAAGTGGGTGCATGGGGTTGAGCCGGTGAATACGGAAACCCGGCAGAGGATTTTCACCCGCCGGAGAGGTGTCTTGGCAATAAAACCAAGTCTGGTTCTAGTCTTTGGGGTGACTGGGAGGTGCAGCTGCAGGAAAGGCGGCGTCTCTTCGCCTCTGGATAGAAATTCCACCAAGTTCAAGGCTGGGCCCGTTTGTCATCTCTGTTTGGCGGTTCAAGTAGTAATACTCTCTGAAGAGGTCAACGATGGGCTCCTCTTGAAGATATACTTCACAAAAGACTTGAAAAATCCAAATATTGGAAACTGAATTGGGTCCGATGTCTTGAGGGTGAAGCTGGTAGAAATTCAGGACGTCACGGAAGAATTTTGAGCCCGGCGGTGAGAAGCCTCGGAGCATATGATCAGAGAAAACTATAACTTCTCCTTCCTTTGGTTGAGGTGGGACCTCAGCCCTTGGAACCCGCCAATGGATGACATCCTTAGATGGTAAAACGCCCATGGCAACAAACTCTTGGAGAGTCTGTTCTGTGACCTTGGAAACGACCCAGTTGCAGGAGGTGACGGTCTTAGTCATTTTGATCAGGTGAAAACCTAGAAAGGAGATCACGGCGGGTCAAATTGGTGATGATAAGCCGCCCGATGGTTGAACAAAGTAAAGTTACTATTGGTTAGATGCAAGGATTGGTAAGCTGCTTAATGGTTGCAGAAAAGAAAATTGTATGGTTAAACCGGCGAGGTACAAGCCGGATAATGTCAAGCCTGGATAAGTACTGGCGGTTTAAACAACTTATTTGGCGAGTTACAAAGTATTATTTGAGCCGCCCGTACAACAGTAGTCGAACCGATGGTCACAAGATCTAGGGATGGGATAAATCTTCACTAAGTGTTGAACAAACAAGTTTCACAGATTTTGGCTATAGTTTCGGATCTACGGTTGGTATAGAAACAGGAAAAAATTACTAGCCCTAAAAACAGGGGGCGAACCACAAGTGTGGGGAATGAATCTCAACAGCAGCAAGTGGATCTGTATTTGATGGCGGATAGTAAAGGGGAGTAAAGCGTGACTTTAGCATCACGTTTTGGTCCTACTAAGGTGGCATGGTCGATGAACTATAGACAAGGGTGATGAACGCCGACGAACACCGAAGAACGGCAGAAACCCTAATGCAGATATGAGGAAAAAGGAGATGGGTACCTGGAGATGCTGATGAACAGCGGAGGGGCGCCGCCGTTTTCTGGTCGAGGTCAGGTTGATGCAGCGGCCAAGGTTGATGCAGTCGACGGGGGCGGCGGAGCTCCGGAGGCGTCGGTCGTCGCGAGCAAGAAGAAGCGGCAGAGGCAGGGGTAAAAATGAAAAAGAAGGCCCCCTGTCCCTATTTATAAGGAGGTGATAAGATGGCATGCACGGGGATCGAGGAGGTAAAATGATTATGCTAAGCAATGCAAGCGCCTCAATTTTTGGGAAGCCTATTAAAGATAAGGATCCGTTGAAGATATGCTGGGTCTTGTGCGGAATTAATGCACATGACGTCATGGCGGGTTATGATGTTTCTATTTACATGATGTCATGGCGGGTTATGGTGATCTGCATAAGATATTAGCACCGGTACGGATTGTTAAGTGAAGGAGTGAAGATTGATATGAACAAGTTCAAATCAACCTGGGGCCTAATGTTGGGGATATAACTCCGAGGTGTGACCCGCCCAGGAGGGGCCGGGTTACACCGTTGGTGATTTATTGTGAAGAAGGCCCAAGAGGTCCAAGAAGACATAAGGATGGCGGTTCATAAAGCAAGCTTATTGGAGGCCCAAGACCCGAAGGTGTGAGCCGTTCAAGGTTAACTTGCTCTGTAAGGCAGGTTTGGTTAGAAACCGAGCCGGTCACATTGTGTGAGCCGGCCGGGACTTTGTAAGCCGCTGGGCATCGACCTGTATATAAAGGTGAGACCCGGCGGCGGGTTAACTCAAGAAACAAGCGATCGAGAACTAAGTCAAGCGTATTCGCTCCCTTGTAATCGAAACTCAAACAATACAACTAGAAGCAGGACGTAGGCTTTACCTCCTTGAGGGGCCGAACCTGGGTAAATCCTTTGTGTCCTTTGTCCCGTTCAACCCCTTCAAGCTAACCTAGTTGCGATGGCTCCACACCTAAGTCCTTTCACTAGGGCATCTATCGTGTTAAATCCACGACAACAACCATTATGCTCTGATTTAAATGAATAACTGTCTCGAAATAAACAAGATCCAGATATAATGTTCATGCTCAACGCGGGCACCAAATAATAATTATTGAGGTCTAAAACTAATCCCGAAGGTAGATGTAGAGGTAGCGTGCCAACGACGATCACATCGACCTTGGAACCATTCCCGACGCGCATCGTCACCTCGTCCTTAGCCAATCTTCGTTTATTCCGCAGCTCCTGTTTCGAGTTACAAATATGAGCAACCGAACCAGTATCAAATACCCAGGCGCTGCTACGAGCATTAGTAAGGTACACATCAATAACATGTATATCAAATACACCTTTGTTCACTTTGCCATCCTTCTTATCAGCCAAGTATTTGGGCAGTTCCGCTTCCAGTGACAATTCCCTTTGCAGTACAAGCACTTAGTTTCAGGCTTCGGTCCAGCTTTGGGCTTCTTCGTGGGAGTGGCAACTTGCTTGCCATTCTTCTTGAAGTTCCCTTTCTTTCCCTTGCCCTTTTTCTTAAAACTAGTGGTCTTGTTAACCATCAACACTTGATGCTCCCTCTTGATTTCTACCTCCACGGCCTTAAGCATTGCGAAGAGCTCGGGAATTGTTTTGTTCATCCCTTGCATATTATAGTTCATCATGAAGCCTTTGTAGCTTGGTGGCAGTGATTGAAGAACTCTGTCAATAACACAATCAACTGGAAGATCAACTCCCAGCTGAGTCAAGTGATTATAATACCCAGACATTTTGAGTATGTGTTCACTGACAGAACTGTTCTCCTCCATCTTGCAGCTATAGAACTTGTTGGAGACTTCATATCTCTCAACCCGGGCATTTGCTTGAAATATTAACTTCAACTCCTGGAACATCTCATATGCTCCATGACGTTCAAAACATCTTTGAAGTCTCGGTTCTAAGCCGTAAAGCATGGCACACTGAACTATTGAGTAGTCATCAGATCGAGCTTGCCAGACGTTCATAACATTTGCATCAGCTCCTGCAGCAGGCCTGTCACCTAGCGGTGCATCAAGGACATAATTCTTCTGTGCAGCAATGAGGATAATCCTCAAGTTACGGACCCAATCCGTGTAGTTGCTACCATCATCTTTCAACTTAGCTTTCTCTAGGAACGCATTAAAATTCAGGGGAACGGGAGCACGGGCCATAGATCTACAACATAGATATGCAAATACTATCAGGACTAAGTTCATGATAAATTAAGTTCAATTAATCAAAATTACTAATGAACTCCCACTTAAATAAACATCCCTCAAGTTATCTAAGTGATACGTGATCCAAATCAACTAACCCATGTCCGATCATCACGTGAGATGCGGTAGTCATCAACGGTGAACATCTCTATGTTGATCATATCTACTATATGACTCACGTTCGACCTTTCGGTCTCCAGTGTTCCAAGACCATGTCTGTACATGCTAGGCTCGTCAAGTTTAACCCAAGTATTCTGCATGTGCAAAACTGTCTTACACCCGTTGTATGTGAACGTAGAGTTTATCACACCCGATCATCACGAGGTGCTTCGAAACGACGAACTTTAGCAAGGGTGCATACTCGGGGAGAACACTTTTATCTTGAAATTTTGTGAAGGGATCATCTTATAATGCTACCGTCGTTCTAAGCAAAATAAGATGCATAAAAGATAAACATCACATGCAATCAAAATATGTGACATGATATGGCCATCATCATCTTGTGCTTTTGATCTCCATCTCCAAAGCATCGTCATGATCTCCATCGTCACCGGCTCGACACATTGATCTCCATCGTTGCGTCGTGGTCGTCTCGCCAACTATTGCTTCTACAACTATCGCTAATGCATAGTGATAAAGTAAAGCAACACACACTACTCCTAGCATGGCAAAATAACAACAATTCAAGTAGCAAGAAAAGGAACACACTACACATGGAGCAAAAAAAACTTAGGCATGCATGATCATAAAGGCAGAGCAAGTTCATCCTAACTACTATGGTGTCATCGTACCACCACATCCAAAAGAGAGTGTAATCCTATCACCGCAAGCTTGCCATCGATGTGAGGGGTTAGTATATACCACCTCATCAAAATACACAGTTTTCAAGCTCTAGCTACCACAAAATGTATATCGTCATCGTCATCGTTGTCGATCATCATGTACACCATCACCACCAACAGAAACAACACTAGTAGTAGTGTTTGCCCATCCAAGTCCAAAGCCAAAGCACCCTATGAGTGCCCCCATGGCAACGAACCTAACACCTTGTGCCCTGTTATCCAGTAGGTTGCTAAAAGCAGCCATCAGAGCCTCCGGACTGAAGCCACCTCGCTCCATGAAGGCGCCGCAAATGTCAGGGTGGACGTCGACTGACTTGCTCTCCCTAATGGTGGTTTCCACCTCCTTGACCGCGCCAGTCATGCTGCTAAAGATGATGAGCTCCTCTTCCATCAAACCATCCCTCTTCCTCTTCCTATCAAGGACATGAAGGTGATCACCACTCTTATTAGGATCATCAAGGACGACAATATGTGACTCCTGGGTGTCTGGATACTTAGGCATAGGCGAACTGATCGTCTCACTAGAGTTCATGTCATGCTTCCCCGGTAGCCAGCCCATAGGAGAAGATTTCCTACATCTGTGAGTAGTTCTGGATGTGAGTGTTGAGGAACTCTGCGTCTTTGGGGTGGTTCTAAGAAAGAAACATAACGTGATTAGTTGTGATTGGTATGTTAGACAAAAGCTTAAGCAAGTGGTATGTGAGGTTACCACAGTGTAGCCTTGGTAGTGCTCTGCCTCCAACAAGATCATGTAAGTGTCTTGATCCCATTGTGCGCCGGTAAGGTCTCTGAGCTTGGACACTAGGATCTATCTGGCTCTCCACTTCCTAAGGTGATTGGATACCTAGGCCAAGGTGACCTCTCGGCCACAGAACTCGAACACCTGCTTGGCAACAGAGTCAAGTGCACCTCCTTGAAGCCCTTGTCAGTCCTTACCCAACTCAGTATGATCGCACACATCTTGTTAAGCATGATGGTAGACATGAACGATTGTCATTTCATTGAGTTCCCCTCCCAGTCATCTTTGCTTTTCCGACCTTCATGGCTTCCTTATGTGCAGCAGCAGCATTGGGCTCAACCAGCACATATCTTGGAGGCCTAGCAGACCCCCTGAAGACATCTGAATCTAGAGGCACCTGCTTCTCAGTCATAGACTGGGAGTCCTTAGCATAGGACGGCGGAAATTGGCTCTCGGACAAGACAATGGCCTGACTAAACTCTCATGTGTTCATGTCCTAAAAGCGTTAGCATTAGGACTAGTGGAACACACTACACATGGGTAGTAAGAAAGACAACCGCACATGAACAGTGACCATAGTACACATGGATCATGAAGTTCAACACACCACCCTATGACTGATCTTCGCGCTCATACAATACCATGTAGTTCAACACACTGCCCCACGTACATACTTGCAAACTACCATACTACACATGCTCTTATTCACAGGCTAGTACCATATCTACCATAGTATCATTCTTTTTGACATGGAAAACAACATCAACATCTCAAAGCCTACAAGCAACACCTAGCATGCTACCAATCCATCACCACTAGCTACCACAACATCACATTCTCACAGATCGAAAATCTATAATGCTATCACATGCTCACAGATCTAAGCTAGAACGAGTAGGGAGGAGGGACTGATCGAACTTACAACCATAGGTGAAGCTGGATGGAGGCGTGGTACAGGTCGGAGAAGAGGAGGAAGACCAATCGCCGCCACCGTCTACTACCGGCCAGAGAAGATGCATCATTTACCTGCTCAGGGGGGGGGGGGGGGGGGGGGGGGGGGGGTTGGGCGGTGAGCCCGGGTGGCTATATAAGGCGACCGGTTCAGCGGGAGGTGACTCGATTTCTCCCACTGCATTTTTGAGGACACGCGCGAACTCACGCCATCTCCTGCTCGCATGAGCTCAGTACTACATTCCCCTCCCCTGCATCGCCCGAGTCTGGCTTAGAGAAAACGGTCGATTCAGCCGTTCCTAGCGGATCTCGTTGGGGTGCTTTAAGGTTCGCGCTATGCAGGCCAAACAATGAACAAGCTATCAAACGAGCCAATTTTGCATCGCATAGGCTTAGTTCTACCTAATGCAGGCTACCAAATGCGGCCTTGTCATCTGCAAGTGTTAATGTCACCAAAGCAAGGCGCGTTTGCATGCAGAGGGCGAATCATTCTCCCGGAAGCACGGCACAACCACACAAGTCCGGCGTGTTTCTCCAGCATTCTCCATGGCTTTTAACTTGGGTAAGCTACACTTCCTCTATCCAGTGCTTCCTGTGTATTCAGACGAGTTGAATTTATCACCAGAAGTCGTTCTATTTACATATTGCTACCTCTGTTCCTAAATATAAATGTTTTGACAGTTTAAATTAACTGCCCAAACGTCTTATATTTAGAAATGGATGTACTAGTACTTTGTAATTCATCCACCATACATTCTGCATTCAGAAACAGAACTGCGCCAACTCTGAATGCTAAGTGCTTACCCACTGACCCCCTTTCTGAAGCAAGCTACATACAGTTAACTATTCCGGTCAGCTATGTACTGGTAAGACAGTAGGAGGTTTACACCAGGCTAAACTTGCATGTCACTACCCAATTCGACATCTGCAGCGTTCATGTAATAGAGAAAGGTGCTTTTGCATGTCGACGGTCATTCATTCTCCTGGAAGCATGGAGCAAGCCAACTCTTAACCAGGGTGTTGTGTATGTCATGCTTGCTCATGCTGCACAAGGCTCACTCTCTCGCTAACTCCACATCTCGCCGCGCGCATCCTAATGCTGATGACAAAGGCAATGAGCTGCACAAAAACTCACCAAATCTTTAGTAACATGTGGTAAATAAATTTCGAATTGAACAGAATTCGGAAAGGTGTTCCACTGTAGGCCTACCGTACAAAAACCAGCAACCATAATGCTGAAGCCTTTGAAGTTGAACGGCGTTGTTTCCGAAAGGAACCATGCTGACACAAGAAAACAAGATGATTAATTTTAATTCTATACCATTTGGGAAACCAAGACTGAGAAAACTTGCATCCGTTAGTTTATGTTCCCAACTTCCCATACCTGTCAAGGGAGTGAAGATGAGTGGAGCTAATATGCTGGCAAAAGAACTAATTCCTGATATACACCCTTGAGCAATTCCCTGGAAGTGGACACCAAACAAAGTTTTGGTGAGCAAACTTGCAAGTGTAAACTGTTGGGTAATACTTACAAGACAAACATTAGTAATTAGTCAAGTTACCTGCTCATTTGATCCAACACTTTTTGACACATTGGTCCTTATCTACAGAAATTGAAAAGATCATCAAGTTTCTTTTGAATTTCTTGAAAGAAAGTGAAAACGAAAAGGTGAGCAGAATATGGCTTACGGATGGGTGAACAAAAGCACTCAAAATTATAAACGCTGCAGCAAAATACGGTACCTGTTAGATAATTAAGGTAGAGTTAGAGAACATATACTAGAATGACACTATTGCATTACTGCACTATCACATATCTATGTATGTTATTGTTGCTGTGTCAACATGCAGGACAACAGAAAAATGCATCAACGTATGGAAGCAATTGCGAAGGCCATAGGAAGTACCCAGTACGACCATGCGATGCCATACAGGAAAACCTGCAAAATATATGGCAATTATTCAACGATCAAAACCGCAGTGTGCAAAAACATTAGTAGGTAACAGTAAAGATTTAATAAAGGGTTGTTACATGAGTGCATCCTCCTAACAGCCCAACAATAAGTAGCATCTCCTCACCAACGATTGGAGCAAATATTGGCATTACTGTTAACTGCAAAGGTGATACAGGAAGTCAAATAGAAGGTAAAATGCATATAAGAGTATGAACAAGTACTCTTGCAGCCGTGGTGATTAAAAACAAACCAGCTAAGTAGCCTTGACATTGTGAGAAATTCAAGGCTGCAAGCTGGTGTGAAGTTACAATGGTACTGGTACCTGTGAGACCATCCCCGCAGCACCGGCAATTAGCATTAGATTAGCAAACTCGTCTTTGCTGTAACCAAACTGCGCTTTCAGGTAGTACTGCAAATAAGTCAAAAATTTAACTGTGTTCTTTTTTTTGCGGGGAAAGTGTGCTTTCAGGTAGCACTAGTGTATTACAGATAAGAGGAAAAACAGATACTCTATTGCAATTATTTGATCAAGAAGTAAACAATTGTGGGGTTCGTTTAGTTAAAATTCTTGCCAAAATAGTGTACTAATGTTAGACGACTGAATTATAAGTTTACAAAAGTGCAATAGTGGATACTACCAATATTTGTTTTACGGAAATGATAAATCCAGAACGTTCGGTTTTTAAGCATGACAACCTGAACGTTTTTCATGGCAATTTTAGTTCACGCGATGTTGGCAAACATGGTAATTTTCTGATAGAAAAACAAACTGAGATAAAATTGCCATGTCTTAACAACTAAACTTGCCACCTTGCATCAACTAAAGTTGCCATGAAAAAACGTTCGGGATGACATGCTTAATTTTTTTTTTCTCTTTTGAAATGTTTGTTGAACACCAGGTCTTCTGAATTTTTATACTTGCTAATAACTGCAAAGGTGTTAACTTGGACACGAGACAGTAAGAAATACATACAAGTAATGCAGTCTGAAGACCGTGTTCACCAAGACTGTAAAAGAAAGTAATCATTGCCGCCGTTGACAAGGTCAAACTGCAAGGAACATTAACAACACATCAGCAAACACTACTCATATTCTTTAGAGAGAACTGAGAAGTGGTAGTGTGCCATCTTGTCGGATTACTCTGATTGAGTATCTGACGTGGACAAAAAAAATAGTAATATCTGAACAGCGTTGGTGCAGACGCTGTGGTAAGTTTTCGAACAGGGACCAGTCCATTTTCAGTTACTTTCAGAAGGGAGTAAAAAATTGGCACAACCACTTGGGCAGCAGAAACCTCACCTGCCAGTGAGAAGTGCGACCATGTCGGACGGCGACGGCAGCACGCCCTTGTAGGGCGGCAGCCTCGGCGACAGCTCTTCGTCGGAGGAACTGGAAGACGAAGCCGCGGAGGAGCAGGACGAGTCCTGGAGCAGGGGGTCGCAGGCATCGTCATGGAAGGAGACGGCAGCGCCGGAATCCGGGACGAATGCTCTGAGGTAGATGGCTCCCGCAGTACCGACGGCCGCAGCGACCTGGAAGGTGGAGGAGGTGGCGAGGAACCGCGCGGTGAGGGTCCCCGAGAGGAAGCCGGCCGTCGACACGCCTGAGAGGAGCCCGAACGCCGCCGCCCGCCGTTTGGTCCCTACGTGGTCCGCCTGCGCCACAAAATTCGCCTCGTCAGACAGCGGTGACGAACTAGCGGCTGAGCTCCACGCTTGTGTTGCAATGACACGTGGGACCAGTCAGCTTGTTTCTCGTTACTACTATTTGTTTGTACCAAGCACGTTCGTTCTGTACCGGTAATTGTCGTGCGTTCTTTTTTGTACAGGAGGTACAAATGCAAATATATATATACTGCTCGTATTTGATTTTTTTTTCTTCAAACCCCTCATTTGAATTTCGTGCAGTTATTTTTTTGCGGGACGAATTTCGTGCAGTTATTAGACTGATGATGTATCTGGTGTTGAACCGTAAGTGATACTGTAGTACTGTATTACTTTACCACGTAAGCAAGCGAAAGGCAGTGGATGCTGCCCTCGCAGAAGATACCGGCGAGGATCTTCATCACGTAGTACACGTAGAAGTACACCTCCGATCGGTTGCACGCCAATATAACTGCCAAAACAAAACAAGGAGTAATCACACACCCGCTGCATATTAACCTCGCCAACGAGTAATCACGTTGCAGAGAAAACTCCACGCATACATACAGAGAGGCAAAATGGCGATGGTCACCGGCAGCGTCATCAGCGCCTTCCGGCCGTACTTGTCCGACAAATTCCCAACGACAGGAGTCACCATCAGAGCCCCCAGCCCCGTGATCTGCATATGTATACGTGCCAGTGCCAATGTAAAAAAAAAGAAGAAGCAGAAGAAGGTCCAGGCAAATGCGCGGTGAGATTGCTCACGGCGTTCTGGAAGCCGCTGAGGTAGATGGCGACGGAGCACTCGTCGCGGCCGGGGCAGACGGCCTCCATGGTCACGTCGGTGATCGCCGGGAGCACCATGAAGGAGGAGAAGTGGAAGAGGAATGCCACCACGAACAAGTGCCCCAGCCCCACGAAGTCCTTCATCTCGTATGCCGCCGCCGTCTCCTACCACCTCAAGACTTGTATATACTCCGGGTCTCCGGCAGCGGCTTGAAATCACGTCGTTCCGGGGAACGGGGAGGGAGTGTCTTATAAACCCTACTCATGGCACGCAACGACAAAGCAAATGCAATGCTTCAAGTAAGAGCTACTGGGGCCGATGCGTCGTGCCGTGGCTCTTTCTTGCTTAGGGCGGGAGGCCGCCTGACTGATCCCATCACTAACGGCGACGCTCCCATTTTCGCCAAGGTGGCGCCCTGAGTGCCCAAACGGACGGGACAGTCCTGTAACCGCGCCTCCGGCTGTTACGGCTTAGTGTACGATCTGCCGAGTACGCCATGCCACCGGGCTGCCTAGTGGTGCTGCCGCGACGGCGACAGGGTGACAGCGAGAGGGAGGAAAAATAACCGTGCTCCGGTGGCTTGCTTGTACGCCTGGGCAGCGTCGTCGGACGGAGCAGTGCGTGCTTTGGAGTGCACTCCACCCTACTTTCGAGTGGCTGATTGGATCTTGGGTGTGACTTGCGGGGTTGGAACTCTTGGAAGTTGGAAGGGTCCGATCTGATTGTGCTCTGTTAGTGTTGCGGGTCTCGCGTCCTCTGTCAAAAGCTGCTTATCGATGTGCTCTGATCGGCGCACTTGGCTTCTTGTGTGGTTATGCTCGGTTGCATACGTACAGCGGGTGGAGGCGCCCGCTAGATTCATGTGGTACTGAATGTTTGCTTCTTTGCAAAGAGAGCCTTGGCTCAGTGGTTGGACATGCGGTTGTGCAGCCTAACGACCCGAGTTCAATTCCTAGAATTGACAGGTGATGCACAGGGGTTTTCTCCCATTTATTGAGGATCAAGTTTGATGTCTGTGGTGGAACCACTCATCAAAAAATATCTTGGTACTCATACTAAAATGGCGGGGCTGCGTACGATCACGCTGGTGGCGGGATTGGACGGCGGCTCGGCGGCGGCGGCCAGGTCCAGCAAGCAGGCGGCGGCTCCGTCAATGGCAAACTGCTCCTGGGTTCGACCCGCAACACGAGGACGTCTGGCGGTGGTGGCTACTTCCTTCGCCGGAGGTGGTCGGCTAGCTGGTTGTGGCATCACACATCCAGTTTCGGCGCCGAGTGGGAGACGATGCTGCCGGTGAAAACCGTGCTATGACTTCGGTCAGGGCGAGCGATGGCGGCGTTTTCGTGTCATTATCTTGATGAAGACACCGCCACTGCAGCTACCGTCGACTCGCTTGCGCTGCTCCGGGTGAAAACCTAGACCCGGGGTTCCCGGATCGAACGATGGCGACACTTTAGGCGTCGTTCTCCCTCATGGGGGCATTGTTTTTGGAGCAGCGGCTGGATGGAGGAGACAAGTGGTGGAGCGGTTTTTCATTTACCACATCAAAGACGGCGGATCTCGGCGGCATGGCGCAGTGGGGATTCGGTGTCCGATGCGAGGAGATGGACTCGCGCAGGAGGAGGACGCTTTTTGGCGTCATGGTGGCGTCGATGTCAGAGAGGCCTGGCAAGGTCGGTGCGTTAGTTTTTGCTCTGAAGATGGATTGGTGGAAGATGGCGGCGACGGCACATGAGAGTGCGTCGGACTGATTTGTACCCCAAACCCAGTATGTGGCTTGGTTGGGGCCTCTGGCTTTAGATGTTAGGCATTTGTGCGATGTCTGTTTGGTATTAGGCTCGGACTATCGGCACACCTTCATCAAGTGGATAGAAATAGCGACAGATGTTGCTAGGATGGTGGCTTCAGACTACCTGATGTACTACTTTATAAGGTCTTTGTGATTAATTAATAAAATGGCTGCATGCATTGTCCAGATGCAGAGACGGGGGTAATCCTCCTTTTCTAAAAAAAAAATAAAAAATGTTTGCTTCGCCGGTGGGGGAAGCCCCCCTTTGTGGTGTGCTGCTGAATGCTGATACGATTTGATGTCGCATCGAGAGTAGCCGATGAGGCATAGGTTCTTTTCCGCTTACATTGATTAACCAGCAAGATTACAACCGCGATTCATGTACGGGACCAGGTGAGGTCCAGATCGACAAAGGTCATTGGTTTTGCAGTCATATATGAGTTGCTTTGTTTGCACCTCTTTCTTACATGAAAATTTCAAATTCAGAACAACCCCTCGTTAGCTGGACTACGATATGCTTGAAGACATGAGCGTTCACTAATACCAGCTCACCTCTCCTGACTCCCAAAGCGAGACCAGGACCAAGGAATGCATCTCGATGACCACCTTCTCCAGATACAACTCCCAGGTTAGGGTGACCCTGTCACGGCAAGCAAAGGTTTCGGCCTTGATCTTGTAGCAACGAAAGATCCTCCATCACCCATAATGCCAACTCTCATGGCAATTTTTTTAACGAAATTGTGCAGCGGCTTGGTTTCAACGATTAAGAATCTCTACTATTTTTGAACCGGTCATAACTCCATTTCATTACTTTGACAAAACAGAAATACATCGGTTCAAAAATAGAAGACGGGAAAAGGAGAAGCGAGTTCAAGCATCGTCGGGAACCTATCGTCAGTACTTGCCATCGAGATACCCACTGTAGGACGAAAACCCGACGACACCAACAAAATAGCCACACCTGCATTGGCTAAATTCAGGACACGCACGCTCACGCAAGAGCACCAGAATGAACACCCATGCAGGGGGAAGGAAACTGGAGAGCGAGCAGAGAAGGGTAAAGACCGTCGAAGCGCCCCTCCATCTTGAATAGCAGCGCAAATGCGCATCATCCTCGATGCGTTATCCTTCAACATCTTGACCCCTGTCCTCAGGTCAGCCGCATCACCTTACTTCATTAGACCTGCCTAGTATGACAAAAAAACACAAGCAGAGAAAAAACAACCTCAAAAGGAGTTCCGAGAGCTTTAAATTCAAACATCGCCCTGTTGCGACATGTCCAGATCACCCAGCATAAAGCAGCTAAGCCAAAAGTGTAAAAAACTTCACCACCAGGAAGAAAAGCAAAGCACCAGGCATATGCTTGTCAAATATTATCTGGTCACAAGTCTGTACCAAACATGCTGGCCACAATTCTCCAAACTATTCTGGCAACCGGGCATAAGAATCTCTACTATTACTAAAGGGGATCTGTTGTCGTTCGTATCGTTAGCCTCCCTCCCACATCGATCGATCCACGTCGCCAGCCACCACCACTGTTTTTTCCAATGCGAGCCCACTTCCTGTTTGGATTTTCCCTAATTGATGTTTTTTCGTAATCCCTCCCCTGGGTGTCGTGATTAAAACGGAAAGGCCTCGATTCCATCTGATTGTGCATGTATGGGCCCGTGCGGCTCGGATCAATGTGGGCGCATGCATCGCTGTGCAGCGAAAGGAAGGGAATCACGATTGTTTTGGACACCTAAGCTTCTGTGAATGCATGAACAACAACGATTGTTTCCAAAACACATCATGTTTACCAATTACCATCATGTATATTTCAAAACGATCAATATTGCAGCCAAATCTCTACTCGTAACCCCCCTCCCCCCGATCCCCCTCCAATTGTTGTTTTTGGATATTCTTGATCTCCTTCCCTGAATCGCTCCCTCTCAATTCCTGATCTCCTTCCCTCAATAGCTCCGGCCCCCTTCCCGATTCTGATTTCTACTTTCCTAACCAGACCTCCTGCCGTTATCTTCTTTCCTAAAGCTCAAATCCATACGTCTTTTCGTCCCCCCACGGCAAGAAGCCATGTTCCTGGCCAACAATGATCGAATAGCATGATTATCTAAGCTACATGAGTTACTCTTCAGCGGCATTTTCATATCAGTGGTGTGTTACTTGCTATACTGCCTATGTGTGTGTACTGAAGTTTTCTTCTTTTGAATGTGTAGGTAAGTTTTCCTCTAATAACGTCCTCCCCTCTCACCTTTTCTCTCAGCCCATTATTTCCTTGTTAGCGCATGTATTTATGGTTAATATCCCTACAAATATTTATGTAATCAATTAGCTACCAAATAAAATATCTCAAGATTATTCTCCAACAAACCAAAAGAAAACAACCCGTGTTAATTCACAAACCAGAAGCACATCCCCTCCAAAAAGTCAACCCACGAAATATACATGAAAGCTATGATATTTTCTTTTGGAAAGTACTGCTGGTATTCCAAAGGAAGTTCCAAATCAACCCGCCTATTAAACATGGAGATTTCTTAAAGATGTGTGTGCTCGTCGATCAATAGCTGCAACGCAAAGATCGCGCTGCTCGATCAAATCAACCGAGGGACGAGAGGAGAAAGGTCTCCGCCGGACTCCGCTTCCCCACCGCAGCCGAGATGCCCGCTCCCCTCGCTCCAGATCGAACTCCATCTGGACCAGCCCATCCCGTTGATTCCTCCGCCGACCGTCTCCTCCGCTCAATGTCGTCCCTCTGGACGCTCCTGCTCTCTTCTGCGCCTGTCCTTCCTCCACAACCTGGCTCCTCACTGTCGCCACCGGTCATCACCAGGTCGCCGCCTCCCAAACTCACCTATAGGTCGACCGCTACTCAGGAGAGTAGCTGATCAGTAACTCTGTTCTCGAAATCCCATGTTCTTTTCTCTGGTCCGTTGAATACACTATTTGGAATCAAATATATTTTACTCATATGTTGCAATTTCTGCCAAATTTGCAAATAATTTAGGAACTGTGTTGCATGCGTAATCTTGAATTCCTCTGTCAATTTTGTTGTTGTCAATTTTTTTTAGTTCAACAGGAAAACGAATGTGATGCACATTGTAAGCTGTCATGGGCTGCTGATACAACTCATGCATTACTTCATGGTGTGTTTCCTCTGCGTCTTTTAAACAATAATAATCTCATTCTTTGAATTTTAGCCAGTAGAGAAAATAGATTGAGATCCTCTGGTCTTGGGCGGAGATGTTCTGTTATTCATTGTGATTCATATTCCAGTCTGTGTAGATTGGTTTGATTCCGAGCCATCATTGACCTCCTAGGCTTTAATATATGTTCAGTTATCCATTCATCCGATGTGCATTGTTAACAGAAATGAAAACCTTATGAAGTACCATATACTTGAAAGTATGCATAATTAATTTGCCCGTATGAAACGAACAATTCATCGGCTAGAACACATAGTAGTATCACTATATTTACAATTACACTCCACTTAACTTTTCTCCTTTAGTTACTAATTACAAAATAATATGAAGATCAAATTTAGAGAATTGAACCGATATTTAATTCAGTTGAGTCTGAGGCCACTATCTAATATCCTTTGTGCACGTTCATTATGAGAGCCGCGCATTAACTTTCCAATATCAATACTGGTGTTCCATGAAAGAACGGTCATAGTACGGTACCACCAAATCATGCAAATAAATCATTTTGTAGATAAATGTTTCGTAGTTGTTCAGAGCACATCTCCGTCATGTGGTCATATTTTCCTCATGATGAATAAGCCAATTAAAGCAGTAACTCATGTTGTTGCATTTCCTCGGTACCAATAAAGTAGATAATGAAGAAGACGTTTCATTTATATATCAGCAGGATCTGAAAGCCTAACTATCTTGCAGCATGCTACGCTCAGTGTAAACGCATGTGTACTTGCGTAATATAATGAAATATTGTGGACCGGTGACATCACTGGATCATTTAGTGTCAGAAATAATCTTATATTTTAGGACGAAAGGAGTACCATACAACTGTTTGTGCCTGATTCGAGTAAGTTCAGATGAAGCTTTACAATAAAACTGGCATTGGATTAAGAACATAACTTTTGTTATGTGCTTGATTCGACCTTCTGTTGATTTTTAAATTGCTCATATCCCATTGGTTCTTAAATACATGAAGAAATGCCTAGAGATATGCAGAATGTTACAACTGCAGTATTTAATATGTATGCTTAATATCATTTTAGCACAAATTTACATTTATGTTTACCCAGCTTGGCCTACATGTATTTTTTTTGTTAGTAAGTTCAATGAAGGGGCTCCGTAAGTGGTGTGCTAGAGCATGATGACCATTTTCTTTATAAGATATATAATTTTTTGGACTGAACAACAATTTGCAACCAATCAATTTTTTCATAAGCTTTTCAACTTCTGTATCCTCTACATTTCACGAGAATACTACGGATAATAGGTTTTTAATAATTACTTTAGCTCTTAATGTGTTGTCATCGTAACTGCTGATTAGAGGGAGAAAGAGTAAGTGGCGACATGGGGTGCCGTGTTGACATAAAGGACGTGAACCAGTGAGGGGTGGTGATTGAGTCATGCTTATTAGATAGAGCCTTGCGATATTATTTTTCCGTTGCAACGCACGGGCATTGGAAAGGGGTCTTCAGTACTCTGTGTCATGCTTATTAAGTTAAGCGCATTTTTTCCTCCCTTCGCAAAACACGGGCATTTTTGCTATTATTGCTCAAGTACAACATCGTGTTTATCTATATTCAATTACTTTTCACATTAACTACATTGCTAGGATCATGTTGGTTAGAACTATTTGTAAGGTCTCTTTCAGTAACCCTGTACATGTTGCTTCATATTGTAGATAGGTTAGTTCAATATTTGCCATCCTAATTGCATTTGATCTAACCTAGAAAAATATTTCATGTATTTGCTGATCAGAATGGCGAGGAGTTCTTGATACATATGAACACATTGAAGCAATAATCACCATCAATTATATTTCATACTTGTTTTACAGTTCCTTTTAGCGAGGCACACTCCTCACCAGTAAGAAATATATAATTATGTGGAGATATGTTACACATTTATGTTGAGTTTCTTTGGCCTTTTTTCTTTCTTTACCGGTTCCGTTTTCTATTAGGATATTAGCTAATTTGAGCCTTGTCTGTACTTTCAAGTGGCCTATTTAAAAAAATAGAGATGCATGCATATTACATACAAGACGCCATGTAAATTTCAATTTTTCTGCTACACTTATGTCTGTTTTTTATCCATTTTATGTTGTGAATGTAGGTAATGTGCATGCATCAGGTCACGGGGAGAGGACACATTATATTGTGAATGCAGCCGCCAGATTACGGGGAGAGTCGTCGGATCAGGGGGACAAGATAGTTTTTTTATGCTTTTAATCATTATACAAGGCAACAAAACAAGAGGGAGCGAAAACGGTTCACCTAATCAGGACTATAAAGTTTATAGCACCACTAAATTATTTACGCTAATTTCTTCTACATTCTTGTCATAGTTTGACGATTCTAAAATGAGAAGAGAAATGGCGAAGATCTCCTTCAACTTATACTTGGAAGCTATATAGTTTAATTATTTTTTAAGCTCAAGTAATGTATATACATTTGCCATTCAAGGTTGACTCAAGCTATATTGTCCCGAGTTAGATTAGTCATTGCAGGTATACCATCTAAGCGATGCGATAATTTTTTTCTTGTAATATGGCACTTGTATGATATGCATTCTTGATTGTGCAAAACAATTATTTTATACTATTAGAGTACTTTAGTAGGACTTGTGTGTTGCAATATAAACTTATTCTGATTTGGTTTTTTGTGATGATGTTGAACAAATATTTAGTTTGTTCTTCATATATTCCTTGGACGCGTAGAATGCAAGGAGAACATTTTCACCATACTTTATTTTGTTTTCCATATCCCCTGAGCTTTTAGGAACTGATATCGTGGCAAAAGTGATACCTTGTGTTGTAGGGTGGAACCCTAAGTGGAGATCTTTTCACACTTGGAGGGGGAAAGAGGATGAACACAAGAACACAAGGGGGGAAATCACTCAAACAAAAACCCAATCACACATCCACTAGAATAGCATGGTTGAGATCCACAAGAATACAAGAACAATCCAAGGAAAACAAGCACAAAGATAAGGTTCTTCCCACTCCTAAGGAGGTGAGGTCTTGATGATAGTATTCTCCAAGAGGAGGTCTTGATATCCACTTGGGATCCTCTCCTAAGAGGTCTTGATCTCCAAGAGGAGCGGTAGAAGGAGCAAAGCTCTATCAATATATCACATATACTTTGCTAACCCCGACAAATGTCTTAGACCCGAAATATATAGCCAAAGGGAGGTAGGGGACGACTTGGGAGGCAAGAAAGGACATCCACGGCCGAAACCTGGGAGGCCCGTGCGCACGGGGTAAGTTCGGCCGGTGCGCATGGGGGTCCCGTGTGCACGGTACACACCCATGTGCACGGGGTGCTACAGCGGCGAGGGCCCGTTGGCACGGGGTCCTGAGGCCGTGTGCACGGGGGTGCGTGTCTCAGCTACAGAAGCTTCCTGGGAGGCCCGTGGGCACGGGGTCTGGATGTCCCGTGCGCACGGGGTCGCCTAGGACCTGTTTTCTTCATCTTCTGGGACTCCTTCTCCTTCCTCGTGGCCTTGGGGTGCTTCTCCTACTCCTTTGGGGTGTCCCTTAGCTGCTTGGTGGTGTTATTCTTCGTACCTAACGACACATATCATGTTTTGGTGAGGTAGCATCCAAGTTCCATTTATATCCATATCGATCTCGAGTAGGAGGGAGTTCACCTCGGTTTCAATGGCGCGTGCTCGAGCTCTTGTCATAGGTCCACGTGGTGCTTGATATGTCGGTGTAGAGTCCATGGGGATGATGGAAGGATGCTCCGCATCATCTCCCTGCCCTTGGGAAAGACCCGTCCCCGGATCGAGATCTTCGTCGCCATGGTATGGGGCCAAGTCCTTGACATTGAAGATGTCACTTATGTTGTACTTGTCGCGTGGGATGTCGATCTTGTAGGCGTTGTCATTGTAACGGATGAGCACTTTGAAGGGTCCATCGGCTCGTGGTAGTAGCTTGGACTTGCGCTCATTGGGGAAGCGGTCCTTGCGGAGGTGCAACTATACTAGATGGCCCGGTTGGAACACCATGGGGGTCTTGTCGATGTTGAGCTTGGTGGCGAGGAAGTGTACTTGACGCTCGATCGTGGCCCTTGTATCTTCATGCATCTTCTTGAGATAACTTGCTCTTGCACTTGCGTCCATGTTTGCTTGTTCTTGAAGTGGTAGAGGAAGGATGTCCAAGGGTGATAACAGGTTGAAACGGTAGATGACCTCGAAGGGGGACTTGCCGATAGTAGACTGTCTTGCGCGGTTGTAGGCGTACTCAGCGATGGGTAAGCACTCCTCCCACTCCTTGATGTTCCTCTTGATCAACACGTGTAGGAGAGTAGATAGCGTCCGTTTTGTGACTTCCGTTTGGCCATCGGTTTGAGGGTGGTAGGCCGTCAATAATAGTAGCTTGATGCCGAGCTTGGCGCATAGTGTCTTCCAAAAGTAGCTTAGGAACTTGACGTCGCAGTCCGACACAATGGTCCTTGGCACTCCATGTAACCTCAAGATTTCCCTACAAAAAAGATTTGCAACATGTGAAGCATCGTCTACCTTATTGCATGGGATGAAATGTGCCATTCTTTGAGAATCCGTCCACAACAACAAATACCGGGTCCTTTCCATTTTGAGTCCTAGGTAATCCAAGCACAAAATCCATGCTAATATCTTCCCATGGTTGATATGGAATGGGAAGTGGCATATGTAAACCATGAGATTTAGCTTGTGACTTAGCTTTGTGGCATGTAGAGCACCGGTTGGTGAAGCGTGCGACGTCGCGAAACATCTTGGGCCAAAAGTACTTGACAGAGAGTGTGGCAAAGGTCATGTCGCACCCGAAATGTCCCAGAAGTCCTCCGCCGTGAGCCTCTTGCAAAAGTAACAAACGAAGAGAAGACTCGGGTATGCAAAGTTTGTTAGCGCGCATAAGATAGCCATTCGTGAGGTAATAGTTCTCCCAACAAGTGTTAGCAAGACATTTGGCATAAGGAATCACAAACGAAGGATTATGTGCATACAGATCTTTAACATGCTCAAAGCCAATAACATTCAATTCAAGTTGAATAACTAACATGCACTTGCGGGAAAGGGCATCCGCCACAACATTCTCTTTATCCTTAATGTACTTGATCACATAAGGAAAAGATTCAATAAATTCACTCCATTTAGCATGCCGTTTGTTCAACTTTGTTTGACCTTTAAGGTATTTAAGTGTCTCATGATCGGTATGTATGACAAATCCATGTGGGCAAAGATAATGCTCCCAAACATGCAATACTCGCACTAAAGCATATAATTCTTTGTCATAGATGGGATAGTTAAGTTGAGCTCCGGAAACTTTTTCGCTAAAATATGCAATGTGTCGCTTTTCTTGCATCAAAACTCCACCAATACCATTTCCACTAGCATCACAATGAACCTCAAAAGTTTTGTCAAAATTAGGCAATGCAAGAATTGGAGCATGTGTAAGCAAAGATTTAAGCTCATCAAATGCGGTAGATTGAGAGGGTCCCCAACAAAGGGTGCATTCTTCTTACTCAAGGCATGTAATGGTGAAGCAATGGTGCTAAAGTCCTTAACAAAGCGACGGTAGAAGCCGGCGAGACCAAGGAAACTATGCACTTGTTGCAAATTTATGGGTTGTGGCCAAGTTTTAATTGCTTCAATTTTAGACTCATCAACATAAACACCCTTAGAAGACACAACAAAGCCCAAGAAAACAAGCTTGTCAACACCAAAAATGCATTTCTCCATGTTAGCATAAAGACGCCAATTCTAAGAACTTGCAAAACGTCCCTAAGATGGGTGGCATGATGCTTCCAAGGCGCCTGCCTCAACTCGCCGCCTCACCGGCGTATCTTCACCGTACGGCCACAAGTCGCCGTCGCTAAGTTGCATCGCATTAACATCACCGCCGCGGAGAGCCGCCGCTCCGCGCAAGTCGCCCGCCTCTGCTGGCCAGGGCCACCTCAAGCCGGCCACGGCCGTCTTCGCTCCATCTCCAAGCCACCGTGCTTTGCGTCAAGCTGCCCGGCGTATACCTCTGACTTCATCGTGCGTGGCCGCGCCTCGACAAGTCGCCGGCTGCACCGCCCGAACCGCCGTTGCGCCTGAGCTGAGCCGCCCCGCTGCTCCTACTACCTCCGTCGTGGCCCTGCCCGTGAGCACCCCCACCGCTGCGTGTTGAGTCGCCCGAGCCAGGACATAGCATTCATATCTGATGGAGAAAATGGATTATGGGATGAAGTACCATTGGTGTTCCTTGACAGTCATCATGCATGGACTTTCTTATTGAAGCATTTAAAAGGCAATTGGACAATGCGTGGACTGAAGAAACAAGGGATGCTATGGTTGAGCTTCTTAAGAGGGATGTATTTTCATGCACAGTTGATGAGTTCACTCAATATATGGAACAAATTAGAAGCGAATCTGATAAGCTTGCTGAATGGCTTTTGGAGACCAAACCTGAGCGGTGGTCAGACGCCCTTTGCACGAGGTCGCGTTGGTTGACACAATAAGATGAAAGCTCATGGAGATGATGTACACACGCCGAGTGGCTTGCCTCAGCCACCGCTGTCTGTCGAGTCGCCTCCACCGGTCGCTCCCTGCTGTCTTCAAAGTTGTGGCCGGCCCTGAGCCACCTCCGCCTCGCCGCCTGGCCATCTGCACCGCCCGCGCCAGGTACGGCCACGACCCGCTACTGGCTGCTGCCGCACCTCCGCGCCGTGTTGCCTTACTCCTGCTGCTGGTTGAAAGTAAGAGATAAGAAGAGACCAGTTGAAAGAACAGTCAAGTGGCCAGGTGTTTAATGACCCGGAGGGTCTGTGCTGAGCCGTTCGGTTCCAGGCTCCGCCCTGGTCGTGCTTCGAGCCGCCGCTTCCGCCGTCGTCACTGTGACCTCGTGCTGAGCCACCCCGATCGACCTCGTTCTGAGCCACCGTATTTCCATTTTCTGTGGTTAATGCCCTTTTGTAAGGGTAGGTGAGAGTGGCTAAATTGCCATTGAAAGTACTGCAAAGTTGTCTACGGACACTATTTACGGATCATTGGTCGTCCGAACAAATCAGGTGATATCCATCTAAATCTGTTTTATTAACACATATAGTTTTTTGTCAAAAAACAATTATTTTTGGTCTGTATATTTCCATGTGCAGGACAATTATTTACTACAAAAGTGGTTTATATCACGGGTACAAAGCACGTGTTGGCAACGTTCCGCCTGGCGTGCCGTATTACACGGTGAATGGATGTGTGCAAGACGACACCCTTGTGGCCCGGTTTACATCAACTTGCCGGGACCAAGCCTACGATTGACTCGCCCATCCGCGTGGCTTGCGACGCCACGGCTGACTCGCCCGTTCCCATGGTTTTACAAAGCCGTGGCCGACTCACGCGTCCGCGCCGTCTTCTAATGACGCAGTTGACTCCTGCATATACATCAGCAGATCAGAGCCACGTCTGCTCATACAAGCTGCCCAATGGACGTTTGCAAGCCGCCGCCCTGCGGTCCGGTTTACTCCAACAACTCTGAAGCAAAAAATGATTTATTATCAGTCTCCGCCTTGCACCGGATGACTCAATGGACAGGCACACAAGTCACCGCTACTGCAATTTGGTTAACTTCAACAACCACCCGGGACGAACCATCGGCCGGGTTACTGACACAATTCATACGAGGTCATTTATAACCCACCACAGTCGATTTCAAACATCTGCGGATTTGCATCGCGTTATCAACGCCAAGGATATACATCTTATGCTATTGCCAAGAATGAAGAATCTCAAGCCAACTCCTCGAGTCGTCTTAAGACTCGGGGGCTACGATGACATGACTTAGTAAATTTTGCCAGATTCAAAAACCCCAGGTCATTGGAGGGAAAATAACCCGGTCCTGGAGGCTACTACCACATTGATGAAAATTTAAAGGCCGTCAGAAAATTTCTGGCTTAAAAAAGTGCCTGACAATCAAAAAGTTCCGGCTCAATAGAAGTGTTCCGAGTTATCAGAAAAAATTCCGGTTAAAAATCCGGCTCAAGGGAAATCTCTGTCCCACAAGGTTTTGAAGCTCTCAATACCCTCTTGACCGGCTGGAATGCCACTTTTTATAGGTTTTTCCTGCCTGTTTGCAACTTGCTACTCCACCAGGTGACCCACCGAACTCTTAATAGTCAATCTTTTTAAAGACCCTGAACTCGTTAAGGTTAAAACGATGACTTGTGTCACGTGAGAGCCGGCTTACAGTAAAGCTAGGTAAAACCACGGCTGTTGCTGCCTTTTGAAAGCAATCATGTGGGCCTGAGTGCCAAAACGGCTGTTGCTGCCTTTTGAAAGCAATCATGTGGGCCTGAGTGCCAAAACGGCTGTTGCTGCCTTTTGAAAGCAATCATGTGGGCCTGAGTGCCAAAACCGTTGTTGCTGCCTTTTGAAAGCAATCATGTGGTCTAAGTACCAAAACCGCTGTTGCTGCCTTTTGAAAGCAATCATGTGGTCTAAGTACCAAAATGGCTATTGCTGCCTTTTGAAAGCAATCATGTGGTCTAAGTACCAAAACAGCTGTTGCTGCCTTTAAAGCAATCATGTGGTCTAAGTACCAAAGGCTGTGCGGCCATTGAAAGCACATGGTTTTGTTAGCCAATTTTCCTGGCCGTACCTTTGTGAGTCGGCCAGACTATTATTATTTGAAGGTGTTTGATTGTCTTTTTTCTTTCTTTTGGATTTGTGTTTCCTCAAGATTTTGTCTAAGTACATTGTTCGATAATCCGGGTCATGTAGCCCTGATTATATGACTCATATTTTTGAGCATTTTGGGTTTTGTAACCTGCCCTGGCTATGAACTTTAAGTCGCCAGTATGCTTTGGTTTGCGCAATTGGAGCATGCGCTTACAAATCTTTGGATTGTCACCCTCACTGGATATGGCGATGTAAGCCGGCAGTATGAGTCACTTTCCAGGTATGTTTTTATTCGTTATATGAGTATGCGAGGTTTGGTAACCCGCCCTGGTTTTGACCTTTAAGTTGTCAGTATATTTTGGCTTCAATAGCCTTAGTGCTAGTCTTTTCCATAATTGCATAAGACTATATTATGTTTGGGTTGTTACCCGCCCTGGCTTTTGACGTTAAGTCGCCAGGGCATATGTTGTTTAAACTTTGTGCAGGACATGCAGAGCTATGGCTTACATAAATAATTAAGTTCAAGCCCATCATCAAAGATTAAAATTGGTGTTTCAAAAGGGTTATCAGTTCTTGATTTTTACAAAGGCTATAAGCCGCCGGGTTACAAAAATCCCAGGTTACAATGAATGCGCATTAAGTTGCCATCGGCCAAGAGCCACTGAGTATTTAACTCTGGATTTACTTGTCAACAGACAAGATCTTGTGATTGTTTTCATACCGGATTATATTATTCAAATCTTTAATAGCCAAATATGGCTGGATTTTTCATTGTGGTTGTCATAACCAGTATGGAATGATTGAGGTTTTCCAACCGGGTTAAATTATTCAAATCTTTAATAGCCAAATATGGCTGGATTTTTCATTGTGGTTGTGATAACCAGTATGGAATGATTGAGGCTTTCCAACCGGGTTATATTATTCAAATCTTTAATAGCCAACATGGCTGGATTTTTATTATGGTTATCAATAACCAGTATTATGATTGAGGTTTTCAAAGCCGCTTCAGAGCAATGGCTATTATTTCTTCATCCAAGAATACCAGCTCACAACAGAGAGCATGGTTTAATATTGATATGCAAAACATTCAGCAATATCGTCCAGACAAAGGATATGATTTATTCTACAATGGAAGGAATAGTCCCAAGTTGCTGCAGGCATACAACTCGGCACTTGGGGGCTACATTATTCAGATCAAGATTACATCAAGTATGCAAGTCCCATGTCGCTGAGCATGCACCATGGCACTTGGGGGCTAATGCAAAGTCATTTTTGACTCGCCTCATTGAAGACCCGACCCGTCACATAGTAATGAGCCGGCCCTTGGGGGCTACTAATTGCTCCTGTCAAAGGTAACCCGAAACTTGGGGGCTGCATCATATGATGTTATTTTCAATAAAGTGCATGTAATGTCCCAGCTCAGTATTATCTTACTAAGCCGGCCCTTGGGGGCTACACATTGCTGTTCAAATCTACATAATCAGATCTACAAAGTCCCTGCTCATTATTGCATAATGACCCGGCCCTTGGGGGCTACACTGGTTGAAATTTTATGAGCATAAGATAGTTACAAGTCCCAGGTTGCTGCAGGCAAGCCAACCCGGCACTTGGGGGCTACCTATGGGAAGTACAAAATGGTCAGTTTATGATTGGTGACTTACATGAACAACCCGGATTTCTCCAAAGTTGCAGCATTTATATTAAAGCAAGTCTTAAGCTATCACTACGTTCTCCTCTTAAGACTTGGGGGCTACAGGTGATATGCATATAAGGGAGGAACATCTTCAAATTCTCAGCCTTGAGCAAACCAGCAAGCACCAAGTCGCCATAAGATTGACCCGGCATCAGCAACAATCATGACCCGGCATCATCTGTTTTATAACCCGACAATTTTGGCAATCATAAATCGGCAAGATCTACATCTTCAAGCCGGCTGAAAATCAGATGAGTATTTCAAGACCAATATTTTTGTCAAGTCAGAGCATTGGAAGCCGACTCAAATGGATCATTTTTCACAATATTTTTCTACAAGCAAATTGGCTATGAAGCTGGCTTATTGACCCGGACTTTCCAGAGGAAGTAAATGACAAGGACTTAAGGATGATCAGATGCCAGTTAAGAAGAATGTTTGACCCGGCGCACAACCTGTCAAATTTGTTCTTGTGTTTATTTTGCAGGATCAGTTTAACATGGATAAATCCAAATTAAACTGGGGGCTAATGTCGGGGATATACCCCGCGGTATGACCCGGCCGGATGTGTGACCCGGTCTAGACTTGGCGCGTCATCGGTAACCCGCCTGAAGACTGGCGACTCACTGATCTGGCGAGTCATTGGTGACCCACCCGGACCTGGCAACTCACGGGTGACCCGCCTGATCTTGGCGGTTCATTAGTGACCCAGCGGGCGGGTCAGACAGATGACAAGACCCAACCGCCCATAAGGGGGCTCATGGGATGGCCGACTCATGAGATGGTGGTCCAGCTTGAGAAGCAAGACATAAGGAATATTTCCCTTGCAAGGGAAGCAAGACTAGGATTCCACTTGTAATAGAATAGTCCTAATCCTATTAGGACTCCATGTAACACCCCCAGTGGTTAACTACAGTAATCACCTTTTGATTATGCCAAGTCATCATGATCAACAGTGCCTAATCATCATATTGCATTTCAGACTCCAAATTCAAACTTCAAATGAATTCAAAGTGAAAATAAAAGTTGTCCAAACTCAGAAACTAAATTGTTCATTTAATAGCAAGTAAATCAGAGACAATTTTAAAATTGAAACCAACATTATTGAAATTGGATAAGTGGCTTGAACATCCTCAAACAGTGACTGAAAACCATATTTAATAACCTATTAATAAATATAAAATAAATTTGAAATGATAAATACCCCAAACTAATTTTTGGGGATAGGGTATGCTGCCCTATGAATTATGGACCAGTTTATATATTTTACAAAATTCTTTTGGGTACCTAACTATTTGCAAAACAGAGAAAAGAGGAAAAGAAAAGAAGAAAGCAAAAGGAAAAAAAGAACAGAACCCCCCCCCTCTGGGCCAACAGGCCCAGCTGTCACCCGCGCGGCCCAGCCCAACTAGCTCGTCCCCTACCTCCCCCTGTTCACGCCGCTCGTTGTCCGCCCCCCGCACTCCGCGCCCGCCCCCCCCCCCCCCCCCCCCCCCCCTTCCCCTCGCTCGACGCCGCGCCGTCCCGCGCCCGCTAGAGGGGATAAGAACCCCTCCTCCACCCCCAGGATGAACCCTAGCTGCCTCCCTCTCCCTCTGCGTCGACTTCCTCCGCACCCCCGAGCGCCGCCATGACCGTGGTCCCGTGAAGCACGCGGCCACCGGCTTTCACTCGCCTCGCCGACGCGCTCACCAGCTCCGCCTACCTCTTCTCCTTCCTCTCCGGCCATCAGCTCAAGCCGGGGGCCGCTGCAGCTCCGGGATCGAGCCCTTCTTCAAGCTCGAGCCGCCGGCCATCTTCTCCAACCATGGAGCCACTGCTGCTCCTAAACCCTCGCCGAGCCTTTCTTGAGCTCCACGGTGAGCAGTCGCACCGGGTCCCCTCTTTCCTTCCCTTCCTTTCATGCCCAAACGTCGCATTTAGCTAGGCCGTAACCGCCGTCGCGCGAGCTCGCCACCGGCGACCAACCGGTGACCTTTTTGGTCCGCGTCGATGCCCGTTGTGCTCGCACGCGCACGTAGAGGCCCTCAGGGCACTTAGCTTGCTCGCTAACGCGCCGCGTCGCCGTTTCCTCTCGAACCCGAGCCCCGGCGTCCGCCTAGCTCACCGCCGACGTCGATTCCGGCCACTCCAGGGCGAAGCATCACCACCACTCGATGCGGCCCATCGCCTGCTTTCGAACGCGACCGACCGCGCTGAAAACCGTGCGCCATAGCTGAATCCCGAGCTCGCCGGAGCTCGCCACCGCGCTCGGGGCTCGCCGGCGCGTCTCCGGCGGCTGGCGCCGACGTGGCCCGTCTGGCCCACCACCAGGGTCACTGACTGGTGGGCCCGGGGCTCCCCTTTGACTAGTCAGCGGTGCTGACTGGGCAGCCCGTGTCGCTGACACGCGGGCCCCACCCCTTAAAATGTTTTAAAATAAATAAAAACCCTAATTAACATGCTAATTAACCTAATTAGTTAATTAATTAAGTTAACAGACACTGACAGTAGGACCCACCCCCCCTAATTAACCTAACTTAGTTAAATTAACACTAATTATGCCTCTGTCTCAATGACATGTGGGCCCCACACGTCAGGTTTGACTCTGGTCAGCCAGAGTTGACTGATGATGTCATCATTATGTCATGCTGATGTCACCCTCGTACTGTTTTGGATAATTCAAATTTAAATAATTAAAACAATTCCAGAAATCACTAAAAACTTTAGAAAATCATATCTTTTAATCCGTAACTCCGATGAAAATATTTTATATATGAAAAATGCTCAGAATTTCGAGACGGATCCAAATACGCGGTCCGTTCATCCGCCACATGTCCCTAGCTACTCGAACATGGAACCGTTCCCCTCCGGTCATCTGTGTGACAAATGTCCGGAACCGGGAAAACATTCCCGGATGAATTCCACCTTCGCCAGTATCACCCGGCACTGCGTTAGATCACCTCTGTCACCGCGTATTGCCATGTTATGCTTTGTGCTGCACTTGTTTGCTCTGTATTTATTATTTCCTCCCCCTCTTCTCTCTCGTTAGACCCCGACATCGTCCCCGAGACCGACGCAGCTCCGAAGCCCGGCGCCACCGTTGACGACCTTGCCCTTACCGCCGAGCAACCAGGCAAGCCCCCTCCTTGAGCATACCGATATCGCCCATTCTATTTCTCATGCTTGCATTAGAACTACTGCTGCTGCTTTACCTATTCTGATGCATAGCCTGTTTATTGTAACCTGCTATTGATAATTACCTGCATATCCTAAACTGCTTAGTATAGGCTGGGTAGAGACCTATCAGTGACCCCACTTATCCTGACTGCCCCGCTGGATAATCCGAAGACCCGATCAACGGGATTGAAGATCAGGCCCCGACACCGCACATCACCCCCCTTAGTTGTAACGACACTGCAGCGTTAATATCGAGTGCCGAGGGTGAAACCTCTTGTAGCACTTCTGATGTTAACTCTGTAGAGTAGCTATTCGGTCGTGGTCATCGAGGGTGATTCCTCCTTCACCGCTTCCGATAACGACGCCGTCGTACAACACCTCAAGTGTGAACCCAGTGAGGATGATTCCTCCGAGTTCACCTTGACGGATACATCGAGTAGGAATCCAACGAGGGTGATACCTCGGATTCCCCTGATGTTATGGACACACGGATACTTGGACTTTACACTGTTACTTGGATAGGCGGGTCGACCCTGAGGGGTACCCGCGTGCGCCTGAGAGGCGAGTGTTGTGAAGACGGGTGCCAGTGTGGTGCCTGAGTGATGAATACGAGGCGTGGCCGGGCATTCTTGGCCCTTGCCGCAAGTCCTCAAGATGGGGCGATGGGGTCACATCTTTCGTGAGTCTCTGCTCGTTACCGCAAGCCCAAGGTACTAGCGATTTGGATATTTGATCCGAGCAGGCCTCTGGCCTGATAGCACTAACCATCACGTGGGCATAGTATGGGCGTTCTGCATCGTAGCATTAGCCGACAGTTCTGTCAGACGTCCAGTTCAGCATTGTGGCCGGGTCGGATCATGCCGTTGGCGCTGGTATCCACCCTGCTCGCAACGACCCGGAGTGCACAGGGCGACGGCCCAAGACCCCTGAGCGCTTAGGATGTAGACTGGCGGGGACCTCTCTGCTGAGCTCTAGGTAGGGCTGCGGTGTGTCGTTTGGCCGAGGCCGGGCATGACCCAGGAAAGTGTGTCCGGCCGGAGTTAATCGAGCGTGTTGGGTAAGTTGGTGCACCCCTGCAGGGAAGTAAACTTCTATCGATAGCCGGTCCTACGGTAAAGGACACTCGGAGTTGTATCCTGATTGATACAATTAGAACTGGATACTTGGATACTATGGCTCTGGGATTGCTTCTCGCAGGGAGTCGAGAAGGGATCTCAGGACGAGGTTGATGACTGTATGGCTCTGGGATTGCTTTCTCGCAGGGAGTCGAGAAAGGATCTCTGGGTGAGGTTGATATCATTACTACTACATTATATTGTTCTGTTCTACTCTCTTCTATTGCTGCAAGACCGTTGAAGATGCTAGTCTTCGATAGGACTAGGCCTTCTCTCTATTCTGGCATTTCTGCAGCCCAGTCCACATATACAGCCTCTCTTTGAAAATGTTGCATATGTAGTGTAGATCCTTGCTTGCTGAGTACTTCTGAGTACTCACGGTTTCTTTGTTTTCCTTTTCTTCCCTTATCAGTTTGACGTGACCAAGATGACGGAGCCCCTGAGACAGATGCCCCGTCGATCGACTACTACTACTACTACCCAGAGGATGGATACTACTACGAGTTGACTGACGACCAGGAGTAGGATCGGAGGGTCCCAGGCAGGAGGCCTACGCCTTTCGATCGTAGTGTTTTATTTTGCCCCGCCTTTCTAAAGGTCTTTCTGTTTCTGTTTCATATCTGTACTCAGATATCTGATGCTTCCGCTGACGCTTGTACGCAAGCTTATGTATTCGAGCCCTCGAGGCCCCTGGCTTGTAATATAAAGCTTGTATGACTTTATTTATGTTTTAGAGTTGTGTTGTGATATCTTCCCGTGAGTCCTTAGGCTTGATCGTGTGCATTTGCGTGTATGATTAGTGCACGATTGAGCTGGGTGCGTCACACTCCACATGTAACCCGCCCCTCCAACTTATATAAGGAGGGGCAGGGCACCCCAAGAGGGACAAGATTTTACAAGTTAAGACAGACAAGTCAATAGCTCTTGAGATAGAGGTAGCAAAAGAGCACCCTTGTAATCGTGAGCATCACCATCATCAATATCAATCAAGCAGGATGTAGGCTTTTACCTCTGCCGTGAGGGGCCGAACCTGGGTAAAATCTCGTGTCTCTCGTCCCGCTCAACCCCTCTCAAGCTACCAGTTAGATGCGTTGGCCTCACGACTAAGTCCTGACACTAAGGACATCTGCCGTGACAAATCCACGACATCCATGTTAGCATAAAGATGCGCATTTCTGAGAACTTGCAAAACGTCCCTAAGATGGGTGGCATGATCTTCTAGTGATTCACTAAACACAAGTATATCGTCAAAGTAGACCACAACACATATGCCAATATATTTGCGAAGAACATAGTGCATCACATGCATGAAAGTGCCGAGTGCTTCCGATAAACCCATAGGCATGACTAACCACTCGTACAAGCCAAATTTAGTTTTAAAAGAGGTTTTCCACTCATCACCTTGTTGAATGCGAATTTGGTAATAGCCACTTTTAAGATCAATTTTTGAGAAAATGGTGGCACCGCTAAACTCATCTAGCATATCGTCAAGGCGTGGAATGGGATGCCTGTAGAGAACGGTGATAGTATTTATTGGACGACAATCGGAACACATGCGAAAAGTACCATCTTTCATAGGCACAAGAATAACCGGAACGGCACAAGGGCTCAAGCTTTCACGTACATGTCCATTGTCAATGAGGTGTTGTACTTGCCTTTGTATCTCCTTAGTTTCTTCGGGGTTGATGTGGTATGGAGCCTTGTTCAGTAGGGGAGTGCCGGGGATGAGGTTGATGCGGTTCTCGATGCCGCAAAGAGGAGGAAGGTCGGGAGGTAGCTCATCGGGAAATACATCCGCGAACTCCTGCAAAAGATTATACAACACTAGAGGTAGATGATTAGAGGTACTAGTCCTTGCCGTTTCGTCTTTGCACACTAGGACATAGTGTATGACACTAGATGGGTTCTCACACACTTCTCTCATGTCTCTTTTGGTGTCTAGGAGGACTAAGTTTTTGTCTCTCATTGTAGAGTCACTCAATTTGGGCTTGTGGCGCTCACTCTCTTTGTGGTGGTTCACTCTCTCACTAGTCTCTCCATGATGTTTTGAGGCTTGCTTGTCGGCAATCACTTGATTTGCCGACATAGGTCATAGCACGTACTCCTTGCACTTCATCTTGAAGCTGTAGTGGTTTGCTCTTCCATTGTGAATGACGCCGCGGTCGAATTGCCAAGGTCTTCCTAAGAGGAGATGGCACACGGACATAGGAACCACATCACACTCCAAGGTGTCTTCGTATGCGCCGATCTTGAAGGAAACTTGCATGGTGTGCTCCACTTGAATGGTGTCGGAGTCGCTAAGCCATTGGACCTTTTAGGGGCGAGGATGCTTCATCTTGGACAATTGTAGCTTGGAACATAGCTCTTCGCTTGCCAAATTGTGGCAACTTCCTCCGTCGATGATGTCCTTCACGAAACATCCATTGATGCCCGCTTTGGTGTGGAAGATGTGGCAACATTGGTCTTCGTCTTGTTGGTGTTGAAGTGTCAAGACCTTGGAGAGAACGAGAGCGGGGCTCGAATCATTGTCACAAAAGACTTGGTCATCTTCATCTTCATTCACGCACCGATGCATGGCCACGTGCTCAAGGGCTTCCATTTCTTCCTCACTCATCGAGTCATAGGTGTCATCGTCGTTGGCGATCATGGTGCACCAAGTGGGGCACTCAAATGTCTTGTGGCCTCAGCCTTGACATGTGAAGCATTTGATGGAACTCGTCTTGACGGTCTCATCCATTGGAGTAGATGATGATGAAGCTCTCGGCTTGAAGTTGCTTGTAGTAGTAGGATGACTTGAAGATGTCAGAGTTTTCTTGTAACTTGACTTGTCACCGTTGCTTGGTGATGCTCTAGTCGAGGTAGGAGGTGCCATAGTTGTGGAAGCTTGAGTGTATGAGCCATAGGTCTTGGAAGAGTACTTGGCGTATTTGAAGTCATCTTGTACTTGTCGCTCGTCCTTGGTCGCTTGATGAACTAGCTCGAGAAAGTTGGAGTATAGTTGGAAGTCAGCAATCTTCTTTATTGGGTGATTGAGGCTGTTCAAGAAGCGTGCCATAGTTTGCTCGTCATCTTCTTTGACATTGGCCCGTATCATGGCAATCTCCATTTCTTGGTAGTATTATTCCACCCTCTACGGGCCTTGCTTGAGGAGTTGCAACTTCTTGAAAAGATCGCGGGTGTAGTGTGTAGGCACAAAGCAAGCTCGCATGACATCCTTCATGTGTGTCCAAGTTGTGATGGATGGTTCGCCTCTCTCTTGTTGTCGCTCGATCACTTGTTCCCACCAAATGAGGACATAGTCTTGAAATTCGAGGGAGGCCATGGCGATTTTCTTCTCCGCTTCATAATTGTGAAGACAGAATATCTTGTCGACCTTCAATGCCCATGAGAGATACTCCTCGAGGTCGTTGCTTCCGGAGAACTTGGGCATGGTGAACTTGAGCTCGTCGTAGCGTTGTTCTTCATCATGTGGACGATGGTGATGTCGCACTTGGTGCGGAGGAGGGTCTTCAATTTCACTCTCCTCTTGATGGACTTGCCGATGAGGTCGAGGCATTTGGGTCCGGTTTCTTCTTTCTTGTCGATCCTCACGGCGAGCGGCTTCATCTTGTCGCTCTTGGCGAAGTGCTTCTTCTTGTTCACGCACTTGACGGTTGCGTTCGGCGACGGCTCTAGTGGCCTCGCAGAGTGCGCGTTGTGCTTCGAGGGCTTGTTCATCACGGCGTCTTTGTTCTTGTCGAATTGTGTCGCCGTCTTGAGGTGCTTGATGTTGCGGTTGTGGAGGTTGCTCTTGGCCCACGAAGTTGTGTTCTTGACGTCTCTCTCTTTCACGGGCTCGGACTCGGTCTTGCAAACCATTGCCATGGAATGGATTTTCTTCAGCTTGGCGATCTTGGGGGTCGTCGCGTCGATGAGAACGAGCTCGAGGAGGACTTGCATCGCAAGAGTGACACCGTCTTGACGAAGAGGTGGCGGAAGACGCGCAGCTCACGATCATGTTGCAGAATTCTTCCATTTTTGTGGTGAGCTTGGCATCGAGCTAGTCTTGGTTTCTTGCTTCCGATTGGCGTAGGTCGGTGGAGAGTTGCTCGATGCGATCACCCAAGGCTTCAGTTTCTTGATGAAGAGCTCATTGGGCGATGAAGAAGTGATTCTTGGTGACGTAGTCGCGTTCGTCATCTTGATCCTCGAAGAGTGGGTTCGCCGAAGAACTTGTCCTATCCATCATAACCAAGTGGTGGTGAGTAGGAAAATGAGAGAACAATACCAAAGTTACCTTTTCCGAAGATTGTGGATGTATCGAGTATCACTCAATGGAATGTTATGATAGGAGAATTGGTACTGGGTTTTGTTTTCTCACACCTACAAGTAAAGGCTTATGGAGTAGCTCGGTTAGGATTAGTGGCACAAAAATTCAAGCAAGTGTTAGCCAAGATATTGATAATGTTGAAGAGATGCACAAATTTCAAGTAAGACAAATAGATCAAACCCAAGGATATCACTAGGAAGACATACATGGAAGATAAATGGGATCCACACAACCAAGGAATGAGCTCAAAATGTGAAACCACGGAAAATGCTCTTGTTGTACGGATACTAGAGAGACACTAGCTCGATTGCTCAAATGGGCTAGATATGCTTGTGCACCAACCTATGAGAGAAACGTGTCGTCTACAATCCCAAGTATGCTTATGTATGTATTGACCAAGATGATGGAACTATGCTAAAAGGCTCAATGCTATTGCTTACAAGCTCTTTGTTTCTCTTTTCTTTTGCTTAAAAGTTTTTTTGACTATGCCACAATGCTTGATATTCGAGCCGCAGTATGAGACAACAAGTATGATATGCACGGGAGAGACGTATCACTAACGGTGCACAAATAGCGTGGCCCGGCAATTCTCAACTTGCTAGTCTCGATGGGTAAATGACATAAAATGGCTCGAGGCTATCAAATGTAATGGCAAGGTATGAGTACAAGATGTCGTCGAGGTTAGCATCCTTGCTTACGGTTAGTATGAAGGTGAGACGATCGATGTCGATGTCGAGTCTGAGGCGATGACGAGTGGCGGTGATGTCGAAGTCGAACCCTTGAAATTGAGATCATCATCATCATCATCAATACAATCAAGCAGGATATAGGCTTTTACCTCATCGCGAGGGGCCGAACCTAGGTAAAACTCGCGTCTCTCGATTCCGACCAACCCCATTCAAGCTATCACCTAGCAGCGATGGCCTCACGACTAAGTCCTTTTTTTTAAGGACATCTGCCGTGGCAAAACCACGACAGTTGGCGCCCACCGTGAGGCTCACACGGTGGTGTTATGTTCTTGGAGGGAGCCCTTTAAGGGATCGAGAAGCTCGCGACCAGCCGGATCAAGAAGAGCCGGCTCGGAAGTATTTGAGATAAAGACAAATTAGGATGGCGTCAAGTATGTTACCACCATTGCAAGTCGAGGACGTGCCCGAGATCGATCATCCTAGAGATCAAGTCGCAAAAACCGACAGGAATACGAGAAGAATCTTTACAGCATGCTGTGCGGCTAGCGAGCAGTCAATGGCAAGTCACCAAGATCCATCGACCATATCTGCTAGTACTACTCCACGTCATCAAACATAGGACCAACCGCCGGGCGTGGCAAGAGGCCGAAGCCTGCACGTCACCAAGAGGTCGTGCGTGCACACACTGAAGTTGCAACAATCAAAGAAAAAAAAGGGAAGAAAAAGTATGCCCGTGTACAGAGACCCCTATGCCCACATGAAAATCAAGCAAGGAAAATAAAAAAGAAGAAAAAAAGGCGACCACGACCTGGAGGAGGCGAAGGCCGCGGATTCGGGCCACCACCATGCCATCGGTTCACCTTTGCCGTGAGCCGCCCCCGCCGTTGCCGTGGCCTCGAGCCGCCGCCTCCGCTAGGCCGCCTCCAAGCCGCCAGCCGGGCCAACCTGGCCTCGCCATCGCCTCGAGTCGGCCCCGTCGGCTTGTCTATGCCTCCACGTCCCCCGCCATCGCGGACTCACCTTAAGTCGCCACCTCTACCGCGCGTCGCCGCGGCCTCTAGCCGCCGCCTCCGTGGCTGGCCTCGCCTTCACCTCTGCCGCACATCGTAGCGGCCTCGAGCCGCCGCCTCCGTAGCGGCCTTGCCTCTGCCTCTGCCGCACGTCGCCACGACCTTGAGCCACTCCCACGCCCTCTGCCGCGAAGCCGCTGCAGTACTCACCTCCGCCAACTCGCCTCTGTCATATCGATGACCCGCCTTCACCGTCGCGCTTCAAGCCGCCACAAGCTCGCTTCGCCGGCTCTCCTTCGTCGTCGGGGCCTGCCTCCGCGACCTCGCCCTCGAGCTGCTTTGGGCCGCCACTGCCTCGTTCCGAGCCGCCGGCCTCCAGCGCCGCTTCTATAGCGTGGCCCCTACCTCAGCCACCGCGCTCCGAGCCGGCCACGGCCGCCTCCGAGTCAAACCTCGCATCAACCTGCCGCCTCCGCCATAGCGGCCTACCTCGCCGGCCCTGCCGCCTCGCAACCACGAGCCGCCGCCTTTGCTCGACCTTGGTCCGAGCCACCCCTGCGGCCTCGCCTCGAGCCGCCCCCGCGGCCTCACTCGCCGTCGCGTCAAGAAGCCGCCTTCGCCGTCGCCACGGCCCCCACTTCCGCCGTTGCGGCCCGCCACCGTCGTCGCGGCTCCGCCTCAAGTCGCCATCGCCACCTCGCCGAGTCGCCGGCGCCCCTCTGCCGCGTTTGCTTCCAAGCCGCCCGCTTCCGCCTGCCTCGAACTGCCATCGCCTCCACCTCGCCTCCGCCTCAAGTCGATGTCGCCGCCTCACCGAGTCGTCGGCGCCCCTCTGTCGCGTTCGCTTCAAAGCCTCCCGCTTCACTCCGGCCCGACGCACCGCGTCGCGCTGCCTCGGCCTCACGCATCGCTCCACCTCCGGCCCGCGGGCGTGCCGGCTCCCCGCTGCTCCAGCACCCAGCTCCGTCCGGGTGCTTAAGGAAAAGAAAAAAATAAGCGGCCGCCTGCCCAGAAGAAAGAAAAGAGGTGGTGGCCGGCTGGAAAAAAGTGGTCAGCCGGCTAGAAAAAAGAAATTGGCCGGCTAAAAAAAGGAAAAAAAAGGTGGAGCTGCAGCAACATCTGAGACTGTTGATCGTCAGAGTACTATGTTTACACTGGATGGGTCGTACCATTCCCAGGTTATCTACAGACGCTACATATGGATCATCTATCGTCCGAACAAATCAGATGTCCAGTCGATTTTTATTGATACATTTTTATTCTTTCAAGAACAATTACTCTGGCTTGCGATATTTTTTATACAGGACAATTATTCACTGAAAGGGCCTTCGTCGTGCCACGGATATAGAGCTCGCGCCAGCATTATCATGTGCCAGCATCCGACCGTGCCGCACTGCTCGACGAACGTGTCTGCAAGCCGCCCCTCTACGGTTCAGTCTACACCAACGCATGACCGACTCACGCGCCTACGCCGGCTTATAACGTCACGGCCGGCTTATGCCACGACCAAGTATGAAGAATCTCAAGCTGACTCCTCGAGTCATCTTAAGACTCGGGGGCTACACAGACATGACTCGTCAGATTTGGTCGGTTTTCACAAATTCAAGAACCACGGGTCGTTGCAGGAAAGACAACCTGGACTTGAGGGTTGCTGCCATATTGGCGAAAAATTAAAGGTTGCCAAAGAGAACTTGTTGCCACGATGCGCAGTTCAAACATAGGTATCTTGCCGTATTGGCGAAAAATTAAAGGTTGCCAAAGAGAACTAGCTGCCACGATGCGCAGTTCAAACATAGGTATCCTGCCTTATTGGCGAAAAATAAGGTTACCAAAGAAGACTAGTCGCTATGATGCACAGTCTAACATGGGTATCCTACTCAATTTCGATCATTGGTCACTTGGGGGCTTCCAACTCATCGAGTTTAGCTATTAACATGCCTCTTGACCCGACATATGCCATTAAACATCTTGGTTAAACATGCTTGCTTGCTTGATGCTCATCCGCCAAGATGACCCGGTGTACTCTTGACAGTCAATCTATTATGACCCTGAACTTGTCAAGGTTAAAACACCGGCTTATGTCATGTGAGAGCCGGCTTACAGAAAGCTAGGATAAACCAAAGGCTATCACGCCAGCTTCATTGAAGCAAGACTCGAGCCTCGAAAGCCGGTCTTTTTGTCATGCCTTGAAAGCCGGCATTTTTATACTATGTTATCATACACATACATCATCATACATTGCATCATCATACAATGCATCATATATGCATGTATATATTTGTTTATGTTGCAGGAGACGGTTTTCAAACCGGGTTACATTGTAACTCTGCAGGAATAAACAAATCTTTGATAGCCAACATGGTTGGATTTTCATCATGGTTATTATAACCAGTGTTAAATGATTGAGGTTTTCAAAGCCGTTTCAGAAAGATGGCTATTATTTCCTGATCCAAAAATGCGGGCTTACAGTGAGGAGCATGGTGTAATAAATTACAAGTGGCAATTCGCAAATTGAATTGTTATGATGCTACAAAGGAGAACAAAGCACTCAGCAACATCATCCAGACAATGGATCTGATTTTATTCTACAGTGGAAGGAATAGTCCCGACTCGCTGTAGGCACACGACCAGGCACTTGGGGGCTACATTATTCAAATCAAGATTACATCAAGTATGAAAGTCCCATGTCGCTGCAAGCATACACCACGACACTTGTGGGCTAATGCAAGTCGCTTCTCAAATCATCACATTATCAGCATACCCGGCTATTGCAGGGAGATGAGCCGGTACTTGGGGGCTACCGTTTTCCATCATTTTCTAAGTCCCAGCCCAGTACTATCTTACTGAGCCGACACTTGGAGGCTACAACATTCAGTCGTTTACCCAGATTATACAGTCCAAATTGAAGACCCGACCCATCACAAATTGATGAGTCGGCCCTTGGGGGCTACACATGTGAAGTGCAAAACTGACAGTTTATGATTGGAGACTCAGACAAACAAGCCAGATTTCTCCAAAGTTGCAATATTTATATTTAAGCAAGTCTTAAGCTATCACTTTGTTCTACTCTTAAGACTTGGGGGCTACAGGTTATCTCCTCCAAGCTGTTCAGACAAGTCAGCTCAACACCGTACATATTTTTTATTCATTTTTCATCAAAGTCTGAAGCATTGAAAGTTGGCACAACATCAGACGAATTTTCTTTTTATCAAGCCAAGGAATTTGAAGACAACTCAAAATATCATATGGGTTATTTTTCCTAATATTTTTCTGCGTGGAACGAGTGTCGGCATATTGATATGACAGAGACCCAGATTTTCACGAGCCGTTTCATTGAATAAGCGGCCATTTGAGTGAGCCGGTCATTAATTTTTCTTATTTCAGGAACTTAGCATGAATGCACGCCAAGCATGTATTCAAGCTAATCTGGGGGCTAATGTTGGGGGAGTTACCCGCGGCTAGACCCGGCTCATGGACTTAAGTCATCTCTGAGGATAAGTCATCTATGAGGATAAGTCATCTCTGGACTTAAGTCGTCTCTGAGGATATGTCACACCCTGATTTTTGGCCCTTTCTTTTCTTTTGGATTTATTTAAATTTGAATTGCTTTTCTGTGGCTGTGTGGTCCTGAAACCTGGGAAGAGCATCTCTTCTCAGGCACCCAAGTGGTTTTCATCCTAAAAACCATCTCAAGACCTTGTCATTTTCATCTTAGCCCAATCCCAATATTCTTTTTATTGGGAATATTCCTTTTTCTATTAAAGGAATAATCCTTTTTGCCCTAGGTTGTGAAACAACCTATATTTCTGTCACTCCCAAAATTCTCAAATAATTCTCATAAATTATTTGGGTCATATCTTCCACAGATATGTCAAAACCCTTCCTTGGCATCATAAAAAATAATTCACAAATATTCATTCTTCAATTCTATCCAGTATGGCTTTTTGTGAGGGAAGTGCCACCTATATTTTCTTGATTGCTCCCAAGATTTTTGGACACTCTTTCCTATCCATATCATGTCCACATGACAAAATTAAACTCAAGTTGCCTAGTGAATCTTCCTCAGCAAATTTCCAAAGTTTCTGTCAGATGGAAGCCTTGTTGAAGGAAGTACCAGCTAGGGATATCCAAATGAGTTGAAATTTGTCAAGATCCTTTATGTGACCATATCATGACTCTCCACCAATTTTTAGATCTATCTAGTAATCTATGAGAGCACACCATCCAATCTTTGTTTCTGATCATATTTTTAGTTAGTGAAGCAAGTATATTTTATATTGCTTCATTACTACTGAAAATTTACCAGGACCTTCTCCTATGCATATAACTCATCTCTACAAAATTTGGGCACATTTCATTTAGCCATTTTCCCTCAGGAATTTTCCTAAGATTCTGTCCAGAGAGCTACATTGTGAAGCAAGTACCATTTTGGTATTTCCAAATGGTATGAAATTCTTACAGAAGCTTCATATGCTCTAATAACTCATCTAAACCAAATATCAGCTTAATCCAATCATCCATGAGAGTGTTACTTCATGTTTTCCAATTCTGACCAGTGGGGCCCTTTCTACAGCAAGTACTCTCTGGACTACTTCGTTTGGGCTGATATTTTGCCAACACAGTCACTTTGTCATGTGATAAAGCCATGCCAATTATCCGAGTCCATCTCCTAGCATGTGAGCCACACCAGGCAGCAAACACCTTCTGTGGATCTGCTTTGGAGCCAACTGCATTTCTCTTCTTTACCCCTGCCCTTGGATGTTCCTTCCTTGGAACTAAGGGTATAATGGTCTATCTCCCAGACATTGTTTGGCAGCCCAGAGCGCGTGTCACCGCCGTGTTCACGCGGTGACCACGGGGCAGACAAGCCAAACAGCGCGCTCCGGCCGACCGCGGTGCTGTGCTCGTCCGTTCCTTCGTCGTCTCGATGCATCTCCTTGTCCTAGAGCTTCCCCGTGAGCCTCTGCTTCGTACTGTGCTCTGTACCTCTCCTGTTTCGCCGTCGTCGAGTGCCGGCAGCCATGCCCGTGACCTGGCCACCGCGCCCACCTCCATTGGTGCTTTGCCCGAGTTCTCTCGAGCCTCCTCGACCACTCCCTCGGCTATAAGTAGCTGCCCCGAGGTGCCCCGCAGCTCACCCACCTCTTCCCCTCTCTTCTAGCCCACCGGAGCCCCCTCCCCCTCATCTTGGCTGCCATGGCCGTCGCCGTCCGCCTTGATCTCCGCTTGATTCCGGCGAGCCCGAGCTTCCCCTACATTTCTAGTCCTCACCAACACCACCCCTGCACTCCGGCGCACCCTCCCCTGCCTTCCACTCCTCGCCGGAGCCGCCAGGGCCACGTGCCCAAGTCCGGCCGACGCCTCCTCTGTTCTCGGCCGCCGCGCAAGCCCCCGTCGCTCCACTCCTCCCCGGCGCCTTTTATCCATCTGAATGGACGCGGGACGTCGCCCCGAGCCCGCCGATGCCTCCCGCTCGGCCGGAGACGGCCGGAGCCGCCCGCGCCTCTCACCGGCGCCCGCCTCTGTTCACCACCATGCCCGTCGCCATAGCCGTTCCCCACCGCTCCTGTCAGGCCTTCCCGTCGCAGCGCCCTTCCTCGAGCCTGCCGGAGTCCCCACCCTCGCCGGAGGTGGCCAGAGCCGGCCGGGCCAGCGCCGGAGCCGCGCCCCTGCCCTGCTTCTCCTCTGTCCCATGCGGGGGGATAGTGGGAGGAAGAAGACAAAGGCCAGGCGGGCCCCGCCTATTTCCCCGACCCCACCCGTCAGCGAGAGGCCGCTCCAGCCACGTCAGATAAGTGGAAGCGATTTTCTCAAAATACGTTTTCCCTTGAGTGAAAGCGCATTTTAGATCTTCTGCGTCTGAAAGTACGCTTCTCTGTGCAGAAAACGTATTCCACCCGAGTGCGCTTTCAGTTCAGCTGCCAGGGGCCTGTCTGTGAATATTTTATTTACAGAATAGTCCCTGGTCTTCAGCACTTCATATCTTTTTTATCCTAACTCCAAACGAGGTGATTCCAAAGCCCACGGTTTCGTCTCGTCGAGCCCGTCATGTTGGTACCATTTTCATAATGTTTTCACACTGTGAAAATAACCATATTGCCCTTGCCCTTATCAGCCCCCTTCGAGAGAGAAGCTTTTCCGGCATGTCTTTCCGCGGCTTCATTGCACCTCTCCCCGGAGCATCCCTCATCCCCAGGCAAGCCACGACACCCACTTGCATGATAGCATTGCAATAGCAATGGTTTTCAACTTGAATCTTTAATTTGTTTGTGCATGCTATTATTCCGTGAATGATTTATTCATGCTCGTGTTTGCATGCTTATGCTTGTGCTATGACCATTTGCATCTAGTTGAGTAGATGTTTACTTGCTTATGCTCTTGTTATACTTCAGTCAAAAAATTATTTTAATGTTAATGATCATGCTATGCTCTTATGTGATCATGTTATACTATTTTGTTCATGTTCATCATCATGTCCTGCTCATCGGTATAAATGCTTTACTATTGTTGATATGTTGAACGAATATGCTTTCCCATCCATGTTCATATTGTTATCATGGTCAGTTCATCATGTTATGTTGTATGACTCAGCACCATTTGCATTCAAGTTTAACCGGATATTAACTGAACTTGAACACCTGTTGGCTGAGTCATAGTGCCATCAAATCGAACTGACCAGTGCAACCACATTTGCCTTTTATTGGGAGGCCCTAATGCGGTCTATTGTCATGCCTCTCGCCGGTGCCTCCAACTAGGGAAGGTTAGGTGCGCGCGCTACCTTGGCCAGGTAGGCGGCAGTAACCTTGTGTGCCCGTTGTTGTTGTACCCGGGTTGTCCCCGTTTGGGACTGTTTTGTTTTGCCACGACGGTGGCCGTTGGATGTCACGAGGTGACATCGGGGCCACCCATGACTTAGCCCAAAGGGGAGTTTGTCGGAGCGGCCGGGAGAGTGTCATGGTGATAGATCGGTTTTGTCGGAACGTCGTTGGTCCACCCGAATGGGAGCACGAGGCCTTGGGTTCCGTGGTGTGGGTACAGTGTGCTAACCTCTGCAGAGTGTGTTTAATCTATCGATATCCGTGCCCGCGGATAAGGGCCCAGTTCGTAGTAGGTCACACTATGGGTCAACAGTAATAATAACATGTAAATAAACAACCTGGTTCGATGATGGAAAGAAGTGGTTGATCCTTATGGGATCGCGAGAGTATCACAGAGGTATCGAGGATACCAAAGATGGTTGAGGTTTATGGTGTTATGCGAGAATCAAGGGTAAAGATCAAGCTCCTTGTGGTCATGTAATGATTACTACGGTATTGTTAATACCAAGCTTGATTTGATCCTGAGGTGATCATGTGATGACCATGATGGTAAGTGATTCATGTGGTGGTTACGAGGTAACCCCGAACAGAGTAAGTTGGTGCATGATATTGTTAACATGTTGCATGCTAGTATCATCATATGTTCATGCAAGGCTCATCTGATATTGTTCTAGTGCTATTTTGTTCACCATGTCCATGCCATGTGTTCTGATAGTATCATGTTCAACATTGCTAAGTAACATGTAAATGCCATGCTGTTGTTTGTCTTGATTGCTTTGGTTGCTGTGAGCTTGCAAGTACATTCAATGTACTGACCTGGCATGTCATGCCAGTTTGCAGGTCATGCCTTGTCTGCTTGCTTGTTTGCTGAGGATCTTGAGTTTGCGAGCTAGGATAAGCGTTCTAGCCAGAGTCCCTGCGGAGTGGAGTCCATCGCTATCGTCGTCTTTCCGCTGCTAGAATTTTATTCCGCTGCTATGAGTCGTTCTGCTGCTTGCATAGAGCAACCTTGGCAGGCGTAGTGTCGTCGTGCCGATGTAATCCCCTTGTATCCATATTGATTGTAATAAAGAGCTGATTTGTTCTATGCCAAGCAGTGCCGTATTCCAGAGACTTACCTCGATCTCTGGGCTAGAATACGGGGTGTTCCAGTCTCTCTGAGTCGGGGTGCCACATGATAAGTCATCTCTGAACTTAAGTCATCTCTGAGGATAAGTCATCTCTGAGGATAAGTCATCTCTGGACTTAAGTCATCTCTGAGAATAAGTCATCTCTGAAGATAAGTCGTCTCATGAGGTTAAGTCATCTCTGGAGTTAAGTTCGCTCGGACATAATGAGCGGGACATAATAAGCGGGACATTATGAGCGGGACATATAAGCGGGACAAATAAGCGGGCTACAGCCTTGACCCGGCCTGCGATGAGACCCGGCCTGTGATGAGACTTGACCTGCTACAGGACCTGGATTCCAAATACAAGATGGAGACTCTCAACTTGAAAGACACGGAGGATTTTAAGTACTTAGAGTAGGACTCCGACTGCGGGTATAACCCAGAGTCTCTTGTAACCCCATGGACTCAGCTGTTATATAAAGCGAGTCCATAGGTCGTCAGAAAGGGGGGGAGAAAAAACAAGTCGCCCGCGATAAGTCGCCCGAGATGAGTCCCGGAGATGAGTCCTCGGAGATGAGTCCCGAGATGAGTCCCGGAGATGAGTCCCGGAGACAAGTAGCCCCGAGATGGGTCCTGGAGATAAGTAGCCAGAGATAAGTGGCCAAAAGATAAGTAGCCAGAGATAAGTCAGGACAGACAGATAAGTCTTACACAAGATCGAAGTAGATGCTCTCGAGATGAGAGGCAGTGAAATTGCACCCTTGTAATCGAGATCATCATCATCAATATAATCAAGCAGGATGTAGGGTTTAAACTCATCGCGAGGGGCCGAACCTGGGTAAAACTCGCGTCTCTCGATTCCGACCAACCCCGTTCAAGCTATCACCTAGCAGCGATGTCCTCATGACTAAGTCCTTTTTTCGAGGACATCTGCCGTGACAAAACCACGACAGTCCCTAAGTAGCCAAAACACCTTAGGACACGATGAACCGCAACTCCAAAGTCAAACACCAACGGGAAGTAGTGCGGAAAGCGAATGGTGGAGGTAAAATGACAAAAATATGGAAAATGGGATGTGGCCGAACTGTACAGGAAGGGCCGTGCGCACGGGGTAAGTGAAGCCCATGTGCACGGGGTCCCGATGGCCTGTGCGCACGGGGTGGTATGGCTGCGCAAGAACACCTTCGGATCCGTGGATAATCACCAAAATACGATTAAAATCATCAGTGGGATTGATGGGGGGTGGTGGTAAGGGGTAGATCCACTTTTCAAACACGAAACTCGTGGACCAAATCAAAAAAATCTCACAAGATCCAACAAATTGCAAGAAAATTTTTGGGGTTATTTTTGTGGGGATTTTCGAATTGGGACAAAAAGCAACAAAATTAGGCTAGAATATGAGGGGTAGGGACTCCAAGATGTGAATCACCATGGCTCATGATACCAAGATGTTTTAGGGTGGAACCCTAAGTGGAGATCTTTTCACACTTGAAGGGGGAAAGAGTATGAACACAAGAACACAAGGGGGGAAATCAGTCAAACAAAAACCCAATCACACATCCACTAGAATAGCATGGTTGAGACCCACAAGAATACAAGAACAATCCAAGGAAAACAAGCACAAAGGTAAGGTTCTTTCCACTCCTAAGGAGGTGAGATCTTGATGATAGTCTTCTCCAAGAGGAGGTCTTGATATCCACTTGGAATCCTCTCCTAAGAGGTCTTGATCTCCAAGAGGAGTGGTAGAAGGAGCTAAGCTCTATCAATGTCTCACATATACTTTGCTAACCCTAAAAAATGTCTTAGACCCGAAATATATAGCCAAAGGGAGGTAGGGGACGATGACTTGGGAGGCAAGAAAGGGCATCCATGGCCGTAACCTGGGAGGCCCGTGCGCACGGGGAAAGTTGGGCCCGTGCGCACGGTACACGCCCGTGCGCACGGGGTGCTACAACGGTGAGGGCCCGTGCGCACGGGGTCCTGAGGCCATGCACACGCGGCTGCGCATCTCGGTTACATAAGCTTCCTGGGAGGCCCGTGGGCAAGGGGTCTGGATGTCCCATGCGCACGAGGTCGCCTGGGACCTGCTGCCTTCATCTTCTGGGACTCCTTCTCCTTCCTCGTGGCCTTGGGGTGCTTCTCCTACTCCTTTGGGGTGTCCCTTGATACGTCTCCAACGTATCTATAATTTTTTATTATTCCATGTTATTATATTATCTGTTTTGGATGTTTTATATGCATTAATATGCTATTTTATATTATTTTTGGGACTAACCTATTAACCTAGAGCCCAATGCCAGTTTCTGTTTTTTCCTTGTTTTTGAGTTTCCCAGAAAAGGAATACCAAACAGAATAAAACTTTCGCGGTGATTTTTCTTGGACCAGAAGGAAACCAGGAGACTTGGAGATGAAGTCGGAGGAGCCACGAGGCGGCCACAAGGACGGAGGGCGCGCCCCCCACCCTTGTGGGCCCCTCGTGCACTTCCTGACCTAATTCTTTCGCCTATATATACTCATATATCCCCAAACCAACAGAGGCATCCACGAAAAGACTTTTCCACCACCGCAACCTTCTGTACCCGTGAGATCCCATCTAGGGATCTTTTCCGGCACCCTGTCGGAGGGGGATTCGATCACGGAGGGCTTCTACATCAACACCATTGCCCTTCCGATGAAGCGTGAGTAGTTTACCACAGACCTACGGGTCCATAGCTAGTAGCTAGATGGCTTCTTCTCTCTCTTTGATTCTCAATACCATGTTCTCCTCGATGTTCTTGGAGATCTATTCGATGTAATACGTTTTTGCGGTGTGTTTGCCGAGATCCGATGAATTGTGGATTTATGATCAGCTTATCTATGAATATTATTTGAATCTTCTCTGAATTCTTATATGCATGATTTGATATCTTTGTAATTCTCTTCGAACTATCGGTTTGGTTTGGCCAACTAGATTGATTTTTCTTGCAATGGGAGAAGCGCTTAGCTTTGGGTTCAATCTTGCGGTGTCCTTTCCCAGTGACAGTAGGGGCAGCAAGGCATGTATTGTATTGTTGCCATCGAGGATAAAAAGATGGGGTTTTCATCATATTGCTTGAGTTAATTCCTCTACATCATGTCATCTTACTTAATGCATTACTCCGTTCTTTATGAACTTAATACTCTAGATGCATGCTGGATAGCGGTCGATGTGTGGAGTAATAGTAGTAGATGCAGAATCGTTTCGGTCTACTTGACACGGACGTGATGCCTATATTCATGATCATTGCCTTAGATATCGTCATAACTTTGCGCTTTTCTATCAATTGCTCGGCAGTAATTTGTTCACCCACCGTATTATTTTCTATCTTGAGAGAAGCCTCTAGTGAAACCTATGGCCCCCGGGTCTATTTTCTATCATATAATCTTCTACTTTTCATCATACAAGTTTCCGATCTACTATTTTGCAATCTTTTCCGATCTATAAAACAAAATTACAAAAAATATTTACTTTATCGTTTATCTATCTCTATCAGATCTCACTTTTGCAAATAACCGTGAAGGGATTGACAACCCCTTTATCGCGTTGGGTGCAAGTTGTTTGATTGTTTGTGCAGGTATTCGGTGATTTGTGCGTTGTCTCCTACTGGATTGATACCTTGGTTCTCAAATTGAGGGAAATACTTATCTCTACTTTGCTGCATCACCCTTTCCTCTTCAAGGGAAAACCAACGCAAGCTCAAGAAGTAGCAGGAAGAATTTCTGGCGCCGTTGCCGGGGAGATCTACGCCAAGTCAAGACATACCAAGTACCCATCATAAACTCTCATCTCTTGCATTACATTATTCGCCATTTGCCTCTCGTTTTCCTCTCCCCCACTTCTAAAATGATTTACAAAAATATTTGCCTTTTTATTTGCCCTTCTTTCCGTTCGATCTTTTGTTTGCTTGTGTTACCATGTGCCTTCTTTTTGCTCGCATCTTTTCTTGCTAAAAGTTTATGGATCCTCATCGACTTGCTAATCTTTTTAAGAGATCCAATTATGATGAACCAATTTCTAGTGATTGGTGTGCACTAGATTATCTTTATGAAGTTTTGCTTGAAATTCGTGAATCTAAAAATTGTTATGAAGTGTTAAAAGAAGAAATCTATGAAGTGATTCACGATAGCTCCTTGGATGAAAAGCATGATTGCAATGGTTCTACTATAAATTCTATTAATGTCACTTGTGCTAATGATATGCAAAATCCTAAGCTTGGGGATGCTAATTTTGCTATGTCTACTACTTGTTGCAATGATCATGATTGGGGTGATTCTTCTTATGATCTTAAAATTTTATTTAAGCCCCATGAAGAATATGAGATTGATAATAATATTTGCAATAATATTGAAAGTGGGTTTGGAAGAGTGTCAACTTTAGATCCCACATATTTGGAGAATATTCAATCTTATGAAATTTTTGATAAAAGTGGGTTTGGAGAGGTCATGACTTTAGTTAATGTTAATCCCACTATTTTGGAAGAGTGTCAACTTTGCATGCATGTGGATCATGTAGATAGCTATATTGTTGAATTCAATTATGATCCTACATATAATTATTATGAGAGAGGAAAATATGGATGTAGAAATTTTCATATCACTAAGTTGCCTCTCGTTATGTTGAGATTGCTATTGTTTCTTTCTTCTTCCTTGCATATGCTAGTTTTTGCTTTCCTTGATAATTTGTTTGCCTATAATATGCCTATGCATAGGAAGTATGTTAGACTTATATGTGTTTTTCACATGCTACATGATGCTCTTTTCGTGTTTCAATTGATATCTTTCATGTGAGCATCATCAAAATTATCAATGCCTAGCTAAGGGCGTTAAACAATAACTCTTGTTGGGAGGCAACCCAATTTTATTTTTGTTTTTGATTTTTTTGTTCCTGTTTTGCTATAAATAATTCATCTAGCCTCTGGTTAGATGTGCTTTTATGTTTTAATTAGTGTTTGTGCCAAGTGAGACCTTTGGGATGGCTTATGGTGATAGTTGATTTGATCTTGCTGAAAAACAGAAACTTTTGCGTCCAGTATCAGAATTTTAATAATTAACTTGGGATTTCAAAAACCCTGAATGTTTTATACAAGATTTATATACAAATTTACTCTGTTTTCCTAATTTTTCAGAATTTTTGTAGTTACATAAGTATTAGAATAATTCGGATCTTCACAGACTGTTCTGTTTTTGACAGATTCTGTTTTCTTTGTGTTGTTTGCTTATTTTGATGAATCTATGGGTAGTATCAGGGGGTATGAACCATGGAAAAGTTATAATACAGTATATATTACACCAATGTAAATAAATAATGAGTTCACAACAGTACCAAAGTGGTGATTTATTTTCTTATACTAACGGAGCTTATGAGATTTTCTGTTGAGTTTTGTGTTGTGAAGTTTTCAAGTTTTTGGGTAAGGATTTGATGGACTATGGAATAAGGAGTGGCAAGAGCCTAAGCTTGGGGATGCACAAGTCACACCAAGGTAATATTCAAGGACAACCAAGAGCCTAAGCTTGGGGATGCCCCGGAAGGCATCCCCTCTTTCGTCTTTGTCTATCGGTAACTTTACTTGAGGCTATATTTTTATTCACCACATGATATGTGTTTTGCTTGGAGCGTCTTGTATAATTTGAGTCTTTGCTTTTTAGTTTGCCACAATCATCCTTGCTGTACACACCTTTTGAGAGGGACATGCGTGAATCGTGATTTATTAGAATACTCTATGTGCTTCACTTATATCTTTTGAGCTAGGCAATTTTGCTCTAGTGCTTCACTTATATCTTTTTAGAGCACGGCGGTGGCTTTATTTTTTAGAAATTATTGAACCTCATGCTTCACTTATATTATTTTGAGAGTCTTTAAACAGCATGGTAATTTTCTTTGGTTATAAATTTAGTCCTAATATGATAGGCATCCAAGAGGGATATAATAAAAACTTTCATATAAAGTGCATTGAATACTATGAGAAGTTTGATTCCTTATGATTGTTTTGAGATATAAAGATGGTGATATTAGAGTCATGCTAGTGAGTAATTGTGGATTTGAGAAATACTTGTGTTAAGGTTTGTGATTCCCGTAGCATGCACGTATGGTGAACCGTTATGTGATGAAGTCGGAGCATGATTTATTTATTGATTGTATTCCTTATGAGTGGCGGTCGGGGACGAGCGATGGTCTTTTCCTACCAATCTATCCCCCTAGGAGCATGCGCATAGTACTTTGTTTCGATAACTAATAGATTTTTGCAATAAGTTTGTGAGTTCTTTATGACTAATGTTGAGTCCATGGATTATACGCACTCTCACCCTTCCACCATTGCTAGCATCTCTAGTGCCGTGAAACTTTCACCGGTACCATACACCCACCATATACCTTCCTCAAAACAGCCACCATACCTACCTATTATGGCATTTCCATAGCCATTCCGAGATATATTGCCATGCAACTTCCACAGTTCCGTTTTATTATGACACGGTTCATCATTGTCATATTGCTTTGCATGACCATGTAGTTGACATCGTATTTCTGGCAAAGCCACCATTCATAATTCTTTCATACATGTCACTCTTGATTCATTGCACATCCCGGTACACCGCCGGAGGCATTCATATAGAGTCATATTTTGTTCTAAGAATCGAGTTGTAATTCTTGAGTTGTAAGTAAATAAAAGTGTGATGATCTTCATTATTAGAGCATTATCCCATGTGAGGAAAGGATGATGGAGACTATGATTCCCCCACAAGTCGGGATGAGACTCCGGACGAAAAATAAAAAAAAAGAGGCCAAAAAAAAAGAGAAGGCCCAAATAAAAAAATGAGAGAAAAAAGAGAAGGGGCAATGTTACTATCCTTTTACCACACTTGTGCTTCAAAGTAGCACCATGATCTTCATGATAGAGAGTCTCCTACGTTGTCACTTTCATTTACTAGTGGGAATTTTTCATTAGAACTTGGCTTGTATATTCCAATGATGGGCTTCCTCAAATTGCCCTAGGTCTTCGTGAGCAAGCGAGTTGGATGCACACCCACTTAGTTTCTTTTTTGAGCTTTCATAAACTTATAGCTCTAGTGCATCCATTGCATGGCAATCCCTACTCACTCGCATTGATATCTATTGATGGGCATCTCCATAGCCCGTTGATACGCCTAGTTGATGTGAGACTATCTCCCTCTTTTTGTCTTCTCCACAACCACCTTCTATTCCACCTATAGTGCTATGTCCATGGATCACGCTCATGTATTGCGTGAAAGTTGAAAAAGATTGAGAACATCAAAAGTATGAAACAATTGCTTGGCTTGTCATCGGGGTTGTGCATGATTTGAATATTTTGTGTGATGAAGATGGAGCATAGCCAGACTATATGATTTTGTAGGGATAAGCTTTCTTTGGCCATGTTATTTTGAGAAGAAATAATTGCCTTGTTAGTATGCTTGAAGTATTATTGTTTTTATGTCAATATTAAACTTTTGTTTTGAATCTTACGGATCTGAACATTCATGCCACAATAAAGAAAATTACATGGATAAATATGTTAGGTAGCATTCCACATTAAAAATTCTGTTTTTATCATTTACCTACTCGAGGATGAGCAGGAATTAAGCTTGGGGATGCTTGATACGTCTCCAACGTATCTATAATTTTTTATTGTTCCATGCTATTATATTATCTGTTTTGGATGTTTTATATGCATTAATATGCTATTTTATATTATTTTTGGGACTAACATATTAACCTAGAGCCCAGTGCCAGTTTCTGTTTTTTCCTTGTTTTTGAGTTTCGCAGAAAAGGAATACCAAACGGAGTCCAAACGGAATAAAACTTTCGCGATGATTTTTCTTGGACCAGAAGGAAACCAGGAGACTTGGAGATGAAGTCGGAGGAGCCACGAGGCGGCCACAAGGACGGAGGGCGCGCCCAGGGGGGTAGGGCGCGCGCCCACCCTTGTGGGCCCCTCGTGCACTTCCTGACCTAATTCTTTCGCCTATATACACTCATATATCCCCAAACCAACAGAGGCATCCACGAAAAGACTTTTCCACCGCCGCAACCTTCTGTACCCGTGAGATCCCATCTAGGGACCTTTTTCGGCACCCTGCCGGAGGGGGATTCGATCACGAAGGGCTTCTACATCAACACCATTGCCCTTCCGATGAAGCGTGAGTAGTTTACCACAGACCTACGGGTCCATAGCTAGTAGCTAGATGGCTTCTTCTCTCTCTTTGATTCTCAATACCATGTTCTCCTCGATGTTCTTGGAGATCTATTCGATGTAATACTTTTTTGCGGTGTGTTTGCCGAGATCCGATGAATTGTTGATTTATGATCAGCTTATCTATGAATATTATTTGAATCTTCTCTGAATTCTTATATGCATGATTTGATATCTTTGTAATTCTCTTCGAACTATCGGTTTGGTTTGGCCAACTAGATTGGTTTTTCTTGCAATGGGAGAAGTGCTTAGCTTTGGGTTCAATCTTGCGGTGTCCTTTCCCAGTGACAGTAGGGGCAGCAAGGCACGTATTGTATTGTTGCCATCGAGGATAAAAAGATGGGGTTTTCATCATATTGCTTGAGTTAATTCCTCTACATCATGTCATCTTACTTAATGCATTACTCCATTCTTTATGAACTTAATACTCTAGATGCATGCTGGATAGCGCTCGATGTGTGGAGCAATAGTAGTAGATGCAGAATCGTTTCGGTCTACTTGACACGGACGTGATGCCTATATTCATGATCATTGCCTTAGATATCGTCATAACTTTGCGCTTTTCTATCAATTGCTCGGCAGTAATTTGTTCACCCACCGTATTATTTTCTATCTTGAGAGAAGCCTCTAGTGAAACCTATGGCCCCCGGGTCTATTTTCCATCATATAATCTTCTACTTTTCATCATACAAGTTTTTGATCTACTATTTTGCAATCTTTTACTTTCTGATCTACAAAACAAAATTACCAAAAATATTTACTTTATCGTTTATCTATCTCTATCAGATCTCACTTTTGCAAATAACCGTGAAGGGATTGACAACCCCTTTATCGCGTTGGGTGCAAGTTGTTTGATTATTTGTGCACGTATTCGGTGATTTGTGCGTTGTCTCCTACTGGATTGATACCTTGGTTCTCAAACTGAGGGAAATACTTATCTCTACTTTGCTGCATCACCCTTTCCTCTTCAAGGGAAAAACCAACGCAAGCTCAAGAAGTAGCATCCCTTAGCTACTTGGTGGCGTTGGTATTCGTACCTAATGGCACATAGCCTGTTTTGGTGAGGTAGCATCCAAGTTCCATTTATATCCATATTGCTCTTGAGTGGGAGTGAGTTCACCTCGGTTTCAATGGCACGTGCTCGATCTCTTGTCATAGGTCCACATGGTGCTTGATGTGTCGGTGTAGAGTCCATGGGGATGATGGAAGGATGCTCCGCATCACCTTATTTCTTAGATACACTTGTAACTTTTAACTTAATTATACCTTTAATCACATGCTTCTGAAAGAACCGAGTCTGGATGGATTAATACTAAAATTTATCAGCAAATGACAACAATTCCTTTGGTTTCAAGGAGAACAACATAATGTGATAAGACCTATGTCAATTCTGTCATTTCCTATTAATCATACATGCTTAGGAGACATTAGATATGCCTTCTTGGCTCAGGGGGCGTCACGGGCGGAGAGCGGTTGGCGTGGGACTCCTCCTGGCAGTCCGTGGGGAAGTATGGTGTGAAACAGAGAGGGTGCCATGGCGAAGGTGAGGTGGGCATCATCCGGGTTTAAAGGAGAGGGCTCCAGCGAGAAATGTCTCACTATGGCGGAAACTGAGCAGGAAGGGGAGGGTCTGATAGGAAAACATAAGGGTGCGTCGTGGGGTGGAGTTTTCTGTTTGGTCTGCGTGTTGGAGATAACATGGTTGATAGTTCAGACAGTTCTCCCTCCAATATGGTCCGGATTTCAGGGAGCCCGGACTGTCGCGTTGTTTGATGCTCGAACACGTCCAGGTATATTTATATACAGTATATCCCGTGACAACGTACGGGCATTCTACTAGTATATATTGAGAGAGACTCGTACCTATCTGGTTGCTGATGACATGGGAGACGGACGCCTCATTTGCCTATGTGATGCGCGGGGCGCCGCCCCCTCTGCAAGCAGCGCGCGTTTGCCGATGGGAATGGACGGCCGCGAGGGCAGCCTCCATTACCCCACTACCACGCCTGCCAACGCCCATCCACACGCATGAGTGTCATCTTAGTTTGTGTATCACAGCGCGAGGGTTGTATCTCGCCTACTGTGACATGTAGCACTGGCTCACCTACAATGCATAGTGAATGAGCCGGCCGAGTAACGAAAGTAAGAACTTTGGTTTTCTGTTTGTTTATTCAATTTTCATGTTGGTTTCTTCATTTTTCTTTGGTTGTTCTTTTTTTTACCAATTTTCTTCAAATTTCCCTCTTTTTCTTCAATACAAGTCTACATTTTTCCATGTTGTTGTAATTTTTTTGTATACAACTGAAACATTTTTTTGATACACACTGAACTTTTTTCAAATACATGTTAAACATTTTTCAATTACAACTTTTTTTTGGGAGCATAATACGGTAGTGAAGGCCCCTACTGTGTCTCATTTTCTATTAATATATGAATGTGCAGAATGCAGTTACATGGTTGGTACAAAGAGATATGTTTATACAGAATCTAGCCATTCTTGCATTCCATCCTTGAGTCCAGGTTTGGCTTTCAGCATCACCATCTGGAAGTAGTTTCTAAATGCAAATAGACATTGGTTCATATCTAGTTGTTTGTTGTCAAATATGATTCCATTTCTATGGTTCCATATGCTCCAGCATCCTGTCATGATAACTTCCTTAAGATGATTGCAATTCTGTCTGTTTTTTGCTTCCATAAGTAGATCAATGATGTCATAATCAGCGTTCCATGTGATTCCCAAGGCCATCCAATTTTTTTGACTGAAGCCACATCTGAAGAAAAGATGTTTTAGGTCCTCTGTACAATTTTCACCACATAATACACAGATGTAGTTTGGTAGATAAAAGTTCTTCCTCTGTAGTAGATCTTGTTGGGAAACGTTGCATGGAAAACAAAAAAAAAATTCTACGCACACGCAATGATCTATCCATGGAGATGCATAGCAACGAGGGGGAGAGTATGTCTACGTACCCTCGTAGACCGTAAGCGGAAGCGTTTCACAACGCGGTTGATGTAGTCGAACTTCTTCGCGCTTCAACCGATCAAGTACCGAACGCACGGCACCTCCGCGTTCTGCACACGTTCAGCTCGGTGACGTCCCTCACCTTCTTGATCCAGCAAGACATCGAGGTAGTAGATGAGTACCATCAGCATGACGGCGTGGTGACGGTGATGGTGAAGTGATCTCCGCAGGGCTTCGCCTAAGCACTACGAAAATATGACCGGGGGTGTAAACGGTGGAGGGGGGCGCCGCACACGGCTAGGCAATTGTCTGGGATGTGCTAGGCGCCCCCCTCCTCATATATATAGGTGGGAGGAAGATGGGAGAGTCCAAGGGGCGCCCCAAGTAGGTCCGAATCCTACTTGGGCTCCTGCCCTTGGCCGCGCCCCCCTACCATGTTAGTCGGAGGGGGAAGGAAAGAGGGGGGGAGAGGGAAGGAAGGGGGAATCCTATTCCACTCTTTCCTTTCCCTTTCCCTCTTTCCTTCTCCTAGGCCGGCCCATATGGGGGGCGCACCAGCCCCTTGTGGCTGGTGCGTTTCCCCTCTTGGCCCATAAGGCCCATATCTTTTGCCGGGGGTGCCCGGAACCCCTTCCGGTGACCCGATAAGTACCCGGTGACCCCCGAAACACTTTCGGTGTCCGAATACCATCGTCCTATATATCAATATTTACCTCTCGGCCATTTCGAGACTCCTCGTCATGTTCGTGATCTCATCCGGGACTCCGAACAACATTCGGTCACCAAATCACATAACTCATATAATACTATATCGTCATCGAACGTTAAGTGTGCGGGCCCTACAGGTTCGAGAACTATGTAGACATGACCGAGACACCTCTCCGGTCAATAACCAATAGCGGAACCTGGATGCCCATATTGGCTCCTACATATTCTACGAAGATCTTTATCGGTCGAACCGTTATGACAACATACGTAATTCCCTTTGTCCATCGGTATGTTACTTGCCCGAGATTCGATCGTCGGTATCTTCATACCTAGTTCAATCTCGTTACCGGCAAGTCTCTTTACTCGTTCCGTAATACATCACCTCGTGACTAACTCCTTAGTCGTTTGCTTGCAAGCTTATGATGTGCATTACCGAGAGGGCCCAGAGATACCTCTCCGATACTCGGAGTGACAAATCCTAATCTCGATCTATGCTAACTCAACAAACACATTCGGAGATACCTGTAGAGCATCTTTATAATCACCCAGTTACGTTGTGACGTTCGATAGCACACAAGGCGTTCCTCCGGTATCCGGGAGTTGCATAATCTCATAGTCGAAGGAATATGTATTTGACATGAAGAAAGCAATAGCAATAAACTGAATGATCATTATGCTAAGCTAACGGGTGGGTCTTGTCCATCACATCATTCTCCTAATGATGTGATCCCGTTATCAAATGACAACACATGTCTATGGTTAGGAAACTTTAACCATCTTTGATCAACGAGCTAGTCTAGTAGAGCCTTACTAGGGACACGGTATTTGTTTATGTATTCACACATGTATTTAAGTTTCCAATCAATACAATTCTAGCATGAATAATAAACCTTTATCATGAATAAGGAAATATAAAATAATAACTTTATTATTGCCTCTAGGGCATATTTCCTTCAGTCTCCCACTTGCACTAGAGTCAATAATCTAGTTCACAGCACTATGTGATTAACACCCATAGTTCACATCGCCATGTGACCAACACCCAAAGAGTTTACTAGAGTCAATAATCTAGTTCACATCGCCATGTGATTAACACCCAAAGAGTACTAAGGTGTGATCATGTTTTGCGTGTGTGAGATGTTTAGTCAACGGGTCTGCCACATTCAGATCCGTATGTATTTTGCAAATTTCTATGTCTACAATGCTCTGCATGGAGCTACTCTAGCTAATTGCTCCCATGTTCAATATGTATCCAGATTGAGACTTAGAGTCATCTAGATCAGTGTCAAAGCTTTGCATCGATATAACTCTTTACGACAAACTCTTTATCACCTCCATAACCGCGAAACATTTCCTTAGTCCTCTTTAAGGCACCTAAGGATAATTTTGACCGCTGTCCAGTGGTCCACTCCTGGATCACTCTTGTACCCTCTTTGCTAGATAAGTGGTAAGACACTCATCAGGTGTGGTACACAACATGGCATATCGTATAGAACCTATGGCTGAGGCATAGGGAATGACTTTCATTCTCTCTCTATCTTCTGCCGTGGTCGGGCTTTGAGTCTTACTCAACTTCACACCTTGTAATACATGCAAGAACTCCTTATTCAAGTATCCTTTTATGCTATCCAGAAATTCTATATCATTTCCAATCAATAATATGTCATCCACATATAATATCAGAAATGCTACAGAGCTCCCACTCACTTTCTTGTAAATACAGGCTTCACCGTAAGTCTGTATAAAACCATATGCTTTGATCACCTCATCAAAGCGTATATTCCAACTCCGAGATGCTTGCACCAGTCCATAGACGATCGATGGAGCTTGCACACTTTGGTAGCACATTTAGGATCAACAAAACCTTCTGGTTGCATCATATACAACTCTTCTTTAAGAAATCTATTAAGGATTGCAGTTTTGACATCCATTTGCCAGATTTCATAATCATAAAATGCGGCAATTGCTAACATGATTCGGACAGACTTAAGCATCGCTACAGATGAGAAAGTCTCATCGTAGTCAACCCCTTGAACTTGTCGAAAACATTTTGCGACAAGTCGAGCTTTGTAGACAGTAACATTACCATTAGCGTCAGTCTTCTTCTTGAAGATCCATTTATTCTCTATGGCTTACCGATCATCGGGTAAGTCCACCAAAGTCCACACTTTGTTCTCATACATGGATCCTATCTCAGATTTCATGGTCTCAAGCCATCTATTGGAATCTGGGCTCATCATAGCTTCTTCATAGTTCATACGTTTGCCGTGGTCTAATAACATGACTTCCAGGACAGGATTACCGTACCAGTTTGGTGCGGAATGTGTTCTGGTCGACCTACGAAGTTCTGTAGTAACTTGATCTGAAGTTTCATGATCATCATCATTAGCTTCTTCTCTAGTTGGTGTAGGCATCACGGGAACAATTTTCTCAGATGTGCTACTTTCCAATTCGAGATAAGGTACAACTACCTCATCAAGTTCAACTTTCCTCCCACTCACTTCTTTCGAGAGAAACTCCTTCTCTAGAAAGGATCCATTCTTAGCAACAAAGATTTTGCCTTCGGATCTGTGGTAGAAGGTGTACCCAAATGTTTCCTTAGGGTATCCTATGAAGACGCACTTCTCCGATTTGGGTTCGAGCTTATCAGGCTGAAGCCTTTTGACATAAGTGTCACAACCCCAAACTTTAAGAAACGACAGCTTAGGTTTCTTACCAAACCACAGTTCATACGGTGTCGTCTCAACGGATTTAGATGGTGCCCTATTTAACGTGAATGCGGCTATCTCTAATGCATAACCCCAAAACGATAGTGGTAAATCGGTAAGAGACATCATAGATCGCACCATATCTAATAAAGTACGGTTACGATGTTCAGACACACCATTACGCTGTGGTGTTCCAGGTGGCGTGAGTTGTGAAACAATTCCACATTGTTTTAAAATAAGGCCAAACTCGTAACTCAAATATTCGCCTCCGCGATCAAATCGTAGAAACTTTATTTTCTTGTTACGATGATTCTCCACTTCACTCTGAAATTCTTTGAACTTTTCAAATATTTCAGACTTGTGTTTCATTAAGTAGATATACCCATATCTACTCAAATCATCAGTGAAGGTGAGAAAATAATGATACCCGCCACCTGAAGGAAATATGCCCTAGAGGCAATAATAAAGTTATTATTTATTTCCTTATTTCATGATAAATGTTTATTATTCATGCTAGAATTGTATTAACCGAAAACATAATACTTGTGTGAATACATAGACAAACAGAGTGTCACTAGTATGCCTCTACTTGACTAGCTCGTTGATCAAAGATGGTTATGTTTCCTAACCATAGACATGAGTTGTCATTTGATTAACGGGATCACATCATTAGGAGAATGATGTGATTGACTTGACCCATTCCGTTAGCTTAGCACTTGATCGTTTAGTATGTTGCTATTGCTTTCTTCATGACTTATACATGTTCCTATGACTATGAGATTATGCAACTCCCGTTTACCGGAGGAACACTTTGTGTGCTACCAAACGTCACAACATAACTGGGTGATTATAAAGGTGCTCTACAGGTGTCTTCGAAGGTACTTGTTGAGTTGGTGTATTTCGAGATTAGGATTTGTCACTCCGATTGTCGGAGAGGTATCTCTGGGCCCACTCGGTAATGCACATCACTATAAGCCTTGCAAGCATTGTAACTAATGAGTTAGTTGCGGGATGATGTATTACGGAACGAGTAAAGAGACTTGCCGGTAACGAGATTGAACTAGGTATTGAGATACCGACGATCGAATCTCGGGCAAGTAACATACCGATGACAAAGGGAACAACATATGTTGTTATGCGGTTTGACCGATAAAGATCTTCGTAGAATATGTGGGAGCCAATATGAGCATCCAGGTTCCGCTATTGGTTATTGACCGGAGACGTGTCTCGGTCATGTCTACATAGTTCTCGAACCCGTAGGGTCCGCACGCTTAAAGTTCGGTGACGATCGGTATTATGAGTTTATGTGATTTGATGACCGAAGTTTGTTCAGAGTCCCGGATGAGATCGGGGACATGACGAGAAGTCTCGAAATGGTCGAGAGGTAAAGATCGATATATTGGAAGGCTATATTCGGACATCGGAAAGGTTCAGAGTGATTCGGGTATTTTTCGGAGTACCGGAGAGTTACGGGAATTCGTATTGGGCTGAATGGACCATACGGGAAAGGAGAGAAAGGCCTCAAGGGTGGCTGCGCCCCTTCCCCATGGACTTGTCCGAATTGGACTAAGGAAAGGGGGCGCCCCCTTCCTTCCTTCTCCTTCTCCCTTCCCCTTTTTCTATTCCATGTGGGAAGTGGAATCCTACTAGGACTAGGGAGTCCTAGTAGGACTCCACACCTTGGGCGCGCCCTGTGAGGGCCGGCCTCCTCCTCCCTCCATCCTTTATATACGTGGCCAGGGGGCACCCCATAGACAACAATTGATCATTGATCTCTAAGCCGTGTGCGGTGCCCCCCTCCACCATAATCCACCTCGATCATATCGTAGCGGTGCTTAGGCAAAGCCCTGCGTCGGTAGCATCATCATCACCGTCACCATGCCGTCGTGCTGACGAAACTCTCCTGTGAAGCTTTGCTGGATCGGAGCTCGCGGGACGTCATCGAGTTGAACGTGTGCTGAACTCGGAGGTGCCGTGCGTTCGGTACTTGGATCGGTCGGATCGTGAAGACGTACGGCTACATCAACCGCATTGTGCTAACGCTTCCGCTTTCGGTCTACGAGGGTACGTGGACACACTCTCCCCTCTCGTTGCTATGCATCACCATGATCCTGTGTGTGCGTAGGAATTTTTTTGAAATTACTACGTTCCCCAACAGTGGCATCCGAGCCAGGTTTTATGCGTAGATGTTATATGCACGAGTAGAACACAAGTGAGTTGTGGGCGATACAAGTCATACTGCTTACCAGCAGGTCAGACTTTGGTTCGGCGGTATTGTTGGATGAAGCGGCCCGGACCGACATTATGCGTACGCTTACGCGAGACTGGTTTTACCGTCGTGCTTTGCACACAGGTGACTAGTGGGTGTCAGTTTCTCCAACTTTAGTTGAACCGAGTGTGGCTATGCCCGGTCCTTGTGAAGGTTAAAACATCACTAACTTGATGAACTATCATTGTGGTTTTGATGCGTAGGTAAGAACGGTTCTTGCTCAGCCCGTAGCAGCCACGTAAAACTTGCAACAACAAAGTAGAGGACGTCTAACTTGTTTTTGCAGGGCATGTTGTGATGTGATATGGTCAAGACATAATGCTATATTTTATTGTATGAGATGATCATGTTTTGTAACTGAGTTATCGGCAACTGGCAGGAGCCATATGGTTGTCGCTTTATTGTATGCAATGCAATCGCCCTGTAATTGCTTTACTTTATCACTAAGCGGTAGCGATAGTCGTAGAAGCAATAGTTGGCGAGACGACAACGATGCTACGATGGAGATCAAGGTGTCGCGCCAGTGACGATGGTGATCATGACGGTGCTTCGAAGATGGAGATCACAAGCACAAGATGATGATGGCCATATCATATCACTTATATTGATTGCATGTGGTGTTTATCCTTTATGCATCTTATTTTGCTTTGTTTGACGGTAGCATTATAAGATGATCTCTCACTAAATTTCAAGGTAAAAGTGTTCTCCCTGAGTATGCACCGTTGCCAAAGTTCGTCGTGCCGAGACACCACGTGATGATCGGGTGTGATGAGCTCAACGTTCATCTACAACAGGTGCAAGCCAGTTTTGCACACGCAGAATACTCGGGTTAAACTTGACGAGCCTAGCATATGCAGATATGGCCTCGGAACACAGAGACCGAAAGGTCGAGCGTGAATCATATAGTAGATATGATCAACATAGTGGTGTTCACCATTGAAAACTACTCCATTTCACGTGATGATCGGTTATGGTTTAGTTGATTTGGATCACGTGATCACTTAGATGATTAGAGAGATGTCTATCTAAGTGGGAGTTCTTGAGTAATATGATTAATTGAACTTAAATTTATCATGAACTTAGTCCTGGTAGTATTTGCAAATTATGTTGTAGATCAATAGCTCGCGTATAGCTCCACTGTTTTATTTTTGATATGTTCCTGGAGAAAACTAAGTTGAAAGATGATAGTAGCAATGATGCGGACTAGTTCCGTGATCTGAGGATTATCCTCATTGCTGCACAGAAGAATTATGTCCTTGATGCACCGCTAGGTGACAGACCTATTGCAGGAGCAGATGCAAACGTTATGAACGTTTAGCAAGCTCGATATTATGACTACTTGATAGTTTAGTGCGCCATGTTTTACGGCTTAGAATCGGGACTTCAGAAACATTTTGAACACCACGGAGCATATGAGATGTTCCAAGAGCTGAAATCGGTATTTCAGACTCATGCCCGTGTCGAGAGGTATGAGACCTCTGACAAATACTTTGCCTACAAGATGGAGGAGAATAGCTCAACCAGTGAGCATGTGCTCAGAATGTCTGAGTACTACAGTTGCTTGAATCAAGTGGGAGTTAATCTTCCAGATAAGATAGTAATTGACAGAATTCTCTAGTCACTATCACCAAGTTACTGGAACTTCGTGATGAACTATAATATGCAAGGGATGACAAAAACGATTCCCGAGCTCTTCGTGATGCTGAAATCAACGAAGGTAGAAATCAAGAAAGAGCATCAAGTGTTGATGGTTAACAAGACCACTAGTTTCAAGAAAAGGGGCAAAGGGAAGAACGGGAACTTCAAGAAGAATAGCAAGCAAGTTGCTACTCCCGGGAAGAAGCCCAAGTCTGGACCTAAGCCTGAAACTGAGTGCTTCTACTGCAAAGGGACTGGTCACTGGAAGCGGAACTGCCCCAAGTATTTGGCGGATAAGAAGGATGGCAAAGTGAACAAAGGTATATTTGATATACATGTTATTGATGTGTATTTTACTAGTGTTCATAGTAGCCCCTGGGTATTTGATACCGGTTCAGTTGCTATGATTAGTAACTCGAAACAGGTGTTGCAAAATGAACAGAGACTAATTGAGGACGAGGTGACGATGTGTGTTGGAAGAGATTCCAAGGTTTATAAGATCACCATCGCACACTCCCTCTATTTTCGGGATTAGTGTTGAACCTAAATAAATGTTATTTGGTGTTTGCGTTGAGCATGAATATGATTGGATCATGTTTATTGCAAAATAAATGTTATTTGGTGTTTGCGTTGAGCATGAATATGATTGGATCATGTTTATTGCAATACGGTTATTCATTTAAGTCAGAGAATAATTGTTGTTCTGTTTACATGAATAAAAACCTTCTATGGTCATACACCCAATGTAAATGGTTTATTGAATCTCGATCGTAGTGATACACATATTCATAATATTGAAACCAAAAGATGCAAAGTTAGTAATGATAGTGCAACTTATTTGTGGCACTGCCGTTTAGGTCATATTGGTGTAAAGCGCATGAAGAAACTCCATACTGATGGACTTTTGGAATCACTTGATTATGAATCATTTGATGCTTGCGAACCATGCCTCATGGGCAAGATGACTAAGACTCCGTTCTCCGGAACAATGGAGCGAGCTAAATGACTTATTGGAAATAATACATATCGATGTATGCGGTCCGATGAGTGTTGAGGCTCACGGCGGGTATCGTTATTTTCTGACCTTCACAGATGATTTGAGCAGATATGGGTATATCTACTTGATGAAACATAAGTCTGAAACATTTGAAAAGTTCAAAAGAATTTCAGAGTGAAGTAGAAAATCATCGTAACAAGAAAATAAAGTTTCTACGATCTGATCGCGGAGGCAAATATTTGAGTTACGAGTTTGGTCTTCTTTTAAAACAATGTGGAATAGTTTCGCAACTCACGCCACCTGGAACACCACAGCGTAATGGTGTGTCCGAACGTCGTAACCGTACTTTATTAGATATGGTGCGATCTATGATGTCTCTTACCGATTTACCACTATCGTTTTGGGGTTATGCATTAGAGACAGCTGCATTCACGTTTAATAGGGCACCATCTAAATCCGTTGAGACGACACCGTATGAACTGTGGTTTGGCAAGAAACCTAAGCTGTCGTTTCTTAAAGTTTGGGGTTGCAATGCTTATGTGAAAAAGCTTCAGCCTGATAAGCTCGAACCCAAATCGGAGAAGTGCGTCTTCATAGGATACCCAAAAGAAACTGTTGGGTACACCTTCTATCACAGATCCGAAGGCAAGATATTTCTTGCTAAGAATGGATCCTTTCTAAGAGAAGGAGTTTCTCTCGAAAGAAGTGAGTGGGAGGAAAGTAGAACTTGATGAGGTAGTGGTACCTTCTCTTGAATTGGAAAGTAGTTCATCACATAAATCAGTTCCAGTGATGCCTACACCAATTAGTGAGGAAGCTAATGATGATGATCATGAAACTTCAGATCAAGTTACTACAGAACCTCGTAGGTCAACCAGAGTACGTTCCGCTCCAGAGTGGTACGGTAATCCTGTTCTGGAAGTCATGTTACTAGACCATGACGAACCTACGAACTATGAGGAAGCGATGATGAGCCCAGATTCCACGAAATGGCTTGAGGCCATGAAATCTGAGATGGGATCCATGTATGAGAACAAAGTATGGACTTTGGTTTTTACTTGCCCGATGATCGGCAAGCCATAGAAAATAAATGGATCTTCAAGAGGAAGACGGACGCTGATAGTAGTGTTACTATCTACAAAGCTAGACTTGTCGAAAAAGGTTGTTGACAAAGTTCAAGGAGTTGACTATGATGAAACTTTCTCACCCGTAACGATGCTTAAGTCCGTCTGAATCATGTTAGCAATTGCCGCATTTTATGAAATCTGGCAAATGGATGTCAAAACTACATTTCTTTAATGGATTTATTAAAGAAGAGTTGTATATGATGCAACCAGAAGGTTTTGTCAATCCTAAAGGTGCTAACAAAGTGTGCAAGCTCCAGCGATCCATCTATGGACTGGTGCAAGCATCTCGGAGTTGGAATATACGCTTTGATAAGGTGATCAAAGCATATGGTTTTATACAGACTTATGGTGAAGCCTGTATTTACAAGAAAGTGAGTGGGAGCTCTGTAGCATTTCTGATATTATATGTGGATGACATATTGCTGATTGGAAATGATATAGAATTTCTGGATAGCATAGAAGGATACTTGAATAAGAATTTTTCAAAGAAAGACCTCGGTGAACCTGCTTACATATTGAGCATCAAGATCTATAGAGATAGATCAAGACGCTTGATAAGATTTTTCAATGAGTACATACCTTGACAAAGTTTTTGAAGTAGTTCAAAATGGAACAGTCAAAGAAGGAGTTCTTGCCTGTGTTTTAAGGTGTGAAGTTGAGTGAAGACTCAAAACCCGACCACGGCAGAAAATAGAAAGAGAATGAAAAGTCATTCCCTATGCCTCAGTCATAGGTTCTATAAAGTATGCTATGCTGTGTAACAGATCTATTGTATACCCTACATTGAGTTTGGCAAGGGAGTACAATAGTGACTAGGAGTAGATCACTGGACAGCGGTCAAAATTATCCTTAGTGGAATAAGGATATGTTTCTCGATTATGGAGGTGCCAAAAGGTTTGTCGTAAAGGGTCACGTCGATACAAGTTTTGACACTGATCCAGATGACTCTAAGTCTCAATCTGGATACATATTGAAAGTGGGAGCAATTAGCTAGAGTAGCTCCGTGCGGAGCATTGTTGACATAGAAATTTGCAAAATACATACGGATCTGAATTTGGCAGACCCATTGACTAAACTTCTCTCACAAGCAAAACATGATCACACCTTAGTACTCTTTGGGTGTTAATCACATGGCGATGTGAACTAGATTATTGACTCTAGTAAACCCTTTGGGTGTTGGTCACATGACAATGTGAACTATGGATATTAATCACATGGTGATGTGAACTGTTGGTGTTAAATCACATGGCGATGTGAACTAGATTATTGACTCTAGTGCGAGTGGGAGACTGAAGGAAATATGCCCTAGAGGCAATAATAAAGTTATTATTTATTTCCTTATTTCATGATAAATGTTTATTATTCATGCTAGAATTGTATTAACCGGAAACATAATACATGTGTGAATACATAGACAAACAGAGTGTCACTAGTATGCCTCTACTTGACTAGCTCGTTGATCAAAGATGGTTATGTTTCCTAACCATAGACATGAGTTGTCATTTGATTAATGGGATCACATCATTAGGAGAATGATGTGATTGACTTGACCCATTCCGTTAGCTTAGCACTTGATCGTTTAGTATGTTGCTATTGCTTTCTTCATGACTTATACATGTTCCTATGACTATGAGATTATGCAACTCCCATTTACCGGAGGAACACTTTGTGTGCTACCAAACGTCACAACATAACTGGGTGATTATAAAGGTGCTCTACAGGTGTCTCCGAAGGTACTTGTTGAGTTGGCGTATTTCGAGATTAGGATTTGTCACTCCGATTGTCGGAGAGGTATTTCTGGGCCCACTCGGTAATGCACATCACTATAAGCCTTGCAAGCATTGTAACTAATGAGTTAGTTGCGGGATGATGTATTACGGAATGAGTAAAGAGACTTGCCGGTAACGAGATTGAACTAGGTATTGAGATACCGACGATCGAATCTCGGGCAAGTAACATACCGATGACAAAGGGAACAACGTATGTTGTTATGCGGTTTGACCGATAAAGATCTTCGTAGAATATGTGGGAGCCAATATGAGCATCCAGGTTCCGCTATTGGTTATTGACCGGAGACGTGTCTCGGTCATGTCTACATAGTTCTCGAACCCGTAGGGTCCGCACGCTTAAAGTTCGGTGACGATCGGTATTATGAGTTTATGTGATTTGATGACCGAAGTTTGTTCGGAGTCCCGGATGAGATCGGGGACATGACGAGGAGTCTCAAAATGGTCGAGAGGTAAAGATCGATATATTGGAAGGCTATATTCGGACATCGGAAAGGTTCCGAGTGATTCGGGTATTTTTCGGAGTACCGGAGAGTTACGGGAATTCGTATTGGGCCTTAATGGACCATACGGGAAAGGAGAGAAAGGCCTCAAGGGTGGCTACGCCCCTTCCCCATGGACTTGTCCGAATTGGACTAGGGAAAGGGGGCGCCCCCTTCCTTCCTTCTCCTTCTCCCTTCCCCTTTTCCTATTCCATGTGGGAGGTGGAATCCTACTAGGACTAGAGAGTCCTAGTAGGACTCCACACCTTGGGCGCGCCCTGTGAGGGCCGGCCTCCTCCTCCCTCCATCCTTTATATACGTGGCTAGGGGGCACCCCATAGACAACAATTGATCATTGATCTCTTAGCCGTGTGCGGTGCCCCCCTCCACCATAATCCACCTCGATCATATCGTAGCGGTGCTTAGGCGAAGCCCTGCGTCGGTAGCATCATCATCACCGTCACCACGCCGTCGTGCTGACGAAACTCTCCTGTGAAGCTTTGCTGGATCGGAGCTGGCGGGACGTCATCGAGTTGAACGTGTGCTGAACTCGGAGGTGCCGTGCGTTCGGTACTTGGATCGGTCGGATCGTGAAGACGTACGACTACATCAACCGCGTTGTGCTAACGCTTCCGCTTTCGGTCTACGAGGGTACGTGGACACACTCTCCCCTCTCGTTGCTATGCATCACCATGATCCTGTGTGTGCGTAGGAATTTTTTTGAAATTACTACGTTCCCCAACACCACGTGCTTCAACACTCATCGGACCGCATACATCAGTATGTATTATTTCCAATAAGTCATTAGCTCGCTCCATTGTTCCGGAGTACAGAGTTTTAGTCATCTTGCCCATGAGGCATGGTTCGTAAGTATCAAATGATTCATAATCAAGTGATTCCAAAAGTCCATCTGTATGGAGTTTCTTCATGTGTTTTACACCAATATGACCTAAACGGCAGTGCCACAAATATGTTGCACTATCATTATCAACTTTGCATATTTTGGCATCAATATTATGAATATGTGTATCACTACGATCGAGATTCAATAAACCATTTACATTGGGTGTATGACCATAGAAGGTTTTATTCATGTAAACAGAACAATAATTATTCTCTGACTTAAATGAATAACCGTATCGCAATAAACATGATCCAATCATATTCATGCTCAACGCAAACACCAAATAACATTTATTTAGGTCAACCACTAATCCCGAAGGTAGAGGGAGTGTGATGGTGATCTTATCAACCTTGGAATCACTTCCAACACACGTCGTTACCTCGCCATTAACCAGTCTCTGTTCAATTTGCAACTCCTGTTTCGAGTTACTAATCTTAGCAACTGAACCGGTATCAAATACCCAGGGGCTACTATGAACACCAGTAAAGTACACATCAATGACATGTATATCGAATATACCTTTGTTCACTTTGCCATGCTTCTTATCCACCAAGTATTTGGGGCAGTTCCGCTTCCAATGACCATTTCCTTTGCAGTAGAAGCACTCAGTCTCAGGCTTGGGTTTAGCTTTGGGCTTCTTCACGGGAGCGGCAACTTGCTTGCCATTCATCTTGAAGTTCCCTTTCTTTCCCTTGCCCTTTTTCTTGAAACTAGTGGTCTTGTTAACCATCAACACTTGATGCTCTTTCTTGATTTCTACCTTCGCCGATTTCAGCATCGTGAAGAGCTCGGGAATCGTTTTCGTTATCCCTTGCATATTATAGTTCATCACAAAGTTCTAGTAGCTTGGTGATAGTGACTAGAGAACTTTGTCAATCATTATCTTATCTGGAAGATTAACTCCCACTTGATTCAAGCGATTGTAGTACCCAGACATTCTGAGTACATGCTCACTGGTTAAGCTATTCTCCTCCATCTTGTAGGCAAAGTACTTGTTAGAAGTCTCATACCTCTCGACACGGGCATGAGTCTGAAATACCAATTTCAGCTCTTGGAACATCTCATATGCTCCGTGGCGTTCAAAACGTTTTTGAAGTCCCGGTTCTAAGCCGTAAAGCATGGCGCACTAAACTATCAAGTAGTCATCATACAGAGCTTGCCAAATGTTCATAACATCTGCATCTGCTCCTGCAATAGGTCTGTCACCTAGCGGTGCATCCAGGACATAATTTTTCTGTGCAGCAATGAGGATAATCCGCTAGGCTCGTCAGAAAAATTATGACTCATGTTCGACCTTTCGGTCTCCAGTGTTCCGAGACCATGTCTGTACATGCTAGGCTCGTCAAGTTTAACCCAAGTATTCTGCATGTGCAAAACTGTCTTACACCCGTTGTATATGAACGTAGAGTCTATCACACCCGATCATCACGTGGTGTCTCGAAATGATGAACTTTCGCAATGGTGCATACTCAGGGAGAAAACTTATATCTTGAAATTTAGTGAAGGGATCATCTTATAATGCTACCGCTGTACTAAGCAAAATAAGATGCATAAAAGATAAACATCACATGCAATCAAAATATGTGACATGATATGGCCATCATCATCTCATGCTTTTGATCTCCATCTCCAAAGCATCATCATGATCTCCATCGTCACCGGCTCGACACCTTGATCTCCATCGTTGAGTCGTGGTCGTCTCGCCAACTATTGCTTCTACAAATATTGCTAACTCATAGCGATAAAGTAAAGCAATTACATGGCGTTTGCATTTCATACAATAAAGAGACAACCATAAGGCTCCTTCCTGTTGCCTGATATCTTACAAAACATGATCATCTCATACAATAACGTATATCACATCATGTCTTGACCATATCACATCACAACATACCCTGCAAAAACAAGTTAGACGTCCTCTACTTTGTTGTTGCAAGTTTTACGTGGCTGCTACGGGTTTCTAGCAAGAACCGTTCTTACGTATGGCAAAAACCACAACGTTGATTCGTCAAGTTTGCTGTTTTAACCTTCTTCAAGGACCGGCCGTAGTCAAATTCGATTCAACTAAAGTAGGAGAAACAGACACCCGCCAGCCACCTTTATGCAAAACTAGTTGCACGTCATTCGGTGGAACCGGTCTCATGTGCGTGGACATGTAAGGTTGGTCCGGGCTGCTTCATCCCACAATACCGCCGAATCAAAATAAGACGTTAGTGGTAAGCAGTATGACTGTCACTGCCCACAACTCTTTGTGTTCTACTCGTGCATATCATCTACGCATAGACCTGGCTCATGATGCCACTGTTGGGAAACATTGCATGGAAAACAAAAAAAATTCTACGCACACGCAATGATCTATCCATGGAGATGGATAGCAACGAGGGGGAGAGTATGTCTACGTACCCTCGTAGACCATAAGCGGAAGCGTTTCACAACGCGGTTGATGTAGTCGAACTTTTTTGCACTTCAACCGATCAAGTACCGAACGCACGGCACCTCCGCGTTCTGCACACGTTCAGCTCGGTGACGTCCCTCGCCTTCTTGATCCAGCAAGGCGTCGAGGTAGTATATGAGTTCCGTCAGCACGATGGCGTGGTGACAGTGATGGTGAAGTGATCTCCGCAGGGCTTCGCCTAAGCACTACGAAAAATGACCGGGGGTGTAAACGGTGGAAGGGGGCGCCGCACACGGCTAGGCAATTGTCTGGGATGTGCTTGGCGCCCCCCTCCTCATATATATAGGTGGTAGGGAGAGGGGAGAGGCCAAGGGGCGCCCCAAGTAGGTCTGAATCCTACTTGGGCTCCTGCCCTTGGCCGCACCCCCCCTGCCATGTTTGTCGGAGGGGAAAGGAAAGAGGGGGGAGAGGGAACGAAGGGGGAATCCTATTCCACTCTTTCCTTTGCCTTCCCCTCTTTCCTTCTCCTCCTAGGCTGGCCCATATGGGGGGCGCACTAGCCCCTTGTGGCTGGTGCGTTTCCCCTCTTGGCCCATAAGGCCCATATCTTTTGCCGGGGGTACCCGGAACCTCTTCCGGTGACCCGATAAGTACCCGGTGACCCCCGAAACACTTCTGGTGTCCGAATACCATCGTCCTATATATCAATCTTTACCTCTCGACCATTTCGAGACTCCTCGTCATGTCCGTGATCTAATCTGGGACTCTGAACAACATTCGGTCACCAAATCACATAACTCATATAATACTATATCGTCATCGAACGTTAAGCGTGCGAACCCTACGGGTTAGAGAACTATGTAGACATGAGTGAGACACCTCTCCGATCAATAAACAATAGCGGAACCTGGATGCCCATATTGGCTCCTACATATTCTACGAAGATCTTTATCGGTCGAACCGTTATGACAACATACGTAATTCCCTTTGTCCATCGGTATGTTACTTGCCCGAGATTCGATCGTCGGTATCTTCATACCTAGTTCAATCTCGTTACCGGCAAGTCTCTTTACTCTTTCCGTAATACATCACCTCGTGACTAACTCCTTAGTCATTTGCTTGCAAGCTTATGATGTGTATTACCGAGAGGGCCCAGAGATACCTCTCCGATACTCGGAGTGACAAATCCTAATCTCGATCTATACCAACTCAACAAACACCTTCGAAGATACCTGTAGAGCATCTTTATAATCACCCAGTTACGTTGTGATGTTTGATAGCACACAAGGCATTCCTCCGGTATCCGGGAGTAGCATAATCTCATAGTCGAAGGAATATGTATTTGACATGAAGAAAGCAATAGCAATAAACTGAACGATTATTATGCTAAGCTAACGGGTGGGTCTTGTCCATCACATCATTCTCCTAATGATGTGATCCCGTTATCAAATGACAACACATGTCTATGGTTAGGAAACTTTAACCATCTTTGATCAACGAGCTAGTCTAGTAGAGACTTACTAGGGACACGGTATTTGTTTATGTATTCACACATGTATTTAAGTTTCCGATCAATACAATTCTAGCATGAATAATAAACCTTTATCATGAATAAGGAAATATAAAATAACAACTTTATTATTGCCTCTAGGGCATATTTCCTTCAGATCTCTGGTGCTTAGTCTATCCCGAATAAGTAGCCAGAAGAAGAATTTTTGTCTAGGTAGGCAGGATGATTTCCATATCCATTGGTATGGCTCTGGTGCTTTGGGGGGGGGGGTACCAATGAGGTGTTTGTATATGAGTCTATTTGGTATGGTAGTTCCCTATCCCATAAGCTGCCATGTGTCCTTTGCATTGTTCAGGCTGAGCTCTCTGATTGCGTGTTTCAGTTCATTGCCTTATTGGGCAGCAATGGTTGATAATGGTAGATGGAATATGTCATATATTTCATCATCATTCATGTCATGAACCTCTTTGATGGTGCTGTTAGTCCTCTGTAGATATGAGAAGAGTTGTGGGTATTTGCTCTGCATGGTTTCACCATTCCATTTGTCAGTCCATAGCTTAATTGTATCTCCAGAGTTGATTTTGCATGTACTCATAGATTTGAATTCCTCAATAAGTTTACAGCAATCTTTCCACCAAAATGAGCCTTTGCTCCCTTGGTCATTGGGGAGAGTACAATCACTGTAGTATGCCTACCATATTAATTGAACCCATGGTATGTCGTGCTTATTGAAAAAATTATAGATCTTTTTCATCAGGAGGGTTTTGTTCTGTGTTCTCAGGTCTATGACACCTAGACCTCCAAATTGTTTGGGCAAGCATACTTTGTCCCATTTAACTAAGCATTTTGCCCTGTTTGTTGATGTCTTTGCCATACCAGAGGAAGTTTCTGCCAATTTTTTCTAGGTGGTCAATGATGGTGTATTGTATCTTGATGGAGCACATAGCAAAGATAGGCATAGCAGATACCACAGATTTGAGGTGTATCAATCTCCCAGGGTATGTTAACATTGATGCAATGCCAGATAGTTTTTTATCCACCCTGATAACGATAGGCATAAGATCCTCAATTCTTGGTTTGGTGGTTCCCATACGAAGTCCTAGGTATGGAAAGGGTAGGGACTCCTTTTTATAACCTAGGTGGTTGGCTAATATGTCTGCATGTTCATCTGATATGTTGATACGTATAAGAGAGGATTTGTTGTAGTTCACTTTCAGACCTGTGGATATAGAGATTTTTTCCAATATCTGCTTGGGGTTGTCAATCTGCATAATATCTGCTGGCATAATAATAAGGGTATCATCTACATATTGGATAATAGGAAATCCTTGTCCAAAGCTGTTATTAATTGGTAATTCAAGATCTCCATTCTGCCATGCTTCATTAATAATTATTTGAAGTAGTTCAGGTGGAAGCACAAATAATTATTTTCAATTACAACTTGAACATTTTGTTGAATAGAAGATTTTTTACATTATCTAAACTTTTTCTAAAAATGTCATGAACATGTTTTTGAAACACGTGAATGTTTTCTTAGATGCCATGAACATTTTTTTTGAATGGTAATAAAATACATTTTTTTAATCACACAAACATTGTTTATATTATTAAAAAAATGTCACTAACATTTTTAAAATGTGCGAACATTTCTTTAATGTTATGAAAAAAATTATAATACGAACATTTTTTAAAAATTGCATGAAGAATTTTTTGGACATCGTTTAAATGCGATGAAAGTTAAAGTATATTAAATTTGAAATATATAATACACTTTATAATATTAAATATGTAAATAAAAGTTAAAAATTTATACTTACTAATAAAGGGATTAGTGCTTCTGCCCGTTCGTCATGAAATTGCTCCTAAAGTTGCCACAGATTGCATTCAATGCCACCAGTAAGTGGAAAAAACAATTCAGGTTTTCTTTAAGTCGCTTGCCGGCGCTTTTGGTTCATGTTCAGCTAGTTTTTGTTCCTTTAAAAAAACTAATAGCTAGTTTTTGTTCGATATGCGGACTTGCTAGAGGCTTGCTCTTCTAATGGGCAACCAAAGTTTGAGTCCCACTAATCCCCCTTTTTCTGCCTTTTCTCTTTGAATTTCGGTTGGCGTAAGATAGAGTTGTCTTGCCCAAGGAACTTTTTTTGTTTTTTTGGTACATTCAACTACTTAAAAAAACATATCTTTCAAACCTTAACATCAACTTTGAAATGTTATATAGAAAAATCGCTCAGTAAAATGTGTAGATTCCAACTACTATCTGTTTAACTTTTCTCTATTTTTTTGGCACATTCAAGTACTTTTTTAAAAACATATCTTTCAAACCTTGGCACCAAATTTAACATGTTATATATAAAAATCACTCAACGAAATGTGTAGATTCCAATTATGTTATTATCTTGCATGTTAATCATTTCTAAAATTATGTTTAGGATGTACACTTAATTAATACATTTCTTTATATGAAGTACTTTGAAAATATCAATTATATATGTTTTCTATCCATTTAAATTTACGAGATAGGATAATTTGATCCCCTCACAAAATCTATTATTGGTGCCATAGGGGATGTTCATTTCTACCCATTTAAAATTCCTAGCTAGTTTTTTTCCCTTTTAAAGAAAAAACTACTAGCTAGTTTTTGTTCATTTTTAAAGGAAAACTACTAGCTAGCTTAGTGCTAGATATGTACATGGAGAAACATATATCTACATGTCATTGTGTACACTGGGTTGGCCGCCGCCGTTGCATGCCAACGTCCACCAATGTGAAGCAGTTGATGGTCGGCTAGAAATGACATGGACCGGAAAGGAGCGATGTTGGATTTAGGGGATGGCAAGTGAGCTAGGGTCTGAAGTTCACACGAGTCGCGACATCAGGCGGCGATTGGAAGTGGAGGAGGTCTCGACCAGATATCAATCCTAATCTTGCCTAACAGAAACAAGCACGTTTTGCTTGCTGCCACTGTTACTCCAAATTAATCTACTTGATGCTTTTGTAATTTTTAAATTTGTTCATAATATTATTTATTTTTGTTTTCTTTTAAATTAGCTCATGACATCAAGTCCAAATTTATTAATAATGTTATTTCTTTAAATTTTATTTTAAATTTTAGAATGACAAATAAGCTGAACTATGTTGACTCGAGACCATATCTCATGTTCCAAATTGGCATCCTGAAAAACCGTAACCTCAATCAATTCATTGTTCGACATGTTGTTCATTTTTTTTGAAGCTCATCATTCATGCCTTATGACCATTGGTTGTCATGTTAAAATAGAGGGTGTGCACCAGTGAAGGGTTATGAGAATGCTTATCACATTATAGGCGTGAGTTATTGTTTGATCTCCTGTTGCAATGCACGAACATGTTTGCTAGTACAAGAAAAAGAAAACAATGAATGAACCTAATACTAGTAGGCCGACCCACCATAAGTCAAGCAAGAGATATGGAAGCGCCCACTTATTGATTTTAGTGAGCATTGCCCTCGCACTAGTGTAGAAAAGCCTAGTTATGGTGTGGCAAAATTGGCCTTGTTCATGGCGTTGGAGCCCACGTCAGCAGTAATTTAGATGCGGATGGCGTGCCACGTGGCCGACGTCATCACTAAGTGTATGTTACCACTTGTGTGCCTTGTTGGCCCAACATCGGCAAATTGATTTTTCGCTTATAAAAAAATATGTAGCTATGTAAAACATCAACGAATTTAAGATATACTACTACATCAACTAGTTCAACTCCACAAACTAGATAGGTACTCATAAACTCAACTAGTTTAACTTCACAAAAGTAACTAGTTCAAGTACTAAACTAGTTCAACTTCACAAAAGTTAGTAGTTCAAGAACTAAACTAGTTCAACTTCACAAACTATTCAACAACCAAACTACATTATCCATAGCTATCCTAGGTTGGTCGATCGCATTTCTTGCTCAAGGATTAACTTCATCTATCGAAGCATGTGTCTATCCTTTTGTCCCTCTTTTTTGAAATGAGCTTTCTTCATCTTGAGCTCATTCCTTTCGCCCCTGAGGAGTTTTCTCTCATTCTTCAGCTTATCCCTCTCCTCGGTTAGTTGATCCCTTTGGTCTCTCGTCCTAAGCATCTTGTTGAAGAGATCAACCTTCTCATCAATCAATTGATCCCTCTCTGCCTTCAGCGAGGCATTCACCTCCTCTAGGGCCTTGATTGTACTTTCATGAGACTCTATGCATGAGCTCATAGTTGAGCATCTCCACATCATATACCTTCTCCTGGACGGGTGTCGGATTAGGTACGTATCCCTACCAAGTGAAATGTTTGAAATCGTTAGATATGCATGTGTGTGTTTGCAATCATCATGAATGGTTAGATATATGCATGTGTTTGCAATCATCATGGATGTGTTTGGAATCTTACCTGGTTGGTGCTCCCTTCGCCTCCGTCGACGTCGGCATATGCCGCAAAGTTGCAAGAAGACCAGTAGTGGCTGATGTAGGTACTCATCGACGCCAACTACAAAATAATAACAAGTCAGCCATGACAACTACAACTAGGACCAGCTGAACTATGACCACATATGACAATTGAACTGTGCATGGCAACAGATGCCTACAATATGACATTTGGCAATTGAACTATATATGAGAACAATACATTTCATAGTTGACACTAGTTATTAGAACTAGAGTCTGAATGCCTAATATGACATATCAACACTACTTATGCCTAGGATGAACTAGAGTATATGAATGCAACTAAAAGAATTTCATAGTTGACACTAGTTAACAATTTCATAGTTGACACTAGCTAGCTAGTTATTAAAACTAGAGTATGAATGCCACTAGAGTATGCTCTGTTTTTGGCACTTTTGAACTATGACAACATACGTCTAGACAACTAAAAGAATACATGACCTATGAACACTTTTGAACTAGAGTATATGAACTAGAATATGAACTTTGGCAACTAAAACAATACATGACCTATGAACTAGTTTTCGCACTGTTATGGCAGTGTTGAAGCTTTGGCAAATAAAAAAAATCAACACTAATTTATGGCTTACATTTTGTGCTTTGTTAAAGACATAATAAAATTTTGGCAATGTGTTTTGGCACTGCTCACATTTGGTAAAATTTTGTGCTTGGTTTGGTACACTAGTTTGGCACTGTTTGGCACACATGGGCAATCATCTACACAATTGTTAAAATTTTGGATAGACTAATCTCCTACATTTTGGCACCGTCAAAGCTTTTTTGGCACTGTCAAATCCACTAATTGAAACTAGCATGAATCGTAGCCAATCTCCTGCAGTTCGGAGAGTAAAGTAAACAAATGGAGAGGGGGATGCTCACCAAAGATTGGAGCCACGGTGCGTCGTCGACCGCCTGCGTCTGCGTCGCCGAAACCCTAACATTTTGGATGAAATAAATGACTCACAGAAAATGGCTAGCAACGGCAGGGAGAGGGGAGGTGTGGATGTATGGCAACGAGATGGGGAGGTCTAGAAGAATACCTCAGCACCAGAAATGGCCGGAATCGCCGTCGGCAGAAGAGGGTCGACGGCGACGATGGCGAGAAGGAAAAGGGGGGCAGAGAGAGAGAGAGAGAGAGAGGAGTGTCGAGTGGGGCGAGGGGCCCGTGCCCCCTAGGTTTTGACCCTGACGCGTCGGAAGTCTTAGGCTAGGCCCAATAGGCCGGTGTCGGAAATACAATTAAAAGCTAAAAAAATAAAAAAGTTATAAAAGTTATAAAATAAAAAGACTCAAATAGCAAAAATCTCAAAATTATAAAAGATTCAAATTATAAAAGACACAAAATAATAAAAAAATCTCAAATTTATAAAAGATACAAAAGAATAAAAAAGGCTCAAAATAATAAATAAAAACTCAAAATAATAAAGACTAGAAATTATAAAGACTCAAAATTATAAAGATTCAAAATAATAAAGACTTTAAAACAGTAAATAGACTCAAAATAAAAAGACTTTAAACCAATAAAAAGACTCAAAAGAATAAAAATCTCAAAATTATAAAAGATTCAAAATAATAAAAGACTTAAAACAATAAAAAAGGAAAAAAGACTCTAAATAATAATAATAATCTCAAAATTATAAAAGATTCCAAATAATGGAAGTCTTTAAAACAAAATACCCAAAACTATAAGGATTCAAAATTATAAAAGACTCAAAATTATAAAGACTCAAAATAATAAATAAATAAATAAAATTATAAAAGATTCAAATTATAAAAAGACTCAAATTTGTGGTGTGTTAGAAATTACCACACCAGCACTAAACAAATTATCTATGAAGTCGATAGAATTACAACGCCAGCATTAGCTCCTGCCTTGTCAGTATAGATGGGCCCACAAATTTGTGGCGCTTTAGAAAAAGGTAATGACAGCACTAACTCTGTAAAGGTGAGGTACCTAATATGGTAACGCCACCACTATTTTAAAAAATAGTGATGGTGCGCCAACAACTAAAGTTGTGGCTAGCCATTTCCCTATTAGTGTCGTGTCATTCACGTTAGCTAGCGCACTAGTCTAGCTGGGCTGATGGCCCAATATCGCTAGTCTAAGTGCGTTCACGTTACTCGAGTTTAGTTGTCCGACATGTTTCCCATTCAAAATAATAAAAGACTCAAAATTATAAAAGATTCAAAATAATAAAAGACTTTAAAACAGTAAATAGACTCAAAATATTAAAAGACTTTAAACCAATAAAAAGACTCGAAAGAATAAAAATCTCAAAATTATAAAAGACTTTAAAACAATAAAAAAGACTCAAAATAATAATAATAAACTCAAAATTATAAAAGATTCCAAATAATGGAAGACTTTAAAACAAAAAAACCCAAAACTATAAGGATTCAAAATTATAAAAGACTCAAAATTATAAAGCTTCAAAATAATAAATAAATAAAATTATAAAAGATTCAAATTGTAAAAAGACTCAAATTTGTGGTGTGTTAGAAATTACCACACCAGCACTAAACAAATTATCTATGAAGTCGATTGAATTACAACGCCAGCATTAGCTCCTGCCTTGTCAGTATAGATGGGCCCACAAATTTGTGGCGCTTTAGAAAAAGGTAATGGCAGCACTAACTCTGTAAAGGTGAGGTACCTAATATGGTAACGCCACCACTATTTTAAAAAATAGTGATGGTGCGCCAACAACTAAAGTTGTGGCTAGCCATTTCCCTATTAGTGTCGTGTCATTCACGTTAGCTAGCGCACTAGTCTAGCTGGGCTGATGGCCCAATATCGCTAGTCTAAGTGTGTTCACGTTACTCGAGTTTAGTTGTCCGAAATATTTCCCATTCAAAATAATAAAAGACTCAAAATTATAAAAGATTCAAAATAATAAAAGACTTTAAAACAGTAAATAGACTCAAAATAATAAAAGACTTTAAACCAATAAAAAGACTCGAAAGAATAAAAATCTCAAAATTATAAAAGATTCAAAATAATAAAAGAATTTAAAACAATAAAAAAGACTCAAAATAATAATAATAAACTCAAAATTATAAAAGATTCCAAATAATGGAAGACTTTAAAACAAAAAAACCCAAAACTATAAGGATTCAAAATTATAAAAGACTCAAAATTATAAAGACTCAAAATAATAAATATATAAATAAAATTATAAAAGATTCAAATTATAAAAAGACTCAAATTTGTGGTGTGTTAGAAATTACCACACCAGCACTAAACAAATTATCTATGAAGTCGATTGAATTACAACGCCAGCATTAGCTCCTGCCTTGTCAGTATAGATGGGCCCACAAATTTGTGGCGCTTTAGAAAAAGGTAATGACAGCACTAACTCTGTAAAGATGAGGTACCTAATATGGTAACGCCACCACTATTTTAAAAAATAGTGATGGTGCGCCAACAACTAAAGTTGTGGCTAGCCATTTCCCTATTAGTGTCGTGTCATTCACGTTAGCTAGCGCACTAGTCTAGCTGGGCTGATGACCCAATATCGCTAGTCTAAGTGCGTTCATGTTACTCGAGTTTAGTTGTCCGACATGTTTCCCATTCAAAATAATAAAAAGACTTTAAAACAATAAAAGACTCAAAATTATGATAAAAACTCAAAATTATAAAGATTCAAAATTATTAAAAGGCTCAAAATTATAAAGATTCAAAATTATAAAAGATTCAAAATAATAAAAGACTTACAAAAAGACTCAAAAATAATAATAACTCAAAACTATAAAGATTCAAGATAATAAATAAAAAACTCAAAATTATAAAAGGATTCAAATTTGTGGCGTGCTAGAAATTACCACGCCAGCACTAAACAAATTATCTACGACTTCGATAGAAATACAGCGCCAGCATTAGCTTCTGCCTAGTCAGCACAGATGGACCCACAAATTTGTGGCGCTTTAGAAAAAAGCAACGCTAGCGCTAACACTGTAAAGATGACATACCTAATATGCCAACGCCATCACTATTTGAAAAAATTAGTGATGGCGTTGGTTGGTGTAACACCCCATGTACTTAACAACAGTGATCACCCTTAGTTAATGCCATGTTAGCTAGTTCAACAGTGCCTAATCATCATTTGCATCATATTGCATTTCAAACTTCTTCACGAATTAAACTGAAGTGAAAATAAAAGTTTTTCAAATCCAGGAACTAAATTGTTCATCATGTTGCAAATAATCTGGAGGCATTTATAAAATTAACAGCAACAATGTTTGGAATGTTTATATGTCCCCAACATCCTAAAACAGCAGCAATACATTAAATTAAATATATTTTCAAATTAATAAAATATTAAACTATTTATTTTATTGCCAAAAACTTATGGGGCAGTGGCATAACTATTAAAACTAAATTAGGAACTAGTTACATATTTTGTAAAACAAAATTAAAAGGAAACTAAAACAAAACAGTAAAGAGAAAATAAATAAAAAGAAATGAAACAGAAAAAAAAACCCGTGGCCCAACAGGGCATCTACCCAACCGGCTGCCCACTAGGCCGGCCCACCCACTCCCCTATACCTCCCCCTGGCGCCCAAAACCCTAACCCCCCTGTCGCCCCACTCCCCCCACTCCTCGTTCCCCCCTCCCCCGCTGGATCTGGATCGGCCCCGAGCCGATCCCCGACGACGCCGCCCCGACCCGCCGCCGCCGCCTCGCCTCGCCCTCACCACGGCCACGCAGGGCCACGCCCCCCCTCACGCGTGACCACGCCCTACCGCACGCCCCTGCTTCCCTCGCCCCGTTCGCCGACCCCGCTGCTCTGCTGCTGCTGCGCCCTGCAGCCTCCTCGCACCAGCCACCACCCGCGGCCTCCTCGCCGTGTGGCCGCCGCTCACCTCGGCCGCTGGCGCCGCGCTGCTCCGTCGTCGCCGCGCCCCGCGGCCACCTCTGCCACCTCCCCTGGCTGGCGCCTTGGCCGCCGGCGCCCAGCCGCGCTATGGCCCCAGGGGCCACTGACGGTTGGGCCCCAACCTCCCCTGGCCTATGACATGTGGGGCCCAGCCCCTGAAACGAAATAATTAAAAAATAAATGAAAATGAATTTAATAAAATCAATAATTAATTAATTAATTAATTAGTCAACTAATGAAGTTAATTAATTCTGTTTAATTAAACTAATTAATTAGTTAGTCTAATTAAACTGTAATTAGTTTACTTAAACCCTAATTAACCTAAACATTCAATGACAACCGGGACCCACATGTCAGGTTGACCCAGTCAACAGTACAGTTGACTGCTGACATCATGATGATGTCATATTTGTATTTTCGAATTAATTTAATTAATAATAATTTCAGAAATGATTTAAAACTTTAGAAATTAATATAAAATAAACCGTAGCTCCGATGAAAATACTTTCTACATGAAAGTTGCTCAGAATTTCGAGACGAATCCGAATACGTGGTCCGTTCATTTGTCAGATGCCCCTAACTATTTGAACATGGAACTTTTAGACCGATTTCAATAAATGAATAGTGCTCAACCTTAGTAAAATAAATCCAAAGAAATTCCTAAATTAACTAAATCATTTAGTTAGGAAGTAGAACACCTCTGCATATCATTTAGACATGTCATGCATATTGTTTGCATCTTTGCCGTGGATTTATTGTTTCTTCCCCCTCCTTCTCTCTCGATAGACGCCGAGACCGACGCCGTTGCAGCTGAGTACGACTACGCTCCAGACGAGCAGCCCGTTGACGACCCCTCCTTTTTGCCAGAGCAACTAGGCAAGCCCCTCCCCCTTGAGCATCCAAATATCGCCCATTCCATTTCTCCTGCTTGCATTAGATTTTGCTACTGTTAATGTTTGCTCCTATTCTGATGCATAACCTGCTTTTGTAACCTGTTTATTGTTACATTGCCTGCCTATGTTAAACTGCTTAGTATAGGTTGGTAGTGAATCATCAGTGACCCCCACCACCTTACCCTTGTTGCCCCTGCTTGATCATCGACGACTCGATCAATGTGATCGTCGACCAGAGACCGACACATCACTTCACCCCCTTAGTTGTACGACTCTGCATAGTTACTATCGAGTGCCGATGGTGATACCTCGTAACGCACTCCTGATGAATACTCTGCAGTGTAGCTGTTCGGTCGTGGTCATCGAGGGTGATTCCTCCTTCTCCACTTTCGATACGACTCTGTCGTGCAACCCCTCAGTGTGAACCTCGAGGGTGATGCCTCATATGTTCACCCTGATGATTTCATCGAGTGGAATCCACCGATGGTGATTCCTCGGGGCTTCCCCCTTGATGTTATGACCACACGGTTACTTTGACCTTTGTTACAGGTGGGTCGACCCTGATGGGTACCCGCAGGGGATCTATGATGTCGGGTGTGCCGGAAGGGCACTCGAGTGTGATATTGTGGCGGAGCTTCAGAAACTCTGGTTGTCTCCGCGTGTTACTAAAGGAGCCTATTGGATTTGGGTATTTGATCTGAGTGGGTCGACGTGCCCTATACGCACTACCACCACGCGGGATAAATGGTTTATGGGGCCCTCTGCGTTGTACGTTTCTCCCGAAAGCTCATCAGACGTCACAGTTCACCGTGCGGGCTGATCGCCGGGAATGGGCTGGATACTTCACTGACGAGTTCAGTGTCGCGCCTGCACCCCGGCCAGCCACGCAACGCGCAGGGTGCCCAGGGCGATGGCCCAAGACCTCTGGGTGCATAGGTTAGTCCGGCGTGCTGACCTCTTTGCTGAGCCTAGGTAGGGCGCTGCTTCGTGTTGATCTCCCGAGGCCGGGCATTACCCAGCAAGTGTGTCCGGTCAGAGGTGATCGAGCATGTTGGGTAACAGTAGTGCACCCCTGCAGGGAAGAATAATCTATCGATAGCCGGTCCTACGGTAAAGGATGCTCAGTTTGTGTATCCCGATCTACTACTTGAACTGGATACTTGTTACTTAATTGAAACTTCGGGATCGCTTTCTCGCAGGGAGTCGAGGAAGGATCTCTAGGCTTACTTCAACATGTTTGCTTAATAAAATGCTATTCTACTCTCTTCTATTGTTGCAAGATGGTGGCTTCGTGAAGATGCTAGTCTTCGATAGGACTAGGCCTTCTCTTTATTCTGGCATTTCTGCAGCCCAGTCCACATATTCAGCCTTTCCCCTTTGATAATGTTGCATATGTAGTGTAGATCCTTGCTTGCTGAGTACTTCGGATGAGTACTCATGGTTGCTTTACTTCCTCTTTTTCCCTATATCCCCTACTTGGTGATACAACAGACGATGGAGTCCAGGAGCTAGACGTCCCAGCAGGAGCTTACTACCAGGAGGGTCCAGACGGCACGTACTACTGGATCGAGCCAGCCAATCAGGAGTAGGATCGAAGGCTCCCAAGCAGGAGGCCTTCGCCTTTCGATCTAGAGTCGTTGTTTGTGCTAGCCTTCTTAAGGCAAACCTTGGCTAACTATATCTGTACTCAGATATTATTTGTATGACTGACTTATGTATTTGGATCCTCGTGATCCCTGGTCTGTAATATTGTGGATCTCCGTTTATTTGTGTTAGAGTTGTGTTGTGATATCTTTCCGTGAGTCCCTGTGCTTGATCGTGCACGTTTGCATGTATGATTAGTGCACGATTGAGTCGGGGGCGTTACAGTTGGAAATGGTGCGCTATCAACTAAAGTTGTGGCTAGCCATTTCTCTACTAGTGTCGTGTCATTCACGTTAGCCAGTGCACTAGTCTAGCTAGGCTGACGACCCAATAGCGCTAGTCTAAATACATTCACGTTACCCGAGTTTAGTTGTCCGACTCGTTTCCCACAAAAAAACAAGATGTCTAAGTAGTTGCCTGAAAACAACTTTATCTGATTCGTTTGTAGAAAGCGTTTTTTTTCTCCTGTTCAAGAACTTATTTGTGAGAAAGAATCACAAATTTAAAAAATGTTCACAATTTTTGGCTCTATTTGTGAAGTAAATTAATGTTATTGAATTAGAAAAAAAAATTCAACTATTCAAAATTCAAAATGTTTTTCATGAAATTGGAAAATTGTTCGAGAATTTAAAAAGTGTTCATGATTTTGAAAAATATTCATGAATTCAAAAAATATTTCTAAATTTCAAAAATTATCATGAATTTTAAAATAAAACTAAAATTTTGAATTTGTTAAATTTAATATATTACTCATGAAATTAAAATAATAATTGTGAACTCATAAAATGTCTGCAGATAAATGTTCACGAAATCAAAAAAATGTACGCAAAGATAAGAATATTAGAAATTTTAGAAAAAACATGAATGTCTAAAATATTCACAAATAGAAAATTGTTTATGAATTTGAATCTGGAAAAACCATGAGTTTAGGAATGTTTGCAAACTTAAAGAAATGTTACTGGAATAAGAAATGGTTTATGAATTTAAAAATATTCAAAAAATAAATATTCATGAATTTCATAAAACAGAAAGGTAGAAAAAAAGAAAGAATAAGGAAAAGGAAAAGGGAAATAATTGCAATGAAAAAGAACGAAAAATAAAGAACAAAAACCATTGAATAAAACCGAAAACAATAAAGTAATAAAAGAAGAACTTAAAAACCCAGAACTGGAAGCTTCCGAAAATAGGATAGAAGCTTCCAGAATCTTTTAAAAACGGAATGGGTCAGTGTCAGCAACCATATGTGCTCATACCGGGTGCCACGATGGGCTCACATGCCTAGGTCGACACTAAGTCGCACACATCAATGTAATCGCAAGGGTCAGCTTTGATACTCCCTCCATTCCCTTATACAAGGCCACTATGAAAAATACATTTTACATCTATACAAGGCCACTAACAGTAATCGAGGCAAAAATTAATGACGTTTCCTCATACTAACAATTTGTTTAATACTTGCATGCATGTAGTCATAATGACATCATGCTACTTCCTTCTCATTCATTCCTTGCATGCATGCGGGCGTATTAATGATCCCGGTTAACGAAAAGAAAAGTTGAGTTGCAAATCAGCCATTAAATTTTACCTTAGTACCTATAATTTGAGTTTGTGGCCTTGTATAAGGGAATGAAAAAAGTACCGTTCTTTAACGGCCCAAACTGACTACCAGATACAAGGCCGCAATGCCTAGCTACCACCTGGGATCAAGACTAGCCCAAGAGATCAATATTAATCTCTCATGCGCATTTTGTTCTCACTCGTCAATGTGAAGCACGCTTTACTTTAAGGTTCCTTGCGGATCGGCTTTCAAAAAGAAAAAAAACTATCAATATTAGTAATGTATCAAATCCTATTATCTCGGACATTATAGCACATTTCTAGACACTCTGGACGAATTCCGTCATAACGCTCGCACAACGCGATAGATAGCATATTAGCATTGGCAGCTGCTTCGGCATTTGTACGACGAAAGCAACAACAATGTATCGTGCGGGCCGGGCTGCCACTGATGATGGCACACGCCATTTGGAGCTAGTCTCAAACTTAGGTCTTGTACAATGCTAGATGCTTAAGAAAATAAACTGATTTTTTTATAAAATACCGGTGTCTACTTTTACATAAGAGGTGCCTAATTAAGCGTCTACCCTCTACAAATAAACACTGATACTTAAAGAGACATCGATTTACTTTTTAAGCACCTTCTTTAAACACCTTGCATTTGTACAAGGCCTTATGGGTCGAAAATCTACGTGGCTGTGGAGTTGCTACTGGATCAGCCCAATTTTTTGCTCGGCGACTGCAAAAACACAAGAACGGCATATCCAGTCCCACAAATTAATACAGCAGAAACCAAACGCTGGTCCAGAACCAACACGTACATACTCCTACCTAACTCTAATTGCACCTGGTCCACCCGCCGTGCACAGGCATCAGGCATATGTGACGGTGGAGACATGCTGCCAAGATGAACAACCTGGTCCCTGCCTCGTCTCTCTCTCGGTCGAGCGGTCACTTCTTCCCGGACACGTATGTACGTAGTGACAATTCATCGCAACCACTACCCGTGTACGTACGTATGTCCAGACGTGCACACCATTTAATGTAGGGTACACCCACACGCTCCTTCCGGTGTGCCTGCCGATATATTCCTTCCCTGTTACTCTGTTATTATTGCGAATAATCTGTACTGTACGTCTGTTGCGTCCTTCATCTGAAAGTACAGACGCATACATAGAGAAGCACATGATCACATGACTGACATCCAACAAGGCCTCACCATATACTAGTACTACGATTCAATATTCAGAGCAACATTACTGGTGCATCATACTTAGGAAATGTATGCATTGTGGGCGAAATATTTTCTCTCTCTCCCAAAGCTAACGAAATCCAGATCAAACCTCACCCGCCAAAAAAAAAAAAAAAAAGAAATCCAGATCAAACCTGCATGGCAAGGCAGGGAACGCACTGCCAGTCATGAGAAATTTCTCCGGTAGCATGTGATGCATGGGCCCTACTACGTGCTGTAACGACGATATTAAATCACCCGCAACTAACTAATCTCATCGAAGAAAAAGATTCCACCTAAGCCGTCTCTTTCCGATCTTTACGCGGACAGTTGCCTATGAGCTGTCTCGCTCGGAAGCCTCTGCATATGATATAAAACCCTAGCCTCAGACACGCAGAAATGCGTTATATATCCATTCTCCAGCCACTGCCCATCGGAGCAGCGACTACTCCTACCCTACCATAAGTCCATAACACGAGAAAAAACGGGAGCAAGTGAGCAAGAAGCGACTGCGGAGGAGCAAGCCGGCATCAGATCCATGGAGCTGGAGGCCGCCCCGCAGCTCCCGATGAGGGATGCCAGGAAGCTGGTGAGGTGCCCGAGGCTGCAGCTGGACGCCAAGACGGTCACGGCCGTCGAGCAGTCCACGGGCACGCCCGTCGCCGACGTAGCGGCCACCAGCCCTGGCGGCGGGATGCGTGTCAAGATCGTGCTGAGCAAGCAGCAGCTCAAGCAGGTGGTCGCGGCCGTGGCCGCCGGCGGCGCCTTCGCCCTGCCGCCCGCGCTGGAGCAGCTGGTGAGCGCCATCAAGAGGCAGCACGCGAAGAAGCAGACGGCGGCGGCGACCAACGCGGCTGCCGCGAGGCGCCCGGGACGGTGGTCGCCGGCGTTGCACAGCATCCCGGAGGATATCTACAGCTAGATAACCCGCCTAGCTTCGTGGTGTAGTAGGTTTGCATGTATAGCTTCGGTGGTCTCTCTCCATTTTTGTTGCCTCTTCGTCCTTAATTCCTGGGTCGCAGCGTTGGGCCAAAGTGAGAGCGCGCCCAATGGCCGCGTTGCGTTGCAACTTTGAAATGTCAGCAATTTTAATCTGACATTTTGGATCCAATTCGTTTCTCTCTGCTCAAGATCGATCGATGTACATATTCTCTGGACGAATCAATAAAGAGAATGAGCTGGGGGAAATAAACAACGGAGCGTGCGAACTTGCGTGTCTCTTTCTTGCTTTGAATCTTGTCCAGCGCCAGGTAGCCACTGCGTGCGCGCGTGTGTGTGGGTGGGGCAGCGAGCAGGTGGAGCTCTTTGCCTGGAAATGCGAGCCAGCCCGGCCCTAAAAGATTCCTGTCCACCGGTACGACAAGATCTACGCGGAAAGAGCTACAGTTCACGGCCCAATGGGCGAAACTGTGGCAGATGGTAATTGTCACATGCATGCCAGCGTCTTAATCGGATTCGCTGCAGTGTTGATAAGGATGAGGTCGAGTGTGGTTAATGTACGCAGGTCCAGTGGAACAACATCTTGACGCCGATAGTGGCTGCCGGATCAATGTCATTCGCATAGGTGGTACTGGTACATAGTGGTGCGGTGGCGTTTGTTGTGGGCATACATATACTTATGATCTTCCGTATCCTCACTCCTCAGTAGCACTGACACCTTTGTTTGGTTTGTGGCCAGCCAGATCGATCCTCCGCCAAAGGGCAAGAAGTTAAAAGCAGACGGGCACACACAGCAAAAGCCGCACGTAAAGTGGTGGCTTACAGTGAAAAGTATATGCGTGATAATTTGGTTTCAAGTGTATAAGCGTTGTGTGTCTACGTTATTGACAGTTAACTCTGCTTTAAACATTGTTTGCTCGGCTGTTATGTGGAATATCAGAAATTTTTAAATCCATGGTACTCCATCTGTTCAATTCTATAAGGCCTTGAAGACATTTCAGATAGTGTGCAAAACAATCCATTTTTAGTTGTCTGAAACGACTTATAAAAGTGAACGGATGGAGTATTTAACAATGCACAGTAGCTCTCTAGCAAAAGGGTTTGGTGGACTATACCGAGGACTACTGGATACTTCTGTGAGTGAATTCCGCCTTTTACCTCATAGTTGTGCATTTGTGACACTTGTTATCCCATTTAGTGAAATAAAATTAGAAATACAATATATATTAAATTTTAAACAAGGTTTTACCCAACTTTGGTATTCCGCATGTTCCGTTAGAATAGCCCGGCGTGTTAGGTCTATGTGGTGCGTCAAAATACGCAAATATCAGAGGGCGTCATCGACGATAATGCCCATCCTTCTCTTCATCATCTCGTCGATTCCTTGTTGTTCACTGATATTTTTGAGTCTCAATCATCACCTCACACCTTTCCAAACGACATGCATAAGAAAAAGAGGGTCTAGACTTTTTAAAATGGGTAATCTAGACGATTTTTATTTGATGGGGTAATTGGTGTCACAAATGCATAAGTAGAGAATGAAAAGTGGAATTCACTCTAATTCTGTCAATAGATCAGTGCAGGCAGAAATTGGTCACTTTTCCAATTCTCATTCAAATTTTCTGAGGAAACCCTTGTTGATTTGTTCAGGTTGGACATTTTCTTTCTTGCTTTGGGTTCCTCTCCTCCTATAGCATGTGCTTGGGACAAAATTAGGATCTCCGGGGGCAATGCAGATCACTTTGGGCCGCCTGAGAAATCTTTCAAAGGTAAACACTTGATCATGAGCCATGTGTCCCAGCTAGAGATCTACTGGTCGCCACAACCAATTGCGGCACCCCCTCTAAAGGCAAGGCACATCTCTTTCGAAATGCAGGCATGAAGACACTAGCAACGAAGATGGGTTGGAAGCTCGCATCCGCGTGTTTGCATTTGTTCAGGGCTTGACCCTTGTTGGTATTTTTTTCTATTTACTGTTGTCCCCCAATTGTTGAGTAGAGTCAATTTGGATTTTATATTCTAGTGAAACTTCGTTTCGGAACATCAGATGATGTTGTATCGCTTTGGTTTCATTTATGCAATGGAGCCGGGGGTCTCTGTGACGCCCCCGGCCCGATCGTGCACTAATCATACACGCAAATGCACACGATCAAGCCTAAGGACTCACGGAAAGATATCACAACACAACTCTAAAACATAAATAAAATCATACAAGCTTTATATTACAAGCCAGGGGCCTCGAGGGCTCGAATACATAAGCTTGCGTACACAATGTTGGGGTCCTGTCGAGCTTCTTTCATGTTGACTTGGTTGACATGAACAAGTTGACTAGCGGGTAGTCTGGTTCCAACGTTCCTAGAAGGATGTTTTCGACGGCTCTTCCTGCAACCAGCAGAAGGACGTGGTGTATCCTGACGAAAAGCCATAGCATCAGGCGGTCCAGCATGAACCGATAGCTGTCTCGGCGGTGAAGGCAAACGAGGTGCAACATAGGACGGCCTTGGTGTTGGAGCAGGTCGGTGGTGTACATTGTGCGGGATCCACACTCGACGCTTCTGAACAGGCTGACCCGAGGATGAGCCAGCTCCATGAGTGCGCTTGAGCGACTCCTGGCATTCAGTCAGAGCTGTTTCAATTTGGAAAGATTTGCTGACAAGCGTTGCGAAGTCTGTGCAATCAAGGACTGCAAGTGCGAGTTTTATGTCAGTACGAAGTCCTTCACGGAATTTCTCCTGCTTGCGAGTGTCAGTGTCGACGTCATCCGCAGCATAGCGGGATAATTCAAGGAATTTCCTCTGGTATTCATCCACAGTCATTTTGCCCTGAGAGAGTTTACGGAACTCCTGCTTCTTCTGGTCGATCAGACCTTGAGGAATGTACCGTGCACGAAAAGCTGACTGAAATTCCTGCCAAGTGGTTACAGTCTCTGCAGGCAACATACCCTTGTGGCTTTCCCACCACTGAGCAGCTGATCCCCTCAGGTGATACGTCGCATAGGTGACGTAACTGTCAGGGATAACTTTTGCCGACTTCATCTGAAAGGCAATGTCACGGAGCCAATCGTCAGCGTCCATTGGATCAGTCGAGCTGCGAAAAGTGGACGGATTGAGGTGCACGAATTCTGACAGTGTTATTGGTGTAGGCTGCTGATGAGCATTCTGGTTTGGGAACTGAGCCAATATCCCGGTCATAACCTGACGGTTCAGTTCAAACTGCTCCATCATTGCGGCAATATAGGGTGGCGGTGGTGGATCGTCAGCCATCCTGCCAAATCAACAGGGGCAGTTTAGCAAGAAAGACTGCATGAGTTATTCAGGACGTAACACGAGAGATGAAGAGGAAGGGCATTAGATGTAAAATAGTAGTCGTTGAAAGACATACCAATCCATGCACAGAGTCGGGTACATGCGGATAGCACAACGGCGCAAATTTAGAAGCTAGACATGCTAGGCGGCGCGCAGGCACGCGGTAAGGAAGTACACAACGAGACATAGCAAAGGCTACATCAACGTCGGAGAAAACTGACGGAGCGAGGAATCTGCAAGTGACAACACAGGGTGCCCTCGATAAAAGGATCCTGTAAGCAGAACCTGGCCCACAATCTCGAAGCAAGGCGGGATATTTCAGAACTCTGGGTGGATGTGATCACGAGAACCTGAGGTTAGAGTTAGTAAATTTTTAACCCGAATAGAAGAGAGGTCAGAGTCCCAGAGTAAAGGTCAAGGAGTAAAAGATCCTAATACCACCCAATTGGTGACGTGGGCCCGTAAGCCACACATCCAAGTTAGTAAAATAGTTTTGGACCACTAGACTCAATTTCGGCCAAGGAGTTGGAAAGGGGGTTTCCTACAGTCAGTCGGCTCTGATACCAACTTGTGACGCCCCCGGCCCGATCGTGCACTAATCATACACGCAAATGCACACGATCAAGCCTAAGGACTCACGGGAAGATATCACAACACAACTCTAAAACATAAATAAAATCATACAAGCTTTATATTACAAGCCAGGGGCCTCGAGGGCTCGAATACATAAGCTTGCGTACACGCGTCAGCGGAAGCATCAGATATCTGAGTACAGATATGAAACAGAAACAGAAAGGCCTTTAGAAAGGCGGGGCAAAATTAAAACACTACGATCGAAAGGCGAAGGCCTCCTGCCTGGGACCCTCCGATCCTACTCCTGGTCGTCAGTCAACTCGTAGTAGTATCCATCCTCTGGGTAGTAGTAGTAGCGATCGTCGGGGCAGCTGTCTCAGGGGCTCCGTCATCTTGTTACGACAAACTGATATGGGGAGAAAAGGAAAACAAAGCAACCGTGAGTACTCAGAAGTACTCAGCAAGCAAGGATCTACACTACATATGCAACATTTTCAAAGGGAGGCTGTATATGTGGACTGGGCTGCAGAAATGAAAGAATAGAGAGAAGGCCTAGTCCTATCGAAGACTAGCATCTTCAGCGGTCTTGCAGAAATAGAAGAGGGTAGAACAGTACAATATAATGTAGCAGTATCATTAAGTCTTATCCTCACCCAGAGATCCTTTCTCGACTACCTGCGAGAAAGCAATCCCAGAGCCATACAGTCATCAACCTCGTCCTGAGATCCCTTCTCGACTCCCTGCGAGAAGCAATCCCAGAGCCATACATACAGGTCTCATCACAGGTATCCATTTCTAAATTGTATCAATCAGGATACAACTCCGAGTGTCCTTTACCGTAGGACCGGCTATCGATAGAAGTGTTCTTCCCTGCAGGGGTGCACCAACTTACCCAACACGCTCGATTAACTCCGGCCGGACACACTTTCCTGGGTCATGCCCGGCCTCGGCCAAACGACACATCGCAACCCTACCTACAGCTCAGCAGAGAGGTCCCCGCCGGTCTACATCCTAAGCGCAAGGGGGTCTTGGCCATCGCCCCTCGCCCTCCGGGTCGTTGCGCACATGGCCCAGATCCAAGCACCACCGAAATGGCGCCAATCACTCCATGCCGCACTGCTGAACTGGACGTCTGACAGAGCTTTCGGCTGATGCATACGATGCAGAACGCCCATACTATGCCCACGTGATGGTTAGTGCTATCAGACCAGAGGCCTGCTCGGATCAAATATCCAAATCGTTAGGACTAGGGCTTGCGGTAACGAGCAGAGACTTACGAAAGATGTGACCCCATCGCCCCGTCTCGAGGACTTGCTGCAAGGGTTAAGAATGCCCGGCCGTGCCTCGTATTCAACACTCGGGCACCACACTGGCACCCGTCTTCACAACACTCGCCTCTCAGGCGCACGCGGGTACCCCTCAGGGCCGACCCGCCTATCCAAGTAACATTGTAAAGTCCAAGTATCCGTGTGTCCATAACATCAGGGAATCCGAGGTATCACCCTCGTTTGATTTCCCACTCGATGTATCTGTCAAGGTGAACTCGGAGGATTCACCCTCGATGGGTTCACAGTTGATGTGTTGCACGACAGCGTCGTTACCGGAAGTGGTGGAGGAGGAATCACCCTCGATGACCACGATCGAATAGCTACTCTACAGAGTTAACATCAGAAGTGCTACATGAGGTTTCACCCTCGGCACTCGATAGTAACGCTGCAGTGTCGTTACAACTAAGGGGGGGTGATGTGCGGTGTCGGGTCCTGGTCTTCAATCCCGTTGATCGGGTCTTCTGACGATCCAGCGCGGCAGTCGGGATAAGTGGGGTCACTGATAGGTCTCTACCCAGCCTAGACTAAACAGTTTAGGATATGCAGGTAATTATCAACAGCAGGTTACAATGACCAGGCTATGCATCAGAATAGGTAAAGCAGCAGCAGCAGAAGCAATTCTAATGCAAGCATGAGAAATAGAATGGGCGATATCGGGATGATCAAGGGGGGGGGGGGCTTGCCTGGTTGCTCGGCGGCAAGGGCAAGGTTGTCAATGCTGTCTTCGGTCTCCGGAGCTGTGTCGGGATCTATCGAGAGAGAAGAGGGGGAGGAAACAGTATAAATATAGAGCAAACATGAGCAACGCAAAGTACGGCATGACAATATGCAGTGCCGGGTGTGTCCTAACGTATGGTTGCACGTCACCGAGGAAGGAGGAATCCATCCGGGAATGTTTTCCCGGTTCCGGACATTTGTCAGATAGATGACCGGAGAGGGACGGTTGCATGTTTGGGTAGTTAGGGACGTGTGATAGACGAACGGACCGCGTATTCAGATTCGTCTCGTCGTTCTGAGCGACTTTCATGTACAAAGTTTTTCGATCGGAGTTACGGATTATTTAATATGATTTTCTAAAGTTTTTATTAATTTCTGGAATTTATTTATTTTATTAAATCAACATTATCCAGAACAGTGTCTTGCTGACGTCAGCATGACGTCAGGACCAGTGGGTCCCACCTGTCATAGGTTGTTTAGTTAATTAGGGATTAACTAATTAAATTACTGTTTAATTAACACTAACTACTTAATTAAATTAACCTAATCAGGATTAATTAACTAATTAATTAACTAACTAATTAATTAATTTAATTAATTTAATTATTTTTATTTTTATTTTTATTTTTTTATTATTATTTTCCTAAAACATTTTTGGGGCTGGGCCCCGTCTGTCAGCGGCACAGGGGCCTCGGGCCCACTGGGCAGAGACCCAAAGGCCCCAGCGGGTCGGGCGCGGGCGATGGGCGCGGCCCGCTCGGAGGGGCGGCCGCGGACCGGCTGGGCAGAGCGGGCGCAGGGGGCGTGGCTGGAGGTGGTGGTGGCGGCGGCGAGCAGGGCGAGGGAGGGGGGGGTGGTGGCTGGCGGGCGCGGCGGCGAGGCGCGCGCGGGCGAGGCGGCCACTGGCGTCTTCGGCAGCCAGCAGCAGCGCAGCGACGGGAGCAGCAAGCGGGGGGGGGGTGGTGCGAGCGAGCCACGGGAAGAGGGCAGCGGGCACGACCACGGAGCCAGGGCGCGTCCGGCGCGGCGACGCACGAGCAGCGGCGGTGACCAGGGGGCGACGGGCGGTGAGCGGCGACGGGGAAAGCTCACATGGGGGCCGAGTCGGGGAGGGCAGCGTGCTCGGGGAGGGCCGGAGTCGGGGGTGACGGCGTGCAACGGTGACGGGGACGGCGAGGCGACGGCGTTCAGCTCGGGGAGGGAGTAGCGCGAGGGAGAGGCGGAGACGGGGCGGTGCTGGGGCGATGTGCGCCGGCGAGGTGCGGCAGGCACCCGGAGAGGGGCCGGCGGGTCGTGTCGAGCCGCGCGGCGACACACGCGAGCAGCGGCGGTGACCCGGGGCGACGGGCGGTGAGCGGGCGACGGGAACTCACATGGGGCCGAGTCGGGGAGGGCAGCGTGCTCGGGGAGGGCCGAGTCCGCGGGGCGACGGCGTGCAACGGTGACGGGGGACGGCGAGGCGACGGCGTTCAGCTCGGGGGGAGTAGCGCGAGGGAGCAGACGGGCGTGCTGGGGCATTTGGCGCCGGCGATGCCAGGCGCCGGAGAGGGGCCGGCGGGTCGTCGAGTCGGGCGGCGGCGGGATCGGGAGCGGGCGCCTCTGCCCCGATCCGATCCAGGGGAGAGGGGATCGAGTGGGGGGGGGGAAGTGGGGGTGACCGGTGGGCTAGGGTTCGGGGGGGGGGGGGTGGCCAAATAGGCCAGCGGCGTGCGGGAGCGGGCCGGCCTGCCTGGCATAGGCCAGCTGGGCCGAGGCCCAAAAGGGAGGGGGGGTCCTTTTCTCTTTTTCTGTTTTGTTTTTCTTTTGTTTTTTTTTCTTTTCTGTTTTGAAATGTGTGGCCCCCATTAGAGTTTTGAAAAATATGAGAGCTGGCCCACAAATCACAGCACAATATATCCTACCACCAAAAACTAGTTTGGGGTAAATATCTTTTCATATTTATTTTAGACTAAATAAAAGGTAATTAAATATTGTCTTTAATCACTGTTTGGGGATGTTCAAGCCACCTACCCATTTTCCATAATGTTGGTTTCAATTTTAGAATTGTCTCTGATTTATTTGCTATTTAATGAACAATTTAGTTTTTATGTTGGACCATTTTTATATTTCACTTTCATTTAAATTTGAATTGGAGTTAGGAGTTGAAATGCAATATGATGCAAATCATGATCATGCACTGTTAAACATGATGACTTGTCATTATCAAAATGGAATTACTGTGGCTAACCACTGGGGGTGTTACAGTCTCTTCCCCATTTTTCTAAAAAAAATGTATGTTGACAGACAGATTTGCTCTTCTCTATCCTCAAGCAGGAGTTAAATGCACCACTATTTCATTAACTCAAACTAGGGTGCACATTTTAGGCTAACAACTCGAAAATTGATCGATTTAGTCCATAAACTCATTAATGTGATCTAATTAGGCCAAAACCGATTCTGGGGGGGGGGGGAGGGACCGGCCACATGGCTGCCATGTCAGCTTCCCTTATACAGCTAGTGAACTAATAATATTTTACATGGATCTATTTGCAAAGTGGCCGATTTTTTCCCTCTCACAAATCATGCTAACGGTGTATGAAGGAAAAGGATAATTAAAAATCTAAGTTGCATGCATCGAACCAAGGTCCTTTGGCCTCAACAAGTGCCTCACTGACCAGTGCAACATCATTGGCATGTGTACTAAAATGCAGCCCACAATATATATAGAATCATACATATATATTAACTGAATACAAATCTTTTCCTAAATTCACACGATCCTTTCCTAAACCCACACGTTAATTTGATGAGCGGCCTGATGGCCAACAGAAGGAAAGTAGAGAAGATAGTGTGGGTTTAGGAACGGAACTTTAAGAAAGGGCCGACATGATCATGTGGATTTTGGAGAGGATTTGTATTCCGTTAATGTAAAAGGTATCATTCTAATATAGAATGGGTTGCATCTCAGTACATAAATTGGTTGAGATTTAACTAGTCAGCAAGGTGCTTGGCAGCCCAAAAGGCCTTTTTAGGATCAATGCCACCGCTTTATTACTTAAACATAGCTAGGAATCTCGTCCGAAATAGTCTCCAGAATGCAATCCGACGGTACAGAAAACCAAACTTTACAAAGATCATCGCCTAACCCTATCTTAGCTAGCTTATCCGCGACACTGTTGGCATCTCTACTTGCCCAAGTCACCTTCACCTGCATAAAATGTCGAAGCATCTCCTTGATCTCCTGAATGCACGGGCCAATGCGGGGAGATCCTTTGCATGGTTATTGATTGCTGCCACCATGCCTACATTATCTAGTTCTAAGTGCGGCATTTGCACATTAGTATCCATGGCCAGCTGAATAGCTCGTCTGCATGCCAACGCTTCCACCTTCTCCGGACACACAACATGGTTAAAGGAGTGGCACGCTGCAGCTTTGAAGGCTCTGTTGTGATCTCTCAGCACGACTCCCGCTCCACCATTTCCACGAGTCTATGAGTAAGCACCATCCGTGTTGGCCTTAACCCATCCCTCCTCCGGCGGTTCCCATCTCATCCTCACTCTCTGCTATCACGATACACTGGACTTATCATGAATCATCTTCCACTCTTCCACATGAGCCACCACACGGTTTATGATTTCATGCGGGTCTTCTATTCGCTTGCCATCTCGAGCTTCATTTCGGGCCAGCCGCAAAGCGTACACCGCCTGGACCATCACCACCCGCTCATCCTCATGTGCCTGTGCAAACCAGTCTAGCAGCCACCTTGAAACTGCACTCTGGAAATCAAGCTGACACGGTGGGATCGCCACCGCAATTCCCTTTTCCGATCGCTGTTTTTTCAAGAACAGTGCTGAGTGAGGGCAGCCCCAAAATCTCTGATAGATCATCTCATCACGTCCGCAAGCCGTACAGAAGACCCCTGCCTTGATGCTCCTCCTATGAAGTTCATGTCCAACAGCTAAATCATTCTGAAGTAACCTCCACATGTGAATTTTTGCTTTGCCCGAGCCCAAAGTATCCCACAACGCCATACAGCTCTTGTGTTGATTCACTGAAGAAGAGGATTCCTGCCTCCCCGTCCTAGCTTTGTTCATTGCCATGCGCAGATGGTAGGCTGATCTTACTGTGAAGCACCCATTCTTGGTGAAATTCCAAGCTAGATAATCATCAACACCGGTTCCTCCAACAGAAATCTGCTTTATATCCCTCGCATCATCTGCTGAGAACATCTCGTCCACCTTCTACTCGTTCCATCTTTACCCCGAGTGGTCTAACATGTGACAAACCTTAGTCATCCCTAGAATGTACATGGCACCCAATGGTGCCAAGCTCCCGCTTCTCGGGATCCATTGGTGGTGATGGATGTTGATCTTGGAGCCGTCTCCGATGCGCCAATCCAAGCCAGCCCGTAGGAGGTCTCTTCTGTGGAGAATGCTACGGAAAGTATATGATCCTCCCGCCGGACAGTTTGCATTCAGAATGCCCCTCTCGCTGAAGTATCTTGCCTTTAAAACTCCAGCACACAGTAAATCAGGGACCTGTAAAATCCTCCACGCTTGTGTCGATGCACTAAAACATTGGTGCGTTAGTACCCTGACTTCTGCACAGGCAGTTGCAGCCTTCCTGACGCCAAGGCTTGCAGGAGGACTACTGCAAACAACACTTTAATATACAAGACCGTGAAGAAGACCTCCAGGCAGGTCATCGAGAAGTAGTAAGTTAGTACTAAAGGACAAGATTCCAGTTGCTGGCAAGCTCCGCACCGGCTAGCCAAGACCCGGCAAACTCCTTGCCGGGAAGTACCCTGTAAGTGCATCTAGTGCCACTCCTAGTTGGTTTTGGAGTATTGACGACAAACCTGGTTGAGGGACTAATGTGTTTGTGAGACTCACAGGAGAACATAGGTAGAAGTCCCGATTGATTCGGTTTACCCATCGAAGATGACCCCTAAAAATGTATGAAGACATTGAAGACATTGGTGATTCGCGAAGACATTCACATTGAAGATAATGATGTGTGAAGACATTCACTTGAAGACAATGGAGTGCGAAGACATAGTTTCTTTCGTAGTTTCATTTTCTTCTTTCTCGAGTCAGAGGAACCACCAAACTGTTAAGTGGGGTCCAAGTGAACAAAGTCAGAAAACTGACGTGATGCTCAATCCAAATCCTATGTCTTCGAGTGAAGACAATGAGAGAAAATCTTATCCTGAGTTGGATAAGTTTGCTTTACTTGTAGCCCACCGCGTGTGTTTGAAATCCGTCTGTTGGACACGTGTCGGTTCCCCAATGACCCAGGGTCATTTCGGACATATCATGTCGGGTTGCCCTGGCTATAAATAGACACCCCCTTCCATCATAAATTGGTGGCTGCTCGAGTTAGTACACGGCTTTTATCGTTCGAGAGCAACCCACCTCCGAAGCCTTTGAGAGAGAATCCTTGCGAGGACAAAACACAAAACACCCAAAGCCCAAAGAGTGTTTGGCATCACTGAAGTCTTTCTGTTCTGCGTGATCTGAAGACTTATTACACTTGAAGACTGTGATCTTTTAGTCGGTTAGGCATCGCGTTATGAGGATCCAAGAGTCATTGTGGATCGCCGGTGAACGAAGTCTGTGAAGGTTTGGAAGTCTACCTTGAAGACTTACCTGAGTGATTGGGCGAGGACTTAGTGACCTTAGCTCAAGGGGAATAAGGTGAAGGCGTGGTCTTCTGAGTTCAATCTCAGCCTCCCTAACCAGACGTACAGTTGTCACAGCAACTGGAACTGGTCTACCAAATCCTTGTCTTCCTCAAGCAATTGGTTCTATCACTTCAACCCTTACTTACTGTTTAGCTTTGTGAAGTCATTGCTTGCCTGCTCTGGTTGAATATATTGCTCGAAGACATTCACCCCTGATTGCTTATTTGGCTTCATACTATCTTCCTATTCTGACCTGTTCTACCTAGCTGCTATTTGTCTTCGTGCCTTCTCTGTACTGTTTCTTTGACTATGGCATGGCTAGTGTAGTTTATTTTCCACTTCATCATGTTTAGGTGTTATTTGACTGTCTGTCTTTGAAGACTTTGCTCATTTCGAAGACTCAAATAAAAATCGCCTATTCACCCCCTTTAGTCGATAACTAGCACTTTCAATTGGTATCAGAGTAAGGTGCTCACTTATTCTGTGTGATTCGGTTTAACCACCTGGAGTTTTAGCTATGTCGACTACATGGATAATCAAGGTCTCCGCTGCATGCCCCGTCTTCGATGGCACTGATTACCCCTACTGGAAGAATAAGATGCGCATGCATCTTGACGCCATTGACAATGACCTCTAGTATGTCATCAAGACCGGCGTTCCCAAAGTCGATGAAGGTGTCACCGCTGCTGATGTTAAGAGGTTTGCACAATTGGACTCGACCGCGAAGCACATCATTTGTGGTCATCTGACCAAAGGACAGTATGGCCGTGTGAGTGCTCTGGAGTCTGCGAAGCTAGTCTGGGATTGGCTGTCCAAGGTCAATGAAGGCGTTCACTGGCGATCCACAATGACTCTTGGATCCTCATAACGCGACGCCTAACCGACTGGAAGATCACAGTCTTAAAGTGTAATAAGTCTTCAAATCACACGGACAGAAAGACTTCAGTGATGCCAAACACTCTTTGGGCTCTGGGTGTTTTGGGCTTTGTCCTAGCAAGGGTTCTCTCTCAAAAGCTTCGGATGTGGGTTGCTCTCAAACGACAAAAGCCATGCACGAACTCTGAGCAGCCACCAATTTTTGGTGGAAGAGGGTGGCTATTTATAGCCAGGGGCAACCCGCATGATATGCCCAAAATGACCCTAGGTCACTAAGGAACCGCCACGTGTCCAACGGTCGGATTTCAAACACACGCGACAGCTTCACTTGGGCTACAAGCAAAGCTGACTTATCCAACTCAGGATAAGGTTTTCTCACATTGTCTTCACTCGAAGACATAGGATTTGGGTTGAGCATCACATCAGTTTTCTGACTTTGTTCACTTGGACCCCACTTGACAGTTCGGTGGTTCCTATGAGTCAAGAGAGAAGAAAATGAAACAACGAAAGAAACTATGTCTTCGCACTCCATTGTCTTCAAGCGAATGTCTTCACGCATCATTATCTTCGACATGAATGTCTTCGCGAACCACCATTGTCTTCAATGTCTTCATACATTTTTAGGGGTCATCTTCAATGGGTAAATCGAATCAATAGGGACTTCTACCCGTGTTATCCTGTGAAACTCACAAATACGTTAGTCCCTCAACCACGTTTGTCGCCAATACTCCAAAACCAACTAGGGGTGGCACTAGATGCACTTACACGTATCATAGGCACGTCTTGTCCATTGGATGGATGACATCCCAACATGGAGCTGACATGTGGTTCCTTCGGCCAATGAGAATTTTGCACGTGGAAAATCGCAACTGGTCTGGGCTGTTAACGCGTTATTGGATCCAAACCGGAACCCGGTAGCTTAATGGCGACCCGTTATAGTGGATGCCACGTGTCGGTTACCCTTGAAGAAAACACTTCCATGACACGCCATTTATCATCATGGAAGTGGACACTTCCGTTATGATGATTTGAGTTTTGTCATGGAACACTTCTACGACAACACAGGTATGACTATCTTGATTCTATCATAAAATCATCACAGATGTACATGCATGACAGAAAATGTGACCTACTGTGGCAAACAAGTATCATCGCGGAAGTTTTTTTTGTAGTGCTTGATGCCGGCTAGGATGAGGTCATTGGTTCTTTCCGCATAGCCATTCGACAATGGGTGGGCAATGGACGCTAGGTCTAGCCAGATCCCCTGGCCAGCGCAGAAGTGAGCCAGTGCGCTCTTGGCGAAGTTGGTGCCGTTGTTGGTGATGATGCTGTGGGGGATGCCGTAACAAACAGTGATGTCTTTGATGAATGTGACGGTTGTTGGGCCGTCCAGCTTCTTGATTGGCTTGGCCTTGATCCACTTGGTGAACTTATCAAGGGCGACCAACAGGTGCGTCATAATGCCACCGTGAGCGGTTTTGAATGGCCCCACCATATCGAGGCCCTAGACGGTGAAGGGCCACATGATGGGGATGGTCTTGAGGGCCGCAACTGGCTGGTGGCTCTTTGCGCTGAAGCGCTGCCAGCTGTTGTACTTGAGGACCAACTGCTTGGCGTCGTCTAGAGCAGTCAGCCAGTAGAAACTGTGGCGGAAGGCCTTGGCCACAATGGCCCTCGAGGAGGCCTGGTGGCCACAGTCGCCCTGGTGGATGTCCTTCAGGATCTCGATCCCTTTGGCCGGCTCGACACAGTGCTGGAACACGCCGATTGTGCTGCACTTGATGAGTTCGCGGTTGATGATGGTGTCGGCTGGAGCCCGGCGCTGCACTTGCCGGGCCGCGACTTCGTCTGCGGGGAGCTCGCCGCTCACAAGATAAGTGAGGATTGGTTGTTCCCAGGATGGTGCCTCCACCATCGTCAGGAGGGCTGCTGCTATGGGGCCGGCTGGGTCGGGAGGCGGTGGGCCGGAGCCGGGAACTGGTGGGTCAGCTGGGATGAAGATGGATTCGGAGTCGGGGGAGGCCTTGATGGAGGGCTTGTACAGATGCTCGAGGGATACGCTGGCTAGGATCGCTTGCCGGGTGGACCCGATCTTGGCCAGCATATTGGCCGCCTCATTGTCGGCTTGAGGGACGTGGTGGAATTCATAGCCAGTGCGGCGATGATGCCGTCTCCCAAGCCGGTGTGCGTCTTCGAGCCGTTGAAGTGCATCCGCCATGAGTCGGGAGGCACCGACAGGTATTGGGTTTCCGCCCAGTCGACGAGGAAATCAGCGAGCGCCTGGGACTTGATGGCAGTGCAAGGCTCGTAGAGGATTGTGTGAGCAGCCAGCTCGATGGCCCACTTGGCGACCCGGTCAGTGGCATCCCGGCTGTCGATGATCTCCAAGAGGGGAGCCATGCTAACCACAGTGATGGAGTGCTCCTGGAAGTACTGCTTCAGCTTCTTGGCGGCCAGATACACGCCGTAGCACATCTTCTGGTAGTGGGGGTAATTCTACTTGGAGAGGGGGTGCACCTCGCTCAGGTAGTACACAGGTTGCTTGACCGGATGCACCATGCCCTCCTTTGGTCGCTCCACCACCAACACCATGCTGACAACATGAGTGGTAGCTACAATGTACATCAACATTGGCTCCTTCTCAGCCGGCACGGCCAGGACGGGTGCGGTGGAGAGCATGCGCTTGAGAGGTCGCAGAAAGCCTCGTCCGCCTGCGGCGTCCAGTCGAACACAGCCATCTTCTTCATCAACTGGTATAGGGGCAAGGCCCTCTCCCCCAGCTGGCTGACGAACTACCTGAGGGAGGCCAGGCAGCCGCTGAATTTCTGGAAGTCGTGCAGGCGGGCCAGCTTGCACATGCGCTCGATGGCCTTGATCACCTCGGGGTTGGCTTCAATCCCGCGCTCTGAGATGAGGAAGCCAAGGAGCTGGCACACCGAACACACACTTCTCTTGGTTGAGCTTGATCTGGTACTTGCGCAAATTGGCGAATGTCTCCTTGAGGTTGTCCAGGAGGGTGAGGTGTTGCTTAGTCTTCACCATGATGTCATCCACATACACGCGTACATTACTGCTGATCTGTGGCAGGAGGCACTTCTGCATGCAGCGCTAAAAAATGGCGCCCGCATTCTTCATGTCGAAGGATATGGTGATGTAGCAGTACGGCCCAAAGGGGGTGATGAAGGACGTCTTGAGCGAGTCGGACAGGTCCAGCTTGATCTGGTGGTAGCCGGAGTAGGCGTCCAGGAACAACAGCAGCTTGCAGCCGGCCGTGGAGTCGATCACTTGATCAATCTGGGGCAGAGCAAAGGGATCCTTGGGGCATGCCTTGTTCTGGTTGGTGTAGTCGATACACATGTGCCAACTTGCATTTTTCTTCAACACGATGACTGGGTTGGCCAGCCACTCAAGGTGGAAAACTTCGATGATGAAGCCGGTTGCGAGCAGCCGGGTGATTTCTTCACCAATGGTTCTTCGCTTCTCCTCTGAGAAGCGGAGGAGCGGTTGCTTGACCGGCTTGACATCTAGCCGCACATGGAGTTTGTGTTCGACAAAGTTCCTCGAAACACCCAACATATCTTTGGGGAACCATGCAAAGATGTCCCGATTATCACGGAGGAAGTTGACGAGCTCGCCTTCCTATTTGCTGTCGAGGTGGGTGCCCACGACAATGCATTCACTACAAAAAAACCACTTGCATGATGATACGTGTTTGTCATAGTAGGTCACGTTTTCTGTCATGCATGTACATCTATGACGATTTTATGACAGAATCAAGATAGTCATACCTATGCTGCCGTAGAAGTGTTCCATGACAATACCAAAATTATCATCACGGAAGTGTCTACTTCCATGATGATAAATGACGCGTCATGGAAATGCTTTCGTCAAGGGTAACCGACACGTGGCATCCACCGTAACGGGTCGCCGGTAAGCTATCAGGTTCCGGTTTGGATCCAATAACCCGTTAACAGCCCGGACCAATGGGGATTTTCCACGTGTAAAATTCTCATTGGCCGTAGAAACCACGTGTCAGCTCCGCGTTGGGACAGATGTCAACCACCCAATGGACAGGAGGCGCCTATGATACGTTCACACGTGGCAAGGCCCAACAGCGGCCCATTTAGGTTAAAAAGGCCGGTCCAGTCAAATTAGTTGGCTGGCCCATTAACGGCCTGTTTGCAGACGGCCCATTCGCAGTTAAGGCCCATAGAAATAGTGTCAAATCGGCCCATCAATGGCCTGTTGTAGATTTCTCATCATTGCGGCCCATGGTCACTTCTGACCCATTAACAGTCCGCTAAGTATTTGGACCGAATTACGGCCCGGTGTGTTTCGGCCTGTTAAAGGTCCTGCTACATTTGGGCCCATTTATTACCCAATGAAACTTTCAGCCCATAAAAGATCATGAAGGAATTGGGTCATATTCGGCCATGTCTGACATTCAGCCTATTAACGACCCAGTATAGATTTGGGCCACTTCCAGCCTAATGTGTTTTTTGGCATGTTAACGTTGGACAAAATCCATGGGCCATATGTGGCCCAACGTCACATCGGGCCTATTAACGACCCATATAATCGCTGATACAAATCAATCCCTACTGCACTTCCGACCTGGTAAAGGCTCGTGTAGTAGGTCGGCGCATTTACGGCCCGTCTGAATTTCGGTCTATGAACGATCCACATTGTAAATGGGCCACGATGACGTGAGATACATTTTGACCTGCTAATGACCAGTCGGTTATTTGGCACATTTCAGTCCCAATCATCTTTCGGCCTCCTAAAAGCAATGGGCATAATCTGGCCCAATTAGGGCCCAATCTTGGGCCCAATCTGACTTTCGGCCTATTAAAGGCCCATGTTATTTATGGGCCATATTAGGCCTGCGAGATATTTACACATGTTAATGGCCTGTTGTTACTACGGGCCCAAATTATGTTTAGGCCTGTTAAAGGCCCACTGTGGGCACAGTCCTATAAAAAATAAGAAAGCTTATACTGATTTAGGCCCAGATATTTTTAGTGGGCTACATGCCCTTGATGGCCCATAATCGTTTTTCTCCCAATTGGAATTGTGGGCCCAATGAATGTTGGCCCGTTGGGCTCCTACGATGCTTTCGGCCCAAAGGAGATCGATGATGCCGAATACATTACTAAGATAAACCTACACTATACAAAAATAGCATCGTAATTTCTACGGCCTTTGGCAGCACGATAAATGCTGTATCACAACAAAATAAATTACAGCCATACAACAAAAGGCCTGTTGGCATAGAAGTTTACAGTCCTTGCAGATAAATGCACCATCAGATGTATAGAAGCACAAATCATTTGACCTGAGTGCTAATGTTTCAGGCTGTAGAATGTCATTGCTCTTGAACAACGAAGCAAATGTCTGATAGTCTGGTTTCAAAACCATTCATATCTTGACGACATTTGTCAACCACTATTCTTGTTTCAGAAACGACCTCCATTAGGGATTGGACTTGTGTCTGGAGCATAGATATATCACTCTGTCTAGCCGGAAGATTTTGTTTAGTAGGCGATTTGGACGAGGTTACCTTGACGACCAACCCAGAATTAGTGGAGAGATACTAGCACACTGCAACAAGAGGTGACATTGTGCCTATGTTAGCGTCGTCACCTTCAGGTGGTTGTGGCTGTTCAATCATTTGTTCCATAGCTTGCTGAAAGTTTGAATTTATAGATTAGTGTGCCAAATAAGTTACTATTGAGACAAAAACAAACAAAATAGGTTTCACGTTTATACATAACTTATTTTGGTGAACTACTGTAATACATTAGCATGTATTGTAGTGCGAACTACATAATAAAATCACTTTTGGAACATATGTCCACGTAGCATGCCTACTGTATTGTCTATTTCTTCACATTCATGGACATCTAAGGATAAAGAGACATGGTTTAAAGTAGGATGAACATAGTATGACATCATTCATATCACGGGCAAACAGATATCAAACAAATAGGCTATTGTATCATTGTGTGGGCACGTGAACATCACAACTAGATTACAGATCAAGACCAAAAGAATATCCTTCCTCTCTTTTAAACCGTGTAAGGTGAAATGATACATTAAGACAACTGTGTATAAAAGTGAACAGAGTAACTGACATTGGCTGCAAACCAATCAGTTAAATGAACATGTCACAGTAACAACTAGTTCAAAGGCATGAGGAGTAAGGACTTACTACAGCGGCTTGAACTGGTGTGCTCATGCCCTTCATCTTGCTGGTGTGGCAATCCTTGAAGATTTGCACTGCATTCGGTTCAGGTTCTTTTTGGTCCACACGGGCTTTCCTCTGTATTTGTAACAAGTCAATATATATACGATAATATGACACAGAAAAAAGAAGGAACTAGCATCTATTTACAAGATACTCAATGTGTGCAATATAGCTACGAGATCTTGTTGTCTGTTGGAATTTCACTTTAGAACGGTTGGCTTGTTCTTCAAACAGTTAGCCTAGAAGAAGATAGACTTGTAAGGCACATATGTAAATACGAGTTCAATATGTGATCTGATCAAATACATATACCCTACCTGATACTTTGGATCAGACCAGTGTTTAACAAGGGCTGTCCAGTCTTCATCCGTAATATATTCCACTGGAGATGTTTGGGCGATTTCATTGATAGCCTTTCCTTCAAAGTGAGTTTTTCTAAGGTGATACTGATACTGTCGCAGAGCAGACTAAAAAATATGAGTGCATGCTTGTTTAGTTGCATCATCTTTCGGATCCAACTTGAACCTCATCTGCTGAAAAAAACAATGTGAGTCTCATTAGGAGGAAGCTAGAAAGTATGGGACAGAGCAGGACAATATTACTAATTGCGATGAATAACATTACTTACGGATAAATGGTCAAGGAAGGTGTTAAACTGGGTATCGTCTTTCTCATTCCTGTACTGGATCCACGTTGGGAGGATACGTGCATGACACCTAACGGCAATGGCTGCCTCTGATACTAACTTGGCTGACTCTGTAGCATCACGTGGCCTTTTTAAACCTGCCTCAAAATGGATCTCCATTCTTCCTCCTTTAGATTTTGTTAATCTGTCAAGCATTATCCCTGATGTCTATTTCCACTTGCGCCGTGGTGCTAGTTCAACAACGAATATGGAAAGTGTTAGTGCACATCAAACTGTGAGAGTAGATATAAAGGAGCATGCAACTGCAACTTGACTCGGTTAGGTACCGTCTTGGTGTTGATGCTCATGAGGTTCGTCTGATCTTGCCAAGTCCTATTGTGTCAGCAGTGCTTCGGAAGTAGTGTTAGGTGTGAAGGCCGCTTGGGAACATGCCACTTACAGAGCAAACAAACGAGTAAATTGTTGAGATGTTGGTACAGTTGAAGGAGGTGCTGCAGCTAGTGGAGTAGGTGATACTGTGTTTGTAGATTTAGCGGGTGGACTTGGACCTTCTACTACACTATAAGTACCAGCAGAATCTCAAGGGAACATCCTTTTCCGTTGCACCCGACGAGTAACACCATTCCCTACTATATTCTTTTCCTTGCTCTTTTTTTTACTTTGCCATGTCAAGCCGTACCCACAACACAAAAGAATAAAATCGCTCTTCAGAACTCATTGATGCATGATACAGACGAGAAATACTTTGATGTAAGACACCCATATGAGGATGATGGAATACGTAAGAAAAACAGGATGACATGACATATTCACACCTACGATGTGTAAACTAAGCAGAAGGATTTTCAAGAAATTAGAAGTCATGCAAGCTAGACACCATATGAAAGATGCAACCAATATCACTCTGCCAAGTTAAAAGTGTCTTGTCATAAGTGGCATTTCGAAAAATTAGAAGCAGTAAAACCTAGAAATCAATGCAAGATGCAACCACTATCACACTGCCAAGTTAAAAGCATCCAATCATAAGTGATTGACGCGGGATACACAACAACAGTACTTTGATGTAAGAACATGGTAGGATAGATGGATGCAGTGTATTCTAGACACAGAAAGGCATGTCATATGCACATGTATAACGCATAAACTCAGTAGGTGCAATTTAATCAAATTAGAAGAAATACAAGCTAGACAACATATGCAACATGAAACCAATTATTACGCTGTCAACTTAGAGCAAGCACCTGTGATGGCGGAGTAGGGGAGATGAACTCATCATATAGACTTGGGACTTCAACTGCAGTAGCAGTGGCAAATCTAGAGAGCCTCCGTTTGCGTCGGTCCGGAGGATCACCAACATCCCCTAACTTACTCTTTTCCTTCCTCTTTTTTGATATTGTCTTCTGAAGTCAAAACCACAAGAAGAGGAATAAAATTAGCTTTGCATAACTGGTTGATGCATGATACAGACGAACACTACTTTGATGTAAGGCAATCGCATGATAGGAGGATGGAATATATACAAAAAAACGACAGCATTGCATATTCACACCTATGATAGGAGGATGGAATATGTATGAAAAATGGTAAGGAGAAGGCATTTCAACAAAATTAGAAGAAATGAAAGCTAGGCACCATATGAACATGCAACCAATATCACTCTACCAGGTAAAAAGTGTCTCGTCATAAATGCCATTTCAACAAATTAGAAGCAGTACAAGCTAGAAGACAATGCAAGATGCAAACCTACATCACACTCCCAAATTAAATGTGTCTTATGGGTAAGTGATTGTTGCAGGATACACAACGGTAGTTTGATGTAAGAACATGGTGTGATAGACAGATTTATTATGTTCTAGAAACAGGAACACGTGTCGTATTGACAGGTATAAGTTGTAAGCTACGCAGATGCAATTCAACAAAATTAGAAGCAATACAAACTAGACATCATACGGAACACGCAACCACATCTAACAGTGCCAAGTTAGAGCAAGCACCTGTGATGGTGGAGTAGGGGAGATGTGCTCATCATCTAGACAGCTACGTTGACTGTCCAGCCTTCTGTTGTCTTGCGAATCTTGTTGGGAGGATGGCGGAGTAGAATCTGTAGAGACCCTCTGTTTGAGTTGCTCCGAAGGACCACCACCATCCACTGCCTTACTAATTTCCTTCCGCTGTATTGATTTTGCATTGTGAAGTCAAGCCGATAAGAAAAAGGAATAAAATTCGCTCTTCAGAACTCATTCATGCAAGATACTGTCGAACACTACTCGGATGAAAGGCAAACACATGATATGAGGATGGAATATGTACAAAAAACAGGACGGCGTGACATATTCACACCTATGATGTGATAACTAAGTAGAAGGCATTTCAACAAATTAGAAGCACTGCAAGCTAGACACCATATGAAAGATGCAACCAATATCACTCTGCCAAGTTGAAATTGTCTGGCGTTTCAACAAATTAGAAGTAGTACATGCTAGAAATCATATACAAGATGCAACCAATATCACATTGGCGACTTAAAGGTGCCTCATCATAAGTGACTGATGCGGGATACACAAAAATAGTAGTCTGATGTAAGAACATGGTGTGATCAGATATAGTATGTTCTAGAAATAGGAACACGTGTCATATTCACAGGTATGATGCGTAAAGTAAGCAGATGCAATACAACAAATTTAGAAGCAATACAAGCTAGACATCATACGCAACATGCAACCACATATAATAGTGCCAAGTTAGAGCAAACACCCGTGATGGTGGAGTAGGGGAGATGTGCTCATCATCTACATAGCTACATTGACTGTTTAGCCTTGCTTTATCTTGCGAATCTTGTTGGGAGGATGGCGGAGTAGAACCTGTAGATACCCTCCATTTCAGTTGCTCGGAAGGACCACCATCATCCAATGCCTTACCAATTTCCTTCCGTTTTATTGATTTTGCATTGTGAGGTCAAACCGACAAGAAAAAGGAATAAAATTCGCTCTTCATAACTCATTCATGCATGATACTGACGAACACTACTTTGATGAAAGGCAAACTCATGATACGAGGATGGAATATGTACGAAAAACTGGACGACATGACATATTCACACCTATGATGTGGAAACTAAGCATAAGGCACTTCAACAAATTAGAAGCATTGCAAGCTAGACACCATATGGAAGGTGCAACCAATATCACTCTGCCAAGTTAAAACTGTCTCGTCATAGGTGGCGTTCATCAAATTAGAAGCACTACATGCTACAAATCATATTCAAGACGCAACAATATTACACGGCCAACTTAAAGGTGTCTCATCATAAGTGACTAATGCAAGATACAGAAGAACAGTAGTTTCATGTAAGAACATGGTGTGATAGACATATATAGTACGTACCAAAAACAGGAAGGCGTGTCATATTCACACATATAATGTGTAAGCTAAGAAGATGCAGTTACACTAATTAGAAGCAATACAAGCTAGACACCATATGCAACATGCAACCAGATATCACACTGCCAAGTTAGAGCAAGCACCTGGGACTGAGTAGGGGAGCGGAGATTTGGAACTTGTAATGCACTAGCAGTACAAGGAGAATCTGTACAGATGCTCCGTTTACGTTGCTGCAGAGGACCACCATCATCGCCTTCCTTACTCTTTTCCTTCCTCTTTTTTGATTTTGCCTTGTCAAGTCAAACCCACAAGAAAAAGGAATAAAATTTGCTCTTCAGAACTCATTGATGCATGATACTGATGAACACTACTTTCATGTAAGGCAACTGCATGATAAGAGGATGGAATATGTATGAAAAACAGGACAACATGACATATTGACATGTATGATGTGTAAAGTGTAAACTAAGCACAAGGTGTTTGAACTAATTAGAAGCAATGCAAGCTAGACACCATATGAAAGATGAAACCAATATCACTCTGCCAAATTAAAAGGGTGGCCTCGGAGGAGCTCAAACTGCTGAAGTACAGGATGAAGAAAAAATATGACTTGCAATTCTCTACTTGGTTGGAGACTTTGTTGTAATTGCATCTTTAGTAGTAGAGTAGCTTTTGCTTCTAGCTCTTTTAGCTTGTTAGTTCTCTTTTAGGTTTCTTAGTTTTCTTTCTCCTTTCTTTTCTTTTCTTCTCTTTCTTTCTTCTTTTGTATTTTATTTTATTTTCTTAGTTTTAGGGCTTATCTCAAATCTATCAGACAACCTTTGTTCTCTATTTCTTTATTAATAAAAGTTGCAGTGGGGTTTTTACCCTACTGTTTATAGTAAAAAGAAAGGGTGGCCTCATAAATGTATTTGAACAAAGTAGAAGCAATACATGGCAACAGGCTAGAAATCATATGCAATATGCAATGAATAAAGGTGTCTCATCGTAAGTGATTGATGCGGGATACACAAGAGCGGTAGTTTCATGTAAGAACATGGTTAACAGATAGATGTAGTATGTACCAAAAATAGGAAGGCATGATATATTCAAAGGTATAATGTGTAAACTAAGCAGATGCAATTTACCCTAATTAGAAGCATTACAAGCTAGACACCATATGCAACATGCAACCACATATCACACTGGCGAAGTTAGAGCAAGCACTTGCTATGGTGGTGTAGGGGAAATGCGGTCTTCAAGTACAGAGATACGTTGAATATCTACATTTAGACTTGTTGTTTCTTGAGAATCATGTGGGGAGGATGAAACTGCACTGTTTATAAGAGTAGGGCGTCTCATACTAACCCATGGGTGTGATTGTCTCATCATAACTGATAGATGTAGGATACACAAGAATAGTAGTTTGATGTAAGAACATGGTGTGATAGGCAGATGTTTTATGTACCAAAAACAGGAAGGCATGTCATATTCACATGTATAATGTGTAAGCTAAGGAGATGCAATTTAACAAATTAGAAGCAATACAAGCTAGGCACCATATGCAACATGCAACCAGATATCACACTGCCATGTTAGAGCAAGCACCTGGGGTTGTGGAGTAGGGGAGACGAGATTTGGAACTTGCACTACAGTAGGAGTAGCTCGAGAATCTACAGAGATCATCTGTTTCGGTTGCTCCAGAGGACCACCAACATCCCGTGCGTTCATCCTTTTATATTTTTCCTTGTCAAGTCAAACACACAAGAAAAAGGAATGAAACTCGCTCTTCCAAATTCATAGATGCATGATACTAATGAACACAACTTTTATGTAAGGCAACCACATTGTAGTAGGATGGAATATGTACGAAAGAAGCTAAGCAGAAGGCATTTCAACAAATTGGAAGCAATGCAAGCTAGACACCATATGAAAGATCCAACCAAAATCACTCTACCAAGTTAGAAGTGTCTAATTATAAGTGGCATTTCAACAAATTAGAGGCAGTACATGCTTGAAATTATATGCAAGATGCAATCAATATTACACTGTCAATTTGAAGGAGTCTCGTCAGAAGTGATTGATGAGGGATACACAAGAAAAGTAGTTTGATGTAAGAACATGGTTAATAGAAAGATGTAGTATATACCAAAAACAGGAAGGCATGTCATATTAACAGGTATAATGTGTTAACTAAGCAGATGCAATTTACCCTAATTAGAAGCATTACAAGGTAGACACCATATGCAACATGCAACCACATATCACATTTCCAAGTAAGAGCAAGCACCTGCGATGGTGGTGTAGGGGAATTGCGGTCATCAACTACAGAGCTACGTTGACTATCTTCATTTAGCCTTGCTGTTTCTTGAGAATCATGTGGGGAGGATGACACTGCACTCTTTAAAAGAGTAGCGCGTCTCACAGTAACCCACCGGGGTGATTGTCTCATCATAAGTGATTGATGAGGGATACACAAGAGCATTAGTTTGATGTAAGAACTTGGTTAATAGACAGATGTAGTATGTATCAAAAACAGGAAGGCATGTCATTATCAAAGGTATAATGTGTAAAGTAAGCGGATGCAATTTAACCAAATTGGAAGCAATACAAGCTAGACACCATATGCAACATGCAACCACATTTGACAGCACGAAGTTAAAGCAAGCACCTGGGATGGTTGTGTGTGCCAATTGAGATCATCAACTGCAGAGCTACGTTTACTGTCTCCATCTGCTGACACTGCAACCTTTAGAGCGCTGAAATGCTTAGTGCTTATACTCGAATTAGACTGGAGCGACTTCTGTCTTTTCTTTTGTGAATTTATCAACAGTGCATCAGAGTCTGAAATACCCATGCATACAAAAACAATAGTGTGAGTATGGGTGAAGTGTGTGCTCAAGTAGTACACTGTAAAAGTAGCAGATAGCAGGTGGGTGAGAAATAAATGATGGGAGAAATATGATAGCTCTACAACATGCATGGCACACGAAATTATTCTAGGATTTTGAGATATGAGCACAAGGATGGCTGGGAAATGCAGATACTCCTCTAGCACACCACAAGCTGTGGTCCTATGAAAATAACAGTCGACTGAAAACAAATAGGCCAGTCCATTTTTTTGCACCGTCTGATGTACAAAGAACGGGAAGATCACCTTCATATACCTCCAAGCAGCCAGTGTCGACGATCTTCCTTGAAACGCCAGCGACCACCGGCCCAGTCCCCTGCCTCCGCCCTCCCCTTGACCTCACCGCACCGCCGTGCTAGGCACCGGCCCCCGGCCATCCCTTTAATCCCCACCGACCTCTAGATCGGGCGAAAGCAGCTCCTGCGCCACACACCCCTATGATAGACACCGATGCGTCGCTTCCTGGCGAACAGGCGGACTAGGTGCTCCGCGCGCCTAAGCGGGTGCTGCTTCTTTTAATTGCGAATCAACTGACCCTGAATTGAAATCCAGGAGGGCGACTGACCTCTAGCTAAGGTGAAATAGTAAATTCGGGGAAACCTTGTGCATTTAGTATCACGAAGAAGGTGCAGTAAGAAGCGCTCAACTAGTTTCTTTCATGGGATGAATACGGTGTGAGCAGAGTCGTAAGATTTGCACGAATAAGGGAAAAGGAGTACCTCTTTCTGCTGGCAGTTCTGTGTCCTCCTTCTGTTTTGCCAACGATCTTCTTGTGGTTCGCTGGAAACAAGATGTTGTGGAGGATGGTAGAGCCTTGGACGAACCAATGGCCAAGTTGTTGAGTGTGGTGCGGTGGCTGTCTGTCAGTGGCTGGGAAGCAGATCCGAGGCGGCGAACGACGGCGTAGCAGGAACAGCTCCGGTGCGGTGGACGGTTGCGACAGTGGTGCGGCAGCGGTTAGGCAGATGACGTCGGGTGTTGCGGTTGCAGTTGCGTTGGACGACGACGTCGGGGTACCGGCTCCGGCGTGATGGAGGAGGGCGGCGGTGGATTGGGCGCGATGGGGTGGAGGACGGAGGAGGCTGGGGTTTTGCGGCTGGTGGATAGGGCGTTTTGGCGCCCACGGAGTATGAATGGGGAAACAAAGGGAGGGGGAGCTAAGGGGGAACAATGTTTCGGTTTGGGACACGCTTGTTTGAATTTTGGGGATAGTTACAAACTTTGCCCCCATCTAAAATTTTGGACATATTCGGGTCGGGGGTAGGACGGTAATCTCATCTGTCCCAAATAGTGGGCGGGATAAATTTTGGCAGAGCGCATGGGTGTTTAGGCGCCCACGGTGTATGAATGCTTCTCGGAGGCGGTTGACCGACGTCTTGGTGAAGTTACAAACCTACCCCGGTTTAGACCTTTGGACATCGGGCCGATAGGCTACATGGGTCAGAGTCAGGACAGTAATTTCCTACCACCAAACATTGGTCTCGCGTGGTTTCGGGCGACCAGAGGCTTATTTGGCGCTTTGTTCAATATTTGGGAGCAGAAGCATTAACGTTTACAGTTCTCTTGAATTGAACTTTCGGGATTTGTCAAACTTCAAAAATCTTGACTCTTGAAAATCCTAAAACTACGATTATTTTGGAATGGAGGGGGGTACATTTCAATCTACACTGCACACGAGTATATATTGAAAAAATGCAGCTTAGCTCAATTCATGCATGGTTCTAGATATAATCTCCTCGGTTGCAAAAAAATAGTTAGACATGCGTATGAATATATAGCATGTTCAAACACACCAAAGATTGATGCTCCCTTTTAGATCTGATTTACAAATGCCATTATCGCAAATTCAAATTGTTGAATGCAATTCCTATGAATTCGAATCTTTGAAACCACTTTTATGTTGAATTCAACATGTATTCTATTTCATAGCTAGCAATTTGGAATGTATCCATGTATGTGACAAATGTATAAAGTGCTTGTGACTGACAACACGGAGTGCACTCATGTTTATATATGAATTGCAAAAGCCATGCATTGTCTGGATTGCAAACCACTCTCACTCTATGGATCAATAATGTGAAATAAACCCATACACGTGCTCGAATTCAATAGAGTATGGGTGTTTTATAGACCAATATTGTTCGTTCATACGCAAATTGCAAAATTCATGATCCCATCCAAACTTTTTAATGCAATTTATATTTTAATTTAATGCGTAGAACCGCCTTTTATACGTAGATGCACTATGCCTCGGCCCCTCCTCACACACGCGCTATATATCTCTCTATCTGACGCATAAGTGCACACACTTTATATAAATCGGCATTTCTCTCTCACACATGCTCACACTCTCTCCCGTGGTGTTTCACGCACACACTCTCTATATATCTCCCTCTCTCTATCTCTCTTACTACTACCGATGACTCTTTTCACTAATCTCAGTTGGAAAACACTATTTCTCTCACATGCATATATACACACGCACAGTCTCTGCTGGCCCTCTATATGCACATATATCTGCCTACGTGTCTCCCGCACGCACACTATCTTTAGGCCTCTCTTGCACACATTGCCCCCCACCTCTCTCTTACTAGTTGGCGGATATGATTCCATCAAATCATTCTATAGGATATCCCTGACGGTTAGGCTCGATGGTAATAAGAGGCAAAGTTTTACCCAAGTCCGGGCCCTTGCAGTTGAGGAAAAAGCCTACTGATGGTAATGTATATTTGTGACTGGTGTGTGTACAAAGTACACGTGAATACCAGCCATTCTTTCTGTGTGTATATACTACCGACGAACTAGCCCCCAGGCTTATATAACACACTTGGGGCCTAGGGTTACAAATCATAGTCGGCACTTCATCAGCGGGAATAGAGTCCTCCACGACTCTGTTAGCTTCGTCTTGTACGCCGAGTCCTCCATGGGTCTTCGTATAACGCGTCTCGGTCCGACCTATGTGGCACAGGATGGAACCGACCTATGAGTCCTCACGTCGACCCATCACAACTAGAAATGATGTGCCCAGCACACCCCACACACCATCGGTCACTAAGAAAATAAGCATATACAATAGTACAAAGTTACATGAAAGTTAATTGCATGGTGCATCCAATGATATTTGTTCCATATTGTGAACGTTTATATTTTCTCCTAAAAAAATATTTACGGTAAAGAGAAACGATGGGCATATCTCTCTTTGTCTCCGCCGCACACCCCCTCTCTCTACATCACTTTCACGTACGTACACAAACTATCTCTCGACCCTCTAAAAGTATGCCCCTGACACATTCACGCGTGATGGTCACTGTATTTCAAGCGAAAGCACTATACGGTCACTGGACTTCAGAATATACTCATTACGATCACGGTATACATTCTTGTGGTGATCATACGATCTCTAGCTCACCGTACATCTTCATATTTTGTTGATGACACTGACGGTCATTGTATTTGAAGCGTGCTCCGTATTTTGTTGATGACCCATACGGTCATTGTATCTGAAGCGACAACACGATATGGTCGCTGGACTTCAGAATAAGCTCATTACGGTCACCATATACATTTTGTGGTGTGAACCAATCTATGGTTGGATGGTTAGGACGACAGTGGTATCCCCAGCTCACCAGGGTTAAAGTCCTGGTGCTCGCATTTATACTGGATTAATTTTAGTATTTTCGGCGATGTGCATTCTGTGGGAGGAGACGTTCCCCTCGACTACGAGGCGCCTATGGTGACTTCGTAAAATCTCAAGATATATGCTGGCTCACTCTCTCGAAGGTGCTCATAGTGGGTAGGGTGTGCGTGTGTGTGTTCATAGGGGTGAGTGTATGCGCGTATATATGAGCGCTTGCGTCTGTACTACGTTAAAAAATACATGTGGTGACTATATGGTCACTGGCTCACCGTACAACTCCGTAATTTGTTGATGACAGGATCAATTGACTAGTCAAAAGGTCCACATGGCGCAAGTAGTGTTGCACCATCCGCGCACGTTACCGTGGGTCACACCTGTCAGCGCGTATATGAAAGAAAGAAACAGTAGCTTGCGTCTGTACTATGTTAATGAAATACATTTTGTGGTGATTTCTACGGTCACTGGCTCACCGTACAGCGCACATTACCATAGGGCCCACCTGTTAGCGCGTATATGAAAGACAGAAATGGTAATAAATTAGTGGTCGGTGGGGATTCGAAGTCGTGAGACTTGAGGTTGGCAGCCCGCGCGCCCTAACCACAGCGGACAAGGTCACCTTGTGATGATATGATGAGCCGACCGTTTTAATTGCACGCACGCACGGGCTACTATGGTGAATGCAAACACATCACACATGCGCACAAACACGCCCGCAACGCCCGCATGCATGCATGCAATACTCACATGTACACATGCACGCATGCAACACTCGCACGAACATACGCACGCATGCAACACTGACACGTACACATGCACGCACGAACACACGCACGCATGCAACACTGAAACATACACACCAATATTTTGGCTACCCCGGGCAAGATCCAAACAGCCCCTTCCAGCCCCACCTCTCCCAGCACATTCAAATTAGTCCCTTGTTCGCCGTGAATTTTTGCCATGTGTTGTTGTTTTCAGGGATATTTTGCTATGTGAAAACAAATTTAAATATAAACGAATAATCGGTGTGCGTGGTCTTCTGTCGGGACACGGTTGGATGGCCTCATAGTAGTACTAGTAGTGTAGAGTAGTAGTAGTACAGTGGTACTCCAGTAGTACAGTGTAGAGTAGTATGAGTCTCATCTGACACCAATTTTCTTGGAGTCCGTGCTACAGCAAGCTACCCTAGGCTATGTTACTAGTAGTAGTACCTCCATAGTGGGTACGTAGTAACTCTGTAAAATCAGATTTTCCCAAAATTAAGTCGCTCAACCTTACTTATTTGCTTGTCTCCCTTCCAACCTCATTGTTCTTCCTCATGCAGCTAGAAAAAATGAGGTCGTGTGAATAGAAATTGATTACTCGTGTTGATTTTTTTTTGCGAAATGATTACCCGTGTTGATGGCTGCATGTGTCTAGGCCAATGCATGCATTTTTTGCTTGGTGCTCGTTAGGCAATCCGAGCAGAAAAAATAGGGGGTACTACTACAGCGTGCCGGACCGACCTTGTGGGGGTACCTCCGTCCTGATTTATCATTCCACATCGTATTTTGTGCCAATTTTGACTATGTATTTAACTAACAAAATGTTAATGCATGTCACAAAAAATTATATCATTGAAAACTATGTTCAAATACGAATCCAATGATATAATTTTTGTTGACATGCACTAACATTTTGTCAATTAAATCTTTGGTCAAAATTTAGCACACATTACAAAGGGGACCAATAAACCAGTACTCAACACCATGCGTGCTAGTCGTAGTGATCTGAAAGGGCCCACTTCAAAAAATAAACAAAGAAAGAAAGGGCCCAATACACATTCAAGCATTTCATCACATCTTTCTCTCGCTCTATCTGTAGAACAGACTATGCCAAACTCCCCTGCCTACGTACCGCGCGGGAAAAGACCCGCCCTCGCCTTTTTTAGTCGGGGTTTGTATCGATGGATCACACGAAGCAGCAAAAACCAAGCCGTGTCTTCTACTCCTCTGTCGTACTGTACTAAGAGTGGAGACGCTCGCTTTCATAAATGTTCTACTTCCTCTCGCCGACATGTGGGACATATAGCAACCGGGTCCATGTGTCATGCACCAAATAACAGTGCAGAACAGCAGGGGGGACGCACCCCAGTCGTAGCGCCGCAGTAGTAGTAATGAGCAATGAGATGTCAAATCACAAAGCTGAACCTTTCCCGCAGACGGACGAAGCAACCATTATTTCACACTTCAAGAAAACCACGTATTGCTTATGCCATTGTTCTGCCTCAAGAGGGACGCGCATCGGCTTGGTACATCATGACACGTGGGACCACATGACAGGCCATGCTCCCCCCATCCCCTGCCCATCGCTCGGTAAAATCACCTCATTTTTACTAATCTGGATACTATCTTTAGATCTATATAGTTGGGATTCACCAAGGAGCAAAACCAAGTGGGTCATCCACCGTGTTGTTCCACATGCGATGCACCAAATTACAGTTCAGAGCAGCTGTTGGACTTGGAGGCACCCCGGTCGTAATGGTAGTAGTAGTAAATGAGCGATGAGGGGTCAAATCACAAAGCTAGACGGACGAAGCAACCATCCATTCACTCTAGGACGTAAGAGCATAAAGAAAAAAGAAAACCAATGATGTGTGCGGTAGCTACCTAGGGCGCCCTAGGGTAGGAGCCTCCACTACAAATCCGCTTCTCCCTCATCCTCATGAAGAAAACCGATGATGCGTGCGGCGCGTAGGTTTTCTAGGAGTACTACGGTGTGCGGGGCCCACGCCGTAGTAAACGGGAGAGGGGTTGAGTTGGAGTCGACGCCTTAATAGGGGTGGGTCGCTCGGTTTTACGAGAACGAGGCAGAATTTTGGGTTCGGGGAGCAGTGGAGATATATGTACAAAAAATTGTGGACGTAGGTTCGGCCGAAAGGCAATGACGCATGGGCCCCGCATTTTGATATACCCGCGGCTGCGTGAAATTTGCTACTCAAAATAATGCATAAAAGTTCCTCCAAAAACATCTATAACTAATGGGAAGTGAATGTATGCTTAAAATGAAAATAAAATGAAAATGTAATAAAAAGAGAAAAAATGAATTGCAGTTAAAAGAATGACATTTCTAACAAAAACGTGAATGTGAACTACATATGTGTGCAAGTGACCAACACATATATTGTCAATACAAAATCGAATGCAAAGAATAACTTATGAGCAACATGCACGAATTGATGATGTGGTGCTTGCATGCATAGAGTACAAAAACAATGTGATTTATGACTTGCATGCATAATATGTTCATGTGCCATAGTTGCATGTCCAGGAAAAAAGCTAGTGGGTTGTACTAGCTATTTAGGAATATAAGATGTATATATGGAAGTTGTAGGGAAAGAGATGACATGTATCTCAATTCCTATGAGTAGGGATTGGAAAAGAGATGTCATTTGGTTCACATCATAGGAACTTTTCTATTGAATCTAGAGATGACATGTATCTCAATTCCCACGAGGAGGGATTGGAAGAGAGATGTCATTTGGTTCAGATCATAGGAACTTTTCTATTGAATCTAGAGATGACATGTATCTCAATTCATATGAGGAGGGATTGGAAAAGAGATGTCATTTGGTTCACATCATAGGAACTTTTCTATTGAATCTAGGCTAATGTTTATTTTCCTTTGAAATTGTGGGAGTATAGGAATCCATTCATATGAACCAAGTGGCTCTAAAGCTATAAAAATCATATCATGTTTACTTTCCTTTGAAATGTGGAGTATATGAATCTATTCCTGTAAACCAATTGGCTCTAAAGGAAAAATTCCTGTAAAAATCATATCATATAGAGTTCCTATGATATTCCTCCACACTAAAGGATGGTTGAAATTGCTGCAGGTGATACGATGGTCTTTCTTTGTACACTCCTCCCCCATCTCTATAGTCACCTCTCGAAGATGAATGAAATGATATATATTGGGTATTCTATATGTGCATTTCGTTATACGAAAACTCGATAAAAGTTTGCGAGGTTCGAATTTTCAATAAAGCTATATGCACTACATTTTGGACCGGAGGGAGGAGCATACGACAGTTGCTAACACTCACGTGGAAGATTTGTGTGTCGGAGGAGTGGCTGTTCTGTTAAATGCCATGGCAAAACTGACACTGTCGGATGCCGATCTAACGGTTATTTCGGCGTTCATCAGGAAACGGCTTGTGGCGAACATTTGTCAGATATGATTTACGGACACATGCATTGCATTGATACGTACCCCCTCTCTCTCACGCACACACGCACCCTCACAAGTCATGACTCTCCCGAGTCCTCTCGCAGCAACCGTCTATCTGTAGGTAGATGTCACACACATATGTGCTGTTCACACCCTACCCTCAGAACTTCTAAAAAATAAAAGACGTCGCACACCTTTTATTTTAACTCACACGTCACACACTTATACTACTACTCTTGTGGCGAACGTTCTTTGGGCGTAGTATATTGTACTCTCATGAAGAGAAGCGATGGACGCACGTACTAGTTCTCTCACACCCACTCGCGGGTACACTTAGGAGTGCATTTTTTTAAGCTAGGAGCGTATTATTTTACAAAGAGGCATCCCAATTGACATTTTGACTCGTCTAGTTTTCAACTTCATGGAGGGTTGGGGACCACACGTGAATGATACAGTACATAGTGTGTCCTGGACACGGTGATTTGATAGTGCGACCTAGAAGCGGTGGCACGTTATTGATCGAGTTTTATTTTTACTTGAACTTTAAATGAAAATAGTGGTTCGCGCGTATTCAATTTAATAATGGCTGCTACAACAAAATCACTCCAGTATATATATAAGCAGTAGCCTTGGCGCTTGCTTTACTAGGGTTCTTATCTTTCACTCTCTCATGCTCTCCAGACCTAAACAAGACATAGGTGGCCATACACTCTCTCTGCTCACCGCTGGTCACAAATCTGGCCGGACCACCTCGGCTGAGGCAGGGGTGTAGGTGCATCATTCACGCAGTCATTGGCAGCGAGGGAGGAGACCAACAGCTGCCCCGGCGTCCCGATCGGTGGTCGTGTCGTTCTCTTCGAGACAGCGCCGGCTCGGGAGGGCCTCCGACCCCTTCTTCCTCCCTAGGTATTGTGGCCAAAATGCAGCCTCCCGGCGCCGTCTTTGCCACATCCCAACGACCCTCAGGTATATCTTCCTTCGAAACCGGCCTTGCTCTATTGCCCCAGCTCCCCACGTGGCTGCATGTGGATCTTTTTCTACTTCCGTCTACTGTTTCAAAGCCACCTAGACTTTTACTATTATTATAGGTAAAGCTAGTTCACACAGTTGAATCTAAGAGTTGGTTCAAACAGGAAAGAAAGTGGGAAAGCTGTAGCATGAATCTAGGACTTGGTTCTAAGAGGAAACGGGTGAAAGTAGTAGATATTGGCTACCCAACTGGTCTCTTGGTTGCAAAGGCGAAGAAAGAGGCGTGGATGGCGAAGGGTGGGGGGAAGTGGACCTGTCTCTTGGTTGAAAAAGGAAAGAAAGTGAGGGGTGTTGGGGGGATAACGCAAATGAGAATGAGCAGGTCTAGATTTCCTGTGCTCACATAGGAAAATGTCGCCGAGGAGATAAAAAATGGGGCAAATGCAGACATGATGCCTGAATGTTTGCCGCTCTCGGCAACCACATCTGCCTCACAACTTTATGCCCCTGCTGTCACTACACCCTTATCGCTACTCTTAATGTAAAATCACATGAAGCATGAAGCAATGCCACCTAATGTCACTATTAAGTAATGCTGCTGTCAGTCTAGTGCCGTCGATAAATTGAAGCAATGACACCACCATCTTATGAAGTGCTTCTGTCTTGCTTTATTTCCCATGAATTGTGTTTTTGCAGTTACACTTAGATCTCACACCGCTAACATTGCTTCATCCTAGTGGAACTGCATAAATTTGATTGCACATTTACTGACCATGTGCTACTCTCATGACAGTAATACTAATGCTATAGTTCTGCATGTTAATCTAGTGGCAGTGTTGATGTGATGTGATGCTACTTCTTACTTAATGGCACCTTTTCATACTGTCAATGTGGTGCCAATTACTCCCTCCGTCCCAAAATAAGTGACTCAACTTTTTACTAGCTTTAGTACAAAGTTAGTACAAACTCGAGTCACTTATTTTGGGACAAAGGGAGTATAACACAATAGATGTTGTTGTTAATCATATGCCACTGCAAATAACTGTCGCTGCTTAAATAACCATATTTCATATTTTTGCAAATAGGGATGTCTGTCTCCATATCAATTCTATTTGTGTAATCAGAAGTACACACCTCGGTTTTAGTAGAACTGCACAAAATGAGATGGCTATTCCTACCTATCGTCGTCTAACCACCCGTCCTCCAGGTATTCCTATATTGGCAAAAACTAGGTAGAATGACAAACGCAATCTAAAAGAAGCTGATTTGGACATTTACTTCCTGATTGCAGTGCAAGGACGAGCGAAAACAACTGCATCCTAGTCGGGAATGCACTTTTTCTGAGATCAAGGATGGACAGAGGACTAGCTAGCACGGCTGCGTGGAGGTTTTTGGGACAGGTGCGCGGACAAGAGGCATTGTGGTCTGCTTATTTCTGCAAATAGTGGTGTTTAAATTTAGTTGAACTGCACAAGAAGTTCCGATGGTCAGTCCACTACATGGTTCAGTTCAGTATTCCAACTGAGAACGCAATTATAATTGGTTATTTTGGAATGAGATAACCTAACCCTGGATGGTGGCAACAAGAAAAACAAGAGTGAACTCCAGGAAATTAAAGCCTGGCTAGGGAGGCTCTTTGCGTAGAGAAGCCTTGCTTGATTTTTCCTGATTTGTAAACCTTCTCACAACTTTGTCTTTTGTTGTGAACTAGTAAATGTTGGTTATGTTCTATGAATCATTGAGAAGTATAAAATTGTTGAACTTATGCTTTTCAAGTATTTTATGAAGCCGAGTTTAATGTGAATGTTCCACATGAATGCTGGACTAGCATGTGAATGTTTGGAATTTACATTGTGGCCTTAGTTAACTGCATGAACCACTGTAACAAGATACCTAGTTGCTTATATGTCAGACAACAGAGTATTGATTGTTAGCTGGTCGATAGCCGACTTCTCTAGTATTGAAGCGAGCTGAGCCAATGTACCGTGTTTTACACAACTGCTTACAAGTGGGGTAGCACCAACAGTGTTTACAAGTACTTAACCAGCCTTACGTACCCTATATATACGTCGGCGCACAGTTGTTGAACAAGTACTATATTTCATCAAACACACACTGCTTGTATGATAAACCGTGACAACTTATGTCTTACCATGCCATATTACATGAAAAAACTAGTGAGGACGCATCTGTTACAGCAACAATTACGATGGTTCCCACATGATTCACGGGCACACAAAAGTAGCAGCAGTTCCCATAGATGGATTCAAACAGAGTACTACCCCGGTTCCCAGAGGGCTCGATAATAGGCAAGGTTCAGATAATTAGACACAATCCAAACTACTTTAAACACTATCTGGGCCAACTATTTCATGCCTCAATCTAATTTGTGATGCATGATGTCTACTACGCAACTTTATTCTTGTAGACTCATGTTGGGCCTCCAAGCGCAGAGTTTTGTAGGACAGTAGCAATTTTCCCTCAAGTGGATGACCTAAGGTTTATCAATCCATGGGAGGCGTAGGATGAAGATGGTCTCTCTCAAACAACCCTGCAACCAAATACAAGAAATCTCTTGTGTCCCCAACACACCCAATACAATGGCAAATTGTATAGGTGCACTAGTTCGACGAAGAGATGGTGATAAAAGTGTAATATGGATAGTAGAAATATAGTTTTATAATCTGAATAAATAAAAACAACAAGGTAGCAAGTGACAAAAGTGAGCACAAACAGTATTGCAATGCTTGAAAACAAGGCCTAGGGTCCGTACTTTCGCTCGTGCAATCTCTCAACAATGCTAATATAATTGGATCATATAACCATCCCTCAATGTGCGATGAAGAATCACTCCAAAGTTCCTATCTAGCGGAGAACATAAGAATAAATTGTTTGTAGGGTACGAAACCACCTCAAAGCTATTCTTTTCGATCGATCTATCCAAGAGTTCATACTAAAATAACACCAACACAAATTCAGATTCGTAATGCTCAATCCAACACAAAGAACCTCAAAGAGTGCCCCAAGATTTCTACCGGAGAAACAAAGACAAGAACGTGCATCAACCCCTATGCATAGATTACCCCAATGTCACCTCGGGAATCCGCGAGTTGAGTGCCAAAACATATATCAAGTGAATCAATATAATACCCCATTGTCACCACGGGTATTCATAGCAAGACATACATAAAGTGTTCTCAAATCCATAAAAGTATTCAATCCGATAAAACGAAATCTCAAAGGGAAAACTCAATTCATCACAACAAGATAGAGAGGGGAAAACACCATATGATCCGACTATATTAACAAAGCCCGCGATACATCAAGATCATGACATCTCAAGAACACGGGAGATAGAGATTAAACACATAGCTACTGGTACAAACCCTCAGCCCCGAGGGTGGACTACTCCCTCCTCATCGTGGTGGCCGCCGGGATGACGAAGATGGCCACCGGTGATGATTTCCCCCTCCGGCGGAGTGCCGGAACGGGGTCTAGATTGGTTTTGCATGGCTACAGAGCCTTGAGGCAGCGGGACTTCTGATCTAGGGTTACCCCCAGGGTTTTTGGAATATTTGGTGATTTATAGGGTAAAGAGGCGGTGCGGGAGGCCACCGAGGTGGGCACAACCCACCTGGGCGCGCCTGGGGCCCCAGGCGTGCCCTGGTGGGGTTGCGCCCCCCTCGGGGCACCCCCCAGGTGCTTCTCTGGCCCACTGGAAGTTTTCTGGTCCATAAAAAATCCACAAAAAGTTTCGCGGTGTTTGGACTCCGTTTGATATTGATTTCCTGCGATGTAAAAAACAAGCAAAAACAGCAACTGGCACTGGGCACTGGGTCAATAGGTTAGTCCCAAAAAAATGATATAAAGTTGCTATAAAATGATTGTAAAACATCCAAGAATGATAATATAACAGCATGAATACTTCATAAATTATAGATACGTTGGAGACGTATCAGCATCCCCAAGCTTAATTCCTACTCGTCCTCGAGTAGGTAAATCATAAAAGAAATAATTTATGAAGTGTGAATGCTAGCAAAGTGCACAAGTTTGATCAATAACAATTTCAATCACTTTTCCTAGCATCATAACAACAATTCTTTCTTATAAAACTTCTCATGTTAAAGTATCAACCAATTCACATGTTAAGGTTCAAACAATGAAGTCTCTTGAAACTCAACAACCTATGTTCTCAGTCACCAAACAATTGCAATTCAACTTATTCAACAGAGTCTAAGTAAGAGCTCCACATACTCAACCATCATATAGTCTTCTATGATTGTTAACACTCACCGCATACACATGAGTAAAACGTTTCAACCGGACACATCGAAAGATAGGGGCTTATAATTTCGCCTCCCAACGTATTCATCTCAAGGGTGATGTCAACAATAATAATTCATGCACCCATATCCAACTGGACATATGTGCCTAGATCTTTCCTCACCACATGATGCTTGCCAAAGGAGAAAAATAAAAAGGAATAGAGAGAGAAACTTTGACTCTTGCATAAAAGTAAATACATAAAAGTAAAAGATAGGCCCTTCGCAGAGGGAAGCAGAGGTTGCCATGCGCTTATTTGTTTGTATGCTCAACCCCTTAGTGCAAAAGAACATCATGTTATATTGCCCCTTGTGATGGCAACCTTTATTATGCAGTCTGTCGCTTTTATTTCTTTACCATCACAAGTTCGTACAACGCTCAATTTTCTCTTACACTAAATGATCTTACACTTTTAGAAGCAATTTTTATTGCCTTATTGCACCGATGACAACTTACTTGAAGGATCTTACTCAATCCATAGGTAGGTATGGTGGACTCTTGAAAATAAGATTTGGGTTTAAGGGTTTTTGGATGCACAAGTAGTATCTCTACTTAGTGCGGAATTTTTGGCTAGCAAAGATTGGGGGCAAGCACCACATGTTGAAGGATCTATGACAATATAACTTCTATGTGAATATGAACAAACATAAATCATTACATTGTCTTCCTTGTCTAACGTCAACAATTTTGGCATATAATATTTTGATGGGGGCTCACAATCACAAAATATTTCCAAGATAGTGTATTTGCATGTGAAAGTTCTCTTCCTTCTACTAATCATTCATGAATTGCTTGCATGACCAGTATTGTGATTGTCAAGCCTCAAAAGATTTCACTTTATAAACCCAAGGTGTAGCTACCACTAGGCATGATATGAACATATAATTTCAACTTCATGATATTCAATTCATTCAACAATTTACTCATAGGATATAAGTGAAGCACAAGAGTAAATGACAAGCTACTCCAAAAAGATATAAGTGAAGATCAAGCGAGTAGTTAAGTAAATAGATAGCTAATTGTGGACTCTCTCTTATTTAAAACTTTCAGATCTTAGTATTTAATTAAAACAGCAAGTAAAACAAAACAAAATGACATTCCAAGAATAGCACAACTCATGTGAAGAAGCAAAAACTTAGGCTCAACCGATAGTAACCGATAATTGTTGATGAAGAAAGGTGGGATGTCTACCGGGGCATCCCCAAGCTTAGATGCTTGAGACTTCTTGAAATATTATCTTGGGGTGCCTTGGGCATCCCCAAGCTTGAGCTTTTGCGTCTCCTTAATTCCTTTTATATCACGGTTTCCCTAAATCTTAAAAACTTCATACACACAAAACTCAACAAGAACTCGTGAGATAAGTTAGTATAAACCAATGCAAAAACCTTATCATTCTGTACTGTAGCAAATCACAAAAAATATTATTCAACATTGCATACTAAATGCCTCTGCATATTTAATACTCCTATCCTCAAATAGAATCATTAAACAAGCAAACATATGCAAACAATGCAAACATAACAGCAATCTGCCCAAACAGTACAGTCTGTAAAGAATGCAAGAGTATCAATACTTATTTAACTCCAAAAATTATGAAAATTTACCACACTGGAAAAAATTTATCAGATCTTATTGTGCAAAAAGTTTCAACATTTTAACACATTCTGACTTTTCTCGGGAATTGTTGCAACATCGATAAACTTTCTGTTTTGAAACAGCAACTCATATACTTGCAAAATAAGCATGGTAAAGGCTATCCTTGACATTTTTATTGAAAATAAAGATGCAAAACATTATTATAAATAACAGCAAGCAAATCCTAACAAGAAAATGATGCTCCAAGCAAAACACATATCATGTGACGAATAAAAATGTAGCTCCAAGTGAGGTTACCGATAATGTTGGAGACGAAAGAGGGGATGCCTTCCGGGGCATCCCCAAGCTTAGTTGCTTGGATATTCCTTGAATATTACCTAGGGGTGCCTTGGGCATCCCCAAGCTTAGGGTCTTGTCACTCCTTATTCTCCTCATATCGACAGCTCACCCAAAACTTGAAAACTTCAATCACACAAAACTTAACGGAACTTCGTGAGATAGGTTAGTATGATAAAGAGCAAACCATTTCACTTTGGTACTGTCAAAGACAAGATTCATAATTGTTTCCACACAATGCATACTGTAGCATATCATTTCCACAATTTATTTTGAGCAACATAAGCCATAAAAACTAGAAAACAAGCAAACCATGCATTGAAAACAGAATCTGTCAAAAACAGAACAGTCTGTAACAATCTGTACTCCAACCATACTTCTGCTACTACAAAAATTCTGAAAATTTTGGAAAACGTAGGTAATTTGTATATCTATCACCTGTAAAAATTTCAGATCAAAATCACGTTTCAGTGAATTTTCAAAATTCCTGGACTGAGCGCAAAAGTTTCTGTTTTTGCACAAAATCAAGTCAACTATCATCCACACTATCCGAAAGGCTTTACTTGGCACTTTATTGAAATAAAAGCTATAAACATGATTACTACAGTAGAATAATCATGTGAACACACAAAAACAGTAGGGGTAAATGTTGGGTTATCTCCCAACAAGCGCTTTTCTTTAATGCCTTTTAGCTAGGCATGATGATTTCAATGATGCTCGCATAAAAGATAAGAATTGAAACACAAAGAGAGCATCATGAAGCATATGACTAGCACATTTAAGTCTAACCCACTTCCTATGCATAGGAATTTTGTGAGCAAATAACTTATGGGAACAAGAATCAACCAGCATAGGAAGGCAAAACAAGTGCAACTTCAAAACTTTCAACATAAAGAGAGGAAACTTGATATTATTGCAATATGTAAGAGCATATGTTCCCCTCTCATAATAATTTTCAGTAGCATCATGAATGAATTCAACAATATAACTATCACATAAAGCATTCTTTTCATGATCCACAAGCATAGAAATTTTATTGCTCTCCACATAAGCAAATTTATTCTCATGAATAGTAGTGGGAGCAAACTCAACAAAATAACTATCATGGGATTGAAAATTAAAATCATGATGACAAGTTTCATGGTTATCATTATTCTTTATAGCATAAATGTCATCACCATAATCATCATAGATAGAAACTTTGTTGTCATAGTCAATTGAAACCTCTTCCAAAATAGTGGATTCATCACTAAATAAAGTCATGACCTCTCCAAATCCACTTTCATAATTATCACATAAAGATTCAACACCCTCCAAAATAGTGGGATCATTAGTACCTAGAGTTGACACCCAAACCCACTTTCATCAACATAATCATCATAAATAGGAGGCATGCTACCATTATAACAAATTTGCACATCAAAACTTGGGGGACTAAAAATATCATCTTCATCAAACATAGCATCCCCAAGCTTGTAGCTTTGCATACCATTAGCATCATGGATATTCAAAGATTTCATACCGACAACATTGCAATCATGCTCATCATTCAAAGATTTTTTGTCAACCATTTTATAGAATTTTTCTTCTATCAATTGGGCACAATTTTCTTTTCCATCATTTTCACGAAAGACATTAAAAAGATGAATAATATGATGCATCCTCAATTCCATTTTTTTGTAGTTTTCTTTGTATAAATCAAACTAGTGATAAAACAAGAAACTAAAAGATTCGATTGCAAGATCTAAAGATATACCTTCAAGCACTCACCTCCCCGGCAATGGCGCCAGAAAAGAGCTTGATGTCTACTACGCAACTTTATTCTTGTAGATTCGTGTTGGGCCTCGAAGCGCAGAGTTTTGTAGGACAGTAGCAATTTTCCCTCAAGTGGATGACCTAATGTTTATCAATCCATGGGAGGTGTAGGATGAAGATGGTCTCTCTCAAACAACCCTGCAACCAAATTCAAGAAATCTCTTGTGTCCCCAACACACCCAATACAATGGCAACTTGTATAGGTGCACTAGTTCGGCGAAGAGATGGTGATAAAAGTGTAATATGGATGGTAGAAATATATTTTTATAATATGAATAAATAAAAATAGCAAGGTAGCAAGTGACAAAAGTGAGCACAAACGGTATTGCAATGCTTGAAAACAAGGCCTAGGGTCCGTACTTTCGCTGGTGCAATCTCTCAACAATGCTAATATAATTGGATCATATAACCATCCCTCAACGTGCGATGAAGAATCACTCCAAAGTTCCTATCTAGCGGAGAACATAAGAATAAATTGTTTGTAGGGTACGAAACCACCTCAAAGCTATTCTTTCCGATCGATCTATCCAAGAGTTCGTACTAAAATAACACCAAAGCAAATTCAGATTCGTAATGCTCAATCCAACACAAAGAACCTCAAAGAGTGCCCCAAGATTTCTACCGGAGAAACAAAGACAAGAACGTGCATCAACCCCTATGCATAGATTACCCCAATGTCACCTCGGGAATCCGCAAGTTGAGTGCCAAAACATATATCAACTGAATCAATATAATACCCATTGTCACCACGGGTATTCATAGCAAGACATACATAAAGTGTTCTCAAATCCATAAAAGTATTCAATCCGATAAAACGAAATCTCAAAGGGAAAACTCAATTCATCACAACAAGATAGAGAGGGGAAAACACCATATAATCCGACTATATTAACAAAGCCCGCGATACATCAAGATCGTGACATCTAAAGAACATGGGAGAGAGAGATTAAACACATAGCTACTGGTACAAACCCTCAGCCCCGAGGGTGGACTACTCCCTCCTCATCGTGGTGGCCGCCGGGATGATGAAGATGGCCACCGGTGATGATTTCCCCCTCCGGCGGAGTGCTGGAACGGGGTCTAGATTGGTTTTGCGTGGCTACAGAGCCTTGCGGCGGCGGAAATTCTGATCTAGGGTTACCCCCAGGGTTTTTGGAATATTTGGTGATTTATAGGGCAAAGAGGCAGTGCGGGAGGCCACCGAGGTGGGCACAACCCACCTGGGCGCGCCTGGGCCCCCAGGCGCGCCCTGGTGGGTTGTGCCCCCCTCGGGGCACCCCCAGGTGCTTCTCTGGCCCACTGGAAGTCTTCTGGTCCATAAAAAATCCACAAAAAGTTTTGCGGTGTTTGGACTCCGTTTGATATTGATTTCCTGCGATGTAAAAAACAAGCAAAAACAGCAACTGGCACTGGGCACTGGGTCAATAGGTTAGTCCAAAAAAAATGATATAAAGTTGCTATAAAATGATTGTAAAACATCCAAGAATGATAATATAACAACATGAATACTTCATAAATTATAGACACGTTGGAGACGTATCAATGCACACAAGACGGACCTTGCCATGAACATCATCGAGGACGTCAAGCAACAGCTCAATCCTATCAACCTTCTTGAAGATAACCTTGTGGCCTTGCCACTGATAAACTTGTTTGTCGAGGCATGCCACATTATCTTCCTGCGTAGGCTTGACAAGAACCGTATGCCTCATAAATGAAGGAGTAGCTTTGAACTTCTTGTGCTTCAGTACACCGTGGACAACACGCCTGACAACAGTGTGGCTGGAATACATCTCGACTTTGGTATAAGTGCATCTGGCTTCCAGGATCCAACAACCTAAGAACTTTGTTTTCCCAGTGCGTATATTCAGGTCATCCGCCTCATAGCGAGTGACATGTACAACCACACAATCCTTGTCTGCATCAGGGCTCTAATTGAAACAGAAACAAATTCTGAATTACTTTCCAATATAAAAAAACACAAGTTATTTAAACCAGTATGTAGAGTCAAAAGTATGCATGAAAGGGAAGGTAGCATGGCATCAGAGCTAATAAAATCTTGCATTATTTATCACCACATACTTAGATGAAAAACCACAATCGAGATCAGCAAAGAAGAAAATCACCTTAGGCAGCTCTGTGGGGGGGGGACACATCCTCGAAGGGGGAAAACTGCTCCTGCAGGGCCACGGGGGTTGTAACCTCAAACGGGGCATTGACCATCTCAGTAGTGGCCGTGAGCGTATCTGGGGTCGGCTCGTTGGCGGCCTCCATCTTATTGGAGCTCTTTGTCTCGTGGGGATCAGCCTCCCACGTCTGCTCCAACATCGATAGATCTTTCCATGGTTCTCCCTGGTCACTGACGAATAGGAGACAACTGAAAGGAAAGCACAATCGCAATGAAAATGAAACAAAAAAGAGAGTGAGGATCGGTTACTGCTTTGCAAAAGTTTTTTTTTGAAAGAAAATATACCAACATCACGGATCCGCTTACCTTTCTTTCGTTGGGAGAGAAGAACAATGGCAGAAGAGAGTGTTGGCTTTCTTGAAGACAGTGAGGGAGAAGGGGATTCAACAAAGAGTGAAATGATGGTTGCTTCATCCGTCCAACTTAGACTGCGGGGAGGTGGGTTTTTGTGATAAGACGGCTCGTTGCTGCCGTGCTACGACCGGGGTGACTCTCCGCCTGCATACCGCCTTCTAATTTGGTGGATGGCATTTGGGCCCGCGTGCTGCATGGCCCGCATGTCGGTGAACCAAAGTAAAACGACATTCAGTAGCGGGAGACATTTCGATGACCTAGGAGGAGCTAGAAGCGGTAGTACTGTACCCACTGTACTAGTAGTAATTGTTTTTCTGGGTAGCTGTAGAGTGTCTCCACTGTACTAGTAGTAATTGTTTCTCTGGGCCCAAGACAAAAGAGCCCATCCACCCTAAATAATAAAATCAATTCAAAAGCCCATATATTTACTTAATAAGACGCGCTACCCAGCACACTGGCCCCCAAAAAAACCTGGGTGCCCTTCTTCCTCCTCACTCCCACCCACCTCATGTCAGCTCACTCCACTCGTACCCCCAAATTCCTCACCTCACTCCTACAAAAAAACTAGCTCCCCTTCTTCCTCACTACTACAGAAAACCCCAGCTCCCCTTCTTCTTCACTCGCACTACAACTAGGCTCGTCATTCGTTACTCTGCTCAAATCCGTGAGCTCGACGCGACGCCCTCGAGGAAGATGGAGTCGGTTGACCCCAGCGCATCAGGATTTCCCGGATGCCATCCTTGGGGAGATCATCTCGCTTCTCCTCACCAAGGATTGCTGCCGCACCCAAGTCCTCTCAACTCGGTGGCGCCCTCTATGGCACGCCATGCCTCTTAATCTCGACTGTCATCAGCTATCTGTCTTTAACGATTTTGAACTCCCCGGAGCCATCATCTCCTCCCACCAGGTCTCCGTTCAAGGCCTCTGCATCCTGGCATGCTACCTATGCATGCCCTGCACGGTGGACGCCTGGCTGAAATCCCCTGAATTCACAGAACTATAGCTGCTTGAGTTCTACTCTTTCCCCAGAAATCACATACCACATACCGAACGCCATGTACTTGTGCCCTCAGCACCAATGTCCATCTCACGGTTTTCCTCCTCTCTCCACACTGCCACCTTTGCGCTGTACTACCTACTAGACAATCTGATACTAAACCTTTGACACCCATTTCTCAAAAAACTTCCACTTGTGCGGGTTCGTATGTTGGAGGCCTCATTGCACATCATCATCCACTCCAGTTGCCCTGCCCTGGAGTGCTTGGTGCTTCTTTTGACAGTTAGAATCGGTTGTCTCCAAATAAAGTTGCCTAACCTTGTAAGAATTGGAATTTCTTTTGACGGAAGGCAGCTCATCATCGAAGATGCCCCTTCACTTCAAAGGTTGATCATTGATTCTCGTTATTCACCGTCAGAAATAACTGTCGTCTCTATGCCTAATCTGGAGACCTTGGGTGTAATACATGTTCTCTGTGCTCATTTCAAGATGGTGTTTGGCTCCACAGTTCTTCAGGTGCTGTATATTATCATCTACACTTGTAATCATAAGCTGCATTTTAAATTTTTGCGCATAAGTTCTATATCATCTTGGAGTACACTTTTTGTACTAATATTATGTTCTATGCTCAATGAAGAGTTTGTCCATGGATAGCCTATCAATGGTGCTGGATTCTGTCAAGATCTTATATATCCATATGAATAGTTTTGATCTGAACAAGATTATTGGCTTGTTGCAATGCTTTCCATGTCCGGAGAAGTTGTATATAAAGGTGATAATTTCATGCACATTGGAAGCCCGCATATAGTGTACTAGAATTAACCGTTCAGCTGTTGCTCTTTCGACACTCTTTTTTTAGACCTTAACTGTTTTCAATCTTCATGTCTATTTAGGCAACAGACGGGGTAAGAAAGTTATAACCAAATGGTGGATTCGTAAGCACAGGGATTTTCTTAGTTCTCATGACATTCGATTGAAGACAATAATGCTGGAACGATATGTAGCCAACCATGCAAACACTAGATTTGTCACATTCTTCCTGCTGAATGCGAGGTTACTATTGTCCGTCAGGCTTAAGTTTATCAGCAACATGGTTTTGACGGATGGGTATGTCGAAGAGCAAAAAAAGGAGTTTCAGGTGGACAAAAGGGCTACTGAACGTGCCAGGCTTCTATCTACAACATCTTGTGGTCATAATCCAATAAATTTTATGACCCAGGATGTTCATTCTATGGACCTGAGCGATCCATTTGATTGTGAGGTCTGAAAACAGTCCTGGAGTTAGATGTTGTTGCCCTTTTCAATCTGGGTTTTGTCTAAACCTGATGAACAATTAACCGTCGTGCTTTTGTACAGTTTGTAAGCTGGAGTTAGATGTTGTTGCTCTTTTCAACTCGGTTGTGACTATCATATTTTCTTTGAAACAAGGAAAATGGCTCGCCATTTGTTTAATTAAGAGATAAATATTGTAACAAATCCCAACCAAGGGAAATAACATTACTCTCGCCGGCTGCTTGAGCTCACTGTGCATTACAGAACCCAAGTGATTAGCCCCCACCAGCACCCACAAACTTATTTTGAACTAGCACACCAAATGGGCTGTAAATTTTCATAAGAAAGGCTGCATGGCCATGACAGATTTGGATTCTGACATTTGGGACCCACGAGGAAAAACCTATCCAAGGTGGTGTCGACTTACTAGTCAACAAACGATTCTGCCTACCAGCCGTTGGATTGACATCCAACATCTATCGTGTATCTTCTATCTCTTGTCTTCTTCCTCCAGCCGCCCAAACCAAACCACCCCGTCAGTCCCGCCTGCTCCCGCCTCCCACGGCTAGTTGCGCCTCTGCCGCCCTACCGCACCCTCAAATGTTGGCCAGTCCATCCCTCTATTCCCCAACACGTCCTGTTATTCTCCGGCGACGTCAGCGCCAACACGCACCCGCACCCGAACCAGTCAACCCTCGTACTCCCCTCCGCCTGCGACTAGACTGCCGCATCTTCCACGACTCCTATTCGTTCCCGTCCGAGGCCTCGCAGTTGTCCTCCGCCTTGGTTCGCTCGTCGTGCGCGGTGCGCCGCCGTCTGGCATTGTCAATGTGGTCAACAATTGAGAGGAATAAGGACATGACTGTACGTGGAGAGGATGACAGTAGGGACCCACCAGGGTCATGGCAGTACGCAAGCAAGTGCCTCGTTATTACAAGCAAAAAAAAGGTTCCTCCTAGTGACTGGACATCTGGGTCCCAAGCCATTGTCAACGTAGTCAATGAATGAGAGAATTACACAACGAGCGGCTGACACCAGGGACCCAGCGGGTTGCGCAGTTGTTATTTACTTTTTTGAGGAACAAACAGTTGTTATTTACTAGTTTTAGAGACGGATCAGGGTAACAACGGGGTTGTGCGGGGGCTGTGGCCCGTCTAGCCCAGGGTTTTATTTTATGTTTACCATATGATGAGCCCAGTTGTGTTTTTTTCTTTCTGAAAATTGCTAGCCCGGTTCTACTTTTTTTTGAAGAAATACCCAACGGAGGCCTACTTGCTTTCTCAGCCCTGCTGGACTGCAAATCATTCAAGACGAGAGCGATGTATTCGCTTGCCCAGAAATGAAGTAGCAAGAAATGGGATGTAAATTTTAAAAACACAGCAAAACGATAATTAATTTAAAATATCATTTTTTAAGATTTCGAGATTTTGAATTTAATTATTTTTTTACAGGGAAAATTATGTTGAATTTTAAATTGATATAAATTTATTATTTTTAAATTAGTTTGAATGTGATTCAAAATTTCGGGATTAAAAACAGTTTGGACCGCACCGAAATATGAAAATTTCGTTGAATTTTTAACCGTGGCCAGAATATGGGCTATAATGGTAACAAAAAGAATATGGGCTTCAAAAAAATCCTTAAGAATTAGCCAATGGGCTGTAAATTTATTAGAAATAATGCCAGATGGGTTGTATGCTGTTTTCCACATATTTGAGGCTGACTTGTGGACCTACTAGGTTGACGCGTACGCTTTCCTAAAAAAAGGTTGACGCGCACGCAAGGCCGTGTCAACTTAGTCAAGACACGAGAGCAGTGACTGTTGGATGTCCATCCAATGGCCGTCGTGCTTCTTCAATCTCTGCTCTTCCTGCTCCAGTTGCTCAAACCAGCACCGGCGGGACTGCCTGCTCCCGCCTCCCGTGGCCGCACTACTGGATTTCCCAATATAGCCGAGGGTTGAATCCCCGTCGGATATTTAAGTTCACCATCGGGTAAGACTATAACCGACGGTGCACCGTCGGCTATCTCCCGTCGGCCTTGCTTGGTCGGCCATTACTATAATAGCCGACGGTACTGTCGGTTATCTTCTTTGCCTACGGTGTAAAACCGACGGTGAGCCGTCAGCCATGTCTTGGGCAACAGCCGCCTCACGATGGTTCGACGATGACTATAGCCGACAGTACCCCGTTAGTTATGTATTTTCCGATGGTGTTTCTCTCCCTATAGCGTTGACGGTGGCCGACAGTATATATGTCCGGTCGATATGGTTATAGCCGAGAGGTGGCCTAACACCATCGGGAATAATAATGGCTGACAGTGTGCATACACTGTTGGACATTGTTGTAGCCAAGTGTTCAACAAATACCGTCAATTTTTATAATTACTAACAATTTGACAATCCCACTAGGTTGTATAATTTAGTCATGCTTGCCATCATCACTTATATAAGCATATTATAAAAGAAACCATTTCAGAACTATTGCACAAAGTTCAAATTTCCAATCACAAGATTACTTCAGAACTGCTTGTAGATCAATATATCCGTCCGAAATGACAAAAGATGAATTATATTTTTTACAATCTCATGATGTTCAAAAGCGCAACAAGAGTTAGATCCAAATCACTTTGAACCTTAACAATTCATCGAATGAAGAAGGAAGTAGTAACTAGAACAAAATGTTTTTAACAATATTCTATAGACACATAGTACAAAGACATCAAACACCGTCAACTCTCGAGCTTCATAACTTCACTTGGTAGAATCACTTATGTCTTTTTGCCCCTCATATTATGCTCACGACCATAGATATCGCTCCCATCATTGCGACTTTCCTCTAGCATTGCTTCCCATTATCTACAAGCCCGGAGACAAAACTGGAAGCAAGCGCTGCACTTGTCATGTCCTTTGCTGGGCATGCAGAAGCGTTATAATATGATATGAAATGAGACAAGAAAAAAGTACGTATGAAAATTGTGATTAGTAACAACAAAAGATGAAAGTACAGTTTGTGCGGACCACGACCAGGCCATAGGTGGTTACAGGAAACCAAGTTCGTGCGGTGTGGGCTATTTAGAATTTCTCTTCGCGCCCTTGTGGGTAGAATTTTTTTCAGCCGCCCGTATAAACACACTTGGGATTTTTTTCTTATATTCTATATACACATTAGAACATTGTTCCTGTTTATATTTCATCCCTTCAAATACAATGGAGTAAATTCAGTGTATGTTATTGAAATAGTTAAAACTTGAATAAAAATACATTAATGTCAATTGTATTAATGAAAATCGGGTGGGAGGGAGTTAATTTGTGTGAAGGGAGCCCGTAAAGGTCCATTGTTGTCCGTTGTAGGATTATCGGTGACGGAGGAGAAGGAGAGTCGGGAGAGGACACGCGACACATCTAGGTGGCCACTGGTGTTGAGAGAGGTGAGGTGAGGAGGTATTGTACATCTAAGCAACAACTGGTGTTGAGAGTGAGGACCGAGGTGATTGGGTGAACCGATTGCGGCACTTTGGCTCCCTACGTTGGAGAGAACACTCTATGTATAAGATAATCTGAAGAGACATGAATCAAAACTCTTTTGACATCTTCCTAGTAAAGTCGCTAGAGTTAGACCTTATGGTCTTGAGTTTGAATCATGCTCCTTCAATTCTTTCTCCAGACGTCTCGTTATTCCAAGAACCATCTTATTTTTATTCTTTGGAGTGATTTTCTCTTTAAAAAGTACCATATTTATATTTTTAGGTTTCTCACATAGTTTAGTTTCTTAATTTTGAAATACTGAATGCATGTTTATTATAATTTAGGATACTAATTATAACTTCATGGTACTTTGTAAGTGTGCATTTTTCAAACACATGCCATTTAAAGAAACGTCTTGTTCGTATTGTTTTGGAGCAAATTTTCTATTCATTCATACCAATTTTTAAACCATCATACTTCTATTAGTTTGGACCATATTGTTTGTGTTCTTTTGGACCATATTGTAAGTGCATTTTTTCCAGACATGTCCTTTTTAGAAGAAAAAAACATCTTATTTGTATTGTTTTGGACCAAGCTTTCTAAAAAAGAAAATTCGTATTTATATCCTTAGGTTTCTTACATACGTCAACTTCTTAACTTTGACCTCGAGAGCTCATACTTATTTAAATTGAAAGTATTAATAGTACCTCATAATAATTAAAGCAAACACACAAGCGGTGTCTCTTCTACTTGTAGTTTTGACTCTTGCTTACTGCTACTTAATGATCAAGTCGACAAACTAACATCTCTCATCAACATACCTGGTTAATCAGAGCCACGTTCACTGACACGAACAAGAGCTTCTCCTATTTGTATTGTTTAGTACCAATTTTATTAAGCATCATACATATTAATTGTGAAAACAACATAATGCACTTAAAATAGAAATGCTAGATCTCAATTCTCAGAAAATCTGGTATATAACATCGGTCATTCCAGATGTTTATCGATGTTGTCCATTGAAACATATTATCGAGAGTGAAAGTTAACCGTCGGTTATTGCTATACCCCCATCGGGTATTTACTCAAATAACCGAGAGTCACACGTGTACCGTCGGCCATTTTCATTCATAAGTGAGAGTTTTGTTTTCACCTTCGAGTATTAAATTTCACCGTCGGGCATTACATGTAATCCCCGTGGGTGTAACTAAAACTGTCGAATATTATATTGAACCATCGGGCATTAAATTGGATATCCGAGAGCTAGATTTTCACCGTCGGGTAATCTGTTATACCGTCGGCTATTAGTAGTAATATGTGTGAGTTGCCAATAACCGTCGGCCATTGATACTACCGTCGGCTATTATAGTAATAACCGACGGCCCGTCGGCTATTAGATTTCATCATCGGAAATATGGTGATTTCTAGTAGTGCCGGCTGTGCTGCCGCGCAGGCCTCACCACCCGACCCTACTCCCATCGCTGGCCTGGCCATCCCTCTACTCACCCACACCTGTTGTTATTTTCCGGGGACAGCAGACGAACCAGTAAACCCTCATACTCCCCTCCGTGTGGGAAACAACTGCCGAGTCTTCCCCGGCTTCATGTCGTTCCCTTCCTAGGCCTCGCCGCCGTCCACTACCCTGGTGCTCTCGGCGCGGCGTGGTCCACGTGGTCAATGAACGACATCCATCGGAAGAGGACTATACGTGGAGAGGCTGACGGCTGGGTCCACGGCTGCACGGATGGAAGTGCCTCCTTATTACGCGCAAAATAATGATTCCTCCACCTGACAGCAGGGACCCACCGGAAGGGCCTCTGTATTTCGCGAAAAAATGTTCCTCCCGCTGACAGCTCGGACCCACCAGCTATATCTTTGCACGCAAGGAAGGGCCTCCTTATTACACAAAAAAATGAATACTTCCCCTGCTAGCTGGGACCCACCATATTTGGAGGCTGACTTGTGGGCCTACTAAGTTGATGCGGACGGAGGGCGTTGTCAACTTAGTCAATATGAACGATTCTGCCTGCCGTGGCTGGCTGTGCTACCGCGCAGGCCTCACCGCCCCACCCTACTCCCATCGCTGGCCTAGCCATCCCTATACTCACCCTGACCTCCTACTATTCTCCGGCGACGACAGCCTCACACTGCAGCCGAACCAGTAAACCCTTGTACTCCCCTACGCATGGGAAAAAACTGCCGAGTCTTCCCCGACTCTGGGTCATTCCCTTCCTAGGCCTTGCCGTTGTCCACCGCCTTGGTGCTCTTGGCGCGTCGTGGTCAAGGGACGACTTCCATCGGAAGAGGACTGTACGTGGAGAGGCTAACAGCTGGGTCCACGGCCGCAGCAAGGAAGTGCCTCCTTATTATATACGCACAAAATAATGATTCCTCCACCTGACAGCGGGGACCCACCGAAAGTGCCTCTGTATTTTGCGAAAAAAAGTTTCCCCCTGATAGCTGGGACCCACCAGCTACATCTTCGCACCCAAGGAAGTGCGTCCATATTACGGGCAAAAAAATGATTCTTCCCCCTGACAGCTGGGACCCACCAGCTATATCTTCGCACGCAAGGAAGTGCATCCTTATCCTTCCTGACAGCTGGGACCCACCCGGTCGAACCATATGTAGGGTTGTCTGTCTGGTCGCGAACGTGTACATACATATTGGTCGATCGGTCTCTCTGTAGCGATGAGCCGTGGCCGAGTAAGGAGCGGCACATGTCGTAGTAGAGCCGCCGACATAGCATGTCATGCAGTCTCGTCTATATCGTGTACACGTACGTACAACCACACTGCAAGAAAGTAAATACGGCTACGTACATACGGGCGGGGTCTCGAACGCGTACAGCGACGGCGTCCTATTCATCGGCAGCCAACCAGCTGGGTCGGAACGGAGGAAATAGCGTCGTGTTCATCGGGAGCCAAGTGACTGGGTCGGAACGCGTCCTATTCATCGGGAGCAAAGCCACTGGGTCAGAACGCATCCTGTTCATCGGGAGCCAACTGGCTTGGAAGAAACAGCCGAAACGGGGTCTGGCGTACCGCAAACAAAGGAAAACAGCCTTATGTTCGACCGTGTATGGTCAAAACAGGGTCATGTTCATCGGGAAGGGTCTGGCGTACCACAAAACGGAGGAAACGGACTTCTGTTTGAGTTCCTACGGTCGAAACGGGGTCCTGTTGATTGGGAGGGGTGTGGCGTACCGCAAAACGGAGGAAACGGACTTCTATTCGGGCGCCTGTGATCGAAACAGGGTCCTAATCATCCACCGTCTACTGCTTCACTCCAGCCTCCACGGGCTATTGTTCATCCACCGTCGACTTCCTCCAGCCTCCACCAGCTACTGTTCATCCACAGGCTACTGTTCATCCAGCCTCCACCGGCTACTGTTCATGGAGCCTCCACGGAGTCCTATTCATCGACCCCCAACCAGCTCGGGTGCGGCGGCCTCCTCGGGGTCCTGTCCATCCAACGGCAACCGCCTACTACAACGGGGTCCTGTTCATCTAACCCCCACCGGGAACTGTTCATCCACAGCCTCGACTCACCACGTCTCAACTTGTTCTACGTATCGTGCGCGCGGTAGCAACGGTCATTGTTCATCGAGAGGCAACCCACCGGCTTACTGCGTCTCGCACGGGGGCTCGATCGGCTTTAGTAAGCAGCAACAGCGATCGATCGCTCGGGTTCAGGTAGCAGCAGCAGCGAAGGAATCGCTCGGGTTCAGTCAGCAGCGAAGGAATTGCTTGGGTTCAGTTAACAGCCAAGGGATCGATCGCTACGGTTCAGTAGCGTAGCTAGTGCAATCGCTCGGGTTCAGTTAGAGCCAATGCCTCGCGCACACACACGCGCCTACGTACGAGAGAAACGCGCAAACCATAGTGCATCGCTTGGCCCCGACCACCCACCGTCACCGGGAACTCCGCGAAAATTTCCTCGCCCTCACATCTACCATGATTTTTTATGTCATGGACAGCCCAAAGAATGTCATGCAGGTGCGTCCCCAGCCCGCCAAGGACAAAAAGCCCATTTTCTGTCATGATTTTTTTGTCATAGAAGTAGGAGCCCACCACATCTATGATGATACGTGGTTTTGTCATAATTATCGTCATAGAAGTGTCATAACCATGACATATTTTTGTTTGTTTGGGCCATAATGTCACGGATGTGTCTGCTTTTGTAGTGATTGGTCTGGGTTGGCCGAGTCCAGCGGGATCTGCTTGGTATCCTTGGACGACTAGAATGCTGCCTTGTTAGCCAGCTGCTTGGTTGGAGCCGGAATGGCCGACTACTCGCTTGCCAGGGCCATGTGCCGGTCGAGCTGGTGCTTCTCTTCGACGATGACTAGGGACTCGGCCATCCAGTAGCCGGCCGCAGCGCACTCAACGGATTTCTTGTAGTCATCGGCGATGGTGATGATGCTCTTGGGCTCGACATCTTCAGCTTCAGATAGGTGTAGTGGGGCACCGCCATGAACTTAGCTAGCATGAGCTGGCCCAGGAGCGCGTGGTAGGGGCTGTGTAGGATCGAAAGTAGGCATAGAGGGGGGTGATTAGACTACTTGACCAAATAAAAATCTAACCTTTTCCCAATTTTAGTTGTGGGCAGATTTTAACAATTAACACAAGTCAAGCAATCAACCTACACATGCAATTCTAAGAGTGTAGCAGCGGAAACTAAAACATTGCATATGAAGGTAAAGGGAAGGGTTTGGAGAGTGCAAACGCAATGGAGACACTTAGATTTTTGGGGTGGTTCTGATAGGTGGTGCTATCGTAGGTCCACGTTGATGGAGACTTCAACCCACGAAGGGTAACGGTTGCGCGAGTCCACGGAGGGCTCCACCCACAAAGGGTCCACGAAGAAGCAACCTTGTCTATCCCACCATGGCCATCGCCCACGAAGGACTTGCCTCACTCGAGTAGATCTTCATGAAGTAGGCGATCTCCTTGCCCTTACAAACTTCTTGGTTCAACTCCACAATCTTGCCGAAGGCTCCCAAGCGACACCTAACCAATCTAGAAGACACCACTCTCCAAAGGTAATAAATGGTGTGTTGATAATGAACTCCTTGCTCTTGTGCTTCAAATGATAGTCTCCCCAACACTCAACTCTCTCACACAGATTTGGATATGGTGGAAAGATGATTTGAGTGGAAAGCAACTTGGGGAAGGCTAGAAATCAAGATTCTTGCGGTAGGAATGGTATATCTTGATCTCAACACATGAGTAGGTGGTTCTCTCTTAGAAAATGTATGCTGGAAGTGTAGGCACGTTCTGATGGCTCTCTCACTAATGGAAAAGGGGATGGAGGGGTATATATAGCCTCCACACAAAATCCAACCATTACACACATTTGACCCAACTCGGCCAAGCCAAATAGAAGAACTCGCTGAGACCGATTTAGTTCAAAATGTGAACGTTAGGAATCTCGATGGGACTGACTGGAACAACTCGGTGGGACCGATGTGCTAGGGCTTAGGGCAAACATCAACTCAGTGGCACCGACTGCATCATCTCGGTGAGACCAAAGTGAAGCAATAAGGCAACAGAGCGAATGTCAAGCCAACTCAGTGAGACCGATCGCTATTTCGGTGAGACCGAAATAATTGCAACAGGCAACAGAGCGTTGGCAAGGCCATCTCGGTGAGACCGAGATCCATATCGGTGTGACCGAACTGCTAGGGTTTCTGGCAGTGGCTATGTCATTTGAACTCGGTGGTTCCGGATATGATGATTCGGTGGGGCCGAGTTCGACTTTAGGTTTTGGACATATTTGGAATGAGAAAGTGGTTGAGGGCTTTGGAGCAATATCATTAAGCACTTTGAGCAAGCAAGCCATTAAGCAACACCTCATCACCTTTTAATAGTATTGGCTTTCCTATGGACTCAATGTGATCTTGGATCGCTAAAAGTAAAATGAAGAGTCTTGAGCTTTTGCCAATATGTGTCCTTAGGATTTTGAGGGGTCCACATTCCTAGTCCATGCCATGCCATTCATTGAACTTTCTGAAATATTAAACTTGAATGGATATTAGTTCAATGAGCTATATGTTGTTATGAATTAGCAAAACCACCTTGGGATTTGTTGCACTTTCAAGCTACTTAGGTCAACCACTTCGAACCAGATTAGCTTGCGACAGAAATGGTCCTTGTTGTCGAACAACACGTCCAGTCGAATCTTGCTGATGGGGGAGCAGGAGTGGCCCGACACAATGCGATGGAACACTGTCTGGATGGGCTGCAGCTAGTTCTCCTTGATGCCTAGCTTGAGCATGGTGTCGCGGTAGAGGATGTTGATGCTGATACCGTTGTCGATCGGCACTCGTGAGAAGCAGCAGGTGAGCCTCTCAAAGGCGAAGGTGGGGTCGAGCACGAGCGCGTAGCCACCTGGCGTGGGCATCACGGTCGGGTGGTCCTCACGACTCCAGGTAATAGGCCTCTCAGACCAATGCATGAACTGCAGGACAGGGGGCATGGCGGCGTTCACCTCATGCCGACGCCTGCGCAAGATGTGTTTGTCGTTGCCCTCGCTAGTGAAGATGAAGTAGGTTGTGTCTGGGTGGGGGAAGTCATGACGGAGGCCACCGGTCATCGGAGCCTGTGGAGGCGGAGGCAGCGGGGGAGGCGGCAGGCCGTCACCCCGCGCCAGGCGCGCTGTTCAGTTGCACTGTCGGGTTGTGTGCATAGACGGCTTCGCACCGCTGTGGTGCTTGCATGGTCCATCGAGCATCTGCTCAAAGGTGAGCTTGGGCTGCCATGCGCCCTTGCCGGTTCGCTGCCGCCCTGATCAGCCTTCGACTCTTCCTTGATGGCTGCGACTTGCCGGCTGCCGTAGCAGGGTCTGACTTCTCACCCTTCCGCTTGTTGTTGTCATTTTGCTGCCGCTTGGCAGGGTCAGACCCGCCGTCCCTAGCCAGCCGGGGATTAGCTGTCTGGAACTAAATCACCTTGTCGGACGCATCGAGAAGGATTTGCACGCACATCATGGAGTTGGCCGTGGCGTACTTGTCTGCCTTTGCCATGAGCTCCGCCATGATCATCGGCTCGGAGCGCATGAGCTTGTGCTTGATCAGGGTGCTGTCTCGGCTCCCCTCAGTGAAGTACTGGATCACCTGCACCTTGTGGACCACCTTGGAGGAGTTGTGCGGCTCGGTCCACCATGTGAGGTAGTCGCGGAGGGACTCGTCCGGTCCCTGGACGCACATGGAGTGTTGGGGTCACCTACTACTGGTAGGGTCATGGGCCTGCCATCTAAGGCCCACCTAGGGCCCTACACCATCATTCGGAGGTCCCTGGACCAAAAGCGCATTCGGATGTGCACCCCTGGAAATCCACTCGGATACACCAATGGCACTAGGACGTTTTCCCTCCAGTCAGCCTCGCTAGCACCACTCAGACAGAGGAGGCGTAGAGGCGACGTGGGAACCGCAACCGTCAAAAAGGGCTTTACGTTGGACATCAAATGTAGTTATGGCCGCTATTAGCAGTAACTGATGTAGTTATGCTCATTGATCTCCCTTGTAACGTGGCATTAATGGAATGAGGCGCACTCTATATAAGCCTCCCCTCAGCTCCATGGCAAGGGTTGAGCACCCATTGTAATCATACACCCCAAGAGAAAACACAAGCCCCCGGGCATGAGACATAGGGTTGTTACCTCTCCGAGAGGGGCCCGAACTCGCTACATCCGAGTGATACACTGCTACCTGTGAGCTGCGTTGGGATTTCCTCAAAGAGGAGAGGATGAAGCAGTACAGTAGAGATAAGTATTTCCCTCAGTTAAGAACCAGGGTTATCAATCCATTAGGAGAGCCACACAGAACCTCGTTAGCAGCACCTACACACAAAAGCAAATACTTGCACCCAACGCGAACAAGGCGGTTGTCAATCCCCTCGGCGGTTACTTGCAAAGATTAAATCTCGTAGTGGTAGGTAATAAAGTAATTTGCAAAACAAAATAAAAGAAATAAAATTGCAGCAAGGTATTTTTGTGTTTTTATATATTATAAAAGTAGACCGGGGGGCCATAGTTTTCACTAGAGGCCTCTCTCTCGAGCACGTGGCATACGGTGGGTGAACAAATTGTTGTTGGGCAATTGATAGAAAAGCGCGTAGTTATGATGATATTTAAGGCAATGATCATGTATATAGGCATCACGTCTAAGACAAGTAGACCGACTCTTTCCTGCATCTACTACTGTTACTCCACCAATCGACCGCTATCCAGCATGCATCTATGGTTTTAAGTATAAAACAGAGTAACACCTTAAGCAAGATGACATGATGTAGACAAGTAAACTCAACTAATATGAATAAACCCCATCATTTTATCCTTAATGGCAACATTACAAATACGTGTCTTGTCCCCTACTTTGTCACTAGGATAGAGCACCACAAGTTGAACCCATCACAAAGCACCTCTCCCATTGCAAGATATATCAATCTAGTTGGCCAAACCAAACCGATAGACTGGAGAGAAATACAAAGCTATAACAATCATGCATAAAAGAGTTCAGAGTAGACTCAATTAATATTCATGAATATTCTGATCATAAACCCACAATTCATCAGATCCCAACAAACACACCACAAAAGAAGATTCCATCGGATAGAACTCCAAGAACATCGAGGAGAATATTGATTGAAGATCAAAGAGATAGAAGAAGCCATCTAGCTATGGACCTGTAGGTTTATGTCGAAAGGTAGCAAAGATGATTTATAAGCCCTCCGTCATTGATTCCCACTTCAGTAGAGTTCCAGAAAAGGCCTCCAGATGGGATCGCGGAAGAATAGAAGCTTGCGGCGGTGGAAAAAGTGTTTCGGGTGGCTCTCTGGTATATTATGAATATTTGGGAATTTATAGAGGCAGAATTAGCTCAAGAGGTGCCACGAGGGGCCCACAAGCCTGCGGGCATGCCTAGCAAGCTTGTCGCTCCGTCGTGGCCCTTCTGGTCTTCCCCAAAACATTTGTGGGTCCCTTCTGGTATAGAAAAAGTTAATCCAAATATTTTTCTCCGTTTGGACTCCGTTTGATAAGGTAAAAAATAGCAACTAGCACTAGGCACTAGGTTAATAGGTTAGTCCCAAAAAATGATATAAAATTGCATATAAAACATCCAAGATTGATATTATAATAGCATGGAACAATAAAAAGTTATAGATACGTTGCAGACGTATCATACACCTATGCCGTAGCTAGGCTTTTCCTTTTGTTCATACCCTAGTACTCATTGTCAGGTTTGTCGCCTCTACAGTTGGTGCCCAGCATGGGGCCGCGCGTCTAGTGAATATCTGGCGCAGGTGGAATTTCTGTCATCCATGATCCTCGACGGTGAGATCCAATTCGGAGCTCTTAGCTTCATTGCCGATGATTCAGCGTGGCTCCACGAAGCCCTGTTGGACGTGGAGTTGCTGCCCATTCATGGCACGTCACACTTCTGCGCTTCATCAAACGGAGTTCTTCTTCGTCAGCCATCAGTTCCGTCCCGAGTGGCTCCTCTTCTTCCCGCTGGCCACCGTTGCAAGCGCTCCAGGCGGTCACGGCTCCAGCGCAGGATCAAGCATGTTGCGTCCCTCCAGGCCGCGGCTGGGCAGGTGGTGACACTCTAGCCTGATGAGCCCGCCCTCGACCTTTTCGCTTGCCTCCACAAGGACTCCACAGATGGGTCCGAGTGCGAGAGCATCGAGTCCACGGCTGAAGTCCTAATGGCTGGCACGGAAAAGCATGGTCCCCCTGCATACACAGGTACCCGTGATGGCCATGTGGGCGCCTCACGCAGGCGCACGAACAACGACCAAGGAGACGACCACTCTACTGGCCACGAGCTGTACATTCCCCAAGCTCTCACTCAGAAGCAGGGAGGAACTCCGGCAGGGGAATGAGGAGGCACTACGAACCCCCATCACGGGGACGACTCCTGTTGGGGATATTTCCCACGACCAAGACCCGGCTCATAAGGATAAGCCGCCCTAAGGCTTAAGTGATTTCTGGTTTTAAGTCACCCTAACATTAAGTCATATCTGGACTTAAGCATCCCTGTTAAGTCATCTCAGATCCTAACCCGGCAGATTGTAAGCCGGCAAATTGTGACCCCGCGGATTGTAAGCCGGCAGATTGTAAGCTGGCGGATTGTGACCTGACAGACAGTTATGATGCGGCAGACAGTTATGATGCGGCAGACAGTTATGACCCGGCAGACAGTTATGAATCGGCAGACAGATTATGACCCGGCAGACAGATCATGACCCGGTAGATGTAGGGAGTCACGGAGATGAGTTTCAGAGATGAGTCGCCTGGAGTTAAGAAGCCCAAGGCGTTAAGAAGCCCACGTAGAGAAGCCCATGATGACAAGCCCGCGATGGGAAGTCAGAATAGATTAAATCTTAGTCCGACTAGGACTCTACATGTAAGCCGCCCCTTCAACTTATATAAGGAGGGGTAGGTCACCCCAAGAGGGTCAAGTTTTTCTAGAGGTCTCAGTAGACAGGTCCTAGACAGACAAGTCTTAGACAAGCTCAAAGTAGATGCTCTCGAGATAGAGGTAGCAAAACCTCGCCCTTGTAACCGAGATCGTCATCGTCATCAATACCAATGAAGCAGGATGTAGGCTTTTACCTCCACCGTGAGGGGCCGAACCTGGGTAAAATCTCACGTCTCTCGTCTCGCTCAACCCCTCTCAAGCTACCAGTTAGATGCGTTGGCCTCACGACTAAGTCCTCACACTAGGACATCTGCCATGAAAAAACCACGACAGTTGGCGCCCACCGTGGGGCCTACGCACGATGGTGTTGAGTTCTTGGTGGGATTTCTCCCAGGGATGGAGAAGTTTGCAATTTTTTGGATGAAGAAGAGCCAGTTTGAAAGGATTTGCATCAGCTTCAAGTTCATCAGTCCAGGTTTAAGGTCTATGAGATTTAAGGTTAAAGAGAAATTAGGGTTCCGCTTGTGAGCCACCATAAGTCGCCGACACCGACATTTTCTGCTACAGCCTATTTTCGCTGGCGTGTGAAGTCTGAATCTATAACTCACCAAAGTTGGTACGGTTGGAGTCGCCGCTTCAATTAGCATTGGTACATCGAGTAATCATCAACAGCGATGGAGAAAGCGTTTTCGGAGTCACTCAAGAGTTGAAAAATTGCCTGCTACTAGTCGGACACAGTTCGTTCAATACAATTGGATACTATATTTGGAAGTGGCCAAAGATCATAGGGTTTTCCTTAATGAGCATGGAAGGACCCGTACTAGGGAAAGTTACTTTTCTAAAAAGCTGGCACAAGTTGTCCCCGAGCAGCGTTGGCCGTTGAGTCACCGTGGTCTGGTGTTTTCGAGCCGCGTCGGGCCTCGCTCAACATCACCGAGCCGTTTTCTGCCTCCACAGTCGTTGCGGCCACTGCCGGCCGCCTTCAAGTTGGCCCGCCAATAGCCTGCATGCCGCCGCGGCACCTTGCTGCCTCAAGCCGCCATAGTGCACTCCGAGCTGTGTTGCCGGTGTGCCACTTCTGCCATGAGCCGCCTCCTCGGCCACCTCCGCGGCAAGTCGCCACCTAGGCCGAACACTCGAGCCACCTCTGCCGTTGTGGTCTCATCGATTCACCGCCGCCAATCTCAACTGTAGCTGTCAAGTCAGCCACCCACATAAGCCGCCTCGCATCGGCAATGGCCCGCTGGCTCGCTTCCATCGACACGGCCTCGCCTCACTTCTCCCTGCCATTCGCCTCTGCCGTGCATCACTGCGGCCTCAAGCCGCCGAGTCCTCACCGTTTGTTTCTCCCTCTATGGCGAGAGCCACCCCGCCTCGTCCGTCGCTTCCGCCTGAGAGACGCCCGCGCCAGGCTTCGCCTTGCTCTACCTCATCAAGTCGCCCGCGCGCCCAACTCTGTACGACCCGCCCGGTCCAGCGTCCCGTTAAACTCCATCTCCGAGTCAACGCTGTCGGTGGCCGCTGCTCACGAACCGCCGCCGCTGGCGAGTTAGCCGCCCACCTCGGCATCTGCTACGTCTTGAGCTGCCAAGCCGCCCGCAGCCTCTGTCGCCTCATAAGCCGCCTCGGGCCTCTGCACTCGCCTCCGGCCTCCGGCGTCCACCTCAACTGCTACAGGGGCGAGTCTCCGCCCACTTCAGCCGCAGTAGCCTTCGGCCTCATCTCGTGTCGGCACGCCCTTGTCGTGGCAGCGCCAGCGAGCCACCTCCATCACCGGTGTTGCCTTAACCCGCCATCCGATCTGCGCGCCATTCCGGAGAGTCACTGCCGCCTAATTCCATAGCCGCAGCTGACGCTTTGAGCCGCCCCGCTGCTCTGACCCGCCACGGTGGCATGCCGCTGCCCTGTCAAGCTGGCCTTCACCGTTGCCTCGCTACTACCTCCGCCGTTCACATCTGCTACCCTGAGCCGCCGCGACCTCCCTTTAACGGCCTCGTCCTACCTTGGAACTGCTCCGACGACCCGCCGTTCCACCTCCGAAGCCGATGAGCCACCGCCCGCACCTCGGGCCTCCACGCCCTTGCGTATGAACCAGTGCTCCGGTGCTTCGAACAGCCGCTTCGCTGCTGCGGCCCTCCTTCGTGCTCGCGGCAGAACGACGCCTCCTGACCTCTTCAAGTCGCGGCCTTGAGCCACCGTACCAAGTCGCCGGCCTTGCCCGCACCCTACTCCCCTTCTGCGTCTGCACGCAGCGGATATCCTGCCCTGAGCTCCTTCTGTTCTGCTCCTTAGCCGCCTCGTCTCGCTTTTACTCTGCTTCACGTGCGTGTGTGCGCACAGCCATCCACCTCGCCTCCGCTGCCGAGCTGTTGGATTCGCCGGGCCTCACCGGCGTCGCCTCTGAGCCGCCCAGCTCAGCCGTAACCCACCTCGTCAAGGGGCTCCGCGAGCGGCTTCGCTCCTCTTTTGCCACGCCAAGCTGCCATGGTACGCCTCTGCTTCATGCGCCGCACTACGGCCGACTTACTTCGCACCTGCCTTAAGCCAGCTCTGCCGCCTCCCCTCTGCCATAACCCGCCGGCGCTTCTCTGCCACTGCCTCGTGCCTCAAGTCAGCTCCAAGCCGCCTCGCCGGTGCCCCTCTGCTATGGACGAGTCAAGCCGCCTCCGCCCGTCAAAGTGCCCTGCACTTCCTCCAGTTCCCTGTTGATTGACGCATACTGAAGGATGTTCCAAATAAACTCTTCCGCCATATGATTCTTAAACACAATGAGTATAAGCCAGTAACCAACAGCCGGGACACACAAGAGGTGAAACTGGAACAAGGACTGGAGATGTTGAAAACCTTCAAGGAGCATAAGGAGGATGCATTGATCGTCGATGACTTTGATTTTTATGAGGAACATGAGAAAGCCCTGCTGAAGAATAAGGCAAGGCTGTATCAGCAACATCAGATATCCAGTCGACTATACCAGTTGACCTGGTGGGTCATATCATCAAGACTTTTTTGTTCAAGCTATTCAGTTTGGCGAGGCCAAGAGTGTGAGCAATTTGGACAAGAAAGGCCCTGCTGGGGATTTAGCTATTGCTGCGAAGCATGTCGAGAATGTTGTGGTGTATAGAACACAGGTGCAATGATGGCCTCGGTAAAAAAAGAAAAAAAGAGGTGGACCTGGATTAGTCAACACGACCCGGATGGTCCGTTCTGAGTCGCCCAGCTCCGTCTTTGCTGCGGTCGCACTCAAGCTGCCACCTCCACCGTCGCTGCTGCGACCTTGTGCTGAGCCACCCCCGATCGACTTCGTTGTGAGCCGCCGCGTTTCCACTTGCAGTGGTTGATGTCTTTTTATAAGAAAAAAGAGAGTGGTTAATTCACCGTTGAAGTTACTGGAGGTGATCCATGGACGCTATATACGGATCATTTGTCATCCGAACAAATCAGGTGATATCCATCTAAGTCTATTTTATTAGCACGTGTTGTTTTTCATCAAAGAACAATTGCTTTGGTCTGTATATTTTTATATGCAGGATAGTTATTCACTACAAACGTGGTTTATACCACAGGTATGGAGCACACGCTGGCAATATTCCGCACCAGCGTTCGTCCGTGCCACATTACCCGATGAATGGAAGCGTGCAAGCCGCCGCCCTTGCGGCCCGGTTTACATCAACTTGCCGGGATCGTCCTTGCTCGCTGTTCAATGGACGTGCGCAAGTCGCCGCCCCTGCGGCTTGATCTACATCAACTCGTCGAGACCGTGCCCGCGATCGATTTGCCCGATTGTGCAAGTTTACAATCTCGCGACTGACTCATCTATCCGCGCACGCGGCCGACTCACCCCGCGTTCACGCCACCTCCAACGCCGCGGTCATCTCTACTGTCCGTCCCCGTGGTCCGGTCTACATCAACACGCCGGAGCCGCACCCGTCTACACGAGCTGCGTATTGAGTGCAAGCAAGTCACCGTCCCGGTGGCCCGATCTATTCCAACAATTCTTGAGCAAATCATAATATATTATCAGCCTCCCCCTGCACCATATGGCTCAATGGACATGCGCACAAGTCGCCACCATTGTGGTTTGGTTATACTTCAACAGCCAGCTGGAATGAACCATCGGCCGGGTTACAGACACATCTCATACGGGATCAATTATAACCCGCCGCGGTCGACCTCAACCTTCTGTGGATTCATATCGGGTTATCAATGCCAAGGATATACAATGAGTGTTGCGAAGATCATCAACTCGCCACTTTTGCTCCAGCTTCAACACATTCCAGCGTTTCACTATTCAACTATATGCCGGTTTATATCACAGTCAAGTATGGACAATCTCAAGCCAACTCGTCGAGTCGTCTTAAGACTCGGGGGCTACACAGACATGACTCATCAAATTTTTGCCAGTTTCAGCAAATTCAAGAACCCTAGGTCATTGGAGGGAAAATAACCCGGTCCCGGAGGCTACTACCACATTGGTGAAAATTTAAAGGCCGTCAGAAAATTTCCGGCTTAAAAAGTGCCTGGCAATCAAAAAGTTTGGCTTAATAGAAGAGTTCCGGGTTATCAGAAAAGATTCCGGTTCAAAATCCGGCTCAAGGGAAATCTGTCTCCCACAAAGTTTTGAGCTCTCAATATCCGGCTCAACATCCTGTTCAAGAGGAATCCATCTCTCGCAAGTTCGAGTTCTGAGAAAAAATAAAGGTTGCCAAAGAGAACTTGCTGCCATGATCCGCAGTTCAAACATGGGTATCCTGCCTTTTGGGCTTATAGTATTATGATCAACGTAATAAAGCCGGCATCCCTGAAATTCGGGGCCTCTGTCGTTTCATCTCTGTGCATATGAGTCTTTATTAGTTGATCATAAGGTCACTTGGGGGCTTCCAACCCACCGGGTTTAGCTTTCATACCCTCTTGACCGGCATGAAACGGCATATTATGGGTTAAACCTGCCTGTTTGCAACTTGCTACTCCGCCAGGTGACCCGCCGAACTCTTGACAGTCAATCTTTTTTGAGACCCTAAACTCGTCAAGGTTAAAACGGCGGTTTTGTGTCACGTGAGAGCTGGCTTACAGAGAGCTAGGATAAACTCACATGTCTGCTTAGTGCTACTCCACTATATGGCCCGTCATACTCTTAACAGTCAATCTTTTTTAAGACCCTGAACTTGTTAAGGTTAAAATGACGGATTTATGTCATGGGAGGGGTGGCTTACAGGATAAAATGGCTATGCGGCCTTGAAAGCAAACATATGGCCTGTGTAGCCAACTTTTTTTGGTCGTGCCTTAATCCGGCTTAACAAATATTTGAGATTTGCATATTCTCTATTTTTGTTTCTCAGAGCTAGTCTCTTTTTCTCGAGCCTTGAAAGCCGACATTTTTATACTCTGTTGTCATACATCATCATATATTGCATCATACATTGCATCGTCATAACATGCATCATATATGCATCAATATCCTAGCTACTGCAAGGTCACATTCCTCATCCAAGGCATCAAGTGTGTTCTGACGCGCCATCTCATTATCAGTTTCAACGTAAGCCGCCACTCTTGGCAAGTCATGATGGATATCGCTGGGGAGAACCGCCTCTGCACCATAAACTATATTGCAGGAACCGGTTTGCAAACCGGGTTATATTATTCAAATCTTAAATAGCAAACATGGCTGGATTTTCATTATGGTTATCATAACCAGTATTGGATGATTGAGGTTTTCAAAGCCTCTTTAGAGTAATGGCTATTATTTCTTCATCCAAAAATACCAGCTTGAGGCAACGAGCATGGTTCAACATTGATATGCAAGGCTTTCAGCAACATCATCCAGACGGTGGATATGATTTTATTTTACAATGGAAGGATAGTCCCGAGTCGCTGCAGGCACACGACCCGGCACTTGGGGCTACATTATTCAAATCAAGATTACATCAAGTATGCAAGTCCCATGTCACTACAAGCATGCACCATGGCACTTGGGGGCTAATGCAAGTTGCTTTTCAAATCATCATATTGTCAACAAACCTGGTTATCTCAAGGAGATGAGCCGACCTTTCATCATTTTTTAAGTCCCAGCCCAGTATTGTCTTACTGAGCTGGCCCTTGGGGGCTACACATTGCTCCTCAAGTCTATATAATCAGATCTACAAAAGTCCCTGTTCATTATTGCATAATGACCCGGCCCTTGGGGGCTACACTTGCAGAAGTTTTATGAGCATAAGGCAGTTACAAGTCCCAGGTTGCTGCAGGCAAGACAACCCGGTACTTGGGGGCTACATATGTGGAACATTCAACTTATGATTGGTGACTCACACGAACAACCCGGATTTCTCCAAGGTTGCAGTATTTATATTGAAGCAAGTCTTAAGCTATCACTTTGTTCTACTCAAGACTTGGGGGCTATAGATGAGGGAGAACACCTTCAAAATTTTCAGTGTTGAGCAGACCAGGTCTCATAGTTTTTGAGGGAAAAATTTGCAAATATTATCTCCTCCAAGCTATTTGGACAAGTCAGCACAACATCATTTGGATTTATTCTTTATCAAAGTCTGAAGCATTGAAAGTTGGTTCAACATCAGACAAATTTCTTTATTTATCAAGCCAAGGCGTTTTTTAAGACAACTCAGAAATATCATAAGGGTTATTTATTCTGCAAGGAGCCAGCGTCAGTTTATTGATATGATAGAGATTCAGACTTCTCAGGAGCTGGTCAACTAGTCTCTTTGAGTGAGCTGGTCCCTTTACATATTCTTATTTCAGGAGTTTAGCATGAATAAATTTAAAGCTAAACTAGGGGCTAATGTTGGGGATATTCCCCACGACCAAGACCCGACTCATAAGGATAAGCCGCCCTAAGGCTTAAGTCATTTCTGGTTTTAAGTCGCCCTGACGTTAAGTCATCTCTGGACTTAAGCAGCCCTGTTAAGTCATCTCAGATCCTAACCCGACAGATTGTAAGCCGGCAGATTGTGACCCGGCAGATTGTAAGCCCGCAGATTGTGACCTAGCAGACAGTTATGACCCGGCAGACAGTTATGACCCGACAGACAGTTATAACCCGGTAGACAGATTATGACCCGGCAGATGCAGGGAGTCACGGAGATGAGTCGCCTGGAGTTAAGAAGCCCAAGGCATTAAAAAGCCCACGGAGAGAAGCCCGTGATGAGAAGCCCGCGATGGGAAGTCGGAATAGATTAAATCTTAGTCCGACTTGGACTCTACATGTAAGCCGCCCCTTCAACTTATATAAGGAGGGGTAGGTCACCCTAAGAGGGTCAAGTTTTTCTAGAGGTCTCAATAGACAGGTCTTAGACAGACAAGTCTTAGACAAGCTCAAAGTAGATGCTCTCGAGATAGAGGTAGCAAAACCTCGCCCTTGTAACCGAGATCGTCATCGTCATCAATACCAATGAAGCAGGATGTAGCCTTTTACCTCCACCGTGAGAGGCCAAACCTGGGTAAAATCTCACGTCTCTCGTCCCACTCACCCCCTCTCAAGCTACCAGGTAGATGCGTTAGCCTCACGACTAAGTCCTCACACTAGGACATCAGCCGTGACAAAACCACGACAACTCCCGAGGCCCTGGTCGTGAACTCAGCTCCTTTGGCCACTCTCGCTGAGCGCGACTGCCTTGAGCGGCTGCAGAAGAAATTGGACGACCCCACCTGTCAACAGCCGAGCTCCAGTCGGAACCGGCAGCGGTTGTTTTCGAGTAATCAATATCAGAATTACCAAGTGCTCAACACCCTGCTGCAGAACTTGGATGCGGCGACCATTATCGCTATTTCCACCCAGCCCTTTGGCTCTGTGGTTCGAGAAGGGATTCGGCAGATCCGGGCCCTTTTGAAGACGGCTTTGTCACAGAACGCAGCCGTGTCGCAGTCTCGGGATCGCATATATAGCGCGTCAGTTCGCGCCGAGATAGTCCAATCGGCTCACAGCTCACTCGGTTTTGGGAGGCACCGACCATCATCTCCTCTAAGAGATCGGAGGCGTCACCAGCTCACTCCACCCTGATGGCGCGGTGATTATCACTGCACTCAGACGCTGATGTCTACTACGCAAATTTATTCTTGTAGACTTGTGTTGGGCCTCCAAGCGCAGAGTTTTGTAAGACAATAGCAATTTTCCCTCAAGTGGATGACCTAAGGTTTATCAATCCGTGGGAGGCATAGGATGAAGATGGTCTCTCTCAAACAACCCTGCAACCAAATACAAGAAATCTCTTGTGTCCCCAACACACCCAATACAATGGCAAATTGTATAGGTGCACTAGTTCGGCAAAGAGATGGTGATAAAAGTGTAATATGGATGGTACAAATATATTTTTATAATCTGAATAAATAAAAACAGCAAGGTAGCGAACGATAAAAGTGAGCACAAACGGTATTGCAATGCTTGAAAACAAGGCCTAGGGTCCGTACTTTCGCTAGTGCAATCTCTCAACAATGTTAATATAATTGGATCATATAACCATCCCTCAACGTGCGATGAAGAATCACTCCAAAGTTCATAGAACAAAAGAAGAAATTGTTTGTAGGGTACGAAACCACCTCAAAGCGATTCTTTCCGATGAATCTATCCTAGAGTTCGTACTAAAATAACACCAAGCTATTCTTTCCGATCGATCTAACCAAGAGTTCGTATTAAAATAACACCATATGATACACATCAACCAACTCTAATGTCACATAGATACTCCAATGTCACCGCCAGTATCCGCGATTATACAATATGCACCAAACAATTTCAGATTCATAATACTCAATCCAACACAAAGAACCTCAAAGAGTGCCCCAAGATTTCTACCGGAGAAACAAAGACGAGAACGTGCATCAATCCCTATGCATAGATTACCCCAATGTCACCTCGGGAATCCGCGAGTTGAGTGCCAAAACACATATCAAGTGAATCAATATGATACCCCATTGTCACCACGGGTGTTCATAGCAAGACATACATCAAGTGTTCTCAAATCCATAAAAGTATTCAATCCGATAAAACGAAATCTCAAAGGGAAAATTCAATTCATCACAAGATAGAGAGGGGAAAACACCATATGAGCTGACTATATTAACAAAGCCCGCGATACATCAAGATCGTGCCATCTCAAGAACACGAGAGAGAGAGATTAAACACATAGCTACTGGTACAAACCCTCAGCCCCGAGGGTGGACTTCTCCCTCCTCATCAAGGTGGCCGCCGGGATGATGAAGATGGCCACCGGTGATGATTTTCCCCTCCGGGGAAGTGCTGGAACGGGGTCTAGATTGGTTTTTCGTGGCTATAGAGGCTTGCGGCGGCGAAACTTCTGATCTAGGGTTATTTTTTGGGGTTTCTGTATTTATAGGATTTTTTGGCGTCGGTCTCACGCTAAGATGGGCCTCGAGGTGAGCACAACCCACCTACACACGGGTTGGGCTCCAGGCGCACCCTGGTGGGTTGTGCCCTCCTCATGGCTCTTCTAGCTCTCCCACAAAGCTTCTAGTGCCTCTTTTGTTCCAAAAAAATCGTCAAAAAGTTTCAGCTCATTTGGAGAACTTTCATTTCTGCAGAAAAAACAACACCACGGTAGTTCTGCTGAAAACAGCGTCAGTCCGGGTTAGTTCCATGCAAATCATACCAAAACCATATAAAATTGTTGTAAACATGGCATGAATACTTCATAAATTATAGATACGTTGGAGACATATCAGCATCCCCGAGCTTAATTCCTACTCGTCCTCGAGTAGGTGAATGATAAAAGAAATAATTTATGAAGTGTGAATGCTAGAATAGTGCATAAGTTTGATCAATGATAATTTCAATCACTTTTCCTAGCATCATAACATCAACTCTTTCTCATAAAACTCATCATGATAAAGTAGCAATTGAAAACGGAATTTTTGATGTGGAATGCTACCTATCACATTCCTCATATACTCTTTTCTTTTATAGCATGGACTTTTGGAATTGAATGATTCAAAGCAATAGTCTATAATTTGACATGATGACATCAATACTCAAGCTTATCAACAAGCAACCATGTCTTTCAAAATATCAACACTAAAGAAAGTTATCCCTAGCCCATCATGCTCAATCATTGATTCATTCATGAAACACACTCGAATATTAGCTACATCCAATGCACAAGTATGATCATAGTGCTCCCTAGTTGGTGCTTTATAAGAGAAGATGAAGACTCAAATAAAAAATTTGCATAAAGTAAATAGATAGGCCCTTAGTAGAGGGAAGCAGAGATTTGTGGAGGTGCGAGAGCTCAAAGCTTAAATTGAGATATAAAAAATATTTTGGGAGGCATACTTTTCCCGTCAACGAAAACGACCGAGTAATTCCCAACACTTTCCATGCTAGATATATCATAGGCGGTTCCAAAACATAAAATAAAGTTTATTCCTTTTTCCACCATACTTTCACACTCCACGACTAGCTGTATCCACGGGTGCCCTCCATACCAACACTTTCCAAGGAATTTATTATTTGACAACATAAAGTAAATTTCTTTTTCATTTCGGGACTGGGCATCCCTATTACCGCCGTACTCTCCTACAATGACAAGTGAATAAACACTCATCTTGAGAATAACATATCTAGGATGGAAAATATTGGCCACCCCTTGCCGCTTCATGAGCGGTACGGGCACACGAAAAGGAAATTCATTTTGAAAATTAGAGTTGGCACATACAAATTTTCTTAGAACGGCACGGAAATACTGCATATAGGTAGGTATGGTGGACTCATATGGCAAAACTGGGTTTAAGGATTTTGGATGCACAAGTAGTATTTGTACTTAGTACAAGTGGAGGCTAGCAAAAAGATTGAGAAGCAACCAACCAAGAAAAAAATTTCTCATAAACGAGCATTAAGCATAACTAACACCGAATAATGCACCACAAGTAGGATGTAATTTCATTGCATAACTATTGAATTTCATGCTTGCATAGGGAATCACAAACCTTAACACCAATATTCTTACTAAAGCACAATTACTCACCAACATGACTCACATATTACTATCATCATATCTCAAAACTATTGCAAAGAATCAAGTTTATTTTGTCCAATGATCTTTCATGAAAGTTTTTATTATATCCCTCTTGAATATCCATCACTTTGGGACTAAATTTATATATTACAATTTCTACTAACAAGCTCTCAAATAAATTTAAGTGAAGCACGAGAGCAAATGACAAACTGCCCCAAAAAGATATAAGTGAGATCAAATGAGTAGTTAAGTAAATATGTAGCTATGTGAGGATTCTCTCTTATTTAAAAGTTTTGGGTATAAGTATTTTATTAAAACAGCAAGCAAAACAAAAAAAATGAAATTCTAAGAACAACACACTTCATGTGAAGAAGCAAAAACTTAGGCTCAATCGAGGCTAACCGATAATTGTTGATGAAGAAAGGTAGGATGCCTACCGGGGCATCCCCAAGCTTAGATGCTTGAGACTTCTTGAAATATTATATTGGGATGGCTTGGGAATCCCCAAGCTTGAGCTTTTGTGACTCCTTAATTCCTTTTATATCACGGTTTCCCTAAATCTTAAAAACTTCATCCACACAAAACTCAACAAGAACTCGTGAGATAAGTTAGTATAAATCAATGCATAACCTTATCATTATCTACTGTAGCAAATCACAAAAATTATTACTTAACATTGCATACTAAATACCTCTGCATATTTAGTACTTCCATCCCTCAAATAGAATCATTAAACAAGCAAACATATGCAAATAATGCAAACATAACAGCAATCTGTCTAAACAGAATAGTCTGTAAATAGTGCAAGTATCCTCATACTTCCCTAACTCCAAAAATTCTGAAAATTTACCACACTGTAGAATATTTATCATAGCTTATTGTGCGAAAAAATTCAATATTTTATAACATTCTGATTTTTCTCAAGAATTCACGCACTAGCGTGCAACTTTCTGTTTTCAAACTGCAACACATAGACTTGCAAAATAAGCATGGCAAAGGCTATACTTGACATTTTTATTGAAGTAAAAGATATAAAAAATTATCCTAAATAACAGCAAGAAAATCCTAATAAAATAAAATGATGCTCCACGCAAAACACATATGACATGATGAATAAAAATATAGGCCCAAGTAAGGTTACCGATAATGTTGGAGACGAAAGAGGGGATGCCTTCCGGGGCATCCCCAAACTTAGTTGCTTGGATCTTCCTTGAATATTACCTTGTGGTGCATTGGGAATCCCCAAGCTTAAGGTCTTGTCACTCCTTATTCTCCTCATATCGATATCTCAACCAAAACTTGAAAACTTCAATCACACAAAACTTAATGGAACTTCGTGAGATGGATTAGTATGATAAAGACAAATCATTCACTTTGGTACTGCCAAGATAAGATTCATAATTGTTTCCACATGATGCCTACTGTACTCTACAATTTCCAAAATTTATATTAAGCAATATAAGCCATAGAAACCATAAAACAGGCAAACTATGCATTGAAAACAGAATCTGTCAAAAACAGAACAGTACGTAAAGATCTGAATTTTAGTCATACTTCTGTAACTCCAAAAATTCTGAAAAATTAGGACAACGTAGAAAATTTGTATACCCAACAACTGTACAACATTCCGAGTTTTTTGAACCTCCAGTGAATTTAAACAATTCTGTTACGGGGGCAAAAGTTTTTGTTTTTACACAGAATCAAGTCAACTATCATCCACACTATCCCAAAGGCTTTACTTGGCACTTTATTGAAATAAAAGCTATAAAACATGATTACTACAGTAGCCTAATCATGTGAACACACAAAAACAGTAGGGGTAAATGTTGGGTTGTCTCCCAACAAGCGGTTTTCTTTTATGCCTTTTAGCTAGGCATGATGATTTCAATGATGCTCACATAAAAGATAAGAATTGAAACACAAAGAGAGCATCGTGAAGCATATGATTACCACATTTAATTCTAACCCACTTTGTATGCATAGGTATTTTGTGAGCAAACAACTTATGGGAACAAGAATCAACTAGCATAGGAAGGCAGAACAGGCAAAACTTCAAAACTTTCAACACATAGAGAGGAAACTTGATATTATTGAGATATGTAAAAGCAAATGTTCCTCTCTCATAATTATTTTCAATAGCATCATGAATGAATTCAACAATATAACTATCACATAAAGCATTCTTGTCATGATCCACAAGCATAGAATTTTTATTACTCTCCACATATGCAAATTTATTCTCATGAATAGTAGTGGGAGCAAACTCAACAAAATAACTATCATGTGATTCTTGATTGGCATAATCATATTGAGCATTAAAATCATGATGACAAGTTTCATGGATATGATTACTCTTTATAGCATACATGTCATCACCATAATCATCATAAATAGGAGGCATGCTTTCATCATAGTAAATATTCTCATCAAAACTTGGGGGACTAAAAATATCATCTTCATCAAACATAGCATCCCCAAGCTTATGGCTTTGCATATCATTAGCATCATGGACATTCAAAGAATTCATACTAGCAACATTGCAATCATGCTCATCATTTATGCCAAACATTTTATTGAATTCTTCTTCTATCAATTGGGCACAATTTTCCTTTCCATCATTTTCAAGAAAGACATGATAAAGACGAATAATATGAGGCCACCTCAATTCCATATTTTTTGTAGTTTTCTTTTATAAACAAAACTAGTGATAAAACAGGAAAATAAAAGATTCGATTGCAAGATCTAAAGATATACCTTCAAGCACTCACCTCCCCGGCAACGGCGCCAGAAAAGAGCTTGATGTCTACTACGCAACTTTATTCTTGTAGACTTGTGTTGGGCCTCCAAGCACAGAGTTTTGTAGGACAATAGCATTTCCCCTCAAGTGGATGACCTAAGGTTTATCAATCCGTGGGACGCGTAGGATGAAGATGGTCTCTCTCAAACAACCCTGCAACCAAATACAAGAAATCTCTTATGTCCGCAACACACCCAATACAATGGCAAATTGTATAGGTGCACTAGTTCAGCGAAGAGATGGTGATAAAAGTGTAATATGGATGGTAGAAATATATTTTTATAATCTGAATAAATAAAAACAAAAAGGTAGCGAATGATAAAAGTGAGCACAAACGGTATTGCAATGCTTGAAAACAAGGCCTAGGGTCCGTAATTTTGCTAGTGCAATCTCTCAACAATGCTAATATAATTGGATCATATAACCATCCCTCAACGTGCGATGAAGAATCACTCCAAAGTTCCTAGAACAAAAGAAGAAATTGTTTGTAGGGTATGAAACCACCTCAAAGCTATTCTTTTGGATCAATCTATCCTAGAGTTCATACTAAAATAACACCAAGCTATTCTTTCCGATCGATCTAACCAAGAGTTCGTACGAAAATAAAACCATATGATACACATCAACCAACTCTAATGTCATATAGATACTCCAATGTCACCGCGAGTATCCGTGAGTTGATTATACGATATGCATCAAACAATTTTAGATTCATAATACTCAATCCAACACAAAGAACCTCAAAGAGTGCCCCAAGATTTCTACCAGAGAAACAAAGACGAGAACGTGCATCAACCCCTATGCATAGATTACCCTAATGTCACCTCGGGAATCCGCGAGTTGAGTGCCAAAACACATATCAAGTGAATCAATATGATACCCCATTGTCACCACGGTTATTCACAGCAAGACATGCATCAAGTGTTCTCAAATCCATAAAAGTATTCAAGCCGATAAAATGAAATCTCAAAGGGAAAACTCAATTCATCTCAAGATAGAGAGAGGAAAACACCATATGATCCGACTATATTAACAAAGCCCGCGATACATCAAGATCGTGCCATCTCAAGAACACGAGAGAGAGAGATTAAACACATAGCTACTGGTACAAACCCTCAGCCCCGAGGGTGGACTACTCCCTCCTCATCATGGTGGCCTCCGGGATGATGAAGATGGCCACCGATGATGATTTCCCCCTCCGACGGAGTGCCGGAATGGGGTCTAGATTGGTTTTTCGTGGCTACAGAGGCTTGCGGCGGTGGAACTTCTGATCTAGGGTTATTTCTGGGGGTTTCTATATTTATAGGATTTTTTTGCGTCGGTCTCACGCTAAGATGGGCCTCGAGGTGAGCACAACCCACCTGCACACGGGTTGGGCTCTAGGCGCGCCCTGGTGGGTTGTGCCCTCCTCGTGGCTCTTCTGGCCCTCCCACGAAGCTTCTAGTGCCTCTTTTGTTCCAAAAAATCGTCAAAAAGTTTCAGCTCATTTGGAGAAGTTTTATTTCTGCACAAAAAACAACACCACGGTATTTCTGCTGAAAACAACGTCAGTCCGGGTTAGTTCCATGCAAATCATACCAAAACCATATAAATTTTTTGTAAACATGGCATGAATACTTCATAAATTATAGATATGTTGGAGACATATCAGACGCCCCCTCCGTGAGACGTTGCATACGGGTGCCAACCCTATGATGACAGGTGGCCGTACGGGGGTGACCGTAGGCCAAGTCCCCCGCATTGCCCTGGGGGTCTTAGAGATCCACAGTTCAACGTGAGATATATTCTCGCTCAGATCCTGGTCGACATGCCGAGCCCAGAGAGATGGCCTAGACTAGGACATGCCAAGTGGATCCACGCCTTCAGGGCCCGAGTGTTTTAGCAGGTATATCCGTGTCGGTGATATTCCGACCAACTTCAGGTTAGCTACAGGGATCGGCAAGTTCACTAGTGAGTCGAAGCCAGAAACATGGTTAGAGGATTACCGAGTGGCCGTCCAGATCGGTGGTGGCAACGATAATGTGGCCATGAAACATGTACCGCTGATGCTTGAGGGTTCGACTAGAGCCTGGCTTAACCACCTCCCACCCGGCAGCATATATTGTTGGGACGATCTGGCCCGGGTCTTCGTGAAGACCTTCGAGGGCATGTACAAGCGGCGGGGTGGATTGTCCGAAGTGCAGCACTGCATGCAGAAGAACAATGAAACTCTCCGAGAGTACATCTAGCGGTGGACGAATAACCCACAAGTATAGGGGATCAGTTGTAGCCTCTTTCGATAAGTAAGAGTGTCGAACCCAACGAGGAGCTAAAGGTAGAATCAATATTCCCTTCAAGTTCTACCGACCACCGAAACAACTCTATGCACACTTAACATTCACTTTACCTAGAACAAGAATAAAACTACTTTGTAGGTGTAAGGATAAGTTTGCAAGAATAAAACTAGATGTACTTAGCGAGAATAAAACTATGAGTAATGTGCAAGATAATAAAAGTTAGTTGTTTAGTAGAAAGCTTTTGGGAACACAAGAGAAAGATTTGTCCCTAGGCAATGGATAACTAGACCGGTAATCATTACTGAAATTTTATATGAGGGAGAGGCATGAGCTAACATACTTTCCATACTTGGATCATATGCACTTATGATTGGAACTCTAGCAAGCAACCGCAACTACTAAAGATTATTAAGGTAAAACCCAACCATAACATTAAGTAACAAGTATTCTTTACTCCCATACGCAACAACCCCCTTACTCGGGTATAAGCTTCTGTCACTCTCGCCACCCACTATAAGCAAATCATGAACGTATTGTAAACCCTACAGTGGTGCTACTTGTGAGCTGCGTTGGGATTTCCTCGAAGAGGAGAGGATGATGCGGTGCAATAGAGATAAGTATTTCCCTCATTTATAAAACAAAGGTTATCAATCCAGTAGGAGAACCAAGCAAAAATATGTAAATAGCACCTGCACACAAACAACAAATACTTGCAACCCAATGCGTAGACGGGTTGTCAATCCCCCAACGGTTATGAGCAAGATTAACATGTATAGGTTTTGATAGATAGATCTGACAAAAATACAAAATAAAATAAATAAAAGAAAATTGCAGCAAGGTATTTTTAGGATTTTATATATGATAAAGATAGACCCGGGGGCCATAGTTTTCACTAGAGGCTTTTCTCGAGAAAATAGCATTCGACGGGTAAACAAATAACTGTTGGCAGTTGATAGAAAAGCAAATTATTATGAAGATATCCAAGGCAATGATCATACATAGGCATCACGTCCGAGATTAGTAGACCGACTCCTGCCTACATCTACTACTATTACTCCACACATCGACCGCTATCCAACATGCATCTAGTGTATTAAGTTCATGGAAAACGTAGTAATGCTTTAAGCAAGATGACATGATGTAGACAAGATAAACTCACGTATAAATAAACCCCCTCTTTTTACCCTTAATAGCAATGATAAATACGTGTCATGTCCACTTCTGTCATTCGGATTGAGCACTGCAAGATCGAACCCATTACAAAGCACCTCTTCCCATGGAAAGATATATCAATCTAGTTGGCCAAACCAAACCAATAAATCGGAGAAGAAATATGAGGCTATATTAATCATGCATAAAAGAGTTCAGAGAAAACTCAAATAATATTCATGGATAGATCTGATCATAAGCTCTCAATTCATCGGATCACAACAAACACACCGCAAAAAAGAATTACGTCGGATAGAACTCAAAGAACATCAGGGAGAACATTGTATTGAAGAACATCGAGAGAGAAGAAGCCATCTAGCTACAAACTGTGGACCCATAGGTCCATGGTAAACTACTCACGCATCATCGGGGGGGAGGCAAGGTTGATGTAGAGCCCCTCTGTGATTGATTCCCCTCCAGCAGAGTGCCAGAAAGGGTCCCCAGGTAGGATCTCTCGACAACAGAGGCTTGTGTCGACGGAAAAAGTATTTCGTGGACTACCTGGTAGGTTTTCTGATTTTTTGGGAATTTATAGAGGCGAAGTAAGGTCAAACGGAGGCTTGTGGGCCCCACTAGGTACCAGGGCATGCCCCAGGTCCCAGGTGCGCCCTGGTGCCTAGTGGGTCACTCCTTCGTCTTCTCGTAACTTACCGAAGCTTCTAGAATCTCTTATTGCCAGAAAAAAAATCTCTAAAAAGTGTCATGGCAATTGGACTTCGTTTGGTACTGATATTCTGCAATGTCAAAAACAAGCAAAAAACAACAACTGGCACTGGGCACTAAGTTAGTAGGTTAGTCCCAAAAAATGATATAAACAATCCATGATTGATACTATAATAGCATGGAACAATAAAAAATTATAGATACGTTGGAGACGTATCAAGCATCGCCAAGCTTAATTCCTGCTCAACCTCGAGTAGGTAAATGATAAAAACAGAATTTTTGATGTGGAATGCTACCCATCATATTCATCATACAATCTTTTCTTTTATAGCATGGACATTTGGACTTGAATGATTCAAAGCAATAGTCTATAATTTGACATGAAAACATCAATACTAAAGCATATCAACAGGCAACCATGTCTTTCAAAATATCAATGCTAAAGTAAGTTATCTCTAGCCCATTATGCTCAATCACTAAACCATTCATGAAACACACTCAAATGTTAGCTACATCCAATGCACAAGTATGACAATAGTGTTCCCTTGTTGGTGCTTTATAAGAGAAGATGGAGACTCAAATTTAAAATAAAAATTGCATAAAAGTAAATAGAAAGGCCCTTCGCAGAGCGAAGCAGAGATTTGTAGAGGTGCCAGAGCTCAAAGCTTAAATTGAGAGACAAAATTATTTTGGGAGGCATGCTTTTCCTGTCAGCAAAAACGACCGAGAATTCCCAATATCTTCCATGCTAGATAAATCATAGGCGGTTCCCAAACAGAAAGTAAAGTTTATTTCCTTTCTAGCATTCTCACACAATCCATGGCTAGCCGTATCCACGGGTGACTTCCATACCAACACTTTCCAAGGAATTTATTATTAACAACATATTAAAAAAAATCAGTTCGGGACTGGGCATCCCTATTACCTGCCACACTCTTGTGCAATGACAAGTGAATATACTCACATCTTGGGAATAAAATACCTAGCATGGAAAATATTGGCCACCCCCTGCCACTTCATGGGCGGTACAGGCACACAAAACAGATATTCATTTTGAATATTAGAGTTGGCACATACAAATTTACTTGGAATGGCATGGAAATACCGCATATAGGTAGGTATGGTGGACTCATTTGGCGCAACTTTAGTTTAAGGAGTTGGATGCACAAGTAGCATTCCCTCTTAGTACAAACGAAGGCTAGCAAATAGATTGAGAAGCGACCAACCAAAAAACAAAAACGATCATAAACATGCATTGAACATAACTAACACTGAATAATGCACCACAAGTAGGATATAACTTTGTTGCATAACTATTGACTTTCGTGATTGCATAGGGAATCACAAACCTTAACACCAATATTCTTACTAAAGCATAATTACTCACCAACATGACTCACATATCACTATCTTTATATTGCAAAACTATTGCAGGGAATCAAGTTTATAATATCCAACGATCTTCATGAAAGTTTTTATTATATCCCTCTTGAATATTCATAACTTTGGGACCAAACTCATATCACATGCAAATTACCATTGCTATTATCAACTCTCAAAAAGATTTAAGTGAAGCACGAGAGCATAAATATTTCTTCAAAATTTATCATATCAACTCTCAAAATAATATAAGTGAAGCATGAGAGTGCATTTCTTTAAAACATAATCATATCAACTGTCAAAATAATATAAGTGAAGCATGAGAGTGCATTTCTTTAAAACACAATCATATCAACTCTCAAAATAATATAAGTGAAGCATGAGAGTTCAAGTATTTATTCAAAATTTAATCACCACCGTGCTCTAAAAGATTTAAGTGAAGCTCATAGAGCAATTCTAACAAATCATGATAACATATGGATCTCTCAAATAAGTGTGTACAGCAAGGATGATTGTGACAAACTAGAAAGCAAAACAAGCAAAGACTCATATAATACAAGACGCTCCAAGCAAAACTCATGATATGTGACGAATAAAAATATAGCTCCAAGTAAAATTACCGATGGTCGTTAGACGAAAGAGGGGATGCCTTCCGTGGAATCCCCAATCTGAGTTGCTTGGGAGTCCATGAATATTACCTTGGGGGTGCCTCGGGCATCCCCAAGCTTAGGCTCTTTCCACTCCTTATTCCTTCATCCATCGTGATCTCACCCAAAACTTGAAAACTTCAATCACACAAAACTTAACAAAACCTTCGTGAGCTCCGTTAGTATAAGAAAACAAATCACTACTTTAAGTACTATTGCAAACACACTCATATTTTATTATTGCTTTATACATACTGTATTCTAACTTTACCATGGCTTATACCCCCCGATACAATCCATAGATTCATCAAAATAAGCACACAATGCAACGAAAACAGAATCTGTAAAAAAAACAGTTTGTAGAAACCTGAATTAAGATCATACTTCTGGAACTCCAAAAATTCTGAAAAATTAGGACGACATGGGAAATTTGTATATCAATCATGTGTACAAAATTGAGAATGTTTCCACGTCCACCAAATTTTCATAATTCTGCTACTGGATGCAAAACCTTCTGTTTTTTCACAAAATCAAGTCAACTATCATCCAACATAATCCTAAAGGCTTTACTTGGCACAAACACTAATTAAAACATAAAACACAATAATAATAGTAGAATAATTGTGTGAACACAAGAAAACAGAAAAAAATAAAACTATTGGGTTGTCTCCCAACAAGCTCTTTCTTTATAGCCATTAAGATAGGCTTGAGATTTTAATGATGCTCACATGAAAGATAATAATTGAAACACAAAGAGAGCATCATGTAGCATATGAAGAACACATTTAAGTCTAACATACTTCCTGTGCATAGGCATTTTATAAGCAAATAAATTATCAAGGCAAGCAAAAACTAGCACATGCAAGGAAGAAGAAAGAAACAATAGCAATCTCAACATGAAGAGAGGTAATTTAGTAACAACAAAATTTCTTCAACCATGTTTTCATCTCTCATAATAATTACATGTAGGATCATAATCAAATTCAACAATATAGCTATCATATGAAATTTTCTCTTCATGATCCACATGCATAGAAGTCTTATAATCTTCCAAGATAGTGGGATTAACATCAACTAAAGTCATGATCTCTTCAAACCCACTTATATAAAAAAAATCATAAGATTGAACACTCTTCGAATATGTGGGATTATTTTTTGATAAAGTTGACACTCTTCCAAACCCACTCTCAATATTATCACAAGCATGTTCATCATGAGGCTTAAATAAATTTTCAAGATCATAAGAATCATTATCACCCCAATCATGATCATTGCAATAAGTAGTGAACATAAGTCATCATCCCCAAGCTTGGGATTTTGCATATCATTAACACAACTGACATTAATAGAATTTATAGTAATATCATTGCAATCATGCTTTTCTTTCAAGGAGCTACCGTGAATCTCTTTATAAATTTCTTCCTCTAACACTTCATCACAATTTTCAGATTCACGATTTTCAAGCTAAACTTCATAAAGATAATCTAGTGCACTCAAATCACTAGCAATTGGTTCATCATAATTGGATATTTTTAAAAGATAGCAAAAGGAAGAGGATCCATCTTTAATTTTTTTGTTTCTTTTTGTTTTTGAGTCATAAAGGCAAAACAAGCAAACAAACAAGCAGGCAAAAGAACAGGCAAACGGAAAATATTTTTGTATTTTTGTAAAAACTTTTTTTAGAAGTGGGGAGATGAAAACGAGAGGCATATGGGAAATAATGTAAATGCAAGGAGATGAAAGTTTATGCAAAGGTACTTGATAGATGTTGATGATGTCTCCCCGTCAACGGCGCCAGAAATTCTTCCCTCTATTTGTGAGCTACGTTGGGATTTCCTCGAAGGGGAGAGGATGATGCAGTACATTAGAGATAAGTATTTCTCTCAATTATGAAACCAAGGTTATCAATCCAATAGGAGAACCAAGCAACACTATGTAAACAACACCTGCACACAAACAACAAATACTTGCAACCCAACGCGTAGAAGGGTTGTTAATCCCTCAACGGTTATGAGCAAGATTAAATTGTATAGGTTTTGGTAGATAGATCTAACAAAAATACAAACTAAAATAAATAAAAGAAATTGCAGCAAGGTATTTTTAGGATTTTATATATGATAAAGATGGGCCCGGGGGCCATAGTTTTCACTAGAGGCTTCTCTCGAGAAAATAGCATATGGTGGGTAAACAAATTACTGTTGGGCAATTGACAGAAAAGCAAATAATTATGACGATATTCAAGGCAATGATCATACACATGCATCACGTCCGAGATTAGTAGACTGACTCCTTTTTGCATCTACTACTATTACTCCACACATCGACCGCTCTCCAGCATGCATCTAGTGTATTAAGTTCATGGAAAAATGGAGTAATGCTTTAAGCAAGATTACATGATGTAGACAAGATAAACTCACATATGAATAAACCCCATCTTTTTACTCTTAATAGCAACGATACATACGTGTCATGTCCCCTTCTGTCACTGGGATTGAGCACCGCAAGATTGAACCCAATACAAAGCACCTCTTCCCATGGCAATATACATCAATCTAGTTGGCCAAACCAAACCAATAAATCAGAGAACAAATACGAGGCTATATTAATCATGCATAAAAGCGTTCAGAGAAAACTCAAATATTATTCACGGATAGATCTGATCATAAACTCACAATTCATCGGATCCCAACAAACACACCGTAAAAAAGAATTACATTGGATAGAACTCCAAGAACATCAAGGAGAACATTTTATTGAAGAACATCAAGAGAGAAGAAGCCATCTAGCTATTAACTATGGACCCGTAGGTCTATGGTAAACTACGCAAGCATCATCGGAGGGGAGGCAAGGTTGATGTAGAGTCCCTCTGTGATTGATTCCCCCTCCGGCAGAGTGCTAGAAAGGGTACCCAGATGGGATCTCTCGAGAACAGAGGCTTGCGGTGGCGGAAAAAGTATTTTGTGGACTCCCTAGTAGGTTTTCTGATTTTTGGGAATTTATAGAGGTGGAGTTAGGTCAAACGGAGGCTTATGGTCCCCACTATGTACCAGGGCGCGTTCTAGGCCCCTGGCGCGCCCTGGTTCCTAGTGGGTCACTCCTTCGTCTTCTCGTTCCTTCCCGAAGCTTCTAGGGTCTCTTATTGCCAGAAAAAAATCTCCAAAATGTTTCATGGCATTTGGACTTCGTTTGGTACTGATATTCTGAAAAGTCAAAAACAAGCCAAAAACAGCAACTGGCACTAGGCACTAAGTTAGTAGGTTAGTCCCAAAAAATGATATAAAGTTGCTTGTAATTGTATATAAAACATCCAAGATTGATACTCTAATAGCATGGAACAATAAAAAATTATAGATACGTTGGAGACGTATCAAGCATCCCCAAGCTTAATTCCTGCTCGTCCTCGAGTAGGTAAATGATAAAAACAGATTTTTTGATGTGGAATGTGTTAGGACTGAGAGTATATCGACCAGAGGGGGGGTGAATGGGAGATTCAAAAATTCTTGCAAATGTTTTGAAATGATGCCAAACACAGCAGCGGAAATAAGGTTTGGTACAAACGAATTCAATCAAGCTTGCTATTGAGGAACAAAACCTTCGATGTAGGATGCAATAATAGTTCAACCATATGATATAACAGGCTTGATGTTAACGATGGTAATGCAATATGCCAAGAAATAAAATATCATAACTGAGAGTTAGAATTGAACTGTGATGGATAACTAAGAAGAAATACTATAATGAGGTAAATGATCACAGCACAGGAAATAGCAAGGACTAAGATAGCATGACAGAATGATGAGGGTGCAACAAAGTGAGCAATGAAGATGACTGTCACAATGATAATGGAGTTGAATGATATGCAACAGAAAATAACATATTAGATAACTATCGTGACAGAGCACATATGAAGATTGCCGAAAGTAATGCAATGAAGTAAATTGAATCAGTGGTGCTCGATGGCGACAGAGAGATTTGGTAGACCAGTTCACCCTTCTGCCAAAGGGCTATGTCTGGTTGGAGGGGTTGTGACTTAACACGGAAGATAAACTCTCTTCACCCTATTCTCCTTCAACTCAAAGCAGATCAGACTTCAGTCGATTTCACTCGTGGTAGATACTTGTCGGTGATCTCCAAACCTTTGGTCAACCTTCGTGAACCATAATCACTATTTGTTGCCGAAGATCTAGCTCGGTGAAGACAACAACTCTTCAACACTCGAGCCGAAACCTATCCGTCGAGAGAGTGCGCAGCTCTCAAGAGTAATAGGTACAAGAACTCTCACTCAGAACTACTGTGATGCTCAATCACTATCTAAGTTCGGGCTCTTGATTTTCTCTCGGTGGATCTTAAACTCAAATCACTTGGAGAGGGGGCGCTCAAATCAATCTTCTCATAAATCATAAGCGGAGCAGCCACCGGACAAAGCCGGTGCGGGGTGCCTTTTATAGTCGCAGCCTTCCCTAGTGGGAAATTACCAAATTGGACATCGAGAGCAGCTAATGGTCGAACTGAAAGTGTGTTATATCGACTAGAGGGGGGGTGAATAGGCGATTTTTATGAATTCGTCACTGAGGAAATACTACTTGAGGAATTTCCGAAGCAACGAACTACAAGCAGTGGAATAAGTACTCAGGTACATGAATAACAAAGCAGTAGCATAGTCATCATGATGAAATGAAACAAAACAGAGCATAGGTAGCGTGTAAACAGGATAAGCAGGCTGAAGACAAAGTGACTGAAGAAATAGGAATGAGGAAATTGAGAAAGTCTTCAGTCAAATTCTTCAAACAGTAACGATCAAGTACACAACAAGTATGCGAGGAACTGAAAGGGTTGAGGAAATAGAACCAGTAGCTTGGTGAAGACAGTGATTTGGTAGACCAGTTCCAACTACTGTGACAGTTGTACTTCTGGTTGGAGCGGCTAGGTATTTAAACCTGAGGACACACAGTCCTCATCGTATTCTCCTTGAGCTAAGGTCACACAGACCTCGCCCAATCACTCGTGGTAAGTCTTCACAGGTGACTTCCAAACCTTCACAGACTTGATCACTCGGCAATCCACAATTCCTCTTGGATGCTCTAGACCATGACGCCTAACCGTCTGGAGGATGCACAGTCCTCAAAGGTAACAAGCATCGGTTCCACACAGGAACAATTTCTTCAGTGATGCTCAATCACTTTGGGTTTTAGGTGTTGGGTTTGGGTTTTTTTCTCACTTGATGATTTTCGCTCAAAGTCCTCGGAGGATGGGATGCTCTAAATGACAAGTGTCAGTTTCTCTCGGAGCATCCAACCAGCTAGTGGTTGTAGGGGGCGGCTATTTATAGCCGGGGAGCAGCCCGACATGATAAGACAAAAATGCCCTTCAATGATATGACCGTTAGGTGGATAGGATATTTTGGACAGCTGGCGCATAGCACGGCAACGGTCGGAAATTTGAGCTCTCAAATTCCTCAAGGCTATCATGTTCCTCACTTGTAGGCAATCTGCACTGGCGAATTCCTAACTCCTCAGTCAGAACAAATTCCTCAGAGAACAGAAGAACTTCGTCTCTGTCACTGAAGAACTTGACTGAACTGTATGAGATTTCCAATGGCTTCACTCGAAAGGATTGGTAGGTGTAGGATTTGAGTTGAGCTTCACTTGGAAACTTTTCCTTAGTTTTACCTCGACCCCCTTTAACAGTACGGTGTTTCCTATGACTCAAGAAAGGGAAAACAAAACTATGAAAACAAAAGTCTTCACGCTTCATAATCCTCGCATGAATATCAAGTCTTCAAGGTCACACCAATTTCCTCATTTTCAAAGTCTTCAAGAAAACCAAAGTCTTCAACTGAAGACATTCATTTTTAGGGGTCGACTTTCATCGTAAATATCAAACTCCTCATTGACTTATAGAACCTGTGTACACTCACAAACACATTAGTCCCTTAACCTATAAGTCTTCAATACACCAAAATCACGAAGGGGCACTAGATGCACTTACAATCTCCCCCTTTTTGGTGATTGATGACAAATAGGTTAAGTTTTCAATGGGGATAAAACATATGGAGTGTAAATACTGATATTGAGGAATTTGATTGCAAGATATAGAGGAACTCCCCCTGAAGATGTGCATATTGAGGATTTTGCTTTGGATTGCAAATGCACATTGTAGAGTAATATCATGGAGATCTCCCCCTATATCTTGTAATTCATACACGCATTTAACATATGATATGAAGAATTTGAAATGCATGATGAAATATGGCGTCTAACGAAATTCAGCATGCGTGCATTAAGGTACTTGAGGAAATAAGCATGCAAAAAGCAGTTCAAAAGTATCAGACCACCATAGGACTTAAGTTTACAACTCATCAGATCAAACACCTCAGAAGAGCAAGAGTTGTAACTTAACAGAAAAAAATAGCCCATATATAAGACCCGCTTGAAGACTAACTCAAATTTCTCCCCCTTTGTCATCGAATGACCAAAAGGGATGAAAAATGATGACTAATGCCCCTGAAGAATATCATCATGATGTCGATGGAGGAGCGCCAGCGTTGTTGGGGTCGTTCATTGAGGTAGGGCCTACCGCAGTGTCGTTCAAATCTTCAGCTTCATCTGTCTCGCGCGATGAAGAATATGAACAGGTAACAAGCTGAGGAACTTTGACCTTCTTGAATTTCTTCGAAGGTGGCTGAGACCAGTCAAAGTCCTATTGAAATCCCATCTCCTTGAGATCTTCTGCACTATAGAGATTCGACAGAATAGCCCAAGTGCGGTCAAAGACTTCATGCATATAGTAGTGGTTCTTCTTCACTGTATTTTGAGTGACTGTCATGTTCTGAGGAATTGCACCAAACTGACGCTTGACCCACTTTTGATTTCGATCAACTTTCTGATGAAGACTGAGGAGAAGTTCATGATTAGTCATCACACGCGGAGCTGTGGCTTGAGGATTTTGTTTTGAAGCTTTGGCGGCAGAATCTTGTGTTGCAGAGTCATCATTGGTGGAATAGGATGCAGCTTTGTGAAACTGTCCATCCAATGGACGAGTGCCTTCATCTATAATAGCAGCCTTGCCCTTCTCATCAGCTGAGGAAATAGTCCGCATGAGGACTTCAATAGGTGGCAAATAGCTGAGATGATTCTAAAAGTCAGCCTGATAATGAATTGAAGACCTTGATCTGATGAATTTCATGATCCAGGGAGCGTAAGACTTCAACTCAAAAGGTGACAGAGCAGCATTGGCCAAAGTCCTCATGAAGAAATCATGGTAGTTAATGGGAATGCCATGTATCATGTTGAACAGCAGATTCTTCATGATGCCAACAACCTCTTCTTCATCAGAGTTGTGGCCCTTGATTGGACTAAGGGTTTTCGTCAATATGCGATATATCGTCCTTGGCACATAGAGCAATTCCTTCACAAGGAAGGTGGTCCTTGGAGCTTGGCCAGCCTTCAAAGGCTTCATCAGCACTTGCATTAAGTGATTTGAGAGTTTAGGTTCAGCATACATGAGTCTTGCGCCTTCAACCGGAGGACTAACTGGAATGGCGTGAAGCAATTCAGAGGCCGGTGCTTTGTAATGTGTATTTTCGATCATCCAGTCTAGCACCCATGAATTCACATCTTCAACATTTCCAGTGATATGCAGTGTGGCGTAGAATTGAAGAATGAGTTCTTCATTCCAGTCGCAGAAGTTAAGCAGCCCAGCGTCATGAAGAACACTGAGGACTGGATGGAAGCAAGGAAGCGACTCCATATCCACATGAGGAATTTGCTCGTGGTCAAATACCTTATTCTTACCAAACAGGAGGGAAGAGTAATAGTTCATTTGACTTGCTGTCCAGAAGCGCTTGCGTCGCAGTCTTGCAGAGTCATAGGGATTGTAATCCGTGAAGAAATGATGCTCAGCAAAGAAATCATCAGCGTTGAATTTCTGCTTCTTGGTATGAGGATTTTGTGGCTTGGGCTAATGATCAACAGTTGAAGTCTTCACAGCCGCTTGGCGCACAACCTCTGGAGCCACAGACTGAGGAATTTCCATAGCAATTTCATCAGCAGCAGTCTTGGTCTCCATTTCTTCAGCATTAGTAGCTGGAACTTCTTCTGGAATAGAATGAAGTGAAGATTGATGTCCTTCAGAGCCCGTATGAATTTCTTCAGTCTGCACAGGGGACTGAGGAATTTGTTGCAGAGGAGTGGTCAATGGTGATTTTGGATGATGTCTTTCCCAATAATCATCATTGAGAACTGGTGTAGTAGACCCAATGTCCACATCCTCATCTTCTTCATCAATTTCTTCAACGCCTGCCTCTTCAGCTGTGAACTGAGGCACGGGCGATGATACCAGTGAGGTTGAAGGGATATCATCCACTTCAATTTCTTCATCCAACTGCTCTGAAGTAGCAGCAGAAGGATTTGCTTCATCACTGTCATCTAGAATGACACATATAGCTCACCAAAGGGAACAATTTCCTTTGAAGGCATGCTTGAGATAGGAATAGCATCAATGGGGTTGGTGTACGAGCTTTGCAAAGTTTTCACTTTCTTGGGAGCTGAAGACTCTGCAATTTCTGATGCTTTCCTTTTCTTCACAGCTGCCTTTTCTGCAGCATTGGTCTTCTTCGCTTCTGATGCAGAAGGAAGGTGGATATCTTTCATCTATGATGACTTTGCAGGAGGAGTAGATGAAAGTGGTGCAGTTTCTTCAGGCACAACTGATGCAGTTGCCCTGGCTTGTTCAGATTCTTCAGGCGCAGCTTCATATGCTTCAGCTGACTTGAGTTGTTCTTCAGGCGCAACATTGGAGGTTGCCCTGGCATTTTCTTCAGGAGCTGGAATTTATTCAGCAGCCCTGGAACTTTCAGTTTCTTCAACAGTCTGATTTTCATCAGCTGTGCCAGCATTCCCTTCAGTAGGCTGAGCAGATGCATCAGCCTGAGGAATTTGTTGTTGCGTTGGAGCTACAACATTTGGGTTGAACCCCTTGGCCATTCTGACAAATCTGACTTTGGCACCTAGCCAATCTGCACGATATGCGTCAAATTCATCGCTGAGAGCTTCGATCTCCTTTTGCAGATTCACAAGTTCTTTAGGAGTCATATTCACAACATGCTTCTTCAGAAAGTGCTCCTTCTTGTATTCAGCTTTCTTGACTTGCCTGGCCTTCTCAAATTTCCATTTTTCTTTGGCTATGAAGGCCGTCAACATGTGGCTCTAGCCAGGAGTGAGGTTCAATTCAGGCATAGGAGTATTTGGATCCTTGTGCCATAGATCGATGAAATCAAGGATCCTTTTAGGATCCATCATGAGTGGCACAACACTGCCTTTGGCTCTAGCGGCCTTTTCTTGCCTGTCTTTGATGATCTCAGCAAGTTCTTCATCATAAGCATCATCGTCATCAGACGAAACTTGGAAGGCAACTTGCTTCTTGTGAGGACTTGGCCTTGGGCCTCGTCCAGCAGTGGCCTTTGGACCAGTTGAAGATTGTGGTGGAGCTGAGGAACTTGCAGTTGCTCCTGAGGCAATAGAGATTCCTGTAGTCCGTTGGCACGTGGCAAGATGCACTGGTGTTGAGGACTTAGCTGCAGCAATTGAGGATTTAGTGGCAACTGAGGGAATTGGCACAGCACTTGAAGAAGTTGCCTGAGGAATTAGCTTTGAGGGCTTTGAGGAACTTGGCCGTGAGGGCATTGCTGTTGAGGAACTCGGCTTTACAGCTGATTTTTTAGGCATGTCCTTCTTGGGCTTGCTAGCAGAGGCCTCAGCAGCAGCAGCAGCAGAGTCTTCATTGAATTTCTTCACTGCTTCCTTTGCTACTTTAGCCAACTTGGCTTGACGCTTAGCCCATTCTCTGGGAAATTCCTCACCGCACCTGATGCTTGAGGGATCAGCTTCTTGGCCTGGAGCCAATGGAGGTCTTGGACATGGAGGGTTAACAGCGAATTTCTTCATGTACTTTGGAGTAACATAACGATATTCCCTCCATTCCTTAGCCCATCTTCTCTCAATTCTCTGTATGCGCACTTTGTGCTGAGTCTTGGTCTCTTTGCCATGAGTTGCTTCATCAGGAGTACAATATTCATCATATATGTCTTCAAGGATCTCAAAAGCAGTGTTTGTTTTAGGCCTCTTTCCTCCCTTCTGAGGTCTTTTACCATCAGCCATTTTCTTCACTTGAGGATTTTGAACAATTTATGTTTCTGAGGAAGTGTGCAACTTATCTTCGAGGAACATTGCAAATGAGTTAAGTTGATGAGAACCTAGTGATTCAGCAGCAGACATTTTGTACCTGTGAACAGAGTATAGGTGCGAAGAATTTGGAGAGGTCATATGCATTCTCAGAAATTTTTCAAAAGAAATCAAGTTTGAGGAATTTGACCAGGGGAGTCTTGAGGAATTTCACTAAGCGTTCTTGACTTAGGTTCCAGAATTGTATAGATTAGAAAATCCACACAATTGAGGAATCTTGAAGAAAAACATAGCTTAGAGAAACAAATCAAGAACAGATGCAACTTGGTGTTTAAGGATGCGGAAGTTGAAGAATAAACACCTTTTGAAGATTTTGTGAAATCATCAGAATCAAAGTAGGGCAGTAAAATCAGATTTTAATTACCTTGGACGAAGAACACGACGAACTGGGAGTGGAGATGGAGAAGTTCGTCCGTTCAGATCTCCCACACCCCAACTTGGCGGTGAGAGACAGCTACGGCGGCGGCGGAGTGAAGATTTCCGCGGCCGGCGCGAGTACGACGGCGCCGAGGCCGAGGAAGTGGAGCTCTTCCTCACCGGCGACGATGGAGAGTAGCGGCGGCGCTAGGTCAGAGAGCTCGAGCAAGATGGTGGTCGAGCGGAGTAAATGAGGACAGAGGAAGGGAGGGGGTATTTATAGGCACGGTGAAAAACTGCCCGTCCAAAATTTTTGGACGAACATGCCCCTGACCCTTTCTCTTCTAACGACATGTGTCACCCACGTACTAGTGGTGGAGATCGTGGGCGATCATGGGTGAATATTTTAATCCATCATGGGATGCGGAATGGTTTGAGCGGCAAAAGACAAAAATTCAGATATGAAAATTTTAATGTTCCGTTCGCAAATTCTTCAGCTATCAAGGACACAGTGAAGACTTTGAACGGGTTTCAAATAGAACGCACATGAAGAAGTTGTGAACATACTGGGTTGAGTTTAGCATAGAGGAGGAAAGGGTCCGATCATATTCACTTAGAGGAAAAAGTCAACTTGATGAATTAGCAATAAGTGAATGCTGTTGAGGACATGAAGAACTCAAATATATATATATATAGTGAATGAAGAACACCAGTTGAAAACTTTTGAAGACTTTGCAAGTTGAAGAATTTGAAAATTGAAGAATTTGCAAAAATGAAGAAAAAAACTCAATTTTGAAGATTTTCAACTTTTGTTGGTGCCGTGACCCACCGTACAAGAATGATGATCTTAGACGCCGCGTACAATTGTCGTAGGGCTCTGAGAATCAAATTCTTCGTTAATTTCTTCACACTTAGAGGGTTAGTCTTCATTGATTGAAGAAAAATGTTACTTCGTGTGTTGCACATCTACGTCATCAATTTTGCATAAGTATTAGGATGTGTGTCCTTTCAAAGAACATTCGAAGATTCTAAGATATTTAGCTCACACTGCAACTTGCTAAATCTCTTCTCATTTGTAACACCCTGGATTTTGGATTTTGCCCGTTTTCTTTTTCTTTTGTTTTTGGTTCGGATTCGCTTTTTGTGGCTTAGTAGTCTTGCAACCCGGAGAGATCACCCTTGATTCCTCTTCCCAAGTGGCTTGCCAACCTCAAAACCATCCCAAGACCTTGCCATTTCCATTTTGGACCAATCTCAATATTCCTTTTCTTGGGAATATTCCTTTTTCTATTAAAGGAATAACCCTGTCTGCTCTGGGTTGTGAAGCAACCCACATTTCCATCATTCCCAAAATTCCCAAATAATTCTCATAAATTGTTTGGGAGATATCTTCTTAATATATGCCAAAATATTCCTTGCCATGCCCAAAAATATTTCACAAATATTCCTTTCCTGATTCTGCCCCAGCTGGCAGTTTGTGAAGCAAGTACCCTTTATATTTGCTTGCTTGCTCTCAATTTTTTTTGGAATTCTTTCCTATCCATATCATGGTCACATGCCAAAATTCAACTTTATTTGGATAATATATCTCTCTTGGCTAATTTCCAAAGTTTCTGGGCAACTGGAATCCTTGTGAAGCAAGTGCCAGCTAGGAGTATCCAAATGAGTTGAAATTTTGCAAGAATCTTAATATGCTCAAATCATGACTCTCCACCAAGTTTCAACCCTATCCAATCATCTAAGTGACCACAGCATCAAATCTTGTTTTCTGGTCAGATTTTCACATTGTGAAGCAACTATATTTTATATTGCTCCATAATTGCTGAAAATTTACCAAAGCATTCTCCTACCCATATATCTTATATCCACAAAATTTGGGCTCATGTCATCTTCCCATTAATTCCCTAGAATTTTTCTAAGATTCTGGTCAAGAGGATAGCTGTGAAGGAAGTACCATTTTGGCTTGTCCAAATGGCATGAAATTTTTATGGCACTCTCATATGACCAAATCATCATCCTTTGCCCAATTTTAGCCCAATTGGCTGCTCCATGTGAGTAGCACATCAAGATTGAGTATCTGGACCAGATTGGTCAGTTGCAAAGCAACCCTATTAAATATTGGTTCATTTCTTTTCAAATTTCACACGCATGTAGTCCTTCCTACCCTAAACCTCTCAGACATTTCATTTTGACCTTATCACCTTCCTGTTGAGCATAGTTGCGTGGACAAGTTTGCTATAGCAAACTTTAGTCGATCATTCACATTCAACCACAGTGAATTTCGCCGAACCATCACCTCCATGAGACTGTACGTTGAATGGACTACACTCTAGACATCGTTTGGTGTCGAGTGGGGCATGGCAACGCCGTGGCCACATGGTGATCACGGGCAGAGCATGCCAAATGCGTGCCCTGGCACTCGGGATGCTTCGGGAGCTCACTCCAGTGAGCTCCGGCTTGTCCACGAGCGCCGGCGAGATGTCCACCACACACGTGGACCGCCTGGAAGCCTCTCCCGCTCATCCCCTAGCTCCTGGTCGCTTCTGCCGGCATGGATTCACCACCGGAGTGCCACCACGTCGCCGTGCTCTCGAAGCTCCGGCCGTCGTCGCCTAGCCCCTCCCTCGGCTATATATATAGCGAGCCCGAACGCTCCCCCACACCAGCAAGCCCAACCCATCTCCCCTCAAGCTCCAGAGCCTCTCCTCGCTGCCTTTTGCCGCCATGGCTACCGCGGGGCCCTGCTCAAATTCGAGCTGCTCCGAGCCCCGTTCCTTCTCCTTCTCACCACTAGAGAACCCACCAGGTCCGGCGACCCTTTCCTCCTCTTCTTTCCCCCATCGGAGTGCCCCGTGGCCGCGTGCCCCTTGTCCGGTCGCCGCCAACCCCTCTCTGTTGCCCGTCGCCGCGGACGCTCTGGTCCGCCCCGGTGCCGGCTAACCCTCTGGACAGAGGCGGCGCATCGCCTCGAGTCCACCGGTGGCCCCAGCTCCACCGGGGACGGCCGGAGCAGCCCGCGCCCTCGCTGGCGCTCGCCTCTGTTCACCACCATGCCCATCGCCATAGCCATTCCCCGCCGTTCCCTTAGCCTCCCCCGAACGTGGCGCCGTCCCCTGGTCCCGCCGGTGTCCTCGCCTCAGCCAGAGGAGGACGGAGCTGGCCAGACGTGCGCCGGTGCCGCGCGGTCTCGCCTCTACCTCTGTCGTCGCAGGGAAGAAGGAGACGACCTGGGAGGAGAGAAGGTCAGCGCGGGCCCCTCTGGTCAGCCTCTGGGCGTTGACCACGCCCGGTCCCACGCGTCAGATTTAGTGGAGACGTATTTTGGCGGAGTACGTTTTCATTTACTGAAGACGTACTTTTGCTATACCTCTGCTAATATTATGCTTTCGTCTAAAGAAAGCGTATTTCTCTCGAAGACGCTTTCGGTTCAGCCCTCAGGTGCCTGTCTGTAAATTTAAGTTTTACAGATTGGTCCCTTGACTTCAGACCCTTATAACTTTTTGCTCGAAACTCTGAATCAGGTGAATCCAACGCCCACGTCTTCACCTCGTCGAGCCCGTCGTGTTGGTATCATTTTCACTATGTGGTCCTACTGTGAAAATGACCATTTTGCCCTTGTCCATAAACAGCCTCCTCCGAGAGAGAACTATTTCCGGCGATCATTTCCGCGGACTCTCCGCACTCCTTCCCGATGATTCCTTCCTCCCCAGGCAAGCCACAACTCTCAACTACATCATCGCATTGCAATATCATAGTTTAACTATTTACTTCAACAACAAATATGAGTTATTTGTGAAATGAATTGGATTATACAAAACTTGAGTTAATCCTCGGATAGGTGACTATCATGTTGATTACCGGATTGATAATGACTAGTAGTTTACCCTCTCGTTGATGCCATGATGTTGAGGTTACTGTCTATGATTATTTCAGAGTTCATCCGGCAGTTCAAGAAGATGAATTAATAGCAGTGGCTTAAGCATACTGGTTATCGGAGTGTCAGCCATGACAGAAATATTACTCGGAGATGTGATATTTATTCGGTTGACCTTGAGTCACCTGTCCGGACTTATCCGTGCAACCACATTTGCCGGTATGGGACGGCCTTGACTTGGTCTGATCGCGTGCTCTTTCACTGGTACCGCCCGACAGGGAAGGTTATGCGTGCGCGCTACCCTGGCCCGGTAGGCGGTGATAACCTTGTGAGCCCAGTTGAGTTATTTGGATCCAGGTCCCCATTTGGGACAGTTTAGTTTGGCCACGACGGTGGCAGGTGTCACGTGGTGACACAGGGGCCACCCAGGGCAGGACTCCGAAGGAGTGTGATTGCCGGTGGTACGGTGGAGGAGTCACGGGTCAGGCAGGTTTCGTTGGAGCAACGCTGGTCCACCCGAATGGGATCACGAGGTCAGTGCTCCATGGTGTGGCTAAAGTGCGCAACCTCTGCAAAGTGTAAAATCTATTCGAATAGCCGTGTCCACGGTATTGGACAATCCATCCAGACCTCACTAGGTGGTCAACCATAGTAGTGAAAGTGATGGAAGAACTCGTCGTATGATCAGAAGTACTCGATGGATCATGAGTATTCTAAGGGTTGTGAGACAACCCGGAAGAGAGTAAGTTTGTCAGACTTGTCGTGCAGACGAAATCAGGTATATGACTTGACAGCCATGGGATGGCTATGAGTTGAGTAGTCGGATGACCACATGATTGGGATTGGACTTGGCACAGGTTCAGATTGGATCCTGAGATTATTCGGAGTATGGATTAATATGCTTCACCTTACTGCATTTACTTCAGTAGCTATTTTGCTATGATGTTGTCTTGCCTTAATGCTGATGTTTGCTGTGAGCTTGCGAGTACATTCAAAGTACTCACCTGGCGTGTCATGCCAGTTTGCAGGTCATGCCATGATTGCTTGCTTGTCGAGGATCCCGAGTTTGTGACCTAGGACACGCGTTCTAGCCAGAGTCCCTGCGGAGTGGAGTCCATCACCGTCGTCGCTGTACCGTTGCCGAGATAGTTACTCCGCTGTTAGCATAGAGCTACCCAGGGCAGGCGTAGTGTCACCGTGCCGATGTAATCCTTGTACCCTTTGTAACCATATCCATTGTAATAAAGAGCTGATTTGTTCTATGCCAACAGTGTCGTATTCCAGAAGACTTGTCCTTGGGCTGGAATACGGGGCGTTCCGGTTTACTCTGAGCTGGGATGCCACATCATCCAAGGGCTTGGTGAAGATATCCGCTAGCTTTTCTTCAGTCTTCACGTGATCAATAGAGATGTCGCCCTTCAACACATGATCTTGAAGAAAATGATGACGAATCTGGATGTGCTTTGTCTTCGAGTGCTGAATTGGGTTATGAGCAATATTGATGGCACTCTCGTTGTCACAGTAGAGTGGCACATTCTTTATGTTGATGCCATAGTCCTTGAGGGCTTGCTTCATCCACAGCAATTGAGCACAGCAAGAACCAGCAGCAATGTACTCAGCTTCAGCAGTAGAGAGTGATACGCAGTTCTGCTTCTTCGAGGACCAACATACTAAAGATCGTCCGAAGAAATGGCATGTGCCTGATGTTGACTTGCGATCCACTCGATCACCAGCATAGTCAGAGTCAGAATATCCAATGAGATCAAAAGTCGAGCCCTTGGGATACCATAATCCAAGTGTTGGAGTGTGAGGTAGATATCGAAGAATATGCTTCACAGCCTTATGGTGTGATTCCTTCGGTGTAGCTTGAAAACAGGCACACATGCAAACACTAAGCATAATATCTGGCCTAGATGCACATAGATACAGTAAAGAGCCAATCATGGAGTGGTATACCTTTTGATCGAAGTCTATACCATTTTCATCAGTGCATAGATGGCCATTAGTGGGCATAGGGATTTTGACTCCTTTGCAATCTTGCATACCGAATTTCCTCACAACGTCCTTGAGCTATTTCTCTTGAGAAATGAAGATGCCATTGCGTTGTTGATGAATTTGAAGACCTAAGAAGAATTTCAATTCTCCCATCATGGACATTTGATATTCCTCACTCATCATATAAGCAAATTCGTCACTGTAACGTTGGTTAGTATAGCCAAAGATAATATCATCAACATATATTTGGCACACGAATAATTCATCATCATATGTTTTGGTGAAAAGAGTTGGATCGAGTGAACCAGGTTTGAAGCCTTTCTTCATGAGGAATTCCTTCAGAGTATCATACCACGCCCGAGGGGCCTGCTTGAGGCCATAGAGGGCCTTACTGAGTCTGAAGACTTGATCAGGATGCTTAGGATCTTCAAAACCTGGGGGTTGAGCATCATATACTTCTTCCTCAAGTTTACCATTGAGGAATGCACTTTTCACATCCATTTGATATAAGATGATATTATGATGGTTAGCGTAGGCAAGCAATATGCGAATAGCCTCAAGTCAAGCAACAGGTGCAAAAGTTTCATCGAAATCAATTCCTTCAACCTGTGTGTAGCCTTGAGCTACAAGACGAGTCTTGTTCCTCACCACTAGGCCATTTTCATCTTGCTTGTTGCGGTAGATCCATTTGGTGCCGATGATATTGTGCTTGCGTGGGTCTGGTCACTTGACAAGATCCCACACCATGTTCAGCTCGAATTGATGTAATTCCTCTTGCATCACTTGAATCCATTCAGGCTCCAGAAATGCCTCATCAACTTTGGTGGGCTCTGTGATAGAGACAAAAGCAAAATGCCCACAAAAGTTAGACAAATGTGAAGCTTTTGAGCGAGTGAGAGGACCTGGTGCGTTGATGTCGTTGATGATTCTCTCAATCTGCACTTCATTTGCAACGCGAGGATGAGCAGGTTGACGACTTTGATTTGGCTCAGCATTTTATTCAGAGCCATTTTCTTCAGAAGCACCAGCATGATTTTCTTCACGATCTGGAATGACTTCTTCTGCAGATTCTTCAGTAGGTATGACACCCTCAGTAGCCTTTAGCTTGATGGATTCCTCAGGAGACATTTCATCTAGCACAGGAGGTAGGTGCTCTCTTTGCGAGCCATTAGTTTCATCGAACCGCACATCTACAGTTTCAACAACCTTGTGGTGATAGGTGTTGAAGACTCTGTAGGTATGCGAGTCCTTTCCGTAACCAAGCATAAAACCTTCATGTGCTTTCGGTGCAAATTTGGAATTGTGATGAGGATCTCTAATCCAGCATTTTGCACCGAAGACTTTGAAATAACTCACATTGGGTTTCTTGTCAGTGAGGAGTTCATATGAGGTCTTCTTGATGAATTTGTGAAGATATACCCTGTTGATGATGTGGCATGCAGTATCAATTGCATCAGGCCAGAAGCGACGAGGTGTCTTGTATTCATCAAGCATGGTGCAAGCCATCTCACCAAGAGTCCTGTTCTTGCGCTCCACAACGCCATTTTGCTGAGGAGTGTATGGGGCAGATAACTCATGAGTAATACCAAGTTCATCAAGATAGTCATCAAGACCAATATTCTTGAACTCGGTCCCATTGTCACTCCGAATATGCTTGATCTTCACACCGAAATTCTTCGAAGCCCTTGAGGAAAATCGTCTGAAGACTTCCTGCACTTTAGTTTTGTAAGTAATGACATGCACCCATGTGTAACGAGAATAATCATCAACAATAACAAAGCCATATAGAGATGCTGCATTTGTTAGTGTGGCATAATGAGTAGGGCCAAAGAGATCCATATGAAGCAATTCAAAAGGACGAGAGGTAGTCATGATAGTCTTCGAGGGGTGCTTGGCTCTGGTCATCTTTCCAGCCTCACAAGCCCCACAAAGATGATCTTTGAGGAATTTGACACCCTCAATGCCAATGACGTGCTTTTTCTTCATGAGCGTGTGTAAGTTCCTCATGCCAGCATGACCCAGTCGTCGATGCCATAGCCAGCCTTCTGAAGCTTTTGCAAGTAGACATGTGGCAGGCTGTGGTCCTGCAGAGAAATCAACAATATACAAGTCTCCTCTCCTAAAGCCTTCGAAGACTTTGGAATTGTCAGATTCCATGAGCACTAAGCAGCGATATTTGCCAAAGACAACAACCATATCAAGATCACAAAGCATTGAGACAGACATGAGGTTGAATCCGAGGGACTCGACAAGCATGACTTTGTCCATGTGTCGATTCTTTGAGATTGCAACCCTACCTAGACCCAATACCTTGCTTTTGCCTTTGTCTGCATAGGTTATATGCTTCAAATGTGATGGAGATAAAGGAGTGTTCATCAGTAAGCTCTTGTCACCGGTCATGTGATTAGTACATCCACTGTCAAGGACCCACTCAGTAGCTTTGGGTAAATCATGCTGCAGATGAATTAGTGCATCTTACGAACACATATCTTCAGAGTGAAGAGTATGATATCAATTTCATCAGACAGAATTTCATCAATTAATGCAACATATGTATATATAGCAGTATGAGGACGTGAGAAATGAATGAATCATTTCTTCATGATTAGCTTGCGTCCTTTCAAGCATTTCAGGTCTCCAGAAAATTCTTCAGACGATTAAGTTCGTCTGGAGACCTGACCCTGCATAAGAGATTAGTTCTTTTTCTTCACCACCCACATCTGGAGGGGTGGCAAAGAGTTCATCATTCTGCGAGCTCCATAGGAGAAAGGTGGCATTGAAGCCAAAGCGCTTCGTTTCACAGGAGAGGGATTAGTATAGGCATATGAGTAAGCAGAGAAATTCTTCGAGGACTTATCAACATAATGATTTAAAGAATAATGCACATAATCAGAACTCTTAGATTTTCCCTGCAAAACAGAAGCGTTAGCATGATGATGATCATATGAGGACTTGGATCCATGTGAGGAATTTCATCCATAAGAGGACTTGGATCCATATGAAGACTTCGGTCCATATGAAGAATTTGATCTGGGGTTCCTATTCTTCACAGGTGGTGTCATGAGGACATTCACCTGAAGACTTTCAAGGAACCTTTTGGGAACCCAGATTTTCTTCATAGGGGGACCATTCCGGCAGTTAGTTCCAACATATCTAGCAAATACTTCACCATTCTGATTTTTGAACAGTTTATAGTTGGAGTCAAATGACTCATCAGATGAATATGAGGATTCACAAGTAAAGCCAGATAAAGTGGATGGATCTATGGGAGGTCCCTTTGCTGCACCCCATGAGGTTTTGGGATACTGCTCAGGTTTCCAGTAGGTTCCATCAGCATTGAGTTTCCTCTCAAAGGCAATACCCTCTTTCCTAGGGTTCCTGTTCAAGATCTGCTTTTTGAGCACATCACAAAGATTCTGATGCCCTTTGAAGCTTTTGTACATGCCTGTCACATACAATTCCTTCAACCCTGCATTTTGGTCAGTGATACTAGTGGTATCCTCAGATGAGAAATTTGTGACCACAGAGATAGTTGAAGAATTTGCAGCAATAGAAGCATTTGAACTGTCAGGTGAAGAATTAGCAGTTTCACGCTCAATGCATTTCAAGCATGGTGGAATAAATTCTTCCTGAGCGGAACTGATCTATTAAGCAAGCAATGAATCATTTTCCTTCTGAAGATCTTCATGACTCACCCTTAGCTTCTCAAGAGCTTGCTTTCTTTAAAGAAATTCATAAGAAAGCTTCTCATGATCGGCTAAGAGAGTTTCATGACGACTTTGAAGGTTGTCAAACTTAGACTGTAGTTGCTGAAGATTATCAGTTAGTGTTTGAGTTCGATCCATTTCCTCACCTAACAGGTCATCGCTTTTGTCTAGCATATTTTGAACCTTTTCCAAAGCCTTTTGTTGTTTAACAGCAATATTAGCAAGTTTGGAATAGCTGGGTTTGAGGTTATCATCAGATTCATCCTCACTTGATTCAGAGGAGGGATATTTGAATACCTTGGCACCTTTTGCCATGAAGCAATAGGTGGGAGCATAGTCATCGTTGCCGTCATCAGCAGTGTTGGGGAAGCCATTTTCCTCAGTGTTGAAGATGGACTTGCTGACGAAAGCAGTAGCGAGGGCTAGGCTCGCCACACCAGAGTCTGACTCCTCAGATGCCTCCTCTTCCTCATGTTCCTCAGATTCAGCTTCAGAGTCCATTTCCTTGCCAATGAATGCCCGAGCCATCTTGGAACTGCTCTTCTTGTGAGATGAACACTTTGAAGATTTTGATGATGAGGACTTTGAAGATTTCTTCTTCTTCTTTGAGTCATCTAAACTATCATCCTTGTATTTCTTCTTCTTTGATTCCTTTGCCCACTGAGGACAATCAGTTATGTAGTGACTAGGTTTCTTGCATTTGTGGCAAGTCCTCTTCTTGTAATCACGGGATGAGGAATCTGATCTTGTGTCATCACCTTTTGAAGATTTTACAAAGCGACCACGCCTTGAGAACTTCTGGAATTTCTTCACGAGCATTGCTAGCTCCTGTCTTAGTTCTTCAGGGTCACCAAGGCTGCTATCAGAATCTTCTCCTTCAGATGAGGAAACTGCCTTGGCCTTCAGTGCGCGTGATCTTCCATAGCTTGGCCCGTAGAGATCTCTCTTTTCAGCTTGTTGGAATTCATGAGTGTTCAGCCTCTCAAGGATATCAGCAGGATCTAGTGACTTGTAGTCTCCACGTTCTTGAATCATCAGTGCCAGTGTATCGAATGAAGAATCGAGTGACCTCAGCAATTTCTTCACCACCTCATGGTCGGTGATGTCAGTGGCACCCAGTGCTTGAAGCTCGTTTGAAATGTCAGTGAGGCGATCAAAGGTTTGCTGGACATTCTCATTGTCGAGTCTTTTGAAGCGGTTGAAGCGATTGCGAAGAACGTCAACTCGAGAATCATGTTGAGTTGAGATTCCTTTGTTGACCTTGGACAGCCTTTCCCAGATAAGCTTTGCAGACTCCAAAGCACTCACTCTACCGTACTGTCCTTTGCTCAGATGGCCACATATGATATTCTTCGCTTGAGAGTCAAGTTGCTTGAATCTCTTCACATCAGCAGCGTTCACGGAAGGAGTGACAGAGGGAACGCCATTTTCCACAACGTACCAGAGATCGTTGTCAATTGCCTCAAGATGCATGCGCATCTTATTCTTCCAGTAGGGGTAGTCCGTCCCATCAAAGGAAGGACACCCAGCCGAGACCTTGATCATGCCTACAGTCGACATAACTAAAACTCCAGGTGGTTAAACCAAAATCACACAGAACAAGGGAGTACCTTGCTCTGATACCAATTGAAAGTACGTTATATCGACTAGAGGGGGGTGAATAGGCGATTTTTATGAATTCGTCGCTGAGGAAATACTACTTGAGGAATTTCCTAAGCAACGAACTACAAGCAGCGGAATAAGTACTCAGGAACATGGATAACAAAGCAGTAGCATAGTCATCATGATGAAATGAAACAAAACAGAGCACAGATAGCGTGTAAACAGGATAAGCAGGCTGAAGACAAAGTGACTGGAGAAATAGGAATGAGGAAATTGAGAAAGTCTTCAGTCAAAGTCTTCAAACAGTAACGATCAAGTACACAGCAAGTATGTGAGGAAATGAAAGGGTTGAGGAAATAGAACCAGTAGCTTGGTGAAGACAGTGATTTGGTAGACCAGTTCCAACTGCTGTGACAGTTGTACGTCTGGTTGGAGCGGCTAGGTATTTAAACCTGAGGACACACAGTCCCGGACACACAGTCCTCACCGTATTCTCCTTGAGCTAAGGTCACACAGACCTCGCCCAATCACTTGTGGTAAGTCTTCACAGGTGACTTCCAAACCTTCACAGACTTGATCACTCGGCAATCCACAATTCCTCTTGGATGCTCTAGACCATGACACCTAACCGTCTGGAGGATGCACAATCCTCAAAGTTAACAAGCATTGGTTCCACACAGGAACAATTTCTTCAGTGATGCTCAATCACTTTGGGTTTTAATTGTTGGGTTTGGGTTTTTTTCTCACTTGATGATTTTCGCTCAAAGTCCTCGGAGGATGGGATGCTCTAAATGACAAGTGTCAGTTTCTCTCGGAGCAGCCAACCAGCTAGTGGTTGTAGGAGGCGGCTATTTATAGCCGGGGAGCAGACCGACATGATAAGACATAAATGCCCTTCAATGATATGATCGTTAGGTGGATAGGATATTTTGGACAGCTCGCGCATAGCACAACAACGGTTGGAAATTTGAGCTCTCAAATTCCTCAGGGATATCATGTTCCTCACTTGTAGGCAATCCACACTGGCGAATTCCTAACTCCTCAGTCATAACAAATTCCTCAAAGAACAGAAGAACTTCGTCTTTGTCACTGAAGAACTTGACTGAACTGTATGAGATTTCCAATGGCTTCACTCGAAAGGATTGGTAGGTGTAGGATTTGAGTTGAGCATCACTTGGAAACTTTTCCTTAGTTTTACCTCGACCCCCTTTAACAGTACAATGTTTCCTATGACTCAAGAAAGGGAAAACAAAACTATGAAAACAAAAGTCTTCACGCTTCATAATCCTCGCATGAATATCAAGTCTTCAAGGTCACACCAATTTCCTCATTTTCAAAGTCTTTAAGAAAACCAAAGTCTTCAACTGAAGACATTCATTTTTAGGGGTCGACTTTCACCGTAAATATCAAACTCCTCATTGACTTATAGAACCAGTGTACACTCACAAACACATTAGTCCCTTAAACTATAAGTCTTCAATACACCAAAATCACTAAGGGGCACTAGATGCACTTACACGAACGACACGAGTCCAACGGTCGGATTTTGAGCACAATGGTAACATTTCTTGCGGGGCAAGTAATGCTAACTCCTCGGTCTGAGACAAATCTCTCGTGGCGAAGAAGATCACAATCTCTTGCTGGAAATTGTTTGCTCGGAACACAAAGAGATTTCTCTCGCAACTTTCATAGGTTTTGGGCTAAGCATCATAGCGGATCTCAGCTTCGAGAACCTATACCCCACTTAATAGTATGGAGGTCCTATGACTCAAATGAATGAAAGAAGAACAAATGAAAGAATACTACATCTTCACTTTGTCTTCGACTTCCGTTCACTGCAGTCAATTTCTTCGGACAACAGTCACCGAACCAAATGCTTTGCTTCAGCAGTAAAATTTTGAGGGGATAATTTCTTCACAGCAATCTTCTCATCTACATATCTTCAACAGATGTAGCTCGTTCTTTTCTGCAACGCAGATATACTTCGGTGAAGTTCCTCGAACTTGGCACCGGAGAGGGCATTCTCTTAAGTTTCTGTATGGACTATTTCTCTCTGTATGCACTAGCAAACAAATCAGTCCATACCTGTTTCTGTCAACAATCTCCAAAACACAGGAAGGCAGATATTGCACCAACAGAATGCTACCTATCATATTCATCAAACAATCTTTTCTTTTATAGCATGGACATTTAGCCTTGAATGATTCGAAGCAATAGTCTATAATTTGACATGAAAACATCAATACTCAAGCATATCAACAAGCAACCATGTCTTTCAAAATATCAACGCTAAAGAAAGTTATCCCAAGACCATTATGCTCAATCATTGATCCATTCATGAAACACACTCAAATATTAGCTACCTCCAATGCACAAGTATGAAAATAGTGTTCCCTAGTTGGTGCTTTATATGAGAAGATGGAGACTCAAATTTAAAATAAAAATTGCATAAAAGTAAATAAAAAAGGCCCTTCGCAGAGGGAAACAGAGATTTGTAGAGGTGCCAGAGCTCAAAGCTTAAATTGAGCAAAACAATTATTTTGGCAGGCATGCTTTTCCTGTCAATGAAAATGACCGAGAATTTCCAATATCTTCCATGCTAGATAAAACATAGGCGGTTCCCAAACAGAAAGTAAAGTTTATTTCCTTTCCACCATTCTCACACAATCCATGGCTAGCCGTATCCACGGGTGCCTTCCATACCAACACTTTTTAACGAATTTACTATTAACAACATATTAATAATGAATGGAATGTAATGCGAAGGATAAGTGAAAGACGAGAGATAATTACATGTCAACAATCTCCAAAACACAGGAAGGCAGATATTGCACCAACAATCTCCCCCTTTTTGGACGATTATTGACAAAACAGAACACATCGAAGGATAGATAATGAATGGAATGTAATGTGAAGGATAGGTGAAAGATGAGAGATAATTACAAAGATGAAACATGCTCCCCCTAAAGATATGCATCATTTGAGTGCATAGTTAAATCGGAAGGAAGCGAGGTGAATCTTCGTATGAGTGTCATTGACATAAGATTTCTTTTGTGGTCTCTTTCAATGCACTCGACAGTGTCTGAGATGATTCATGTCACACAATCTTTGAAAAGAGTTAGATACAATGAATACTTTGAAATGATTTGTGACGAGGGATATGTCATGAAAGTTTTCTCAGAGCACTATTTGAATCCACACGAGATGTAGATTCCCTACAAGATTGATACTCGAGAATTGTAAGAGCAGGGGAAATGAAGGATATCGCTCGGAGGAGTTAAGTTTCAGATGAAGTTTTCCTGCAACAAAGTGGAGACGAAGAATATATGCAAGGAAAAACACTTTGTCAGTCATATAGATAAATCTCAAGAGATTTTAAACTGAAGCTGACTTTGTTCGCCTGCAAGGTTAGATAACAAGAGATAATAATCATAGCATATCCGACCATAACACACATATATTCAAGGAGTAAAAATCACTCTGATTAGAGAGGCATGAATTTATGTCCTCCTTGGCAAACTTTTACTTTCCCTGCGTGAAAGATAATGATCGAGGATAACCATTGCATAGGGGTAAACTTTTGATAGCATCTGCAAACAAATATTTGGAAGCAAATAACATTGCAGGGGGGTTATTAATAGTACATGGTGATCGAGTATTTCAACACCACAGGCGGTGCGATAAGTTCAACAAGCAAATTGTTCAAGAAACACCAAAGAGTTCGACTGTGAAAAGCAACTGGCGAATGAAAACACCCTGCAAATACCCCGTTCATCTATCACTCGATGATCTTCTCCCCCTTTTTTTCAACAAGTGTCAAAAAGGAAAGAGAATGCATACGAGGAACTACACGTCCGAAGAATCCTCGAAATCAGAATTAGCACTGCTCGACGAATTTGAATTCGTAGAGAGAGGAATAGTTGAGGCCGAAGCAGGTGTTGCAGCATGGGCTTCGGAAACTCCTTTAGAAGAAATGGTGCAAGGTGCATCAGGCTTGTAGATGAGTGTACCAGCTGAGTCTTTGATTTCATTGTCTGGCTCGACAAACAACAGGTTAGTTGATGCAGAACGCTGAGGGAGCATAGGGGTTTGCCTTCGGATATGAGGAACAGTAAATAATTCCAGGTAGTCATATTCTTTATTGATGCCCTTGGCAGCTAGCTGTTTCCGAGAATAATACTGCCTTAGAAGAGTCCAGGAGCTCCTTTTGCTCTTTCTCATGCAGAAGGGTTTGGCAAGCATAATTATGAAGTGAATTCAGTTCTGTCATCAATTCCAGCTTTTCTTTTCGATTGAGCTTGATGTGACTTTCTAGAGCTTGTTGTGTGCGAATGCAAATCTCATACCGAGATGGATTTTCCTCACGAGGAATTTTGACCTTTGCTTTCTTACTTTCAGAGTAGTCTCAAAAGCAGAAGCAGCACCAGCAACATCAACAGGAGCCTTTCCTTTGCCAATATCCTTCACCATTCGGAGAGTGTCACGAACTGGTGGCATGAAAACTTTCAGAACATGAGAGCAGAAGAAGTTTTCCTGAATGAGTTGCTCAATTGCAAACATGATCCAAGGAGCATATGGCTTCAATGATTGGGGGCTATCAGCAGCACAAGCCAGGTTGCGAATGAATAGATCTGGAACATCAAAATGAATTCTTTGAGAAATGGCTAAAAGAGCATTTCCCATGATGCCATTGATAGAATCTGGTCTGTTGGTTGGCGTAAGAGAATTGCAGAGGATGTAGAACATCACTTTGTTCTCATAGGCCAATTTCTTAGTATGTATATCAATGCATTCATCTCCAATCAGTTTGGGGTCCATTAGCATGTGGAGTTGTGCTTCGGAGACTTCCCAGTAGTGCAACCTGTGTTCTCGTTCCTTATCAAATTCACACCGAGGTATATTTAGCAGAGCAAGAAACTGACCAGCCGAGCACTTTATCTTTTCTCCTCCAGTGATCCCTTCGGGGATCCAAGTAGAGCTATCTCCGAGTTCTCTTAAGATGTACAGAGTGGCATAGAACTGAAGAATAACTTCTCAATTCCATCCATGGTTGAAGCAAACAAAACTTTCAGAAAAGCATGTTCAATATGTTCGATGGCGTGATGAAAACAGGGTATTTCTTCGAGCTCGGCGAAGTTCATAAACTTGTGATTGAAAATTCGATTCTTGCCGAAAAGGATCCGAGCATAATATATTGCCTATTCTTTTGTCCAGAACCTGGGTGGCAGTGAAGTCCTTTCCCCTTCATACGGACTGGTGCCAAAGAATGCTAGCTTTGAAAGATGATGAAGCTGCTCATTGAATGCAGGACCATTTGGGCCATCTTCATCAGGGAACAATGGAAATGTTTCCTGGGGTTTTCTCAGATTATCTTCATTGCTTACTGCCTTGGGGCGAGTATCATCACATGCTGGCATATCTTCATCAATGGGCTTCAATGGAGCAAGTGGCCTTTCAACTTCTCTGGTGCAAACGGCTTTGAGGCACTGGTCTAACCATCTTTATTCTTCGCTGGAACTCCTTCAACAGCATTCTGACTATCAGGCACTAGGGCCTTTTCTTTTGGTGCATTTTCATCGGTGGGAGGCACAACAACGTCTTTAGACGCCTGGGTCACAACAGCTTCTATTACGGTTTCCTGGGGTACAATGGGTGCAACATTTCCTTCGTGAGCCATGGGCTCTTCAGATTTCTTTTCTTCCTCTTCGAGCTACAAACTGTAGAAGCAGGAGCAGGATCAACCTCCATCTGGGAAGGGGCACCAGATGAGGTGACCGGGGTGGTATTTTCTCAGGAAGCATTTAGCTCCCCCTCAATCTTCTCATTCTCCTCCTTGTTGGATCCGGAGGGCTCAACTTCCATTTTCTTCGGAGGCGATGAAACTGCCTTCTCAACCTCAATATCTTCATCAGTTTTCTCATTTGTGGCTTGTTGGTCAGGCTAAGCATTTTCTTCGACAGATTTGTTCAGAAAGAAATCCACAACATCTAGTTCCTGATGGGCAGCAGCAGCAGGAATGTGAACTTGCACAGGGCTGGCTTGTTGCATGGGTTCATCCACATGAGGTGGATATGGTGGAACTTGCTACAGAGGAGTCCTTGAATCAATCGGAGCTATAGCAGCTGTCTGAGGGCGAGGAGGCTTGATTCCTTTTGGCTTGCTAGCCCTAGCCTTTGCATTCTGACGTTTATTCTTCATCGAGCAAGTTCAGCCTGACGGTCAATTTCATCATTCCTTCGGTCACCCAGCTGAGACAGTTCCATTTTCAGACGCGAGTGCCATTCAATCTTGTCATTTCTCATGATACTTAGAGCTTTTGTAATATCAAGAATTTCTTTCTTCAGACATTTTCTCTTGGATTCAGTGCTAGCATCTTTCCTCATTTGCTCGAGGGTTTTCTTGTCCTCGATAGTCTGTTTTAGTTCCTTGGTCATCTTTCCCAGCTCAGCGAAATGTTTCGTTACCAGCTTGGTAACATCATCAGGAAGACCCAAACTGCTCAAATCAACTGATTTTGCATCGTAGGAAGCACTTTCAATAACATCAATCATGAGATTGAAGTCATATTTCTGTTCCTCTATGGAAGCAGGAACATTTGTTTTGGCTTTCTTGAAAGAAGCAGCAGCTTTCTCTTCGAGCAGCAGCTTTCTCATCGCAGAAGGAGCAGCGGAACCCGAAGGTTTGTCAGATACTAGAGCGGGTGCAAGTCTTGGTGACATCCTTAGTGGGGGTGAAGCTTTCACTGGTGAGGGAGTTTGGTATGGCTTGTTTAGAAGAACTCGTTGATCATACATGGGTATTTCTTCAGGAGCATCTTCATCGAAGGATTCATCAGATGAGGCAGAAGCAGCCTTCTTGAATTTTCTGGCAATAGATTTCTTTCGGTACGCTCGAGGGGAATCTGACTTCCCTTCCTTGCTTTCCTTTCATGCAGAGGCACGATCCTTCTTCTTTTGTACGTCTTGCAGGGCCAGCGCGATGTTTCTCTGTTCGACTTGATTTTTCTTCGCGGCCTTGGCTTCGCGCTTGGCTTTGGCCTTGTCTCCATTTTCCACTTCTTCGGGAAAATCAGCAACTGTTTTCAGAGAGTCAGGGTGAGCATTTTCAGTTGGAGGTGGCCTGACTTTTTCATCATCTGGGCCAAGGCAATTTTCAGCTATGCAGTCATTCCAAGGTGGAGTACAAGCAAATAGGATTTGTATTTCCTTCGAACATTCTCATGGTTGAACCATTTCTTCACCCAGTGACGGTGAATCCTTTGCGGCCTGTTGTTTCTCTCAATGGTTGTTTCAACTCCATGTGGAGTTTTATAGCTTTCAGGATCAGACATCTCTGCAGTTGTATTCTTCTCTCTACCACATCCACCTCTCTTGGGATTTCCATCAGAGAAAAGAGCCATTGCATCAATGGAGCCTCTGCCACATCCACCTCTCTTGGGAGCGCCACTATGAGCTGAGGGAATATCATCTTCCTCTTCTTCAGATTCAGATTCAGACTTCTTGTTCGGTATCTTTGGTGGCTTTGATGCTTTTCCTCCACCAGTCAATCTCTTTTGTTCAGACAAGGGAGGCAACTAAGGCATTTCTTCTTCAGAACCAAACTGCTCTTCCGAACTGTGAGCCATGACCAACCTGTGAAGTAGAATAGATGCGAGGGAAAACAGGATAGGGTCACAAACATGCACATAAGCAATTTTGACTGAAAATAGAAAGTTTTTCGGAAGCAACAAATGAATCCATGGTATACATTTAGAAGATATCATCGATAGAATTGCAACATGCCATAAGGCAGAGTGATAACTATCTGATCTTCCGAAATAACACTCATGAACCCTAGATCCAAGATAACTAGTACGAGGAAAAACTACAAACCGCACCTGTGACGCCCCCGACTCGACCGTACACTAATCATACACGCAAATGTGTACGATCAAGATCAGGGACTCACGGGAAGATATCACAACACAACTCTAGACACAAAAAAAAAATACAAGCTTTATATTACAAGCCAAGGGCCTCGAGGGCTCGAATACATAAGCTCGATACACAAGCATCAGCGGAAGCAACAATATCTGAGTACAGACATAAGTTAGACAAGACTGCCTTAAGAAGGCAAGCACAAAAGCAACAATGATCGAAGAAGCAAGGCCTCCTGCCTGGGACCTCCTAACTACTCCTGGTCGTCGGCGGTCTCGAAGTAGCAGTAGGCTCCGTCGGGGTAGTAGTATTCATCGGCGATGGCATCTGGCTCCTAGGATCCACCATCTGGTTGCAATAACCGGAAAGAAGAAAAAGGGGGAAAAGGGGTAGCAAAGCAACCGTGAGTACTCATCCAAAGTACTCGCAAGCATCGGATCTATACTAAGTATGCATTGGTATCAAAGAAAGGGATGTGTCTGTGGACTGAACTGCAGAATGCCAGAATAGAGGGGAAGGCCTAGCCTATCGAAGACTAGTGTCTTCAAGCAGCTCCAAGCATCTTGCAGCATTTAGAAGAGTATAGAATAGCAGTTTATATTTAACAAACATGTTGTAGTATTAACGCCCATAGATCCTTCCTCGACTCCCGGAGCCAACATATCCATCACATATCTCAAGTATCCATTTCTAGTTGTAATAGATCAAGATACAAGTCTGAACGTCCGTTACCGAGGACACGGCTATTCGAATAGATAACTTCCCTGCAGTGGTGCACCACAATACCCAACATGCTTGATTACTCTGGCCGGACACACTTTCCTAGGTCAATGCCCCACCTCGAAAGATCAACACGTCGCAGCCCTACCTAGGCTCAGCAGAGAGGTCCCCGCCGGTCTACATCCTAAGCACTCCGGGGTCTTGGGCCCATCGCCTGTTGCACTCCGGGTCGTTGTGCGATGAGCCGGGACGAGCACCACCTCATCATGGATGGCACTGGCCCAACAGGCCCACAATGCTGAACTGGATGTCTGACAAAGCTTCGGCTGATACTACGACGTCTAGTGCCCATAACTGTTCCCGCATGGTGGTTAGTGCGTATAGGCCAGTGGCCAACTCAGAACAAATACCCAAATCCTTAGTGTGTTAGGAGCTCATGCAGACGAGCAGAGACTCACGATAATGTGACCCCGTCGCCCCGCCTCGAGGAAGTACGGCAAGGGCTAGCCCAGCCCACTCGGGGGCGGCCTGCCTGCCTGGCCGTGCCTCGTAATTATCTCGCGGGTGCTCTCCGGGCCCGCCCGACTTTCACATCAACTCGCGGGTGCCCCTCAGGGCCGACCTAACTTCAACAATGGTCTCAAGTAAAGTCCAGGTAACCGTGTGTCCAAAACATCAAGGGGGAATCCGAGAAATCTCCCTCGATGGAATCCTCTTGATGTAATCATCAAGGTGAACTTAGGAGGAATCACCCTCGAGGTCCACAGTTGAGGTGTCGCACGACAGAGTCGTATCGGGAGTGGTGAAGGAGGAATCACCCTCGATGATCATGACCTAATAGCTACACTACAGGGTTATCATCAGAAAGTGCGTTATGAGGTATCACCCTCGGCACTTGATAGTAGCTCTGCTGAGTCGAGCAACAAAGGGGGTGTGATGTGATGTGTCGGGCTCTGGACGTCGATCACGATGATCAAGTCATCGGTCAACAAGCCGGGGCAACTGGGACAAAGTGCGGGCCACTGGTGAATCACTAACCAACCTATACTAAGCAGTTTAGGATAAGCAGGTAAGGTACAATGAGCAGGTTACAGTAGCAAAATCTAATGCAAGCATGAGAGAGAATGGAATGGGCGATATCGGAGTGATCAAGGGGGGGGGGGGGCTTGCCTGGAAGCTCCGCTGAAAGGGAAGAAGGGTCGTCGATGACGTAGTCGATCACAGGGACATCAGCAGCGGTCTCGGGGTCTACCGGAGAGAAGAGGGGGAACAAACAGTAAATATAAAGCACACAGGTGCATGACAAAGCATAACATAGCAATACGCAGAGCTAGGGGTGTTATAACGCAATGCTACACGATACCGGCGAATGGGGATAACATCTGGGAATGTTTTCCCGGAGTTTGGCATTTTTGGACAGATGAAATTGAGGGGGACGGTTGCATGTTTGCTATGGTAGGGGCACATGACAGATGAACGGAGAGCGTATTTAGATTTGTCATATTTTTTTGAGCAACTTTCATGTATAAAACTTTTCCATCCGAGTTACGGATTATTTTCTACGAATTTCTAAAGTTTTTTTTTAATATTCTGTAATTATCCTTAATTCAAAAATAATGATTAAAACGCTATGGGTACCCAGCCCTGTGTACACAGATTGTACACAGAGGCTGACAGGTGGACCAGGGGGTCCTAGTTGACCAGTCGACGTTTGACTGGTCAACAGGGGGTGGGGGCCCCTGTCATAGACTAGGTTTAGTTAACTAATTCCAGATTCAACTAATCTAGCGATTAGGCTAATTAATTGTAGTTAATTAAGTTGATTAATTACCTAATTAATTTATTAATTATTTTCATTATTAATTATTTTAACCTTTTTTATTTCTACAGGGGGCCGGGCCCCACATGTAAGTGGCCTAGAGGCCACGCAGATCGGGCGCGGCTAACGGGCGGGCGCGCGTGCCCAAGGGGCGCGGCCGGGGCGACGGCCGTGGCCATGGCGGGGCTCACAGGCTAGCCGCGGCAGGCGGAGGCGGGCGTAGGGGCGGCCGCGGGGACGGACGAACGAGCAGTGCAGGCGGCAGTATGGGCGCGCGTGCGGGGGGGAGCAGTAGCAGCTTAGCAGGGCGGCAGCGATGCAGCAGCCTCGCAGCAGAGCAGTAGCGAGCGTGAGGGGAGGTGGTGGCCGGGCACGGGTTGCGCGGGTTAGGGGCTTGTACGGACGGCTGCGGAGGAGCGAGTGCGGGGCGCGTGGGCCACTGGAGCAGGGTGCGGCTCGTGGTCAGGGCGGGACGGACGACGGCGAGGCCATCGCAGGCGGACGGTGCGAGCGGCTCGGGCCCGGGGCTAGCAGGGGTGGCTGGAAGCTGGGGAACACGTTCGGCCGAGGCGCGACCCGGCGCGGGGCACGGCGAAAGTAGCAGCAACACGGCAGGAGCGAGGCCATGAGCGTGCGGGGCTCACGGGGGTGTGGCCGCGGTCGGGGTGAGCACGACACGGGCAAAAGCAACAGCAACGGTGGCGCGGCGAGATGCGGGGACGGAGACGTGCGGGGAAGAGATCACCGACGAAAGCTTAGTAGCAGCAGGGCACCCGGGATCAGAGGAGATCCCTGACGCGCAGAGGAAGAGGACGACGATGATGCGCTCGTGGTTGGGGATCCCAACTCGACCTGGTGGGCGTAGACGACATAGCAGACGGTGTCGGTTCTTCTGGACAAGGTCCTAGGGCCCGAAGTCGACGGTGGGCGCGTGAATCGTTGATGGACATGGTGACGGTGGCTGGGGCGTCGAAGAAATCGAAAGGGGCAGGAGAGGGAGGTGAGGAGTGGCGGCTAGGGGTGACCTATCGGTCATGACTTAGAGAACCCTAAAGATCTACCGCAAGGAAAATAAATCAAGAAAAATCGCGTCGGTAAGAACAGCCGTAGAACATAGGAGTAGACAGGACTAGTTCCAGATCCATGCGCCCTAACTTGGCAGCAAGGATCAACTACGGCAATGCGGAGGTAAGGATTTACCACAGTGGCGCGACCAACAACGGCGAAACTTCACCGGAGTTGCACGGTGAGGCGCTTCGACGATGTTGCTTTGAGCTTGGGCTCGGGAGAGGAACAGGAGAGGGTTTGAGGAAGAAATGGGGAAGAAGAAGCCGGGAGTGGTATTTATAGCCCGCAGACGGAACCACGGCTTCTGAAATCAACGGCCGACAAAAGCAGGACGTTCCACAATCAACGGACACGATAACGATCGTGGGGATCATGGGCACGTGGCAACCGTTTCTTGCGAAAATCTTGGAAAATGAACAGGAGACTAAAGGGTTTGAAGAATGGCAAGCGCCAAAAACAGATTAAAGTTCAAAGTTGATTTTATTCGCGACCAAGGACGTCGGACTAAAATCTTCTTCAGATCAAATTGCATGTTTGTGACGGACAACATAGAATGGATGAGAAAGAATAGAGGGAAAACAGGGTCCGAAACAAAACACTCAGCCAGACGATAGAAAACATAAAACCACGGAGCTCTGAGTGAGTTGATACACGGACAGAACACAAATACAACGAAAAACAAGGAAAGCAAAAGAAAACACAAAGAACTAGCACCAACAATATAGATCTCGGGATAAACAATAAGCTAATGGAATCCCTGAGATAAGATCTGCAAGGGAGGGTTAGTTCTTTTTCGCTACCCATACTTGCGTGGGCAACGAGGATCTCATTTCCTTCGTCTGAGCATGAACATTCCTTCGGCAAGATCTGTAGGACACATATGCACTTCCGAAGTAATCATATGAATATGCATTGAAGTTATTTCCAGAGACATGAGTATAATGATTTGAGGAGATACACATGTATTCCTTCTGTCGAGGGCTTAATTGATACCCATTCGAGGTTTTCCTGCGCCATTCTGCGAATGATAATTATTGTCTCGAAGAGAATTACCCTGCATATTCAAGATAGCAGTGGCATGTAGACTTTCAATAGTGCACTTCTTTACCCAGATTTGATTCTTAGGTGAACCTGACCTGCATTTAGTACCAACATATCGAGCGAAAACCTTACCATTCTGTTTGAAGAATTTGTAGTTCGAGTCATCAGACTCATCAGAAACAACAGTAATGGCAGTATCATATCCTGACAGAATTGCAGGTTCGAGTGTTTTGGTTTTAGCAGGAACCCAACTCCTTCGAGGATACTGTTCGGGAGTCCAGTAGGTTCCATCAACGTTGAGTTTTCTTTCGAACCCCAATCTTTCCTTTCAAGGATTTTTGTGAAGTATTGACTTCTTGAGCACATCATAGAGAGTTTGATGCCCTTTTAGGCTCCTTAGCATTCCTGTCTCAAGCAAGTCCTTTAGTCTCCAATTTTCTTCAGTAACAGCAGCAAATTCCTTGAAAGAGGGGTTAGTGATACCATTCATAGTAGTTGCAATGTTCTCAATGGTAGCATTAGAAGTCTCAGCATGCGAATCGGCATTACTACGTTCTAGGCAATTTAAGCAAGGAGGCACAAAATCATCAGGAAGTCAAACAGATTGCTCGGCGAAGAGAGAAGCTTTTTCTTTCGGAAGCGCGTTATGAGATTCTTTCAGAGACTCGAGTTCTTGATTCATGTTAAGGAGTTCAGCAGATAAACTCTCGAAGTCAACTGAAAAAGAATCATATTTGTTGGAAAGATCATCAACAGTTGAAGAAAAAGCATCATGCTCTTCCATCAACTTTTGATTCTTCTCCATCTCTTTGACCAGTAATCCTGCGGTTTTCCTAAGATTCTTCTCAAGCATTTCAAGTTCATCATGTTGAGATTTCGCAATCTTAACCAATTTAGCATAGGCAATATATTCAGGAGAATATCCATTCAAGGATTTTTGGTGTTTTGCTGATACCTGATCCTTAGATGATTTTGCCATGAGACAGAATGTGATTGGTTCATCATCACTTGAGGCATCATCATCGGAGTCTGATTCGAGTGAATTTTGTGATCATTCAAAGGCAATGAAAGCATTGCGCCTTCCTATCCTTCTATGAAGTTCTTCATCATCTGATTCAGAGTCTGTCGCCTCCTCTTCAGAATCCAGGGTCATATCAGCACAGGCTCTGTTCAGCTGTGAAATTCTCTTCATATTTGACTCGATGGTTGCTCTGGCTTTCACGTCAATGACTGGTGTCATCGAAGATGAGGAAGGTTCGTTTTTCTTTGAGAGCTTAGTATGACGATCCATTCGTGTGAATCCACTGCAGTGAAGATATTTCCATCGGTTGCTAGGTTTTCCTTCCCAGTAGGGATAGTCTGCAATGAGATGACCGAATTGTTTGCACTTAAAGCACTTCATTTCTTTTGGAGGTAACCTTCTTGAAGATTCAGGCATGTCAAACTCATCTTCATTCATGAGGCATAAATTTTGTCTTCTAAGATCACTCAGCCTTTCTGTTAGCATCTCTAGTTCTCTGGTGATGGTGTGTTGATTCTCGACATCTTCTTCTTCTTGTGATCTGCCATAATGTGATAGGATTTCTCCTTCACCTTCTGAAGAAGATTCTTGGTCTGCATTTTCAAGCTCCACGTTTTCTTCGTGAACGGACAACAGCGTCATGATCTCAACATAGTGAAGTTCTTCATAGTATGGTCTTTGCTTGATTTCAGCTACGATAGGATCGAAGGTTGCATCAAGAGCACTCAGTAGCTTGTTGACCACATCTCTATCGGTGATATCAGTTACTCCTCACTGATGAAGTATTTCAACAATATTTGTCAACCGATCAGTAAGTTCCATAGCACTTTCTTTTCAAAGGCTTCGAACGCCGGCAAACATGGCACGGAGCATTTGAGTGTGAGGGTCTGTTCTGGCAATGAATTATTCATGAGAATTTTTATGGCATTCCAGAGTTTCTTAGCAGTGTCAATCGTTCGGAACCGAATGAATATGGCCTTTGAGATACTTGCACAGATAATGTACTTCGCTTGTGCATCCAACCGCAGCATAGTTTTGTCATCAGGGGTTGGAGCATTAGGGTGCTCAATAGTGTATCCATCTTCCACAATCTGCCATAGTTCTAGATCGATGGCCTGAATTCTAATTCTCATTCTTTCTTTCTAGTAGAAATAATCATTTCCATCAAAGATAGGAAATCTCTCAGAGTGCGAGGATCTACCTGCATACGACATACTCAAAACTCCAAGGACGTTAGACCTTTAATAAACAGAGACAGGGAGAACCTGCTCTGATACCAATTCTTAGGACTGAGAGTATATCCAACAGAGGGGGTGAATGGGAGATTCAAAAATTCTTGCGAATGTTTTGAAATGATCCCAAACACCGCAGCGAAAATAAGGTTCGGTACAAATGAATTCAATCAAGCTTGCTATTGAGGAACAAAACCTTCGATGTAGGATGCAATAATGGTTCGAGCATATGATATAATAGGCTTGATGATAACGACGGTAATGCAATATGCCAACAGATAAAATATCATAACTGAGAGTTAGAATTGAACTGCGATGGATAACTAAGAAGAAATACTATAGTGAGGTAAATGATCACAGCACAGGAAATAGCAAGGACTAAGATAGCATGATAGAATGATGAGGGTGCAACAAAGTGAGCAATGAAGATGACTGTCACGGTGATAATGGAGTCGAATGATATGCAGCAGAAAATAACAGATCAGATAACTATCGTCATAGAGCACATATGAAGACTGCCGAAAGTAATGCAATGAAGTAAATTGAACCAGTGGTGCTCGATGGCAACAGACTGATTTGGTAGACCAGTTCACCCTTCTGCCAAAGGGCTACGTTTGGTTGGAGGGGTTGTGACTTAACATAGAAGATAAACTCCCTTCACCCTATTCTCCTTCAACTCGAAGCTGATCAGACTTCAATTGATTTCACTCGTGGTAGATACTTGTCGGTGATCTCCAAACCTTCAGTCAACCTTCGTGAACCACAATCACTCTTGGTTGCTGAAGATCTAGCTCGGTGAAGACAACAACTCTTCAACACTCAAGCCGAAACCTATCCGTCTAGAGAGTGTGCAGCTCTCAAGAGTAATAGGTACAAGAACTCTCACTTAGAACTACTGTGATGCTCAACCACTATCTAAGTTTGGGCTCTTGATTTTCTCTCGGTGGATCTTAAACTCAAATCACTCGGAGAGGGGGGGGGGTTCTCAAATCAATCTTCTAAGAAATCTTAAGCGGAGCAGCCACCGGACAAAGCCGGTGCGAGGTGGCTATTTATAGCCGCAGCCTTCCCTAGTGGGAAATGACCAAATTGGACATCGAGAGCAGCCAATGGCCAAACAACACGAGTCCAACGGTCGGATTTTGAGCACAATGGTAACATTTCTTGCGGGGCAAGTAATGCTAACTCCTCGGTCTGAGACAAATCTCTCGTGGCGAAGAAGATCACAATCTCTTGCTGGAAATTATTTGCTCGGAACACAAAGAGATTTCTCTCGCAACTTTCATAGGTTTTGGGCTAAGCATCACAGCGGATCTCAGCTTCGAGAACCTATACCCCACTTAATAGTATGGAGGTCCTATGACTCAAATGAATGAAAGAAGAACAAATGAAAGAATACTACATCTTCACTTTGTCTTCGACTTCCGTTCACTGCAGTCAATTTCTTCGGACAACAGTCACCGAACCAAATGCTTTGCTTCAGCAGTAAAATTTTGAGGGGATAATTTCTTCACAGCAATCTTCTCGTCTACATATCTTCAACAGATGTAGCTCGTTCTTTTCTGCAACGCAGATATACTTCGGTGAAGTTCCTCGAACTTGGCACCGGAGAGGGCATTCTCTTAAGTTTCTGTATGGACTATTTCTCTCTGTATGCACTAGCAAACAAATCAGTCCATACCTGTTTCTGTCAACAATCTCCAAAACACAGGTAGGCAGATATTGCACCAACAGAATGCTACCTATCATATTCATCATACAATCTTTTCTTTTATAGCATGGACATTTGAACTTGAATGATTCGAAGCAATAGTCTATAATTTGACATGAAAACATCAATACTCAAGCATAGCAACAAGCAACCATGTCTTTCAAAATATCAACGCTAAAGAAGGTTATCCCTAGCCCATTATGCTCAATCATTGATCCATTCATGAAACATACTCAAATATTAGCTACCTCCAATGCACAAGTATGAAAATAGTGTTCCCTAGTTGGTGCTTTATATGAGAAGATGGAGACTCAAATTTAAAATAAAAATTGCATAAGAGTAAATAAAAAGGCCATTCGCAGAGGGAAACAGAGATTTGTAGAGGTGCCAGAGCTCAAAGCTTAAACTGAGAGACAAAATTATTTTGGGAGGCATGCTTTTCCAGTCAATGAAAACGTCCGAGAATTCCCAATATCTTCCATGCTAGATAAATCATAGGCGGTTCCCAAACAGAAAGTAAAGTTTATTTCCTTTCCACCAATCTCGCACAATCCATGGCTAGCCGTATCCACGGGTGCCTTCCATACCAACACTTTTTAACGAATTTACTATTAACAACATATTAAAAAGAATCAATTCGGGACTGGGCATCCCTATTACCTGCCACACTCTCGTGCAATGACAAGTGAATAAACACACATCTTGAGAATAAAATACCTAGCATGGAAAATATTGGCCACCCCCTGCCACTTCATGCGCGGTACGGGCACACAAAACAGAAATTCATTTTGAATATTAGAGTTGGCACATACAAATTTACTTGGAACGGCATGAAAATACCGCATATAGGTAGGTATGGTGGACTCATTTGGCGCAACTTTAGTTAAGGAGTTGGATGCACAAGCATCATTCCCGCTTAGTACAAATGAAGGCTAGCAAATAGATTGAGAAGCGACCAACCAAAAAAGAAAAACGATCATAAACATGCATTGAACATAACTAACACTGAATAATGCACCACAAGTAGGATATAACTTCGTTGCATAACTATTGACTTGCGTGCTTGCATAGGGAATCACAAAACTTAACACCAATATTCTTACTAAATCATAATTACTCACCAACATGACTCACGTATCACTATCTTCATATCGCAAAACTATTGGAAGGAATCAAGTTTATAATATCCAATGATCTTCATATATCCCTCTTGAATATTCATCACTTTGGGACCAAATTCATATCTCGTGCAAATTACCATTGCTATTATCAGCTCTCAAAAAGATTTAAGTGAAGCACGAGAGGATAAATATTTTTTCAAAATTTATCATATCAACTCTCCAAATTATATAAGTGAAGCATGAGAGTGCATTTCTTTAAAACATAATCATATCAACTCTCAAAATAATATAAGTGAAGCATGAGAGTGCATTTCTTTAAAACATAATCATATCAACTCTCAAAATATTATAAGTGAAGCATGAGAGTTCAAGTATTTCTTCAAAATTTAATCACCACCGTGCTCTAAAAGATTTAAGTGAAGCACATAGAGCACTTGCCTAGCTCAAAAAAATAAAGTGAAGCACATAGAGCAATTCTAAGAAATCATGATAACATATGGCTCTCTCAAATAGGTGTGTCCAGCAAGGAGATTGTGACAAACTAAAAAGCAAAACAAGCAAAGACTCATATAATACAAGATGCTCCAAGCAAAACTCATGATATGTGACGAATAAAAATATAGCTCCAAGTAAAATTACCAATGGTCGTTAGAAGAAAGAGGGGATGCCTTCCGGGGCATCCCCAAGCTTAGTTGCTTGGGAGTCCTTGAATATTACCTTGGGGTGCCTCGGGCATCCCCAACTTAGGCTCTTGCCACTCCTTCTTCCTTCATCCATCGTGATCTCACTCAAAACTTGAAAACTTCAATCACACAAAACTTAACGAAACCTTTGTGAGATCCGTTAGTATAAGAAAACAAATCACTACTTTAAGTACTATTGCAAACCCATTCATATTTTATTATTGCATTATACCTACTGTATTCTAACTTTACCATGGCATATACCCCCCGATGCAATCCATAGATTCATCAAAATAAGCACACAATGCAACGAAAACAGAATCTGTCAAAAAACAGAATAGCCTGTAGAAACCTGAATTAAGCTCATACTTCTGTAAAACCAAAAATTCTGAAAAATTAGGACGACGTGGGAAATTTGTATATCAATCATGTGTAAAAACTTCAAAATGTTTCCACGTTCTAGCGAATTATGATAGTTCCTCTACTGGACGCAAAACCTTCTGTTTTTTCACAGAATCAAGTCAACTATCATCCAACATAATCCTAAAGGCTTTACTTGGCACAAACACTAATTAAAACATAAAAACATAGTCATAAAAGTTGCATAATTGTGTGAACACAAGAAAACAGAAAAAAATAAAACTATTGGGTTATCTCTCAACAAGATCTTTCTTTATAGCCATTAAGATAGGCTTGAGATTTTAATGATGCTCACATGAAAGATAATAATTGAAACACAAAGAGAGAATCATGTAGCATGTGAAGAACACATTTAAGTCTAACATACTTCCTGTGCGTAGGCATTTTATTAGCAAACAAATTATCAAGGCAAGGAAAAACTAGCATATGCAAGGAAGAAGAAAGAAACAATAGCAATCTCAACATGAAGAGACGTAATTTAGTAACAATAAAATTTCTACAACCATGTTTTCCTCTCTCTTAATAATTACATGTAGGATCATAATCAAATTCAGAAATATAGATATCATATAAAATTTTCTCTTCATGATTCACATGCATAGAAGTCTTATAATCTTCGAAGGTACTGGGATTAACATCAACTAAAGTCATGACCTCTTCAAACCCAGTTTTATAAAAAAAATCATAAGATTTAACACTCTCCGAATATGTGGGATTATTTTTGGATAAAATTGACACTCTTCCAAACCCACTATCAATATTATCACAAAAATATTCATCATGTGTCTTAAATTAATTTTCAAGATCATAAGAATCATTATCACCCCAATCATGATCATTGCAATAAGTAATGAACATAACAAAGTCATCATCCCCAAGCTTGGGGTTTTGCATATCATTAACACAATTGACATTAATAGAATTTATAGTAATATCATAGCAATAATGCTTTTCTTTCAAGGAACTATCGTGAATCACTTTATAAATTTCTTCCTCTAACACTTCATCACAATTTTCAGATTCACGATTTTCAAGCAAAACTTCATAAAAATAATCTAGTGCACTCAAATCACTAGCAATTGGTTCATGATAATTGGATCTTTTAAAAAGATTAGAAACATAGGCTTGTGGGCCCCGGTAGGTACCAGGGTGCGCCCCAGGCCCCTGGGGCACCATGGTGCCTAGTGGGCTACTCCTTCATCTTCTCGTTCCTTCCCGAAGCTTCCAGGGTCTCTTATTGCCAAAAAAATCTCCAAAACATTTTGTGGCATTTGGACTTTGTTTGGTACTGATATTCTGCAAAGTCAAAAACAAGCAAAAAATAGCAACTGGCACTGGGCACTAAGTTAGTAGGTTAGTCCCAAAAAATGATATAAAGTTATTTGTAATTCTATATAAAACATCCAAGATTGATACTATAATAGCATGGAACAATCAAAATTATATATACATTGGAGACGTATCAAGCGGTAACCTCACACGCTTGTGCGACACGGAAGGTTCCATAGGACAGCACCAATTTAATATAGAACTCATATCAATCACACCATACCATAATTAACCCGTAGGACAAAAAGAATCTACCCAAACATCATAGGATAGCCACAAATCATCCGGTCATAATATATAGCATTAAGCACCATGTTTAAGTAGAGACTACATTGGGAATAGAGAGGTTACACCATTGCATAAAGGGGGAGAGAGTTGGTGTTGACGATGGAAAAGTTGTTGGTGTAGATTGTTGTGACGATGATTGCCCCGGTGGTGTTATGGCGTCACCTGGAGAGAGCAGCAAAGAGCCCCCCTCCTTCTTATTATTGCTTGGCCTCCCCCTAGATGGGAGGAGTTTCTCCCCTCTGGTCCATGGCTGCCATGGCTCTCGGAGGGCAAGAGCCCCTCCAAGATTGGATATCTCCCTCTGTTCTGTTCTATCCCGCGTTCCTGTTTTCTGGCCGAGAACCGTTTCTTAAATTCCTGGAGATCCGTAATTCCGATTGGGCTGAAATTTTGAGGGGATTTTTCTCCAAAATTATCTTTCATACGACGAAAGAAGGGCAACAACCGACTTACAGGGGAGTCACAGTGTTTTCGGGGGAAGAGGACCAAGGCTAGTATAGAAGAGAGCAGGGTGCCGCCATAGTAGGCGAATCGATCTTCTTCCCCCACAGCCCTTGTACTCTCATTCTTCCTTGGGAGTGCAATCCAACCACAAAGTAGGAGTAGCGTTTTACACCGCAAGGTGGCCTGAACCAGGGTAACTGTCGTGTCCACTATTCTTCTTCTCTAGCTCGTGCTCACCGGAGCGTTGTCGTGAGGTTGTGAGGCAGAGTAGGGCGGTCGTAGTGAGCGCACCCCAGAGTTCGAACCTCTTGGGTCCCTGGATCCCCGATTCCGACATTTTTGATGATGATTGTGTAGAAGCCTTTGAAGCACTTAAGAAAGCCTTCACCTCTGCACCTATTGTTCAACCACCTGATTGGAACTTACCATTTGAAATTATGTGTGATGCTAGTGATTATGTTGTTGGTGCTGTTCTATGACAAAGAGTTGATAAGAAATTAAATGTTATCTATTATGCTAGTAAAACTCTAGACAGTGCTCAAGGAAATTATGCTACTACTGAGAAAGAATTTTTAGCAGTTGTGTTTGCATGTGACAAATTCAGATCTTACATAGTTGATTCGAAAGTAATTGTTCACACTGATCATGCTGCTATTAAATATCTTATGGAAAAGAAATATGCTAAACCTAGACTCATTAGGTGGGTTCTATTGCTACAAGAATTTGACCTGCATATTACTGATAGGAAGGGAGCTGAGAATCCCGTAGTTGATAACTTGTCTAGGTTATAAAATATACTTGATGACCCACTACCTATTGATGATAGTTTTCCTTACGAGCAACTAGCTATTATAAATGCTTCTTGTAATAATCCTTGTATGCAGACTATGCTAACTATATCGTTGCTAAATTTATACCACTTAGTTTCACATACCAGCAAAAGAAAAAGTTTTTCTTTGATTTAAGACATTACTTTTGGGATGACCCACATCTTTATAAAGAAGGAGTAGATGGTATTATTAGACATTGTATACCTGAGCATGAACAGGAAAAAATCCTACGGAAGTGTCACTCTGAGGCCTACGGAGGACACCATGCTAGAGATAGAACTGCACATAAGGTATTACAATCTGGTTTTTATTGGCCTACTCTCTTCAAGGATGCACGTAAGTTTGTCTTGTAGTTTGTCTTGTCTTGTGATGAATGTCAAAGAATTGTAAATATAAGTAGACGTCAGGAAATGCCTATGAATTAATTAATCACTTGTTATTGAACCATTTGATGTTTGGGGATTTGATTATATGGGACCTTTTCCTTCCTCTAATGGGTACACTCATATTCTAGTTGATGTTGCTTACGTTACTAAGTGGGTAGAAGCTATTCCAACTAGTAGTGCCGATCACAGCACTTCTATTAAAATGCTTAAAGAAGTTATTTTCCCGAGGTTTGGAGTCCCTAGATATTTAATGACTCATGGTGGTTCAGATTTTATTCATGGTGCGTTTCGTAAACTGCTTGCTAAATATGATGTCAACCATAGAATTGCATCACCTTATCATCCTCAGTCTAGTGGTCAAGTTGAACTGAGCAATAGAGAAATAAAAGCTAATTTTGCAAAAGACCATTAATAGATCTAGAAAGAACTGGTCTAAGAAATTAGATGATGCATTGTGGGCATATAGAACTGCTTACAAAAATCCTAAGGGTATGTCCCCTTATAAAATAGTCTATGGAAAAGCATGTCATTTACCTCTTGAGCTAGAACATAAAGCATATTGGGCGATTAAGGAACTTAACTATGATTTAAAACTTGCCGGTGAAAAGAGGTTATTTGATATTAGTTCTTTAGATGAATTGAGAACACAAACTTATGAAAATGCCAAGTTGTTTAAAGAAAAAATTACGAGATGGCATGATAGAAGAATCCAAAAGCGGAAATTAAAAATAGGAGATCAAGTTTTATTGTACAACTCTCGTTTAAGATTTTTTGTAGAGAAGCTCCTCTCTAAATGGGAAGAACCGTATATTGTTGAAGAAGTTTATCATTCCGATGCCATCAAGATAAACAACGCTGAAGGCACTAATCCGAAGGTGGTTAATGGGCAAAGAATTAAACATTATATCTCAGGTACACCCATTAATGTTGAAACCAATATTATCCAAACTATGACACCGGAGGAACACATAAGGGAAACCTTTCGGAACGCTCCAGAACCCTGAAAAAGGGGTAGGTACGTGGTACGGTAAGTAAATCGACTCCAAAAGTTCCATAAAGGTATTTTTTGTCCGTTTTGGAATATATAAAAAATTAGGAAAATAATAAACAGTCCAAAAAGTGTATGAGGGAGTGACAAGCCCGAGGGGCATGCCCTACCCCCTAGGGCATGCCTCCCGGGCTTGTGGCCCCCTCGTGGACTTTCCAGACTCTGTTTTCTTCCATGTTACGTGTCTTGCATGAAAAAAATACATTATATATACTCTCGGACATTTTGACCACCATATCATTGAAACCTCCTCTGTTCTTGTTTCGTCCTACTTTTCTAACAGATTTAGATTGCCATGGCCCCTCCAAAGCTCCGCACCAAGCACGGGATAATACAACCTTCACCGGGAAAATACCCATACAGCGAGGTCTACTACGAATGGTCGTCCGGAGAGGAGGAACCCAACAAGGAAGACAAGGTTCAGGAAGTCATGGGAAACTAGGCTCGAGAGGGAGGTCAAGCTGCACCTATGGAGGGAGTCACGGAGAAGGCGGACATCCTTCAACCTTTTTATGATTATCTCTCTCCATCTGAAAGCGATAGCCTAAGGGTTTTCGAAACAATTTGCGCTCAAAACACATCTCTGACTCGTGAAGTTATTTTCTTGGAGAGCAAAACATCGCCCTCGGGAGTATCAACCGTAAGCTGGAATATTTTGTAAAGCTGAAGGACAAGCTTTCTACTACTTCATCATCACCATCATCACCGAAGAAAGAAACTTGTGTGCACGGGTATGGGCACTCCCCTTGGCTTGTGCCAGGCTTGGGGGAGGTGCCCCGGTATTGTATCACTATCACTTTTTATCATCGTTATCTATCTTTGTTCGATCCTTAGTTATTTCATGATTTAGTAGAATAAAGTTTTAGTATGATCTATTTTCGAGTGTTTGCTTAGTGATCTATCTATCTATGTAATCGTGTGCGAGATATATAATAAAGAGTAGTTTGAGTTTTGTTTTACTTTCTTGTTTCTATCTTAGCAATGGAAAAAAAAAGAAAAAAAAATATCATATGCTATTCCCATGGGGAGTAATGACTTCACATAAAAGAAGTATATTTGATAAAATTTGTTGGAAGTTAACAAGCATAGCATTGGTCGTTGGTGCATTCCATGAGAAAGTAGTAAAAAAAGAGAGGTCTCACATATAAATATACTATCTTGGAAATCTTTTATGATTGTGAGCCCCCATCAAATATTCTATATCAACTAGTTGACGTTGGACAACGAAGACAACATAATGAGTTATGGTTGTTTGCATTCACATAGAAGTTATATTGTTAAGGATCTTCTAAAATGTGGTGCTTGTCAAGGATCTTTTGCTAGCCAAAAATTCTCACTAAGTAGAGACACTACCTGTGCATCCAAAACCCTTAAACCCAGTTTCATGCCATAAGAGTCCACTATATCTACCTAGGGATTGAATAAGATCCTTCAAGTAAGTTGTCATCGGTGCAAAAGCAATAAAAATTGCTCATAAATATGTATGATATTTTATTATACGGGAAAGTAAGCTTTGTACGAACTTGTGATGGTGAAGAAATAAAAGCAACGGACTGCATAATAAAGGTTGCTATCACAAGGGGCAATATAAAGTGAGGTTCCTTTACATTAAGAGCTTGCACATCCAAAAACAAAAAGTGCATGACAACCTCTGCTTCCCTCTGCGAAGGGCCTATCTTTTACTTTCATGTATTTACTTTTATGCAAAAGTAATTAGTGTTCATCCCTATCCCTCTCTGTGTACTCTTTAGCGGCAAGCATCATGTGGTAGATAGATCCAGACATATATATCTAGTTGGATGTTGATACGTCTCCAACGTATATATAATTTTTTATTGTTCCATGCTATTATATTATCTGTTTTGGATGTTTTATATGCATTAATACGTTATTTTATATTATTTTTGGGACTAACTTATTAACCTAGAGCCCAGTGCCAGTTTCTGTTTTTTTCCTTGTTTTAGAGTTTTACAGAAAAGGAATATCAAACGGAGTCCAAACGGAATAAAACTTTCGCGATGAATTTTCTTGGACCAGAAGACACACGTAGGACTTGGGGAGGAAATCAGAAGAGTCCCGAGGGCTCCACAAGCCCTCAGGGCGCGCCCCCTGGCTTGTGGGATCCCCGGGAATCCTCCAACCCTAATCTTTGGCCTATAAATTTAGAAATATTCCTAAACCACCAGAAGCGTCCACCAAAATACTTTTCCGCCGCCGTAACCTTCTGTATCCGTGAGATCCCATCTTGGGGCCTTTTCCGGCAATCTGCCGGAGGGGGATTCGATCACGGAGGGCTTCTACATCAAACCTATTGCGGTTTCCATAGACCTACGGGTCCATAGCTAATAGCTAGATGTCTTCTTCTCTCTCTTTCATCTTCAATACAATGTTCTCCTCGATGTTCTTGGAGATCTATCTGATGTAATATTCTTTTGCAGTGTGTTTGTTGAGATCCGATGAATTGTGGATTTATGATCCAATTATCTATGAATATTATTTGAGTCTTTTCTTAATTCTTATATGCATGATTTGATGTCTTTGTATTTCTCTTCAAATTATCGGTTTGGTTTGGCCAACTAGATTGATTCTTCTTGCAATGGGAGAGGTGCTTAGTTTTGGGTTCAATCTTGCGGTGTCCTCACCCAGTGACATAGTAGGGGTAGCGAGGCACGTACTGTATTGTTGCCATCAAGGGTAAAAATATGGGGTTTTCATCATATTGCTTGAGTTTATCCCTCTACATCACGTCATCTTACTTAAGGCGTTACTCCGTTCTTATGAACTTAATACTCTAGATGCATGCTGGATAGCGGTCGATGTGTGGAGTAATAGTACTAGATGTAGGCAGAAGTCGGTCTACTTGACACGGACGTGATGCCCATATTCAAAATCATTGCATTGGATATCATCATAACTTTGCGCTTTTCTATCAATTGCTCGACAGTAATTTGTTCACCCACCGTATGCTTTCTTTCAAGAGAGAAGCCTCTGGTGAAACCTATGGCCCCCGGGTCTATTGTACATCATATATTTTCATATCTATAAACCAAAAAAAACAAAAATACCTTGCTGCAATTTATTTACTTTTATTTTGTTTTACGTTTTAGTAATCTTTTATATATATCTCTATCTGATCTCATCCTTGCAAGTGACTGTGAAGGGATTGACAACCCCTTTATCGCGTTGGGTGCAAGTGTTTGATTGTTTGTGCAGGTGCATAGATTGGAGATTTGCATGTACCTCCTACTAGATTGATACCTTGGTTCTCAAACTGAGGGAAATACTTATCTCTACTTTGTTGCATCACCCTTTCCTCTTCAAGGGAAAAACCAACGCAAGCTCAAGAAGTAGCAGGAAGAATTTCTGGCGCCGGTGCCGGGGAGGTTCTACATCAAGCCTACCAAGTACCCACCATAAACTCTCATCTCTTGCATTACATTATTTGCCATTTTCCTCTCGTTTTCCTCTCCCCCACTTCTAAAACATTTTCAGAAAAACACAAAAAGATTTGCCTTTTTATTCGCCCTTCTTCCGTTTGTCTTTTTGTTTGCTTTTGTTTGCTCGTGTGCTAGATCGCTTGTTTTGCCTTCATGGCTAGTCCTTCTGCCATTGTTAGTACCCCAGAAAGTGATGTTCTCAATTTTAAACAAAGGGAGGGAGAAAACTTAAAACATGCTTGGTATAGAATTTGCAATGCTCAAAATAGATCCACTTGTAAGCAATCTACTACCGTTCTCCTCTGTAATTTTTATGTGGGTGTTACTACTTGGAATATATATGTGCTAGACACCATTACTGGAGGTAATTTCTTGGGGACCAATACTTTGGATACTTATATTGCTATGATAGATTTGGTAGGCTCACCACCACTCATGGTTAATGAAACAGTTTTAACTTTGGAACATGTGATGCAAATGATGGGTAACGTTGCATGGAAAATCTAAAAAATTCTACGCACACGCAAGATCTATCAAGCAGATGCATAGCAATGAGAGGGGAGAGTGTGTCTACGTACCCTCGTAGACCATAAGCGGAAGCGTTTCACAACGTGGTTGATGTAGTCGAACTTTCTTCGCGATCCAACCGATCTAGTACCGAAAGTATGGCACCTCCACGTTTAGCACACGTTCAGCTCGGTGACGTCCCCTACCTTCTTGATCCAGCAAGACGGCGAGGTAGTAGATGAGTTCCATCATCATGACGGCATGGTGACGGTGATGGTGAAGTGATCTCCGCAGAGCTTTGCCTAAGCACTACGAAAATATGACCGGGGGTGTAAACGGTGGAGGGGGGCGCCGCACACGGCTAACAATTGATCTGTTGTGTGCTAGGCGCCCCCTCCCACATATATATAGGTGGGAGGGAGGGAGGAGCAGCCAAAGGAGGCACCCAAGTAGGAGGAATCCTACTTGGAAACCCTCCCAAGCTGCCCCCCCTTCCCTTATTTGGAGCGCGGGGAAAGGCAGGGGAGGGTGGCGCCCCCCCCCCCCTTTCCTTTCTCCCATGAGAGGGAAAGGCAGGAGGGGCTAGCCCTCCCCCTTTTCCTTCCCAAGGGCTGGCCAAACAAGGGAGGAGGCGCACCAGCCCCCTTGTGGGCTGGTCTGTCCCCTCCTTTGGCCCATAAGGCCCATAACTTGCCGGGGGGGTGCCCGGAACCCCTTCCGGTGACCCGACTCCTTCCCGGTACGCCCCGAAACACTTCTGGTGTCCAAATACCATCGTCCTATATATCAATCTTTACCTCTCGACCATTTTGAGACTCCTCGTCATGTCTGTGATCTCATCCGGGACTCCGAACAACATTCGGTCACCAAATCATATAACTCATATAACACTATATCGTCAACTAACGTTAAGCGTGCGGACCCTACGGGTTCGAGAACTATGTAGACATGACCGAGACACCTCTCCGGTTAATAACCAATAGTGGAACCTGGATGCCCATATTGGCTCCTACATATTCTACAAAGATCTTTATCGGTCGAACCGTTATGACAACATACGTAATTCCCTTTGTCCATCGGTATGTTACTTGCCCGAGATTCGATCGTCGGTATCTCTATACCTAGTTCAATCTCGTTACCGGCAAGTCTCTTTACTCGTTCCATAATACATCACCTTTGTAACTAACTCCTTAGTCATTTGCTTGCAAGCTTATGATGTGTATTACCGAGAGGGCCCAGCGATACCTCTCCGAAACTCAGAGTGACAAATCATAATCTTGAGCTATGCCAACTCAACAAACACCTTCGGAGATACCTGTAGACCATCTTTATGATCACCCAGTTACATTATGATGTTTGATAGCACACAAGGTATTCCTCCGGTATCCGGGAGTTGCATAATCTCATAGTTGAAGGAATAAGTATTTGACATGAACAAAGCAATAGCAATAAATTGAACGATCATTATGCTAAGCTAACGGGTGGGTCTTGTCCATCACATCATTCTCCTAATGATGTGATCCCGTTATCAAATGACAACACATGTCCATGGTTAGGAAACCTTAACCATCTTTGATCAACGAGCTAGTCTAGTAGAGGCTTACTAGGGACATGGTGTTTGGTTATGTATTCACACATGTATTTAAGTTTCCGATCAATACAGTTCTAGCATGAATAATAAACCTTTATCATGAATAAGGAAATATAAAATAACAACTTTATTATTACCTCTAGGGCATATTTCCTTGAGTCTCCCACTTGCACTAGAGTCAATAATCTAGTTCACATCGCCATGTGATTAACATCCATAGTTCACATCGTCATGTGACCAATACCCAAAGAGTTTACTAGAGTCAATAATCTAGTTCACATCGCCATGGGATTAATACCCAAAGAGTATTAAGGTGTGATCATGTTTTGCTTGTGTGAGAAGTTTAGTCAACGGGTCTGCCACATTCAGATCCGTATGTATTTTCCAAATTTTTATGTCTACAATGCTCTGCATGGAGCTACTCTAGCCGATTGCTCCCAATTTCTATATGTATCTAGATTGAGATTCAGAGTCATCCGGATTGGTGTTAAAGCTTGTATCGACATAACCCTTTACGATGAACTCTTTATCACCTCCATAACCGAGAAACATTTCCTTAGTCCTCTTAGGTACCTAAGGATAATTTTGAACGCTATCCAGTGATCTACTCCTGGATCACTATTGCACCCCCTTGCAAAACATATGGCAAGGTACACAATAGGTCTGGTACACAGCATGGCATACTTTATAGAAACTTTGGCTGAGGCATAGGGAATGACTTTCATTCTTTCTCTATCTTCTGCCGTGGTCGAGATTTGAGTCTTACTCAACTTCATACCTTACAATACAGGCAAGCACTCCTTCTTTGACTGATCCATTTTGAACTCCTTCAAAATCTTGTCAAGGTATGTACTCATTGAAAGTCTTATCAAGTGTCTCGATCTATCCCTATAGATCTTAATGCTCAATACGTAAGTAGCTTCACCGAGGTATTTCATTGAAAAATTCTTATTCAAGTATCCTTTTATGCTATCCAGAAATTCTATATCATTCCCAATCAACAATATGTCATCCACATATAATATCAGAAATGCTACAGAGCTCCCACTCACTTTCTTGTAAATACAGGCTTCACCGTAAGTCTGTATAAAACCATACGCTTTGATCACCTCATCAAAGCGTATATTCCAACTCCGAGATGCTTGCACCAGTCCATAAATGGATCGCTGGAGCTTGCACACTTTGTCAGCATTTTTAGGATCGACAAAACCTTCTGGTTGCATCATATACAACTCTTCTTTAAGAAATCCATTAAGGAATGCAGTTTTGACGTCCATTTGCCAGATTTCATAAAATGCGGCAATTGCTAACATGATTCGGACAGACTTAAGCATCGCTACGGGTGATAAAGTCACATCGTAGTCAACCCCTTGAACTTGTTGAAAACCTTTCGTCACAAGTCGAGCTTTATAGACAGTAACATTACCATCGGCGTCAGTCTTCTTCTTGAAGATCCATTTATTCTCTATGGCTTGCCGATCATCGGGCAAGTCCACCAAAGTCCATACTTTGTTCTCATACATGGATCCTATCTCAGATTTCATGGCCTCAAGCCATTTATCGGAATCTGGGCTCATCATAGCTTCTTCATAGTTCGTAAGATTGCCTTGGTCTAGTAACATGACTTCCAGGACAGGATTACCGTACCACTCTGGTGCGGATCATGTTCTGGCTGACCTACGAGGTTCAGTAGTAACTTGATCTGAAGTTTCATGATCAGTATCACTTGCTTCCTCTCTAGTTGGTGTAGGCATCACGGGAACAGTTTTCTTTGATGTACTACTTTCCAATTCGAGAGAAGGTACAATTACCTCATCAAGTTCTACTTTCCTCCCACTCACTTCTTTCGAGAGAAACTCCTTCTCTAGAAATTATCCATTCTTAGTACCAAAGATCTTGCCTTCAGATCTGTGGTAGAAGGTGTACCCAATTGTTTCCTTAGGGTATCCTATGAAGACGCACTTCTCCGATTTTGGTTCGAGCTTATCAGGCTGAAGCCTTTTGACATAAGTGTTGCAACCCCAAACTTTAAGAAACGACAGCTTAGGTTTCTTGCCAAACCACAGTTCATATGGTGTCGTCTCAATGGATTTAGACGGTGCCCTATTTAACGTGAATGCAGCTGTCTCTAATGCATAACCCCAAAACGATAGTGGTAAATCGGTAAGAGACATCATAGAATGCACCATATCTAATAAAGTACGGTTACGACGTTCGGACATACCATTACGCTATGGTGTTCCAGGTGGCGTGAGTTGTGAAACTATTCCACATTGTTTTAAATGAAGGCCAAAATGGTAACTCAAATATTCGCCTCCGCGATCTGATCGTAGAAACTTTATTTCCTTGTTACGATGATTCTCCACTTCACTTTGAAATTCTTTGAACTTTTCAAATGTTTCAGAGTTTTGTTTCATTAAGTAGACATACCCATATCTACTTAAATCAACTGTGAAGGTCGGAAAATAATGATACCCACCGCGTGCTTCAATACTCATCGGACCGCATACATCAGTATGTATTATTTCCAATAAGTCATCAGCTCGCTCCATTGTTCAGGAGAATGGAGTTTTAGTCATCTTGCCCATGAGGCATGATTCGCAAGTATCAAATGATTCATAATCAAGTGATTTCAAAAGCCCATCTGCATGAAGTTTCTGCATGCGCTTTACACCAATATGACATAAATGGCAGTGCCACAAGTATGTTGCACTATCATTATCAACTTTGCATCTTTTGGCATCAATATTATGAATATGTGTATCACTATGATCGGGATTCAATAAACCATTCACATTGGGTGTATGACCATAGAAGGTTTTATTCATGTAAATAGAACAACAATTATTTTCTGACTTAAATGAATAACCGTATTGCAATAAACATGATCAAATCATATTCATGCTCAACGCAAACACCAAATAACATTTATTTAGGTTCAACACTAATCCCGAAGGTAGAGGGAGTGTGCGATGGTGATTGTATCAACCTTGGAATCACTTCCAACACACATCGTCACCTCGCCCTTAACTAGTCTTTGTTTATTCTACAACTCCTGATTCGAGTTACTAATCTTAGCAACTGAACCGGTATCAAATACCCAGGGGCTACAATGAATACTAGTAAGGAACACATCAATAACATGTATATCAAATATACCTTTGTTCACTTTGCCATCCTTCTTACCCGCCATGTATTCGGGGTAGTTCCGCTTCCAGTGACCATTTCCTTTGCAGTAGAAGCACTCAGTTTCAGGCTTGGGTCCAGCTTTGGGCTTCTTCATGGGAGCGGCAACTTGCTTGCCATTTTTCTTGAAGTTCCCATTCTTTCGCTTGCCCTTTTTCTTGAAACTAGTGGTCTTGTTAACCATCAACACTTGATGCTCTTTCTTGATTTCTACCATCGCCGATTTTAGCATCACGAAGAGCTCGGGAATTATTTTCGTCATCCCTCGCATATTATGGTTCATCATGAAGTTCTAATAGCTTGGTGATAGTGACTAGAGAACTTTGTCAATCACTATCTTATCTGGAAGATTAACTCCCACTTGACTCAAGCGATTGTAGTACCCAGACATTCTGAGCACATGCTCACTAGTTGAGCTATTCTCCTCCATCTTGTAGGCAAAGTACTTGTCAGAGGTCTCATACCTCTCGACACGGGCATGAGTCTGAAATACCAATTTCAGCTCTTGGAACATCTCATATGCTCCGTGGCGTTCAAAATGTTTTTGAAGTCCCGGTTCTAAGCCGTAAAGCATGGTGCACTAAACTATTAAGTAGTCATCATATCAAGCTTGCCAAACGTTCATAATGTCTGCATCTGCTCCTACAATAGGTCTGTCACCTAGCGGTGCATCAAGGACATAATTCTTCTATGCAGCAATGAGGATAATCCTCAGATCACGGACCCAGTCCGCATCATTGCTACTATCATCTTTCAACTTAGTTTTCTCTAGGAACATATCAAAATAAAGCAGGGGAGCTATACGCGAGCTATTGATCTACAACATAGATATGCAAAAACTATCAAGACTAAGTTCATGATAAATTAAGTTCAATTAATCAAATTACTAATGAACTCCCACTTAAATCAACATCCCTCAAGTTGTCTAAGTGATACATGATCCATATCAACTAAACCAAGTCCGATCATCACGTGAGATGGAGTAGTCTTCAATGGTGAACATCTTCATGTTGATCATATCTACTATATGACTCATGTTCGACCTTTCGGTCTCCAGTGTTCCGAGACCATGTCTGCACATGCTAGGCTCGTCAAGTTTAACCCAAGTATTCTGCATGTGCAAAACTGTCTTACACCCGTTGTATGTGAACGTAGAGTCTATCACAACCGATCATCACGTGGTGTCTCCAAACGATGAACTGTAGCAACGGTGCATACACAGGGAGAACACTTTTAACTTGAAATTTAGTGAAGGGATCATCTTATAATGCTACCGCCGTACTAAGAAAAATAAGATGCATAAAAGATAAACATCACATGCATTCAAAATATGTGACATGATATGGCCATCATCATCTTGTGCTATTGATCTCCATCTCCAAAGCATCATCATGATCTCCATCGTCACTGGCTCGACACCTTGATCTCCATCGTTGCGTCGTGGTCGTCTCGCCAACTATTGCTTCTACAACTATTGCTAACTCATAGCGATAAAGTAAAGCAATTACATGGCGTTTGCATTTCATACAATAAAGAGACAACCATAAGGCTCCTGCTGGTTGCCTGATATCTTACAAAACATGATCATCTCATACAATAATGTATATCACATCATGCCTTGACCATATCACATCACAACATACCCTGCAAAAACAAGTTAGACGTCCTCTACTTTGTTGTTGCAAGTTTTACGTGGCTGCTACGGGTTTCTAGCAAGAACTGTTCTTACCTACGGCAAAAACCACAACGGTGATTCGTCAAGTTTGTTGTTTTAACCTTCTTCAAGGACCGGCCGTAGTCAAATTCGATTCAACTAAAGTAGGAAAAACAGACACCCGCCAGCCACCTTTATGCAAAACTAGTTGCATGTCAGTCGGTGGAACCGGTCTCACGTGCGTGGACATGTAAGGTTGGTCCGGGCCGCTTCATCCCACAATACCGCCAAATCAAAATAAGATATTGGTGGTAAGAAGTATGCCTATCACCGCCCACAACTCTTTGTGTTCTACTCGTGCATATCATCTACGAATAAACCTGGCTCGGATGCCACTGTTCGGTAACGTTGCTTGCAAAACAAAACAAAATTCTACGCACACGCAAGATCTATCAAGGAGATGCATAGCAACGAGAGGGGAGAGTGTGTCTACGTACCCTCGTAGACCGTAAGCGTAAGCGTTTCACAACGCGGTTGATGTAGTCGAACTTTCTTCACGATCCAACCGATCTAGTACCGAACGTACGGCACCTCCGCGTTCAGCACACGTTCAGCTCGGTGACGTCCTTCGCCTTCTTGATCCAGCAAGACGGTGAGGTAGTAGATGAGTTCCGTCAGCATGGCGGCGTGGTGACGGTGATGGTGAAGTGATCTCCGCAGGGCTTCGCCTAAGCAATACGAAAATATGACTGGGGGTGTAAACGTTGGAGGGCGGCGTCGCACACGGCTAACAATTGATCTGTTGTGTGCTAGGCGCCCCCCTCCCACATATATATAGGTGGGAGGGAGGGAGGAGCAGCCAAAGGAGGCGCCCAAGTAGGAGGAATCCTACTTGGAGTCCCTCCCAAGCCGCCCCCCCCCCTTCCTTATTTGGAGCGCGGGGAAAGGCAGGGGAGGGTGGCGCCCCCCCCCCCCCCTTTCCTTTCTCCCATGAGAGGGAAAGGCGGGAGGGGCTAGCCCTCCCCCTTTTCCTTCCCTAGGGCTGGACAAATAAGGGAGGAGGCGCACTAGCCCCCTTGTGGGCTGGTCTGTCCCCTCCTTTGGCCCATAAGGCCCATAACTTGCCGGGGGGTGCCCGGAACCCCTTCCGGTGACCCGATTCCTTCCCGGTACGTCCCGAAACACTTCCGGTGTCCAAATACCATCGTCCTATATATAAAACTTTACCTCTCGACCATTTTGAGACTCCTTGTCATGTCCGTGATCTCATCCGGGACTCCGAACAACATTCGGTCACCAATACATATAACTCATATAACACTATATCATCAACGAACGTTAAGCGTGCGGACCCTACGGGTTCGAGAACTATGTAGATATGACCGAAACACCTCTCCGGTCAATAACCAATAGTGGAACCTGGATGCCCATATTGGCTCCTACATATTCTATGAAGATCTTTATCGGTCGAACCGTTATGACAACATACGTAATTCCCTTTGTCCATCGGTATGATACTTGCCCGAGATTCGATCGTCGGTATCTCTATACCTAGTTCAATCTCGTTACCGGAAAGTCTCTTTACTCGTTCTATAATACATCACCTTTGTAACTAACTCCTTAGTCATTTGCTTGCAAGCTTATGATGTGTATTACCGAGAGGGCCTAGAGATACCTCTCCGAAACTCAGAGTGACAAATCCTAATCTTGATCTATACCAACTCAACAAACACCTTTGAAGATACGTGTAGAGCATCTTTATGATCACCCAGTTATGTTGTGACGTTTGATAGCACACAAGGTATTCCTCCGGTATCCGGGAGTTGCATAATCTCATAGTCGAAGGAATAAGTATTTGACATGAAGAAGGCAATAGCAATAAATTGAACGATCATTATGCTAAGCTAACGGGTGGGTCTTGTCCATCACATCGTTCTCCTAATGATGTGATCCCGTTATCAAATGACAACACATGTCCATGGTTAGGAAACCTTAACCATCTTTGATCAACGAGCTAGTCTAGTAGAGGCTTACTAGGGACATGGTGTTTGTTTATGTATTCACACATGTATTTAAGTTTCCGATCAATACAATTCTAGCATGAATAATAAACCTTTATCATGAATAAGGAAATATAAAATAACAACTTTATTATTGCCTCTAGGGCATATTTCCTTCAACAAAGGCTTGATATTATTGAGAATAAAATTGCTACCGTAGAGCTCATTGAAAACCTGGATAAAAAGATTCGTAATCATATTGCTCAATATGGATCTAAGGTAGGAGTCACTTTAAATAATCTAAGGTAAAAAAGAACCCATAGTTAATGAAAAGATAGATCAAGATTCTACTAGAATTGGCAAGCTAGAAGATATTATTACCAACTTGGGTTCCGCTTTTGCCTCTGTTAAAACTACTCCAAATTTTCCTCCTACTAAAGCTACCAAGTTTATTTATGTTCCTAAAAATAAGGGTGAATCTTCTAGTAAAGGAGATGAAGATCTTAAGATGGTAAGTGTTCAACCTAACTTTATTAATATTATTAAGGAACCAATTGCTACAAGTGAATTTCTTGATTTCTTGCCTAGGAGTGTGACTATCGATAAAACCAAAGAAACTCATAGGGGTTATAAGTGTGCAATTGACGAATTGCATACCAAAGATGACAATACCTAGATCTATTGCAATATGCCTAGCTAGGGGCGTTAAACAATAGCGCTTGTTGGGAGGCAACCCAATTTTTTTGTTTTTGCTACTGTTTTTCAATAAATACACATTATTACCTCTGTAGTAATTGTGTTTTGGTGTTTTAATTAGTGTTTGAGCCAAGTAAAGCCTTTGGGATAATTTGGTATATCGTTGATTTGATTTTGCTGAAAAACAGAAACTCTTGCGTCAAGTAACAGAATTATTTAAATTCACTGGAGGGTGGAAAAACTCTGTATTTTTTACACAAGATCTATATACAAATTGCCTCTGTTTTTCTAAATTTTCAGAATGTTTACAGTTATAGAAGTTTGAGATTAATTCAGATCTTCACAGACTGTTCTGTTTTTGACAGATTCTGTCTTTTATGTGTTGTTTGCTTATTTTGATGAATCTATGGGTAGTATCGGGCGAAATGAACCATGGAGAACTTGGAATACAGTATATATTACACCAATATAAATTTAGAATGAGTTCACAACAGTACCTAAAGTGGTGATTTGCTTTTCTTATACTAACGGATCTCATGAGTTTTCTGTTGAGTTTTGTGTTGTGAAGTTTTCAAGTTTTGGGTAAAGAATTGATGGACTATGGAATAAGGAGTGGCAAGAGCCTAAGCTTGGGGATGCCCAAGGCACCCCAAGGTAATATTTAAGGACAACCAAACATCTAAGCTTGGGGATGCCCCGGATGGCATCCTCTCTTTTGTCTTCAATCCATCGGTAAATTTACTTGAGGCTATATTTTTATTCACCACATGATATGTGTTTTGCTTGGAGCGTCTTGTATGATATGAGTCTTTGCTTTTTAGTTTGCCACAATTATCTTTGATGTACATACCTTTTGAGAGGGACACACATGAATCGTGATTTATTAGAATACTCCATGTGCTTCACATATATCTTTTGAGCTAGGCAATTTGCTCTAGTGCTTCACTTATATCGTTTTAGAGCACGGCGGTGGCTTTATTTTATAGAAATTGTTGAACTCTCATGCTTCACTTATATTATTTTGAGACTCTTTAAACAGCATGTTAATTTTCTTAGGTTATGAATTTAGTCCTAATATGATAGGCATCCAAGAGGGATATAATAAAAACTTTCATATAAAGAGCGTTGAATACTATGAGAAGTTTGATTCCTTGCATGTTGTTTTGAGATATAAAGATGGTGATATTAGAGTCATGCTAGTAAGTAATTGTGGATTGGTATAAATACTTGTGTTAAAGTTTGTGATTCCCATAGCATGCACGTATGGTGAACCGTTATGTGATGATTCGGAGCATGATTTATTTATTGATTGTCTTCCTTATGAGTGGCGGTCGGGGATGAGCGATGGTCTTTTCCTACCAATTAATCCCCCTAGGAACATGCATGTAGTACTTTGTTTCGATAGCTAATAGACTTTTGCAATAAGTATGTGAGTTCTTTATGACTAATATTGAGTCCATGGATCATACGCACTCTCACCCTTCCACCATTGCTAGCCTCTCTAGTACCGCGCAACTTTCACCGGTGCATTACACCCACCATTTACCCTTCCTCAAAACAGCCACCATACCTACCTATTATGGCATTTCCATAGCCATTCCGAGATATATTGCCATGCAACTTCCACCGTTCCGTTTATTATGACACACACCATCATTGTCATATTGTTCTCATATGCATGAGGCATTCATATAGAGTCATATTTTGTTCTAAGTATCGAGTTGTAATTCTTGAGTTGTAAAGTAAATAAAAGTGTGATGGTCATCATTATTAGAGCATTGCCCCATGTGAGGAAAGGATGATGGAAACTATGATTCCCTCACAAGTTGGGATGAGTCTCCGGACTTACAAAAAAATAAAAGAGGCCAAAGAAGCCCAAATAAAAAAGAGAGAGAGAGAAAAAAAAGAGGCCAAACAGCCCAAAATAAAAAATGAGAGAAAAGAGAGAAGGGACAATGTTACCTTTTACCATACTTGTGCTTCAAAGTAGCACCATGATCTTCATAATAGAGAGTCTCCTATTTTGTCACTTTCATATACTAGTGGGAATTTTTCATTATAGAACTTGGCTTGTATATTCCAATGATGGGCTTCCTCAAATTGCCCTAGGTCTTCGTGAGCAAGCAAGTTGGATGCACACCCACTTAGCTTCTTTTTGAGCTTTCATACACTTATAGCTCTAGTGCATCCGTTGCATGGCAATCCCTACTCACTCACATTGATATGTATTGATGGGCATCTCCATAGCCCGTTAATACGCCTAGTTGATGTGAGACTTTCTCCTTCTTTTTGTCTTCTCCACAACCACCATATTCTTTTCCACCTATAGTGATATATCCATGGCTCACGCTCATGTATTGCGTGAAAGTTGAAAAAATTTGAGAACATCAAAAGTATGAAACAATTGCTTGGCTTGTCATCGGGGTTGTGCATGATTTAGTACTTTGTGTGATGAAGATGGAGCATAGCCATACTATATGATTTTGTAGGGATAACTTTCTTTGGTCATGTTATTTTGAGAAGACATGATTGCTTTATTAGTATGCTTGAAGTATTATTGTTTTTATGTCAATGTTAAACTTTTGTTTTGAATCTTATGGATCTGAATATTCGTGCCACAATAAAGAAGATTACATGGATAAATATGTTAGGTAGCATTCCACATCAAAAATTATGTTTTTATCATTTACCTACTAGAGGACGAGTAGGAATTAAGCTTGGGGATGCTTGATGCGTCTCCAACGTATCTATAATTTTTGATTGTTCCATGCTATTATATTATCTGTTTTGGATGTTTTATATGCATTAATATGCTATTTTATATTATTTTTGGGACTAACTTATTAACCTAGAGCCCAGTGCCAGTTTATGTTTTTTTCCTTGTTTTAGAGTTTTACAGAAAAGGAATATCAAACGGAGTCCAAACGGAATAAAACTTTCGCGATGATTTTTCTTGGACCAGAAGACACACGTAGGACTTGGGGAGGAAGTTAGAAGAGTCCCGAGGGCTCCACAAGCCCTCAGGACGCGCCCTAGGGGGGCACGCCCCCTTGGCTTGTGGGCCCCCCGGGAGTCCTCCAACCCTAATCTTTGGCCTATAAATTCAGAGATATTCCCAAACCACTAGAAGCATCCACCAAAATACTTTTCCGCTGTCGTAACCTTTTGTATCCCTGAGATCCCATCTTGGGGCCTTTTCTGGCAATCTGCTGGAGGGGGATTCGATCACGGAGGGCTTCTACATCAAACCTATTGCCCTTCGGATGAAGCGTGAGTAGTTTACCACAGACCAACGGGTCCATAGCTAGTAGCTAGATGGCTTCTTCTCTCTCTTTGATCTTCAATACAATGTTCTCCTCGATGTTCTTGGAGATCTATCCGTTGTAATATTCTTTTGCGGTGTGTTTGTCGAGATCCGATGAATTGTGGATTTATGATCAGATTATCTATGAATATTATTTGAGTCTTTTCTGAATTCTTATATCCATGATTTGATATATTTGTATTTCTCTTTGAATTATCGGTTTGGTATGGCCAACTAGATTGGTTCTTCTTGCAATGGGAGAGGTGCTTAGTTTTGGGTTCAATCTTGCGGTGTCCCCAACCAGTGACATAGTAGGGGTAGCGAGGCACGTATTGTATTGTTGCCATCAAGGGTAAAAAGATGGGGTTTTCATCATATTGCTTGAGTTTATCCCTCTACATCACGTCATCTTACTTAAGGCGTTACTCCGTTCTTATGAACTTAATACTCTAGATGCATGCTGGACAGCGGTCGATGTGTGGAGTAATAGTAGTAGATGCAGGTAGGAGTCGGTCTACTAGACACGGACGTGATGCCTATATTCATAATCATTGCCTTGGATATTGTCATAACTTTGCGCTTTTTTATCAAGTGCTTGACAGTAATTTGTTCACCCACCGTATGCTTTCTTTCAAGAGAGAAGCCTCTAGTGAAACCTATGGCCCCCGGGTCTTTTTTCCATCATATATTTTCAGATCTATAAACCAAAAATACCTTGCTGCAATTTATTTACTTTTATTTTGTTTTACATTTTAGTAATCTTTTATATCTATCTCTATCAAATCTCATCCTTGCAAGTGACCGTGAAGGGATTGGCAACCCCTTTATCGCGTTGGGTGCAAGTGTTTGATTGTTTGTGCAGGTGCATAGATTGGAGACTTGCATGTACCTCCTACTGCATTGATACCTTGGTTCTCAAACTGAGGGAAATGCTTATCTCTACTTTGTTGCATCACCCTTTCCTGTTCAAGGGAAAAACCAACACAAGCTCAAGAAGTAGCAGATGTAGGTGATCATGAGTTATTATTGTTGACATTACCCTTGAGGTAAACAAGTTGGGAGGCGAACCAATAAGACCATATCTTTCTATGTGTGTGATTGAAACTTTTGCTCTATAAATATGCCTTGAGTGTTAGCAATCATAGAAGACTAAATGGTAATTGAGTATGTGAACTTGCTAGGCAAAGCTCTTACATAGACTCTTTCTGAAAATATGATGGATTACGATTATTTCAATGACTGAAAACATAGTTTGTTAGTTTCCAATAAAGTTTATGTTCCATACTTTAGCTTGTGAATGAATTATTACTCCAGCATGAGAAGTTTTATGATAATATATTGTTGTTATCTTAATGTCCATCATGCTTCCATGTTCGTATTTTAATTTTTATCGTTGCCTCTCTCTCTAAGCATGTGGTCATGATTATCGATATCGGCTTTCGCTTGAGGACAAGCGAGGTCTAAGCTTGGGGGAGTTGATACGTCCATTTTGCATCATGTTTTAATAGTGATATTTATTGAATTTTGGACTATTATTTCAATTTATGATACAATTCTTATGCCTTTTCTCTCTTATTTTGCAAGAATCACATGGACATTGCCGACAACTGGAATTCTGGACCGGAACGGCTATATCGGAGGCAACTTTTCTGAACATCTCCAAATGAGCTGAAAATTGACGGAGAATTATTTTGGAATATATTAAAATTATTGGTGAAAGAAATACCAAAGGGGGGCCCACCAGGCAACCACAAGCCTGGGGGCGCGCCCTACCCCCCTAGGCACGCCTCCCGAGCTTGTGGCGCCCCTGGCGGGCCTCCGGGGCCCATCTTCTGGGATATAACCCCATTTGACCTAGAAAAAATAAGGAGGAAGCTTTCGGGACGAAGAGTCGCCATCTTGAGGCGGAACCTAGGCAGGAGCACTTTTGCTCTCCGGTGGACCGATTCCGCCGGGGACACTTCCCTTCGGGAAGCAGAAATGGAAGCCATCGTCATCACCAACGATCCTCTCATCGTGTGAGGACCAATTTTCATCAACATCGTCACCAGCATCATCTCATCTCAAACCCTAGTTCATCTCTTGTATTCAATCTTTGTATCAAAACCTCAGATTGGTACCTGTGGGTTGCTAGTAGTGTTGATTACATCTTGTAGTTGATGCTAGTTGGTTTATTTGGTGGAAGATTATATGTTAAGATCCATGATACTATTTAATACCCCTCTGATCTTGAACATGAATATGATTTGTGAGTAGTTGCTTTTGTTCTTGAGGATATGGGAGAAGTCTTGTCATAAGTAATCATGTGAATTTGGTTTTTGTTCGATATTTTGATGATGTGTATGTTGTGATTCCCTTAGTGGTGTTATGTGAACGTCGACTACATGATACTTCACCATCTTTGGGCCTAAGGGAATGCATTGTGGAGTAGTTATTAGATGATGGGTTGCTAGAGTAAGAGAAGCTTAAACCCTAGTTTATGCGCTATTCCGTAAGGGGCTGATTTGGATCCATATGTTTCATGCTATGGTTACATTTATCTTAATTCTTCTTTCGTAGTTGCGGACGCCTTCGAGAGGGGGTAATCATAAGTGGGAGGCTTGTTCAAGTAAGAACAGCACCCAAGCACCGGTCCACCCACATATCAAATTATCAAAGTAGTGAACGCGAATCAAACAAACATGATGAAAGTGACTAGATGAAATTCCTGTGTGTTCTCAATAACGTTTTACTTGCTATAAGAGAATGTTTTGGCCTGTCCTTTGCTACAAAAAGGATTGGGCTACCTTGCTGCACCTATTGTTACTATTGCTACTTGTTGCGTGTTACAAATTACCTTACTACCAAACTATCTGTTACCGATAATTTCAGTGCTTGCTGACAATACCTTGCTGAAAACCGCTTGCCATTTCCTTCTGCTCCTTGTTGGGTTCGACACTCTTACTTATCGAAAGGACTATGATTGAACCCCTATACTTGTGGGTCATCAGGCTCTCACCGATCTGCATTATAACGAGATCCAGATGCAGACACACCCAGGTTTCTATTTCTATCCATCCATGTTTCACATAGGACGTATCTGCTTTCCTATTATTGACCCAGAGTGTGATCGTTCTGCCAGCCATCTTTCTCGCTATATAACGGCTGGGTATCCTGTGATCCACAGCCCATCCCAAGATTTGAACCGTACTCGAGGGGCGCTTGCCGCCGCTCGATCTGCGTTTACTCCACCATCACTTGTCTATACCCCACTCGTTCCACCAGTTACTTTGCTGCCACCCACGCCAATTACCCATGTTCCCTCTCAGACTAACTCAGATACTTCGATGGTGACTCCGCACGAATCTCCCACCGAGCGGACTTTACTTCTTGCTACTCCCGCTGCTCCTATGCTCCAGAGTCATCCCGCTGCCGACCCTGAGGGAGAGCCGCCACGTCAGCGGCGTCGTGTTTCTTTCGCTCAGAAGGTTTCCATTAGTATTATCAATTCTGACTCCGGGTCCGACACCGAGGAGACACTTGTAGAGCCATCAGAGTGCTAGTGTGATCATTGCCGCTACGAGTAGACGAGTATGATGTGATGTATGGGTGTATGTGTGTATTAGTACTATCCATGATGTCGTATAGCTTTGTATGATGTACGATGCTATGTATAATCATGTTGTTGACTTTTATTCGGCTTGGTTTTCCCCTCGCCTTTTCTTGGGGTTGTCGCTTTGCCTTCTCCATTTTTCTCCTTTATGTATGTTGCTCATCTCGATGCTTAGTATTGGGAAACAAATATAGGATGACAAGGTGTGGCAGCAGCAATCATGGTGGCGACGATATCCCAGTTCGTCGATCTGCCGGACAAGCAGGAAATTCTCCACAACCATTCCAGCCACTGCCTCCTCCACCGCAAGCACCCACAACAGAGCAGATTATGCGAATGTTTGAACAAAAGAGAAATCAAGATTTGCTTGAATTCCTGAGAAGTATGCAGGCTATGGTTGGGCAAAATAATCATAATGGTAATCACTCGAAGTTGTCAGATTTTCAAAGGACCAAGCCTCCAAGTTTCAGTCATGCCGCAGATCCTATGGAAGTCGATGATTGGTTGAGGACCATTGAGAAGAAGTTAGAGATTGCACATACTAAAGATATTGATACGGTTCCTTTTGCCACTCATTATCTTGAAGGGCCAGCTACTATATGGTGGGACAATACTAAAACTATGTGGCATGCTGAAGATGAGATTACTTGGGATAAATTTAACAACAAGTTCCGCAAATATCATATTTCTGCTGGCATTATGAAGGTCAAGCAGTGAGAGTTCCTTGCTCCTATACAAGGGAACCTGCCCGTATGTGAGTATCTAAAAAAATTCAATCACTTGGCCCGTTATTCCACTCATGATGTAGCCACTAAAGAAAGGAAGATAGATCGGTTCCTTGGAGGGCTCAATCATACCCTCCGATGCACGCTCGGCATGTTGGACTCCCCAGATTTCCAAACTTTGGTGAACAAGGCTCTCATCGTAGAAAGGGAGCATAATCTTGTCAAAGATCACAAGCCTGTGTATGAAGATCGTAAACACAAGTTTGAACCCAAGAAAGACGGCCAAATTTTTTAGAAGGCTCGCACCTGGCAGCAGCCACGGTTTGAGTTCAAGCTAACGTAGCAGCAGAATAACAAAACGGAGAATTGAATCAAGAACAGTGTTACCAATCCAGTGAGGAAACACAATCAGCGTAATAACGCCTGCTCACTTGTGGCCAGACTTGGCATTATGCTAGGCAGTGTCCCAAGAATGGCAAGACACCCACAACTATCAAGCCACAAGTGAAAAACATGGGACCTTTCCCTACCCAGAGGATTATTCAAGGGCAAGTTCATCATCTCTCCGCCGAAGAAGCCCAAGAAACACCGGAGGTGGTCATTGGTATGTTTCATGTTAATAACATACCTGCAACAATTTTATTCAATTCTGGGGCTTCCCATTCTTTTATTTCACAGAGTTTTGTTGCCTAGCACCAGTTTTCTTACACTCTTCTGGACAAATTTATGGTGGTATCCCTAGATCTATGCTCAGAACAAATATTGTGTGCCGGGGTTTGGAGATATCAATCAACGGAGTTATATTCCCCGCGACACTCGTATCCATTGAATTCACAAAGTTGGATATTATTCTAGGAATGGATTGGTTGACCAAGCATCAAGTCTGTATCAACTGTGCAACCAAGGAAGTCACATTAATAAATCCTTCGGGACAGCCAGCTCGGTTCTTTGCTTGTAGAACCATGCCGAAGAAGGAGATGATCTATACAGCTATTGCGTCGAAGATGGATTTAATTCCAGTAGTTAGTGAGTTTCCAGAAGAATTGCCAGGAATGTCGCCAGACCAAGAGCTTGAATTTTCAATCGATCTTGTGCCCGGGATGGCACCCATTTACAAGAAGTACTACCGCATGCCTTCATCTGAATTGGTGGAGATGAAGAAACAGTTCGATGAGATGCTCCAAAAAGGATACATTCACCCCATCTCATCACCCTGGGGGTCACCCACCATATTCGTGGGCAAGAAAGATGGTAGTCTCCGGATGTGTGTTGACTACCGCAATCTTAATGAGGTCACCATCAAGAACAAATACTCGCTTCCCTGGATTTACGATCTCTTCGATCAATTAAGTGGAGCCCAGGTATTCTCCAAGATTGATTTGCGAACTGGGTATCATCAGCTGAAAATCAAGAAAGGAGACATTCCCAAGACCGCATTCACTACCCGCTACGGATTGTATGAGTACACAGTCATGTCATTTGGACTAACTAATGCCCCCGCATTTTTCATGCATATGATGAATAAGGTGTTCATGGACTTCTTGGACAAGTTTGTGGTGGTGTTCATCGATGACATTCTCATATATTCCAGAGCATAAACAACATCTCCATGTAGTTTTGCAATGACTTTGGAACCATCAGTTGTATGCCAAATTTAGCAAGTGTGAATTTTAGCTCAAGCAAGTGGGATTCCTTAGGCACATTCTATCTGCTCAAGGAGTGGCCGTGGATCCAAGCAAGGTTACGGAAGTATTAAACTGGAAGGCAACTACTACCGTATCAGAAATCAGAAGTTTCTTGGGTCTAGCCGGCTATTACCGCCGATTTATTGAAGGCTTTTCAAAGATTGCCAAGCCAATGACAGAACTGCTCAAGAAAAATCAGAAGACTGTGTGGTCAGAAGCATGTGAAAATAGTTTCAGCAAGCTGAAGACTCATTTAACTAAGGCCCATGTGTTGACGCCAACTGATATTTATCGAAGTTTCGACATTTATTGCGACGCATCCAGACGTGGCATTGGATGTGTACTCATGCAAGATTGAAAGGTTGTGGCTTATGCATCCAGACAACTACTGCCGCATGAAGAGAACTATCCCACACATGACTTGCAAATGGCTGCAGTAGTGCATGCCTTAAAAGTGTGGAGGCACGATGACCCACAAGTATAGGGGATCAATCATAGTCCTTTCGATAAGTAAGAGTGTCGAACCCAACGAGGAGCAGAAGGAAATCACAAGCGGTTTTCAGCAAGATTTTTTCTGCAGGCACTGAAATAGTCGGTAACAGATAGTTTGATAGCAAGATAATTTGTAGTAAGTAACAGGTAACAATAGTAATAATAGGTGCAACAAGGTAGCCCAATCCTTTTTGTAGTAAAGGACAGGCCGGAACGGTCTCTGATAATAAGTAAAACATTCTCGAGGACACACGGGAATTTCATCTAGTCACTTTCTTCATGTTTCTTTGATTCGCGTTCGCTACTTTGATAATTTGATATGTGGGTGGACCGGTGCTTGGGTGCTGTTCTTACTTGAACAAGCCTCCCACTTATGATTAACCCCTCTCGCAAGCATCCGCACTACAAAAGAAGAATTAAGATAAAAATCTAACCATAGCATTAAACATGTGGATCCAAATCAGCCCCTTACAGAATAGTGCATAAACTAGGGTTTAAGCTTCTGACACTCTAGCAACCCATCATCTAATAACTAGTCCACAATGCATTCCCTTAGGCCCAAAGATGGTGAAGTGTCATGTAGTCGACGTTCACATAACACCACTAAGGGAATCACAACATATATATCATCAAAATATCGAACGAATATCAAATTCACATGATTACTTGTAACATGACTTCTCCCGTGTCCTCAAGAACAAAAGCAACTACTCACAAATCATATTCATGCTCAAGATCAGAGGAGTAATAAATATCATAATGGATCTGAACATATAATCTTCCACCAAATAAACCAACTAGCATCAACTACAAGATGTAATCAACACTACTAGTCACCCACAGGTACCAATCTGAGGTTTTGATACAAAGATTGAACACAAGAGATGAACTAGGGTTTTCAGATGAGATGGTCCTGCTGAAGATGTTGATGAACATTGATACTCCCAAGGTTAGAGGGTTGTTGGTGATGACTATAGCTTCGATTTCCCCCTCACGGAGGGAAGTATCCCTGAAGGAATCGCTCCGTCGGAGAGCAAAAGTGCTCCTGCCCAAGTTCCGCCTCGAGACGGCGGTGCTCCATCCCAAAAGTCCTCTCCTTATTTATTTTTCTAGGTCAAAATACCTTATGTACCAGAAGATGGGCACCGAAGGTGGGCCAGGGCCCCCACTACCCACCAGGGCGCGCCCGGGGGGAGGAGCGCCCTGGTGCCTATTGGGCACCTGGGTGACCCCCTCAAGTATTTCTTTTATCTAGTATTTTTTCTATATTGCAAAATAATTCTCCGTGAAATTTCAGCTTATTTGGAGATGTGCAGAATAGGTACGTCTGACGTAGCTTTTTCAGGTCCAGAATTCCAGCTGCCGGTATTCTCCCTCTTTGTGTAAACCGTGCATATTATGATAGAAAAGGCATTAGAATTACTCCACAAAGTGTTCTATTGAATAAAAACACTATAAATAATAGAAAGAAAACATGATGCAAAATGGACGTATCAACTCCCCAAGCTTAGACCTGGCTTGTCCTCAAGCGAAAGCCGATATCGAGAATCATGTCCACATGTTTAGAGAGAGAGGTGTCGATAAAACAAAATTACGTACATAGTGGCATCATGAGCATTATTATAAAAGTAATAAACTTTATAATAAAATGACTTATGAGCAAGTAACAATTCATCACAATATCGAAGTATAATGAATAAACTTTCTAGAAAACCAACAAACTATGTTTTCAGTCAACTCTGCAATTGCAATTCATCATATTTTCAGGAAGGGTCTCATGTCAGAGCCATTTGGCAAGTCCACATACTCAAACATCGTTTAATCTTCTATGATTGCTAACACTCACAACATATATATGGAGCAAAAAGTTTCAGCCGGACACATAGAAAGATAGGGGCTTATAGTTTCACCTCCCAACTTATTCACCTCAAGGGTGATGTCAACAATAATAACTCATGATTACTCATATCCAACTGGATATATGTGCCTAGATCTTTCCCCACCACATGATGCTTGCAAAAGAGAAAAATAAAAAGGAGTAGAGGAGAACACTTTAACTCTTGCATAAAAAGTAAACACATAAAAGTAAAAGATAGGCCCTTCGCAGAAGGAAGCAGAGGTTGTCACGCGCTTTTATTTTTGGATGCACAATCTCTTAATGCAAAAGAACGTCACGTTATATTGCCCCTTATGATGGCAACCTTTATTATGCAGTATGTCTCTTTTATTACTTTGCCATCACAAGTTTGTACAACACTTATTTTCCCTTACAATAAAAGATCAAACATATTTAGAAGCAATTTCTATTGCTTTATGCACCGATGACAACTTACTTGAAGGATCTTATTCAATCCATAGGTAGGTATGGTGGACTCTCAAAACATGAAATTGGGTTTAAGGTTTTTGGAGCACAAGTAGTATCTCTACTTAGTGCGGATTTTTGGCTAGCAAAGATATTGAGCAAGCACCACATGTTGGAGGATCTATGACAACATAACTTATATGTGAATATGAACAAACATAAATCATTACGTTGTCTTCCTTGTCCAAAATCAAAAATTTGGCATAAAATATTTAATGCGGGCTCTCAATCATAAAAGATGTCCAAGATAGTATATTTGCATGTGAATCTTCTTTTCCCTTATTAATTCTTTCATGAATTGCATCATTGACCAATGCTATGTTTGTCAACTTTCAATAAATTTTACCACTTATACTTTTCCTTATGTAATGTCATTACTTTCCATAAGATTAGCATATGATCTTTTTCATTATTTTCTTTATTTTGATTGAAACAAAAGGTAAAGAAGCAAAAAAACTCAAACTAAACTTTACTATATAACTCTCACTCGATTACATAGATAGATAGATCACGAAACTAGCACTCGAAAATAAATCATGCTAAACTTTTATTCAACTAAATCACAAAACAACTAAAGATTGAACTAAGATAAGTAAAGGTAATGAAAGTGATGGTGATACGATACCAGGGCACCTCCCGAAAGCTTGGCACAAGCCAAGGGGAGTGCCCATACCCGTGTGTTTAAGTCTCCTCCTTTGGTGATGGTGGTGGTGCCGAGGTGGTGGGCTTGTCCTCCGGCTTCCATGGCAGGGGCTCACCATCATAAGAGGATGCACGAGTCTCCCGAGTCCTGAAACTGGCAGCTAACCTCATACCTTTAAACCTTGCTTCATACTCGAAAATTTGATTTCGAAGATCATAGATTTGGCTTTGCAGAAAATTGATTTGCTCGTTGAAGTTCAGGACGATGTCCTTCATAGACCGGCCATCCACCTTGTGATCATGGGTGAATTCCGTGATCATGGAGTAATTGGCACTGAGTCCACGCACCACCATCCCTTGGCACTTGAAAATCTCCTGCTCCACCGCCTCGAGTCTAGCCTCCATGCTTCTCGTCTTCTTGGGCCCTTGAACGTCCTAGGTGTGGAGCACCCCCTCACGCATCTCAATGGCTTGAGGGTGCTTCAACACCTCCGGTAGGTAGGGGTTGATGACCTTCTCATAGAACTTGTCCTTGGAAGAGCTTGGTGCAGCCATGGCGATCCAGATCTATCAGAAAAACAGCCCGAAACAAGAACAAAGGATATTTCCACGATGTAGTGGTCAATACGTCTGGGGGAGTATATAAAGAATTTTTATCTTGGGAAACAAGTATACTACAGGAAAACGGAGTCGGGAAGGTCCTTGAGGGGCCCACTACCCACCAGGGCGCGCCAGGTGGGGCAGGCACTCCCTGGTGCCTAGTGGGCACCTGGGTTGCCTTCTCGGGTGTTTCTTATTATTTTTATTTTTTCTAATATTCCAAAACTGACAGAAAATATTATTGCGGAATTTTTTGAAGTCGATTTACTTACCGTATCATGTACCTCTTCCTTTTCAGGGTTTTGGAGTGTTCTCGAAGGTCTCTTTTATATATTCCTCCGGGGTCATGGTTTGAATAACATTAGTTTCAACATTAATAGGTGTACATGAAATATAGTGCTTAATTCTTTGCCCATTGACCACCTTCGGATTAGTGCCTTCGGCGTTATTGATCTTGATAGCTCCAGAGTGATAAACTTCTTCAATGATATATGTTCCTTCCCACTTGGAGAGAAGTTTTCCTGCCAAAAATCTAAAATGTGAATTATACAATAGAACATATTCACCAACTTTGAATTCCCGCTTTTGGATTCTTTTGTCATGCCATCTTTTTACTTTTTCTTTGAATAGTTGGCATTTTCATAAGCTTGGGTTCTCCATTCATCTAGTGAGCAAATATCAAATAACCTCTTTTCACCGGCAAGTTTGAAATCATAATTGAGTTCTTTAATTGCCCAATATACTTTATATTCTAACTCAAGAGGCAAGTGACATGCTTTTCCATAAACCATTTTGTATGGAGACATACCCATAGGATTTTTATAAGCAGTTTTATAAGCCCATAGTGCATCATCAAGTTTCTTAGACCATTTTTTCCTAGATCTATTAACAATCTTTTGTAATATCAACTTTATTTCTCTATTGCTAAATTCAACTTAACCACTAGATTGAGGGTGATAAGTAGGTGCAATTCTATGGTTGACATCATATTTAGCAAGCAATTTACAGAAAGCACCATGAATAAAATGTGAACCACCATCAGTCATTAAATATCTAGGGACTCCAAACCTCGAGAAAATAACTTCTTTCAACATTTTAATGGAGGTGTTGTGATCAACACTGCTAGTTGGAATAACTTCTACCCACTTAGTGACATAATCAACAGCAACAAAAATATGAGTATACCCATTAGAGGAAGGAAAAGGTCCCATATAATCAAAGCCCCAAACATCAAATGGTTCAATAACAAGTGAATAATTCATAGGCATTTCCTGATGTTTACCAATATTACCAATTCTTTGACATTCATCACAAGATGAGACAAACTTACGAGCATCTTTGAAAAGAGTAGGCCAATAAAAACCAGATGGTAATACCTTGTGTGCAGTTCTATCTCTTGCATGATGCCCTCCATAGGCTTCGGAGTGACATTTCTGTAGGATTTGTTCCTATTCATGCTCAGGTATACAACATCTAATAATACCATCTACTCCCTCTTTATAAAGATGTGGGTCATCCCAAAAGTAATGTCTTAAATCATAGAAGATTTTTTTTCTTTTGTTGGTATGTGAAACTAGGTGGTATAAATTTAGCAACAATATAATTAGCATAGTCAGCATACCAAGGAGTATTATGAGAAGCGTTTATGACAGGTAATTGTTCATCAGGGAAGCTATCATCAATAGGTAGTGGGTCATCAAGAATATTTTCTAACCTAGAAATATTTTCAGCTACGGGGTTCTCAGCTCCTTTCCTATCAGTGATATGCAAATCAAATTCTTGTAACAAAAGAACCCACCTAATGAGTCTAGGTTTAGCATCTTTCTTTTCCATAAGGTATTTAATAGAAGCATGATCGGTGTGAACAATTACTTTAGAATCAACTATGTAAGATCTGAATTTATCACAAGCAAACACAACTGGTAGAAATTCTTTTTCAGTGGTAGCATAATTTCTTTGGGCACTGTCCAGAGTTTTACTAGCATAATGGATGACATTTAATTTCTTATCAACTCTTTGTCCTAGAACAGCACCAACAGCATAATCATTAGCATCACACATAATTTCAAAAGGCAAGTTCCAATCAGGTGGTTGGATAATAGGTGCAGAAGTTAAGGCTTTCTTAAGTGTTTCAAAGGCTTCTACACAATCATCATAAAAAACAAATGGAACATCCTTTTGCAAGAGATTGGTAAGAGGCCTAGAAATTTTAGAAAAGTCTTTAATGAATCTCCTATAGAAACCAGCATGACTAAGAAAACTTCTTATACCTTTAATATCTTTAGGACACGGCATTTTGTCAATTGCATCAACTTTAGCTTTATCCACCTCAATACCTTGTTCAGAAATTTTGTGCCCCAAGACAATACCTTCATTCACCATAAAGTGGCACTTCTCCCAATTCAAGACAAGATTAGTTTATTAACATCTCTGCAAAACTCGATCAAGGTTGCTTAAGCAATCATCAAAAGAAGTTCCGTAAACAGAAAAATCATCCATGAAAACCTCAAAAATATTTTCACAAAAGTCAGAGAATATAGCAGTCATGCATCTTTGAAAGGTAGCCGGTGCATTGCATAAACCAAAAGGCATACGTCTATAAGCATAAGTTCCAAAAGGGCAAGTAAAAGTGGTTTTCTCTTGATCAGGTTGTGCTACGGGTATTTGAGAGAAACCAGAATATCCATCAAGAAAGAAAAAGTGTGTGTGCTTAGATAGTCTTTCTAGCATTTGATCAATAAAAGGTAAAGGGTAATGGTCCTTCCTAGTGGCTTTGTTTAATTTTCTGAAATCAATTACCATTCTATAACCACTCACAATTCTTTGTGGGATAAGTTCATTTTTATCGTTAGGAACAACAGTAATACCTCCTTTCTGGGAACACAATGAACAGGACTTACCCATCTACTATGATCTATAGGATAAATTATACCGGCCTCCAGAAGCTTTAATATTTCAGTTCTTACCACTTCCTTCATCTTAGGATTCAATCGTCGTTGATGATCAACAACTGGTTTAGCATCGGGTTCCATATTAATCTTGTGCTGACAGAGAGTGGGACTAATGCCCTTAAGATCATCAAGAGTATATCCAATAGCAGCTCGGTGCTTCCTCAAAGTTTTTAATAATCTTTTCTCTTCATGCTCTATAAGGTTAGCACTAATAGTAACAGGATATATCTTCTATTCATCTAGATAAGCATATTTCAAAGTATCAGTTAATTGTTTCAATTCAAACACAGGATCACCCTTAGGTGGAGGAGGACCTCCTAGAGTTTCAATGGCAAATTATGTCTGAGAATAGGTTGTTGTTCAAAGAACATCCTATCTATTTCATTTCTTTCATGCAGGTGCATATCATTTTCATGGTCGAGCAAATATTGTTCTAGTGGATCAGTAGGAGGTACGGCAATAGAAGCAAGACCAATTATTTCATCCTTACTAGGCAATTCTTTATCATGGGGTTGCCTACGAAACTTGGAAAAATTAAACTCATGAGACACATCACCAAAATTAACACTAACGGTTTCTTTCTTGCAATCTATCTTAGCATTAACAGTGTTCAAGAAAGGTCTACCAAATATAATGGGACAAAAATCATCTTGTGGAAAACCAAGAACTCGAAAATCAGTAGGATATTCTATCTTTCCACACAAGACTTCAACATCTCTAACAATCCCAAGTGGTGCGATGGTATCTCTATTAACAAGTTTAATAGTAACATCAATATCTTCTATTTCAGCAGGTGCAAAAAGGAATAGCACTAACACTAGCACCCATATCACATAAGCCGTGTTAACAATGATCTCCTATTTTAACTGAGACAACAGGCATGCCAACAACGGGTTTATTCTTGTCTTTAGTATCGGGTTTGGCAATTCTATCAGCTTCATCACAGAAATAAATAGCATGCCCATCAACATTATCAACCAAGAGATCTTTAACCATGGCAATACTAGGTTCTACTTTAATTTGTTCAGAGGGTCTAGGTGCTCTAATATTACTTTTGATGACCACGGTCGAAACCTTAGCATGTTCCATTATCCTAACAGGGAAAGGTGGTTTTACAATATAAGCAGTAGGCATAACTGGATCAACATTGTAAATAATAGTTTCATTCTTAACTATAGCTGGTTCCTCAATCTTTTCTTTAATACGGGGATGATATTTAAACCACTTCTCCTTAGGGAGATCAACATGAGTAGCAAATGATTCACAAAAAGAAGCTACTATCTCAGAGTCAAGTCCATATTTAGTGCTAAAATTATGAAAAGCATCGGTATCCATAAAGGTTTTAACACAATCAAACTCAAGTTTTATACCTGACTCCTTACCTTCGCCAAGTTCCCAATCTTCAGAGTTGTGTTTAATTCTTTCCAAGAGATCCCATCTGAATTCAATAGTCTTCTTCATAAAAGAACTAGTACAAGAAGTATCGAGCATGGATTGATTATTACGAGAAAGCCAAGCATAAAAATTCTGTATAATAATTTCTCTTGAGAGCTCATGATTGGGGCACGAATATAACATTGACTTAAGCCTCCCCCAAGCCTGAGCGATGCTTTATACTTACGAGGCCAAAAATTATATATATAATTTCGATCACGATGAACTAGATGCATAGGATAGAACTTTTGATGAAATTCCAATTTCAATTGATTCCAGTTCCAAGCTCCGATATCATCACATAGCATATACCATGTCAATGCTTTTCCCCCAAAGATAAAGGGAAAACCTTCTTCTTAACTTCATCTCCGCGTAAACCTGCAAGCTTGAACAATCCACAAATTTCATCCACATAAATCAGGTGCATATCAGGATGCTTAGTTCCATCTCCTGCATAAGGATTAGCTAGCGGTTTCTCTATCATACCAGAAGGAATTTCATAACCAATATTTTCAGTAGGTGCAGTAGGTTGAGGGGCAACTCTTTGTGTTTCCGGTCGAGGTGAAGATACCCCAAACAAACCCCTCAAAGGAGCGCTTCACTCCCCGACAACGGTGCCAGAAAAGAGTCTTGATGACCCACAAGTATAGGGGATTAATCGTAGTCCTTTCGATAAGTAAGAGTGTCGAACCCAACGAGGAGCAGAAGGAAATGACAAGCGGTTTTCAGCAAGGTATTTTCTGCAGGCACTGAAATTGTCGGTAACAGATAGTTTGATAGCAAGATAATTTATAATAAGTAGCAAGTAACAATAGGTGCAGCAAGGTAGCCCAATCCTTTTTGTAGTAAAGGATATGCCGGAATGGTCTCTGATAATAAGTAAAACATTCTCGATGACACACAGGAATTTCATCTAGTCACTTTCATCATGTTTGTTTGATTCGCGTTCGCTACTTTGATAATTTGATATGTGAGTGGACTGGTGCTTGGGTGATGTTCTTACTTGAACAAACCTCCCACTTATGATTAACCCCTCTCGCAAGCATCTGCAAATACGAAAGAAGAATTAAGATAAAATCTAAGCATAGCATTAAACATGTGGATCCAAATCAGCCCCTTACGGAATAGCGCATAAACTAGGGTTTAAGCTTCTGTCACTCTAGCAACCCATCATCAAATAATTACTCCACAATGCATTCCCTTAGGCCCAAAGAGGGTGAAGTTTCATGTAGTCGACATTCACATAACACCACTAAGGGAATCACAACATACATATCATCAAAATATCGAACGAATATCAAATTCACAGGATTACTTGTAACATGACTTCTCCCGTGTCCTCAAGAACAAAAGCAACTACTCACAAATCATATTCATGCTCAAGATCAGAGGAGTAATAAATATCATAATGTATCTGAACATATAATCTTCCACCAAATAAACCAACTAGCATCAACTACAAGATGTAATCAACACTGCTAGTCACCCACAGGTACCAATCTGAGGTTTTGATACAAAGGTCGAACACAAGAGATGAACTAGGGTTTTGAGATGAGATGGTTCTGGTGAAGATGTTGATGAAGATTGATCCTCCCAAGGTGAGAGGGTTGTTGGTGATGACGATAGCTTCGATTTCCCCCTCCCGGAGGGAAGTATCCCCAGCGGAATCGCTTCGCCGGAGAGCAAAAGTGCTCCTGCCCAATTTACGCCTCGAGATGGCGGCGCTCCGTCCCGAAAGTCCTCTCCTTATTTTTTCTAGGTCAAAAGACCTTATGTACCAGAAGATGGGCACCGGAGGTGGGCCAGGGCCCCCACTACCCACCAGGGCGCGCCAGGGGGGAGGCGCGCCCTGGTGCCTAGTGGGCACCTGGGTGACCCCCTCCAGTATTTCTTTTCTCCAGTATTTTTTATATATTCCAAAATAATTCTCCGTAAAATTTCAGCTTATTTGGAGATGTACAGAATAGGTATCTCTGATGTAGCTTTTTCAGGTCCAGAATTCCAGCAGCCGGTATTCTCCCTCTTTCTATAAACCTTGCGTATTATGAGAGAAAAGGCATTAGAATTACTCGACAAAGTGTTATATTGAATAAAAGCACTATAAATAACAGTAATAAAACATGATGCAAAATGGACATATCAAGGCACTATATCATTGGGAAGAGATGTCAAGTCTTCACCGATCACAAGAGTCTCAAGTACATATTCACCCAACCCGGCTTGAATCTCCGGCAAAGGAGATGGCTTGAACTGGTCAAAGATTATAATATTCGAATCAACTATCATTCGGGAAAGGCTAATGTGGTCACCGATGCTCTCAGTCGCAAACCGGCCACTGTAACGCATTACTTGAGTCCTTGCCTCCCGCGCTACAAGAGGAGATAGCTCACCTCAATATTGTCATCTGTGATGCCACATGCACAGCTACTTTGGAGATTACCCCTACACTGGAAGAAGAGATTCGCAAGGCTCAAACTAAGGATCCATTTTTGCTTAAGATGATTGCTCGAATGCGGGAAGGAAAGACACAAGACTTTCATATGGATGATCGAGGTACTCTTCGATTTCAGGATCGAATTTGTGTACCCACTCAGGGGGACCTAAAGCAGCAAATATTGAAGGAAGCGCACGAGTCCGCATATTCTATTCATCCTGGAGGTACAAAGATGTATCTAGACCTGAGGCAGATATTCTGGTGGGATGGTATGAAGAAACACATTGCATATTTTGTCGCCTGCTGTGACATATGCAACAAGGTAAAGCAGGCAGAACACCAGAAACCCGTGATATGTGTCCAACGTATCTATAATTTTTTATTGTTCCATGCTATTATATTATAAATCTTGGATGTTTTACATTCATTTACTAGCAACTTTATATCCTTTTTCGGGACTAACCTATTGACATAGTGCCCAGTGCCAGTTGCTGTTTTTTTTTGCTTGTTTTTTACTTCACAGAATATCCATATCAAACGAAGTCCAAATGCCACAAAAGTTTTTGGAGATTTTTTTTTGCCCAGAAGAGACCGAGGGAGCCCAGGAGGTTTACCAAAGGAGGCCTGTGGGGCCCACAAGACACCAGGGCGCGCCCTGGTGCCTTGTGGGGCCCACGGTGATCTTTTCCACCGCCTCTCAGCTCTATAAATACTTAGATATTCCAGAAATCCTAGAGGAGTCGACCAAAAACAATTCCAGCCGCCACAAGTTCCAGAACCACGAGATCCAATCTAGAGCCCTTTTTCGGCACCTTGCCGGAGGGGGAAACGATCATGGAGGGGTTCATCATCCTCATTGGTGCTCCTCCGATGATGCATGAGTAGTTTATCATAGACCTACTAGTCCATAGGCAGTAGCTAAATGGCTTCTTCTCTCTTTTTGATCTTCAATACAATGTTCTCCTCGATGTTCTTGGAGATCTATTTGATGTAATGACTTTTTGCGGTGTGTTTGTTGGGATCCGATGAATTGCGAGTTTATGATTAGTTCTATCTATGAATATTATTTGAGTCTTCTCTGAACTCTTTTATGCATGATCTTTATAGCCTCATATTTCTTCTCAAAAACTTTGGTTTGGTTTGGCCAACTAGATTGATTTTTCTTGCAATCGGAAGAGGTGCTTTGTGATGGGTTCGATCTTGCGATGCTTATTCTCAGTGATAGAAGGAGACATGACACGCATGTATCGTTGCCATTACGGATAAAAAGATGGGGTCTATTCCTACATGAATAGATCTTGTCTACATCATGTCATCGTTCTTATTGCATTACTCCGTTTTTCCATGAACTTAATACACTAGATGCATGCTGGATAGCGGTCGATGTGTGGAGTAATAGTAGTAGATGCAGGCAGGAGTCGATCTACTAATCTTGGACGTGATGCCTATATACATGATCATTGCCTTGGATGTCATCATGATTATTTGCTTTTCTATCAATTGCCCAACATTAATTTGTTTACCCACCATATGCTATTTTCTCGAGAAAAGCCACTAGTGAAATCTACGGCCCCCAGGTCTATTTCCTATCATATTATTTTCATATCTATTATTCCAAAAACCCAAAAATACCTTGCTGCACTTTTTCTTTATTTATTTTATTTTGTGTTTTTGTCAGATCTATTTATCAAATCTCATACAATTTTATCTATCTCAATACCGAGGAGCGATTGACAACCCCTCTTACGCGTTGGGTTGCAAGTATTTGTTATTTGCGTGCAGGTGCTGTTTACATAGTGTTGCTTGGTTCTCCTACTGGATTGATAACCTTGGTTTCATAACTGAGGGAAATACTTCCCGTTGTTGTGCTGCATCATCTCTCCTCTTCGGGGAAATACCAACGTAGATACAAGCAATCAAGAAGAATTTCTGGCGCCGTTGACGGGGAGACATCATCAACATCTATCAGGTACCCAATCACAAATCTCATATGCTTGCAATTTACTTTATTTGGCATTTGCCTCTCGTTTTCATCTCCCCTACTTCTAATACGTTTTTGCAAAAAGCACAAAAATATTTGCCTTCTTTTCGTTTGCCTTTTTCTCATTCGATCTTTTGTTTTCTTGTGTTGCCATGTACCTTCTACTTGCTTGCATCTTCGCTTGCTAAAATCTATTGATATGGATCCTCATCCACTTGCTAATCTTTTTAAAAGATCCAATCATGATGAACCACTTGCTAGTGAGTTGAGTGCACTAGATTATCTTTATGAAGTTTTGCTTGAAAATTGTGATGAAGTGTTAAAAGAAGAAATTTATAAAGTGGTTCACGATAGCTCCTTGAATGAAAAGCATGATTGCAATGATGTTATTATAAATTCTATTAATGTCAATTGTGTTAATAATATGCAAAACCCCAAGCTTGGGGATGCTAATTTTGCCATGTCCACTACTTATTGTAATGATCATGATTGGGGTGATTCTTCTTATGATCTTGAAAATTTATTTAAGCCTCATGATGAATATGATATTGATAATAGTGTTTGCAATAATATTGAAAGTGGGTTTGGAAGAGTGTCAACTCTAGGTAATAATGATCCCACTACTTTGGAGAATGATCAATCTTATGAAATTTTTGATAAAAGTGGGCTTGGAGAGGTGATGACTTTATTTGACGATAATCCCACTATTTTGGAGAAGTGTCAACTTTGCATGCATGTGAATCATGAAGATAATATTTTATGTAATAGTTATAGTGTTGAATTTGAATATGATCCCACATGTAATTATTATGAGAGAGGAAAATATGGTTGTAGAAGTTTTCATGTTATTAAATTTCCTCTCGTTATGTTGAGATTGTCAATGTTTTATTCCTTTCCTTTGCATATGTTAGATATTTCTTGTCATTATAATTTGTTTGCTTATAAAATTCCTATGCATAGGAAGTATGTTAGACATAAATGTGTTTGTCACATGTATTATGATGCTCTCTTTGTGCTTCAATTCTTGTCTTTTATGTGAGCATTAAAATCTCAAGCCTATCTTAATGGCTATAAAGAAAGCGCTTGTTGGGAGGCAACCCAATACTTATCCTTTAAATTTTGGTTTATTTTCTGTTTTTCAATAAATACAAAATTATGCCTCTGTTTTGATTGCATTTTTTATGTTTTAATTAGTTTTTGTGTCAAGTAAGGCCTTTAGGATGGCTTTGGGTGATAATTGATTTGATCTTGTTGGAAAACAGAAACTTTTACGTCCAGTAGCAGAATTGCTAAAAATTACTGGAGAATTGAAAAACTCTGCTTTTTTTACACACGATTGGAAAATGAATTGCCTATGTTGTCCTAATTTTTCAGAATTGTTGGAGTTACAGAAGTCTGAGTAAAATTCGAGTCATTACAGACTATTCTGTTTTTGACAGATTCTGTTTTTGTTGCATTGTGTGCTTATTTTGATGAATCTATGGTATACCGGGGGGTTTTGGCCATGGTAAAGATAGAATATAGTAGGTATAATGCAATAACAAAATATGAATGGGTTTGCAATAGTACATAAAGTAAAGATTGGTTTTCTTGTACTAACGGATCTCACGGAGGTTTTTGTTAAGTTTTGTGTGATTGAAGTTTTCAAGTTTTGGGTGAGACCACGATGGGTGAAGGAATAAGGAGTGAAAAGAACCTAAGCTTGGGGATGCATAGGGCACCCCAAGGTAATATTCAAGGATAACCAAGCAACTAAGCTTGGGGATGCCCGGGAAGGCATCCGCTCTTTCTTCTAACGACCATCGGTAATTTTACTTGGAGCTATACTTTTATTCGTCACATATCATGAGTTTTGCTTGTAGCGCCTTGTATTATATGAGTCTTTGCTTGTTTTGCTTTTTAGTTTGTCACAATCATCCTTGCTGGACACGCCTATTTGAGAGAGCCATAATGATGCTATGATTTGTTAGAATTGCTCTATGTGCTTCACTTAAAAAAATTTGAGCTATGGAATTGCTCTAATGCTTCACTTATATCTTTTTGAGCATGGTGGTGTTTTAATTTTGAAGAAATGTACTCACATGCTTCAGTTAGATCAATTTGAGAGGTAGTAAATTTTTTAAGAAATTCTCTCATGCTTCACTTATATTATTTTGAGAGATGAGAAAAATTATTTATGCTCATGTTCTTCACTTAAATTTATTTGAGAGCTTGTTATAAGCAATGGTAATATATGAAACTAGTCCCAAAGTGATAGATATATAAGAGGGATATAATAAAAACTTTCATGAAGATCATTGGATATTATAAACTTGATTCTTTGTAATAGTTTTGATATATTGAGATAGTAATATGTGAGTCATATTGGTGAGTAATTATGCTTTAGTAAGAATATTGGTGTTAAGGTTTGTGATTCCCTATGCAAGCAAGAAAGTCAATAGTTATGCAATGAAGTTACATCCTACTTGTGGTGCATTATTCGGTGTTAGTTATGTTTAATGATCGTTTATGATCGTTTTTGTTTTTTGGTTGGTTTCTTCTCAATCTATTTGCTAGCCTTTCCTTATACTAAGTGGGAATACTACTTGGGCATCCAAACTCCTTAAACCAAGTTGTGCCAATGAGTCCACCATACGTACCTATATGCGGTATTTCCATGTTGTTCCAAGTAAATTTGTATGTGCCAACTTTAATTTTCAAAATGAATTTCCTTTTTGTTTGCCCGTACCGCTCATGAAGCGGCAGGGGGTGGCCAATATTTTTCCATGCTAGATGCACTATTCTCAAGATGAGTGTTTATTCACTTGTCATTGCATGAGAGTGTTGCAAGGTAATAGGGATGCCCAGTCCCGAAATGAAAAAAAAATTATGTTGTCAAATAATAAATTCCTTGGAAAGTGTTGGTATGGAAGGCACCCGTGGATACGGCTAGCCATGGATTGTGAAAGAATGGTGGAAAAAGGAATAAACTTTATTTTATGTTTGGGAACCGCCTATGATGTATCTAGCATGGAAAGTATTGGGAATTCTCGGTCGTTTTCGTTGACGGGAAAAGCATGCCTCTCAAAATATTTTATCTCTCAATTTAAGTTTTGAGCTCTGGAACCTCTACAAATCTCTGCTTCCCTCTGTGAAGGGCCTATCTATTTACTTTATGCAATTTTTATTTTTCACTTTTGAGTCTCCATCTTCTCTTATAAAGCACCAACTAGGGAGCACTATGATCATACTTGTGCATTGGATGTAGCTAATATTTGAGTGTGTTTCATGAATGGATCAATGATTAAGCATGATGGGCTAGGGATAGCTTTCTTTAGTGTTGATATTTTGAAAGACATGGTTGCTAGTTGATATGCTTGAGTATTGATGTCCACATGCCAATTATAGACTATTGATTTGAATCATCTAAAAGTCCAAATGTCCATGCTACAAAAGAAAAGAATATGTGATGAACATGTTAGGCAGCATTCAATATAAAAAATTCTATTTTTATCATTTAGCTACTCGAGGACGAGCAGGAATTAAGCTTGGGGATGCTGATACGTCTCCAATGTATCTATAATTTTTTATTGTTCCATGCTGTTATATTATCAATCTTGGATGTTTTACATTCATTTACTAGCAACTTTATATCATTTTTTGGAACTAACCTTTTGACATAGTGCCGAGTGCTTGTTTTTTACTTCACAGAATATCCATATCAAACGAAGTCCAAATGCCACAAAACTTTTTGGAGATTTTTTTTCTACCCAGAAGAGACCGAGGGAGCCCAGGAGGTGTACCAGAGGAGGCCCGTGGGGCCCACAAGACACCAGGGTGTGCCCTGGTGCCTTGTGGGACCCACGGTGATCTTTTCCACCAGCTCTCAGCTCTATAAATACTCAGATATTCTAGAAACCGTAGAGGAGTCAACGAAAAACAATTCCAGCCGCCGCAAGTTCCACAACCACGAGATCCAATCTAGAGCCCTTTTCTGGCACCTTGCCGGAGGGGGAAACGATCATGGAGGGGTTAATCATCCTCACTAGTGCTCCTCCGATGATGCGTGAATAATTTATCACAGACGTACGGGTCCGTAGGCAATAGCTAGATGGCTTCTTCTTTCTTTTTGATCTTCAATACAATGTTCTCCTCGATGTTCTTGGAGATCTATTTGATGTAATGACTTTTTTGCGGTGTGTTTCTTGGGATCCGATGAATTGCGAGTTTATGATCAGTTCTATCTATGAATATTATTTGAGTCTTCTCTGAACTCTTTTATGCATGATCTTTATAGCCTCGTATTTCTTCTCCGAAACTTTGGTTTGGTCTGGCCTACTAGATTGATTTTTCTTGCAATGGGAAGAGGTGCTTTGTGATGGGTTCGATCTTGCGGTGCTTATTCTCAGTGACAGTAGGAGACATGACACTCATGTATCGTTGCCATTAAGGATAAAAAGATGGGGTATATTCCTACATGAATAGATCTTGTCTACATCATGTCATCGTTCTTATTGCATTACTCTGTTTTTCCATGAACTTAATACACTAGATGCATGCTAGATAGCGGTCAATGTGTGGAGTAATAGTTGTAGATGCAGGCATGAGTGCGTCTACTAATCTTGGACATGATGCCTATATACATGATCATTGCCTTGGATATCGTCATGATTATTTGCTTTCCTATCAATTGCCCAATAGTAATTTGTTTACCCACCGTATGCTATTTTCTCGAGAGAAGCCACTAGTGAAATCTACGGCCCCCGGATCTATTTCCAATCATATTATTTTCAGATCTATTATTCCAAAAACCCAAAAATACCTGGCTGCACTTTTTCTTTCTTTATTTTATTTTGTGTTTTTGTCAGATCTATTTATCAAATCTCACATAATATTATCTATCTCAATACCGAGGAGGGATTGACAACCCCTCTTACGCGTTGGGTTGCAAGTATTTGTTATTTGTGTCCTGGTGTTGTTTACATAGTGTTGTTTGGTTCTCCTACTGGATTGATAACCTTGGTTTCATAAATGAGGAAAATACTTACCATTGCTGTGCTGCATCATCCTCTCCTCTTCGGGGAAATACCAACACAGATACAAGCAATCAACCCACTGGCCTATTACAACCTTTGTCCATTCCACAATGGAAATGGGATGACATTTGTATCGATTCCATCGTGGGTTTACCCAAGACACCCCGAGGAAATAACGCTATATGGGTCGTGGTCGACATGCTTACAAAAGTAGCTCACTTTATTCCAATAAGGACCACCTACCGTGGAGGCCAACTTGCTCAACCATATGTATCCAAAATTGTCAGTCTGCATGGAGTACCAAGGACTATCACTTCAGACCGAGGATCCTTGTTTACCTCAGCATTCTGGGCACACCTTCACCAAGCTTTTGGAACTGCTTTGAAGTATAGCACCGCTTATCATCCACAGACAGACCGACAGACAGAGCGAGTAAATCAAATCCTGCAAGACATGCTTCGGGCATGCGCTCTTTCTCAAGGACCTAAATGGGAGGATAGTTTGCCCTATGCAGAATTTTCTTACAACACGGTTATCAAACCAGCCTCAAGATGTCACCATACGAGGCTCTATATGGACGCAAATGTCACACACCTCAGAACTGGTCTCAGACCGGAGATAGCCGCATCTTTGGGACTGATTTGATGATCAAAGCAAAACAACAAGTAAAGGAAATCCGGGACAGACTGCAAGTAGCAAAGTCTCGCCAAAAGAGCTACTATGATTCGAAACATTGACAAATCAGCTTTGAACCAGGAGAGTATGCCTATCTCCGAGTTACCCCTATGAAAGGAATTAAGAGGTTTCACACTCGGGGACAGCTCATACCCATATACATAGGTCCGTTCCCAGTCATGACAAGAGTTGGTAAAGTGGCTTACCAATTAGAACTACCGCACGGGTTATCCGAGGTTCATGATGTCTTCCATGTATCTCAACTACGGAAGTGCATCTCACCGCCTGAAAATGGACAAATCTTACCAAACTAGAGCTTGCTAATGATTTAACATATGAGGAGAAACCTTTATGAATATTGGATGAGACGGACCGAGTCACCCGCAGTAAGTCAATAAAGTTTGACAAGGTACAGTGGGAACATCATACCGAGGATGAAGCCACCTGGGAAAGGGAGAATTTCTGAAGGACTGCATACCCTGATTTGTTTCCTTAGCAACTGAATCTCGAGGACGAGATTCATCCTAAGGGAGGAGGTTTGTGACACCCAGGATTTTGCCTTTTTCTTTTTATTGGAATTTATTGAATATTTGAATTTGCATTTGGGTTTTCAGCCAATTCTTTTGGACTTACCACTTGGAAATCATTTTGATTTTCTTCCAAGTGGGTTCTCCCAATATTTTCTCACTATGCTATGAAGCAACCCTCATTTTCTTTGCTCACAAAATTCCAAGAAAATTCCCAAATATTCTTTGGGTCATGGCTCACCTCCTCACGCAAAATTTTGCCACTGTCATTTGTAAAATTTCAGCTAAGGAAAATGATTTAGCTTCTGTCCAGAAGTGGGACTCTGTGAGGCAAGTGTAATTTTCCTTGATCTGTTGGAGCAAAAAATTTACCACTTCATTACCTTCCTAAGATAAGCTTAACTACCAAAAACCAGACTTTTTCACCAAGTCATTTGACCACAGCTTGTTGAACAAGTTTCTGTTTCGAAACTTTGTGCCAGTCTCCTGTCACGTCCATAGAGCTAGGTGGAAAGCTAAGCACACTCCTTAGCTCATCTTTGACAGGACAACATGCCAGACATGGTTTGCACTTTGCAAAAGCACCGCATATGCTAGTGCACGCGGTGACCATGCTAGATGTGAGGTGTTCGACATGCAGTCGCCACGCTCTGGGCATCGGGGCCCTCTACCGCCACCCGTTCCCCTCCTCGCACCACCTTAGCTGGCCCCCGCCACTCAGCAGCCTCCCACACCTCCACTTGGCCTCGCCCTGCACCTCCCCGACGCCAGCAAGCAGCATGCCGGAAGCGGCCAAAGCGCAACCGGGCAGAGTAGTGCGCGCGAGTGCGCTGCCTGCCCCACATAGTGCGCTTCACAGTGCTCGCGTGCTCGAGCAACTTCTTTGCATCGCGCTACTTCTTCCCCAAGACTCGCCCGAGCTCAACTCCCTCCCAGTGCACTGGCAGCTCTTCTCCAGTGGAGCTCAATGCGTTGTTCCTCTCCATCTATAAATAGAACCATCCCCAAGCCATTCCAACCATCGTAGTCTATTTCTCTGGCCACAAATCAAGTTCCTAGCTAGTGCGGCAAGGTTGGGAGGGCCTCCTGTCGCCAATCCTCGCCGGAGTTGGCCGCGGATCACCCATGGCCATCTTCCTGCTTCGGTCGTCTCCATCTTCGTTCTCCATCTCCGTCGAGCTCATGGTGATCTCCTAAGTGCGCTGGTGTTGCTAGTTCATCGGATCATCGTCTGAATTGCCATCTCCGACGAGCTCCTTTATCCGCCGTCTCTGGAGAGGAAGCCCGAGCCGCCGTCCATTCACCTTAGTCGTCGCTACGGGTACGTACATGCTGGACCCGTTCCCCCTCTCTCTGACGATCGTCGTGGTCTCCTCGTCGAAGAATCACCGGCGACAGGGCCGCCGTGCCCTGTTCCTCTCTCTCTCTGAAACCTGATAGTGGGACCCCACTGTGAGCCTCTCGCTCCCTCCCGAAACTTTTTCTAAGTGGAGGCGTATTCGGAAAATACGCCTTCAATGTGGCTGTCTCTGGAAATTCATTTTAATCAATTTAAAATTTAGATTTTGACCCTAACTTTGACCAGCTCTAGATTCTATTCTATAAGTCCAAATGAGTTGATTCTTTTTGCATTAGTTTTGTCTTGAGCTAAAGTTCTTGTATTGCAAGTCTGAGAATTTTCCTTGCTGTGTAGAATTTCTGGTGCATTAAAATGCTTTATGTGACATTTTCTTTTTGCATTTAAAATATTTTCATAGGGTTCTAAGTGTGTTGTAGAAGACCAGGAGTATTGTGACACTCCTCTGAACTAAGGCAAGCCACAACATTGATTTGCAAGGATGGCATTGCAATAGCAATGGTTCTATTTGAACTAAATTCATTTTGTGCACTTTAATAAAAATAATTTGCTTTATGAAACTTGTGCGTATTATTTTATCCATGTTTTATCTATGCAGTAGAGTATATGTCATCTCGGTATTATATGCAGTAGAGATCATTTTATATGCTCGTGCTATATATGATGCATTCATTACCTACATTCATGACCCGTGCATTTCATTACATACTATGGCTCGAATCATTTTAAATTCAAGTTAAACATGATGTTAATTCAACTTGAACAAGTTGTTGATCGAGTCATGGTGCCACCGATGGGGAGGCCCTAATTCGATCTATTGTCAAGCCTCTCGCCGGTGCCTCCAACTAGGGAAGGTTATGCGCTTGCGCTGCCCTGGCCCGGTAGGCAGGCATAACCTTGTGCACCCAAAGTTGTATGGTACCATTGTCCCTGTTTGGGACCATTCAGTTTTGTTTTGCCACGACGGTGGCCGGCCATGTAGGTGGCAGATGTCAGCAGTTGGCATCCGGGGCCACCCAGGACATAGCCCAAAGGGGAGTTTGTTGGAGTGGTCGGGAGAGTGTCATGCAATAGATTGCTTTTGTCGGAATGTCGTTGGTCCACCCGAATGGGAGCACGAGGCCATGAATTCCGTGGTGTGGGTATAGTGTACTAACTTCTGCAGAGTGTATAATCTATCGATAGCCGCGTCCTCGGATATGGACACAGTTCGTAGTAGGTCACACTGTGGGTCAACAGAAATAAATAACCAACACACTTAATTACACCGAGATGGCACGTGCAGAAGTGGGTGATCCTGTGAGAATCACTATGGTTGGTTTTGATGTGATCTAGTGAGGATCATGATGGTAAGTTGTTGATGGTGGTTACGAGGTAACCCGATATGGTAAGTTGGTCTGAGGGACCGTAATCTTGATCCACAGACACTTCATGGATATAGTATCATCCTCATGTTCATGCATTCAACATATTAAATGCCTTGTTACTATTTGTCATGTTTGCTTTGCTTGCTGTGAGCTTGCGAGTACATTCAAAGTACTCACCTGGCGTGTCATGCCAGATGCAGGAGAAGCCGTACTAGGAGTTGGTGTCGTTCGGTTCGTCGCGATCTAGGTCGTGTCCCAACAGTGTCCTTGTGGAGTGGAGTCCCACTACTTCTTCGTTCCGCTGCCAAGTAGGAGTTTTACCTCGAGGCCCCTGAGATGTCTACTAAATAATGTACATAAGTGCAGCCTTTGTATCTGCACCTTGGCCTCGACTACTATGTAACATCTGAACCTTTGTATCTGCAAGAGATCAATAAAGCAGTTATTTTCTATACCAAGTTGTTGTGTATTGTCAGAAGACTTGATCTCTGGGCTGGCAATGCAAGGTAAACCGGTTGCTCCGAGCCGGGGTGCCACTGTTCCGAAGTAAGATTTGACTCGAAGTCCAGATCCAACGGGATAGTGGTCGGATTCGCACTTAAGGTTTGGTCTGACACAAGATCTAACCCAGGTTCTGCATCGGAGCCTGGTTCCGGGGTCGAGGCCACGGTGCCCGATGAGCACTCAAGCCGTTCTGGCATCCAACCAGACAGGGCAAGATCGTCGCGGGAATCAGCAGTGTATTCCATGCTCCCGAACATGATGACTTGGTTCGGGGCAAAGCTTTCGACATAGTCGAGATGGCTGGTCGTGTTGGCATGAAGAACAATGCTGCCGAACGCAAAAGGCTGGCCGGGGACAAAGATGTCTCACAGCCAATGCTGCCATTGATCTGCAAACGAGCCATCGATCGTTGACCACACAGCGGGACCTGCATGGGACACCAATGTCGATACTAAAACCGACTGATCTCGGGTAGGGGGTCCCGAGCTATGTATCTGGGAACGATGGGTAACAGGAGACAAGGGAGATGTTGTTTACCCAGGTTTGGGCTGTCTTGAAGAGGTAAAACCCTATGTCCTTCTTTGATTGTATTGATGTGATGGAGTATCGAGTACAAGATGATCTACCTCGAGATTGATTGCCAACTAGGAATAAACATACCGACTACCAGAGTTATCCTTGAAGTATACGCCAAGTCTTTGGCGGTGTCCATCTTGATCATGGCAAGATTCGTAGCTTCTGGAGTCCTTCCATGTGAAGATCGGTGAGCCATAAGCTCGGCCCATGGACTGTGGGTCGTTTAGGTTGGTACCCCCTAGTCTAGGACACCGTCAATTGGGAGGAGAGAGAGAAGAGAGGGACCATGCATGTGATTGGTCAACTGCATATCCAGACTTCGGCAAAGCCCCCCCCCCCCCCCCGGTTTGTCTCTTGGATACTGGAATCCATGCGTCCGGGCTAAGCGTACCTATATAGGTTCCCATTGGATGGCAAAAGTGGTCCGAACACTGTGGTTCGGACATATAGTGAAGGTTTGAGGGTCCGCTTTGGAATGCCCTAAGGGCATCTCCAACATCGACCCTTAAACCGCTCGCATACGTCCGGATCGTTGTTGTCCTCGGCTTTGAAGACCAGTTCAGGGGCTACTGAAGGTGTCCTGGACTTAGGGGGCGTCAACCTGTTGTTGGGAAACGTTGGATGGAAAACAAAAAAATTCTACGCACACGCAATTATCTATCCATGGAGATGCATAGCAACGAGGGGGAGAGTGTGTCTACGTACCCTCGTAGACCGTAAGTGGAAGCATTTCACAATGCGGTTGATGTAGTCGAACTTTCTTCGCGCTCCAACCGATCTAGTACCGAACGTACGGCACCTCCGCGTTCTGCACATGTTCAGCTCGGTGACGTCCTCGCCTTCTTGATCCAGCAAGATGGGTGAAGTAGTAGATGAGTTCCGTTAGCACGACGGCGTGGTGACGGTGATGATGAAGTGATCCCCGTAGGGCTTCGCCTAAGCACTACGAAAATATAACCGAGGGAGTAAACGGTGGACGGGTGCACCGCACACGGCTAAGACAATGTTGTGTACCTGTGTGGTGCCCCTTCCCCACATATATATAGGTGGGAGGGGAGGAGGCAGCCCCTAGTGCGCCCCAAGAGACCTGGCGGCGCCCCTAGGGCTGCTGCCTTGCCCTGCACCCCCCCCCCCCCTTCCTTATATGAAGAAGGGGGAAGGAAAGAGGGGGGGAGAGGGAAGGAAGGGGGAGTCCTACTCCACACTTTCCTTTCCCTCCTCTCTTTCCTTCTCCTCCTCATAGGCCGGCCTCTATAGGGGGCGCACCAGCCCCTTTTGGGCTGGTGTGTTCCCTCTCCTGGGCCATAAGGCCCATATCTTTGCCGAGGGTGCCCGAAACTCCTTTCCGGTGACCCGATAAGTACCCGGTACCCTCCGGAACACTTCCGGTGTCCGAATACTATCGTACTTTATATCAATCTTTACCTCTCGACCATTTCAAGACTCCTCATCATGTCCGTGATCTCATCCGGGACTCCGAACAACATTCGGTCACCAAATCACATAACTCATATAATACTATATCGTCATCGAACGTTAAGCGTGCGGACCCTACGGGTTCGAGAACTATGTAAACATGACCGAGACACCTCTCCGGTCAATAACCAATAGCGGAACCTGGATGCTCATATTGGCTCCTACATATTCTACGAAGATCTTTATCGGTCGAACCGTTATGACAACATATGTAATTCCCTTTGTCCATCGGTATGTTACTTGCCCGAGATTCGATCGTCGGTATCTTCATACCTAGTTCAATCTCATTACCGGCAAGTCTCTTTACTCGTTCCGTAATACATCACCTCGTGACTAACTCCTTAGTCGTTTGCTTGCAAGCTTATGATGTGTATTACCGAGAGGGCCCAGAGATACCTCTTCGATACTCGAAGTGATAAATCCTAATCTCGATCTATGCCAACTCAACAAATACCTTCGGAGATACCTGTAGAGCATCTTTATAATCACCCAGTTACGTTGTGATGTTTGATAGCACACAAGGCATTCCTCCGGTATCCGGGAGTTGCATAATCTCATAGTCGAAGGAATATGTATTTGACATGAAGAAAGCAATAGCAATAAAACTGAACGATCATTATGCTAAGCTAACAGATGGGTCTTGTCCATCACATAATTCTCCTAATGATGTGATCCCGTTATCAAATGACAACTCATGTCCATGGTTAGGAAACCATAACCATCTTTGATCAACGAGCTAGTCAAGTACAGGCTCACTAGGGACACGGTGTTTGTTTATGTATTCACACATGTATTTAGGTTTCCGATCAATACAATTCTAGCATGAATAATAAACCTTTATCATGAATAAGGAAATATAAAATAACGACTTTATTATTGCCTCTAGGGCATATTTCCTTCAGTCTCCCACTTGCACTAGAGTCAATAATCTAGTTCACATCACCATGTGATTTAACACCCATAGTTCACATCGCCATGTGACCAACACCCAAAGAGTTTACTAGAGTCAATAATCTAGTTCACATCGCCATGTGATTAACACCCAAAGAGTACTAAGGTGTGATCATGTTTTGCTTGTGAGAGAAGTTTAGTCAACGGGTCTGCCACATTTAGATCCGTATGTATTTTGCAAATTTCTATGTCTACGATGCTCTGCATGGAGCTACTCTAGCTGATTGTTCCTACTTTCAATATGTATCTAGATTGAGACTCAGAGTCATCCGGATCGGTGTTAAAACTTGCATCGACGTAACCCTTTACGACGAACTCTTTATCACCTCCATAACCGAGAAACATTTCCTTAGTCCTCTTAGGTAACTAAGGATAATTTTGACCGCTGTCCAGTGATCAACTCCTGGATCACTATTGTACCCCCTTGCCAAACTCATGGCAAGGTACACAATAGGTCTGGTACACAGCATGGCATACTTTATAGAACCTATGGCTTAGGCATAGGGAATGACTTTCATTCTCTCTCTATCTTCTGCCGTGGTCGGGTTGTGAGTCTTAATCAACTTCACACCTTGCAACACAGGCAAGAACTCTTTCTTTGACTGATCTATTTTGAACTTCTTCAAAACTTTGTCAAGGTATGTGCTTTGTAAAAGTCCTATTAAGCGTCTCGATCTATCCCTATAGATCTTGATGCTCAATACGTAAGCAGCTTCACCGACGTCTCTCATTGAAAAATTCTTATTCAAGTATCCTTTTATGCTATCCAGAAATTCTATATCATTTCGAATCAACAATATGTCATCCACATATAATATCAGAAATGCTACAGAGCTCCCACTCACTTTCTTGTAAATACAGGCTTCATCATAAGCCTGTATAAAACCATATGCTTTGATCACCTTATCAAAGCATATATTCCAACTCCGAGATGCTTGCACCAGCCCATAGATGGATAGCTAGAGCTTGCACACTTTGTTAGAACCTTTAGGATTGACAAAACCTTCTAGTTGCATCATATACAACTCTTCTTTAAGAAATCCATAAAGGAATGCAGTTTTGACATCCATTTGCCAGATTTCATAATCATAAAATGCGGCAATTGCTAACATGATTCGGACAGACTTAAGCATCGCTACGGGTGAGAAAGTCTCATCATAGTCAACCCCTTGAACTTGTCGAAAACCTTTTGAGACAAGTCGAGCTTTGTAGACAGTAACATTACCATCAGCGTCAGTCTTCTTCTTGAAGATCCATTTATTCTCTATGGCTTGCCGATCATCGGGCAAGTCCACCAAAGTCCATACTTTGTTCTCATACATGGATCCTATCTCAAATTTCATGGCCTCAAGCCACCTGTCGGAATCTGGGCTCATCATAGCTTCTTCATAGTTCGTAGGTTCATCATGGTCTAGTAACATGACTTCCAGGACAGGATTACCGTACCACTCTGGTGCGGAACGTGCTTTGTTCAACCTACGAAGTTCTATAGTAACTTGATCCAAAGTTTCATGATCATCATCATTAGCTTCCTCTCTAGTTGGTGTAGGCATCACGGGAACGGTTTTCTCTGATGAACTACTTTCCAATTCGAGAGAAGGTACAACTACCTCATCAAGTTATACTTTCCTCCCACTCACTTCTTTCGAGAGAAACTCCTTCCCTAGAAAGGACCCATTCTTAGCAACAAAGATTTTTGCCTTCGGATCTGTGGTAGAAGGTATACCCAATAGTTTCTTTCGGGTATCCTATGAAGACGCACTTCTCCAATTTGGGTTCGAACTTATCAGGCTGAAGCCTTTTGACATAAGTGTCGCAACCCCAAACTTTAAGAAACGACAGCTTAGGTTTCTTACCAAACCACAGTTCATACGATGTCGTCTCAACGGATTTAGATGGTGCCCTATTTAACATGAATGCGGCTGTCTCTAATGAATAACCCCAAAACGATAATGGTAAATCGGTAAGAGACCTCATAGATCGCACCATATCTAATAAAGTATGGTTATGATGTTCGGACACACCATTATGTTGTGGTGTTCCAGGTGGCATGAGTTGTGAAACAATTCCACATTGTTTTAAATGAAGGCCAAACTCGTAACTCAAATATTCGCCTCCGCGATCAGATCGTAGAAACTTCATTTTCTTGTTACGATGATTCTCCACTTCACTCTGAAATTCTTTGAACTTTTCAAATGTTTCAGACTTGTGTTTCATTAAGTAGGTATACCCATATCTACTAAAATCATCAGTGAAGGTGAGAAAATAACGATACCCGACGCGTGCTTCAACACTCATCGGACCGCATACATCGGTATGTATTATTTCCAATAAGTCATTAGCTCGCTCCATTGTTCCGGAGAATGGAGTTTTAGTCATCTTGCCCATGAGGCATGGTTCGCAAGCATCAAATGATTCATAATCAAGTGATTCCAAAAGCCCATCTGCATGGAGTTTCTTCATGCGCTTTTGTACCAATATGACCTAAACGGCAGTGCTACAAATATGTTGCACTATCATTATCAACTTTGCATCTTTTGGCATCAATATTATGAATATGTGTATCACTACGATCGAGATTCAATAAACCATTTTCATTGGGTGTATGACCATAGAAGGTTTTATTCATGTAAATAGAACAACAATTATTCTCTGACTTAAATGAATAACTGTATCGCAATAAACATGATCCAATCATATTCATGCTCAACGCAAACACCAAATAACATTTATTTAGGTCCAACACTAATCCCGAAGGTAGAGGGAGTGTGCGATGGTGATCTTATCAACCTTGGAATCACTTCCAACACACATCGTCACCTCGCCATTAACTAGTCTATGTTCATTTCGCAACTCCTGTTTCGAGTTACTAATCTTAGCAACTGAACCGGTATCAAATACCCAGGGGCTACTATGAACACTAGTAAAGTACACATCAATAACATATATCAAATATACCTTTGTTCACTTTGCCATCCTTCTTATCCGCCAAGTATTTGGGCAGTTCCGCTTTTAGTGACCATTTCCTTTGCAGTAGAAGCACTCAGTTTCAGGCTTGGGTCCAGCTTTGGGCTTCTTCATGGGAGCGACAACTTGCTTGCCATTCTTCTTGAAGTTCCCTTTCTTTCCCTCGCCCTTTTTTCTTGAAACTAGTGGTCTTATTAACCATCAACACTTGATGCTCTTTCTTGATTTCTACCTTCTCTGATTTCAGTATCGCAAAGAGCTCGGGAATCGTTTTCGTCATCCCTTGCATATTATAGTTCATCATGAAGTTCTAGTAGCTTGGTGATAGTGACTAGAGAATTTTGCCAATCACTATCTTATCTGGAAGATTAACTCCCACTTGATTCAAGCGATTGTAGTACCTAGACATTCTGAGTGCATGCTCACTGGCTGAGCTATTCTCCTCCATCTTGTAGGCAAAGTACTTGTCAGAAGTCTCATACCTCTCGACACGGGCATGAGTCTGAAATACCAATTTCAGCTCTTGGAACATCTCATATGCTCTGTGGCGTTCAAAACGTTTTTGAAGTCCCGGTTCTAAGCCGTAAAGCATGGCGCACTAAACTATCAAGTAGTCATCATACCGAGCTTGCCAAACGTTCATAACATCTGCATCTGCTCCTGCAACAGGTCTGTCACGTAGCGGTGCATCAAGGACATAATTCTTCTGTGCAGCAATGAGGATAATCCTTAGATCACGGACCCAGTCCGTATCATTGCTACTATCATCTTTCAACTTAGTTTTCTCTAGGAACATATCAAAATAAAACAGGGGAGCTATACGCGAGCTATTGATCTACAACATAGATATGCAAACACTATCAGGACTAAGTTCATGATAAATTAAGTTCAATTAATCAAATTACTTAAGAACTCCCATTTAAATAGACATCCCTCAAGTCATCTAAGTGATACGTGATCCAAATCAACTAACCCATGTCCGATCATCACGTGAGATGGGGTAGTCATCAATGGTGAACATCTCTATGTTGATCATATATACTATATGATTCACGTTCGATCTTTCGATCTCCAGTGTTCCGAGGCCATGTCTGTACATGCTGGGCTCGTCAAGTTTAACCCAAGTATTCTGCATGTGCAAAATTGTCTTACACCCGTTGTATGTGAACATAGAGTCTATCACACCCGATCATCACGTGGTGTCTCAACACGACGAACTGTAGCAATGGTGCATACTCAGGGAGAACACTTTTACCTTGAATTTTAGTGAAGGGATCATCTTATAATGCTACCGCCGTTCTAAGCAAAATAAGATGCATAAAGGACAAACATCACATGCAATCAAAATATGTGACATGATATGGCCGTCATCATCTTGTGCTTTTGATCTCCATTTCCAAAGCATCGTCATGATCTCCATCGCCACCGGCTCGACACCTTGATCTCCATCATTGCGTCATGGTCGTCTCGCCAACTATTGCTTATACAACTATCGCTAATGCATAGTGACAAAGTAAAGTAATTACATGGTGTTTGCATTTCATACAATAAAGAGACAACCATAAGGCTCCTGCCGGTTGCCGATAACTTAGAAAACATGATCATCTCATACAACAACATATATCACATCATGTCTTGACCATATCACATCACAACATGCCCTGCAAAAACAAGTTAGACGTCCTCTACTTTGTTGTTGCAAGTTTTACGTGGCTGCTACGGGTTTCTAGCAAGAACCGTTCTTACCTACGGCAAAAACCACAACGGTGATTCATGAAGTTTGCTGTTTTAACCTTCTTCAAGGACCGGTCGTAGTCAAATTCGATTCAACTAAAGTAGGAGAAACAGACACCCGCCAGCCACCTTTATGCAAAACTAGTTGCATGTCAGTCGGTGGAACCGGTCTCATGTGCGTGGACATGTAAGGTTGGTCCGGGCCGCTTCATCCCACAATACCGCCGAATCAAAATAAGATGTTGGTGGTAAGCAGTATGACTATCGCCGCCCACAACTTTTTGTGTTCTAATCGTGCATATCATCTATGCATAGACCTGGCTCTGATACCACTACTGGGAAACGTTGCATGGAAAACAAAAAAAATATCTACGCACACGCAATGATCTATCCAAGGAGATGCATAGCAACGAGGGGTAGAGTGTGTCTACATACCCTCGTAGACCGCAAGCGGAAGCGTTTCACAACGCGGTTGATGTAGTCGAACTTTCTTCGCGCTCCAACCGATCTAGTACCGGACGTACGGCACCTCCGCGTTCTGCACACGTTCAGCTTGGTGACATCCTCGCCTTCTTGATCCAGCAAGATGGGCGAAGTAGTAGATGAGTTCCGTCAGCACGACAGTGTGGTGATGGTGATGGTGAAGTGATATCCGTAGGGCTTCGCCTAAGCACCACGAAAATATGACCGAGGGAGTAAACGGTGGACGGGGGCGCCGCACACGGCTAAGACAATGTTGTGTACCTGTGTGGCGCCCCCTCCCCACATATATATATAGGTGGGAGGGGAGGAGGCAGCCCCTAGTGCACCCCAAGAGACCTGGCGGCAGCCCTAGGGCTGCTGCCTTGCCTTGCGCCCCCCCCCCCCTTTCCTTATATGAAGAAGGGGGAAGGAAAGAGGGGGGGAGAGGGAAGGAAGGGGGAGTCCTACTCCACACTTTCCTTTCCCTCCTCTCTTTCCTTCTCCTCCTCATAGGCCGGCCTCTATAGGGGGCGCACCAGCCCCTTTTGGGCTGGTGTGTTCCCTCTCCTGGCCCATAAGGCCCATATCTTTGTCGGGGGTGCCCGAAACTCCTTTCCGATGACCCAATAAGTACCCGGTACGCTCCGGAACACTTGTGGTGTCCGAATACCATCGTCCTATATATCAATCGTTACCTCTCGACCATTTCGAGACTCCTCTTCATGTCCGTGATCTCATCCGGGACTCCGAACAACATTCGGTTACCAAATCACATAACTCATATAATACTATATCGTCATCGAACGTTAAGCGTGCGGACCCTATGGGTTAGAGAACTATGTAGACATGACCGAGACACCTCTCCGGTCAATAACCAATAGCGGAACCTGGATGATCATATTGGCTCCTACATATTCTACGAAGATCTTTATCGGTCGAACCGTTATGACAACATACGTAATTCCCTTTGTCCATCGGTATGTTACTTGCCCGAGATTCGATCGTCGGTATCTTCATACCTAGTTCAATCTCATTACCGGCAAGTCTCTTTACTTGTTCCGTAATACATCACCTCGTGACTAACTCCTTAGTCGTTTGCTTGCAAGCTTATGATGTGTATTACCGAGAGGGCCCAGAGATACCTCTTCGATACTCGGAGTGACAAATCCTAATCTCGATCTATGCCAACTCAACAAATACCTTCGAAGATACCTATAGAGCATCTTTATAATCACCAGTTACGTTGTGATGTTTGATAGCACAAAAGGCATTCCTCCGATATCCGGGAGTTGCATAATCTCATAGTCGAAGGAATATGTATTTGACATGAAGAAAGCAATAGCAATAAAATTGAACGATCATTATGCTAAGCTAACGGATGGGTCTTGTCCATCACATCATTCTCCTAATGATGTGATCCCGTTATCAAATGACAACTCATGTCCAGGGTTAGGAAACCATAACCATCTTTGATCAACGAGCTAGTCAAGTAGAGGCTCACTAGGGACACGATGTTTGTTTATGTATTCACACATGTATTTAGGTCTCCGATCAATACAATTCTAGCATGAATAATAAACCTTTATCATGAATAAGGAAATATAAAATAATAACTTTATTATTGCCTCTAGGGCATATTTCCTTCACATGTACGGCCCGTCATCCATGGGCTGGACTGATGACCCTCCGTCCACTAGGGGATGGTCTACCGAAGCTGTGATCCCTGGCGTGAGTGAGCTGGAAATTTCCGGTGACTTGGCGTATACTTCAAGGAAAGATCTAGTAGTCGACGTGTTTATTCCTAGTTGGCAATCGACCATATGCGTGACCTAGATACCCCCGGTGCATATATAAGCCGAGGGGTTTATTCTTTACGGGCACGACAATAAGCTTAGGGTTTAGAACACATTCATCCGATCTCGAGGTAGATCATCATGTACTATGTACCCCATCAAATCAATACAACCAAAGCGGGACGTAGGGTTTTACCTCTTCGAGAGGGCCTGATCCTGGGTAAAACAATGTCTCCCTTGTTTTTTGTTACCATTGTTCCCAGACTCACAGCTCGGGACCCCTACCCGAGATCCGCCGGTTTTAGCACCGACAGGCGCATTGAGGTAGGGCGTGAAATGCTTGTGTTCATGAAACCAAGTATGAATGTATGGCCAAAAGGTTGTGCCATTTTGCTCAGTGCCATGGATCGGATCAAGGCTAGTAGCCAACCATGCACCACACAACAACTCGTTCTCCCGCATGTTGAAGCTTCCTCCTCTGACCCTCCTCTTTGTATCACCACCAAAATCATCTGGACCATCGTTCTTGTTGTCCTCCTCCTCCTGCTGCTACCCGCCGGCCCAGTCATGCTGTTGTGTGTCCATGCCCAGCTGGGTGTAGTCCTACTTCTACGTGCTGGCTGGGTGTAATGTTGCGTGCCTGGCTAGTTATAGGTGCCGGGCTGAGTGAGCTCTGAGTCATCCACCTGTCTATCCTCATAGGAACCTCCTCCTCTACCCCCCTCGTGGATGATCTCGTAGATCTCCCTGTCCACGTCATCGTACATTGGCTTTTCTGCTTTACGCATACCACCGAACAGCATGCGGGCACCCATCTGCTCCACACCCGTCGTTCACATGTGGACAAGAAGCGGCGATGAACACTTAGAGAAAAGCAGAGGTGTCGCGTTGACGTTGATGATGAATGGCCCGATGAGGGATGCCAGGGACTGCCTACCCAGCTACTTGGTGGCATAGTAGTATGTAGCATTGTAATGTCCCGGCCACGTCTGCACGGTTACCGAAGGCGGCGGCCCCTTGGCCCTGGCCCCGACCTCCACCACATCTACTGTTGGGGAACGTAGTAATAATTCAAAATTTTCCTACGTGTCACCAAGATCAATCTAGGAGATGCTAGCAACAAGTGAGAGGGAGTGCATATTCATACCCTTGAAGATCGCTAAGCGGAAGCGTTACAAGAACGCGGTTGATGGAGTCGTACTCGCGGCGATTCAAATCGTGGAAGATCCGATTCAAGCGTCGAACGGACGGCGCCTCCGCGTTCAACACACGTACAGCCCGGGGACGTCTCCTCCTTCTTGATCTAGCAAGGGGAGAGGAGAAGTTGAGGGAGAGCTCCGGCAGCACGACAGCGTGGTGGCGGTGGAGCTCGTGGTTCTCCGGCAGAGCTTCACTAAGCACTACGGAGGAGGAGGAGTAGGAAGGGGAAGGGCTGCGCCAGGGGAAGGGTTCAGCTCCCATGCACCTCCCCACTATATATAGGGGTGGAGGGGGCTGGTTTCTTGCCCTCCAAGTCCATTGGGGCGTTGGCAAAGGTGGGAGGAAAGAAATCCCATCCTTTCCCTTCCCCACCGATTGTTATCCCCCCTTTTAGGGATCTTGATCTTATCCCTTCGGGATATGATCTTATTCCTTCTAAGGGGGGATCTTGGTGCGCCTTGACCAGGGGTGTGGGGCCTTGCCCCCACTACCCACGTTCATGTGGGTCCCCCCATGCAGGTGGGCCCCACTCCAGAACCTTCTAGAACCTTCCCTGTATAATACCGAAAAATCCCGAACATTTTCCGGTGGCCAAAATAGGACTTCCCATATATAAATCTTTACCTCCGGACCATTCCGGAACTCCTCGTGACGTCCGGGATCTCATCTGAGACTCCGAACAACTTTGGGTAACCACATACAATTTCCCATAACAACTCTAGCGTCACGGAACCTTAAGTGTGTAGACCCTACGGGTTCGGGAACCATGCAGACATGACCGAGACACCTCTCCTGCCAATAACCAATAGCGGGATCTGGATACCCATATTGGCTCCCACATGTTCCACGATGATCTCATTGGATGAACCACGATGTCGGGGATTCAATCAATCCCGTATACAATTCCCTTTGTCCATCGGTATGTTACTTGCCCGAGATTCGATCGTCAGTATCCCTATACCTTGTTCAATCTCGTTACCGGCAAGTCTCTTTACTCGTTCCGTAACGCATGATCCTGTGGCTAACTCCTTAGTCACATTGAGCTCATTATGATGATGCATTACCTAGTGGGCACAGAGATACCTCTCCGTCATACGGAGTGACAAATCCCAGTCTCGATTCGTGCCAACCCAACAAACACTTTTGGAGATACCTGTAGTGCACCTTTATGGTCACCCAGTTACGTTGTGATGTTTGATACACCCAAAGCATTCCTACGGTATCCGGGAGTTACACAATCTCATGGTCTAAGGAAATGATACTTGACATTAGAAAAGCTCTAGCAAATGAACTACACGATCTTGTGCTATGCTTAGGATTGGGTCTTGTCCATCACATCATTCTCCTAATGATGTGATCCCGTTATCAATGACATCCAATGTGCATGGTCAGGAAACCACAACCATCTATTGATCAACGAGCTAGTCAACTAGAGGCTCACTAGGGACATGCTGTGGTCTATGTATTCACACATGTATTACGGTTTCCGGTTAATACAATTATAGCATGAACAATAGACAATTATCATGGACAAGGAAATATAATAATAACCATTTTATTATTGCCTCTAGGGCATATTTCCAATAGTCTCCCACGTGCACTAGAGTCAATAATCTAGTTACATTGTGATGAATCGAACACCCATAGAGTTCTGGTGCTGATCATGTTTTGCTTGTGGAAGAGGTTTAGTCAACGGATCTGCGACATTCAGATCCGTATGTACTTTACAAATATCTATGTCTCCATCTTGAATATATTCACGAATGGAGTTGAAGCAGCGCTTGATGTGCTTGGTCTTCCGGTGAAACCTGGGCTCCTTGGCAATGGCAATAGCTCCAGTGTTGTCACAGAAGAGAGTCAACGGGCCCGACGCATTGGGAATCACTCCTATGTCGGTGATAAACTCCTTCATCCAGACTCCTTCCTGAGCTGCTTCCGAAGCAGCTATGTACTCCACTTCACATGTAGATCCCGCCACGACGCTTTGCTTGCAACTGCACCAGCTGATTGCCCCACCATTCAAAATGTACACGTATCCGGTTTGTGACTTGGAGTCATCCAGATCTGTGTCAAAGCTAGCATCGACGTAACCCTTTACGACGAGCTCTTCGGCACCTCCATAAACGAGAAACATATCCTTAGTCCTTTTTAGGTACTTCGGGATATTCTTGACCATTGTCCAGTGTTCCATTCCGGGATCACTTTGGTACCTCCCTACCAAACTTATGGCAAGGTTCACATCAGGTCTGGTACACAGCATGGCATACATAATAGAGCCTATGGCTGAGGCATAGGGGATGACACTCATCTTTTATCTTTCTTCTGCCGAGGTCGGGCGTTGAGCTGCGCTCAATCTCACACCTTGCAATACAGGCAAGAACCCCTTTTTGGACTGATCCATATTGAACTTCTTCAATATCTTGTCAAGGTATGTGCTTTGTGAAAGACCAATGAGGCGTCTCGATCTATCTCTATAGATCTTGATGCCTAATATGTAAGCAGCTTCTCCAAGGTCCTTCATTGAAAAACACTTATTCAAGTAGGCCTTTATGCTTTCCAAAAGTTTTATATCATTTCCCATCAACAGTATGTCATCCACATATAATATGAGAAATGCTACAGAACTCGCACTCACTTTCTTACAAATACAGGCTTCTCCATAAGTCTGTATAAACCCAAACGCTTTGATCATTTCATCAAAGCGAATATTCCAACTCCGAGATGCTTGCACCAGCCCATAGATGGAGCGCTGGAGCTTGCATACTTTGTCAGCATTCTTAGGATCGACAAAACCTTCCGGCTGCATCATATACAATTCTTCCTTAAGGAAACCATTAAGGAATGCCGTTTTAATGTCCATTTGCCAGATCTCACAATCATAGAATGCGGCAATTGCTAACATGATTCGGACGGACTTTAGCTTCGCTACGGGTGAGAAGGTCTCACCGTAGTCAACCCCTTGAACTTGTCGATAACCCTTAGCGACAAGCCGAGCCTTATAGACGGTCACATTACCATCCGCGTCAGTCTTCTTCTTAAAGATCCACTTATTCTCTATAGCTTTCCTATCATCGGGCAAGTCCATCAAAGTCCATACTTTGTTTTCATACATGGATCATATCTCGGATTTCATGGCTTCAAGCCATTTGTTGGAATCCGGGCCCGCCATCGCTTCTTCATAGTTCGAAGGTTCACCGTTGTCTAACAACATGATTTCCAGGACAGGGTTGCCGTACCACTCTGGTGCGGAACGTGTCCTCGTGGACCTACGAAGTTCAGTAGCAACTTGACTCAAAGTTTCATGATCATCATCATTAACTTCCTCTCTAGTCGGTGCAGGCACCACAGAAACATCTTCTTGAGCTGCGCTACTCTCCGGTTCAAGAGGGGGTACCTCATCAAGTTCTACTTTCCTCCCACTTACTTCTTTTGAGAGAAACTATTTCTCTAGAAAGGATCCATTCTTGGCAACAAAGATCTTGCCTTCGGATCTGAGGTAGAAGGTATACCCAATAGTTTCCTTAGGGTATCCTATGAAGACGCATTTTTCCGATTTGGGTTCGAGCTTTTCAGGTTGAAGTCTCTTGACATAAGCATCGCATCCCCAAACTTTCAGAAACGACAGCTTAGGTTTCTTCCCAAACCATAATTCATACGGTGTCGTCTCAACGGATTTAGACAGTGCCCTATTTAAAGTGAATGCGGCAGTCTCTAAAGCATAACCCCAAAATGATAGCGGTAGATCGGTAAGAGACATCATAAATCGCACCATATCCAATAGAGTGCGATTACAACATTCGGACACACCATTACGCTGAGGTGTTCCAGGCGGCGTGAGTTGTGAAACAATTCCACATTTCCTTAAGTGCGTGCCAAACTCATGACTCAAGTATTCTCCTCCACGATCTGATCGTAAGAACTTTATTTTCCTGTCACGTTGACTCTCTACCTCGCTCTGAAATTCCTTGAACTTTTCAAAGGTCTCAGACTTGTGTTTCATTAAGTAGACATACCCATATCTACTTAAGTCATCAGTGAGGGTGAGAACATAACGATAGCCACCACGAGCCTCAACGCTCATTGGACCGCATACATCAGTATGTATTATTTCCAACAAGTTGGTTGCTCGCTCCATTGTTCTGGAGAACGGAGTCTTGGTCATTTTGCCCATGAGGCATGGTTCGCACGTGTCAAATGATTCATAATCAAGAGACTCCAAAAGTCCATCTGCATGGAGTTTCTTCATGCGTTTGACACCAATGTGACCAAGGCGGTAGTGCCACAAGTATGTGGGACTATCATTATCAACCTTACATCTTTTGGCATTCACACTATGAATATGTGTAACATCACGTTCGAGATTCAATAAAAATAAACCATTGACCAGCGGGGCATGACCATAAAACATATCTCTCATATAAATAGAACAACCATTATTCTCAGATTTAAATGAGTAGCCATCTCACATTAAACGAGATCCAGACAATGTTCATGCTCAAAGCTGGCACTAAATAACAATTATTGAGGTTTAAAACTAATCACGAAGGTAAATGTAGAGGTAGCGTGCCGACGGCGATCACATCGACCTTGGAACCATTCCCGACGCGCATCGTCACCTCGTCCTTCGCCAGTCTCCGCTTATTTTGCAGCTCCTGTTTTGAGTAACAAATGTGAGCAACCGCACCGGTATCAAATACCCAGGAGCTACTACGAGCGCTGGTAAGGTACACATCAATAACATGTATATCATATATACCTTTGGCATTGCCGGCCTTCTTATCCGCTAAGTACTTGGGGCAGTTCCGCTTCCAGTGACCATTTCCCTTGCAATAAAAGCACTCAGTCTCAGGCTTGGGTCCATTCTTTGGCTTCTTCCCGGCAACTGACTTATCGGGCGTGGCAACTCCCTTGCCGTCCATCTTGAAGTTCTTCTTACCCTTGCCTTTCTTGAAACTAGTGGTCTTATTCACCATCAACACTTGATGTTCCTTTTTGATCTCCACCTCTGCTGATTTCAGCATTGAATATAACTCAGGAATGGACTTCTCCATCCCTTGCATATTGTAGTTCATCACGAAGCTCTTGTAGCTAGGTGGAAGCGACTGGAGGATCCTGTCAATGACCGAGTCATCTGGAAGATTAACTCCCAGCTAAGACAAGCGGTAGTGCAACCCAGACATTTTGAGTATATGCTCGCTGAAAGAACATGAGGTGCCCCCATGTTCGGTTTTGGTAATTCATGACAATCTCTATGGACTAATGGTTGCCTTGAGTTATATTTGAAGGATTTGTCCGGCTTTTCTTGGAGTCCATTTGTTGGTTTCAAGGAGAGTTTGTGATGACCAAGGTGCTATTCAAGGAATTACCTAAAGATTGGTCATGTGAGAGGTTGATCAAAACTAAGTCAAAGAGTGAATCAAGTTGATCAACACATAAAGCGTAGAAGATGTACCGAGTGGGATCAAGCGATCCCATGGTATGCTAAGCATTGTCAATTACGCTTTGTGTACTAACCCATGGTCTTCGGGAGAGTTCTTTGTGGGCTTAGGTTGCGGTGTGCAAGTTCAAGTGGATCATCACGAAGAGATCATATGCTTGAAGCTTGCCATCCATTGTGGTGGCAATGGACTTGTGAAGATGAGCCAAAGAGTGGCTCACCCATAGTGGAGTATGGGGGAGCAATCTACTAGTCTTCACCGAGCCAACGCAATCAAGAAAGGTGGTTCAACTTGAGGAAGTCAAGATCGTCATCATCTAGCTCAAGTGGACTTTGTGCAAGGCAAAGGTTTGCCTTTGATAGGTTTTCTATTTTACCGGTCTCATGGTGGTAGTTTGGAGACCGGGTTATAGGATCGATAGCCGTACTATCAAGGGGGGCTCTCAAGTGAGTAGCTTGATCGTATCGTTCGTCGAGAGCTCAAACCATTGCATCCTTGCATCACCTTTCTTGATTCTTATTTGTATTTCTCTTTTTGAGGTTTTAGATCTTGTGGTTATCTTCGTGAGAAGCTCTAGTACATCGAAAATGGATTTCATATGCTTCTTCTTTTGCGTTTTCGGTGTTGGAGGTTTTACCGGTCTTATTCGAGGAAGGGTTCTCACCATTTTCTTGTGGGCCTTTTCTCATTTGCTTCTTGTTGTTATTTCTATCAAGATTGTGTTAGCCCATGTCGTTAGCTTTCCAACAAACTTGGTTTCGTTGAATTCGGAGTCCGTTTGCAGAAGTTGTGTCAGTTTTGGTGTCCTTAAAAAGGCTGCAGCGGTACTACCGCTCATGGGAGCGGTACTACCGCTTGGAGGGGATGTAATTTTTTACTACCGCTCTTGGGAGCGGTACTACCGCTTGGAGTGGATGTAATTTTTTACTACCGCTCCAGAGCGGTACTACCGCGGCTACTTCCGCTCCGGACCAAAAACTCGTCTTAAGTCCAGCGGTGGTAGGCACGGATGTATTTTTTTAGTACCGCTCGCAAGTAGTAGTACCGCTACCCTTAGCGGTAGTACCGCTACCCCTAGTGGTAGTACCATGAGGACGAGCGGTAGTACCGCTCCGGCGGTTCTACCGGCCTTTTGCCTCCTCGCTGTTGTTTTTCAAAGGGCTTCCACCGCCCTAGTGGTAGTACCGCTCTGTGCGGGCTGTGAGCATAACGGTTGGATTTTTCCCCACCTATAAAAGGGGGTCTTCTTCCCCAATGAACCTAATCCTTTTGAGCTCGTGTTCTTCGCCCATTGTTGACCTTCTTCGAGCTTGCTATCTCTCAATCCCTCCATGGATTCTTGCTAGTTTTTTGGGGGAAAAGAGAGAGGAGATCTAGATCTACGTTTCCACCATTCACTTTCTCCTCTAGGTGAGGGGAACCCTTTGGATCTAGATCTTGGAGTTCTTCGTGTTCTCTTCTTCATTCTTACTCTCATTTTCCTCCCTAGCATTAGTTGCTTTGGTGGGATTTGAGAGAGAAGGACTTGGGCACTCCATGTGCCCTTGCCATTGCATTTGGTGCATTGGTTTGAGTTCTCCACGGTGATACGTGGAAATGAAGTTGAGTAGCTTATTACTCTTGGGTGCTTGGTACCCTTGAGCTTGTTCCTCTTGGGTGCTTGGGCGCCGTAGACGGTTGGTGGTGTTCGAAGCTCAATCATTATGGTGTAAAGCTCCGGGCAAGCGTCGGGGTCTCCAATTAGGTTGTGGAGATCGCCCCGAGCAATTTGACGGGTTTCGGTGACCGCCACCAAGGGTTGCCAAAGTGTACGGGTTCGGTGACCGCCCCCAAGGGTTCCCATTTGTACGGGTTCGGTGACCGCCCTCAAGGGTCCCTTAGTGGAATCACGGCATCTTGCATTGTGCGAGGGCGTGAGGAGATTACGGTGGCCCTAGTGGCTTCTTGGGGAGCATTGTGCCTCCACACCGCTCCAAACGGAGATTAGCATCCGCAAGGGTGTGAACTTCGGGATACATCATCGTCTCCGCTTGCCTCGGTTATCTCTTACCCGAGCCCTTTTACTTATGCACTTTACTTTGTGATAGCCATATTGTTTCTTGTCATATATCTTGCTATCACTTAGTTGTTTATCTTGCTTAGCATAAGTTGTTAGTGCACATAGGTGAGCCTAGTTGTTGTAGGTTTTGTGCTTGACAAATTAACCGCTAGGTTTATTCCGCATTTGATCAAACCTAAACCGTAATTATTTTAAAGCGCCTATTCACCCCCCCCCCTCTAGACGACATCCTCGATCTTTCAATTGGTATCAGAGCCTCGTCTCTCTTTATTAGGCTTTACTGCCTAGAGAGTAAAGATGTCGACTAGGGGATTAGGATTCTCTGACACTCTTAGTTTCGATGGCACAAATTTTGATGTTTGGGTAATTCGCATGCTTAATCTCTTTAGGGTCATGGACCCAAATTTAGAGCGAATTGTAGATATGGGTTTTTCTCCTCCAAAGGATCCCCAAATATTATCTTTAGAGGATGAGAAAAACTCTTATCTCAATGCTCAAGCTTCTAATGTGCTTTTCGATGCTTTGAGCAATGTAGTTATATTTCAACTCATGCCATTCCGGGATGCTCATGAGTTGTGGACAAAGCTTCAAGATAAATGTTGTGTGTCCAAGATTTGTGGGGATGATTGTTCTCCCTCCACCTCCGGCCGTGTTGCCTTCTCAACTTCCTCTACTTCACCTACATGTGGATTGCCACAAGGTAATGTTATGGTGAGTAGTGTTGGTCATTGCAATGATGATAGTGTGCTTATCGTTGATGACTCTTCATCACTATCTTGTTGCAATGCTCCATATTTGGACTTTAACACTTCGTGCACCTTACATGTTTCTCATGCTTGTGTTGATAGTCCATGCATATCTTCTAGAAATTGCTTGACTAAATCTCATGATGATATGCTTGCTATATCTTGTTGCCATGATAAAAATGCATGTATTTCCTCGAGTTGTTGTGCTAACAATGTAGAGGAAACCCAACACTCCATGGAACAAGATGCGGTCTTGAACGTTGCTTCAAGGGATCCTACATCATCATCTATTGCTTTTTGCCTTATGGCTAAGGCTTCAAAGGTATCTCCTACTTTGAACCCCAATATGTCTCTTGATGATGATGTTAATGCTAATGATGATGAGGATAATGATGAAGAGAATGATAATGTTGCTTCCTTAAAAATTAAGGGAGAAATGATATTTAAAGCTCTTCATAAGAATAAAATTGCTCGTTCCAACTTCATGGAAATCATGTCTATTGCCATTGAGGGCAAGAAATACATTGAGGAGTTGGAATCCCATCTCGAGGAGCATGAGGTCACCATTGATAAAATGGAAGGCCATGAGCATGATTACACTAATGAGACCGCGGACCTCTCTCAAGCTCTTGAACTTGAACAAACCACCAAGGAATCTCTTAAGGAGACCTTTGCTCTAGAATTATCTAGAATAAAGGAATCTCATGATAGAGCACTTGAGGTGGCCAATGATTTCAAAACTAAAAATGCTAAGCTTGAAGTTGCTCATGCTAGACTCCTTGAGGATTTTGAGCACCTCGAAAATGGCTCAAGGGTCATCAAGGGTGAGCTCATCAAACTCACCGAGTCTCATGCTCAACTTGAAGCTTCTTATTTAAAAGAGCTTGCCAAGTTGTCCTCTCCTATTGTTGTTAATGATGATACTTGTGCTACTAACTCTATTACTTGTGAAGCATCCATTTTGAAGGAGAATGTTGAGCTACGGGCTCAACTTGAGTTGCTATCTAGCAATTATGGGAAATTGGAAGAAAGCCATGAAAAGCTCTCAAGCTCTCATGATGATCTTCTAGTATCCCATAATGTGCTAAAGATAGCTCATGAGGCCATGATTTCTAAGGTAACATCTAGTGAGCCTCATGTGGATACTGGCACTACTTTTAGTCAAAATGCTATATTGCCTTGTGCTAGTCCTTGTAATTCATCTACTCATAACATTGGTACTTCTTGTGATGAATTACTCTCCTTGCCTTGTTGCTCTAACGATGAAGCGTATACTTCCTCTAGTACTTGTGTTGATACTAACCATGTAGAGGAAATTAAAGAGCTCAAGGCTCAAGTCACTTCTTTGAAGAAAGACTTGGAAAAGTGTCATGAAGGGAAGTCCACACTCAACAATATCTTGAGTGTGCAAAATCCCCCAATGACAAAGGTGGACTTGGATTCAACTCCAATAAGAAGAAGAAGTCCAAGAGAAACAAGAAGAAGGGCCAAGAACAAGTCAAGAATTCGGCCAAGATTATTTGCTTCAAGTGCAAAATTGAAGGGCATCATGTTAGATCTTGCCCATTGAAGAAGAAGGCCATTAGTGACAAGCAACAAGGGAAGAGGCCACAAGTTCAATCTCATGCTCAACCTCAAGTTGAAGAAAGGCCACTTCCCAAGAAGACTCAAGTTAATGCTTCTCTTGTTGAGAAATCAAGTGAGAGGAAAGTGAAGAGTAGACGTTGCTACTTATGTCGTGAGAAAGGTCACGTCGCTTCTTCATGCACTAGTGGTAACTTATCCAACCCAATTATTATTGATGATATCTATTATCTTGGGAAGGATAAGGTTGGCAATGTGTTTGCCAAATTTTTTGGTACTCAAAGTGGTGTCAAGAAAAGAACCATTTGGGTAGCCAAGCCTATTGTGACTAACCTCTTAGGACCCAACTTGGTTGGGGACCACCAAGCTCAAACTTGATCAATAGGTGTTGTTGGAGGGCATTGGAGACTTGGCTACATTATGAAGAGTTAAGGGGTCTTCATCATTCATATTGTCTCAAGCCAAGTCATTCGGATTATCAAGTTTCTATCTTATATCCAATGTTCCTCCTTGCGGTAACTCGTGCTTAAATTGTTTACATTGAAAGTTACTTGCCCCTTTCGCATGCTTTGGTTTTGTACCATGCATGTGTTTGTATATGTTGTGCTTCCAACTTGCTTATCTTGAGTAATCAAGTATGTGTGTGTTGGTTTGCACAGCATGTACGTGTGTGTCGTGCGTTGAGCCTTTATGCTTCTTTTTTGTATCTTAGTTGGCTCGTGTGAGAGATTAATGGAACATCCCATTTTGGGGGAGTGATGTGCTTTGTGCACCTCACAATCCTATAAATGTGTGTACATGAGGAATACCATCTAGTATTGATATTACAAGATTATCTAGTCGCTAGGTGGTATGTCTCTCATGAGAAATTCAAATTCTAAAAAGTCCATTAATTATCTCTTGTTGGATACTCTTATTGCCTCTTGTTAAGTTTTCCTTGGTATCACATTATGGGGGAGTAATATGCTATGTGCATATTACAAACCTAGAAAATATGTACATTTGAGATATTGTCACTTAGAGTTGATATTATTAATTATCTTGTTCCTAGGTGACATGTTAGCTCTACAAGTTGCAATTTGCTTGTGTTTGTTGTGAAGATGATGTTGGATATCCTTGTTATCTACCACCGGGAATTATTTCCAAATACTTCTTGTCTTTTGACAATTGGTACTCACTTATGTGTGGTAGAATTTATTGATCATCTTTACATTGGCTTTTGTTTTTATTTGCCTTATCTCTTGCCAAGGATTGTGTCAACTCCCGTTGTCTTCCATACCACTTGTGGATCTTGTTAATTTCTTGTTCTTGCCTAGTGTTTTCTAGATATAGTGAAAGTGGTGATCCCACCTTGTGCATTTTGTATTCAAATGCAAATTCTCTATAATGCACAACTCGTGGGGGAGCTATCCTATTTTCTTTAGAACACTCTTCTTGTGATCCTTATCAAGTGTGTTTTGGTGGAAGGCAAGCCGTTTCTTTTTGGTACTTTGTGCCATCATGAAACTTTGTAGAGGGCATGGTTTGTTTGGAACCATCCTCTCTTTAGGGAGTTCGATATCCTTCTTTTTGCGTGTTTCAATGGATATCTCATTCCTTGATGTATCTTTAATTATATCTTCCAAGTGATGATTTCTCCATTTGGTATCCTTTTTCACTTGGCATTTCTTTTTCATTTGGTATCGGTTCTTGAAAGTTTTGAGCATGCATATTTACTTCATGTATTTTCTTGGGCATGCTTTCTTTCTTTGACCCAATATATAAGGGAAACTCCACCTAGTCTCAATTTGGATGAGATGTGCATGAAATTCATTTTCATATATCTATTTGCACATATTTATGTGGAGTTTGTCCTATGTATTGGTGTTTCTAACTATTTGGTCCCAATGAGTTTGGGTAACGTTTAGTTTGTGTTGTTCTTCTAGGAACATTTGGAGATGCATTGGATGCTCGGCTCACTCACAAGGAAGGTGTTGTCACCATGTGCTTATTGGAGTCAAGCTAGGATGATCAATGAACTACTATCTACCTTCAATTGGTATCTACTACATCCTTCCAATGGTATCTCGGTAACAAGTATCATCATCTACTTCATGCACACATTTCTTGCATCAACCTTGTGTAGGTTGTATCATGGCATGTAATTCATTCTTTCTTGTGATACTTGTTTCCTTTCTCAAAGCATCCCAACAATAATCTCTTGTTGCTAGTTGTGATGTCTTTGATGCTCGTGTGGTTGGAACTCATTTATATACAATAAGACCATATCTAGCCATGTGCTATGCCTTCAAGCAAATATCTTATTGGTATATTTATGACTTCCATGTGGATATCTTATTCCTTCCTTTTTGTAACTATTTCGTGTATGCATCCTTCTTTATGGATTGATATCATCATGATCTTCATCTACCTAGAATCTTATACACTTGAGAGAAGTTGCATATCTAGTTGATATCCCTTTCTTTCACGTCCACCTTTTCCTTCTTGTATTATTTCCTTGGTGGCTCCTTGAAGGTGTGTGTCTTGAATGCGGATCTTATATCGTTGCATCTTGATGCACTCTGTTGTGGTGAAGATATTTTTTCTCTTGCTTGTCTTGATGAGGCTTTTGCCATTTCGTTTGGTATCCCTCCTCTTGACAAAGCTATCATTTTCTTTCTTCACCATGGGTTGTCACAAGTGTTGGTTATTCATTTTGCATATTTAGTGTGCTTGTGAACCCATTTGCTTGGTGTGTGTGGGAAGGACATGTCATGCACCTTGTATCTCCACTATTCAAGACTATGTTGATGCTTAATGCTCACCCTTACATTAGTCTTCTCAAGTGCTTTGCCATGACTCACACACATCTTTTTGGTTGAGCCTATTTCTAAGTTGCCTCTTTTATATGTTGCTCAACCATTTGTTTTTGCAAGTGCTAGGCTTTGTTTCCTATATGCTCACTTGCACTTGTTGTGAGCTTCTATTGATTTTGGGGGAGTGATGATCCTATTTTGTGCCCCTTGTATTCAAATACAAATATTCTTATGTGTGCACAAATCATGGGGAGCTTCTCTAGTTTCTTTAGAACACTCCTTTGCTCATATCATAATATCTTATTCATGTGGCTCGTAGGAGCATTGGTCTTGTTAGTTCAATTGGTATCTTTTGATAGCTTGTTTCAATTGGTATCTTTTGATTGCCTGATTGCTTGTTTCTCTCTTTGTTATGTCTTTGTGGCATATCATTCTTTAGCAATCTTTGAGCCTCAATATATTTCGTCTTCCTCCAAGTATTTACCTTTGGATATGTATAGTGCATTCCACTCTCTTATTGAGAAATACATAATTTATGGAGGAACACAATTTATATTGGCCTTCTTAGCTTTTCGCCCATTTTGGCAATCGATGCCAATGGGGGAGAAGTTTCAGAGAGTTTTGCAGAAAAGTTTAGAGAGTCATCTCTTCTTGCTTTGGTTTTGTTCCTAAGCTTTTGCATCTCATACGCATGCATTATTGGTTGGTGCGTTGCATGGTGATGCATAATTCCTTGTATAAACTCTCTTGAAAGTGATTGTCATCAATTACCAAAATGGGGGAGATTGAAAGAACATGAGGTGCCCCCATGTTTGGTTTTGGTAATTGATGACAATCTCTATGGACTAATGGTTGCCTTGAGTTATATTTGAAGGATTTGTCCAGCTTTTCTTGGAGTCCATTTGTTGGTTTCAAGGAGAGTTTGTGATGACCAAGGTGCTATTCAAGGAATTACCTAAAGATTGGTCATGTGAGAGGTTGATCAAGACTAAGTCAAAGAGTGAATCAAGTTGATCAACACACAAAGCGTAGAAGATGTACCGAGTGGGATCAAGCGATCTCATGGTATGGTAAGCATTGTCAATTACGCTTTGTGTACTAACCCATGGTCTTCGTGAGAGTTCTTTGTGGGGTTAGGTTGCGGTGTGCAAGTTCAAGTGGATCATCACGAAGAGATCATATGCTTGAAGCTTGCCATCCATTGTGGTGGCAATGGACTTGTGAAGATGAGCCAAAGAGTGGCTCACCCATAGTGGAGTATGGGGGAGCAATCTACTAGTCTTCACCGAGCCAACGCAATCAAGAAAAGTGGTTCAACTTGAGGAAGTCAAGATCGTCATCATCTAGCTCAAGTGGACTTTGTGCAAGGCAAAAGTTTGCCCTTGATAGGTTTTCTATTTTACCGGTCTGATGGTGGTAGTTTGGAGACCGGGTTATAGGATCGATAGCCGTACTATCAAGGGGGGCTCTCAAGTGAGTAGCTTGATCGTATCGTTCATCGAGAGCTCAAACCATTGCATCCTTGCATCATCTTTCTTGATTCTTATTTGTATTTTCTCTTTTTGAGGTTTTAGAGCTTGTGGTTATCTTCGTGACAAGCTCTAGTACATCGAAAACGGATTTCATATGCTTCTTCTTTTGCGTTTTCGGTGTTGGAGGTTTTACCGGTCTTATTCGAGGAAGGGTTCTCACCATTTTCTTGTGGGCCTTTTCTCATTTGCTTCTTGTTGTTATTTCTATCAATATTGTGTTAGCCCATGTCGTTAGCTTTCCAACAAACTTGGTTTCGTTGAATTCGGAGTCCGTTTGCAGAAGTTGTGTCAGTTTTGGTGTCCTTAAAAAGGCTGCAGCGGTACTACCGCTCATGGGAGCGGTACTACCGCTTGGAGGGGATGTAATTTTTTACTACCGCTCTTGGGAGCGGTACTACCACTTGGAGCGGATGTAATTTTTTACTACCGCTCCAGAGTGGTACTCCCGCAGCTACTTCCGCTCCGGACCAAAAACTCGTCTTAAGTCCAGCGGTGGTAGGCACGGATGTATTTTTTTAGTACCGCTTGCAAGCAGTAGTACCGCTACCCTTAGCGGTAGTACCGCTACCCCTAGCGGTAGTACCATGAGGACGAGCGGTAGTACCGCTCCGGCGGTTCAACCGACCTTTTGCCTCCTCGCTGTTGTTTTTCAAAGGGCTTCCACCGCCCTAGCGGTAGTACCGCTCCCATGAGCGGTAGTACCGCTCTGTGCGGGCTGTGAGCATAACAGTTGGATTTTTCCCCACCTATAAAAGGGGGTCTTCTTCCCCAATGAACCTAATCCTTTTGAGCTCGTGTTCTTCCCCCATTGTTGACCTTCTTCGAGCTTGCTATGTCTCAATCCCTCCATGGATTCTTGCTAGTCTTTGGGGGAAAAGAGAGAGGAGATCTAGATCTACGTTTCCACAAATCACTTTCCCCTCTAGGTGAGGGGAACCCTTTGGATCTAGATCTTGGAGTTTTTTGTGTTCTCTTCTTCGTTCTTCCTCTCATTTTCCTCCCTAGCATTAGTTGCTTTGGTGGGATTTGAGAGAGAAGGACTTGGGCACTCCATGTGCCCTTGCCATTGCATTTGGTGCATTGGTTTGAGTTCTCCACGGTGATATGTGGAAGTGAAGTTGAGTAGCTTATTACTCTTGGGTGCTTGGTACCCTTGAGCTTGTTCCTCTTGGGTGCTTGGGCGCCGTAGATGGTTGGTGGTGTTCGGAGCTCAATCATTGTGGTGTAAAGCTCCGGGCAAGCGTCGGGGTCTCCAATTAGGTTGTGGAGATCGCCCCGAGCAATTTGACGGGTTTCGGTGACCGCCGCCAAGGGTTGCCAAAGTGTACGGGTTCGGTGACCGCCCCCAAGGGTTGCCATTTGTATGGGTTCGATGACCGCCCTCAAGGGTCCCTTAGTGGAATCACAGCATCTTGCATTGTGCGAGGGCGTGAGGAGATTACGGTGGCCCTAGTGGCTTCTTGGGGAGCATTGTGCCTCCACACCGCTCCAAACGAAGATTAGCATCCGCAAGGGTGTGAACTTCGGGATACATCGTCGTCTCCGCGTGCCTCGGTTATCTCTTACCCGAGCCCTTTTACTTCTGCACTTTACTTTGTGATAGCCATATTGTTTCTTGTCATATATCTTGCTATCACTTAGTTGTTTATCTTGCTTAGCATAAGTTGTTGGTGCACATAGGTGAGCCTAGTTGTTGTAGGTTTTGTACTTGACAAATTAACCGCTAGGTTTATTCCGCATTTGTTCAAGCCTAAACCGTAATTATTTTAAAGGGCCTATTCACCCCCCCCCCCTCTAGGCGACATCCTCGATCTTTCACTCGCTGACAGAGCTGTTTTCCTCCATCTTACAACTGTAGAACTTGTCAGAGACTTCATATCTCTCGACCCGGGCATGAGCTTGGAAAACCATTTTCAGCTCTTGGAACATCTCATATGCTCCGTGTTGCTCAAAACGCTTTTGGTGCCCCGGTTCTAAGATGTAAAGCATGCCGCACTGAACCAGGGAGTAATCATCACTACACGACTGCCAGGCGTTCATAACGTCTTGAGTTGGCGGGAAAATGGGTGCGTCACCTAGCGAAGCTTCAAGGAGATATTCTTTCTTGGCAGCTATGAGGATGATCCTCAAGTTACGGACCCAGTCCGTATAGTTGCTACCATCATCTTTCAGCTTGGTTTTCTCTAGGAACGCGTTGAAGTTGAGGGCAACATTAGCGTGGGCCATTGGATCTACAAGATAGATTGTAAAGACAATTTTAGACTAAGTTCATGATAATTAAGTTCATCTGATCAAATTATTTAATGAACTCCCACTCAGATAGACATCCCTCTAGTCATCTAAGTGATACATGATCCGAATCGACTAGGCCGTGTCCTATCATCACGTGAGACGGACTAGTCATCAACGGTGAACATCTCCATGTTGATCGCATCTACTATACGACTCATGTTCGACCTTTCGGTCTCTCATGTTCCGAGGCCATGTCTGTACATGCTAGGCTCGTTAAGTCAACCTAAGTGTTTCGCATGTGTAAATCTGGCTTACACCCGTTGTATGCGAACCTTAGAATCTATCACACCCGATCATCACGTGGTGCTTCGAAACAACGAACCTTCGCAACGGTGCACACTTAGGGGGAACACATTTCTTGAAATTTTTAGTGAGGGATCATCTTATTTATGCTACCGTCGTTCTAAGCAAATAAGATGTAAACATGATAAACATCACATGCAAATCATAAAGTGACATGATATGGCCAATATCATCTTGCGCTTTTGATCTCCATCTTTGAGGCGCGGCATGATCACCATCGTCACCGGCATGACACCATGATCTCCATCATCGTGTCTTCATGAAGTTGTCTCGCCAACTATTACTTCTACTACTATGGCTAACGGTTAGCAATAAAGTAAAGTAATTACATGGCGTTTTCATTGACACGTAGGTCATACAAAAAATTAAGACAACTCCTATGGCTCCTGCCGGTTGTCATACTCATCGACATGCAAGTCGTGATTCCTATTACAAGAACATGATCAATCTCATACATCACATATATAATTCATCACATCCTTTTGGCCATATCACATCACATAGCATACCCTGCAAAAACAAGTTAGACGTCCTCTAATTGTTGTTGCATGTTTTACGTGGCTGCTATGGGTTTCTAGCAAGAATGTTTCTTACCTACGCAAAAGCCACAACGGTGATATGCCAATTGCTATTTACCCTTCATAAGGACCCTCTTCATCGAATCCGATCCGACTAAAGTGGGAGAGACAGACACCCGCTAGCCACCTTATGCAACAAGTGCATGTCAGTCGGTGGAACCTGTCTCACGTAAGCGTACGTGTAAGGTCGGTCCGGGCCGCTTCATCCCACAATGCCGCCGAATCAAGATATGACTAGTAACGGTAAGCAAATTGAACAAATCATCGCCCATAACTACTTGTGTTCTACTCGTGCATAGAATCTACGCATAGACCTAGCTCATGATGCCACTGTTGGGGAACGTAGAAATAATTCAAAATTTTCCTACGTGTCACCAAGATCAATCTAGGAGATGCTAGCAACAAGTGAGAGGGAGTGCATCTTCATACCCTTGAAGATCGCTAAGCGGAAGCGTTACAAGAACGCGGTTGATGGAGTCGTACTCGCGGTGATTCAAATCGCGGAAGATCCGATTCAAGCGCCGAACGGACGGTGCCTCCGCGTTCAACACACGTACAGCCCGGGGATGTCTCCTCCTTCTTGATCCAGCAAGGGGAGAGGAGAAGTTGAGGGAGAGCTCCGGCAGCATGACGGCGTGGTGGCAGTGGAGCTCGTGGTTCTTCGGCCGAGCTTCGCTAAGCACTACGGAGGAGGAGGAGTAGGAAGGGGAAGGGCTGCGCCAGGGGAAGGGTTCAGCTCCCATGCACCTCCCCACTATATATAGGGGTGGAGGGGGCTGGTTTCTTGCCCTCCAAGTCCATTGGGGCGTTGGCAAAGGTGGGAGGAAAGAAATCCCATCCTTTCCCTTCCCCACCGATTGTTATCCCCCCCTTTTAGGGATCTCGATCTTATCCCTTCGGGATATGATCTTATTCCTTCTAAGGGGGGATCTTGGTGCGCCTTGACCAGGGGTGTGGGGCCTTGCCCCCACTACCCACGTTCATGTGGGTCCCCCCATGCAGGTGGGCCCCACTCCAGAACCTTCTAGAACCTTCCCGGTACAATACCGAAAAATCCCGAACATTTTCCGGTGGCCAAAATAGGACTTCCCATATATAAATCTTTACCTCCGGACCATTCCGGAACTCCTCGTGACGTCCGGGATCTCATCTGAGACTCCGAACAACTTTGGGTAACCACATACAATTTCCCATAACAACTCTAGCGTCACGGAACCTTAAGTGTGTAGACCCTACGGGTTCGAGAACCATGCAGACATGACCGAGACACCTCTCCTGCCAATAACCAATAGCGGGATCTGGATACCCATATTGGCTCCCACATGTTCCACGATGATCTCATCGGATGAACCACGATGTCGGGGATTCAATCAATCCCGTATACAATTCCCGTTGTCCATCGGTATGTTACTTGCCCGAGATTCGATCGTCGGTATCCCTATACCTTGTTCAATCTCGTTACCGGCAAGTCTCTTTACTTGTTCCGTAACGCATGATCCCGTGGCTAACTCCTTAGTGACATTGAGCTCATTATGATGATGCATTACCGAGTGGGCCCAGAGATACCTCTCCGTCATACGGAGTGACAAATCCCAGTCTCGATTCGTGCCAACCCAACATACACTTTCGGAGATACCTGTAGTGCACCTTTATGGTCACCCAGTTACGTTGTGACGTTTGATACACCCAAAGCATTCCTACGGTATCCGGGAGTTGCACAATCTCATGGTCTAAGGAAATGGTACTTGACATTAGAAAAACTCTAGCAAACGAACTACACGATCTTGTGCTATGCTTAGGATTGGGTCTTGTCCATCACATCATTCTCCTAATGATGTGATCCCGTTATCAACAACATCCAATGTCCATGGTCAGGAAACCACAACCATCTATTGATCAACGAGCTAGTCAACTAGAGGCTCACTAGGGACATGCTGTGGTCTATGTATTCACACATGTATTACGGTTTCCGGTTAATACAATTATAGCATGAACAATAGACAATTATCATGAACAAGGAAATATAATAATAACCATTTTATTATTGCCTCTAGGGCATATTTCCAACATCTGCGACCATCACGCCCACCGCCTAGTCCGCCACCAGCACGCCCTCCGCCGGCCATATGCTTCCTGAGCGTTTTCGCCTTTGTGATGCGATGCCGTCTTCGGAGAAGAGGGTGTACAAGGGGCGGTCCGATCTTCACGACGTAGGATCAATAAAGGAAGGGGTAACTAGCTGCAAGCAGCCGGAAAACGGAAAATAAGAGATTATGACCCGACGAGGAGGATGCTCACCGAAGTGTGCAATCCGAACATTCGACGATCCACAACCCACAATACTACCCCACACAACCACGCTCAAGTCGTGGAGCACGGGATAGGTGCAATCTGCAAGGGAAACCACGAACTCTAACCCACACAACACGATCTAGTCATGGAGCATGAATTAGGAGCAATTTCTCAAGGAATCATGAGAATAAGGATAACAAGAGCTCTCCAATCTCAGGAGGAGTCTATGTCTTTGGTCTCTGGTAGAAATGGCAAAAGTCCCCAACGAAGGGAAGAGCTAGCCTATTTATAATCGGGACAACCCCCCTGGATAGGTGTGAAAGCAAACTAGCTTCCGGAACCAGCTTAGGTGTGAAAGAGAACCAGCTTTGGTTTGACTAAATGGCTTCGATACTTAATGAGGCATCTTGTAGAAACCTCTCGTCGGAGGTGGTTGGCAGTTCCTGACAAATCATTGTTCACTGGGGTCGAACAATGTTTCCTTCAGCAGCAAACTCGAGTTCTGGAAACCTTTCGCAAGTTGGGATATTCAAACTTGTGCAAAACATTGTTTCGTCAGAGTCGGAACAATGTTTCTTCAGCAGACAACTCATTTCTTCATGAACTCCTATCTTTCTTTCTTCACCATAAAACATTGTTTTGCATGAATTAAAATGTGTTTGGCCTTCTTCGATATTGCACCTGAGTTCAACCAACAACAAAGGTGGTGAAGGCACAACCATGTTTTCAAGGTCAAATGATAAACTTAAGTTAGCGTTCACCTGATCATGTATTTGCATTGCGCGACTTCTTGTGATTGGACCGTTGATGATTGGTGGTGTGGTGTCCATGGTTGGGATGTCCTCATCATCCTCCCCCTCTTGATAAGGAGTCGTCCTCGACTGTAAAGGCCCAAAGTATGGGGAAAGATCGGAGACATTGAAGGTTGGGCTAACACCATATTCTTCTGGAAGATCGATCTTGTAAGCATTGTCGTTGATCCTCTCGAGCACCGCAAATGGTACATCACCGCGTGGCTGCAACTTGAGCTTGCGTTGCTCAGGAAAATGGTCTTTCCGAAGGTGTACCCATACCAAATCGCCCTGCTCGAACACCATCTTCTTCCTAGTCTTGTTTACCCGCTTTGAATATTGTTCAGTCATTTTCTCAATGTTCTCCTTTGCCTGGGCATGAAGTTTCTTGACGAAATCATCACGCTTACTTGCATCAAGGTTGGTTCGTTCCTGCATTGGCAAAGGCAAAAGATCGATGGGAGCAATAGGTTTGAATCCATAAACAAGTTTAAATGGGCAAAATTTAGTGGTCGAATGTATCGCCCTGTTATACGCGAACTCCACATGAGGTAGGCACTCTTCCCACATCTTCGAATTCTTCTTGAGGACTGCCCTTAGCATCATGGACAATGTTCGGTTGATAACTTTGGTCTGTCCATCAGTTTGTGGGTGGTATGTCGTGGAAAATAGGAGCTTGGTGCCAAGTTTTGCCCACAAGGTCTTCCAAAAGTAGCTCAAAAATTTGGTGTCACGGTCTGAAACAATCGTGCGTGGTACTCCATGTAGCCACACAACTTCCCTGAAAAACAGATCAACATTGTGTGAAGCATCATCGCTCTTATGACAGGGGATAAAATGCGCCATTTTGCTAAAACGATCAACTACCACCAACACCGAGTCACTCCCCCTCTTAGTCCGTAGTAAACCAAGAACAAAATCCATACCACAGAGTATTCGTAATAGGCAGAGGAGTATAGAGACCATGAGGATTCAAGCAGGGCTTAGCTTTGTGACAAATCTCGCATCTCATCACGTAGCATTCCATGTCACGTCTCATTCGTGGCCAAAAGAAGTGATCAAGGAGCACACTTTCAGTTTTCTTGGCTCCAAAATGTCCCATGAGTCCACTAGTGTGAGCCTCCTACAAGAGCAACAAACGAACAGAACAATCTGGGATACACAATTTGTTAGCACGAAATAGAAATCCATCATGCAAGTGAAACTTCTCCCATCCCTTTCCCTTGTTGCACTTTGAAAATGGTTCAACAAAGTATGAGTCATTAACGTACAATCCTTTGATGCTTACTAAACCAATGATTTTAACATCAAGTTGGGAAAGTAAAATATGATGCCTAGACAATGCGTCGGCAACAATGTTATCCTTCCCTTTCTTGTACTTGACAATATAAGGAAAAGACTCTATGAACTCACTCCATTTTGCATGTCTACGGTTCAGTTTGAGTTGGCCCTTTAGATGCTTTAAGGATTCATGGTCAGAATGTATCACAAACTCTTTAGGCCACAAGGAATGCTACCATGTTTCCAAAGATTGAACAAGGGCATACAATTCTTTATCATAGACAGAATAATTAAGAGTTGGACCATTAAGCTTCTCACTAAAATAGGCAATGGGTTTACCTTCTTGCATTAGAACTCCACCAATGCCAACACCACTTGCATCACATTCAATCTCAAATGTCTTACCAAAATTGGGAAGTGAGAGCAACGGGGCTGATGTCAATCTCATCTTCAGTTCGTGGAAGGACTTGTCTTGAGCATCACCCCATTGGAATGGAGTATCTTTCTTCATTAGCTCATTCATTGGTGCAGCAATGGTGTTGAAATCCTTCACGAACCGGTGGTAGAAACCTGCAAGTCCGAGGAAGCTACGTAATTGGCTCACATTTTGTGGAGGCATCCACTCACGAATAGCCTTGATCTTCTCTTCATCGACCTCCACACCTTTTCCTGAAACAACAAAGCCAAGAAACACAACCTTGTTTGTGCAAAATGTGCACTTTTCCACGTTAGCATACAACTTTTCCTCCCGTAGGACAGCAAGCACACATTTTATATGTCCAAGATGATCCTCCAATGATTTGCTATAAATCAATATGTCATCAAAGTAAACCACTACAAACTTGCCAATGAAGGACCTAAGTACATGATTCATCAATCTCATGAAAGTACTAGGTGCATTCGTTAATCCAAAAAGGCATAACCAATCATTCATACAAGCCAAATTTTGTCTTGAATGTAGTTTTCCATTCGTCACCCTCTTTCATTCTTATTTGGTGGTATCCACTTCGCAAATCAATTTTGGAAAATATGGTGGAACCACAAAGTTCATCAAGCATGTCATCGAGCCTAGGTATAGGGTGCCGATATCTCATAGTTATGTTGTTAATGGATCTACAATCTATGCACATTCGCATAGTACCATCTTTCTTTGGACTAAAAGAATGGGAACAGCACAAGGAGAAAGGCTTTCCCTTACATACCCTTTGTTAAGAAGATCTTATACTTGCCTCTAAATTTCCTTCGTCTCCTCTGGGTTTGCTCGGTACGGTGGTCGGTTTGGTAGTGGGGCGCCCAGAACCAAGTCGATTTGGTGTTCAATGCCTCGCTTCAGTGGCAAACCAGGTGGCACCTCCTTGGGAAACACGTCCTCATACTCAACAACAAAGGAGGTGAAGGCACAACCATGTTTTCAAGGTCAAATGATAAACTTAAGTTAGTGTTCACCTGGTCATGTATTTGCATTGCGCGACTTCTTGTGATTGGACCGTTGATGATTGGTGTTGTGGTGTCCATGGTTGGGATGTCCTCATCACTTTGCCTTTGCCTCGTCACTGAGTTGATCTTTCGGGCGAGCGTGATGCTCCGATCCTCCACCACCTTCATCTCTGACAGGGTCTCCTCCGGATCCATGCGTTAGCAACGGGAGGAAAGAAGGGAGTGGGGAAAAAGGGCGGGAATTTGATGGAGAGTGGCAAGATGGATGAAGAGAGTGGGGGATTTTGCCGCGTAAACAATGCGACCAGTTATAAAAGCGCGGGCCCCGCCTCAGGTTTTTGTGGGTCGGGATGTCAGAGTCCTACGTGGCTCGTGTCCGGACTTCGGAAAAGCCTCTAAAGTTTGTTTCGACTTTGCAGAGAAATGATCCAGACTGTTGTACATACCAATGGGTCGGTGTTGGATAGCTTGCGGGGTCCAGACAGTCGTGTCCGGACGGATACGGGGTTTGAAGGTTAGGGTTGGAGATGCCCTAATACTCATCTGCCACTTTATTCTAGTCCCTATTCATTCTCGCCACGTCACACTGTGACATGAGTTGAAGGACACCCACGGTGACTCCGCATTCTACTCCTAGCCAGCAGCCGCAGATTCCCTAAAAGAACAGCCACCGCAGATACAATACAAGATACTTCAGAGCTGGTCGTCTACTCTGAAGAGGTCCATTCCTCGTTCAGTCCATTTGATTCACAATATTTGAGCAACTCCAACGCACTGATTCATTTCGTCCGCGCGTGTCTGTTTGGGTCACGGCGGACAGAAAAGTCGGCCCAACGCGCCGACCCAAACGGACGCGCGTCTGCTTTTCGTCCGCCTGCCGACCCATTCCCGGCCCATTTTTTAGCCTCATTTGCGTCGGCGCGCACACAAGACGGACGCGCGTGCCGCGCGCCAACTACCCCCTAGCCCGCCAGTCGGTGGCGCCTCCACCATTTCCCTCCACTTTCCCCAAAACCCTCCCGCCCACGCGCGCTCCCGCTGCTCGCCATGGACGACGACCTTGATGCCGCCGCCGGCCTCGCCTCCCTCGCCTCGTCCGGCATCACGACCGCCCCCTCTGAAAAAGGCAAGCCTCGCGCCCCCCGTAAGACCGCCATCGCGCCCAAGCCGAAGAAGAAGCTGACGCCCAAGGAGCGGGCTAGGGAGACGGCGAAGAGAAAGGGCTAGAGACACGCGGTGGACGCAAGGGACGAAGCAGCAAACGCGGCCGCCATCGCCGCTGCCGCGCAGTAGGAGGACACCAACGCCCGCGTCGCAGCGGCAACGAGGGAGGCGCTGCTGTACCTAGGGTTAAACCCTGGTCAGCACGAGCTCATCAACGCCGCCGTGGCCGCGGCCAGCACTGGCTCGTCTGCGTTTCCTCGGATGGTGCTACCAGAGTCACCCCGCGCGTCGGCGACTCGCCCGATTCCCGGCTTCCACGTCTACCCACAAGCCTCCCGACTCTCCGGGGAATGCTCACCGGAGGTGAGCGTGGTGGCGCCTTCCACGTCCGCACCGCGCCCGCACCCATCGACCTCAACACTACACCGGTAGCCGGTGGCTCGTCATCCGGTGGGGCGAGAAAACACGCACGTGAGATGCCAGCCGACATGTTCCCCAGCGCACGCAACCTGTTCGACACAATGCCGGCAGCCGGCGATGATGATTTCATGCAGAACATCATCTTCGAGGGCGGTACAGCGGCCGCTGGCGGTGTTGCTGCGGCTGGCTACGATCCAGATGAGACACAAAGCCAGGACGGCCGAGTAGCATTCACGCCGTCGACCTTTGATCAAGATCAGGTCGGCCTGGACCTGGACGGCTTCCCGCTCGACTACGGCCTCGAGGAAGAGGATGAGTTGGACATCGACGGGGAGCCTTTGTCCGAGGACGAGGTCGCCAACCAAGCCGCCGGGGCGAAGCCGAAGTGCAAGAGCAGGCGGACGAAGGCATAAACAGTGGCCGAGGGCAAGCTTCTTTGTGAGTGTTGGAGGGACATTGAGCAAGACCGCAAGACCGGCGCCGAACAAAAGGCATCAACCTTTTGGACTCGTGTTCATCGTGAGTTTCATGAATGCAAGAAGTTTCCGCCGTACCAATTCCAAAGCACGCGCGGGTGGGTGTCCATTTCGAAGCAATGGAAGGTCATCCAACAAGAGTGCAACAAGTTCTGTGCCACTCTTGAGAGCATCAAGGCATGCCCCGTGAGCGGCATCGGCATGCAAGACATGGTATGCATGCAAGCGCACCTCTATTGTGTCATTCCGTTTATGCTTGCATGTCCATTTTCATATCCATATGCCAATATGCTTGCATGCAAATACATTTGTAGGCCTTCCAAGCTTTGGAGGCGTTCAAGGTCCAACAGGATGGCAAGTGCTTCAACCTCTCCCATTGTTGGAGGGTCATCAAGGACGAGGAGAAGTTCAAGGCGTAATATGCCGCCCTCATGGCACGTGGGGGGAAGAAAGCCGTGGAGGAGGTTGGCGAGGGCGAGAAGGCACGGCCGTGGGGGAAGATCAACTCCAAGAAGGAGGACAAGCGGGATGCGGCGTCGATTGCCTTGATCTCAAGCGTGGAGGACATGATGACCAAGGACTCAAGGGAGGAGAAGCGCCCGTGAGACAAGGAAGAGCAAATGAACGCCTTCATGGAGATCCAAAGAAGGAGGCTTAAGATGGAGGCGGAGAAGCAAATAAGATGCTTGAGATGGAGGCGGAGAAGCAAGCCAAGATGCTAGAGATCGAGGCCACCAACGCCAAGACCAAGGCGAAAGAAGTGGCTCGCACTAGCATGATGACAGGGGTGGAGATCATGAAGGTGGATCTCAACACCATGTCGCCAAAGAAGAGGTCGTGGTTCGAGAAGATGCAGGCCGACATGCTCAAGTTCGACGACGAGTGATCTATGGCAGCGAGCGCCATTCTTTTTTGCATGCCGACAACTGTGCTGGTATGACCACGACCGCGATGGCGTGGTCGAACTCTCGCCCCTTTTTTGTGTGTTAGCATGTGTGTCGGCCACTGGCAAGTGCGCCAGCATGAACTGTGTGGTGTTTTTTGGAGCTGGCACTATATGCTGACCGCTGGCATGAACTTCGGACGACGAAATGGCCACTGGCATGATCTATGGCCGCGAGCCTTTTTTAAATTTGTGTGCGGACATGAAATGGGTAATGAGCGTTGGATGCACTGTCGACCCAAATCAAAATCAGGATGGATGCCGAGCGGACAGCCGACCCAAACGGATAAAAAGCGGACAAAATCACCATCCGCTTGGATCGGCGCGTTGGAGTTGCTCTCAAGGAAACAAACATACGCTGGCCAACACATTCAAAACCGGAATTAAGACCCAATCAGCCGTACCGGCATCGTTGGCGGGCGTGTGGAGGTGTGTCTCCGGCGGATCTATATTTGGTGGATTTGTTCGGATCTCGTTGGTGTTCATCTACGTTCGTGTGTCTTCGGATTGGATCCTTCCGATTTACGTTATTCTTCATCCGCGGCAGTTGCTGTTCTGGTGCGCTGGTCCTATGGGCCTTAGCACGACGACTTCCCGACTGTCTACTACAATAGGTTGTGCCCGACTCCGACGATGGAGGGGCAATGATGGCGGCGCGCCTTCGGCTCGTTTCAGTGCTTGTAGTCATCGCTAGGTGGTCTACGGATCTGGATGTAATTTTTATTGTTTCCGGTGTTCATTGTACTGCCATGATTGAAGATGAAAATTGTCGGCGTACGACACCTATGGGATCCGAGGGACCCCTTTACGGTTCGGCAGGGAGAGAGGTATGCACAAAGAGCAGAACCGACGATCAACGCGAGGGGATTTTTACCCAGGTTCGGGCCGCTGATCAGTGTAAAACCCTACTCCTGCTTTAGTTTATTATCAGTGATTCGTCCTAGTTCTTGGAGCGCTTGCGATGAACAGTAAGTTCAAGCAGCAGCTACGCATGCAGAATGGGCTGAAAATCGTCCTCCCTTGTAGCAGTTGTCTTGGGCCTCGTTTTATATGATCAAAGGGGTCACCACAGTGGCGAACTGCTTATTTGCGAGGTGTAAAGTAGCTACATGGTTATCATACCTAACCACTGACGGTTTTGGACAAATGCATTTAATGCATCGTGAGGTGTCCGTTTAGGTGTCCCTACTTTCTTGGGGATGGAAAAAGGAGCCATCCCATCAGCACCGCTTAAACTCGCCTCCACTAGTGCCTTGCCACGCATCCAGAAGTGGGGCCAGAATGCCAGGCCGGTCACTGTATTGGAGCGGTGGCACAGTGGCGGAACCTTGTCGGGTGCGAATCTTGCCGGGCTTGGCGGGCTACCCCGACAAGATCTTGCCGGGAGCCAAGCCCTTGGTCTTCGGTCCTCCTTATCTTCCGATCCTTGGCGTGGATGTCTCTTGATAACCTTGGATCGATCTTCAGTTGTTTCCCCGACAAGCCTTGCCGCAGGTATGGCTACAACCGCCCATGCACAAGTATGGGGTACTAAAGGACCAATATTTAGTACACCGATAGGAGCCCCCGGGCCTAGGCCACACACGGGTGTGAGGCGTTGTTGGGCTAGGCCCAAACAGTGCACGGGCACGCGTGGCAGGGATTAACTGCTTGTAATCATTCCGCCTACTGCGCTTCCCCACTACGCGCGTTGAATGCGCGACGTTGGAAGCGTGCGCTGAACGGCCACGGCTGCAGCGCGCTCGTATAGGCGTGTTCACATTGGGCAGTAAAAGAAGCGGCCTCGCTCCTTCCCCATAAAAAGGAATCCGCAAAGGCGCTGCCCTTTCACCCCCTCTTCTTTCCAATCTGAAATCTGCCATTGCCCTCTCTCTCCCGAGCCCAGAGCAGAACTTCTCCTCATCCACTCATCACCTCTACACCCGCTCCATCCTCAGCATCCGCCTTCGCAACCACCATGCCGCCCAAGGCTAGCAAGAGCAAGGGCAAGGAGACGAAGGCCGATGTCCCGGAGAGCGAGTTGGTGAAGATGCGGAAGAAGTACGTCGTCTTCACTCCGACGCTCGACGCGGAAGCCTTGAGGAGCCGGTACCAGTGCATGTGGGCGAGGGAGAAGAAAGCTCACCCCGCGACTCGCGTGGCCCCAGGTTCTTCTTCCAAAAGCGGCCCTGATAGATATCCCTCCTTCGCCGCTTACTTTTACTGCGGGCTCTGCCCTCCATTCTCTAATTTCTTCAACGATATCATGTATACATACGGCTTCCATCTCTTAGACTTCACGCCGAATGCCGTAACTTGCATGGCTATCTTTGCCCATCTTTGCGAAAACTTTGTCGGAGTAGTTCCAAACACCGCCCTCTTCCGCCATTACTTCATTCCTCGCGTCAAAAAAGGGGATGCCCTTGCCGGTTCTATCGCCTGGATCCCAAGGGCATGGAACAAGGAGATATATCCGGACGGGGTTTACCGCGAAAAGTGGGAAGAATGGCGGTCTGAGTGGTGCTGGATCAAGGAAGCAGACCCCCATCCCTTTTGTTTGCCCCGACGACAAAAGGCGGTTCACGGCGAGGACCGGAGCGATCTTGATGCTCAAGATGACAGGCTCACAATCGCCACGACCAGGATTCTCCGTTTGAAAGCCGCCGGGCTCACAATAGAGATGATAGGCTCTGATTTTCTTCGCCGGCGCATTGCCCCTCTGCAGAATAAGGGGAGACCGGCCTGGGAGTTCCGGAACGCGGCAGATATCATGAGGCTACGCCCCGGACTGAACAACAACCTGACGATCATGCAGCTTGGCACTCTCCCCCACCGGCTATTCCAGCGTGAAGAAAAGCATAAATTGACGGCAAGAATAGTTCCCTTGTGCAACAACTCCGCCCTGGGGTCGATCATTGCCGCAATGCCAGTGTTCAACGCCCACGGCCTTGATGCGACCTGGGTCGAGCCATCTGCAGAGGAAGCACAAAAGTTCTTCGACAACTTGTCGGAGAGGGCTGTTCGGGAAGAGACAAACCTCATCCGCGCCACCACTGATGAAGAAGTGGCGTATATTGCCACTAGAGTGGAAGAGGTGAATCTTGCCGCGGAGGCCGGCAACGTCGGCTTCACAGAATGGGAAACCAGCAACGCAGAAGTCATACTGGAGGAAAAAACTGTCGAGGAGTACGAGTTTGCCGGGGAATAGAGCGGCGCAGCCGCTGAGAGCTCATCAGGCGAGGAGGCAGCCGAAGAGCAGCCGCAGGAGGAGCCCCCAGCTCCAAAGAAGGCAAAACACATCCTTCAGAAAGCTGCCTCTGGCGTCCCGGCAAGTCAGGCTTCTTCGAGCAGCGAAGCTCCCGGCAAGGATGCACCGCGGCAAGGGGTTCGACAGCAACACGCGCGGCGCACGAGACACACACCTGCGGCAACCACTGGGGTGGCAGGGGCGTCCCATACAGCAGCACCGGAAGCTAAGGCGGCAGAGCCACACCAACCCCCTGCACCTGCCGCAGCCAAGCGACCCAGGACTCCTCCTCCGCCTCCCCATACGGACATTGCAATGGAGGTCGACTTCGACATCTCCGGCTTCAGCCCGGAATGAGAAGAGGAAGAGTAAGTATCCCATCACAATCTTTATTTCCCAAATTCTGAATTCAATCGATCTCATCGCCTTGCTTTGTCTTGTCTCTGCAGGGAGGCAGAAACTTTGGCGGAAAGGATGGCGAAGAGGGCGAAAACCTCTATGGGCGACGAGCCACCGACAAGCTCTATGAGCGTGCCAGAGACTATCTCCATCAGCCCGGAGCTTAGCCCTCGACGCAGCCCCCAGCGTGAGTTCATTACTTGTTTCCCGCTGGCGGGTGCTAAGGTTTCTACCTTTGCCGCTTACATCTTTTGGGCTTGCAGGAGAAGAACGGCAACAAGGGGAGGCGTTGGAAGACGCCCCCGTTGTGCCGCCCCCACCAACCATGCAGCCCGCAAGCGCATCTCCGGCAAGAGCCCCCACCGATGAGCCCACCTTGGAGGAGGAGGAGCTGGCAAACAAAGGCACCGGCAACCTCTCCCCAGCAAGCAATGTTGCCGGGAGGGGTGAAGCTACTCATCAGCTCGACACAGGTGACTGTTTGCCTCAGAGCGCTTGTGATTCTTTATTTATCTTTCTGAACCTTGATCTTGATATGATTTTGCTTCCCTCCTTCGTCCTTCAGAATTCCCTGTGATGGAACCCATGGACGTCGATGTCGTCATCGAGGAGACCGCCAGAGATGCTGCCGTTGAAGCTGACAGGATTGCTGCTAGCGAGGCCACCGAAAATGCCACCGTCAAGGTCAGCGAGGCTGCTGCCGAGGAGGCCGCCAAGAAACCTGCCGAGAGGGCCGGCGAGGAGGTCGATGACCGTACTGATGGCATTCCTGCCGCAGGAGCGCCAGGCGCTACACCGGCCACAGAGCCCCCAGCCACCGGTGAGATGCTTGCCGAAGATCAACCATCGACATCTGAGGCCCCCTCATCGAGCAAGTATCTCAAGGTTGGTGACAACTTGTTCGTCAACCTACCGGGGACGGCAAGCGTTGGGGCGCCGACCGAAGGAGAAACTTTTGATGACGAAGTCACCACCGCTGCCGGGCTCAAGATTGTCGATGAACCAAGCGCCAGCAGCGGCAAATCTGAAGAAGATCGGCTCCTCCAGGCCATGGGCGATAACTTTCGCAAGCTCCAGGCGCTCCACCGTGCTCGAAAAGAGAAGGTAGACGCCAGAGCTGCAGTTGTCGAAGCAGCCGAGGCGGATTTCCAGAAACGCGTCGAGCAAATGTAGATCTGGTATGCCGAGGCCTTCCAAGAATTGACTGCCGGCCGGGAACAAGTGAGCCAAAGCTGGACGAAGCTCCAATTGAAGCAATCTAATATGGAAAGGGCGCAAGAGGAAGCCGCGCAAAAGGTTGTCGCTGAAGAAGCTCTCTTGACGCAGCGCCGCATTGGGCTTGACGCTCATGAAGAAGACCATGCCGCGCGCGAGCAGGCACTTGCCGCCAAACTACGCGTCAAAGACGAAGAGATTGAGAAACATGTCGCGCAGCAGACCCAGGAGCTGGAGCAGAAGCACAAAGAGGCGCTCGAAGCTGCAACTGCAGATCATGCCAGCAAGCTCAAGGAAGCCGTCGATGCCTCCAAGGCCGCAGAAGCAGCCAAGAACGAGCTGAGCGACAAGGTGAAGAAGCTGGAAGTGGACCTTGAGGAGCACAGCAAGGAGCTCTCGACGCTCAAAGCCGACAGGGAGAAAACTCTCCACAGCCTGGCGGAGATGCAAGTTGCTATGTCCGACAAGACCAAGCAGCTCTCTTCAGCCAACGATGCCATTTCCAATCTGAGGCTGAAGCTGACCACGCTGGAGAGGTCTCTCAAGGACGGCAAGGCCCGCGAGAAGGCCCTGAGCAAAGATCTCCAGGAAGAGAGGAACTTGCTCAAGAGCGCCGCTGCCGCCCAATTTGACTATGAGAAGGGCGTGCAAATCTGGACTGAACGCCTTGTTGACACTACGGAGAAGCTCACAGCACAGCTGTCAACCATGGGCCGGGAGGGCCTGCAAAACTTCAGGTATTCTTCTGAAGAAAGAATATCCCCGAGCGCCAGGTTGACCATGTTCTTCGAAAGCATCATTGTTGCTCTGAAGCTGCTCCAGTCCAACCGAGCGACCCAGCTGGCCAACGAATCCCACAAACTTTGCCGGGCCGTCCTCCACAAAGTGCTCATCAAGGTGGTGCATAAGAACCCCGGCATCGATCTCACCAACGTGCTCGACTGCTTGCCGAAGGATGCAGATCTCCAGGCCCTTGAAAAGCTTGTCGCGCCCATCCTTGATAAGGTGGATTCTATCAAGAGGGTCGAAGGCCAGCACAGGGACTAGCTGTCTCGCTTTTTCTTGCCGCCACCATTCCATGTCAAAGACAATTTAGTCTTAGGTTAGAACTGCGGCAACTATTGATGTAATATAACTTGCTATGATTGAATATATGCATGCCATTCCCCTTGTTCGATTTCTTTCCGTATGATTACACCCTACGCTTGCCGAAAACTTGTCGGCGTGCAACCTGCCGCGAGCGCTGGGTGCGGGACTTCAGCAGCCTACTGGAGGTGCAGCAGCCGGCAAGACACCTTGGCACTCTTGGCGCAGCCACTTATACTGTTGAGCGGACTCGAAACAGAACAAGGGTGCAGCCAATTACGACAAGGATTCCTTCGCGTGCAGGTTTTCCATACAAGGGCCGAAATTGTCCAAAGGAAATAGCCTAATAGTAAAAATTGAAAAACTTGCTCAAAGTTTCGAACTTAGCTTTCTGTCGCTATATTCCATCCGGCAAGAAACCAATTCTGAACATCGTCCATTGGTATCCATACCTTCCTCCCCCCCCCCGGCAAACTTGCACGCGAGGGAACCTTCTATCCTTTGAGAAAAAGAAAGAAGAGAAAATAAAGATATGGAACCTTGGCGGTTCGTTAATCTTACTGGGGATCAAGTGTCATACAATATCTCAGATAAACATGCATATATAAAAACATGGAAATCAACAAGAAATGCACAACACTTAAGCTTATTCAACTGCTGTCGGGGACGAATCCACGATCACCTATGGGACCCAGGGAAGGACCCCTTTACGTTCGGCAGGGAGAGACGGTCGCACGAAGAGCAAATCTAGCGAAGAACACGACAGCGCACGGGAGAGATTTACCCAGGTTCGGGCCGCCCGGATGCGTAAAACCCTACTCCTGCTTTTTGGTGTATTATCTGGATGATTGTTCTAGCTCCAGGAGCGCTACAGTACAGAGTAGCTGCATACAATACTGGAGTTCTCAATCTCCGAGTTCCTAACCCCCCTCCACGTTGCCTATGGGCCTCCTTTTATATGCACAAAGGGGTCACCAACAGGTGGCAAATAGTAAAGGTAGAGGTGGAAAGTTGCTACAGTAAGGCCATTATTACTAGGATGACATGTCCTACCTACCACTAACGGCAGGGGACAAGGTCATTAAATGCCCATGCCTTAGCTGTCTAGATACATGTATCTGGACATCTTGGACGTGGGAAAAGCCTCTCCCACCTGCTCCTGCACCGCTAGCTACAGAGCACCGCCGTCTACACAGTGCCCTGCCACGCACGCTTGGAAGGACCCAGAGCGCCATGCTGGCAGAGGCACTGGAGCAGCAGCACAGTAGCACAGTGGTACAGTAACGCTTGCCGCGGCAAGACCTTGCCGCACTTGATAGCTTGCCGCAACCAATAGCTTGCCGCGCAAGATAACTTGCCGGGGCAAGTACCTTGCCGCAGCTGCTACCTTGCCGCAGCCAATACCTTGCCGCAGCCAATGACTTGCCGGGGCAAGTACCTTGCCGCGGCAAGTACTCTGCTACAGCAAACCTCAGGCTGGGCCTCAACTGTCCCTCCCGGCAAGCTCCTCTTGCCGGGGCCTTGACTCTTGCTTTGCATACTTTGTTCTTGAATGGCTTAATAATCTTGAGCTTCTCTCTGGCTGTCCTCCCGTAAGCCTGGCCGCGGGATGCTGCTACTGCCCGTGCACAAGTACGGGGTACTAGGGTACCCCTATTCTAGTACACCGACAGGAGCCCCCGGGCCTGGGCCACACACGGTGTCGGGCGTTGTTGGGCCAGGCCCAAACAGTGCACGGGCACGCGTGGCTGGGATAAGCCGAAACGTCTCTACGCTGTTTAATTGCACGCTCTCCCACGCGTCGCGCGTTGGATGCGGAGCGTGGGAAGCGTGCGCAGTTATCTTGAATGACGAAGAGGCGGATGGTTCCGCATCTTTCCCCATAAAAGGAGGGACCTGCAGAAGCACTCACACACTCCTCTCACCATTCTCGATCTCCAAATCTCCGCCTTCTTCTTCCTCCGCTCCAAAACAAAGCGGTTTCCCAATCCTCCGCCACCGCGCGCGTCCGCATCTCCCTCGGACCTCAGCTCCGCCTTCGCCATGCCTCCCAAAGGAGAAAAGGGGAAGACGGGGAAGTCCTCAAGGACAGAGACCCAGGCGCAGTTGAAGAGGCAGAAGTACGCGCTCTTCGCTCCGACGCTCACGGGGGCGGATCTGAAGGCCAAGTTCCAAGGCATGTGGGCCGTGAGGACCAAGGCGCATCCGGCCACCCGCGTTCGTCCAGCCACCGACGAGAGCGAAGTGAGCAAGTACCCCTTCTTCGCTTGCTACTTTTGGTGCAGGCTCTGCCCGCCGTACTCGGATTTCTTCAGCGACGTCATGTACACCTTCAATCTCCGTCTGCTGGATTTCACACCGAATGCCGTATCCACCATGGCAATATTCGCGCATCTGTGCGAGAACTTCGTCGGCGTCACACCCAACACCGCGCTATTCAGGCATTACTTCACTCCCCGTGCTGAAAAGGGGGAGCCTCTCACTGTCGGCGTCTCGTTCGTTTCAAGATTGGGCGCCAAGGAGCATTATCTGAAGGGGGATCTCCGCCCAAGATGGGGAGAAATCCGGTCTGAATGGTGTTGGATCATTGACGACGACCCGCCACCATACTGTGAGCTTCGCAAGACCCCAGCAGCGCGTGGCACGGACTGGAGCGATCTGGATCCCCAGGACAAGAAGCTGGAGATTGCCGCTACCAGGATCATACGGCTCAGGGAGGCCGGGCTCACCATAGGGATGGTTGGCGCAGACTTCCTCCGCCGCCGCATTGCTCCTCTGCAGCAGAGAGGAAGGCTGGCCTCTGATTGGAAGAACCCAGCCGATATCATGCGGCTGCGCCCTGGACTGATCAACAACTTCACAGTTCTGCAGCACGACTTCTTCATGCGAGAACTGTTCAAGCAAGAGACAGATCCAGAGAAGCGCGACAAGGCGTTCACGCTGCCGAAGCACATCGTGCCCCTTTGCAACAACTCCGCATTGAGTGCAATCATCGCTATGATGCCGCTCTGCAATGCGCACAGCGTTGAAGCAACTTGGGACGTGCCGCTCGAAGAAGACGTGCGGCGATTCTTTGACTCCACGGTCGAAAAGCAGGTCCGGGTGGAGGAGTGGCTCGTCCGCAACACCACTGAGCAAGAAATAGAATTCATTGCTCGAAGAGTGGAGGAGGACAGGCTCGCCAGGGAAGCTGGTGATTTTGGTTATACTTTGGCGGAGCTCGACGAGGCACAAAAGGAGAGCCTTGCCGAGCAGGGGATGCTTGCCGGGGAGGGCGAGCTCACCGCACCCGGCAAGGATGTCGGGCCAAGCCAACTTGCCGACGAGTCAGGCAGCTCGGAGGATGAGGGCTCCTCTTCCGAGGAGGGCATCGAAAGCCCACCGCAGTCAGAGTCCCCAACCCCTCTTAGGAGGAAACGCCTCCGCAGGCTTGGCGAAGTGGCTGACCGGCAAGAAGTTCAACAACTGCCGGAGCGCCGTTCGACGCGCTCGACCGCGGCAAGGGCTGGTGCTGCGGGAGCGTCTCACGCGGCCCCGGCAACTGGAGCAGGGTCATCAAAGACCGCTGCTACTACCTCCGCCAAGCGGCCAAGGAGCCCAGCTTCCCCTCCCCCCCCCCCTCCTCACACGGAGGCGGACTTTGATTTTTCCGCTCTCAGCGAAGAGGACGACGAGGAAGAGTAAGTTCCCTTGCCGCGACCCTCAATCTTTGTAAGATTTTGTTTCTGTCCTCACTTGTCGCACTCCGGCCTTGCTTCCGCAGGGAGGAAACCTTGGCGGAGAGGATGAGGAAGAGAGCTAAGGTCTCGACGAGCAAGACCGTGGTGGTCGTCGAAGATGAGCCCACGGCAACCACCGGGGGAGCGTCTGAGACCATCCCGACCAGCTCGGAGCCCAGCCCTCGTCGCAGCCCCCAGCGTAAGTATTCCAACTACCTTTCGCTGGCGGTCGCTGAGGAACAAGCATTTGTCGCTGATATCTTTGGGCGTGTAGGAGAGGAGCAGCAAGTGGAGCCATCTGAAGGTACTCCAGAAGTACCACCCCCCTCGACCACACCGCCAAGGAGAGGATCTCCGGTAAGGGCTCCCACTAGCGAGCCGAGCCACGAAGAGGAGCCGACAAGCGCCGAAGCGCCAAGCACCAGCGCTGGCGACCCCACCCCAATGACAAACATTGACAGGGGAGGGGAGCCCACCGCTCCTGAGCTCAACACGGGTAAACCCACTTGCCGCAAAACTCTTTCTGCTTTCTTTCTTTTGTCTTCTTGAATTTCTTCGTGAAGCTCTTTTTGCTTTACTTCTCGGGTTGGCAGAGCCCTCCTCGGTAGAGCCAATGAACATTGACTCTTCTGCCGAGGAGAACACCGCAGGGGCCGTCGACGACGAGGCCGCCAAGGCCGCCGCTGCCAAGGCCGACAAGCTGGCAGCCGACAAGCTTGCCGACGAAGAAGCTGCCAGGGCTGCCGAAGAGGCCGGCAAGGCCGCCGAGGATAATACCGCCAAGGCGCCCACCGATGAAGCCGCCAAGGCTGCTGAAGCTGAGGCCGCCCAGAAGGCTGCTGAGGAGGCCGGCGAGGGAGCCGGTGGTCGTACTGACGGCCCTGAGGCCACAGGAGCGCCAGGCGCTACTCCGACCACGGGTCCCTCAACCACTGAAGAGGCGGCAGCGCCCAACTCGCCTCCGCCAAGCAAATACATCCGGGTCGGCGAGAACGTCTACGTCAGCCTCCCCTGGACGGCGGGCTCCAGAGCGCCAACCGAGGAGGATGTTGTGGACGAGGAGATCCTTGCCGCTGCCAGGCTCCAGCTTGTGGATGCGCCAGGCGCCAGCAGCAGCAGCACGTCTGAAGAGGAGCAACTGCTCCAAAAGCTGCTGAATCTTCATCGCGCCCGACGGGAGAAGCTAGCTTCCAGGGAGGCGCTCATCGAGAAGGCCGAAGCTGACATGTTGAGGCGCACGGAGATCTTGGCAGACGTCCGCGCGCGATCTCTTAATGCGTTAGAGGTCAAGCGGGCACAGCTGGCCGAAGAACGGCAGGCCCTCCTCCTGATGAAGCAAGACATTGAACAAAAACAGGAGGAGACCGCCAAGGAGTTGTCTGCTCAGGCCGGTGATCTGAACCAGCGGAAAGTGGACCTCGATGCCCACGACGAGGAACTTGCCTAGCGCAAGAAGAAACTTGCCGAAACCCTCCAGCAGAAAGACGAGGAGGTGGCAAGACTTGTCGCAGAGCGGACCCAGGGGCAGGCACAAAAACACCAGAAGGAAATCGAAGCCTTGGCCCAAGAGTACGCCAGCAAGTTGGTGGAGGCCACCAACGCTGTCGCTGCTGCAGAAGTGAGCAGGAAGGAAGCGGAGGAGAAGGTGGCAAGACTAGAGGCCGCCCTCAAGGCAAACGGTGACAAGCTCTCAACGCTTGAAAGTGAGAGGGCAAAGGTGACCCACACTTTGGCGGAGATGCAAGTTACCATAGCCAAGAAGAACAATCTGCTTGCCGCCGCCAACGACTCCATAGCAGACCTGAAGCTGAAGCTGACCACGCTGAAGGAGACGCTCGACACCACCAGAAAGCGCGAAGGGCTTCTAATGACAGAGCTCCAGAAGGAAAAGGGTCTGCTTCAAGACGCTATTGCAACCCACCAGAATTTCAGGGATAACGTGGGGATCTTCACAGACAGGCTTGCCAGCGCCGCCGAGGGCATCTACAAGGAGCTGACTGCCCTGAAGGTGCCGGACTTCGGGTACTCCACCGACAAGAACACGCAAACTAGCGTCAAGCTAGCCGAGTTCTTCGACGGAGTAGTAGAAGCACTCCAACAGCTCCAAGTCAATCAAAAGGCTCAACTGGCCGACGAGTCACGCAGGCTTTGCCGGGGAGTTCTCCGGAGGTTGTTGGTGAAGATAGCATACAGAAACCCGGGCGTCGACTTCAGCAACATCTTCAAAAGCTTGCCAAAGGGATACGACCCCGCGCCACTAGAGGCCCTTGTCGCGCCCATCGTGGAGAGGGTGGACCATATCCAGAGAGTCGAAGGCGAGCACCACAATTAGAGAGCCCATTCTTCTCCCTCCTTGCCGCCGCTAGACATGTTAAAGAACAATCTGTTTAAGCCGCGGCAACTTATCTTGTAACATAACTTGCAATATTTTGGAGTTAATGCATGTCATCTCCCTTGAGCAATTTCTTTCTTTGTGTGTACTTGCCCTACGCTTATAGGGAACTTGCCGGTGCGCGCACCATTGCCGCGAGCGCTGGGTGCGGGACTTCAGCAGCCTGCTGGCGGTGCCGCTGCCGGCAAGCAACCTTGTCGCGCTCAGTGCAGCCACTTAGGTTGTTGAGCGGACTCGAAACGAGATAAGGGCGCGACCGATTACGCTTAGGTTCCATCGCGCACAGGTTTTCCGTACAAAGAGTAGTATCGTTCAAGGAAAATAACCTTGGAAATAAAAAAGAATTTGATTGCTCAAACTTTGGCACTTAGCTTTGTCGTTGATCTGTCCGCGGCAAGGTCTTGTCACTGCTTGCCGCTGCCTTCTTCCCGGCAAGGCAAAGTTTCTTTGAACGACGCCTGGTCCATATCATTATCCCATCCCCCCCCCCCCGGCAAACTTGTGCGCGAGGGAAGCTTCTGTCTCGAAAAAGAAAGAAGAGAAAATAACGATAGAGGAGCTTGGCGGCTCGTTAATGCTTACCGGGGAGGCTGTACTGCACAGTATGTCAGATAATCATGCAAAATAAAAGTAAACATGAAATCGTCAAAAACTGCGAAATACAAAAGCTTTATTTATGCACAGGGTCTGCGCCTGGCTTTGTACAAAGGATTACATGCAACAGCGGCAAGACTTGTACAAAAGGTGGTTGCCGGGGAAGGGCCCGGCAACCGCGCCTTATGGGTAAAACTTACGAAGATGCTCAATGTTCCAGGAGTTGATCACTGGAATGCCATCCTCGGTCTCCAGGCGGACAGCGCCAGGCCTGGTGACCCGTTTCACCCGATAAGGGCCTTCCCACTTCGGCGTCAACTTGTTTGAATTCTTGGCCGACTGAACGCGCCGAAGAACAAGGTCGCCTTCCTCGAGACTTCTGGCATTAACTTTGCGGCTATGGTAGCGATGCAAAGCTTGCTGGTAGCGAGCAGCTCTCACAGCAGCCTGAAGACAATCCTCCTCGAGGAGCACAGCGTCATCTTGCCGCAGTTGCTCTTGCTCAAGCTCATCGTAAGCGAGCACTCGAGGTGACCCGTATACGAGTTCCGTGGGGAGAACTGCCTCTGCTCCATAGACTAGAGCAAAAGGCGTCTGGCCAGTAGCTCGATTTGGCGTCGTCCTGATCGACCAAAGAACCACTGGCAGCTCCTCGATCCAGTTCTTGCCGCACTTGCGCAGCCTGTCGAAAGTTCTCGTCTTGAGCCCACGCAGCACTTCAACATTTGCCCTTTCAGCTTGACCGTTGCTTCGCGGGTGAGCAACAGAAGCGAAACAGACCTTGGCGCCAAGGTCTTCGATATACTGCATGAAGGCGTGGCTCGTGAACTGGGTACCGTTGTCGGTGATGATCCTGTTAGGAACACCAAAAGCGACAAACAATTCCCTTGAAGAACTTGATGGCTGATTGTGCTGTCACCTTCCTCACTGCTTCCACTTCCGGCCACTTCGTGAACTTGTCGATGGCCACATACAAGTACTCGAAGCCCCCGGTGGCACGGGGAAAGGGGCCGAGGATGTCGAGCCCCCAGACCGAAAATGGCCAGGAGAGAGGGATTGTCTGGAGAGCTTGAGCTGGCTGATGAATCTGCTTGGAATGAAACTGGCACGCTTCACACTTGGTTACTAGTGCAGTTGCATCCTGGAGGGCGGTGGGCCAAAAGAAACCTTGCCGGAAAGCCTTTCCAGCAAGGGCTCTTGACCCTATGTGGTGACCACATATGCCTCCATGAATCTCCGCCAACAGCTCCTGTCCCTCTTCCCGGGGAATACACTTCAATTTCACACCGTTTGGTCTTTTTCTGCACAGCATGTCATCGACAAATTGATACATATTGGACCGACGGGCTACTTTCTCCGCTTCTTCCTGCTCTTCGGGAAGTTCTCCTGTCTGAAGGAAACGGACGATCTGCTGCGCCCACGCTGGAGCTTGTGGCTCGACAACGAGGACTAAAGGCATTTCTTCTGCTGCGGGAACATCAGGCCCTGCGGTAAGAGCTTGTCGCTCCACCAGAGCCGGCCGTTCCCCGACGAGCTTGGCGGGAACAGCTGCTTCAACGACAAGAGCCAGGGGCCCTGCTGGAGCGTGCTGTCCTTCAACATGCTCGTCGGGAGCAGTTGCTTCAACGACAGAAGCCCAAGGCCTCGTCGGAGCATCTTGCTCCTCAGCGCTTTGATCAGGAGCGCCTGCTTCAACGACAAGGACCCGAGGTCTTGTCGGAGCAAGTTGCCCCTTTGCATCTTGCCTAGGAGCACCCGCTTCAATGACAAGAGCGTGAGGCCTCGTCGGAGCAAGTTGCCCATCCGCATCTTTGACGCTGGCTTTGGCAGCCTTCTTGCCGGCGGCTTCGGGGAGCTCTGCCGGGAAGTAATCGCCAGAAGCCAACTTCCTCTTCCTGCCTTGCCCAACTGATGGCGTCACGGATGGCTGAGTTAGTTGGAGCACAAAAGTGCCTGGTTCCATAGGCAATTTGAGTGCGGCGCGCTTTGACAAACCATCGGCAATGTCATTCTCAGCACGTGGGACGTGCTCCATTTGTAGGCCGTCAAAGCGTTCTTCCAACTTCCTCACCTCATCTACATAAGCTTCCATCAACGGGCATTGGTAGTTCTTGTTCACTTGCCTGACGACAAGCTGCGAATCTCCCCTGACAATAAGCTTCTTGATCCCAAGGTCTGCCGCGATCCTGAGACCGGCAAGCAACCCCTCATACTCTGCAGTATTGTTCGTCGCCTGTTCCTTGGGAAAGTGCATTTGGACCACGTACTTGAGGTGCTCTCCGGTGGGTGCGACAAGCAGTATGCCAGCACCGGCGCCTTGCAGCGAAAAGGCACCATCAAAGTACATAAGCCACTCTTTGCTTGTCTCCTTGCCGGGGAGAGTCGTCTCTGGGATTTCTTCGTCTGGCGTTGGTGTCCATTCTGTGACAAACTCTGCCAAAACTCGGCTCTGTATGGTTGATGTACTCTCAAACTTGAGACCAAAGCTCGACAACTCCAACGCCCACTCGACAATCCTGCCTGTCGCTTCTGGATTTTGCAAAATCCTTTTCAGCGGGAAGCGAGTGACGACGGTAACTTCATGTGCTTGAAAGTAATGGCGCAGCTTTCTCGAGGCCATGAGAAGGCCGAAAAGCAGCTTCTGCACACCAGAATACCTTGACCTAGCTCCCTGCAGAAGAGAGCTGACAAAGTAGACCGGGCGCTGCACCATTTTCTTCTTTTGTATCACTTCGCCTGACTGCGCAGACGAATCCTTGTCGGCACCAAAACTTGTCGGGGGAGCCCCCAGCTTGTCGCTGGACCTGCTTGCCGCAGTTACTGCCTCCTCATCCACCTCTCTCTCCGCTACTAGCGCAGCACTAACCACTTGATTGGTTGCCGCTAGATACAGCAACAACTTCTCTTGTGGTTTAGGTGCGACAAGTATTGGAGGAGAGGAGAGGTATCTCTTCAAGTCTTGCAGCGCTGCCTCCGCCTCCGGAGTCCATTTCAATGGACCTGCCTTTTTTAAGATTTTGAAAAATGGCAGGGCGCGCTCAGCTGACTTGGAGATAAACCTACTGAGAGCAGCAACACAGCCGGCAAGTCGTCGTACATCCTTGACGCGCTTCGGTGCTTCAATTTGCTCAATGGCTTTGATCTTGTCTGGATTGGCTTCAATTCCACGTTGAGACACAAAGAACCCGAGAAGCTTGCCGGAGGGAACTCCAAACACGCACTTCTCGGGGTTGAGCTTCAGGTTGATCTTGCGCAGATTTACAAAAGTTTCTTCTAGATCTTGAACCAAAGTAGCCCTGTCCTTGCTTTTGACCACTATATCATCCATATAGGCTTCCACATTTCTGTGCAGCTGAGGCTCAAAAGCAATCTGGACGGCTCTTGCAAATGTTGAACCAGCATTTTTTAAACCAAATGGCATACGTATGAAACAGTATGTGCCACAGGGTGTGATAAATGCGGTCCTTTCCTCATCTTCCTCAGCCATGAAGATTTGATGATACCCTGAATATGCGTCAAGAAATGAAAGCAAATCACATCCTGCCGTGGAGTCAACAATCTGGTCTATGCGGGGCAAAGGAAATGGGTCTTTGGGACAAGCTTTATTGACCTCAGTGAAATCAATACAAAGCCTTCATTTTCCATTCGCTTTGCGCACGACAACAGGATTGGCCAACCACGTAGGATGGAGCACTCCTTTGACGAGGCCTGCTGCTTCCAACTTCTTGATTTCTTCCGCAATAAACTCTTGCCGCTCCACAGCTTGCTTCCTGGCTTTCTGCTTGACGGGCCTCGCGTGGGGACAGACGGCAAGGTGGTGCTCAATTACTTTCCTGGGAACACCGGGGATGTCGGACGGTTGCCATGCAAACACGTCGACATTCGCCCGCAGGAAAGCAACGAGCACGCTTTCCTATTTGTTGTCAAGTGTGGCACTGATGGTGAAGGAACCACCAGTGCCGTCCTCCTTGGCGGGCACCTTCTTTGTCGCCGGCGGAGCGGCTTTGTTCTTCTTGCACTTGCCGGTGGAGCTCTCTGGTGCGTCCTCGACGGCAGCGCAGCATTCCAAAGAGGTGCGCTTGCCGGAGTGGGCACAGGAGCTCTTGCCGGACTTCCTCTTGTTCTTCCCCCCGGGAGCTTCAGCGGCAAGTGCCTTGGCGGCAGTTGCGGCAGCTGCTTCCCGGTAGATCTTGTCGGCGCAAATAAGTGCATCCTTCTTATCGCAGGGAACTGTGATAACACTTACTGGGCCTGGCATCTTCAACACGTTGTAGGCATAATGAGAGGCTGCCATGAACTTGGCGAGCGCTGGACGGCCAAGTATCCCATTATAAGGCACTGGAATATCGGCAACGTCAAAGGTGACCTTCTCGGTCCGGTAGTTCAGCTCGCCGCCAAATGTCACTGGCAGCGTGATCTTCCCTTTCGGCTTGCTCCTTCCTGGATTGACTCCTTGGAAAGTACCAGTTTCCTCAAGCTCGCCGTCAGGGATTTGAAGTTTCCGGAGCACAGCGGGCGAAATCAGATTCAAGCCGGCCCCACCGTCAACTAACATCTTCGTGACCTTGAGGTTGCGGATCGTTGGTGAAACCAACATCGGCAAGCACCCGACCGCCGTTGTGCGGTCAGGGTGGTTCTCAATGTCAAAGACGATAGGCGTGTCGGACCACTTCAGAAGCTTTCTGGCGTCAACAGATGGTTCCGCCGCATTGATCTCTCGCGCCCACTGTTTAAGTTGGCGGTGAGAAGAATGCAACGAAGCACCACCGTCAACACACAAGACTTCTGTGGCTTTCTGAAATTCGTGCTCACTGGATTCTTCATCATCTAGATCATCATCATCATCATCTTTGTCGCGGCCACGAGGAGGCCTGTCTCTCTGCTGCTGCTTGGCCTCTCCTTGGCGGTGTGGTCGAGGGGGGTGGTACTTCTGGAGTACCTTCAGATGGCTCCACTTGCTGCTCCTCTCCTACACGCCCAAAGATGTCAGCGACAAATGCTTGTTCCTCAGCGACCGCCAGCGAAAGGTAGTTGGAATACTTACGCTGGGGGCTGCGACGAGGGCTGGGCTCCGAGCTGGTCGGGATGGTCTCAGACGCTCCCCCGGTGGTTGCCGTGGGCTCATCTTCGACGACCACCACGGTCTTGCTCGTCGAGACCTTAGCTCTCTTCCTCATCCTCTCCGCCAAGGTTTCCTCCCTGCGGAAGCAAGGCCGGAGTGCGACAAGTGAGGACAGAAACAAAATCTTACAAAGATTGAGGGTCGCGGCAAGGGAACTTACTCTTCCTCGTCGTCCTCTTCGCTGAGAGCGGAAAAATCAAAGTCCGCCTCCGTGTGAGGAGGGGGAGGAGGGGAAGCTGGGCTCCTTGGCCGCTTGGCGAAGGTAGTAGCAGCGGTCTTTGATGAACCTGCTCCAGTTGCCGGGGCCGCGTGAGCGTTCGGCAGGGAGAGACGGTCGCACGAAGAGCAAATCTAGCGAAGAACACGACAGCGCACGGGAGAGATTTACCCAGGTTCGGGCCGCCCGGATGCGTAAAACCCTACTCCTGCTTTTTGGTGTATTATCTGGATGATTGTTCTAGCTCCAGGAGCGCTACAGTACAGAGTAGCTGCGTACAATACTGGAGTTCTCAATCTCCGAGTTCCTAACCCCCCTCCACGTTGCCTATGGGCCTCCTTTTATATGCACAAAGGGGTCACCAACAGGTGGCAAATAGTAAAGGTAGAGGTGGAAAGTTGCTACAGTAAGGCCATTATTACTAGGATGACATGTCCTACCTACCACTGACGGCAGGGGACAAGGGCATTAAATGCCCATGCCTTAGCTGTCCAGATACATGTATCTGGACGTCTTGGACGTGGGAAAAGCCTCTCCCACCTGCTCCTGCACCGCTAGCTATAGAGCACCGCCGTCTACACAGTGCCCTGCCACGCACGCTTGGAAGGACCCAGAGCGCCATGCTGGCAGAGGCACTGGAGCAGCAGCACAGTAGCACAGTGGTACAGTAACGCTTGCCGTGGCAAGACCTTGCCGCACTTGATAGCTTGCCGCAACCAATAGCTTGCCGCGCAAGATAACTTGCCGGGGCAAGTACCTTGCTGCAGCCAATACCTTGCCGCAGCCAATGACTTGCCGGGGCAAGTACCTTGCCGCGGCAAGTACTCTGCTACAGCAAACCTCAGGCTGGGCCTCAACTGTCCCTCCCGGCAAGCTCCTCTTGCCGGGGCCTTGACTCTTGCTTTGTATACTTTGTTCTTGAATGGCTTAATAATCTTGAGCTTCTCTCTGGCTGTCTTCCCGTAAGCCTGGCCGCGGGATGCTGCTACTGCCCGTGCACAAGTACGGGGTACTAGGGTACCCCTATTCTAGTACACCGACAGGAGCCCCCGGGCCTGGGCCACACACGGTGCCGGGCGTTGTTGGGCCAGGCCCAAACAGTGCACGGGCACGCGTGGCTGGGATAAGCCGAAACGTCTCTACGCTGTTTAATTGCACGCTCTCCCACGCGTCGCGCGTTGAATGCGGAGCGTGGGAAGCGTGCGCAGTTATCTCGAATGACGAAGAGGCGGATGGTTCCGCATCTTTCCCCATAAAAGGAGGGACCTGCAGAAGCACTCACACACTCCTCTCACCATTCTCGATCTCCAAATCTCCGCCTTCTTCTTCCTCCGCTCCAAAACAAAGCGGTTTCCCAATCCTCCGCCACCGCGCGCGTCCGCATCTCCCTCGGACCTCAGCTCCGCCTTCGCCATGCCTCCCAAAGGAGAAAAGGGGAAGACGGGGAAGTCCTCAAGGACGGAGACCCAGGCGCAGTTGAAGAGGCAGAAGTACGTGCTCTTCGCTCCGACGCTCATGGGGGCAGATCTGAAGGCCAAGTTCCAAGGCATGTGGGCCGTGAGGACCAAGGCGCATCCGGCCACCCGCGTTCGTCCAGCCACCGACGAGAGCGAAGTGAGCAAGTACCCCTTCTTCGCTTGCTACTTTTGGTGCGGGCTCTGCCCGCCGTACTCGGATTTCTTCAGCGACGTCATGTACACCTTCAATCCCCATCTGCTGGATTTCACACCGAATGCCGTATCCACCATGGCAATATTCGCGCATCTGTGCGAGAACTTCGTCGGCGTCGCACCCAACACCGCGCTGTTCAGGCATTACTTCACTCCCCATGTTGAAAAGGGGGAGCCTCTCACTGTCGGCGTCTCGTTCGTGCACAGATCTCCTCGTGCTGAAAAGTGGGCACAGCAGCCTGAAGACGATCCTCCTCGAGGAGCACAGCGTCATCTTGCCGCAGTTGCTCTTGCTCAAGCTCATCGTAAGCGAGCACTCGAGGTGACCCGTATACGAGTTCCGTGGGGAGAACTGCCTCTGCTCCATAGACTAGAGCAAAAGGCATCTGGCCAATAGCTCGATTTGGCGTCGTCCTAATCGACCAAAGAACCACTGGCAGCTCCTCGATCCAGTTCTTGCCGCACTTGCGCAGCCTGTCGAAAGTTCTCGTCTTGAGCCCACGCAACACTTCAGCATTTGCCCTTTCAGCTTGACCGTTGCTTCGCGGGTGAGCAACAGAAGCGAAACAGACCTTGGTGCCAAGGTCTTCGATATACTGCATGAAGGCGTGGCTCGTGAACTGGGTACCGTTGTCGGTGATGATCCTGTTAGGAACACCAAAGCGACAAACAATTCCCTTGAAGAACTTGATGGCTGATTGTGCTGTCACCTTCCTCACTGCTTCCACTTCCGGCCACTTCGTGAACTTGTCGATGGCCACATACAAGTACTCGAAGCCCCCGGTGGCACGGGGAAAGGGGCCGAGGATGTCGAGCCCCAGACCGAAAATGGCCAGGAGAGAGGGATTGTCTGGAGAGCTTGAGCTGGCTGATGAATCTGCTTGGAATGAAACTGGCACGCTTCACACTTGGTTACTAGTGCAGTTGCATCCTGGAGGGCGGTGGGCCAAAAGAAACCTTGCCGGAAAGCCTTTCCAGCAAGGGCTCTTGACCCTATGTGGTGACCACATATGCCTCCATGAATCTCCGCCAACAGCTCCTGTCCCTCTTCCCGGGGAATACACTTCAATTTCACACCGTTTGGTCTTTTTCTGCACAGCATGTCATCGACAAATTGATACATATTGGACCGACGGGCTACTTTCTCCGCCTCTTCCTGCTCTTCGGGAAGTTCTCCTGTCTGAAGGAAACGGACGATCTGCTGCGCCCACGCTGGAGCTTGTGGCTCGACAACGAGGACTAAAGGCATTTCTTCTGCTGCGGAAACATCAGGCCCTGCGGCAAGAGCTTGTCGCTCCACCAGAGCCGGCCGTTCCCCGACGAGCTTGGCGGGAACAGCTGCTTCAACGACAAGAGCCCCTGGGAAGGACCCCTTTACGTTCGGCAGGGAGAGACGGTCGCACGAAGAGCAAATCTAGCGAAGAACACGACAGCGCACGGGAGAGATTTACCCAGGTTCGGGCCGCCCGGATGCGTAAAACCCTACTCCTGCTTTTTGGTGTATTATCTGGATGATTGTTCTAGCTCCAGGAGCGCTACAGTACAGAGTAGCTGCGTACAATACTGGAGTTCTCAATCTCCGAGTTCCTAACCCCCCTCCACGTTGCCTATGGGCCTCCTTTTATACGCACAAAGGGGTCACCAACAGGTGGCAAATAGTAAAGGTAGAGGTGGAAAGTTGCTACAGTAAGGCCATTATTACTAGGATGACATGTCCTACCTACCACTGACGGCAGGGGACAAGGGCATTAAATGCCCATGCCTTAGCTGTCTAGATACATGTATCTGGACGTCTTGGACGTGGGAAAAGCCTCTCCCACCTGCTCCTGCACCGCTAGCTACAGAGCACCGCCGTCTACACAGTGCCCTGCCACGCACGCTTGGAAGGACCCAGAGCGCCATGCTGGCAGAGGCACTGGAGCAGCAGCACAGTAGCACAGTGGTACAGTAACGCTTGCCACGGCAAGACCTTGCCGCACTTGATAGCTTGCCGCGCAAGATAACTTGCCGGGGCAAGTACCTTGCCGCAGATGCTACCTTGCTGCAGCCAATACCTTGCCGCAGCCAATGACTTGCCGGGGCAAGTACCTTGCCGCGGCAAGTACTCTGCTACAGCAAACCTCAGGCTGGGCCTCAACTGTCCCTCCCGGCAAGCTCCTCTTGCCGGGGCCTTGACTCTTGCTTTGTATACTTTGTTCTTGAATGGCTTAATAATCTTGAGCTTCTCTCTGGCTGTCCTCCCGTAAGCCTGGCCGCGGGATGCTGCTACTGCCCGTGCACAAGTACGGGGTACTAGGGTACCCCTATTCTAGTACACCGACAACTGCGCACAGGGTCTGCGCCTGGCTTTGTACGAAGGATTATATGCCTTGCCGGCAAGACTTGTACAAAAGGAGGTTGCCGGGGGCCCCCGGCAACCGCGCCTTATGGGTAAAACTTTCAAAGATGTTCGATATTCCAGGAGTTGCTCACTGGAACGCCATCCTCGGTCTCCAGGCGGACAACGCCGGGCCTGGTGACTCGTACTACCCGATAAGGGCCTTCCCACTTCGGCATCAACTTGTTTGAATTCTTGGCGGACTGAATCCACCGAAGAACAAGGTCGCCTTCCTCAAGGCTTCGGGCATGAACTTTGCGGCTATGGTAGCGGTGCAAAGCTTGCTGGTAGCGTGCAGCTCGCACAGCAGCCTGAAGACGATCCTCAAGGAGCACAGCGTCATCTTGTCGCAGTTGCTCTTGCTCAAGCTCATCATAAGCGAGCACTCGGGGCGACCCGTATATGAGTTCCGTGGGGAGAACTGCTTCCGCTCCGTAAACCAGAGCGAAGGGTGTCTGGCCAGTGGCTCGATTTGGTGTCGTTCTGATTGACCAAAGAACCACCGGCAACTCATCAATCCAGTGTCTTCCGCACTTTCTCAGCTTGTCAAAAGTTCTGGTCCTGAGACCGCGCAGCACTTCAGCATTAGCCCTCTCCGCTTGGCCGTTGCTTCTCGGGTGAGGAACAGAGGCAAAACAAACTTTGCTACCAAGATCTTGGACGTATTGCATGAAGGTGCGACTTGTGAACTGTGTGCCGTTATCGGTGATGATCCTGTTGGGCACACCGAAACGGCAAACTATCCCTTTAAAGAACTTGACGGCTGATTGTGCTGTCACTTTCCTCACCGCTTCCACCTCCGGCCACTTTGTGAACTTGTCGATTGCAACGTACAAGTACTCAAAGCCCCCGGTAGCACGGGGAAAAGGGCCCAGTATGTCGAGCCCCCAGACCGAAAATGGCTAGGAGAGAGGGATTGTCTGAAGAGCTTGAGCTGGCTGATGCGATTTCTTTGAATGAAACTGGCATGCTTCACACTTAGTTACTAGTGCAGTTGCATCCTGGAGAGTGGTGGGCCAAAAGAAACCTTGTCGGAATGTCTTTCCGACAAGCACTCTTGACCCTATGTGGGAGCCACATATGCCTCCATGTATCTCTGCCAACAGCTCCAGTCCATCTTCTCGAGGAATACACTTTAATTTCACACCGTTCAGCCTTTTTCTGTACAGAACGCCATCGACGAACTGGTACATGCTGGACTGACGCGCTACTTTTTCCGCTTCTTCCTGCTCCTCAGGGAGTTCTCCTCTCTGAAGGTAATGGACAATGGGCTGCGCCCAAGATGGAGCCTGGGGCTCGACAACTAGGACTAAAGGCATCTCTTTTGCCGGGGGAACGTTTGTCTCGACGGCAAGGGCCTGAGCCCCTGCTGGAGCCTGCTGTTCCCCGGCAGGCTTGCCGCTGACTCCGGCAACCTCCTTGCCGGCGGCTCCTGGGAGCTCTGCCAGAAAATACTGACCAGAATTCAACTTCCTTCTCTTTGCTTGCCCTATTGATGGCACTACAGATGGCTGAGTCAAATGGAGCACAAAAGTTCCTGGTTCCACAGGCAACTTAAGGGCAGCGCGTTTCGACAGGTCATCGGCAATACTGTTTTCAGCACGAGGAATGTGCTTCGTATGCAGACCGTCAAAGCGCTCTTCCATTTTTCTCACTTCATCCACATAAGCTTGCATCAACGGACTCTGATAATCTTTGTTGACTTACCTGACAACAAGCTGCGAATCGCCACTGATGATGAGTTTCTTGATACCAAGGTCTGCCGCGATCCTGAGACCGGCAAGCATGCCCTCGTACTCCGCAGTGTTGTTTGTCGAGCTCTCCCGGAGAAATGCATCTAAATTACATACTTGAGGTGCTCTTCGGTGGGTGCGAGAAGCAGCACACCAGCCCCGGTGCCCTAAAGCGTAAAGGCACCATCAAAGTACATAACCCATTCTCGATCTGTTTCCTTGCCGGGAAGAGTTGTCTCTTGAATCTCCTCGTCTGGCGTTGGGGTCCATTCCGCAATGAACTCTACCAAGGCTCTGCTTTGAATTGTTGAAGTACTTTCAAACTTGAGGCCAAAACTCGACAACTCCAACGCCCACTCTACAATCCTGCCGGTTGCCTCTGGATTTTGTAAAATCCGCTGCAACGAGAAGCGAGTGATGACGGTAATCTCATGCGCTTGAAAATAATGGCACAGCTTCCTCGAGGCCATGAGAAGGTCGAAGAGCAATTTCTGCACACCAGAGTATCTTGACCTAGCTCCCTGTAAAAGGGAGCTGACAAAATAAACTGGACGCTGCACCATCTTCTTCTTTCGTATTGATTTCTCTGACTGCGCAGATCTTGTCTTGTCGGCACCAGACCTTGCCGGGAAAGATCCCGGCGCGTCAATTAATAGTCCTGCCACTGTCGTTGCTTCCTCGTCAACTTCTCTTTGCGCCACTAACGCAGCACTAACCACTTGATTTGTTGCCGCTAGATACAGCAGCAACGGCTCTTGTGGCTTAGGTGCGACTAGTGTCGGCGGAGAGGAGAGGTACCTCTTCAAATCTTGCAGCGCTGCCTCCGCTTCCGGAGTCCATCTCATTGGACCTGCCTTCTTCAAAATTTTGAAAAAGGGCAGGGCGCGCTCAGCAGATTTGGAGATAAACCTGCTCAAGGCAGCAATGCAGCCGGCAAGGCGACGTACATCCTTGACGCGTCTTGGCGCTTGAATCTGCTCGATAGCTTTGATCTTGTCGGGGTTCGCTTCGATCCCACGCTGAGATACAAAGAACCCGAGAAGCTTGCCGGAAGGGACGCCAAACACACATTTCTCGGGATTGAGCTTTAAATTGATCTTGCGCAGATTTGCGAATGTTTCTTCTAAGTCTTGTATGAGCGTCGCTTTATCCTTGGTTTTGACCACTATATCATCCATGTATGCTTCCATATTTCTATGTAGCTGAGGCTCAAAACCGATTTGGACCGCTCTCGCAAATGTAGAACCAGCACTTTTCAACCCGAAAGGCATTCGTATAAAATAATACGTACCACATGGGGTGATAAATGCGGTCTTTTCTTCATCTTCTTTTGCCATGAAGATCTGGTGACACCCCGAATAGGCATCAAGGAACGACAGTAGGTCACAACTGGCAGTGGAGTCCACAATCTGGTCGATGTGCGGCAAAGGGAAAGGATCTTTTGGACAGGCTTTATTGATGTCTGTATAATCAATACACAACCTTCATTTCCCATTCGCCTTGCGCACTACAACCGGATTGGCCAACCAGGTTGGGTGAAGCACCCCTCTGACCAAACCTGCCGCTTCCAACTTCCTGATTTCTTCGGCAATAAATTCTTGCCGCTCCAAGGCCTGCTTTCTCACCCTCTGCTTGACGGGCCGTGCGTGAGGACAGACGACAAGGTGGTGCTCAATTACTTTCCTGGGAACACCGGGGATGTCAGATGGTTGCCATGCAAACACATCGACATTCGCCCGCAGGAAAGCAACGAGCGCGCTTTCCTATTTGTCATCTAGGGTGGAACTTATGGTGAAATTTCCTCCCGTTCCGTCCTCCCTGACAGTCACCTTCTTGGTCTCTGGTGGAGCAGCCTTGGACTTCTTGTTCTTGCCGGTGGAACTCTCTGGTGCGTCCTCAACGGAAGCGCTGCACTCCGAAGAGGTGCGCTTGCCGGAGTTTGCGCCAGAGATCTTGCCGGTCTTCTTCTCCTTCCCTCCGGGAGTTCCAGCGACAGGAACAGATGCCTTGGCGGCAGGTGCTGCGGCTGCCTCCCGGTAGAGTTGGTCGGTGCGGATCAGTGCATCCTTTTTGTCGGAGTGAACAGTGATGACACCAATCGGTCCAGGCATCTTCAACACATTATACGCATAGTGTGATGCCGCCATAAACTTGGCGAGCATTGGGCGGCCAAGGATCCCATTATATGTCATGGGGATCTTGGCGACATCGAACACTACCTTCTCTGTTCTGAAATTGAGCTCGCTACCAAATGTCACCGGTAGCGTAATCTTGCCTTTTGGCTGGGTCCTTTCTGGATTGATCCCTTGAAACGTGCCCGTTTCCTCGAGATCTTCATCAGAAATTTGCAGCTTCTTGAGCACGTCCGGCGAGATTAAGTTCAGCCCGGCCCCACCGTCAACTAGCATTTTTGTCACCTTGAGGTTGCGGATTGTTGGTGAGACCAACAAAGGCAAGCACCCGACCGCAGTTGTGCGATCAGAGTGATCCTCGGCGTAAAAAATGATAGGCGTGTGGGACAATTTCAAAGGTTTCCGTGCCTCAGGCGACGGCTCCGTTGCATTAACCTCACCCACCCATTGTTTAAGCCGGCGGTGAGAAGAATGCAACGAGGTGCCCCCGTCGATACACATGGCTTTTGTGGCTTTCTGAAACTCGTGCTCGCTAGATTCATCGTCTTCATCATCATCATCGCCTCCCTCGTCCTTGTCGCGGCCTCATGCGGGCCTCTCCTTCTGTTGCTTAGCCTTGCCGCGGCGGCCTCCTCGGCCACCACGCTTCTTGCCGGATCCCTCAGCACCGTCCTGGGCCTTCTCCTTATCTCATCTTTCATACTCAGCTCTCTGCTTCTCGACAAGTTGCTCAACTTGCCGACAGTTTTGGAGATCGTGGCCCTTGGTGCGATGGATCTTGCAATACTGGTTGCCGGAGCCTTTCGGCTTGTCAGCAGCCGCCAAGGCCTGATAGGAAGCGCACCCGGCAACTTCCTTGCCAGGGTCGTCAACCTTGGCCTTCTTGGTGGTGCCGGGGTTGCCGGATCCCTCGACAGCAAGCACGGCCTTGCCTTTGCGCTTCTTGTTCCGCCGCCGGCCTTTCTTCGACGGGGTGGCAACATCTTCATCTTCAGATTCGCCCCCTGCACCAACATTCTCGCCGGGGAGTTTCCTCCCTTCTTCAGCTCGAGCGCATTTATCTGCCAAAAGCATAAAGCTCGGCAATACTCCTGACCTTGTTCATCGCGAGCTCTTCGCGCATCTTGCGGTTACGCACGTTCTGATGAAACGTGCTAACAACAGCAGCAGGATGAACGTCTGGAATATTGTATTGCACCCGGCTAAACCTCTGGATAAACTTGCGCAGTGGCTCGCCCTCCTTTTGAGGGAGGAGATGCAAATCACTTTCTTGGCCAGAAGCTTGGTGGCCTCCAACAAAGGCGCCAACAAACTGATGGCACAGATCTGACCAGGAAGAAATAGAATTCTCCGGCAGATGCATCAACCACGACCTGACGTTGGGTTTGAGCAACAACGGAAAGTAGTTGGCAAGTATCTTGTCGTCTCGGCCTCCGGCAGCCTGCATCGCAATGGTGTAGATGCTCAGGAACTCCGAGGGATGAGTCTTGCCGTCATATTTCTCCGGAACCTCTGGTTTGAATGTTTGGGAGTTGGGCCACTGGACTCGCCGCAACTCACGGGTAAACGCTGGGCAACCTACCTCATAAGGCAAGTCGCCCGCGTCCCCCGGTGCAGGCTTGTCGACAGTAGGCCCTGCACGTTTATCGGACTGATGACGCGCCTCCCATCGGCGCTCGATGGTAGTTCGAGCGTCTTCTTTGCTCCGTTCCCGAAGAACTTGACGCTGATCGCGGCGCATCCGCGGATCGGACGACGCCGTGGAATCGTCATCACAGCCTTCGGTCCGCCGGAGTGACGACCGCCATTGTTCTCGTGGAGGGGAGTGCACCGTAGTAGCACCGCCTCCGGTCTTCTCACCACCGGCTCGCGCCGGAATGATAGACCGCTGCCACGAGGGCCCCGCTTGCTGCGGTCTATCCTTGTTGGCGAAGCCGACAAGGCTCTGGATAGTAGATCGCCACTCCTCCATCTTCTCCGGAGCAGGAGGAAAATCGAGGAGCAGCTGCGCACGTGCCAAAGCTTTTGCTGGCGTAGGCGGCGGCGACAGGTGCGAGGTGCATGAGGTGCTCTGACTCCTAACAGTGTTAGAAGGAGCATCGTCACGACCACACGACCGCGCGCCACCTCCATCGGCAGTTTGGTGTGCATGCTGGGCCTGCGCACCTTGGGATCGGTGCGCAGAAGTCTCTGCATGGGGACGTTCAGAACCACCGACGTCACGGCGCTGCTCGCCGCGTACGGCCTGGGAAGGCCGCGACGCCTGCGCCGGCGCGGGAGCCCTGGACGGCGTCCCCCGATCTCTGGAGTTTGTTGCGCCGCCTGTAGGCAGCACGGCTCCATCTCTCGATCTAGCGGCGTGCGGGTTGCCGTCGCCACTGCGAACGACGCCGCTCTCCTGGCTTGGATCACCAGAACGTCGTGGAGGCTCTAAACCTCCACCTCCTGCATCCACGTCGTCACCCGTCCGAGTAGGCACGGGCAAGACGGACGTAGACGGAACAGCCGCTGCTGCACCCTTCTTCTTGGGCGGCATGGTAACAAAGATGGTGAAGAAACTGACGCACTGATCACCAGATCAGGTTCGTGCAACCTCGATCCCCCTACCTGGCGCGCCAAAGATGTCGGCGTACGACACCTATGGGATCCGAGGGACCCCTTTACGGTTCGGCAGGGAGAGAGGTATGCACAAAGAGCAGAATCGACGATCAACGCGAGGGGATTTTTACCCAGGTTCGGGCCACTGATCAGCGTAAAACCCTACTCCTGCTTTAGTTTATTATCAGTGATTCGTCCCAGTTCTTGGAGCGCTTGCGATGAACAGTAAGTTCAAGCAGCAGCTACGCATGCAGAATGGGCTGAAAATCGTCCTCCCTTGTAGCAGTTGTCTTGGGCCTCCTTTCAAATGATCAAAGAGGTCACCACAGTGGCGAACTGCTTATTTGCGAGGTGTAAAGTAGCTACATGGTTATCATACATAACCACTGACGGTTTTGGACAAATGCATTTAATGCATCGTGAGGTGTCCGTTTAGGTGTCCCTACTTTCTTGGGGATGGAAAAAGGAGTCATCCCATCAGCACCGCTTAAACTCGCCTCCACTAGTGCCTTGCCACGCATCCATAAGTGGGGCCAGAATGCCAGGCCGGTCACTGTACTGGAGCGGTGGCACAGTGGCGGAACCTTATCGGGTGCGAATCTTGCCGGGCTTGGCGGACTACCCCGGCAAGATCTTGCCGGAGCCAAGCCTTTGGTCTTCAGTCCTCCTTATCTTCCGATCCTTGGCGTGGATGTCTCTTGATAACCTTGGATCGATCTTCAACTGTTCCCCCGACAAGCCTTGCCGCAGGCATGGCTACAACCGCCCGTGCACAAGTCTGGGGTACTAAAGGCCCAATATTTAGTACACCGACAAAAATAGGTCGGAAGATTTTCCGGGAAAAAAAAAGTCCACGCCAGCCAGCTGTCACCATCAAACCACCGCCAGGGCGTTCGTTTCTATCACTTGCGCATCAGAAGTTCAGAGCACTGCGCCAGTGTACCGAGCACCGTCCCGACGCACAAAACCCAGCCGGCTCCGCGGACGCCCGCCCGCGAAGCAAACACCACGTGCCGACCGGCGACCGATGGCACCCTTTCCCGGTGGAAGCAGCGGCGCAAGCCGACGAGCCCACAGCGCTGCGGCGTCGACGATGACGCGGCCGCAAGTACAGAAGAGAAAACGCGCGGCAGCCGCCGCTGCCGATAGCTGGCAGCGTCGCGCGCGGCCACTGCACACCACAGGCTCGGACGGACGGACAGCTAAGCCCGGCATGTAACCTACCTGAAAACGACGAGTCGACCGAGCGTGCCTCCGGGGGACAAACGCACAGTCACAGGCAGAGCGCGACACGCAACGGCCGACACGTCTCTCGCGTACGGGCGGACCGGCGCAACGCGGGGGCGCATCTCGGGCGTCGGCCCGTCGAGGTGTGGGCCTGATCCGCTCCCGAGGAGCGGCTCCGGCCTCGACGTGCAGCGGCGTCGGCCTGATCCGGACCGTCGAGGCGCGATCCGTTGGCTCGCGCGCGTGGAAGTAACGCTCCATCGGCCCGTGCGCGAGCGGTGGACGGGGGTCGCTGGTCCGGGAGGTGGCCCCGGCCGGACATTGTTTTGGTAGCCCAAGCTGTGTACTGGATGTCACGCGTCCTTCTCGTCCAAATAATTCGTTGATCGGGACTATTTTTCGTTTTAAAAAATTCAGCAGCACCGTGACGTCATGCTAGCATCATGGGCACGTCACTACCAAAACCTCTTTTTTTCCCTCTTGTGTTTTCCTGATCTTTAATTATGTGCACTGCGCCCAACCGATCAAGTACATGTTACCTCCAATAAAGATGAATTCCTGGTACAGGTACCGAGAGCTTCGTACTTAGCCATGCGTGCGTGTCTGTCGTGTATGCCAATGTTGATCACATTACTTTAAAAAATGTTTTGATCTCAAAAACCGTTCTAATATATTGCCGATCTATCCCATTGTTTACGGCAAGGTTACATGCTGATTAAATGGGTGCTAATTGGTCAACCTAACTAGTAGTACTACGTGGTAAAATATTGCATCCTTCATTGCAAAGTAACACAATGCCTTTGCTAGGCTGCTATGGCAAGCCTAGGTGATTTCATATTTATAAGCTTAACAAACAAGCGTCCGATTCGCATTTTGCGTTAGATCCATCACGGAATACAGTGCTCTCAACGCAAACTCCGCCGAGACCGAGATACTAGCCCACAACATGAAAACGCTTGGACACATAATTTTGACCTGAAAAGCAGCGCCGTCACATGCGCTTTGTCCGTAGTCGTGGACACCTCACGTACTTGGCTCCATGTATTCCGGGCTTTAGACGCAAGCAAACAAGAACAGCCGCAGAGCTAGCTAGCTGCCCGACTTAACCACGCTTTGCCACAGTGCTCGTAGTGTCTCACGTAGGAGGAACCTTCCCTCAAGCATACCAAGCAGCCAGCAGAGCGAGCTATCACGATAAGATCAAACCAATCGGGCCATGATATGGGCATCAGGTATTTAGGCTGCCCACACCTGAGATGCGGCTGGCTTGTGGGGCCAGGACGATCGACGCCGCGGCCCCACAGCACGGGATCTTAGCTTTTGTGCATGTGAAGAAAGCCATTATCCTCGTCAGCTCCACGGGATTGTTTATCTGTCCGTGTGTTTGTTTATGCAGTGGTTTGGTTTGCACACAAAGAAATGGCTGCTAGCTACGACGGACCTAGCTGCCCGCCAGTGCACCGCCCCATGTTACTTCCTCCTCAAAACATGGCATGCAAATGCAATGCACTGTACACAGCCCCAAAGCTAGTAGCTTGCTAATTTTCAAGCCCTCCTGAAGAAAGCCAAACTGCCAAAGACTGCGCATTCACAAGCTTGTTAATTAAGTTAATTATGAGCAGAGGAAACCAATTAGTAGTAGCAGTACTCGATCCGGAGTGGTAGTAGAATTCGTTTCACGCACCGGGAGGCTTGTGATCTGTAAATTAACATCATGGACGCGTGTCACCGGCTAGCTAGCCACTCGACGACCCCAGCCCGTAGGGGGCATCCTAGTTTGGTGATGCAATCTCGTCGTTTGTACATACACTTGGCGTGCTACGGACAACGGATCTACACGTACTGTACTAGTCTAGCTAAGCGGTAGACGGATCGCGTCATGCGTGCGTCCGCTTCCGCGGGTTTTCGGACCTGCGTCCATCATGATCGTTGCGGGGGTGTTCCGCGTTACTGTTGCAATTTGCAGTCAATCATGGAGGTTGGCTCACCGTCCGTCGATCCGCGTCGATGTGGTATAGATGTACGTAGGTGATGATTGCGCCTCATCATGGCACGTACGAATATATATATAGGATTAATCAAGCTAACAACCAATGTCAAACCAAATAATCACATTGATTAACAAACAGGAGCTGATAGATGCTAGGTCCAATTGTGGCCGCGTACCTGAGGCGTAGCAGGTACGTTGATCCGGTGCCCGTTGTTAACCAACTGACGGTTATGAGTAGCAGTTAGCTTCAAGTGCATAGATGTGTTATATTCAGATCGAGTTCAAGAAAAATCAATGTATCAACGTCTTTTACGACCGTCCGCTCGACTGTTTCCGTCAACACAGCAAGGTCACCATACGAGAGGATTCAGTTCCGAACCACCTGAAAGGGACACTAATGGTAATGCCTCAAAGAGACTGCGATCAAGCATTGCAGAATCGTTGAGCCTCCTGCATTCCAAAACCATGCACTGCTAATTCGCCAGCACCTCTACACTCCGTGCTACGCGATCATACATACATCCCTACACTACACAGGTAGGAGTACTCGTACATCTGCGGATGCACGTACCACCACCACACGATCGCGATCGAACTTATCCGGATAGCAAGAGGGAACATGGGAGGTCATTGTTGTGGCCAGGGGTGTCCGTGTCAAACTGCGCCATCGTAACCAGAACGTACGTCGATCGTAGGCTCCACGGGTCGTCGAGTTGGAGTCTCCATCGCGTTGTGATAACACGTTACTTGCAAGGGCCTCCCCCATGGATCGTCCCAATGACTGCGAGAGGGACGGCCATGTGAGGCATCCATTTCTCTATTCAACTGCCATGGCAATAAGTCTCGGTCCCATGATTGTTTAGAGTCTTAAAAAAGCTAGAGCATTTGTTTACTACCATTCCGTAAATCTATCAACAGCAGCATTGATCCATGTTACAGCCTGTTTGGTTAATTGATTTTGAGAGAAGAAAGGTTTGGGACAGACACGCACTCATCACAGGTGGCGAGGGAGCCGGGCCCCCCTGGGCGCTGGCCCACCGGTCAGTGACCTGAGATGGTGTGTTTGGAGACAGTTGGGGCTGCGCGGCTCACCAAAAGGCAAGGCTAATGCGCCCCAAGCAGTATATAAGCATGTTAGCATGTCACATTACTCGGCAGCCCGCACATTCACTTTGCCATTGCTTTAGCCTTTCTGCTGTAGCTTGCAAGGAACAAGGACTGAGTACTACTACTGCTTGCCCGGCCGGCGGACACCGCACCAGTGCTCGCTCGCTTGCTTGCGGGCGGCGTCGGCGTCGGCGGCCACCGATCGTATCGCGGCCAGATCGATGGCGACCAGGTGCTTCTTCCCCAGGGACGCGGTGGCCGGACGGCACCAGTCCAAGGCGGCAGAGCAGGCGCTCGAGCAGCTGCACCACGGGGGGCGCGTCCTGTCCCGGGAGGAGGTGGGCGGCGCGGTGCGCGTCAAGATCGTGGTCAGCAAGCGCGAGCTCAAGAAGATGGTGGCCGCCCTCGGCACCGGCGGCGAGGTGGCGGCCGCTGCGGCGTCTGCTGATCGCCGCAGCCGCCAGCGCGCGGCGGGCGGCGGCGGCGGCACCGACGCCGAGCAGAGGCTGCAGTCGCTCCGGCGGCGCAGCATGCGCAGGGCGGCGGAGGAGACGAGGCGGATGCAGGCGAGCGGGGAGTGGGAGCCCGGCCTCCAGAGCATCCCCGAGGAGGTTTACTGAGTTACTAGCGGTTTAGTAGATGATGGCGTCGTCGGTGATGGTTGATCACTTTACTAATTATTAAGGTTGGGTTTTGATCACCTCCTGCTAAATGCTACTCGTAGATGTATGTGTACAGTGCTCTTTGTTCCTGTTCCTTAACTATGAGGGTTAAACTTCTGCTGGTTAATCCTCCTCCTCCATCAGCTTGTACAATTTTTTCCGGTGAAATTTTGGAGATTGTGTGAAACAGATGAAAAATGAGAGGTGATCTGACTGCAATGGATGGGCTGCATTCATCTCAAATACTTTTGTTATCTGTTATGTGTGGGAAAATTCAGTCACACAACTGCTGCCGCTGTCAAGTTAAACTACAGTAGTAAACTGTGGGTTCGTGGCTTGACTGTGCTACTTTGGCTGCCTTTTTAGCTGTTGTGTTCTTTTGCCTTTCTGTTGGGCATGGAACATAATCAAAAAGTATTAACGAGTCGTTAGGAGTTGAGCAAAGCAGAAGCGGTGCCGAGATTCCATCGCACATGGCCAGATGTGAAACGAAATCCCCTTGTTGTTTCTGCTATCCACTAGTTGCAGGCGGCTTTGCCATGCTGTGGCTGCTGTTGCCGCTGTGGAGGGTCATTTTCTCCTCCTTGTTTATGTATGTATTTTTGCCAAAAGAAAATAGAGTAGGCTCCTGCATAACCTCTTCCTTTTTTCTGAATTCGTGCCCACATCATATATTTGTCAATCGGCGAGTGTAAACCTTTAGTTTCTTGCACAACACAAGTACTATGTATACATAGGAATATATCGGAGAGCTTCCTTGCCATTCCCTACTGTCACCTTGGTGGCAGCTGCAACCACCGCAGTGACCGTTGGCTACATGGGATGAGAATTCAAGAGTTTGCACCCGGAATATATGAGAGAGTACCGAAGCGAGTAAAGGTCACACGGACAGTTTATGAGGCCATCACGCTCGGTTCTTGGACCCGTGACATCAGCCCCGATATGGCATATGAAGCCCTGATGGAATATCTCGAGGTTTGGCAGAGATTGCAAGGGATCCAGCTCCAGGACCAAACCCCCGATTCTATAGCTTGGGCTTGGGAACCGAACGGCCAGTTCTCGGTCCGTTCCGCCTATGCTGCACAGTTTGCTGGTAGGGAGGTGGCGCCTACGGCTAACTTTTGTTGGCGATCTAGGGCACCTCTGAAATGCCGCTTCTTCACCTGGCTGGCCATGAGGAACAGATGTTGGACTGCGGATCGGCTGGCCAGACGCGGCCTCCCGCACCAGGATGCATGCCCTTTTTGCGACCAAGAGGAGGAAACCATCGACCACATTCTTCTGACGTGTGTGTTCGCTAGGACAGTCTGGAGAACCCTGTGCTCAGCCCTTGGGAAACCGCAGTGGTCCCCAACAGCACAAGACACCCTCAAGGAGTGGTGTGTAGCAAGAACGTCAGGCGCGCACAAGCCAAAGGAGTTGAGGGCGCTTCTTACCCTCGGGCTTTGGGAGCTTTGGAAGCACAGGAACGCGGTTGTCTTCGACGGTGCCTCTCCATCGCTAGAGGTGGTAGTTAGGCGTGTCGTCGCGGAGGGTAGAGCTTGGCAGCAGGCGAGCCTGTTGAAGGGTGAAGTAGACAACACGTTTGAGCTTTTAGTAGGGTGGGCAGGCAGCGAGTAGTCCGGTTTATGTGCTACGTAGGTGGAGCGGTGGTTGTGCTGTGTGTTGATGTTCATGTAGCGTTTAAATCCATGTAACATCAACGGTGGTTGGGATTCTTCCCCCTTCTTCTATACAAGATGATACGCACACTCGTGCGTATTCGAGAAAAAAAAGGAATATATCGGAGAAAAATCGTACGAGGCAGAAGCTTTGCCTATCAAATAAAAAGGAAAATCGGACGCCTTGCCTATGCAAAACTGAAGGGTACTATTTTCGCTTGGTAACTAAAATCATATTTTTTTCGTAAAAGGGCATAAGATCATACATTAAATTTCACAGGTTCTTGAAAAACAGCCTTAGAGCATTTACAGCCGGACTTGACAAATCCAATCCCTATACGTCCGCGGACGCCCCCGGGCACGCCCGCAAGCACATCCCGGATGTGCCCTCATATTTTCCTTCCGGCATCTACATATCTCAAATCCGGACTCTCAAATCTATGCAAATCCATGCACGACGATAATAAAAGATAATATCACACGTAAATAACAAATATTGGTACGAAGCATAGATAGTGTTTACATAAATTTACTTTTTAGAGAAAAGGCGTCGGCCGGGCCCGAGATAGGGCTCGAGCCTAGCCCGGCTTTGAATTAACAAAGCCATCAACCGGCCAGGACTACAACGAGCAGCTTACAAAGGAAAGAAACAAGAAAACGGCAAAGATACAAGGTGCTACAACAGCTCATAGCCTAACAGCAATACAAGCAAGCGGAAGATGGAAAAGTAAGCCCCTCCTAAATCTCTGAAGCCAAACGTCTAGAACAGCAGCTACACCAGCCTCGGGGTGAGAAATCAGCAAGCAACACCAGCATCAGGCCAACACCTCTTCGCCTACTCCCGCAGAGCCTGCCGCAAGCCATCTGAATCTACCTCCAAAGAGGACCACAATCCTCTCGCCCTGGCTCGAAGGGCGCCGTACCGTCGGAAGGTAGATAACTCACCATGGACTATACCAACAGAGCATCCCGGGCATGAGGGACCAGGGCTTGAACCACACCGCAGGGCTCCCGCGACCTCACCACCAACTATAGTCCAACTGAGGGAGTCCTGGATTAAGGGGTCCTCGGGTGGTCGGGCTATGTAACATGGGCCGGACTGATGGGCCGTGAAGATACAAGGCAGAAGACCTTTCCTCGTGTCCGGGTAGGACTCTCCTTTGCGTGGATGGCAAGTTTGGCGTCCAGATGTATATTTTCCTTCCTCTGTAAACCAACTCTGTACAACCCTAGCCCCCTCCGGTGTCTATATAAACCGGAGGGTTTAGTCCGTAGAGGCTATCAGAATTTTCATAGGCTAGACAAACTAGGGTTTAGCCATTACGATCTCGAGGTAGATCAACTCTTGTAACCCCCATACCCATCAAATACAATCAAGCATGATGTAGGGTTTTACCTCCATTAAGAGGGCCCGAACCTGGGTAAACATCGTGTTCCCTTTGTCTCTTGTTACCTTCGATCCTCAGACGCACAGTTCGGGACCCCCTACCCGAGATCAGCCGGTTTTGACACCGACATTGGTGCTTTCATTGAGAGTTCCACTGTGTCGTCGGCAGAAGGATCAATGGCTCGTTTGATCATCAACAACGACGCTGTTTCCGGGGAGACCTTCCTCCCCGGCCAACTGTTTGTATTCGGCAACTTCGCTCTGCGCACCAATTCAGTTGGTCACCTTGAGCAGATCGACAGCTACACCCCTGGTCATCAGATCAGATTTGGGAGCCTGAATTACGTCGCTGATATCCGAGGAGACTTGATCTTCGAAGGATTCACGGCCTCAACCACTATTCCTCATCTTCAAGAAGGCAACCCATCGGATCCGTCATCAGGCGCCGCTCAAAGACCAACTACTACCCCTGCCCTGGCCATAGATCCAGGGCAGGCCACCTCATCCGAAGATGGGATCTTAAAACCCACCGGACCCTCTCCTCTCATGGAGCCCTTTGTCGAAGACCCAGAAGCAACTGTATGTTCGGCGAGCCTGGAATCAAGCAGGACCCTCCTTGTCATCGGAGAGCCGAACTCACCTCTGGAGGCCAACTCCGAACTCTCAAGGCCTGCGTCTGGTGAACACAACCTGGAAGAGTCTGCCATCCCCAACTCCGCAGGTCCTCGGTTTCCCGTCCGGCCTTCACTCTTAAGCGAGGCCCTGGACTTAATGCGATCTCTCGCCATCACGGAGGTATCACCTCCGAATTACGCACAGCCCGAACGAGGGGCTAAGTGCAGGGAATTTTACGTCCCACCCACCACCCACTTGATAGCCACTATCGAGGACTTAACCGATATACTCGACTACGCCTCCGAAGACATCGACGGTATGGACGACGATGCCGGAGCCGAACCAGGCCAAAACTCGCCCATCACCGGACGTTGGACCGCCACTTCTACATACGACGTGTACATGGTGGATACACCCAAAGAGGACGACGATGGCAATCAAGATCCGATCGAGGACAAGCCCGTCGAGGTACCACCGAAGCGTCAACGTCAGCGGAGCCGTTCACGATCGCGGCGGGAAAAAGAAAGTAATACCGGCACCGGAGACATTGACACTCCGGAGAATGCCGAAGACTCTGACAAACCCATTGAGCCTACCGTAGAGCAGGATAATTGGGAAGAGGGACAAGTTAACCCCGACGAGACAGTCGGGAATGAGGATTCGGAGGATAGTAACTATCTACCGATCTCCAAGGAGGATGCCAGCCTCGGCAACGAAGACTTCATCGTGCCAGAGGAACCCCTCGAACAAGAGCGCTTTAAGCGACAGCTCATCGCAATTGCGAGGGGCCTAAAAAAGAAACAGCAACAGCTTCAAGCCGAACAGGATACGCTCAACGACAGATGGACCCAGGTCCTAGCTGTCGAGGAGTACGGCCTCGAACGCCCAACAAAGAGCTATCCGAAGCGTCGGCTACTGCCACAATTCGATGACGAGGCCCTAGAGCCAATACCGTCAAGATATAATCATGTTGATGAACCAGACCGACCACCACGTGGACGGGACAAAGCGGCCACTCGTACCGAACACCAGCCCGCGCCACCTCGCCGTCAAGGCAAAGAGGCAGCAGCTTAGGGCTGCACCTACGACTTACGTCAGGACCTGGACAATAGAGCCGGCAAGACCAGATCAATATACGGATCAAGGGAGCGTGCTCCGACGAGAGACGACGGCCTTCAAGCTTGGCGCGAGCAGCATAACCGAACTCGGGCCGAAAACCAAACACGGATGTCATCCGAACTCCGTCGTGACGTTGCCTAATACAGGGGCGCCGCACACCCCTTGTGCTTTACCGATGAGGTAATGCAGCACCAATTTCCAGAAGGGTTTAAACCCGTAAACATCGAATCATACGATGGAACGACAGATCCCGCGGTATGGATTGAGTATTTTCTTCTCCATATTCACATGGCCCACGGCGACAATCTCCACGCCATCAAATACCTCCCCCTAAAGCTGAAAGGACCAGCGCGGCACTGGTTAAACAGCCTACCAGAGAACTCTATTGGTAGCTGGGAAGACTTGGAGGATGCCTTTAGAGACAACTTCCAAGGTACCTATGTCCGGCCTCCGGATGCCGATGACCTTAGTCATATAGTCCAGCAACCCAGTGAGTCAGCCCGCAAACTCTGGACTAGGTTCTTAATTAAAAAGAATCAAATCGTCGACTGTCCGGACGCCGAAGCCCTCGCGGCCTTTAAACATGGCGTCCGTGACGAGTGGCTCGCCCAACACCATGGTCAGGAAAAGCCGAAGTCTATGGCAGCTCTTACTGCACTCATGACCCGCTTCTGCGCGGGAGAGGACAGCTGGTTTGCTCGTAGAAGCAATAGTACCAGCGACCCTAGCACCTCCAAAGTCAGGGACGGCAATGGCAGGCCACGACGCAACAAACACAAGCGTCGAAACAATAACGAAGAAACTGAAGACATAGCGGTTAACGCCGGATTCAGTGGCTCTAAATCCGGTCAGCAGAAGAAGCCATTCAAAGGAAATAAGGACGGTCCATCTAATTTGGACAAAATACTCGATCGGCCTTGCCAGATTCATGGCACCCCCGACAAGCCTGCCAACCACTCCAACAGAAATTGTTGGGTCTTCAAACAGGCCGGTAAGTTAAATACCGAACATAAGGGGAAAGGGCCGCCAAGCGAGGACGATGACGAGCCCCGCCCACCGAACACAGGGGGATAAAAGAAATTTCCCCCTGAGGTGAAAACAGTGAACATGATATATGTCACGCATATCCCCAAAAGGGAGCGCAAGCGCGCACTAAGGGACGTCTACGCCGTAGAGCCTGTCGCCCCCAAATTCAACCCATGGTCGGCTTGTCCGATCACCTTCTATCGCAGGGACCACCCGACCAGTATCCGTCACGAAGGTTCGGCGGCCCTGGTCCTCGATCCAATCATTGACGGCTATCATCTGACTCGAGTCCTTATGGACAGCGGCAGCAGTCTCAACTTGATCTATCAAGACACGGTCCGCAAAATGGGTATTGACCCGTCAAGAATCAAGCCTAGTAACACCACCTTTAAAGGAGTGATACCCGGCGTCGAGGCCCGCTGTATGGGTTCATTAACATTGGAAGTAGTCTTCGGTTCACCGGACAATTTCCGAAGCGAAGACTTGATCTTCGACACCGTCCCCTTCCGTAGTGATTATCACGCACTGCTCGGACGTACTGCCTTCGCCCGCTTCAATGCAGTCCCGCATTATGCTTACTTCAAGCTCAAGATGCCTGGACCCCGCGGCGTTATCACAGTCAATGGAAACATGGAACGCTCCCTCCGTAGCGAGGAGCACACCGCGGCCCTTGCAGCCGAGGTACAGAGCGGCCTTATCAAGCCGAACACTTCATCGGCCATCAAGCCTCCGGACACTATTAAACGAGTCCGGCCTACTATGCAGAACGACAGCTCGGTCAATCCGGCGCTGGACTAGCAGTTCTGCCTCCGTCCACCGCCCCATCTAATAGCGGCATATGTACCGCGTGTGCATAAAACTCAAAATACCTTGGGCGATGATGGAGGCACTCCGCGGACGAGGTCCATAAATACGGCTCGACCCTATTCGGACCTTAATCTCCCTCTTCTTTTTTCTCTTTTCTCTCCTATTACAGGTTCTTTAAAACCTAAAGTCACTTTACGGTGGCGCAGGGCCCTTTCCCAGGCCCCTGCTATATACACGGTCGTCGATCCTTTCAAAGGATCCTCCACCAAGGCGAAAAGTGGCGCAGACGTGCGGCAGGGTGTCCAAAGGATCTTCACGATACCTTTTCTTTTTTAGGACCTGTATACAGCTTTCCCTTGTTCTCAAATTCTTGGCATGTAAAATAGCCCTGATGCTTATCGCATCATCTGTAAAAGTACGTTTTGACGTATCAATCAGACTATAATGGAAAACAGTTTTTACCTACCCTATTCGGTATTGGTTTATTTCATAATCTGTATTCCCTCTTCATGTCAGATTGGTCTATACACTTCGGCATAGCTTAAAATGCCAGGGGCTCTATTCGGCCACCTATATTTTCTACAAAAAAAGAAGTCCGAACGCTTTTAGAGTGCACTTCAGCGTCCCGAACATTGCATTATATGCATCAGCTCCGAATCATGTCTTTGGTCAATAGTTGGGTTGCCCGGCTCCTGTGGTTACTACCTTACGTTCTGCTCGTTCGGCTAGGGTAGTAAAGGGAGAACTACTGCGATTGTGTTTCTGGTTCGTCCGGTCAAACACCTCAGTAGAGAAAGCCAAAAACTGACTATCATGGTGTGGCGACAGCTGGTCAGCTATTCGGAGACTTGCTATAAATCTTTTGCGATTTCTTCCATATTATGCGAAGGACTGGCCTCTGTCCGGTCATGTGCTTAAGGCATCCCAGTTCGGATAGCCGCATACGCACCAGGGGCTAGTACTTAGCCCCACCGTCAAACTCCTATGGCTAAGTGAAAGTGATAAAGCCGCATAGTCTGATTGCCTGGTTCGCCTACGCAGACACCTCCTTCACGGACCAAGACGTTGGGTCAAGAGTGATCATGTGTTATTCCGAACACCCCAGTAGTATCTACGTGGGGGCTGAAGCCAACAACTGGCAAACTTTCAAGATAACAAAATACGGCCGCACAGGAGGCAAGCAATTCTAGATAAAGACATAAATATATTACAAAGCCTTGGTTTATAAAACAACGTCTGGGTAGCTCGGATACATTCACTCAAATATGATATCCTTTGAGCATTGGCCCTCTATTAATCGGGCACCCTCAAGGACGTCTTCAAAATACCGCTCTGGCTTGCGGTGGTCCTTGCCTTCGGGTGGGCCCTCGACCGCCATGACGGCGGCCTTCATCTTTGCCCAGTGCATTTTGACACGGGCAAAGGCCATCCGCGCACCTTCTATGCACGTCGAGCGCTTGACAGCTTCAATCCAGGGCAGCGCGTCGGCAAGTCGCCGCACCAGGCCGAAGCAACTGCTAGGAATGGGTTCGGTTGGCCACAGCCGTACTATGACGTCCTTCATGGCCAATCCGGACATTCTGTGCAGCTCTGCCAGTTGCATCATGTGGTTGTTCAACAGCGCCGGACACTCCGACGCCGCAAACTGTGACCAGAAGAGCTTCTCCGTCGTGTGCCCCTCCTGGGCCCGGAAGAACTGTGCGGCATCGGCGGCACTTTTCGAAAGATCCGCAAATGCGTCTAGAGAACTCCACAGTCGAGTGAGCAAGGCATATCTTTGACTGCCAAATATAGTCTGCAAAAGAAAGGGCTTACCAGCCGCTATCTGTTCGGACTGCCGTATTTCCTCGCGAGCTGCCCGGGACTCGGTCCTCGCCTCCTTGGCCTCTTGGAGGGCCTTGGCGAGTTCGGCCGCCTGGACCTTATTCTTCTCCTCCAAGGACTCGCACTGGCCGGCGGCGTCCTTGAGCTCTTGCTCCACTTCGGTCACCCTCTCCTCGTACTGGCAGCGGGCGACCTGTTCGGACTTTAAATCTGCAGCCGCTTTGTCTGCGGCCGCTTTGCTCGCCTTCACCTCCTCCTTGGCTTGGGCAAGGGCACTCTTGAGGGTTTCGACCTCGGCCGCGCTGCCTGCAATCATACACATAGTAGCACATGAGTCTAAACTCAGAATTTGCATATTAATTCAGGCATATGCGAGATATTTCAAACATACCTTGCGCCTCATCGAACCGCTTGTTCATGCGGTCGATATCATCATCAGCCAGCTGCAGCCTCCGCTTAAGATCGGAAACTTCAGCGCCTGGGTGGTTACCGCCAACATGGAAGCCTGTCATACAATATAAAAGTACGTCACCTCTTCCGAATACTATATGATCCTCTGTCCTGTTTTTTCAAAACCAGACAGAGTCTCAGGGGCTACTATCTATGCACAGGTCTGTCCCTTTATAAAAAGCGTCTAGAGCATTATGTCGCATACCTCGAAGCCTGTTAACAGGCTGGTGAAGGCTTCGTTCAGCCCGCTCTTGACGGACTGAATCTTCTCAATCACCACACCCATCAGGGTGCGGTGCTCCTCCACGATGGTAGCACGTCGTAGTGCTTCCACCAAGGTATTTGGCACCTCCGGATTAGTGGAGGCCGCCGTCGGAGCTGATGCTCCCCCTCCTTCGAAGGGGGCTGCTCGCCTAACTCTGGGGCCACATTGGTCTCCGGAATGATGTCCGGCTGGGGGCCAGATTGCTCAGAACCTCCGCCATCTGTCGCCATGAGGGTCGCCCCCTCCATGTCTTCGGTAGCCGAGGTATTGTCCTCGGGCGCCTTCTCGGCAACCTCGCTCGCCCCTCTGTGGCTAGGAGAGGTCCTTTGGGACAACACCTCGGTGTCATCCACGGTGATCGGCAAAGGGGCTCGCGGTGGCGTCTCGCTCTCTGCCATCTCGGGCGGCAGAGAACTCCCTTCAGACAGCGATGGTTGGGGGAGGTCGCGGGCTGGGCTGATACACACAAAATGACATGTTATATTACAACCATAACAGACCGAATATTTGCTGAGTATCCTTTTCGACACTTACGATTCGGCCAGGGGTTTTTCCCTGAGGCGCCTCTTGGGGGTGTGTTCGGCGTCTGTATCTGAATCGTCTGAGAGGGTTATCTTCTCCCTCTTGGACGCTCTCTCCTCCAGGTCTGCGGAGGCGGCCCTTTTCTTCTTTCCCCCTTTTCGGGGAGAACCACTTTCCGCCTCCTCCTCCTCTTCATCTTCATCCCCCTCGTGGGAGGAGTGGGCTTCGGTTTCTCCGGACACTGCGTCCGAAGTACCTTTACGGCGGAGGCCGCCTTTGGCCTCCTTGCCCTTCTTCTTGGTCTTCTTCTCCGGCGCCTGATACGTCGCGGGAACCAGCATCCTCGTCAGCAGAGGATTGGCTGGGTCTTCAGGTAGTGGAGCCGGACACTTGATCCGCTCCGCCTTCACTGTCCAGCCCTGAATGAAAGAATGAAAATCTCAGTATAAACTTTGATTTATTTACCGAAAATTGTGTTCGGAACTAAAATACTTACCGGTGTGGTCGGATTCTCGATGTCAAGACCGATGTCTTCGGTCTTCTTTGGCCACGTCTTCTGGGCCTTAAAGAGCAGCTTCCAGATCTCTTCGTGCGTTGTACCGAAGAAGCGCTGCAGGGTCCAGGGACCTTCCGGATTGAACTCCCACATATGGAGAGGCCGGAGTTGGCAAGGGAGGATCCGGCGGGAAAGCATCACCTGAATCACGTCAGTGAGACTGGTATTCTTGCTTATCATATTTTTGATGCGCTTCTACAGCATCATCACTTCCGCGGTCGACCCCCAGTCCAGACCCTTGTTGGTCCACGACGCGAGCCGCATTGGGGGTCTGGATCTAAACTCAGGAGTGGCCGCCCACCTGGCGCCGCGAGGTTCGGTGATATAGAACCACTCCTGCTGCCACACCTTGACGGTCTCCACAAAGGCCCCTTTAGGCCAGGTGGTGTTGGGGAGCTTGCTCACCATGGCGCCGCCGCACTCCGCATGTTGCCTGTCGACCACCTTCGGCTTCACATTGAAGACTTTTAGCCATAGGCCGAAGTGTGGGGGGGTGCGGAGTAGCGCCTCGCACACGACGATAAACGCCGAGATGTGGAGGAAAGAATTTGGGGCTAGATCATGGAAATCTAGCCCGTAGTAGAACATGAGGCCGTGGACAAAGGGGTGGAGGGGAAACCCTAGTCCGCGGAGGAAATGGGGGATGAATACAACCCTTTCGCCGGGCTCCGGAGTGGGTGTGACTTGATCCTTGACAGGGAGCCTGTGCGCGATCTCCACGGACAGATATCTCGCCCCCCGGAGCTCCTTGATGTCCTTCTCCGTGACGGAGGAGGCCTCCCACTTGCCCTTCGAGCCAGATCCGGACATGACTGTAGAGGTTGGCGGCGGTGGGAAAGATTGAAGCTTGGGCGCTGGAGCTTGAGGATGGAAAAACGGGAGAAGGAAGAAGCCGTGGGGAGAAAAGATGGATCTTTATCCACTTATATAGGCAGTAAATATCAGGCGCCCCCCCCCTCAAGCCTTAAAACTCGCCTATTCCCAAGGGGTCGTGCGAATGGCACGGTTGGATTACCCAAACCCGTATTGATGAGGATCCCGCAATAAGTGGGCACGATCTCCGCTTTGACGAGACGTGTCGATAGAGGCCGTATCTTGAAATGCGAAGCGGGAGGCCAAAAAATGGTTCGGAATGATAAAGAGGCTAGATGTGATGTTTCGCCGAAAAAGCTGTCAGTTGATAGACATTACTTTGACTAAGAAAATACCTCCGTGGTTGAGGGTTGTGACTGACATGCAAAGCCGGATATAGTTCTTTTATTCGGAAGATTGCTTTGAAGTATTCAGAGGAGGAACCCGCCTTGCAATGACAATCTACGTGCCGGATACATCGCCATTGAAGACTGGTTCAGGGGCTACTGAGGGAGTCCTGGATTAAGGGGTCCTCGGGTGGTCGGGCTATGTAACATGGGCCGGACTGATGGGCCGTGAAGATACAAGGAAGAAGACCTTTCCTCGTGTCCGGGTAGGACTCTCCTTTGCGTGGATGGCAAGTTTGGCGTCCAGATGTATATTTTCCTTCCTCTGTAAACCGACTCTGTACAACCCTAGCCCCCTCCGGTGTCTATATAAACCAGAGGGTTTAGTCCATAGAGGCTATCCGAATTTTCATAGGCTAGACAAACTAGGATTTAGCCATTACGATCTCTAGGTAGATCAACTCTTGTAACCCCCATACCCATCAAATACAATCAAGAAGGATGTAGGGTTTTACCTCCATTAAGAGGGCCCGAACCTGGGTAAACATCGTGTTCCCTTTGTCCCTTGTTACCTTCGATCCTCAGACACATAGTTCGGGACCCCCTACCCGAGATCAGCCGGTTTTGACACCGACACCAACCACACATCCAAAGACAAGCTGAAAAACGATACCACACGATGAAGACCGGGAGAAGATGATGCACAAGAAGCAGCCATCAACTGCCCACCACCAATCAACAAGCGCCAACCTTGCTTCCACGCACCCCGAACGACGCCTTCAGGAAGGGGTACGACGACAGCACGCCGCCGCCGTCCGCATGGGGAACTTGGGCTTTCGCCGCAGGAGAGCAAGGGGTCGAACGGGAGGGGACCTCGACAAGGCCTCCAAGAAGCATCCGACGCTAGAATGGCGCCGTCAATGTCGTGGCCGCCGCCGATGACCAAGGGCTTCCCCCGGTCCCGCTCCACATCCCGACCACAAGGCCACAAAACTGACCAGAAGGGCGCATGCCACCAGAGAGGGACGATGGTCTTCAACAGAACAGGCACGCCGGTCGACGAGCACCCCGGCCACCACAGTACACGTCCACCGTAACCTCGCCGCCCGCACGGCCAAAGTCACGGACAAGCACCTATGACCGCCGCTCGCTGCAGAGCCGACGTCATCCACACTGTCCAGGGCCGCCGCCCTGGCATCCACCCACCACGCACATCGCACCCACAGCCAGACGACACCCCACCAACCTCCAAGAACACCTCCACAGCCACCATACATCACCCCAAAGCAAAGGTGCGTTTGCAACGTCCCCACCGGCCAGATCCGGTCGGAATCGAGGGCCAACAGCCGCCAGAGCACCAGATCCGGTGACTCGGGGGTGGATGCGGCAGGCCTCAGAAGGCACAGGGGGCAACCCCGTCCCACAGCCAGGCAACCAGATCGGGCGGCCCGCCGCCACCTGAGCCACCGCCAGTGCCAGATCCGGCGGGCGGAGCGGCGCGAGGAGCAGCCGACGGGAACCACCACGGGGCCGGAGTCATGGGCGAGCGTTGCCGCAGAAGGGGGAACGAAGTTGACCCAGGCGGCGACCAAGGAGAGACAGGGCCTAGCCAGCCAAGATGGCGCGAGGGAAAGCCCCGCCGCCGCCTACCACCGCACGGGCGAGGCCTGGTAACGGCCGTCGGCGGCGGTGAGGGAGGGGAGAGCAGGAGGTGGGGGCTAGAAGCGGCGGCTAGGGTATCGCCCCCGAGTCACCGGATCACTGTTGGGGAACGTAGTAATTTCAAAAAATTTCCTACGCACACACAGGATCATGGTGATGCATAGCAACGAGAGGGGAGAGTGTGTCCACGTACCCTCGTAGACCGAAAGCGGAAGCGTTAGCACAACGCGGTTGATGTAGTCGTACGTCTTCACGATCCGACCGATCCAAGTACCGAACGCACGGCACCTCCGAGTTCAGCACACATTCAATTCGATGACGTCCCGCGAGCTCCGATCCAGCAAAGCTTCACAGGAGAGTTTCGTCAGCACGACGGCGTGGTGACGGTGATGATGATGCTACTGACGCAGGGCTTCGCCTAAGCACCGCTGCGATATGATCGAGGTGGATTATGGTGGAGGGGGGCACCGCACACGGCTAAGAGATCAATGATCAATTGTTGTCTATGGGGTGCCCCCTGGCCACGTATATAAAGGATGGAGGGGAGGAGGCCGGCCCCCTATGGGTGGCGCACCAAGTAGGGGACTCCTACTAGGAATCCTACTCCTAGTAGGAGTCCACCAAGAGGGGAAGGAAGAGGGGAAGAGGGAGAAGGAAAGAGGGGTGTTGTGCCCCCCCAATCCCTTGTCCAATTCGGACCAGCAAGGGAAGGGGCGTAGCAGCCCCTACGGCCTGCTCCTCTCTTTCCCGTATGGCCCAATAAGGCCCATAACTTCCCCCGGTGAATTCCCGTAATTCCCCGGTACTCCGAAAAATACCCGAATCACTCGGAACCTTTCCGACGTCCGAATATAGCCTTCCAATGTATCGATCTTTACCTCTCGGACATTCCAAGACTCCTCGTCATGTCCATGATCTCATCCGGGACTCCGAACAACTTCGGTACATCAAAACACAAAAACTCATAATACCGATCGTCACCGAACTTTAAGCGTGCGGACCCTACGGGTTCGAGAACTATGTAGACATGACCGAGACACGTCTCCGGTCAATAACCAATAGCGGAACCTGGATGCTCATATTGGCTCCCACATATTCTACGAAGATCTTTATTGGTCAAACCGCATAACAACATACGTTGTTCCCTTTGTCATCGGTATGTTACTTGCCCGAGATTCGATCGTCGGTATCTCAATACCTAGTTCAATCTCGTTACCGGCAAGTCTCTTTACTCGTTCCGTAATACATCATCCCGCAACTAACTCATTAGTTACAATGCTTGCAAGGCTTATAGTGATGTGCATTACCGAGTGGGCCCAGAGATACCTCTCCGACAATCGGAGTGACAAATCCTAATCTCGAAATACGCCAACTCAACAAGTACCTTCGGAGACACCTGTAGAGCACCTTTATAATCACCCAGTTACATTGTGACGTTTGGCAGCATACAAAGTGTTCCTCCGGTAAACGGGAGTTGCATAATCTCATAGTCATAGGAACATGTATAAGTCATGAAGAAAGCAATAGCAACATACTAAACGATCAAGTGCTAAGCTAACGGAATGGGTCAAGTCAATCACATAATTCTCCTAATGATGTGATCCCGTTAATAAAATGACAACTCATGTCTATGGTTAGGAAACATAACCATCTTTTATCAACGAGCTAGTCAAGTAGAGGCATACTAGTGACACTCTGTTTGTCTATGTATTCACACATGTATTATGTTTCCGGTTAATACAATTCTAGCATGAATAATAAACATTTATCATGAAATAAGGAAATAAATAATAAATTTATTATTGCCTCTAGGGCATATTTCCTTCAGTCTCCCACTTGCACTAGAGTCAATAATCCAGTTCACATCGCCATGTGATTTAACACCAACAGTTCACATCACCATGTGATTAATATCCATAGTTCACATTGTCATGTGACCAACACCCAAAGGGTTTACTAGAGTCAATAATCTAGTTCACATCGCCATGTGATTAACACCCAAAGAGTACTAAGGTGTGATCATGTTTTGCTTGTGAGAGAAGTTTAGTCAATGGGTCTGCCAAATTCAGATCCGTATGTATTTTGCAAATTTCTCTGTCAACAATGCTCCGCACGGAGCTACTCTAGCTAATTGCTCCCACTTTCAATATGTATCCAGATTGAGATTTAGAGTCATCTGGATCAGTGTCAAAACTTGTATCGACGTGACCCTTTACGACGAACCTTTTGGCACCTCCATAATCGAGAAACATATCCTTATTCCACTAAGGATAATTTTGACCGCTGTCCAGTGATCTACTCCTAGATCACTATTGTACTCCCTTGCCAAACTCAATGTAGGGTATACAATAGATCTGTTACACAGCATAACATACTTTATAGAACCTATGACTGAGGCATAGGGAATGACTTTTCATTCTCTTTCTATTTTCTGCCGTGGTCGGGTTTTGAGTCTTCACTCAACTTCACACCTTAAAACACAGGCAAGAACTCCTTCTTTGACTATTCCATTTTGAACTACTTCAAAATCTTTGTCAAGGTATGTACTCATTGAAAAATCTTATCAAGCGTCTTGATCTATCTCTATAGATCTTGATGCTCAATATGTAAGCAGCTTCACCGAGGTCTTTCTTTGAAAAACTCCTTTCAAATACTCCTTTATGCTTTCCAGAAAATTCTACATTATTTCCGATCAACAATATGTCATTCACATATACTTATCAGAAATGTTGTAGTGCTCCCACTCACTTTCTTGTAAATACAGGCTTCACCGCAAGTCTGTATAAAACTATATGCTTTGATCAACTCATCAAAGCGTATATTCCAACTCCGAGATGCTTGCACCAGTCCATAGATGGATCGTTGGAGCTTGCACACTTTGTTAGCATCCTTTGGATCGATAAAACCTTCAGGTTGCATCATATACAACTCTTCTTCCAGAAATCCATTCAGGAATGCAGTCTTTTCATCCATTTGCCAAATTTCATAATCATAAAATGCGGCAATTGCTAACATGATTCGGACGGACTTAAGCATCGCTACGGGTGAGAAAGTCTCATCGTAGTCAACTCCTTGAACTTTGTCAACAACCTTTTTCGACAAGTCTAGCTTTGTAGATAGTAACACTACTATTAGCGTTCGTCTTCCTCTTGAAGATCCATTTATTTTCTATGGCTTGCCGATCATCGGGCAAGTCAACCAAAGTCCATACTTTGTTCTCATACATGGATCCCATCTCAGATTTCATGGCCTCAAGCCATTTCGCGGAATCTGGGCTCATCATCGCTTCCTCATAGTTCGTAGGTTCGTCATGGTCTAGTAACATGACCTCCAGAACAGGATTACCGTACCACTCTGGTGCGGATCTTACTCTGGTTGACCTACGAGGTTCGGTAGTAACTTGATCTGAAGTTTCATGATCATCATCATTAGCTTCCTCACTAATTGGTGTAGAAGTCACAGGAACCGGTTTCTGTGATGAACTACTTTCCAATAAGGGAGCAGGTACAGTTACCTCATCAAGTTCTACATTCCTCCCACTCACTTCTTTCGAGAGAAACTCCTTCTCTTAGAAAGGATCCATTCTTAGCAACAAATATCTTGCCTTCGGATCTGTGATAGAAGGTGTACCCAACAGTTTCTTTTGGGTATCCTATGAAGACGCACTTCTCCGATTTGGGTTCGAGCTTATCAGGCTGAAGCTTTTTCACATAAGCATCACAGCCCCAAACTTTAAGAAACGACGGCTTAGGTTTCTTGCCAAACCACAGTTCATACGGTGTTGTCTCAACGGATTTAGATGGTGCCCTATTAAACGTGAATGCAGCTGTCTCTAATGCATAACCCCAAAACGATAGTGGTAAATCGGTAAGAGACATCATAGATCGCACCATATCTAATAAAGTACGGTTACGACGTTCGGACACACCATTACGCTGTGGTGTTCCAGGTGGCATGAGTTGCGAAACTATTCCACATTTTAAATGAAGACCAAACTCGTAACTCAAATATTTGCCTCCGCGATCAGATCGTAGAAACTTTATTTTCTTGTTACGATGATTTTCTACTTCACTCTGAAATTCTTTGAACTTTTCAAACGTTTCAGACTTGTGTTTCATTAAGTAGATATACCCATATCTGCTCAAATCATCTGTGAAGGTCAGAAAATAACGATACCCGCCGTGAGCCTCAATACTCATCGGACCGCATACATCGGTATGTATTATTTCCAATAAGTCCGTAGCTCGCTCCATTGTTCCGGAGAACGGAGTTTTAGTCATCTTGCCCATGAGGCATGGTTCGCAAGCATCAAATGATTCATAATCAAATGATTCCAAAAGTCCATCAGTATGAAGTTTCTTCATGCGCTTTACACCAATATGACCTAAACGGCAGTGCCACAAATAAGTTGCACTATCATTACTAACTTTGCATCTTTTGGTTTCAATATTATGAATATGTGTATCACTACGATCGAGATTCAATAAACCAGTTACATTGGGTGTATGACCATAGAAGGTTTTTATTCATGTAAACAGAACAACAATTATTCTCTGACTTAAATGAATAACCGTATTGCAATAAACATGATCCAATCATATTCATGCTCAACGCAAACACCAAATAACATTTATTTTGCAATAAACATGATCCAATCATATTCATGCTCAACGCAAACACCAAATAACATTTATTTAGGTTCAACACTAATCCCGAAAATAGAGGGAGTGTGCGATGGTGATCTTATCAACCTTGGAATCACTTCCAACACACATCGTCATCTCGTCATTAACTAGTCTCTGTTCATTTTGCAACTCCTGTTTCGAGTTACTAATGTTAGCAACTGAACCAGTATCAAATACCCAGGTGCTACTATGAACACTAGTAAAATACACATCAATAACATGTATATCAAATATACTTTTGTTCACTTTGCCATCCTTCTTATCCGCCAAATACTTGGGGCAGTTCCGCTTCTAGTGACCAGTCCCTTTGCAGTAGAAGCACTCAGTTTCAGGCTTAGGTCCAGACTTGGACTTCTTCCCGGGAGTAGCAACTTGCTTGCTATTCTTCTTGAAGTTCCTCTTCTTTCCTTTGCCCTTTTCTTGAAACTAGTGGTCTTGTTAACCATCAACACTTGATGCTCTTTCTTGATTTCTACCTTCGTTGATTTCAGCATCACGAAGAGCTCGGGAATCATTTTTGTCATCCCTTGCATATTATAGTTCATCACGAAGTTCCAGTAACTTGGTGATAGTGACTAGAGAATTCTGTCAATTACTATCTTATCCGGAAGATCAACTCCCACTTGATTCAAGCAACTGTAGTACTCAGACATTCTGAGCACATGCTCACTGATTGAGCTATTCTCCTCCATCTTGTAGGCAAAGTACTTATCAGAGGTCTCATACCTCTCGACACGGGCATGAGTCTGAAATACCAATTTCATCTCTTTGGAACATCTCATATGCTCCGTGGCATTCAAAATGTTTTTGAAGTCCCGATTCTAAGCCGTAAATCATGGCGCACTAATCTATCAAGTAGTCATCACATCGAGCTTGCTAAATGTTCATAACGTTTGCATCTGCTCCTGCAATAGGCCTGTCACCTAGCGGTGCATCAAGGACATAATTCTTCCGTGCAGCAATGAGGATAATCCTCAGATCACGGAACTAGTCCGCATCATTGCTACTATCATCTTTCAACTTAGTTTTCTCCAGGAACATATCAAAAATAAAACAGTGGGGCTATACGCGAGCTATTGATCTACAACATAATTTGCAAATACTACCAGGACTAAGTTCATGATAAATTTAAGTTCAATTAATCATATTACTCAAGAACTCCCACTTAGATAGACATCTCTCTAATCATCTAAGTGATCACGTGATCCAAATCAACTAAACCATAACCGATCATCACGTGAAATGGAGTAGTTTTCAATGGTGAACATCACTATGTTGATCATATCTACTATATGATTCAGGCTCGACCTTTCGGTCTCAGTGTTCCGAGGCCATATCTGCATATGCTAGGCTCGTCAAGTTTAACCCAAGTATTCTGCGTGTGCAAAAACTGGCTTGCACCCGTTGTAGAAGAACGTTGAGCTTATCACACCCGATCATCACGTGGTGTCTCGGCACGACGAACTTTGGCAACGGTGCATACTCAGGGAGAACACTTTTACCTTGAAATTTAGTGAGAGATCATCTTATAATGCTACCGTCAAACAAAGCAAAATAAGATGCATAAAGGATAAACATCACATGCAATCAATATAAGTGATATGATATGGCCATCATCATCTTGTGCTTGTGATCTCCATCTCCGAAGCACCGTCATGATCCCCATCGTCACTGGCGCGACACCTTGATCTCCATCGTAGCATCGTTGTCGTCTCGCCAACTATTGCTTCTACGACTATCGCTACCGCTTAGTGATAAAGTAAAGCAATTACAGGGTGATTGCATTGCATACAATAAAGCGACAACCATATGGCTCCTGCCAGTTGCCGATAACTCAGTTACAAAACATGATCATCTCATACAATAAAATATAGCATCATGTCTTGACCATATCACATCACAACATGCTCTGCAAAAACAAGTTAGACGTCCTCTACTTTGTTGTTGCAAGTTTTACGTGGCTGCTACGGGCTGAGCAAGAACCGTTCTTACCTACGCATCAAAACCACAACGATAGTTCGTCAAGTTAGTGTTGTTTTAACCTTCACAAGGACCGGGCGTAGCCACACTCGGTTCAACTAAAGTTGGAGAAACTGACACCCGCTAGTCACCTGTGTGCAAAGCACGGCGGTAAAACCAGTCTCGCGTAAGCGTACGCGTAATGTCGGTCCGGGCCGCTTCATCCAACAATACCGCCGAACCAAAGTGTGACATGCTGGTAAGCAGTATGACTAGTATCGCCCACAACTCACTTGTGTTCTACTCGTGCATATAACATCTACGCATAAAACCAGGCTCGGATGCCACTGTTGGGGAACGTAGTAATTTCAAAAAAAATTCTACGCACACACAGGATCATGGTGATGCATAGCAACGAGAGGGGAGAGTGTGTCCACGTACCCTCGTAGACCGAAAGCGGAAGCGTTAGCACAACGCGGTTGATGTAGTCGTACGTCTTCACGATCCGACCGATCCAAGTACCGAACGCACGGCACCTCCGAGTTCAGCACACATTCAATTCGATGACGTCCCGCGAGCTCCGATCCAGCAAAGCTTCACAGGAGAGTTTCGTCAGCACGACGGCGTGGTGACGGTGATGATGATGCTACTGACGCAGGGCTTCGCCTAAGCACCGCTGCGATATGATCGAGGTGGATTATGGTGGAGGGGGGCACCGCATACGGCTAAGAGATCAATGATCAATTGTTGTCTATGGGGTGCCCCCTGGCCACGTATATAAAGGATGGAGGGGAGGAGGCCGGCCCCCTATGGGTGGCGCACCAAGTAGGGGACTCCTACTAGGAATCCTACTCCTAGTAGGAGTCCACCAAGAGGGGAAGGAAGAGGGAAAGAGGGAGAAGGAAAAAGGGGTGTTGCGCCCCCCCCAATCCCTTGTCCAATTCGGACCAGCAAGGGGAGGGGCGCAGCAGCCCTTGCGGCCTGCTCCTCTCTTTCCCGTATGGCCCAATAAGGCCCATAACTTCCCCCGGTGAATTCCCGTAATTCCCCGGTACTCCGAAAAATACCCGAATCACTCGGAACCTTTCCGACGTCCGAATATAGCCTTTCAATATATCGATCTTTACCTCTCGGACATTCCGAGACTCCTCGTCATGTCCATGATCTCATCCAGGACTCCGAACAACTTCGGTACATCAAAACACAAAAACTCATAATACCGATCGTCACCAAACTTTAAGCGTGCGGACCCTACGGGTTCGAGAACTATGTAGACATGACCGAGACACATCTCCGGTCAATAACCAATAGCGGAACCTGGATGCTCATATTGGCTCCCACATATTCTACGAAGATCTTTATCGGTCAAACCGCATAACAACATACGTTGTTCCCTTTGTCATCGGTATGTTACTTGCCCGAGATTCGATCGTCGGTATCTCAATACCTAGTTCAATCTCGTTACCGGCAAGTCTCTTTACTCGTTCCGTAATACATCATCCCGCAACTAACTCATTAGTTACAATGCTTGCAAGGCTTATAGTGATGTGCATTACCGAGTGGGCCCAGAGATACCTCTCCGACAATCGGAGTGACAAATCCTAATCTCGAAATACGCCAACTCAACAAGTACCTTCGGAGACACCTGTAGAGCACCTTTATAATCACCCAGTTACGTTGTGACGTTTGGCAGCACACAAAGTGTTCCTCCGGTAAACGGGAGTTGCATAATCTCATAGTCATAGGAACATGTATAAGTCATGAAGAAAGCAATAGCAACATACTAAACGATCAAGTGCTAAGCTAACGGAATGGGTCAAGTCAATCACATCATTCTCCTAATGATGTGATCCCGTTAATCAAATGACAACTCATGTCTATGGTTAGGAAACATAACCATCTTTTATCAACGAGCTAGTCAAGTAGAGGCATACTAGTGACACTCTGTTTGTCTATGTATTCACACATGTATTATGTTTCCGGTTAATACAATTCTAGCATGAATAATAAACATTTATCATGAAATAAGGAAATAAATAATAACTTTATTATTGCCTCTAGGGCATATTTCCTTCAGGGCCGCATCTTGATCTTCCGGGATTTCAACATGTTCTTCAGGTGCTTCAAAATCATTGGTTTGGGCTACACCATCACCCTTATCCTCGACAATCATATTGTGCAGAATAACACAAAATGTCATCAGCTGCCACAAAGTTTCTGATTCCCACATCATTGCAGCACTCTGCATAATTCCCCAACAAGTTTGAAGCATACCAAATACCCTCTCCACATCCTTCCTAGCCGCTTCCTGCATTGTTGCAAAGTGGCTCTGTTTATTGCCATGCGGTTCGAATATGGTCTTCACAAACGCCGCCCACTGAGAATCGATACCATCGGCAAGATAGTATTCCATGTTGTAGTCTCGGCCGTTGACGAAGTAGTTGCACGGCGGTGATTCCCCATTGCAAAGTCTCCCGAACACCGGAGATCGTTGATGTCGTTGTGCGCACCCGACATTTCAAAGAAAGCATGCCAAATTCATAAGTCATGTGATGACACCGCTTCTAGTATGATGGTAGCCTCTCTGGTGTGATCTTGATACATTCCCCGCAAACCTTTGGGGCAGTTTCTTCCATTGCCAATGCATGCAATCAGTTGATCCGAACATTTCTGAAACCCCCTTGCCTCTTCAATAGCCAACAAATTCTCTATGTCCTGCACATTTGGTTCTCTGAGATACTCAGGTCCAAACACCTCCACCACGGCGCAGGCAAACTTGATAGTAGTCTTCAAGCACGTGCTCCCCCATCCTGACCATCTCACCAACGGCATCTGCAGCAGTACCAAGTGCAAGCATCCTCAGAGCAGCCGTGCACTTCTGCTTGGCAGAGAAAAGAGGGTTGTCCGCAGCAATCCCTTATGAACTTGAAGTAGTCGTCGTGTGCCTCCACTCCCTCCATAATGCGCAAAAACAATGTTTTCCACATGCGAAAACGGCGACGAAACCATGGATCATCCGGGAAAGTAGGATTGGGAGCAAAGTAGTCGCTGGCAGTAGCTTTGCTCCGGACACTCTGTCCCAGTTAATCACTCTTCTCCCTTTGATTGAGCCCTTGAAGTTGAGAATATGCTTCACTTGCGGGTCCATTTCCTCTTGCATGCTCATGAGCATGATCATGTCCACTTCTTCGTCCAAATCTGATGAATCGAAGAATTCATCTTAAATCATTTGATCAAGCTCTGTCGGTCCATACTCGTCATCCGACGAAGCATCGGAATCCATCATTTTTCCTAATAAAATCACAAATAATCCGATTGGACAATGTGTCGAACACATCAAGCGCAAGGCGGAGCCAGAGAGTTGCCGGACGTACCGCGGTGGCGTCCGGGCGGCGACGACATCCCCCGCGGCGAGGATGGGAGAGATGACTGCTCTGCCGGAGCTGGCGGCGCATAGACTAGGAATGACCGCGGAGCGCGCGCGGTGGCGGAGCTGCGAGACGGATGACACGGAGGAGGATGAAGAGAGGAGATAGCAAATGAATCCAGCAGGTCTTGGGGGTGGATTTTGGTGCAATTTGCGGTGGGGTCGGGCTGTCGGGTCCGACGTGGCGGGTGTGCCCGGACGCCCTTGTATCTGCCCTATATTTGGGCTGGATATGAGAGTTGTCGGTCAGTCCGGACGTTTGAGGCCCGTTTGAGACGTCAGTTTGGTTCAAAAAATTATGACCGGTCAGTAACCGGACGGGTCGGCCGGACGTTTGAGGCCAGTTCGTGACGCCCGGCTGTAGATGCTCTTAGAGAGAAACAACATTATGTGTGAAGATGCCGCCGTGAGGGTAGCTCGATGCCGCCTCACTCGAACGGGTGTTACGGCTTTAATCTTCGCAAATGATAAGTGTCACACATGTGGCACGAAGTAACAATGCCCTGTCGTTTTTACAACTAAAATTGCCATGAAAAAATGAATCCCCAAAAAAACTGAAACTTGTCATCCAAACAGAAAGTTGTCATGCTTCACAATTAAAATTGCCATCTACGTATAACTAAAATTGTCACCGGAAAACGTGAGAACGGAATTACTTCGTACATTTATCAGAATGACACTTATCAGGGTCCTTAAATCTTCTTGCGTGAAGATCATAACGTGACACCCAGCATCTTATCTCTGCAAAACAACATTAACATACCTGCTGCCCGCCAGTGTCTAGTACGCCAAACGACCCCGTGAGTTACCCCATGGCCGGTCTAGAATCCAAACGAACACATGTGAGCAGAGCAGAGCAGCAGTCCCGTGAGTTTCGTCAGCACACGGGGGCGTGTCCCATCCTCCCTCACTTACCCCACGACAAACACCGTACTGTCACATTTCCCCCCAAATGAAACGAAATGTCAACAACAGTCCATTTCCATGTCCAAGCCGCTGATTAGACCAACCTGATTTGATGTATTGGTACCGTTCAGCCACATCAGGAAACCAGGATTCAGGCACGGAGGCAGGCTACACGAACACGAAGATGAACCACCGGCAGGCGAAGAGCAATAATTCGGCAATTATGCCCCGCTTTTCGTTCCTGTACGGGGCATTGACATATCAGCTCCGACGTAATAATTCATGGCATCGCTGATCGCTCCCACTCCTCCTTCCTCCTCCTCCCCCTGCTAACTACTCAACCATTGCTTCGGCTTCACGCAGGCGCTGCGTGGACTTGGGCTGACAAGGCGACAACGGGACGCGGCATCGACCAGCAGGCAGGCAGGCAGGCAGATCTCCCCTGCTTCGAGTCTCGACGTCGTTGCCGCAGGCCCAGTTGAACGCATCGGTTTCTGCGGCACACGCGTACGTGTAGGGGGAGGAAAGATCTATGCTTTCTCGTGGGAGGAAGCGAGATCGATGGTGGAGTGGAACATTTGGGAGTTGCAGACCAAGGGGGCACGTAAGGGTTTACTACGCCCGCGCGTTGACATTGACGAGGCTACGGCGCTGCGTCTGCGTGCATCTCCCCGAGGTCTCGTTACGGGTTACTTACCTGAATGACCTGACGGACTGCTCCTTCAAGGGTACGTCAACGAACCTACGTTCCTAGGCTGGCAGTTTACTCCATGTAGGTCAACAACGTTATTATACGGATCCGTTATTCCTGATCTAGGCCTGGTTCTTTTGCCAGAATCTGGGGATTCTCCCAGAATCCGACCCCTACCCAGCTTCTCCCAGAATCTTTGAGCCCCATTTGTTTTATAATCCTATCTAGTTAGCTCAGATTCTGGCAAAAGAACTGGGCCCTAATCTAGCAACAAGATGCATGTAATGTATATAGGCCGTTGTTCGGTGCGGAAGTACGGAGCACTCCTTGCCGTAAGTGGCGGATCACCAGTAATGCACTATGTGTTTTACGATGTTCAAGCAGTTCCTCTTCGCAACGCAAAGTATTCATACTTCCTCCGTTTGAAAAATATATTGATTCATCAAAAGCCCTAAAAGCCCCAAAAGCACCTATTTAGGAACTTTTGTGGCTTTTTGACCAAAGTGAAAAAGCTGCAAAAGTAGAAGCAAAAGCCCAAACAAACAGGGCCTTAGTGCTAGATACATCCATTTGAGGGAGAAGCTTGGGACAGTCTTTTTCGGATGGAGGGAGTAACAATGCTGCTATACTTGAGTTGCATTTGGTATTACTGTGAATTGGATGTCTCTTTTTATTCTAGTATTTCACAGTCTGCCTAACCATCTCTTTTCAACTTCGTTGCCACTACCTTCGTCTCAAAATATAAGATGTTTTTAGGCTAACATTTCATTTCAGATTTTTTTTTTGAGAGAAATCTCTTTTTGGGTGGATTGGGAGAAATGTTTCAATCCAGATTTTTATTTTTTTAAGTGAATCCAGATTTTTTTTAGGGCTATGTTTCAATCCAGATGATCTTTTTTTTTTGAGACACTTCAATCCAGATGATCTAAACCTGGTCTTATGGGCCTATACTGCAGTTCGGTTCGACCCATCTCTCTACTCATCATGTGCAGAGAACAGTAGTAAAACATGGCCCGGCTTGGATTCGGAGCAGCGCGGCTGTAGGTGCGGTCGACTTCCCGACGCCGGCCACCGCGGATCCGCCATCGCTCGATCCGACCTCCTCTCTGGTTCTTCGCCCCAGGGAGCAGCGGTGCCCTCTCAAGCTACCAGGCGGCGTCCTCCATCGAGGTGCTTCCCTCCATCCTCTCTCCATTCTTCTCCCGCCCCCTCTCTGTATGCTGCTACCGACACAGACGCCCCCCTCTCCAGCTCGGCAATCGACGGCGACTCCGGCGGCGGTGGCGGCCGGCAGCGAGGCAGCCCTCCGTAATCCCCCCCTCCCCCCTTAACTTTTCCTTTTTAACCCTTTGTGTTGATCCCCAATAATATAACTAATTCGTACTTTAATTGCTTCATGGACCTTGATTTCCATTTGTAAACTTATTGTTCTCTGGAAATTCTGCGTCTGCCTGGGCATTGCGATGGCCAGACGTTTGAGTGACCTGTATGGACTTTGGATTGTCTAGAGGCTGGTGGGAATTCCTTTTGGAGTGACGCGAGCAGTTATCAGTTGTTAACTGAAATAACCCATCTGTATGTGTGAGCACTAGGTGTTGGTTGAAATGCCCCAGACGAGTTGCTTTCCGAGTAGCCGACTCATACTCATTTCTGGGCCGTGTAGGTAAATCTGTGATCATGGTTGTTCAACAAGCAAAAATAAGACCGTGACAGTACGATGGAAATGTGTTGTTCCAGATAGGCTATTGAGTATCGAGCACTATAGTAATCTGTCAATAACATAATGCTATTTCCCCGAGTGTAGCCTGTGCATTTTTACTCTTTGCCGCGTGTCGAGTTGGACATGGTGCACAAGTTTGAGTGGCTAATCATTATCAGCTGATTTTCATTCCTGAAGAGCATAGGCACTCTGGGTGTTATTCTTGAGAACATCAAAATGTATTATCAATGCATAATTGCCATTCTAGAATGGGTAATGTCTGGTGATGCAAGTTATAATATTTCTGATGTAGAAGCAGTAGCATATCTGTTGTATATAGTATACTTGTTCAATTTTTATTGGTGAATAGTTTAAACTTTTCTTAGGATTTATCTGACACAAATGACTAATTGTACATCACGCAGACGCAAGTGCCCAAATACCTTTATAAGTACTATAGCTTGCTGCTCATATATCCATTCTTGTTGAATATTCAGTGTGACAGGAGGATCCAAATGGCATGATCACTGCTTTCTATTAAGTAAGGTGTTCTCCGATGGCTCAATTCATGGATTTGCGGGCCTTCATTTTGCGTGCGCGTGTCCTCAAATTTTATAGGCAGGCACTGCGTATGACTCGCCGAGCCCCTGAACATGTTCGTGGTCTGTCATGTTTAAACCTTGCTCTTTTATCTGCTGTGTGCTGTTATCTTTGAAGTTTGCTAATTATGTTTGTCGTTCTTTGTCCAGATGAGTTGAGGCAGACAGTACGGGCGGAGATTGAAAAAAATCGCAATTGTGATGATAAGCAAAAGATTAAGTTTTTAATTAGTGAAGGACTACAGCGATTGAAGGGTCTTGATGAGATGCTTGACATGACAGGAAACGGATAATTTGAGCTGTATCATGGGGATTGTTTCAATATTCAGTTATCTCCATTGAATTCATGGAAACAATTGTTTGACTTGGTTCAGTTTTCACAGACAGCAGAAGCTGAAAACTAGGCGTGCTGGACGCTTCGTGCAAAATCTGTGCAACCTTTTATTTGAGAATGCAGATCAGTTTAGATGGGAGAGATAGAGTGGACTTATGAAGAGTTATAAAACAAGGTCCCGATTACTTTTCTTGTAAAACACTGGGATTGAACCTGCAATTTATCGCGACAACTCTTTCGTATTTGTAATTTAATGCCTGATGAGTGTTTCCTGTGTGTGGTGTATGTGTTCATTTGATTGAAGTCAGATGCCAGAGAGGTTGTGTGGTTGTATGCTGGCGTGGCCTGGCCTCTCGTGCCTTCAGTTATGTCATCATATTTACAAGCCTGCTGCGTATGCGAAGTATTTCCATATTCAGAAATATTGTAATTGGTTTACCTGTGAAATCTGCTTTTCTATGGATGCAATGCTGGGAATCTTCTGCAACGATGGCAGTTGGTTTTGTTGTTCTTTGTACCATTATCAGACTGGGAAATTCTAGCTTCTACTGCATATATTGTATCGTACATGCATAAATTAGTGTATTTGGCATTATGTTGCTGTAAGAGGATACAACAAAATCCGGAAATTACCTATTTTAGTTGGATTCCTTGCATAGTGCTGAATGACTAGCTGCATAAGTGAGATTTCTCTAGAGATGTTAGTTCACATACTTTGGATCTTTGTTGAGTTATACCTTAGAACTGCAAAAAAGTACATGTTATATTATGCTAATTCCACATTTACCTTCTTTATTTATTTTTAAGTACTAGACTTGGAATGAAACTTCCTTTTTTTTCTATTGTACTTTGTCCAACTTGAAGGCTAATCCTGGATGAGAGTCAAATATTTCCTTGGGGTTATCGCATAAGGAATTTTTTCTCTGCTTGGTAACAAGTTCATGATGCTCTTGTGCCATTCATTCTTCTAATTTCTTTTGGCAGTCTTTCTGGTTAGCTCCTGTGTGCTACTGTTCTCTCATACATTCCTATATGGCCAAGAACCCTATACTCCTTCCGTTAAGGAGTATGTTTTAGATTGCAAATGGTGTATTGTCATTTTGATTCTGCTCGTGACTATTTGCTTGATTTCACATACTAACACAAACTCCATCAGTTCAGTAATTTAAGCATGCATGCATGCACGTCTACCCTGCATATAATTGGTGTCGTCGAAGGGCAGTGATTCAAATAAATCACGACTCCTATATATTAGAACTTGCATTGTACTGTCCATGGATATTTTGAGAGTTCACTATCATGAGCAGAATATGTATTCTAGTCAATTAGCTTGTGATGATGCTTTGAGGACCAACAAGTTCTTGTAGTCTATGCAACATAAAAGTGCTTCATTAAAATTCACTACATCACCAAATATGCTACTCCCTGAGTAAATCATAAGGCTACTCCAAGCTTTACTCAAAAGTACCCTTTTCATGAAACTTATTATCTGACTCAAATTCATATTGAGGCGCATAAGGAAATGCATCCCTATGGTTCACATTATCCTTGGTATCAGCATTTAGAAGATCCCAAAAGCAGTCACCTTCATCTGGTAAACTGCTGGCGGGGAGCACCTTGAATGCATCTTCTGTGGAGTACATCTGGTGTTATCCTTCCAACTCCTGTTATCATCAATGGATGCTACTGCTGGTTCATATAGATATGCACAACTGCTTTTCCTCCACCTGCACTTCCAAAATTTCAGAAGTTAGTATGCGCTTCCAAAGTTTCAGTTTTGCATCCATTTTCTTCGAACCATGCAGGAGAGCCAGACATTGTTAAGGTGTGCGCACTATATCAAGATCACCAGTAGAGCGAAGAAAGAAAAATAGCGCGTAACATCAGGAGATGGGAGCCTACCAATCCTTGATGCCAATTTGTATCTCGATGTTCCTGGCGATCTCTCCCTCCTCCTTCATCCCGTCTGTCCCTGTTTTCTCGCCTATAATCCCGTTTATCCTTTGTTCAAAAAGCATGTATTCTTCTTGCTGCTCTTAACACAGTTTGACCGATCCAAATTAATTATACAAACACAAACGGCAAAGGTATCAAAATGACACTGCCATACAATATTCTTTCCAGTATACTTGTATAATACTCCAGTCTCATACTGAGGTTTAAAGAGGTTATGCAGTTTTTATTTTTGCGATTAAATCGCCACATCCAGTTTGTATATTGGTTAAAAGTGATCGTCTTGATTTCTGAATGATAAGAACAGCCGCTCAGGAATCCTACTTTCCCACTTAAAAAACAAGCCCTACTTCAAGCCGATCAGTGAGGACATTGGTTAGTGTAACAGAATAATACATCACGCAGAAGTATGACTGTATGAACTGTACCATTGGTGATCAAACACCTGACTAAAAAGCCCATTTTCAGTAGCCAGTACACTTAGCTGAACCAGCGTTCATTTATCTGAACTAGAGAAATCTACGTCGTTAGCCTAACAAAGCAGGCCGCGGATTAGCTTATTAGACTGAAAGAATAGCATGGGAGGGCAGTCTGACAAAGCGGCAACAAGTCCAAAACCAAGAAGCTTGAGCATTGCCTTCTAAGAGCTCATGAGCTCCATGACTCATTCACTGAAGTAAATTAAATTCTGAAGCATCTGACCATACCTAACGAACCACAGATAGTGATGCCCAATTCTGAACAAAAAATGACATTTGAGGAAACCGAACATTATGTAAAGGAAATTTAAGCTTCAAGCTCTGCTACTACTCATAATTCACACATATCACAAGATAACCAATATGCCACAGAACAAGAAACAAGAATCGAACTATGGAGCATTTGATCTGAAAATTAATCGCAAATTAACTTAAGCAGAAGAGTAACCGCTGATCTTCTCATTAAAGAACCATGAAGGCATAACGCTAGCACTGTAAATTGTAATGTCAGGTTGCAAATGTTAGTAACCGCTTCAGATTCTGAAGCACACGTTTGCAGTATGTTTTCAACCGACAGCTCAAAGGAAGAATCAAAATCGACCAAATCAGAATTGGAGAACGTCAGATTAATAGGATCGATATGCTATCCAACATCATAATTTGTTATCTGCACAGCATATACTGCTTCTCGTTCATCAAACAGACCCCATGCGGTCAAATGTGACGATCTGATAGAAGAAAAAAGAACCAAATCTGCAAAAAGCCTACTCATTTCTTTCTAGAATCGCAGTAACTACATGCAGTCTCCCGTCCAAGAATCCTATACACAACCATGTACTAGCAGACAAGGACTCACAAGAGCCAAGAAAACTAACTAGAGTTGGTCAAGAAGGCTTCGTAATCAGAGGTTCAGAGGCAGACCAAGAATCGTCAAGAACCAAGAACGCGCGCGCGCCGCGCCCATGTCAGCACCCTGGACCCGGAGCAGTCTTGGCCGCCGTCGGCGAGGCTTGCGGCGACTGCGGCGTGGCCCAGATGTTGCACACGGGGCAGCGCGGCGAGATGGCCAGCCACCGGTCGACGCAGTCCTGGTGGAAGGCGCGGTTGCAGCCGGGGAGGACGCGCACGGCGCGGCCGGGCACCATGGCGTCGAGGCAGATAGGGCAGAGCGCCTCCTCCTCCTCCTCGCCGTCCGCTGGCTTCGCCTGGACGACCCCGCCCAGCTGCCTCAGCTCCGCCTCTGATAGCCCGTTCTTGTCGTCGTCGTCGTCGTCGACCGTCTCCGACGTCTCGGGCGGCGGGGCGGGAGGCGGGCCCAGCGCCACGGCCTGGAACAGGTAGCAGAGCCAGACGCCGAGCACCCCGAGCATGCCGATGGCGAGCGACCCCACGGCCAGGAACACCGCCCAGACCTGCGCCATCTCTGTCTCTCCTCTCGTCGAGCGCGCGTTGGTGGCAGTTACGGGCTCAGGCGCGTGGCAGACGTCGTGGAAATAGCACGGATGCAGAGGACGCAGGTGTGTTTCATTTAAATACTGTAGCACTGGGCTATCAAATCGTATGGGCCGAAAAGGCCAGGTAGAGGCGAAATGAGCACCCAGCACTACTATCTCACACCCGCCCCTCCCGCCTCCACACTGCCAAAGGCTATATCTCGCTTATAGCGAGTGTTCCTTCGATTGTCGCCCCCGCTAGTACTTGGCCGGCCCGCTTTTCGTCTGTTTTTTTTTTCTTTCGCTGTTTCTGATCAAGAAAATCAAATCGCTAGTGGTGGTTGATGTACTAGTTTCTTCCCCTTTTTTCATTTTATTTTATTTTTTCTTTCCATTTTCTCTATCTCTTCTAGTTTTCTTAATGTTAGTTCTTTTTTTGTTTTTTCACCAGTTTTCTTTGTTTCTTTCACAATTTTTACTAGTTTTTCTTTTCTTTCTTTTTTTCTCCGTCTTTCTTTGTTTCTTTCTCGGTTCTCATTGTTTTTTTGCTTTTCTTTCTTTATTTGGTTTTATTTATATGTTTTTCCTTTGTTTCTTGGTTTTTATCAGTTTTTTTCCTTTGTTTCTTTCTCGATTTTTTGAATGCATGGTCAACATTTTTTCTATATATGTTCGTAAACATTTTTAAATGCTTGATTAACATTTTTTCAAATAAAAGATTAACTTTTTTAATACAAGGTCAATATTTTTTTACAAATATGGTTAACATTTTCAAATGCTTGATTAATATTTTTTAAATACAAGATTTTTTAATGCATGGTCAACTTTTGTTCTATACGTATTCAACATTTTCCAAATGCTTGTTAATATTTTTATAAATGCAAGATTAACTATTTTTGAATAACTGGTAAATTTTTTTCTATATATATACAGTTAACACTTTGAAAATTCTTGATTAACATTTTTAAATACAATTTTATAATTCTTTAATACAATACAAGATTAACTTTTTTGTATACATGGTCAATATTTTTCTATACACATTTTATTTTTCCAATGCTTTGATTAACATTTCTCGAATACATGCTAAATATTTTTTTACATGGTCAACATTTCTTCTATAACAATTTTTAAATTCTTGATTAACATTTTTTAGATACTTGTTTAGTTTTTTTTCAAATGCTTTATTAACATTTTTTAAATACATGATCAAATTTTTTCACACACATTGTATATGTTTTGTTTACATTTTTCGTACACATGAGAAACATTTGCGTTATACACATTTAACATTTTTCAAATGCTTGATTAACATTTTTTTAAATATTTTCATGGAGATTGTTTTGTGTAATATATTTATTTTGAATATTTGGAAGTATAAACGAAACTAAAGAATAAAGAAATAAAAAACAGAAACAAAAAACATGCAAAAAATATAAACGAGGTCGTGGCCTCCCGCACGACTGGGTTGGCCCACTTAGGGAGGCGCCTTACGCGAGAGCATGTTAAGTCTCGCTATATGCGAGACATAGCGCTACCCCTCCACCTTACTCTCTGCTCCTCTCCGTGCTCTAGCAAGCTCCATCGATGCTTTGCTCCGCACAGATCTCTCCCCAAAAGGCTATGTCTGTCTCGACGAGATCCAGATGGGTCACAACCCTGCTTGCCTCCAACACGCTGTGGCGCCCCCGGCTCAATCGTGCACTAATCATACACGCAAACATGCACGATCAAGCACAGGGACTCACGGGAAGATATCACAACACAACTCTAACACAATTTAAACGGGGATCCACAATATTACAGACCAGGGATCCGAAGATCCGAATACATAAGTCAGTCATACAAATATTATCTGAGTACAGACATAGTTAGACAAATTTTGCCTTAAGAAGGCTAGCACAAACAACGACACTAGATCGAAAGGCGTTGGCCTCCTGCCTGGGAACCTCCGATCCTACTCCTGGTCGGCTGGCTCGATCCAGTAATACGTGCCCTCAGGACCCTCTTGGTAATAAGCTCCTGAGGTGGCATCTGGCTCCGGGGCTCCATCGTCTGATGTATCATCAAAGTGGGATATGGGGAAAAGAGAAAGTAAAGCAACCGTGAGTACTCATCCGAAGTACTCAGCAAGCAAGGATCTATACTACATATGCAACATTATCAATGGAGAAAGGCTGTATATATGGACTGGGCTGCAGAAATGCCAGAATAGAGAGAAGGCCTAGTCCTATCGAAGACTAGCATCTTCAAACATCTTCACGAAGCCATCATCTTGCAGCAGTAGAAGAGAGTAGAATAGCATTTTATTTAGCAAACATGTTGAAGCAAAGCCTAGAGATCCTTCCTCGACTCCCTGCGAGAAAGCGATCCCGAAGCTTCAATTAAGTAACAAGTATCCAGTTCAAGTAATAGATCGGGATACACAAACTGAGCGTCCTTTACCGTAGGACCGGCTATCGATAGATCATTCATCCCTGCAGGGGTGCACTACTGTTACCCAACACGCTCGATCAACTCTGGCCGGACACACTTGCTGGGTAATGCCCGGCCTCGGAAGATCAACACGAAGCAGCGCCCTACCTAGGCTCGGCAGAGAGGTCAGCATGCCGGACTAACCTATGCACCCAGAGGTCTTGGGCCATCGCCCTGGGCACCCTGCGCGTTGCGTGGCTGGCCGGGGTGCAGGCGCGACACTGAACTCGTCAGTGAAGTATCCAACCCAGTCCCGGCGATCAGCCCGCACGGTGAATCATGACGTCAGACGAGCTTTCGGGAGAAACGTACATCGCAGAGGGCCCCATAACCATTATCCCGTGTGGTGGTAGTGCGTATAGGGCACATCGACCCACTCAGATCACAAACCCAAATCCAATAGGGTCATTTAGTATTACGCGGAGACAATCAGAGTTTCTGATGCTCCGCCACAATATCACACTCGAGTGCCCTTCCAGCACACTCGACATCATAGATCCCCTGCGGGTACCCACCAGGGTGGACCCGCCTGTAACAAAGGTCAAAGTAACCGTGTGGTCATAACATCCAGGGGGAAACCCGAGGAATCACCCTCGGCGGATTCCACTCGATGAAATCATCAGGGTGAACGTATGAGGCATCACCCTCGAGGTTCACACTGAGGGTTGCACGACAGAGTCGTATCGGAAATGGAGAAGGAGGAATCACCCTCGATGACCACGACCGAACAGCTACACTGCAGAGTATTCATTGGGAGTGCGTTACGAGGTATCACCCTCGGCACTCGATAGTAACTATGCAGAGTCGTACAACTAAGGGGGTGTGAAGTGAGGTGTCGGTCTCTGGTCGATGATCACGTTGATCGAGTCGTCGATGATCAAGCAGGGGCAACAAGGGTAAGGTGGTGGGGGTCACTGATGGTTCACTACCAACCTATATTAAACAGTTTATCATAGGCAGGTAAGGTAACAATGAACAGGTTACCAAAGCAGGCTATGCATCAGAATAGGAGCATACATTAACAATAGCAAAATCTAATGCAAGCAGGAGAATAGAATGGGCGATATCTGGATGCTCAAGGGGGGGCTTGCCTGGTTGCTCTGGCAAGAGAGAGGGGTCGTCAACGGGCTGCTCGTCGGTAGTGTAGTCGTACCCAGCTGCAGCGTCGTCGGTCTCGGTGTCTATCGAGAGAGAAGGGGGGGAGAGAAACAATAAATTTCACGGCAATAATGCAAACAATATGCATGACATGTCTAAATGATATGCCGGGGTGTTCTACTGCCTAACTAAATAATTTAGTTAATTTAGGAATTTATTCGGATTTATTTAATTAAAGTTGGGCACTATTCATTTATCGAAATCGGTCTAAAAGTTCAATGTTCTTATAGCTAGAGGCATCTGACAGGAATACAGAGGGCGTATTCGGATTTGTATCGGAATTCTGAGCAAGTTTCATGTATAAAGTATTTTCATCGGAGTTACGGATTATTTAATATGATTTTCTAAAGTTTTAATTAATTTCTAGAATTTAATTATTTATTTAAATTAAACATTATCCGAAACAGTGTATGCTGATGTCAGCATGACGTCAGCAGTCATCCTGACATGTGGGGTCCACCTGTCATAGACTGTTTAGTCTAATTAGGGTTTAGCTAATTAACTACTGTTTAATTAAACTAACTACTTAATTAGATTAGGCTAATCAGTGTTAATTAACTTAATTAATTTGCTAATTAATTAATTAATTATTAATTTTACTAATTCATTTTTTTATTTCTTTTCTTCTTTTTTTAAAATCGCTACTGAGCCGTGGCCCCGTTCGGTCAGTGGCTCAGGGGCACTGGGCCCCACCTGTCGGTGGCACGAGGGCCACAGCGGGCGCGGGCGTGCGGACGCGGCCAGGGGCGCGCGGGCGAAGGGGGCCGTGGGCGCGGGGTCGCGGCCACGCAGCGGCGCGGGGTGGCCGGAGCGGCAGCGAGAGGCGGCGCGGCGCAGCGGGCACGGCGTGGCGAGGCGGGGCAGCGCGCGAGCGGCAGCTGCGAGCGGCGGCGCGCGCGGGGTGGCCGGAGCGCGGGCAGGGGCGGAGCACGGTCAACGAGCGCGCGCGGGCGGCAGTAGCGGGGCGCGGTGAGCGCAGCAGGGCCGGAGGCGCGAGCGGGCGCGCGCGCGCGCGAGCTGCGCGGTGAGCGGCGACGGCGGGGACGAGGCAGAGAAGAAGGGGGGCCTCACAAGGGGTTGTAGGGCACGGGGCAGTGGGGGCGTGGGGAGGACGACGGGGACGACGGCGTCGGAGACGGGGAGGCAGTCCGGCGAGGTGGCTCCGGCGTCGAGCGGCGAGGGCGTCGGTGCCCCGATCTGGATCGGGGGGTGGGGGTGGGGGGAGAGGGAGTGAGCGAGGGGGTGAGTGGGGGTTAGGGTTTCGGTGCGGGGAGGGGCAGGCCATATAGGCCAGGGGGCGCGGGTGGGCCGGCTGGGCTGTGGCCCAGTTAGGCCGGGGGGGGTTCTCTTTTTATTTTTCTGTCTTGTTTTCTTTTGTCTTTTGTCTTTTTATTTATTCCTATCTCCTGTTTTGTAATTAGCCAGGCCACAATACGATTTTTGTAAAACATGGCAATTGTTCCATTAATTACTAGACATTATTTGCTACTACCAAAAATTGGTTTGGAGGCAATTGGAGTTCACACAATTTTTATAATAAATAAAATGCATTAATCCTCGCTGTTTTGATAATGTTAGAGCCACCTAATTAATTTATTAATTGTTGGTTACAATTTTAGAATAGTCTCTGGAATATTTGTTATTTATTAAACATTTTAGTTTCTATGTTGGATAACTTTTATTTTCCACTTTCATTTAAATATTGAATTTTGTCTTAGGAGTTGAAATGCAATATGATGCTAATGATGATTATGCACTATTAAACATGCTGACTTGTCATTATCAAAAGTGATTACTGTGGCTAATGACATGGGGTGTTACACACGCTCTCAAAGAGGTACCACCATGGATCCCAACACGAGGGGGAGGTCGTCGTAGGACCTGCTGGCGCCATGAGAGGCAGCAGATTGTGCAGATCGAGCAACGTAGAAAGCCAGGCTCAAGCGGGCCATGCGCATCATGGCAAGGGCGAACCGGGAGAAGAGAGATCGCCTGTTTCCCCTAACCTTTGGATTTGGAATCAGGTGTGACACCCCTGAAATTAATCGTGCACTAAACATCCACGCAGCATGCACGATCAAGATCAGTGACTCGCGGTATAATATCACAACACAACTCTACGACTCAAATTAAACAGAGAAACAATATATTACAAGCCAGGGTTGTAAGACCCGATATTACATCAAGAGTTAGGTCTGATTACAGACAAATACAAAGGTGCCTTAAGAAGGCGAAAACAAACAATGACTCTAGATCGAAAAGACACAGGCCTCCTGCCTGGGACCTCCGAACTACTCCTGGTCCTAGATCTACACGTAGTAGCCAAGCTCGGGATCCTCTGGCTCCTGGGCTCCATAATCTGATCGCAACATCCAGGAAGAAGAAAAGAGGTAGCAAAGCAACCATGAGTACTCATCCAAAGTACTCGCAAGACTTACATCAGATCTAAATTAAGTATGCATCAGTGTCAAAGGAATGGGACTATATCTTTGGATTATACTGCAGAAATGCCAGAATAAGGGGGAGAAGCTCATCCTATCGAAGGCTACATCTTCTCGCAGCCATCATCTTGCAGCAGTAGAAGAGAGGAGCATATATTAATATTTAGCAACATGTTTACATCAACAATGCTCTGAGATCCTTCCTCGACTATCCTGCGAGAAAGCGATCCCGCAACAGTGTTGGGTTCTACGGTAGGGTGCGTCGACTGCAAATTAAAAAAATTCTACGCGCAGAACAACCATGATCATACTACGGGAGATGGATCATAGATCGTTACCACTAGACGTGCAGTGCCGTGCAGCGGAAGAAGAGTTGGGGCAGCGCGTCCGCGTAGATCGTCTCCTCGTCCGATCTCCCTCGAACAGCCGGCCGTCCGATCCCACGTACAAGTTCGCTAGAGCGGCGCAGGTGCACTGCCTCTAACGGTATCCGCGCGTGTAGGAGGAACGTCGTGCGGCGGACTGCTATCACACAATCGGCGGCGAGTGGAGGTGGCTATTAGCAACACATGCAAGATAGCGCCGAAGCGATCAACCAAATGAGTGTGCCGCACCTTCACTTTATATAGGCATCTGTCACGGGCTCAACATTTGGGCCTCGCATGGATCCTAAAGCCCAAAGTCTGTTTGGCCTAGATCCAAGTCCGAGTAGGATCACACCTGACTCGTGGAGTCGGATCCGGCCTCTCAGGTTCCTTCCCTTAAGCGCGCGACCCCTTAGCTTCTCGTTCACTTGGTCGCGAGTCAGATCATATCCGGCTCGGCTAGTCGGTAGCGGCCTCTAGCAAAGCGTGTCGACCCCAAGTGTCTGATGAAGCTAGTTAGGCGAACCTATACACCACACTTCTATTCCCTTTGCCACACGATATATGTTGTCGGGTTCAAGGCGAGTCTGTCATCCTTGTGCTAGCCCGACCTCTTTCTCGTTCCAGTGATGCCGACCACAAACCGGATTATCCCATAATCCTTGTCGCATGGCCATGCTTATCCTGGTCGGATCACACGAGGGGCCCATAGTATATCTCTCCTGATCGGAGGGGCAAATCCCATCTTGCTCGACCATGTCTCGCAGCATGGGTCTGGACAAGCCCGAAACCTACCTTTGTAACTACCCAGTTACGGAGTAGCATTTGGTTGGCCCAAAGCAAGTCTGTCACCATCCCGAGTACATGCTGTTGGGAAATGTTGCATGGAAAACAAAAAAAATTCTACACACACGCAAGATTTATCAAGGAGATGCATATCAACGAGAGGGGAGAGTGTGTCTACGTACCCTCGTAGACCGTAAGCGGAAGCGTTTCACAACGCGGTTGATGTAGTCGAACTTTTTCGTGATCCAACCGATCTAGTACCGAACGTACGTCACCCCCGCATTCAGCACACGTTCAGCTCGGTGACGTCCTCCGCCTTCTTGATCCAGCAAGACGGCGAGGTAGTAGATGAGTTCCGTCAGCACGACGGCGTGGTGACGGTGATGGTGAAGTGATCTCCGCAGGGCTTCGCCTAAGCACTACGAAAATATGACCGGGGGTGTAAACGGTGGAGGGGGACGCCGCACACGGCTAACAATTGATCTGGGGTGTGCTAGGCGCCCCCCTCCCACATATATATAGGTGGGAGGGGGAGGGGAGGCAGCCTAGCGCACCACATAGGTGGCCGGCCGGCCCTAGGGCTCCTGCCCTGGCCGCGCCCCCCTGCCATGTATTCCCAAGGGGGAAGGAAAGAGGGGGGGGGGAGGGAAGGAAGTGGGAATCCTAATCCACACTTTCCTTTCCCTTCCCCCTTTCCTTCTCCTCCTTAGGCCGGCCTGCTATGGGGGGCGCACCAGCCCTTTGTGGCTGGTGCGTTTCCTCTCTTGGCCCGTAAGGCCCATAACTTTTGCCGGGGGTGCCCGGAACCCCTTTCGGTGACCCGATAAGTACCCGGTAACCCCCGAAACACTTCCGGTGTCCGAATACTATCGTCCTATATATGAATCTTTACCTCTCGACCATTTCAAGACTCCTTGTCATGTCCGTGATCTCATCCGGGACTCCTAACAAAATTCGGTCACCAAATCACATAACTCATATAATACTATATCGTCATCGAACGTTAAGCGTGCGGACCCTACGGGTTCGAGAACTATGTAGACAGAGACACCTCTCCGGTTAATAACCAATAGCGAAACCTGGATGCCCATATTGGCTCCTACATATTCTACGAAGATCTTTATCGGTCGAACCGTTATGACAACATACGTAATTCCCTTTGTCTATCAGTATGTTACTTGCCCGAGATTCGATCATCGGTATCTTCATACCTAGTTCAATCTCGTTACCGGCAAGTCTCTTTACTCGCTCCGTAATACATCACCTCGTGACTAACTCCTTAGTCGTTTGCTTGCAAGCTTATGATGTGTATTACCGAGAGGGCGCAGAGATACCTCTCCGATACTCGGAGTGACAAATCCTAATCTCAATCTATGCCAACTCAACAAACACCTTCAGAGATACCTGTAGAGCATCTTTATAATCACCCAGTTACGTTGTGACATTTGATAGCACACAAGGCATTCCTCCGGTATCCGGGAGTTGCATAACCTCATAGTCGAAGGAATATGTATTTGACATGAAGAAAGCAATAGCAATAAAACTGAACGGTCATCATGCTAAGCTAACGGATGGGTCTTGTCCATCACATCATTCTCCTAATGATGTGATCCCGTTATCAAATGACAACACATGTCTATGGTTAGGAAACCTTAACCATCTTTTATCAACGAGCTAGTCTAGTAGAGGCTTACTAGGGACATGGTATTTGTTTATGTATTCACACATGTATTTAAGTTTCCGATCAATACAATTCTAGCATGAATAATAAACCTTTATCATGAATAAGGAAATATAAAATAATGACTTTATTATTGCCTCTAGGGCATATTTCCTTTCAGTCTCCCACTTGCACTAGAGTCAATAATCTAGATTACATTGTAATGAATCTAACACCCATGGAGTCTTGGTGTTGATCATGTTTTGCTCGCAGAAGAGGCTTAATCAACGGGTATGCCACATTCAGATCCGTATGTACTTTGCAAATTTCTATGTCTCCATCCTTGACCTTTTCATGAATGGAGTTGAAGCGTCTCTTGATGTGTTTGGTTCTCTTGTGAAACCTGGATTCCTTCGCCAAGGCAATTGCTCCAGTGTTGTCACAAAAGATTTTCATTGGACCCGATGCACTTGGTATTACACCCAGATCGGATATGAACTCCTTCATCCAAACTCCTTCATGTGCTGCTTTCGAAGCAGCTATGTACTCCGCTTCACACGTAGATCCCGCCACGACGCTCTGCTTGGAACTGCACCAACTGACAGCTCCACCATTCAATATAAATATGTATCCGGTTTGTGACTTAGAGTCATCCAAATCAGTGTCGAAGCTTGCATCGACGTAACCACTTACGATGAGCTCTTCATCACCTCCATAAACGAGAAACATATCCTTGGTCCTTTTCAGGTATTTCAGGATGTTCTTGACCGCTGTCCAGTGATCCACTCCTGGATTACTTTGGTACCTTCCTGCCAAACTTATGGCAAGGCACACATCAGGTCTGGTACACAGCATAGCATACATGATAGAACCTATGGCTGAGGCATAGGGAATGACTTTCATTTTCTCTCTATCTTCTGCAGTGGTCGGGCTTTGAGTCCGACTCAACTTCACACCTTGTAACACAGGCAAGAACCCTTTCTTTGACTGATCCATTTTGAACTTCTTCAAAACTTTATCAAGGTATGTGCTTTGTGAAAGTCCTATTAAGCGTCTCGATCTATCTCTATAGATCTTGATGCCCAATATATAAGCAGCTTCACCGAGGTCTTTCATTGAAAAATTCTTATTCAAGTACCCTTTTATGCTATCCAGAAATTCTATATCATTTCCAATCAACAATATGTCATCCACATATAATATCACAAATGCTATAGAGCGCCCACTCACTTTCTTGTAAATACAGGCTTCACCGTAAGTCTGTATAAAACCATATGCTTTGATCACCTCATCAAAGCGTATATTCCAACTCCGAGATGCTTGCACCAGTCCATAGATGGATCGCTGGAGCTTGCACACTTTGTTAGCACCTTTAGGATCGACCAAACCTTCTGGTTGCAGCATATACAACTCTTCTTTAAGAAATCCATTAAGAAATGCAGTTTTGACGTCCATTTGCCAGATTTCATAATTATAAAATGCGGCAATTGTTAACATGATTCGGACAGACTTAAGCATCACTACGGGTGAGAAAGTCTCATCGTAGTCAACTCCTTGAACTTGTCGAAAACCTTTCGCGACAAGTCGAGCTTTGTAGACAGTAACATTACCATCAGCGTCAGTCTTCTTCTTGAAGATCCATTTATTCTCAATGGCTTGCCGATCATCGGGCAAGTCCACCAAAGTGCACACTTTGTTCTCATACATGGATCCTATCTCAGATTTCATGGCCTCAAGCCATTTATTGGAATCTAGGCTCATCATAGCTTCTTCATAATTCGTAGGTTCTCCTTGGTCTAGTAACATGACTTCCAGAACAGGATTACCGTACCACTCTGGTGTGGATCGTGCTCTGGTTGACCTATGAGGTTCAGTAGTAACTTGATCTGAAGTTTCATGATCAACATCATTTGCTTCCTCTCTAGTTGGTGTAGGCATCACTGGAACAGTTTTCTGTGATGTGCTACTCTCCAATTCGAGAGAAGGTACAATTACCTCATCAAGTTCTACTTTCCTCCCACTCACTTCTTTCGAGAGAAACTCCTTCTCTAGAAAGGATCCATTCTTAGCAACAAAGATTTTGCCTTCGGATCTGTGGTAGAAGGTGTACCCAATTGTTTCCTTAGGGTATCCTATGAAGACGCACTTCCCCGATTTGGGTTCAAGCTTATCAGGCTGAAGCTTTTTGACATAAGTGTCGCAACCCCAAACTTTAAGAAACGACAGCTTAGGTTTCTTACCAAACCACAGTTCATACGGTGTCGTCTCAACGGATTTAGACGGTGCCCTATTTAACGTGAATGTGGCTGTCTCTAATGCATAACCCCAAAACGATAGTGGTAAATCAGTAAGAGACATCATAGATCACACCATATCTAATAATGTACGGTTACGACGTTCGGACACACCATTACGCTGTGGTGTTCCAGGTGGCGTGAGTTGTGAAACAATTCCACATTGTTTTAAATGAAGGCCAAACTCGTAACTCAAATATTCGCCTCCGCGATCAGATCGTAGAAACTTTATTTTCTTGTTACGATGATTCTCCACTTCACTCTGAAATTCTTTGAACTTTTCAAATGTTTCAAACTTGTGTTTCATTAAGTAGATGTACCCATATCTACTCAAATCATCTGTGAAGGTCAGAAATAACGATACCCGCCGCGTGCTTCAACACTCATTGGACCGCATACATCGGTATGTATTATTTCCAATAAGTCGTTAGCTCGCTCCATTATTCCGGAGAACGGAGTTTTAGTCATCTTGCCCATGAGGCATGGTTCGCAAGTATCAAATGATTCATAATCAAGTGATTCCAAAAGCCCATCTGCATGGAGTTTCTTCATGCGCTTTACACTAATATGACCTAAACGGCAGTGCCACAAATATGTTGCACTATCATTATCAACTTTGCATCTTTTGGCATCAATATTATGAATATGTGTACTACAATCGAGATTCAACAAGAATAGACCACTCTTCAAGGTGCATGACCATAAAAGATATTATTCATATAAATAGAATAACCATTATTCTCTGACTTAAATGAATAACCGTCTCGCAATAAACAAGATCCAGATATAACGTTCATGCTCAACGCGGGCACCAAATAACAATTATTGTGGTCTAAAACTAATCCCGAAGGTAGATGTAGAGGTAGCGTGCCGACGGTGATCACATCGACCTTGGAACCATTTCCGACACGCATCATCGCCTCGTCCTTAGCCAATCTTCATTTATTCCGCAGCCCCTGTTTCGAGTTACAAATATGAGCAACCGAACCAGTATCAAATACCCAGGCGCTACTACGAGCATTAGTAAGGAACACATCAATTACATATATATCAAATATACCTTTGTTCACTTTGCCATCCTTCTTATCCGCCAAGTACTTGGGGCAGTTCCGCTTCCAGTGACAACTCCCTTTGCAGTAGAAGCACTCAGTTTCAGGCTTGGGTCCAGCTTTGGGTTTCTTCCCGGGAGTGGCAACTTGCTTGCCATTCTTCTTGAAGTTCCCTTTCTTTCCCTTGCCCCTTTTCTTGAAACTAGTGGTCTTGTTAACCATCAACACTTGATGCTCCTTCTTGATTTCTACCTCCGCGGCCTTAAGCATTGCGAAGAGCTCGGGAATTGTTTTGTTCATCCCTTGCATATTATAGTTCATCACGAAGCCCTTGTAGCTTGGTGGCAGTGATTGAAGAACTTTGTCAATAACACAATCAACTGGAAGATCAACTCCCAGCTGAGTCAAGTGATTATAATACCCAGACATTCTGAGTATGTGTTCACTGACAGAACTGTTCTCCTCCATCTTGCAGCTATAGAACTTGTTGGAGACTTCATATCTCTCAACCCGGGCATTTTCTTGAAATATTAACTTCAACTCCTCGAACATCTCATATGCTCCATGACGTTCAAAACGTCTTTGAAGTCCCGGTTCTAAGCCGTAAAGCATGGCACACTGAACTATTGAGTAGTCATCAGATCGAGCTTGCCAGACGTTCATAACATCAGCTTCAGCTCCTGCAGCAGGCCTTTCACCTAGCGGTGCATCAAGGACATAATTCTTCTATGCAGCAATGAGGATAATCCTCAAGTTACGGACCCAGTCCGTGTAGTTGCTAGCATCATCTTTCAACTTAGCTTTCTCTAGGAACGCATTAAAATTCAGGGAAACAGTAGCTCGGGCCATTGATCTATAACATAGATATGCAAAACTGTAAGACTAAGTTCATGATAAATTAAGTTCAATTAATCAAATTACTAAAGAACTCCCACTTAAATAAACAGCCCTCAAGTTATCTAAGTGATACGTGATCCAAATCAACTAACCCAAATCCGATCATCACGTGAGATGGGGTAGTCATCAATGGTGAACATCTCTATGTTGATCATATCTACTATATGACTCACGTTTGACCTTTCGGTCTCCAGTGTTCCGAGACCATGTCTGTACATGCTAGGCTCGTCAAGTTTAACCCAAGTATTCTGCATGTGCAAAACTGTCTTACACCCGTTGTATGTGAACGTAGAGTCTATAACACCCGATCATCACGAGGTGCTTCGAAACAATGAACTTTAGCAATGGTGCATACTCGGGGAGAACACTTTTATCTTGAATTTTAGTGAAGGGATCATCTTATAATGCTACCGCCGTTCTAAGCAAAATAAGATGCATAAAGGATAAACATCACATGCAACCAAAACATGTGACATGATATGGCCATCAACATCTTGTGCTTTTGATCTCCATCTCCAAAGCATCGTCATGATCTCCATCGTCACCGGCTCGACACCTTGATCTCCATCGTTGCGTCATGGTCATCTCGCCAACTATTGCTTCTACAACTATCGCTAATGCATAGTGATAAAGTAAAGCAATTACATGGCGTTGCATTTCATACAATAAAGAGACAACCATAAGGCTCCTGCCGGTTGTAGATAACTTAGAAAACATGATCATCTCATACAATAAAAAATATCACATCATGTCTTGACCATATCACATCACAACATGCCCTGCAAAAACAAGTTAGACGTCCTCTACTTTGTTGTTGCAAGTTTTACGTGGCTGCTACGGGCTTCTAGCAAGAGCCGTTCTTACCTACGGCAAAAACCACAACGGTGATTCATCAAGTTTGCTGTTTTAACCTTCTTCAAGGACCGGCCGCAGTCAAATTCGATTCAACTAAAGTAGGAGAAACAGACACCCGCTAGCCACCTTTATGCAAAACTAGTTGCATGTCTGTCGGTGGAACCGGTCTCATGTGCGTGGACATGTAAGGTTGGTTCGGGACGCTTCATCCCACAATACCGCCGAATCAAAATAAGATGTTGGTGGTAAGCAGTATGACTATCACCGCCCACAACTTTTTGTGTTCTACTCGTGCATATCATCTACGCATAGACCTGGCTCGGATGCCACTGTTGGGAAATGTTGCATGGAAAACAAAAAAAATTCTACGCACACGCAAGATCTATCAAGGAGATGCATAGCAACGAGAGGGGAGAGTGTGTCTACGTACCCTCGTAGACCGTAAGCGGAAGCGTTTCACAACGCGGTTGATGTAGTCGAACTTTCTTCGCGATCCAACCGATCTAGTACCAAACGTACGGCACCTCCGCGTTCAGCACATGTTCAGCTCGGTGACGTCCTCCGCCTTCTTGATCCAGCAAGATGGCGAGGTAGTAGATGAGTTCCGTCAGCACGACGGCGTGGTGACGGTGATGGTGAAGTGATCTCCACAAGGCTTCGCCTAAGCACTACGAAAATATGACCGGGGGTGTAAACGGTGGAGGGGGGCGCCGCACACGGCTAACAATTGATTTGGGGTGTGCTAGGCGCCCCCCTCCCACATATATATAGGTGGGAGGGGGAGGGGAGGCAGCCTGGCACACCACATAGGTGGCCGGCCGGCCCTAGGGCTCCTGCCCTGGCCGCGCCCCCCTGCCATGTATTCCCAAGGGGGAAGGAAAGAGGGGGGGGAGAGGGAAGGAAGTGGGAATCCTAATCCACACTTTCCTTTCCCTTCCCCCTTTCCTTCTCCTCCTTAGGCCGGCCTGCTATGGGGGGTGCACCAGCCCCTTGTGGCTGGTGCGTTTCCTCTCTTGGCCCATAAGGCCCATAACTTTTGCTGGGGGTGCCCGGAACCCCTTCCGGTGACCCGATAAGTACCCGGTAACCCCTGAAACACTTCCGGTGTCCAAATACTATCGTCCTATATATGAATCTTTACCTCTCGACCATTTCGAGACTCCTCTTCATGTCCATGATCTCATCTGGGACTCTGAACAACATTCGGTCACCAAATCACATAACTCATATAATACTATATCGTCATCGAACGTTAAGCGTGCGGACCCCTACGGGTTCGAGAACTATGTAGACATGACCGAGACACCTCTCCGGTCAATAACCAATAGCGGAACCTGGATGTCCATATTGGCTCCTACATATTCTATGAAGATCTTTATCGGTCGAACCGTTATGACAGCATACGTAATTCCCTTTGTCTATCGGTATGTTAGTTGCCCGAGATTCGATCGTCGGTATCTTCATACCTAGTTCAATCTCGTTAACAGCAAGTCTCTTTACTCGTTCTGTAATACATCACCTCGTGACTAACTCCTTAGTTGTTTGCTTGCAAGCTTATGATGTGTATTACCGAGAGGGCCCAGAGATACCTCTCCGATACTCGGAGTGACAAATCCTAATCTCGATCTATGCCAACTCAACAAACACCTTCGGAGATACCTGTAGAGCATCTTTATAATCACCCAGTTACGTTGTGACGTTTGATAGCACACAAGGCATTCCTCCGGTATCCGAGAGTTGCATAATCTCATAGTCAAAGGAATATGTATTTGACATGAAGAAAGCAATAGCATTAAACTGAACGATCATCATGCTAAGCTAACGGATGGGTCTTGTCCATCACATCATTCTCCTAATGATGTGATCCCATTATCAAATGACAACACATGTCTATGGTTAGGAAACCTTAACCATCTTTGATCAACGAGCTAGTCTAGTAGAGGCTTACTAGGGACATGGTATTTGTTTATGTATTCATACATGTATTTAAGTTTCCGATCAATAAAATTCTAGCATGAATAATAAACCTTTATCATGAATAAGGAAATATAAAATAACAACTTTATTATTGCCTCTAGGGCATATTTCCTTCACATGCGCCAGCTCAAGTCTTAGGACATAGAACGTATGTTGTACTAGAGACTCACAGATGACATATTGCTGCGTCTCATAGTCGGGTCTGTCCGACTCAGACCTTATCTCGACTCGGATCCGACTAGATCCTTCCGAATCCATATTATCCGCTTAGCATCCAATGTTCCATGGCTAGTGAGACCGAGCCATCCACCGTGTCATATGCTAGTCTAGTCGGCTGCACGTCCACACAACCCTTTCGACTAGGGACCTTTTAGGACAGTCATCATACAATGCATAGTCCCACAAACAAGTTACGTACTTGCTAATACACATCATTGATAATGTCCAAGGACTATCTTTATTCATAAACACATAGGAAATATCATCATACATGATTGCCTCTAGGGCATATCTCCAACAGTCTCCCACTTGCACTAGAGTCAATCAAATAGACATCGAATGCCCATAGCTCTAACGTGCCCCTCATGCTTGGGTTATGGAAGCAGCTTAGTCAACGGATCTGCAACATTTGCATCCGTGTGAATTTTGCATAACTCTACATCACCACTCTTTACGATCTTTCATATCAGGTGATATTTTTTATCTATGTGTCTGGTCTTGTGGTGATTCCTCGGCTCCTTGGCTTGTGCGATGGCACCAGAATTATCACAATAAAGGTCCAACGGTTTTACCGAGGCTGGGAAAATACCAAGATCATCCAGAAAGTTCTGGATCCAAACACCTTCCTTTGCAGCTTCACAAGCCGCAATGTATTCAGCTTCTGTGGTAGAATCGGCCACCGTATCTTGTTTGGAACTCATCCAGCTCACTGCTCCTCCGTTCATGACGTACACGAATCCGGACTGTGATCGACAATCATCTCTGTCGGTTTGGAAACCAGCATTGGCGTAACCCTTTACGACGAGCTCCTCCTCACCTCCATAAACTAGAAACATTTCCTTAGTCCTTTTCAGGTACTTCAGAATATTCTTCATCGCTGCCCAGTGACTCTCACCGGGGTTAGCCTAGTATTTGCTTGTTAGGCTTATTGCAAAAGCAACATCAGGCCTTGTACATATCATGGCATACATGATGGATCCGATTGCTGAGGCATACAGAATCCTACTCATCCTGCTTCGCTCATCAGATGTCGAAGGACTCTGAATCCCGCTTAGCCTTATACCATGTGAGAGTGGCAAGAATCCTTTCTTCGCCTCACTCATGTCGAACCGCTTCAATACTTTATCTATGTATGTGCTCTGGCTTAAGCCGAGCAGCCTCCTCGATCTATCTTTATAGATCTTGATGCCTAAAATGTAAACTGCTTCACCGAGGTCCTTCATCAAAAACTTGCCATTCAATGATTCCTTGACCGAGTTCAGCATCGGAACATCATTTTCAATCAGCAGTATGTCATCCACATACAAGATCAAAAACACTATTGAGCTCCCACTTAACTGCTTGTATATACAAGCGTCCTCTTTGCTTTTGATGAAACCGAGACCAGTGATGACCTCATCAAAACGAATATTCCAGCTTCGAGATGCTTGCCTCAACCCATAAATGGATCTCTTGAGCTTGCATACCTTACTAGCACTAGTCGGATCGACAAAACTCTCCAGCTGTATCATATACACGTCCTCGGTTAAATTTCCTTGAAGGAAAGCTGTTTTGACATCCATCTGCCATATCTCCTAATCGAAATATGCAGCTATAGCTAGTACGATCCTCACCGACTTCAACATCGCTACCGGCGAGTAAGTCTCGTCGTAGTCAATTCCTTGAACTTGTCCATAACCTTTAGTGACAAGCCGAGCTTTGTGGATCTGAACTTTTCCATCCACATCGGTTTTCTTCTTAAAGACCCATTTGCAACCAATGGATGTTACGCCAGGCGGCGGATCAACCAAGTCCCAGACTTGATTCTCATCCATGGACTTTAATTCGGATCTCATGGCCTCTAGCCACGCCTCGGAATCTGGGCTCACCATCGCTTCCACTTACGTGGCTGGCTCATCGCTTTCTAGCAACAATACATCACACACTCTACGCAATCTTTCTGACCTCCGTGGTTCTGGTGCCGCTTCCACTACGGGTTCCCTGACCGACTCCGGTATGACCTCATCACCAACTAAGTCATCCCCGAGTGGTCCTCGAATTTCTTTGAGTCGGACCATCCTCCCACTGGTCTCCTGACTGAGAAACTCTTTCTCAAGGAAAACCCCGTTCCGAGCAACAAACACTTTGTTCTCTTCGCGGTTGTAGAAGTTATATCCCAAGGTTTCCCTCGGATATCCCACGAATATGCATTTATCCGACTTGGGTGTAAGCTTGTTTGACATAAGTCGCCTGACAAATGCTTCACAACCCCAAATCTTTAGAAAAGACAAACTGGGACTCTTCCTAGTCCACATCTCATGTGGTGTCTTGTCTACGGATTTTGATGGTACCCTGTTAAGTGTGAAAGCTGCAGTTTCTAGAGCGTATCCCTAGAATGACAAGGGTAAATCCGATTTGCTCATCATTGACCGATCCGACACGCCGTTTCTCTATGGCGTACCCGGAGGTGTGAGTTGAGGTACTATACCTCGGCTTTTCATATGATCATCAAACTCGTGGCTCATGTACTCACCTCCACAATCAGATCGTAGAAGCTTTATTGTCTTGCCAAGCTGATTCTCAACCTCGTTCTAAAACTCTTTGAACTTTTCAAAAGTTTCCGACTTGTGCCTCATCAAATATATATATCCATATCTACTCAAGTCGTCGGTAAAAGTCACGAAGTACTGATAGCCACCTCTGGCAGTTGTGCTCATTGGACCACACACATCACTATGTATAAGTTCCAACAGCTCGGACGCCCTCTCGCAACTCTTTGCAAAAGGAGACTCAGTCATCTTCCCAAGCAAGCATGATTCGCATGTCTCGAATGACCCGAAGTCAGAAGAAGTTAGGAGTCCATCATCATGGAGCTTTTTCATGCGTTTCAGACTAATGTGTACAAGCCGGCAATGCCAGAAGTATGTCGGATTTATCTCATTAGGCTTATGCCTCTTGACATTCATGTTATAGACAAGTTCCTGTTCCAATTCAATATAAAAGCCCATCAACAATGGGTGCATAGCCGTGGAACGTTCCATTCAAATAAAACAAACAACCATTGTCCTTTAAATTGAATTCATAACCCTGACTCATCAAACATGAGGCAGAAATAATGTTCCGACTAAGTGCAGGAATGTAATAACAATTATTCAATTCCAAAATAAATCCAGAAGGAAGCTGGAGTTGCATCATGCCGACCTCCAACGCAGCAACTCTTGCTTTGTTGCCGACCCTGATGTCAATCTCCCCTTGTGCCACACGCCTAGTTCTTACTAGCCCCTGCATCGAGTTGCAAATATGAACAACTGATCCGGTATCAAATACCCAAGAGCTACTAGGTATGTCAGCAAGGTAAATGTCTATAACATATGTAACAAGTGTACCTTTGCCTGAAGAAGCATTTCCGGCCTTCTTGCCATGCTCAGCAAGCCACTTGCTATAGTTCCTCTTCCAGTGACCAGTTTTCTTGCAATGATAGCAAATGGTCTTTGAGTCTGGTCCTGACTTCGGTGCAGCGGCGAAGGTTACCATCTCCGTGCCCTTTACCTTAGCCTTCTTGTTGGACCAACTCTTCTTGCACTTAGCCGAGTTCTGCACCATCAACACTTGATGCGTGCCTTTCTTAATATCCTGCTCTGCCACCTTAAGCATCCCATGCAATTCAGTGAGCTTCTTATCCATGCCGTGCATATGATAGTTCGATATGAACGTCCCATAGCTAGCTGGAAGAGAATCCAGAACTACATCTGTAGCCAGCTCATCCAAGAGCGGGAAGCCTAACCGATCCAAAGCCTGCACATACCCGATCATCTTGATCACATGCGGGCTCAGTGGATCACCTTCCTTCAGCTTGCAATCCATCAAGGATCGCTAGACATTGAACCTTTCGGTCCTAGCCTGCACCTGAAACATGCTCTTGAGACTCTCGATCATATCGAAAGCCCCAACATCTTTGAAATGCTGCTGCAAATCGGGCTCCATACAAGCCAGCATGAGGCAGCTGATCTCGTTTGATTCATTAACGAGTTTCTGGTAGGCATTCCTGGTTGTGGCATTAGCATTATCGACGGGTTCCTCTGGAAGTGGATCCTCTAGAACATGTTCCTTTTTATCGTGCTTGAGAACAATTCTCAAATTTCTATACCAGGTGGTAAAGTTTGTTCCAATCAGTTTATCCTTTTCCAGAATTAATTTCAATGCAAAGTTGGGTTGAGCAGGCGGTGCCATTGATCTACAACAGAAAATATGCAATCACTGAGCAATGTGTTTATGTAGAGCAATTCAGGACTAAACAGAAATACTTCCACTGAAGTTGGCATCCCTCCGCAAACTCTCAGTGATTCAGGATCCGACTAGCGCATGCGACTAGTGAGCTTTAGCATCACTGCTAGCCAACATACTGAAGGAAATATGCCCTAGAGGCAATAATAAAGTTGTTATTTTATATTTCCTTATTCATGATAAAGGTTTATTATTCATGCTAGAATTGTATTGATCGGAAACTTAAATGCATGTGTGAATACATAAACAAATACCGTGTCCCTAGTAAGCCTCTACTAGACTAGCTCGTTGATCAAAGATGGTTAAGGTTTCCTAACCATAGACATGTGTTGTCACTTGATAACGGGATCACATCATTAGGAGAATGATGTGATGGACAAGACCCATCCGTTAGCTTAGCATATGATCGTTCAGTTTATTGCTATTGCTTTCTTCATGTCAAATACATATTCCTTCGACTATGAGATCATGCAACTCCCGGATACCGGAGGAATACCTTGTGTGCTATCAAACGTCACAACATAACTGGGTGATCATAAACATGCTCTACAGGTATCTCCGAAGGTGTCTGTTGAGTTGGCATGGATCAAGATTAGGATTTGTCACTCCGTGTATCAGAGAGGTATCTCTGGGCCCTCTCGATAATACACATCATAATAAGCTTGCAAGCAAAATGACTAAGGAGTTAGTTATGAGATGATGTATTACGGAACGAGTAAAGAGACTTGCCGGTAACGATATTGAACTAGGTATGAAGATACTGACGATCGAATCTCGGGCAAGTAACATACCGACAGACAAAGGGAATTACGTATGTTGTCATAACGGTTCGACCGATAAAGATCTTCGTAGAATATGTAGGAACCAATATGGGCATCTAGGTTCCACTATTGGTTATTGACCGGAGAGGTGTCTCGGTCATGTCTACATAGTTCTCGAACCCGTAGGGTCCACACGCTTAACGTTCGTTGATGATATAGTGTTATATGAGTTATATGATTTGGTGACCGAATGTTGTTCGGAGTCCCGGATGAGATTACAGACATGACGAGGAGCTCGGGAATGGTCCGGAGGTAAATATTGATATATATGACGATGATATTCGGACACCGGAAGAGTTTCGGAGTGCACCGGGTAGTCATCGGATCACCGGAAGGGGTTCCGGACACCCCCGGGAGGTCTATGGGCCTAATGGGCCAAGGGGAGAGACACACCAGCCCACAAGGGGGCTAGCGTGCCCCTCTCCCTGGCCACCGGCCCTTGGGAAGGAAAGGGGGAGGGCTAGCCCCTCCTGCCTTCCCCTCCTCATGGGAGAAAGGAAAGGGGGGTGGCACCCTCCCCTGCCTTTCCCCGCGCGCCTAAAAAGGCAAGGGGGCGCGGCTAGGGGCAGGAGCCCAAGTGGGATTCGGCCCCACTTGGGGTGCCTCCTGGCTGCCTCCTCCCTCCCCCCACCTATATATATGTGGGAGGGGGCACCACACAAGGCCACGACAATCTCTTAGCCGTGTGCGGCGCCCCTCTCCACAGTTTCGTCCCTCGGTCATATTTTCATAGTGCTTAGGCGAAGCCCTGCGAAGATAGCATCACCACCACCGTCACCACACCGTCGTGCTATCGGAAATCATCCACTACTTCGCCATCTTGCTGGATCAAGAAGGCGAGGATGTCACCGAGCTGAACGTGTGTTGAACGCGGAGGTGCCGTACGTTCGGTACTAGATCGGTTCGATCGCGAAGAAAGTTTGACTACATCAACCGCGTTGTGAAACGCTTCCGCTTACGGTCTACGAGGGTACGTAGACACACTCTCCCCTCTCGTTGCTATGCATCTCCTTGATAGATCTTGCGTGTGCGTAGATTTTTTTTTGTTTTCCATGCAACATTTCCCAACAGTGGCATCCGAGCCAGGCCTATGCGTAGATGATATGCACGAGTAGAACACAAAGAGTTGTCGGCGGTGATAGTCATACTGCTTACCACCAACGTCTTATTTTGATTCGGCGGTATTGTGGGATGAAGCGGCCCGGACCAACCTTACATGTCCACGCACATGAGACCGGTTCCACCGACAGACATGCAACTAGTTTTGCATAAAGGTGGCTGGCGGGTGTCTGTTTCTCCTACTTTAGTTGAATCGAATTTGACTGTGGCCAATCCTTGAAGAAGGTTAAAACAGCAAACTTTATGAATCACCATTGTGGTTTTTGCCATAGGTAAGAACGGTTCTTGCTAGAAGCCCGTAGCAGCCACGTAAAACTTGCAACAACAAAGTAGAGGACGTCTAACTTGTTTTTGCAAGGCATGTTGTGATGTGATATGGTCAAGATATGATGTGATATATGTTGATGTATGAGATGATCATGTTTTGTAATATCGACAACCGGCAAGAGCCTTAGGGTTGTCTCTTTATTGTATGAAATGCAAGCACCATGTAATTGCTTTACTTTATCGCTATGCGTTAGCAATAGTTGTAGAAGCAATAGTTGGCGAGATGACCCCGACGCAACGATGGAGATCAAGGTGTCGAGCCGGTGACGTTGGAGATCATGACGATGCTTTGGAGATGGAGATCAAAAGCACAAGATGATGATGGCCATATCATGTCACATATTTTGATTGCATGTGATGTTTATCCTTTATGCATCTTATTTTTCTTAGAACGGCGCTAGCATTATAAGATGATCCCTTCACTAAATTTCAAGATAAAAGTGTTCTCCCCGAGTATGCACCATTGCCAAAGTTCGTCATTTCAAAGCACCTCGTGATGATCAGGTGTGATAGACTCTACGCTCACATACAACGGGTGTAAGACAGTTTTGCACATGCAGAATACTTGGGTTAAACTTGACGAGCCTAGCATGTACAAACATGGTCTCAGAACACTGGAGACCGAAAGTTCGAATGTGAGTCATATAGTAGATATGATCAACATAGAGATGTTCACCATTGATGACTACCCCATCTCACGTGATGATCGGACATGGGTTAGTTGATTTGGATCATGTATCACTTAGATAACTTGAGGGATGTTTATTTAAGTGGGAGTTCATTAGTAATTTGATTAATCAAACTTAATTTATCATGAACTTAGTCTTAATAGTTTTGCATATCTATGTTGTAGATCAATGACCCGAGGTACCGTTCCCCTGAATTTGAATGCGTTCCTAGAGAAAACTAAGATGAAAGATGATGGTAGCAATAATGCGGACTGGGTCCGTGATCTGAGGATTATCCTCATTGCTGCACAGAAGAATTATGTCCTTGATGCATCGCTAGGTGACAAACCTGTTGCAGGAGCTGATGCAGACGTTATGAATGTTTGGAAAACTCGATCTGATGACTACTTGATAGTTTAGTGCGCCATGCTTTACGGCTTAGAATCGGGGCTCCAAAGACGTTTTGAATGCCATGGAACATATGAGATGTTCCAAGAGCTGAAATTGGTATTTCAGGCTCATGCCCGTGTTGAGAGGTATGAGACCTCTGACAAGTACTTTGCCTACAAGATGGAGGAGAATAGCTCAGCCAGTGAGCAAGTGCTCAGAATGTCTGGGTACTACAATCGCTTGAATCAAGTGGGAGTTAATCTTCCAGATAAGATAGTGATTGACAGAATTCTCCAGTCACAATCACCAAGCTACTAGAGCTTCGTGATGAACTATAATATGCAAGGGATGATGAAAACGATTCCCGAGCTCTTCGTGATGCTGAATCAGCGGAGGTAGAAATCAAGAAGGAGCTTCAAGTGTTGATGGTTAACAAGACCACTAGTTTCAAGAAAAAGGGCAAGGGAAAGAAAGAGAACTTCAAGAAGAATGGCAAGCAAGTTTCCACTCCCGGGAAGAAGCCCAAAGCTGGACCCAAGCCTGAAACTGAGTGCTTCTACTGCAAAGGGAATGGTCATTGGAAGCGGAACTACCCCAAATACTTGGCGGATAAGAAGGATGGCAAAGTGAACAAAGGTATATTTGATATACATGTTATTGATGTGTACCTTACTAATGCTCGTAGTAGCGCCTGGGTATTTGATACTGGTTCGGTTGCTCATATTTGTAACTCGAAACAGGAGCTGTGGAATAAACGAAGATTGGCTAAGGACGAGGTGACGATGTGCGTCGGGAATGGTTCCAAGGTCGATGTGATCGCCGTCGGCACGCTACCTCTACATCTACCTTCAGGATTAGTTTTAGACCTCAATAATTGTTATTTGGTGCCTGCGTTGGCACGCTATCTGGATCTTGTTTATTGTGAGATAGTTATTCATTTAAATCGGAGAATAATGGTTGTTCTATTTATATGAGTAATATCTTTTATGGTCATGCACCCTTGATGAATGTTCTATTCTTGTTGAATCTCGATCGTAGTGATACACATATTCATAATATTGATGCCAAAAGATGCAAAGTTGATAATGATAGTGCAACATACTTGTGGCACTGCCGTTTAGGTCATATTGGTGTAAAGCGCATGAAGAAACTCCATGCGAATGGACTTTTGGAATCACTTGATTATGAATCATTTGATACTTGTGAACCATGCCTCATGGGCAAGATGACTAAAACTCCGTTCTCCGGAACAATGGAGCGAGCTAATGACTTATCGGAAATAATACATACCGATGTATGCGGTCCGATGAGTGTTGAAGCACACGGCAGGTATCATTATTTTTTGACCTTCACAGATGATTTGAGTAGGTATGGGTATATCTACTTGATGAAACACAAGTCTGAAACATTTGAAAAGTTCAAAGAATTTCAGAGTGAAGTGGAGAATCATCGTAACAAGAAAATAAAGTTTCTACGATCTGATCATGGAGGCGAATATTTGAGTTACAAGTTTGGCCTTCATTTAAAACAATGTGGAATTGTTTCACAACTCACGCCACCTGGAACACCACAGCGTAATGGTGTGTCCGAACGTCATAACCGTACTTTATTAGATATGGTGCATTCTATGATGTCTCTTACCGATTTACAACTATCATTTTGGGGTTATGCATTAGAGACAGCTGCATTCACGTTAAATAGGGCACCGTCTAAATCCATTGAGACGACACCGTATGAACTGTGGTTTGCCAAGAAACCTAAGTTGTCATTTCTTAAAGTTTGGGGATGCGACGCTTATGTCAAAAGGCTCCAGCCTGATAAGCTCGAACCTAAATCGGAGAAGTGCGTCTTCATAGGATACCCTGAAGAAACTATTGGGTACACCTTCTACCACATATCCGAAGGCAAGATCTTTGTTGCTAAGGATGGGTCATTTCTAGAGAAGGAGTTTCTCTCGAAAGAAGTGAGTGGGAGGAAAGTAGAAATTGATGAGGTAATTGTACCTTCTCTCGAATTGGAAAGTAGCACATCACAGAAAACCGTTCCCGTGATGCTTACACCAACTAGAGAGGAAGCAAATTATAATGATCATGAAACTTCAGATCAAGTTACTACTGAACCTCGTAGGTCAACCAGAGCACGATTCGCACCAGAGTGGTATGGTAATCCTATTCTAGAAGTTATGTTATTAGACCATGGCAAACCTACGAACTATGAAGAAGCTATGATGAGCCTAGATTCTGATAAATGGCTTGAGGCCATGAAATCTGAGATAGGATCCATGTATGAGAACAAAGTATGGACTTTGGTGGACTTGCCCGATGATCGGCAAGCCATAGAAAATAAATGGATCTTCAAAAAGAAGACTGACGCTGATGGTAATGTTACTGTCTACAAAGTTTGACTTGTCGCGAAAGGTTTTCGACAAGTTCAAGGAGTTGACTACGATGAGACTTTCTCACCCGTAGCGATGCTTAAGTCTGTCCGAATCATGTTAGCAATTGCCGCATTTTATGATTGTGAAATGTGGCAAATGGACGTCAAAACTGCATTCCTTAATGGATTTCTTAAAGAAGAGTTGTATATGATACAACCAGAAGGTTTTGTCGATCCTAAAGGTGCTAACAAAGTGTGCAAGCTCCAGCGATCCATCTATGGACTGGTACAAGCATCTCGGAGTTGGAATATATACTTTGATGAGGTGATCAAAGCATATGGTTTTATACAGACTTACAGTGAAGCCTGTATTTACAAGAAAGTGAGTGGGAGCTCTGTAGCATTTCTGATTTTATATGTGGATGACATATTGTTGATTGGAAATGATATAGAATTTCTAGATAGCATAAAAGGATACTTGAATAAGAATTTTTCAATGAAAGACCTCGGTGAAGCTGCTTATATATTGGGCGTCAAGATCTATAGGGATAGATCGAGACGCTTAATAGGACTTTCACAAAGCACATACCTTGACAAAGTTTTGAAGAAGTTCAAAATGGATCAGTCAAAGAAAGGGTTCTTGCATGTGTTACAAGGTGTGAAATTGAGTCAGACTCAAAGCCCGACCACTGCAAAAGATAGAGAGAGAATGAAAGTCATTCCCTATTCCTCAGCCATAGGTTCTATCATGTATGCTATGCTGTGTACCAGACCTATTGTGTGCCTTGCCATAAGTTTGGTAGGGAGGTACCAAAGTAATCCAGGAGTGGATCACTGGATAGCGGTCAAGAACATCCTGAAGTACCTGAAAAGGACCAAGGATATGTTTCTCATTTATGGAGGTGACGAAGAGCTCGTCGTAAATGGTTACGTCGATGCTAGCTTTGTCACTGATCCGGATGACTCTAAGTCACAAACCAGATACGTATTTATATTGGATGGTGGAGCTGTCAGTTGGTGCAGTTCCAAGCAGAGCGTCGTGGCGGGATCTACGTGTGAAGCGGAGTACATAGCTGCTTCGGAAGCAGCACATGAAGGAGTCTGGATGAAGGAGTTCATATCCGATCTGGGTGTAATACCCAGTGCATCGGGTCCAATGAAAATCTTTTGTGACAACACTGGAGCAATTGCCTTAGCAAAGGAATCCAGGTTTCACAAGAGAACCAAACACATCAAGAGACGCTTCAACTCCATTCGTGAAAAGGTCAGGAATGGAGACATAGAGATTTGCAAAATACATACGGATCTGAATATAGCAGACCCGTTGACTAAGCCTCTTCCGCGAGCAAAACATGATCAACACCAAGACGCCATGGGTGTTAGATTCATTACAATGTAATCTAGATTATTGACTCTAGTGCAAGTGGGAGACTGAAGGAAATATGCCCTAGAGGCAATAATAAAGTTGTTATTTTATATTTCCTTATTCATGATAAAGGTTTATTATTCATGCTAGAATTGTATTGATCGGAAACTTAAATACATGTGTGAATACATAAACAAATACCGTGTCCCTAGTAAGCCTCTACTAGACTAGCTCATTGATCAAAGATGGTTAAGGTTTCCTAACCATAGACATGTGTTGTCACTTGATAACGGGATCACATCATTAGGAGAATGATGTGATGGACAAGACCCATCCGTTAGCTTAGCATATGATCGTTCAGTTTATTGCTATTGCTTTCTTCATGTCAAATACATATTCCTTCGACTATGAGATCATGCAACTCCCGGATACCGGAGGAATACCTTGTGTGATATCAAACATCACAACGTAACTGGGTGATCATAAAGATGCTCTACAGGTATCTCCAAAGGTGTCTGTTGAGTTGGCATGGATCAAGATTAGGATTTGTCACTCCGTGTATCAAAGAAGTATCTCTAGGCCCTCTCAGTAATACACATCATAATAAGCTTGCAAGCAAAATGACTAAGGAGTTAGTTATGGGATGATGTATTACGGAACGAGTAAAGAGACTTGCCGGTAACGAGATTGAACTAGGTATGAAGATACTGACGATCGAATCTCGGGCAAGTAACATACCGACAGACAAAGGGAATTACGTATGTTGTCATAACGGTTCGACCGATAAAGATCTTCATAGAATATGTAGGAACCAATATGGGCATCCAGGTTCTGCTATTGGTTATTGACCGGAGAGGTGTCTCGGTCATGTCTACATAGTTCTCGAACCCGTAGGGTCCGCACGCTTAACGTTCGTTGACGATATAGTGTTATATGAGTTATATGATTTGGTGACTGAATGTTGTTCGGAGTCCCGGATGAGATCACAGACATGACGAGGAGCTCCGGAATGGTCCGGAGGTAAAGATTGATATATAGGACGATGATATTCGGACACCGGAAGAGTTTTGGAGTGCACCGGTACTACTTCTTGAGCTTGCGTTGGTTTTTCCCTTGAAGAGGAAAGGGTGATGCAGCAAAGTAGAGATAAGTATTTCCCTCAATTTAGAACCAAGGTATCAATCCAGTAGGATATACATGCAAGTCTCCAATCTATGCACATGCACAAACAATCAAACACTTGCACCCAACGCGATAAAGGGGTTGTCAATCCCTTCACGGTCACTTGCAAAGGTGAGATCTGATAAAGATAGATATAAAAGCTTACTAAAACATAAAAAAATAAAATTAAATAAATTGCAGCAAGGTATTTTTGGGTTTTTTGGTTTATAGATCTGAAAATATATGATGGAAAATAGACCCGGGGGCCATAGGTTTCACTAGACGCTTCTCTCTTGAAGGCAAATAATACGGTGGGTGAACAAATTACTGTCGAGCAATTGATAGAAAAGCGCAAAGTTATGACGATATCCAAGGCAATGATTATGCATATAGGCATCATGTCCGTGTCAAGTAGACCGACTCCTGCCTGCATCTACTACTATTACTCCACACATCGACCGCTATCCAGCATGCATCTAGAGTATTAAGTTCATAAGAACGGAGTAACGCCTTAAGTAAGATGACATGATGTAGAGGGATAAACTCAAGCAATATGATGAAAACCCCATCTTTTTACCCTTGATGGCAATAATACAATACGTGCCTCGCTACCCCTACTTTGTCACTGGGTGAGGACACCGCAAGATTGAACCCAAAACTAAGCACCTCTCCCATTGCAAGAAGAACCAATCTAGTTGGCCAAACCAAACCGATAATTCAAAGAGAAATACAAAGATATCAAATCATGCATATAAGAATTCAAAGAAGATTCAAATAATATTCATAGATAAACTGATCATAAATCTGTAATTCATCGAATCTCGACGAACACACCGCAAAAGAATATTACATCGGATAGATCTCCAAGAACATCGAGGAGAACATGGTATTGAGAATCAAAGAGAGAGAAGAAGCCATCTAGCTACTAGCTATGGACCCGTAGGTCTGAGGTAAACTACTCACGCTTCATCGGAAGGGCAATAGAGTTGATGTACAAGCCCTCCGTGATCGAATCCCCCTCCGGCAGGATGCCGGAAAAGGCCCCAAGATGGGATCTCACGGGTACAGAAGGTTACAGTGGCGGAAAAGTATTTTGGTGGACGCTTCTGGTCGTTTGGGAATATTTGAGGATTTATAGAGCTGAGAGGGATGTCGGTGGACTCCCGGGGGGCCCACAAGCCAGGACCCCCTCCCTAGGGCGCGCCTTGAGTGCTTGTGGAGCCCTCGGGACTCTTCTGACTTGGCCTCCAAGTTCCATGGATGTCTTTTGGTCCAAGAAAAATCATCGCGAAAGTTTTATTCCGTTTGGACTCCGTTTGATATTCCTTTTCTGTAAAACTCAAAAACAAGGAAAAAACAGAAACTGGCACTGGGCTCTAGGTTAATAAGTTAGTCCCAAAAATAATATAAAATAGCATATTAATGCATATAAAACATCCAAAACAGATAATATAATAGCATGGAACAATCAAAAATTATAGATACATTGGAGACGTATCAAGCATCCCCAAGCTTAATTCCTGCTCGTCCTCGAGTAGGTAAATGATAAAAACAGAATTTTTGATGTGGAATGCTACCTAACATATTTATCCATGTAATTTTCTTTATTGTGGCATGAATATTCAGATCCATAAGATTCAAAACAAAAGTTTAATATTGACATAAAAAACAATAATACTTCAAGCATACTAATAAAGTAATCATGTCTTCTCAAAATAACATGGCCAAAGAAAGTTATCCCTACAAAATCATATAGTCTAGCTATGCTCCATCTTCATCACACAAAGTATTAAATCATGCACAACCCTGATGACAAGCCAAGCAATTGTTTCATACTTTTGATGTTCTCAAACTTTTTCAACTTTCACTCAATACATGAGCGTGAGCCATGGATATAGCACTATAGGTGGAATAGAATATGGTGGTTGTGGAGAAGACAAAAAGAAGGAGATAGTCTCACATCAACTAGGCATATCAACGGGCTATGGAGATGCCCATCAATAGATATCAATGTGAGTGAGTAGGGATTACCATGCAACGGATGCACTAGAGCTATAAGTTTATGAAAGCTCAAAAAGAAACTAAGTGGGTGTGCATCCAACTCGCTTGCTCACAAAGACCTAGGGCAATTTGAGGAAGCCCATCATTGGAATATACAAGCCAAGTTCTATAATGAAAAATTCTCACTAGTATATGAAAGTGACAACATAGGATACTCTCTATCATGAAGATCATGGTGCTACTTTGAAGCACGAGTGTGGTAAAAGGATAGTAGCATTGCCCCTTCTCCCTTTTTCTCTCATTTTTTTCTTTTTTTCTTTTTTTTTATTTGGGCTTCTTTTGGCCTCTTTTATTTTCGTAAAGTCCGGAGACTCATCCCAACTTGTGAGGGAATCATAGCTTCCATCATCCTTTCCTCACATGGGACAATGCTCTAATAATGATGATCATCACACTTTTATTTACTTACAACTCAAGAATTACAACTCGATACTAGAACAAGATATGACTCTATATGAATGCCTCCGGTGGTGTACCGGGATGTGCAATGATCAAGAGTGACATGTAAAAAAATATGAATGGTGGCCTTGCCACAAATACTATACCAACTACATGATCATGAAAAGCAATATGACAATGATGGTGCGTGTCATAATAAAACGGAATGGTGGAAGTTGCATGGCAATATATCTTGGAATGGCTATGGAAATGACATAATAGGTAGGTATGGTGGCTGTTTTGAGGAAGGGTAAAAGGTGGGTGTAGCGCGCCGGCGAAAGTTGCGCGGTACTAGAGAGGCTAGCAATGGTGGAAGGGTGAGAGTGCGTATAATCCATGGACTCAACATTAGTCATAAAGAACTCACATACTTATTGTAAAAGTCTATTAGTTATTGAAACAAAGTACTACACACATGCTCCTAGGGCAATAGATTGGTAGGAAAAGACCATCGCTCGTCCCCGACCGCCACTCATAAGGAAGACAATCAATAAATAAATCATGCTCCGACTTCATCACATAACGGTTCACCATACGTGCATGCTACGGGAATCACAAACTTTAACACAAGTATTTCTACCAATCCACAATTACTCACTAGCATGACTCTAATATCACCATCTTTATATCTCAAAACAATCATAAGGAATCAAACTTCTCATAGTATTCAATGCTCTTTATATGAAAGTTTTTATTATATCCCTCTTGGATGCCCACCATATTAGGACTAAATTCATAACCTATGCAAATTACCATGCTGTTTAGAGAGACTCTCAAAATAATATAAGTGAAGCATGAGAGTTCAACAATTTCTATAAAATAAAGCCACCGCCGTGCTCTAAAAAGATATAAGTGAAGCGCTAGAGCAAAATTGCCTAGCTTAAAAGATATAAGTGAAGCACATAGAGTATTCTAATAAATTCACGATTCATGCGTGTCCCTGTCAAAAGGTGTGTACAGAAAGGATGATTGTGGCAAACTAAAAAGCAAAGACTCATATCATACAAGAAGCTCCAAGCAAAACACATATCATGTGGTGAATAAAAATATAGCCTCAAGTAAATTTACCGATAGACGAAGACGAAAGAGGGGATGCCATCCGGGGCATCCCCAAGCTTAGATGCTTGGTTGTCCTTGAATATTACCTTGGGGTGCCTTGGGCATCCCCAAGCTTAGGCTCTTTCCACTCCTTATTCCATAGTCCATCAAATCTTTACCCAAAACTTGAAAACTTCACAACACAAAACTCAACAGAAAACTCATGAGATCCGTTAGTATAAGAAAATAAATCACCACTTTTTGGTACTGTTGTGAACTCATTGTTTATTTATATTGGTGTAATATCTACTGTATTCCAACTTTTCCATGGTTCATACCCCCCGATACTACCCATAGATTCATCAAAATAAGCAAACAACACATAGAAAACAGAATCTGTCAAAAACAGAACAGTCTGCGAAGATCTGAATTGTTCTAATAATTATGTAACATCAAAATTTCTGAAAACTTAGGAAAACAGAGGAAATTTGTATATAGATCTTGTGTAAAAAATTCAGGGTTTTTCCACGCTCCAGTGAATTTAAATAATTCTGTTACTGGATGAAAAAGTTTCTGTTTTTCAGCAAGATCAAATCAACTATCACCGTAAGCCATCCCAAAGGTCTTACTTGGCTCAAACACTAATTAAAACACCAAAACACAATTACTACAGAGGTAATAATGTGTATTTATTGAAAAACAGAACCAAAAACAAAAACATAAAAAAAATTGGGTTGCCTCCCAACAAGCGCTATTGTTTAACGCCCCTAGCTAGGCATAAAACATAGATCTAGGTATTGTCATCTAACTCCTTAATTAAATCCCCAAAAAAAATCTTAGCAAATCTTTCTTTTATTTTCTTTCCCTTCTAGTAGGCGAACTTAATTCATGGAAAGGACTTTGATTAGTGATTTTGACATTCATAAACCCATAGTCGGGATCATCTCCATATATATCATCATATAGAATACGTATCTCGTTTTTAATAGGTTCCTTAGTCATCTATTCCAACCAATCACCATTAAACCCTACATAAATTCCCCTAGTTATCCAATCAAACTTATCATAATTCTCAAGGTAAAGGGTTTGAGTAATTTCTGAGTAGGGAACTCTCCTCCTAAGATTGTCACTGTAAGATTGATAATCTCTAGAATCCAAGCTACGCAAAGTTTCTTTATCCTGGAGAATTTATTCAATGGGAGGATGCTCAACATCTTTATTATAGAAAGCAAAAATTTCTCTAGCCTCTTCTACTATAAAATCAAATTCCCGCATAAGGATGATAGTAGCAATCTTTTTAGCCTTAGGATGATTAATATTGGGGAGTTCATAAAACACCTTTTGCAAAGCGGGATGGATGTGCACAAATTTTCTTTATAATTTATCAACAAGCATGACAATAGCATCCGCATAGCAATTTGTATCAAGAAGAATAGATCTCTTATTAATAGGCATTGTTCCCGTACAATCAAAGAATTCCTGAATAACACTTTTCCCAAAAATATTACCGTCTCCCACATGAAAAGTTTTTGCTTTATAATTAGGTGGGGTTTCAGTTTCATGATCTAAAGAGCACGATAAAAGTTTTTCCTCAAGATTTACATTAGCAAGACCCTCAAAATTTTCAACGATAACCTCCCCAGATTCAGACATGGTGGCAACAAACCGATCTAGCAAACGATCAACCAAAAAGAAAACAAAAAGACGAACGGGAGAAGGGCGAATAAAAAGGCAAATCTTTTTGTATTTTTCTGAAAATCATTTTAGAAGTGGGGGAGAGGAAAACGAGAGGCAAATGGCAAATAATGTAATGCAAGAGATGAGAGTTTATGGTGGGTACTTGGTAGGCTTGATGTAGATCTCCCCGGCAATGGCGCCAGAAATTCTTCCTGCTACTTCTTGAGCTTGCGTTGGTTTTTCCCTTGAAGAGGAAAGGGTGATGCAGCAAAGTAGAGATAAGTATTTCCCTCAGTTAAGAACCAAGGTATCAATCCAGTAGGAGATACATGCAAGTCTCCAATCTATGCACCTGCACAAACAATCAAACACTTGCACCCAACGCGATAAAGGGGTTGTCAATCCCTTCACGGTCACTTGCAAAGGTGAGATCTGATAGAGATAGATATCAAAGCTTACTAAAACATAAAACAAAATAAAAGTAAATAAATTGCAGCAAGGTATTTTTGGGTTTTTTGGTTGATAGATCTGAAAATATATGATGGAAAATAGACCCCGGGGCCGTAGGTTTCACTAGAGGCTTATCTCATGAAGGCAAATAATACGGTGGGTGAACAAATTACTGTCGAGCAATTGATAGAAAAGCGCAAAGTTATGACGATATCCAAGGCAATGATTATGCATATAGGCATCACGTCCGTGTCAAGTAGACCGACTCCTGCCTGCATCTACTACTATTACTCCACACATCGACCGCTATCCAGCATGCATCTAGAGTATTAAGTTCATAAGAACGGAGTAACGCCTTAAGTAAGATGACATGATGTAGAGGGATAAACTCAAGCAATATGATGAAAACCCCATCTTTTACCCTTGATGGCAACAATACAATACGTGCCTCGCTACCCCTACTTTGTCACTGGGTGAGGACACCGCAAGATTGAACCCAAAACTAAGCACCTCTCCCATTGCAAGAAGAACCAATCTAGTTGGCCAAACCAAACCAATAATTCGAAGAGAAATACAAAGATATCAAATCATGCATATAATAATTCAGAGAAGATTCAAATAATATTCATAGATAAACTGATCATAAATCCACAATTCATTGGATCTCGACAAACACACCGCAAAAGAATATTACATCGGATAGATCTCCAAGAACATCGAGGAGAACATGGTATTGAGAATCAAAGAGAGAGAAGAAGCCATCTAGCTACTAGCTATGGACTCGTAGGTCTGAGGTAAACTACTCATGCTTCATCGGAAGGGCAATAGAGTTGATGTAGAAGCCCTCCGTGATCGAATCCCCCTCCGGCAGGATGCCGGAAAAGGCCCCAAGATGGGATCTCACTGGTACAGAAGGTTACGGCAGCGGAAAAGTATTTTGGTGGATGCTTCTGGTCATTTGAGAATATTTGAGGATTTATAGAGCTGAGAGGAAGGTCGGTGGACTCCCGGGGGGCCCACAAGCCAGGGGGCGCGCCCCCCCTAGGGCGCGCCCTGAGGGCTTGTGGAGCCCTCGGGACTCTTCTGACTTGGCCTCCAAGTTCCGTGGATGTCTTCTGGTCCAAGAAAAATCATCACGAAAGTTTTATTCCGTTTGGACTCCGTTTGATATTCCTTTTCTGTAAAACTCAAAAACAAGGAAAAAAACATAAACTGGCACTGGGCTCTAGGTTAATAAGTTAGTCCCAAAAATAATATAAAATAGATATTAATGCATATAAAACATCCAAAACAGATAATATAATAGCATGGAACAATCAAAAATTATAGATACGTTGGAGACGTATCAACCGGGTAGTCATCGGATCGCCGGAAGGGGTTCCGGACACCCCCGGGAGGTCTATGGGCCTAATGGGCCAAGGGGAGAGACACACCAGCCCACAAGGGGGCTGGCGCGCCCCTCTCCCTGGCCGCCAGCCCTAGGGAAGGAAAGGGAGGAGGGCTAGCCCCTCCTGCCTTCCCGTCCTCATGGGAGAAAGGAAAGGGGGGGGGGCACCCTCCCGTGCCTTTCCCCGCGCGGCTAAAAAGGCAAGGGGGCGCGGCTAGGGGCAGGAGCCCAAGTGGGATTCGGCCCCACTTGGGGCGCCTCCTGGCTGCCTCCTCCCTCCCCCACCTATATATATGTTGGAGGGGGGCGCCACACAAGGCCACGACAATCTCTTAGCCGTGTGTGGCGCCCCTCTCCACAGTTTCGTCCCTCGGTCATATTTTCGTAGTGCTTAGGCGAAGCCCTGCGGAGATAGCATCACCACCACCGTCACCACACCGTCGTGCTGCCGGAACTCATCCACTACTTCGCCGTCTTGCTGGGTCAAGAAGGCGAGGACGTCACCGAGCTGAACATGTGCTGAACACGGAGGTGTCGTACGTTCGGTACTTGATCGGTTGGATTGCGAAGAAGTTCGACTACATCAACCGCGTTACTAAACGCTTCTGCTTACGGTCTATGAGGGTACGTAGACACACTCTCCCCCTCGTTGCTATGCATCTCCATGGATAGATCTTGCGTGTGCGTAGAAATTTTTTGTTTTCCATGCAACGTTTCCCAACACATACCTATCCAGAAAGCAACTCCTTGCTAATCGTATCTCTATACGACTCCTATCGGTCGGATAGGTATCTTATACCCCGGCTCCCGACCTTCTTTGTAACAAGGCCCAAAACCGTTTTGATAGCTTTGTCAAGTTAACTTGATGCAGTGCTTGTCCGTGTCCGACACAAATCCTTCAGTTCAAGGACACCTAGTAGCACCTCAATTTTATGAGCCCACTACTAGACGTACTTGACGTGCGAAGGTGCAACATTCGGGATGGAAATTTGCTTGATATTAACGAGGGATCTTTCTACCATATTAACATGCATAGAAAACAAGAAGCATAACAATTACAAATAAACATATATTGTGAAATAGTATGGCTCCTTCATGGATGTTCTTCCAGGTCGGCTCTGACTCCGATGACCAGCTAGGAACTCCATCTTGTTCGTCACGCCGGGATGCCAAGCCACCAACTTGATCTCTATCTTTCAACTACTACAACTAGTAATGAATTTTACAGAGAATCACAAGTCGACACGCAGGTCGTTATACATTATAATGACACCACTTTGGCTCATGCCGGCTGACAAATCATGACACGCAGGCCATGTATAATTTGCACACATGCATCACATACACATGAGCCATACTATTCATACTACAAAAAAAGACACATCCGTGACATTATGGGCCGAACGATTTTTTCCTGTCATGCTTATGACACTTCTATGACGATAATTGTGACAAAAACACGTATCATCATAGATGTGATGGGCTCCTACTTCTATGACAAAAAATCATAGCAAAAAATGGGCTTTTCGTCCTGGGCGGGCCGGGGACGCACCTGCATGACATTCTTTGGGCCGTCCATGACGGAAAAAATCATGGTAGAAGCAAGGGCGAGGAAAATTTCGGGGAGTTCCCGGTTACGGTGGGTGGTCGGGGCCGAGCGATGCATGAAGGTTTACGCGTTTCTCTCGTATACGTACGCGCGTGTGTGTGAGGCATTGGGCTCTAACTGAACCCGAGCGATTGCACTAGCTACGTTACTGAACTTGAGCGATCGATCCCTGGCTGTTAACTGAACCTGAGCGATTCCTTCGCTGCTGACTGAACCCGAGCGATTCCTTCGCTACTGCTGCTAACTGAACCCGAGTGATCGATCGCTGCTGCTGCTTACTGAAGCCGATCGAACCTGCCTCTTGATGAACAGTGACCATTGGGGGTTGGTTGAACGAGTCGAGACGTGGTGAGTCTAGCCGGTTGGTTGGGGTTCGATGAACAGTTCCCGATGGGGGTTGGATGAACAGGACCCGTGGTAGTATGCCGTTGCCGCTGGATGAACAAGAGCCCGAGGAGGCCGCCACACCCGAGCCGGTTGGGGGTGGATGAACAGGACCCCGTGGAGGGCTGGTTGAACAGTAGCTGGTGGAGGCTGGATGAACAGTAGCCCGTGGAGGCTGGAGGAAGCCGCGGTGGATGAACAGTGGTAGGTGGAGGCTGGAGGAAGTCAACGGCGGATGAACAGTAGCCCCGTGGAGTCTGGAGCGAGGCAGTATACGGTGGATGAACAGTAGCCCGTGGAGTTCGCGGTACGCCACACCCCTCCCGATGAACAGGACCCCGTTTAGACCGTAGGCGCTCCAACAGAAGTCTGTTTCCTCCGTTTTACGGTACACCACACCCCTCCCGATCAACAGGACCCCGTTTCGACCGTATAGGCGCTCGAACAGAAGTCCGTTTCCTCCGTTTTGCGGTACGCCAGACGCTTCCCAATGAACAGGACCCCATTTCGATCGTACGCGGTCGAACAGAAGGCCGTTTTCCTTCATTCTGCGGTACGCCAGACCCCGTTCCGGCTGTTCCATCTAAGTCGGTTGCCTCCCGATGAACATGACGCGTTTCGTTGCCTCCCGATGAACACGCCGCAGTTTCTCCGTTCCGACCCACCCAGTTGGCTGCCGATGAACAGGACGCCGTTGCTGCCGTCCACTGCCTCTTCATGTACACGAGCCCTCGCCGTATGTATGCGCGCGTAGGCGTTCGAGACCCCGCCCGTATGTACGTACATCGCCGTATTTTTTGGCATGTGGCTGTACGTACGTGTACACAGTTTAGAAGGGGCTGCCTAAACTGCTACGTCGGGGGCCGTACTACTACACGTGCCGCTGCTTGCTCGGCCACGGTTCATCGTTGCAGAGAGACCGATCGACCAGTATGTACGTACACGTTCACGACCAGACAGACAACACTATGTACGCTTCGAGTGGGTGGGCCTCAGCTGCCAGGGAGGATAAGGACGCACTTCCTTCCGTGCGAAGATATAGATGGTGGGTCCGAGATGTCAGGGGGAGGATTCATTTTTTTGCGTGTAATAAGGAGGCACTTCCTTGCATGCGAAGATATAGCTGGTGGGTCCATCTGTCAGCCTCACCGCATACAATCCTCTTTCGATGGTTGTTGTTCGTTGACCACGCCGCGCGGACAACGCCCAGGCGGTGGATGACAGCGAGGCCTAGGAAGGGAACAACACGGAGCCAGGGAAGATGAGGCAGGTGGATGCCCACGCGGAGGGGAGTACGAGGGTTCACTGGTTCGGCTACGGTGTAAGGCTGCCGTCACCGGAAAATAACAGGGGGTGTGGGTGAGTAGAGGGAAGGCCTGGCCAGTGGTAGTATGGTCGGGCGGTGAGGCCTGCGCGGCAACACTGCTGGCCACGGGAGGCTGGAGCAGGCGGTACGGTGGGCGCTGGTTTGGGCGGCTGGAGCAAGAAGATGTAGCTGGTGGGTCAAACCTGTCAGGGGGAGAAATCATTTGTTTTCGCATAATAAGGAGGCACTTGCTGCGTGCGGCCATGGGCCATGTGGGTCCCTACTGTCAGCCACTCCACGTACATGCCTCTTCCGATGGCTGTCGTTTGTTGACAAAGTTGACCACGCCGCGCCGAGAGAACCAACGCGGTGGACGATGGCGAGGCCTAGGAAGGGAATGACCCGGAGCCGGCGAAGACACAGCAGTGGATGCCCACGCGGAGGGGAGTATGAGGGTTCACTGGTTCGGCTGCGGTGTGAGGCTGCCGTCGCCGGAGAATAACAGGAGGTGTTGGTGAGTAGAGGAATGGCCTGGACGACGATGGGAGTAGGGTGGGCCGGTGAAGCCTGCGCGGAAGCACAACCGGCCACAAGAGGCAGTAGCAGGTGGTACCGCCGGCGGTGGTTTGGGCGGCTGAAGCAAGAATATCTGAGATTGAAGAAGCATGACAGCCATTGGATGGACATCCAACAGCCACTGCTTCTAGAATCATGTGTTGACTATAAGTTGACAAAGCCTTGCGTACGCGTCAACTTAGTATGCCCACAAGTGAGCTTCATATCTGTGGCAGAGAACATAAAGCCCATTTGCGATTTGTAATAATGTATAGCCCATTTTTGAATTCTAATGGAATTTACTACAACCCATTTACAGTTTGTTAAAATTATAGCTCATTTTATAGTCAGGACAACGATTAATAATTTCAACCAACCGCTCAAAACAAAATTCAACAAAAATTCCCACATTTTGACGGGATCCGAAATATTTTTATCTCGAAATTTTGAGTCAGATTAAATATAATTTCAAAAAAAAATTGTATTAGGTAAAAATCCAACAAAATATTGCGAGCGCAACAAGTAATGAAATTAAAATTTTCAAAATCCCAAAATAATATTTTTGAAAGTAATTACCTGTTTGCTGTGTTTTTTATATTTACAGCCCAGTTTTTATAATTACATCCCATTTATTATTTCTTAAAGCCCATTTTCTTGTTAGGCTTAATGCATCCCTCCTAGGAAAGATTTGCAGCCCAGCGGGGCGGAGAATAACAAGTTGACCTGGGTTGGGTATTCCTCAAAAAAAAGTATAGCTGGGCTAGCCATTTTCACCTTGAAAAATTAATATCTGGGCTGGATATTTGGTCGACATAAAATAATAGCCTAGGCTAGACGGGCCACAGCCCACCAAGTTGATACCCTGCTCCTTTGAACAATAACAAAAACATTGCTCAAGAAAAACTCTGCTCACACCTCAAAAAACAAATACTGCTCGAGCTGCTGGGTCCCAGCTGTAGGCCGCTCTTTGTGCAATTCTCTCGTTTATTTACTATATAGGTTGACAATGGTGTGGGACCGTGATGTTAGGAAACCAGGAGGAAGCATTTTTTATAGTTATATATAATAAAGAGGCACTTGCGTACGCACGGCTATGGCCCTGGTGGGTCCCTACTGTCATCCTCTCCAAGTAAAGTCATCTCCTGATTCCTCATGTTCATTGACCATGTTGACAACGCGAGACGGCGGCACCACGGCGAGCACAACAACTCAAAGGACGACGGAGAGGGCCTCGCGGGCCCTACGGATGGTCTGATACAACGCCCGCTGCTCATTCAGGAAGCCGGGATCATCGGGCCACATGTCCGCGACGGCATTGTCATTTGCTTGTTCGCCGGTGATTCGTCCCTCCGCGAGCCGGTGCTCATTGAGGAAACGGAGGTTGTAGCACTGGTCCTCCTACGCTTGCCAGAATGCCAATTCCGGCAGTGCTGGTAGCTCTTCCGTCATTAGGGCGTCGAAGTGCGGCCGCACCTGCTTTATGGTGAACACGGCATGAACCGGCGCGGGCGGTGGCGCCGGCTCCTGGTCGGAAGCCTCATCCATCATCTGGTCCTGGTCGCTGAGCTCGGTGAGCTCACCGGCGAAGAAGATGGGATTAATCGGGAAAAAGAAAAAAAGCGACGGGATTAGAACAGAAGACCTGTGCTGTGTAGCAGCTTACTGCATCTACAACTGGACACTAACCGGTGAAGCCTCAAATTTGCTCATCTGCATCCGGATACCTCATACTAGTAATCTTAAATCCATACATACAAAAGCATGCAAATGAAAAAACCTAAGTACTACATAGATCAAGTAGGCTACTCATCGTCGGAGATGTCCACTATCTCCGTGCCCGGCGCCGGGTACATGGCCGGCAGCCGTAGCCGCAGCTGCAGCTACTCCGCATCCATCTCCGCTTCAACCTCATTGAAGAGGGCGTCGGCCGTCGCCCGTTCCTACCGGATGAAGCGTCGGTTGGCTTCCACATAGGCCTCATCCTGGATGGACTCCACGATGGCCTTCTGCTCCGTCGTCTCGTCCGCATAGGCGACGGTGAACTCCGCCTCCACGTCCTCTATGTTGCATGACACGGTAAGATTTTTTGAACACAGTACAGACGCAAGCGCTCATACATACGTGCATACACTCATCCCTATGAACGCACACACGCACACCCTACCCCTATGAGCACCTTCGAGAGACTGATCCGGCATGAAATGGTGAGATGATGAGCTGGTCAGAAGATCATATGGTTTCACCTCTAGCCTACCCGAACTAGTTGTCGTATAGGCTATGAATGAAACATAAGACGATGAACTTCTTAAGCACAGAAACAAAAGAAGAGGATGATCTTCTTAACATGCAAATCACTGGCATTAGATCTACATGCAAAACAATACGAAGCATTATTCTCAGGAGGCACGGTGAACAGCTCGTGATGCCGCGTGCCACAACATTCCAAGCTCAATTTTGCAATCAAACTCATAAGGCCTGGCATTTCATAGACAACATTCAGAACAAAATCTTAAAATACCATACATAAGTCAACATTCATGATTATGCATCTCATCAGAGCCAATATTTACTTCTGAACTGAACACACAAATAGGAAAAAATGATCGACGCTGCTCACGGCAAAGGGCATCCCATTCCAAAATATCAAATGCATGTCTTCTGGCTAACATCAATGAGCAAAAATTGACAAGGTTTTCTAATTCCAAAATATCAAACGAATGCCTTCTTGCTAACATCAATGATTAAACTTTGACAAGCTTTTCCCATTCAAAATATCTAATGCCTATGATTGTGGAACGGGCGGGGTTTGTCATCAGTTTACACATTACAATGGAACATGGAGCTGGATTAACCAGCTTATCTTTTTGTGCAGTTCCACTGAAATCAACCAATGCCTTGCGTAGCATGGTGGATTTCGTATTTATACGTTGCAAGGCCTTAAAGACATTGGCAGCTCCTTTCATGTACATAGTCTGGTGGCTCAAGGTGACAACGAATGATTAGAGAACCATTCGATGTATTATGCATGATGAAGTATTATGGAGGACACGAACCATCAGAAAATTTTGTGCAGTTACACTGAAATCAAGCTGAGCATCCCTGTCTGCATAAATAGAGAAAAATTGTGATGAATATAATAGTGGTACTAGTTGATTAAACATACGTTCACAAATATAATCATCTTCATTATCTTAACAGGAAAAGATAGCAATACAATAGCTTCAATTAAACATTTATTGAAAACAAAACAACAATATAAGTAGCACAACATAGCAAAGCACAATCATGTGGATGATGGCCGATACTAACCTTGTTTGTTACAGCTGCGTCCGCCACTGACTTGGTCATACCTTTCCTCGTTGTAGAATTTTGCACTCCACGTGTTGTGGAGTTGCCACATGAGCTCTACAGACTAGTCATGTCACCAGCATCTACTAATACTCTATAAAGTTTCTCGGTCATTCCTTGTGTAATGTAGCGCAAACAGTGACTGTTTCTTTCTGCAAAGTGGAAAGATCAACTGGGCCCAATAATGCAACAATTTGCCTTAAACACATTGGCTCCTTTTGTGCAGTTCAACTAAAATCAAAGTCAAAATAGAACCGAGCAGAAGTTTTGATATCCCTGTATGCACAAATAGGTATAAAGGAAACAATTACTGAGCAATAATGGTTGATGACTTATACGCCCAGAAGAAAAAACATCTACCTTATCTTAATGGGAAACAAAGCAGGACAGTAGCAATTCTCAAACAGTGCGATTCATTCATATTAACTGAGACATTATCTTAACAATACCTTGGTTCAACATGTATAAAGAACGACAAAGCAGGAAAGTACCATTCCTAAAACAATGTAACTGATTCATATTAACAGAGACATTATCTTAACAATACCTTGGTTAAACATGTAGAAAGAACTACAAAGCATGATAGTACCATTTGTAAAACAATGTAACTGATATAGAATAATAGAGACATTATCTCAACAATACATTTGTTAAACATGTACTCCCACCGATCCCTAACAGAAAAGGTACTCCCGCCGATCCCTAACAAGTGTTGCAGTTTTGAACTAAGATTCAGTAGTTAATTCTAAGAGTGGCATTACTTAATTTTACCAGTGGCATTAGATTAACAAAAAGCATAAACAGTCGCAGGGGAGAGTGGGCGCAACAGCACCATGTGCTTCCATCGACTTATAAAGAGGGTGATGCAGAGTTTGCTGTAACAAAGAAACAAGCATCATGTCTGGGTTGGTCCCATTTTTGTTCACTTAATGGGAAATGACAACAATACAATAGCTTCAATTCAACATTTATTTAAAACAGTACCAATACAAGTAGCACAACATCTCAAAGCACACTGCAAAATCATGTGAATGAAGGCCGGTACTGACCTTTCATGAGGCAGACAAGATCAAATATGAATCTGCCAACACGAATAGGAAATCCAATCTCGTTTTGTGTAGTTCAACTAAATCAAGCAAAGTTGCTGGTGTGACATTTAAGTTGAACTGCACAAAACACTCTTAAAACAAAAGTGTTTTGCGTAGTGAAGCAAAAGGTCGCAATAGCAACAAGTTGAATAGATATCCCTGTTTTCACAGAGGTAAAAAAGGAAACAATTATTGGCCAATAAAGGAGGATGAAACATACGGCCACAAAAAGAAGCATCTACCTTATCTTGATGGAAAACAAAGTAGGACAGTAGCATTTCTAAAACAGTGGCATTGGTTCATATTAACAGAGACATTCTCTTAAAATAAGATTCATTAAAAATGTAATTTACTTTTAACGGTGGCATTGCTTCAATTTTCCAGCGGCATTCTTAGATTAACAACAGCAAAATAGCTGTATGGGACATGGGACATGACATCACCATGTGCCTCCACACGTATAAATGGGTGATGGAGAGTATGTTGCCAAGCAACATATCTGTGTTGGTCCCATATTTGTTTTCTTTGAACCTTTTTCTTATGTGAGCAGAGCAAATCTAGTCCTACACAAACTCCTCGACCCCCTAGTTTCTTTCCTTTTTCAACAAAGAGATGGGTTCCTTACAGATGTGTGTACTGGGTTACCCCATTTTTCCCTTTTCGACTAACAGAGCGGCTGGATAGCTAGTCTGTACTACTTTCCCTCCTTCCTTTCCTCATTGAACCATGTCCTAGATTCATGCTCCACCCCACCCCCTTCTTTCCTCTTTGAACCAAGACCTAGATTCTACTACAGAATGGAAAAAAGATCCGCATGCAGCTAGAGCAATGACGATTTCAAAGAAAGTTATACCTTAGGGTCGTCGGGATGTGGCTAGGCGTGCGGCGAGAGGCCAGATCTGCCCACACTACATACGACAACGAGGAAGAAGGGGTCGGAGGCCCTCCCGCACAGGCGCTGGGTGAAAGAGAACAGCGTAGCCGGTAGTCCATTCCCTCCCTTGCCGAAGGCGACAGACTGAACGCTGGACCTCCTCCACTTCCCGGTCCGACGAGATTCGGACGTCTCCTTGACCAGCTGTGAGGGGGGAGAGAGAGGCCAACGCAGTCTTGTTTAGATCTGATGAAGAGGGTGAAAGATTGTGAATAGAGCAAACCCTCGCAAAGGAACGATGAGCCTCCAGCGTGTGTATATATATATATATATATATATATATATATATATATATATATATATATATATATATATATATGTAGTGCAGCGAGAGTGTGAAGAGTGCAAACCCTAGCAAACAAGCGTTGAGGCTCCAGCTTATACAGTACTCATATATAGTACTAATATAGTGGAGTGGTTTTCTTTTTCTCTCCATAACAATCATTTTAAATTGTGTACGAAACGAAACTCTTTATTTAATGTACCAGTGAAAAAAACTACGATCAACTAACGATCCACGCGTCCTGGTCGCACTTTCTGTTGTTCACGTGTGGTACACTACCCTCCATTAAGTGAACAACCACACACGCGCCAAATTACCGGAAAGGTGTGAGAGTGTGTACAAATAAATGAATTTAATTTCAATTATTTTGTATGTACAGTTTGCCCTCTCTCAATAATTATGGTTTGTTGTGTTCGGCCTAAATCAGTGTGCCACCGTATCTCGTACTCCCTCTGTTTTTATTTAGTCCGCGTATTAGCTTTGGTCAAAGTCAAGCTTTGTAAACTTTGACAAAGTTTCTAAACTAAAATATTAACATAGACAATAACAAATCAATACCATTAGATTCATTATTGAATGTACTTTCACATCATATAGATTTATTATGGTAAATATTTATATTATTTTATATAAACTTGGTCAAACTTTACAAAGTTTGACTTCAGTCAAATCTAATATGCAGAGTAAATAAAAACAGAGGGGTACTACCTGCATCCTGGTTTTTAGTCCACACCATATTTTTAATCAAAGTCTGACCACATATTTAGTTAAAAGCTGGACAAATAAAATTACACAGGAGCTGAAGACAAAGTTGCGAGAAGGCTTAGAAATCAATACAAAACTTTTGCTCTTAGTCCCAACGTCGATGCTTCTTCGAGGAAACATTTGGTTCATATCCAGTTGTGTGATAAAATTGCACCAATGTAAACGACTGCGTCCAAGATGAACTGATGAAGGATATGTATTTGTGGGTAACAAGCAAAGAGCACTGATGGAAGACAACCCTTTCTTCATTGAACATCGTTCAGCTTCACCAGCCGATGCAACCATGAGACGCAACCATGAGCATCGATAGGTCATCGTGGTGATGCGTCATCGATTTTGGCATCAAGTTTGGGTCAGGCACCACTGAAGTTTGATAATCCTCACTGTGGTTTGTTTCTTGGTAATCAAGCTCGAGAAAGGAAGAACCACTTGGCAGAGGAGAGTGAGGCGGAGCAACAATGGCCATCCAATTTTGTGCAGTTCCACTAAAATTGAGGAAGACATGCCCGGGTATGGAGATACACATCGTTGTTTGCAAAAATATAAAAAAAAGGATATTTGAGTAGTGTTGTTACTTTGTTTTGGTAGTGGAACAAGATTAACAGCGGCATCTTAATTGTCAATAAGAATTAATGAAATGTACACCAAAAAATAGAAGCATCATGATTATCTTGATGGGAACTAAAGCAGGATACCCGGAAGAAAAAAAACTAAAGCAGGACAGAAGCATTTATCGACGCCTCTAGATTGACAGCAACATTACTTAAAAGGGCCGTCACTTTAACATGGGCATTGCTTCATTTAACCAATGATAGTATTAGATTAGCAGCAGCAATAGGAGCATATGGACAATGACCGCATAACCACCATGTGCTTTTGTCGGAAAAAAACATGTATACCTCCACCGAGGCACAAACCAGGACAACTTTTGGAGTGGCCTTTCCTCTATAATGCTACTCCCTCCGTTCCCAAATATAAGTCTTTTTAGAGATTCCAACAAGTGACTACATACGGGGTAAAATGAGTGAATCTACACTCTAACATATGTCTACATACATCCGTATGTTGTAGTCCATTTGAAATGTCTAAAAATACTTATATTTAGGAACGGAGGGAGTAAAAAATAGGTGATGTTGGACCAACCGATGAACCCTAGCTACTGTACATGGGGAGCTGGGCAGTACTACTGGTATAGAAGAAAATCCACATTCGGCGACCTGGGGAGCTGCACCAGTACAATGAAGCATGAAATCCAAACGAAGTTATACCTCAGGTGGGGGGATGTGGCTTAGGCGGGCGGGCGAGGTCTGCCCACACGACGGCAGCGAACAAGGGCGCGGAGGACCTTCGTCCGCGCCGGCGCCAACTCATAGAGGACGGTGCGCATCGGCTTCCTCCATCACCGATGGCGACAACGTCAACGCTGCACCTCCTCACCTCCCACAGTGGACGGGATCCGGCCGGATCTATGACCACCGGTGAGGAGAGAGATAGAGTGGACACTGTCATCTTGTTTAGATATGGAGAGGGTGAGAGAGCGAGACGCGAGAAACCCTATGAAACAAGAGGCTAAAAATCTCTCCATAGCAGTGGTTTTAAATAGAATACGCGTGTTCCCGGAAAAAAGAAACAAAAACTAGCGGACAAATCTTTTTTTAACGTACCAAGAAAGAAAACTCGATCAGTAACACACCCCCGCTTCCAGGTCGCACTTTGTATCGCTCACGTGTGGTCCCCGACCCTCCATTATTAAGTGAACAAATTAAAGCATCAAATTACTAAGCTGCCTCTTCGTGTACAAATGTGCTCCATCGTATACTCGCGGGTATGTCGGAGGCAGAGTGAGTGCGTGTACATTTCTTCTTGTACGTAGTACTCCATTTATCTCACTTCATATTGTTTCCCACCCCTATGATATTCCTATCCTAGGAACAAAATGAGGCGCTACTAAGTTTGTGTGTGTGTGTAGGGAGAACGAGTCATCGATGATGTGTACGAGTAGTCGCGAGAGTCGTCACTATGTGTGTGTGCGCGCACACACACATAGAATACATATCCGTGTTTACGTAAAATTCTTACTTTCATCTCCATCTCCATCTCCAATCATATTTGTCCAACTGGCACATTATTTACGTTATTAATTATGTAGCAATATTTACGTACGTCCAGCATCTCTCGTTTGCGGGCGTCCGGACCACTGCCACGCCCGCTCTTGACCGCCCTGGCCAACCCGAACCTTCTTCATCACCCGCGCGTGCTTCCCACCCGAAACGGTCAATGCCGCATTCATGCCCGGCCAGAGCGGACACGACCTCTCACTAGCGCCGGCATTGAAGCGACTGCTCCGCGTTCAAATGACACCATGGCCGGCCACAACATGCATGTAAAAAAGTTCTTGGGAGTCTGTACTACAGCTAGTTGTCCTCCCCCTCCTCGTCTATCTCTTCCAGTAGTACTAGTACTCCATGGCGCGATCCATCGACAAGCAGGCGGGAAAGTTTGCGTATAGTCGATTTGCGGTGAGCGGCATGCCGAGTGACCATGTGGGGTGGAGGCTTGTGTGGGGTGAGACACGAACGCGACAGACGTGATTTAAACAATGGTTTTGCTCGATGGCGCGACCCACTAAAACGAAACATTGGTTTCCAAAAGAATACTGTACTACATGAGGGAGAAGCGGATTCAACGAAGAGTGATGGCTGCTTCTTCCGTCCAACTTATTGCCGGGTCTATGTGATTTGACGGCTCATTGGTCATTATTACTGCGGCGGTAGAGCGTCGTAGAGCGTCTGCACTCTTATTTATTTATTCTATGGTAAAACTAACTTTCTCCACTCTTACACCGGAGGAGTACGAAACATGGCAGCCCAGTCAGTACATGGCCCACCTCACACTATCACCATATTCTTTGGACATCGTGCGACACCTCCGGTCCTTTTTTCTTTGCGTTTAACCAACAAACTGTACTCCCTCCATTTTTACTACCTCCGTCCGGGATTAGAAGTCCCCAGAGCCACCGAGCCTCGTACGAAATTACTATGCATGTGACGCGACTCTCTCTCTCTCCGGTTTTGCATGCATGCGACCCGACTCTCTCTCTCTCTCTCTCTCTCTCTGTGCAAGCATGCCTTAAGCATGGTTAATAATATAGCCAGTTGATGGCTAACATGTTGCCATGTCATCTATAGCCAATGTAATAGTCAAGATGTATAGTAATGGGCTACAAGAAAGTACTACATTTTACCACATGACCCACCATACACTCTCACATAGTACTACCTCCATTGTAATGTTTGCTCCGTGACTAGTGTTGCCTCCGTTGCATGCGGAGAAGCTGACCAATGGATGAGAACAGCACAAAAGCGAGTAGTGCATGCGGGTAATCAATAGCATCGGGAACAAAGGATTTTACATGTGTGTCCGCTCTGCCTTGGTCCTGCTGATGTGGTCGACGGGACTAATAATCCCGGACGGAGGTAGTATTGACTAGGCCTTATTATACTTGCTCTTAGGAAGGGACGAGGAATATGGGAGAGAGAGATGGGAATTATTGTGGCTGCGTGTGCGGTAATAGTACTATTGGAAAGAGCAGCACAAAGATGCTAAGGCGCAGACCATTGCGAGAAAAGTGAGATTTTCTTATACGCATACAAAAAAGGACCGGAGGGACTACTACAATGCCACGAAGCTTTCAGATTTTGTTTCATGTATGTATCCTGACTCCAAGGTTGCCCCGTTACAACATTCCATCAAATACAAAGGAAAACTAACACGCATGCTGATGCATCTCAATGATTCATAGATCATAGCCAATATTTACTTCACAACTAAAGACAAAAGTTGTGAGAGCGTGTCCAAATAAAGAAAAAAATGATTGGTGCAGTCCCTAGGCCTTAAACCCTAAATCCTCAACAGGATTTAATTTCCTGGCTAGGTAAAACCTGTCGAAGGAAAGAAGCCTGGCACCCTTGGAATCATATCATGCTTTTGTGCAGTTCCACTAAAATTGAGCTGAGCATCCCTCTTGGCAATGATATTGAAGAAGTGTGATTAGAATAATAGTAGTGGCACTAGTTCATGAGACAAACTCCTCACAAATAGAAGCCGGTAGAAGTAGAGAAAGATCCACATGGAGGTGGAGCTACGTGGGGAGCTGCGGTAGTGGAGCAAGCCGGCTCCAAAAGGAAGTTGTACCTGGGACGTCGGGGTATAGCTAGAAGGGCGGTGGGAGGCGGCATCACCCCATACCGCGGGGACCGCTGATCGGGATGCACAGATAGTGGGTTTTCTCCCTAGCCGTTGTCGACCGCGTCTACACAGAACACCCTCCCCTTCCTCCGGTGGCGGGATCAGACCAGATCTGTGACCAGCGGTGTGGCCACCGTGGTTCTATGTGAGAGAGTGTGAAGAGAGCAACACAAGCAAGCAGGCTTGTAGCTTAGGCTCCTGCTAATTGATACGTCTCCATCGTATCTACTTTTCCAAACTCTTTTGCCCTTGTTTTGGACTCTAATTTGCATGATTTGAATGGAACTAACCCGGACTGACGTTGTTTTCAGCAGAATTGCCATGGTGTTGTTTTTCTGCAGAAATCAAAGTTCTCGGATTGACCTGAAAATTTACGGAGAATTATTGTGGAATATATAAAAAATACCGGTGCAAGAATTAACCAGAGGGGGTCCACCCAGAGGCCACAAGCCTGGGGGGCGCCCACCCTGGGGCGCGCCTAGAGGGTTTGTGGGCCCCCTGGACCTCCTCCGACCTCAACTCCAACTCTATATAACCCTATTCAGGGAGAAAAAAATCAGAGAGAAGGATTCATCGCGTTTTACGATACGGAGCCGCCGCCGCCTCCTGTTCTTCATCGGGAGAGCAGATCTGGAGTCCGTTCAGGGCTCCGGAGAGGGGGATTCATCGCCATCATCATCACCAACCTTCCTCCATCACCAATTTCATGATGCTCACCGCCGGGAGTGAGTAATTCCATCGTAGGCTTGCTGGACGGTGATGGGTTGGATGAGATTTATCATGTAATCGAGTTAGTTTTGTTAGGGTTTGATCCCTAGTATCCACTATGTTCTGAGATTGATGTTGCTATGACTTTGCTATGCTTAATGCTTGTCACTAGGGCCCGGGTGCCATGATTTCAGATCTGAACCTATTATGTTTTCATGAATATATATGTGTTCTTGATCCTATCTTGCAAGTTGTAGACACCTATTACGTGTTATGATCCGCATACCCCAAGGTGACAATAATTGGGATTCTTTCCGGTGATTACCGTAGTTTGAGGAGTTCATGTATTCACTAAGTGCTAATGCTTTGGTCCGGTTCTCTATTAAAAGGAGGCCTTAATATCCCTTAGTTTCCATTAGGACCCCGCTGCCACGGGAGGGTAGGACAAAAGATGTCATGCAAGTTCTTTTCCATAAGCACATATGACTATATATGGAATACATGCCTACATTATATTAATGAACTGGAGCTAGTTCTGTGTCACCCTAGGTTATAACTACTACATGATGAATATCATCCGACACAATTATCATTGCCGATCCATTGCGTACGAGCTTTTCACATATTGATCTTTGCTAAGTTACTTTCGTTGCTACTGCTGTTACAATCACTACAAAACTGCTACTGTCACTTTTGCCACTGTTACCGTTACTTCCATACTACTTTGCTACTAAATACTTTGCTGCAGATATTAAGTCTTTCAGGTGTGGTTGAATTGACAACTCAGCTGCTAATACTCGTGAATATTCTTTGGCTCCCCTTGTGTCAAATCAATAAATTTGGGTTGAATACTCTACCCTCGAAAACTATTGCGATCCCCTATACTTGTGGGTTATCAAGACCTTTTTCTGGCGCCGTTGCCGGGGAGCATAGCTCTATTCTCTGAGTCACTTGGGATTTATATCTGTTGATCATTATGAGGAATCTGAAAGATACCAGAACCAAGATTTTTTCCTCTACTACGAGGGGAGGTAAGGAACTGCCATCTAGCTCTGCACTTGATTCACCTTCTGTTTTGAGTAAGCTTGCAACACCTACACCTGCTATTAATTCTGATATGTCGCAAGTAATTGATGATGCTACTTCTGCTATGCATGATGCTTATGATGATACTACTGCTTTGCTTGATAATATTGTGCCACTGGGTGAATTTCTTGATGAACAACTTGCTAGAGCTAAAGATATTGAGAATGCTGAAACTGATGAAATTATTGAAACTGAACACTTTAAAACACCTGCTAGACCTAGCTCTCCTAGATATGAATTGCCTGTTATACCTGAGGGTTATGTTATGGATGGAGAGGTAGCTAGGGACTTTCTTGCTTGTAAGGATAGAGATGATCTTAAGAAATTACTATGCAAATGAAAACAAAAATCTTTGAATGCTAGAATGCAATATGATCCTAAGTTTGCTACTTCACCTATCTTTGTTACTGATAAGGATTATGAATTCTCTGTCGATCCTGAGTTAATCACTTTGGTTGAATCTGATCCTTTTCATGGTTATGAATCTGAAACTGTTGTGGCACACCTTACTAAATTGAATGATATAGCCACCCTGTTTGCTCATGAGGAAAAAAATCGCTATTACTATATTCTTAAGTTGTTTCCTTTCTCATTAAAGGGTGATGCTAAGATATGGTTTAATTCTCTTGCTCCTGGTTATGTGCGTAGTCCCCAGGATATGATATATTACTTCTCTGAAAAATATTTTCCTGCTCATAAGAAACAAGCTGCTTTACAGGAAATATTTAACTTTGTGCAAATTGAAGAAGAGAGTCTCCCACAAGCTTGGGGGAGGCTTCTCCAATTACTTAATGCTTTGCCTGATCACCCTCTCAAAAAAATGTAATACTTGATATCTTTTATAATGGACTAGCCGATGCTTCTAGGGACCACCTAGATAGTTATGCTGGTTGTGTTTTCAGGGAACGAACTGTTTAACAAGCTGAAGTATTATTGAATAACATATTGAGTAATGATAATGATTGAACTCTTCCTGAACCACCTCCTAAGCCAACTCCGAAGAAGAGAGGTATTATATTTCTCAGTCCTGAAGATATGCAAGAGGCAAAGAAATCTATGAAAGAAAAAGGTATTAAAGCTGAAGAAGTTAAGAATTTACCACCTATTGAAGAAATACATGGTCTTAATACTCTGACACAGGTAGTAGAGGTAAATTCTCTCTATAGATTTGACGAAGGTGATATTCCTTATAATAAGTCTGCTAGCCAATGCTTGGATGAATTAGATAACTTTATTGTTAAACAAGAAAACTTCAATGCATATGTTAGTAGGCAATTGAAACGTAATGCTTATATGCTTGACTGCTTGGGTGACTATATGTGTAGAACTATTAATGATCTCAAGATTATTAGTAAACATGCTTCCATGGTAAAAACTCAAGTAGAACAAGTGCTCAAGGCACAAAATGATTTGCTTAATGAGATGAACAGTAAAACAAATGATCATGCTGTTAGAGTTATGACTAGAGGGGGTAAAATGACTCAGGAACATTTGTATCCTGAGGGCCATCCCTAGAGAATTGAACAAGATTCTCAGAGAATTAACACAGATGCACCTAGTTCATCTAAGAAAAAGAAAGATGATAGGATCTTGCATGCTTCTGGTGAACCTGTTATAGACACACCTGAGAATCCAAATGATATTTCTATTTCTGATGCTGAGACACAATCTGGTATGAACATGAACCTAGTAATAATGATAATGATGATGTTCATGTTGATGCTCAACCTAGCAATGATAATGATGTGGAGATAGAACCTGTTGTTGATCTTGATAACCCACAATCTAAGAATAAAAGATATGATAAAAGAGACTTTATTGCTAGGAAACATGGCAAAGAAAGAGAACCATGGGTTCAGAAACCCATGCCCTTTCCTCCTAAACCATCCAAGAAAAAGGATGATGAGGATTTTGAGCGCTTTGTTGAAATGCTTAGACCTGTCTTTTTGCGTATGCGTTTGACTGATATTCTGAAAATGTCTCCTTATGCTAAGTATATGAAAGATATTGTTACAAATAAAAGAAAGATACCGAAGGCTGAAATTTCCACCATGCTTGCTAATTACACATTTAAGGGTGGAATACCAAAGAAACTAGGAGATCCAGGAATACCGACTATACCATGCTCCATTAAAAGAAATTATGTTAAAACTGATTTATGTGATCTTGGAGCCGGTGTTAGTGTTATGCCTTTCTCTTTATATCGTAGACTTGATTTGAATAATTTGACACCAACTGAAATCTCTTTGCACATGGCCGATAAATCAACTGCCATACCCATCAGTATTTGTGAGGATGTGCCTATCGTAGTTGCAAATGTTACTATTTTAACGGACTTTGTTATTCTTGATATACCCGAGGACGACAGTATGTCGATCATCCTTGGTAGACCCTTCTTGAACACTGCAGGGGCTGTTATTGATTGCAATAAAGGCAATGTCACTTTTCATGTTAATGCTAATGATCATACGGTACACTTTCCAAAGAAACAACCTCAAGTGAATAGTATCAACTCTATTGGAAAATTTTCAACAATTACTATTGGAGGTTTTGAATTCCCTCTTCCTACTGTCAAAAAGAAATATGATATTCTTATTGTTGGGGACATGCATATCCCCGTTGAGGTAACCTAGTGTTATACGAAGATTCTCCGGTTTCATGTCATTCGGAAGAGTCTTGTTAACGAGACTTGATCAACCTTGTTAATGGATTCCTTTTGACGGGCATGAGACGGATGAATTTAGTAAACACAACTCTCTGTACCCATTCTTTACTCTCTGTTATTTAGAATAAATAAAGCAAAAATACTATTATTTCTCTGTTTTCTGAATTATCCGTGCAATATAAAAAAAATGATCAGAAAATAAAAGTTCTCCAAATGCCCTGAAAATTTAGTATGATTTTTTCTAGAATATTTAAGAATTTTTGGCATTGAAAACACCTCAGGGGGGTGCACCAATGGGCCACAAGCCCACAGGGCGCGCCCACCCCCTGGGCGCACCTATAGGGCTTGTGGGTCCCACGTGGGCCCCCTCACTTATGCCAGCACCCATCCACTTCGTCTTCCTCCAGAAAAAATCCCACCATTGCTCAAACCCGTGTTCTTGCTCATTTTGCTGCCATTTTTTATCTCCTTGCTCGGAACTCCGTTTTCGAAACTGTTCCGGGGATTGTTCTTCGGTATGTGACTCCTCCAATGGTCCAATTAATTTTTGTTCTAGTGCTTTATATATTGCAAATTTTTGCTGCTGTGGTGACCTTGTTCTTGAGCTTGCATGTCAAATTTATATGGTCCAAAATAGTTTTGTTGCATGACATAGCCTCTAGACACTTGTGGGAGTAGTTCCTATCAATCTTGTTGAGTTTTGTTCACTTTTATTTTGAGTCACTAAAAATTTCAGAAATTTTTCAGAGAAAGAAAATGTTGAGGAAAGTGTTCCAAGGTGGTTCCTCAAAGAAGAAATCCCCAAGGCCCGCGATACGTGAGCCGGACCTTGAACCACCGAGGGAGGCTCAAGTGCAACCTTGCAAATGGCCGTCGGATCACTTCATGACTCATGCGGGTTTCAAGGAAGAATTTGATATGTATGTACGCAACGCCGGCCTGACAGACTTCGTGTCAGATAAGTGTTTATAGTATTACAACCTCACTGATTCCTTTGTGCGGAGATTTAAGTATTCAGTCCATCGCAATACGCATTCTGTTTTGTTTGATCTTTATGATAAATCATTTACCATGGACCTAGAAGATTTTAATGATGCATGCAAAATTCCACAATGGGGTACTTGTACTGAACCTCGCAAAGTTGATTGCATTGGATTCCTTGCTAGCATTACCGTAGGTGAAACCAGGACCATAACACAAGCCACTATAGGGAGCATTCACTTTCCTACATTACATTACTTTGCTCTCTTTGTGGGTAGATGCATTAATGGTAAACATGATCATAGCCACCTCTGCACCTCTGATTTGAGTGTCGTCAAGAGTGCTGTAATGAATGATAAACAATTTAACTTGGGGGCTATCATTGCGCGTCGATTACATAACAATGCTAAAGATGGGGATTTCTTTTGTGGAATTTATGCCACCCACTTAGCTACTTATCTTGGTGTTCCCATAAGATAAAATGATGCTCAATTGCCACCTGCTTTCCTTGATTATAATGCTATGGTACGCTACCAGTTTCTTGAGAGGAACGAACAGTCCCTCCTGTACCGACTAATCTTTGACAGGGAGCGCGTCTTCCGTATTACGCTTCCTGCTCCTGCCTTCTTTGACTTTCAGGTAAAACAAAGATACTTCATAACCAGAGAGGAGGCGGACGAGTATGAGAGAGCAGGGGAGGCCGCCCGCCTCCACGAGGCAGCCCTCCAAGCGGTAGCTGCCGCAGCTCAGTACAACCCTAACTACAACTTTGGATATCCGCCAGGCCAGCCGTGGCCCTAGACCAACTTAGGCCAAAAGCCTAAGCTTGGGGGAGTACGTATTTCTCACCGACATTACATTCATGTTCACGCACTCATTTTAGTTGTCGGTGTTCATACTTTTTCATTGTATTATCCATGTTAGTTTATTTTTCTTGTTTTCTTCTTGTGTGTTTGAAAAACTTTGAGAAAATCCAAAAAAAAATAGTTCTCGCTTCTTTTTAGTTTTCTTTCTAGTTTATTTTGTAGTAGTATTAAAAGAAAACCCAAAAAGATTTCTCGTTCTTCTTTTGTTTGTTGGGAGCTTTCCCGTATAAATAGTTTTTCTCGTTTTCGTTTTACTTTCTTCAGAAAAACAAAAAACTAAAAAAATATTTCAGTGTGTTTCTTTGAAATTCTTTTCCTTTTCTTTGGGTCGTTTGGAGAAGACCACGATGAAAATGTTGAGTGGCTCTCATTTGCATTATTATTGATCTAACAAAGAGCCCATATTACCTTGTCTTCTCCTCTGAATAAATGTTTGCAGATTTCAGCTTAGTCCAATGCACGAGCACTCTCATTATTATTCACATTGTTCGGTCGTGCAAGTGAAAGGCAATAATGACGATATTTGACGAAATGATTGAGATGGAGAAAAGCTAGTACGAACTCGGCCTATTTTGTTTTTGTAAATATGATTAGCTCATTGTTCTTGATTCAGCCCATTATGAATGAAACATGTTTGCAACGACAATTAGAGATTATAGTTACTCATGCCATGCTTAATTAGCTAGGAGTGTATAATGGTTTATCTTGAGTGTCAACATGCAATTTAAAATGGTTGTGATGTAGTATGATAGGATGGTATCCTCCTTTGAATGATTTAAGTGGCTTGACTTGGCACATGCTCACGCATGTAGTTGAATCAAAAACAAACATAGCCTCCACCATATTTATGCTCATGGTGATTTATATCCTACTCATGCTTGCATTCAATATTGATTAATCTCAATGCATGTTTATGACCGTTGTCGCTCTCTAGTTGGTCGCTCCTCAATCTTTTGCTAGCCTTCACTTGTACTAAGCGGGAATACTGCTTGTGCATCCACTTCCTTAAACCCAAAGTTGTTCCATATGAGTCCACCATAACTACCTATACTAGTTGACCCGTTGCGCCAAATGGCGCAGAGACCCGCTAAATCCATGTTGACGATGAAAATAGTTTCCTTTAGTAAGGACAGGCGATGTATATACTCATTGTAGTTTGCTAATAGGAAGCCATATCTGAAACTAAACCTATGTTTAGTCGGTTCAGCTGTGGCCCGCTGAATCCATATGCGTCTTGGAAAATATCATGGTTTAGTTGATTTCGTTGTGGGCAAGTACATATGATAACAAATTTAATCCTTTTTAATTAAAAAAAATGGTGTTTTGTTGTTTACAATGAGATGTACGTACACATTTCAATTTGGTAGTACAGACTCATTCAAAACCATGCACGTTGAAAATATGTGTATTTTTCAAGCAATCTTTAGTTTGAGCAAGCACGTACGGTAAGAATTTAAATCGTTATGTAAAAAAATACATATTTTTTTGCTTACTAAGAATATACGTATACCTAACACCATGTATAAAACAATTTAAGAAGTCCCTTTTTTTTTTAAAAGTAGTGTTTCTATAAAAAAAAAAGTGTGTTTGAAAGAAAAAGACTATTTATGTGCCACTTAGGGGCATATCTATTCGGGCATCGACTGGCGCCAAATGGCACAATTTCCCATTTCAAACCAAGAGTAATTGAAAATAAATGCTTGGCAATTTGGCAATACCAATGATCCTTTTAATATTGAAAATTGAAGGTTCAAACTTTGCAATAGAGTTTTTAAAATGCGACCATAAATTCTCTCTATCCAATTTTCTGTGTTTGCTCGGAAGTTACAAAGGCCTATATTCTTCCCTGCCTGTCACCCATAGGGACATAACCCTCCATCACTGCACACATCCGCTACAATCTGCAAGCATCCCCAGTGAGTACCACACTGTCTGCATATAGAAAGGAGGTGAGATCATGATTGATAAACTATGGGTGAGAAATCTATATTGGCCTTCCAGTTTATAGAAGAATAAGAAAGAGAACTTAGACAAACTTTTACGCAATTGTCATTTAACCTGTGAAGGACCAAAAATATTCCACCATCTCTGAATGATGAACTAAA